>CM048592.1:49646939-50936939 GCA_026413675.1 Populus pruinosa
ACTAATCACACCCCTCAACCAGCTTATTACTAGTCCCCAGCAATCAAAGCGTAAAAATAGAAAAATAATTTGCAAATTCCACAGAGCAAGGTATTCATCATTTAACTTCCATTAATCTATCCAGATAAACAAACTCTTATTAAATTTATATATCTGCTCAATACCTCTTAACAAGATATTAATAAACCTTTCTTTTATGCTCAATGTATCAACACATAATTATAGGGCTTTTCTTGGAAGAAAACAAAATTTTTGTTCTAATGTTTAAGATTAACTTCCTTAGATTGGGATTATTATTTTTGTCTTTGTTTTCTTTTTTTTTATATACACACACACACACACATAACTTAAAACACCAAGTGTTATATAAAATAAATCAAGTTCTTTTCATGACTTAGGTGTCAATTATAGCATACAATATAGGTTCTGAAAGTGCTAAGCATTTGTTGTACCAAGTGTTATTCAAAATAAATCTAAATTAGTCATTTAACAAGTAAAGTATTAAAAAGTACAAAATACAAAATATGTTAGTATCAAACATTAAGATCCATATTGAGTTTACACTATAATTATTCTTACACCATTAGTGTAACCTTTTCACCTTGACATAATAAACTTAACTAAACATAATGAAAGAAAAAAAAAACAAGATAAGAACATAAATAAGATAACAGTTAACTAAGTAAAGGAAAAGAAATGAAAGGCATGAACAAGATATTAATGAAAGCAAAACTTAAATATTACAAAAATACAAAGAGAGAAAGAAAGAGCATGATCTTGATCTGGAGACCAAGATGCTTAAATGCATGACAAATGCCTCATTTTATATGCTAAAATTAGAAACTATTGATTTGATGACTATTTGATGAGTGGGTGGCCAACTCTTGACTTGGTGACAATCCTTATCTTCTCTTTTCTGCCTAAAATATTATTGATAACATCAGAATTAAACCACTTAAAAACATAAAACTTGTAGAAAATTATCTTAGCTTTCCAAGAAAAGAAAATGGAGGTCATTTAGACTTCTAGAACTCCAGATGTGGGCCAAACATTGAATAGTGCGCGAGTTATTGGATAAATTTAGTCTTTTTTATTGTTGCTACAATTTGGACTTGAAAATGATATTTTTAAATCTTGGGTTCTATATGAAAGTTATATGCTTATATATTACCTTTCCATCTATATAAAATAGACCTAAATTAGAGATCTACGACTCTAGATATGACCCAATTACCAAACAGTATTCTGGTTTGGACTACACCAACATCTATTTTCTAAGTTTGACCATCTCTTCGTCCTTTCAGTTTCAGTTTTTAAAGTCATCAATCAATCCTTTCATTTATGTGATAGGCCTGCATTTAAAATAAATATTTATCACAAATTAAAGGTATCTTATATTATACAATATGTTATAATAACACATGTTTTAGTTAAGGAGTTATTGATACTTAAAGTGCAAAATAATGATATAAAACCTTAATAAAAATACACTTTTAAGTACTAATCACCACGCAGGCTTTAGAGTCCTCCATGCTATTCCAGAGGCACATGAGGATAATTATAGTAGCAAAAAAAACCTAATCATTATCTTATCTGATGCACAAGGATGTCACATGGTTGTTGGAGTGGCGCATTTATCAACGTGGCAATAATTCAGCAACAATGAGTTTTTTTTTCCTGCCCTTTATTTCTCTGTCCCAGGCCCTGGTATTCCTGTTAGACCATTAATACTTTAGTTGTGTCCTCTATTTTGTATTTGTTTTGAGTTTGATCTTTATTCTTCTGATTTCTATTTGTTTTTATCTTGATGCTTTTTGAAGTTTATCACTAGATAAGGTGGCCCTATTTTAGTTTTTTTTATTAAATTAAATTTCTTGATTGCATTTCTTACATTTAATTTGAGGTAATACTTGAAGGAATTTTTTTTTTAAATTAGTATTCTTTGTTTATTTACTTTTTTTTTCTATTAAGTTATCTCGATATTATATTTCGAGTCATGAATTTTGTAAATTTACTAGATTTAGCTAAAAAATTTTATTGTTTTTTAATATTTCTGGAGTTAATTATTATAATCTTGGTTTTTTTATCTTTTTAAAATATATATATATATATATATATATATATATATATATATATAATCTTAATAGCTTTTCAGTGATAAAATAGAAAACGTTTGTAATGCAGAACGTGCCTCTTTATGTAGGGTATTATCATTATAAAAACCCATATACATAACTAGGCATAAAGGTGTACAATCCAATTTTAAGCGGTGTAAAAACATACAAAAAATTAAGAACACGGGGTAACCATGTAATTCATATAGTTTAGGGATTCATTCTAAAAATATTGTCTATCTTTTAGAAATTAATTTTTTTTCCTTTTTTCTTAAGTATAGATGGGTCAAATATTTTTAAGTATTTCATATTTCTATATACAATTCTAATTCTTATTTTTAAAAAATTGAAATAATGTAGCTCTTTTATCACAAGAGGATAAATAAAATTATTCACGAAGCCTCATGCAACATGCTTTCTGAAAACACTGTAAATGTATATGCATTCAAAATATAATGAGTTTCAATAGTAGTTATCTCAAGTAACATTGTTTTTTGAAAGTTCATTATTAGCAGAAACGTTTCCTAGGCGAGAACATATAAATCTATTTCATAATAGGGTAACTCAAAACAAATAGAGTTGAATGATACTTGATTGATACTTCAAAATGTATCTTTATCAAGGTTTTATATCATCATTTTGCACTTGAAGTATCAATACTCCTTAACTAAAGCATATTTTATAATAATATATATAATAATATAAGATACCTTTAATTTATGGTAAATGTTCATTTTAAATGCAGACCTATCACATAGATGAAAGGATTGATTGATCAAATTTAATAACTGAAATTGAAAGGATAAAGAGATGGCAAATTTAGAAAAGAGATGTCGGTACAATCCAAACCGGAACACTATTCGGTAATTGGGTCATATCTGGAGCTATGGATGGAAAGGTAAGACATAAGCCTACAACATTCATATATTGCTCAAGATCTAAAAAGGCCATTTTCAAGTCCAAATTGGTGCAACAACAAAGAAGCCAGAATCTGTCCTCTAGCCCGAGCACTATTCAGTATTTTGACCATATCTAGAGTTCTAGAAGTGAAAATGAGCTATATTTTTTATACAAGAAATATGAGACAATGTCCTACAACGTTCATGTTTTCAAGTGGCTCCAATTTTGATGTTATCAATAATGTTTTGGGCAGACAAGAGAAGATAAGGATTGTCACCAAGTCAAGAGTTGGTCACCTACTCATTAAATAGTCATCAAATCAATAGTTCCCAATTTTGGCTTATAAAAGGAGGCATTTGCCATGCATTTCGGTATCTTGGTGTCCAGATCAAGATCATGCTCTTCCTTTCTCTCTTTGTATTTTTTGTAATGTTTATGTTATACTTTCATTAATATCAAGTTTATGCTTTTCATTTCTTTTCCTTTACTTAGTTAACTCTTATCTTATTTATGTTTTTATTTTGTTTATTTATCTTTCTTTCTTTTATTATGTTTAGCTAAGTTTATTATGTCAAGGTGAAAAGGTTACACTAATAGTGTAAGAATAAGTATAGTGTAAACTTAATATGGATTTTAATGTTTGATACTAACATGTTTTATATTTGTTATCTTGTTCAATTTTTAATACTTTGCTTGTTAAATGACTAATCTTGATTTATGTTATATAACACTTGGTACAACAAATGCTTGACACTTTTATAGTTCATACTGTATGGTATAACCGACACCTGAGCTATGAAAGGAACTTGATTTGTTGTTAACATAAGTTATAATCATGAATGCTTGGTGAGATTTACAAGTATTAGTATTAATTGAATAAGATGACTAATGCAATCATGTTAACAATCTATAATTAGATTAGAACCTCCTTTGTGTGTGGTTTCTAATTGAGTAATAAGAGTTTATACTATACTTGTTTGACATACCATTAGTGGATCCTCTAACCTTGACATTGTTTGTTATCATTATTTAATCCTTACGTTAATTTTTCATCTCAAAATTCTCATCAACTTTTCTTCTTCTTCTTCTTTTTCTTTTTCTTTATTATTGTTATTATTATTATTATTATTATTATTAGTACTACTACTACTAGTAGTAGTAGTATTATTAGTATTATTATTGCTACTATTATTATTGTTGTTGTTATTGTTACTATTGTTGTTGTTTATAATTTGTACAATTAACCTTCCTGTAGTTCGACCCCGGTCTTGCCGTGTTATTTATTACTTCAACGCTCCTGCACTTGGGAGAAGATATCAATCTTTTAGTTGTGTCAATACTAATTAGAGTCTTTTTTTATATATAATATTACTTATGATCACGAATTTTTAAATTAGATGTAGTTTCTTGAACAGGTATAAGATATTTAGATTCATGATATAAAAGACAAGGTATCATACAAAATTATTAAAAGAGTGGGATAAGGATGAAAGAAACACTAGTAAGGCACACTAATTTTGATCACTCTAATGGTACTAATCTACTTACTAATTCATTATTTATTACATATGAATACCAAGTTTAATAGTTTAACTTGTAGAAATTTCTATTAATACTTACACGGTACATATATTATTGACGGTCTCATAAATAAAAATAGTCCATTAAAAAAACTCACATCAACAATTTGTGAATTGTTGGTGAGTCCATAAGTAATAAATATATTGACAAATTTACAGGTCGATAAAGTGTACTAAAAAACAAATTACTTATTTTACTCTATCGGTATCTTCGTCAGTAAATGTATCATATCACTAATAGAAAAATCATATGTAATGTTATTAGTGTTTTTATTTGTCCTTCGGTATGAATTGTTGGTAAGTCCATAAGTAATAAATATATTGACAGATTTACAAGTGGACAAAGTGCGCTAAAAAATAAATTATTTATTTTACTATGTCGGTATCTCTGTCAGTAAATGTATCGTATCACTAATAGAAAAACCATATGTAATGTTATTAGTGTTTTTATTTATCCATCGGTATATCCATTAGAAAATATAAAACATTATCAATAAAATATTATCTGTAATTTTATCAGTGCATTAATAATAGCAGTGACATTTACAGTAATTTGTTTCAACTGTCTCTAGAATATAACAACAGAGTTGTTCCATCAGTAACTCCATTAGTAATGTTTAAAAAAAATATTAAAAAATAGAAAATAATTAAAATAAATTAAATTAATATCAAAACCAAATATTTATTACAAAATTAAACACTTGAATGCTCAAATACAAAAAAAATCTAAAACAAAGGTGGCACTGGAGGAAGCTAGTCGTCGTCAGAACCATGAGGCTAATTAGAAGGTGCATATGAACTACCCTTATGTGATTTCATTTTCATTACCAACCGACAAAGTTCTTCATAATTAGCAGTGAGTTATGTATATTTAACATTAAGATAAGTCGTCTGAGCCTATATTCATTGGTCTAACATCGCAATGAACTCCAAAGTTTGAGTGCTTGGAATCAATTATGAGAATCCAATGTTCAAAGCACTATGAGTCGTCTGCAAATTCTCAATCATAGTGTTAGAGAGTCCGTACATCTGATTTTTATCTAGTCCACCAGGCAATCCGCCTCCAACCACAAATTTGGATGGATCAAAGGATTGTCCACATTCTTTTAACCAATTGTTATATGTATTCTGGAAATAAAAAGTAAATTCATTAAATTAAGAAAAAATAGTTGAAAACCAACATACCACAAAGTGTTGAGCTTGATTATCCATGAAATGTTGCACCCTTTTCTGATGATCATCATTTCATGCATACGTTTTAGCAAAAAGCTCCATCAGGTTTAGCTCACATCCAAAAACCAAAGCCTATAAGAAAAAATGTTATCAATAAAATATAATTATAAAAAAATAGATGTAATTAAAAAAAATCCTACCTTTTGCTTTACAAGCGAAATGAATGGAACAAATCTGCCGATGTGTGTGGTAAAAGAACGGTGAACACTCTAATTTTGATTTTTTATACTGGACTTTAAACGTCAAATGAAACTCATGATGTTATATGTATTCTGCCAATACAGCCTCTAAGATATAAGGTGTTCATAAATACTTTCAAACCACTATATCATTCTAGCTAGGAATCTCTCTTTCTTCCGTATATTTTTTAGCTTTCTTTTACGCCTCATGCAAAAATTCATGCAATCTATATGATACAAAATAATCATTTATTAGTAAATGAAAAAAAAAATTTCAATGTTTGGAATAAAAAAAATATCCTGAATTCAATCTTACCTAATTACAGTGTAATTCTCCAAAACCCCGATTATAACATTATTATCATCTCTCACTCATTCAAATTTTCCCTTGTAGTAAAAATTTATTAATTTCAATATACATTCCAAATTTGAATAAAAAATATGTAAATTAATATTAACCTTGAACCTTGAAAACCATACATCAACCTACCGCTTCTATCCAAAATGTTTGGAAATCTAGCTCCACTAAAATAATGAAATTTTCATTGATGCTTAATTAATACTTAAAAGTACATTTTTGTCATGGTTTTATATCATCATTTTGCACTTGAAGTATCAATAACTTCTTAACTAAAGTATGTTTTATAATAATATATCTAATAATATAAGATATCTTTAATTTGTGGTAAATATTCATTTTAAATGCAGGCATATCACATAAATAAAGAATTGATTGATGACTTTAAGAAATTAAATTGTAAGGGCAAAGAGATGACCAAACTTAGAAAAGAGATGCCAGTGTAGTCCATACCAAAACACTGTTCGGTAATTGGGTCATATCTAGAGATATAAATCTTAGATTTAGGTCCAATTTATATGGATGGAAAGGTAAGACATAGACCTACAACTTTCATATGAAGCCCAAGATCTTAAAAGGCTATTTTCAAATCCAAATTATAGCAACAACAAAGAAGCCCGAATCTATCTTCCAGCTCGAGCACTGTTTAGTATTTTGGCCATATATAGAGTTCTTGAAGTCGAAATAAGCTGAATGTTTTACACAACAAAGCTGAGATAATTTCGTATAACTTTCATGGTAGTGGCTCTAATTTGGATGTTATCAATGATGTTTTAGGCAGACAAGAGAAGATAAGGATTGTCACCAAGTCAAGAGTTGTAGATCTTAGATTTAGATCTGCTCTATATGGATAGAAAGCTAATACATAGACCTAAAACATTCATGAGGAAGGCAAGACTCAATTCTGCTATTTGGAAGTCCAAATCTTAGTAATAATAGTAAAGTCTGAATTTGTCCTCTTGCCCAGACATTGTTCACTATTTAACACATATATCGAGATTTCCTAGAAAGTTGAGATAATTTTCTAGAACTTTCATGATTTAAGTCTATCTAAGTTTTGATCTTAGCAATGATGTTTTATTCAGACAAGAAGATAAGGATTGTTACCAAGTTCAGATGTGGCCACCCACTCAACAATTAGTCAACAAATCAATAATTCTTAATTTTGGCCTATAAAAGAAGGTATTTGTCATGTATTTAAGCATCTTGGTTTTTAGATCAAGGTCATGTTGTTGCTTATTTTCTTTATATTTTTTTAATGCTTAAGTTTTGCTTTCATTAATCTCTTATTTATACTTTTCATTTCCTTTCCTTTACTTAGTTAACTTATATCTTATTTATGTTCTTATTTTATTTATTTATGTTTCTCTTCTTTCAATATATTTAGGTAAGTTTATTATATCAAGGTGAAAAGGTTATACTAATGGTGTAAGAATAAGTATAGTGTAAACTCAACATGGACTTTAATGTTTGATACTAACATGTTTTGTATTTATTATCTTGTTCACTCTTAATACTTTGCTTGTTAAATAGTTAATCTAGATTTATGTTGTATATCCTTGGTACAATAAATGCTTGACACTTTTATATCACAAACAGTTTGGTATAACCGATACATGTACTATGAAAGGAACTTGATTTGTTATTAACATAAGTTATAATCATAAATACCTGATAATATTTACAAGTATTATTATTATTTGAATAAGAAAACTAATGTAATCATATTAACAATTTATAATCCAATTGGAACCTCCTTTGTGTGTGGTTTCCAGTTGAGTAATAAAAGTTTATATTATACTTGTTTGCATTACCATTAGTGGATCGTCTAACCTTGATAATTGTTTTTATCATTATTTAATCTTCATATTATTGGAAGAGTGATAATAACAATGTACAAACTTCACGACCACCGTTTCAAGCACACTGTAATTTTTAAAAATTTTCTGAATATGCACCTCCTTATGCTCCATCTCTTAGAAGAAATATTGAGGAAACATTGCATGCATTCATTGAAAAGCAAGAGACAATCAATACCCAACTTGCTCAAAGTATGATAGATTTTAAAAATACTCTTGCAAAATTGATATTTGCTCTGAGTTTCCAAGAGAAAGTTAAGTTTATGATCAATTTGAATCTACCGTGAGTAAAACAACGTTTGATGAATCTAAAAATTTACAAATAATTTATTCTAAGGAAGAAATCACGAATGAAAAGGGCACCAAAAATATTGATACGGATCTTTTTATCAAGAGTGACAATACATTTGACATCTGATATTACACTAATTGATGATTACTTTCCTGAAGAATCCTTACTTTCTATTAGATCAATGCCTTGGTTTGATAGTTTTATCAATTTTCTTTCTTTAGAAGATTTGTTAGCTTATTAGAGTACCGAAGGCAAAAATAAGTTTTTGAACGAAGTGAAGAACTTTTATTAGGATGACCATTATTTATTCAAATATTATCCTAATCAAATATTTCAAAGATGCATTCCTGACAATAAAGTAGAGTCATTAAATTTTATCATTGTGAGGCATGTGGAAGTCATTTCTTGTTAAAACATGATTGCAAAAATCATACAATGTGAATTTTATTGGCCTACCATGTTTACTGACACACATGCATTTTGCAAAACTTGTGAAAAATATCAAAAAGTTAATACTGGTCAAAAAGTTTTGCTTTATAATTCTAGACTCCATTTATTCATTGGAGAGTTTAGATCAAGATAGAGCAGTCTATTTATTGAGAAACATGTGTATCCTTATGGGGCATTTGATAATGAGAATCCAAAGAATGTTAATATTTTTAAGGTAAATGAAAATTGTTTGAAAGCTTACTTTTATAATTTTTCTAGTGAAAATGAATCCATTAGTTTGAATGATCATATAGATAAAGGTTGATTATTTTATTTTTCTCATATTATTTTTGCATTTTTTTTATGTAAGTCTTGGTTTGCTAGTCTCTCTCACCCCGGTCAAATGACGGATAACAGTACTCCGTGACTCTTAAGTCGATTCTTTCAATTTCCCATGATAATTGATATTTGTGTATATATTTGTTCAATTCATGTTCCTTCTTATTTTTTTACATCTCTTTTTCACTTCTTATCGTAAAAAATGAACACCAATTTTAAGAAATTGAAAAACTATTTTCCCGCTTTACCACAAAATGTGATTGCAAAAATTTACTAAGTTAGGTGTACAAGATTGAGGTTATTAATGAACCATGAAATTCTTGAAAAGATTTACTAGTTAATTGAAGCAAAGGTCCGATTACCAGGTGAGTCTTCCAATTCTTTTATTTCATACATGCTTGGGATAGGTAAAAGCACTTTTACATAAAAACATCATACAAGACGACTGAATGTCTTTCATTGATATGCTAGCTGGATTTGAAATACAAAGTGTTGTTCTTTAGAAATTATATCTATAAATCGTGAAGATAAATACAATTCATTAAGGATAACCTAAGTAAGGAGTCTTTAGATAATCTTCTATGAACTCTTGAGACATGATTAGTACTTAAAAGTGCATTTTTATCAAGGTTTTATATCATCATTTTGCACTTAAAGCATCATTTTGTAATTGGGTCATAGCTAGAGCTATAGATCTTAGATTTAGGTCCAATTTATACGGATGGAAATGTAAGACATAGGCGTACAACTTTCATATGGAGCCCAAGATCTAAAAAGGCTATTTTCAAATCCAAATTGTAGCAAAAACAAACAAGCCCGAATCTATCTTCGAGCCCAAGCACTGTTCAGTATTTTGGCCATATTTGGTGTTCTTGAAGTCGAAATAAGCTGAATTGTTTACACAAGAAAGCTGAGATAATTTCGTACAACTTTCATGTTTCAAGTGGCTCTAATTTGGACGTTATCAATGACGTTTTGAGCAGACAAGAGAAGATAAGCATTGTCACCAAGTCAAGAGTTGGTCACCCACTCATTAATTAGTCATCAAATCAATAGTTTCCAATTTTGGCTTATAAAAGGAGGTATTTGCCATGTATTTAGGCATCTTGGTTTCCAGATCAAGATCATGCTCTTCCTTTCTTTCTTTGTATTTTTTGTAATGTTTATGCTTTGCTTTCATTAATATCAAGTTTATGCCTTTCATTTCCTTTCCTTTACTTAGTTAACTCTTATGTTATTTAGGTTCTTATTTTGTTTATTTGTTTTTCTTTTTTTTATTATGTTTAGCTAAGTTTATTATATCAAGGTGAAAAGGTTATACTAATGGTGTAAGAATAAGTATAGTGTAAACTTAATATGGACTTTAATGTTTGATACTAACATGTTTTATATTTGTTATCTTGTTCACTCTTTAATACTTTATTTGTTAAATGACTAATCTTGATTTATGTTGTATAACACTTGGTACAACAAATGCTTGGCACTTTCATAGCCCATACTGTATGGTATAACCGACACCTGAGCTATGAAAGGAACTCGATTTGTTGTTAACATAAGTTATAATCATGAATGCTTGATGAAATTTACAAGTATTAGTATTTATTGAATAAGATAACTAATGTAATCATGTTAACAATCTATAATCCGATTAGAACCTCCTTTGTGTGTGGTTTCCAATTGAACAATAAGAGTTTATACTATACTTGTTTGACATACCATTAGTGGAACCTCTAACCTTAACATTTGTTATCATCATTGTTTAATCTTTACATTAATATTCTATCTCAAAGTTCTCATCATATTCTTCTTCTTCTCCTTCTTTTTCTTTATTATTATTATTGTTGTTGGTGTTGTTGTTATTCTTGTTGTTGTTGTTGTTATTCTTGTTGTTGTTGTTGTCGTTATTGTTATTGTTATTTATAATTTGTACAATTAACCTCCTTGTGGTTCGATCCCGGTCTTGCTGGGTTATTTATTACTTCGACACTCCTACACTTGGGAGAAGACATCAATCTTTTTGTCATGTCAAGTTTTTGGCGCCATTGCCATAGAGGTAAACTTTGTATAAATTAGAATATTGATTTTATTTTCTCTTTTCACTTTCTTTGTATATAACTTTGTTTCTTGTCTCTTTTACCTTCTTTTCATGGCTTAGATTTGAAAAATCCATACTTGCATTTAAGGGAATTTGAGGATGTTTGCAACACATATAATAATTTAAATTGTTGCATGAACACCATTAGATTAAAGCTTTTTCCTTTTTCATTAAAATATAAAGTTAAAACATGGCTATAAAATTTCAGACCAGGATCCATTCGTGCTTGTGAAGAAATGCAACAACAGTTTTTGAAGAAGTTTTTTCCATCTCATAGAACAAATTCTTTCGAAAGACAAATCACCACTTTCACTCAAAAACCAGGAGAAACATTTTACCAATGTTGGGATAGGTATCGAGACTTGCTTAGTACTTGCCCTTATCATGGTTTTGAAATATGGAAATTTGTTTCACATTTTTATGAAGGGTTGACACCTAGAGATAGGCAAATGGTTGAATTGATGTGCAATGGAACTTTTGAAGATAAAAACCCTGATGAAGCAATTGAGTACTTAGACTTGTTAGCTGAAAATACTCAAAATTAGGACACCACGGGTACTTATGAGGCACCGAATAAAACTCAACCTTATACATCTAGTGGAAGTATGTACAACCTTAGGAAAGATCATAACCTTCAAGCTAAGTTTGCATCTTTAGCTAAAAAAGTCAAGGCACTAGAATTGAGAAGGAGTGGTCAATTGAAATCTGTTGAAAATATTGTGTGTCAAATCTGTGAAACAAATGAACACTCAACTAACGATTTTCCAACCTTGCCTTCTTTTAAGGAATGTCTCCATGAATAAGCCCATGCTTTAAACAGTTTTCAAAGGGCCAACCACAACCCATACTCACAAACATACAACCTGGTTGGAGAAAGCACCCAAATTTTAGTTGGAAGAGTGAGAACAACAATGCATAAACTTCACAATCACCATTTCAAGCACACCATAATTTCCACAATTCTCATGGATATGCATCTCCTTATGCTCCACCTTCTAGAAGAAATCTTGAGGAAACATTGCATGTATTCATTGAAAAGTAAGAGACAATCAATACTCAACTTGCTCAAAACATGATAGATTTTAAAGATACTCTTGCAAAATTAACATCTGCTCTTAATTTTCAAGAGAAAGATAAGTTTCCATCTCAACGATAGCAAAATTCCAAGGGGAAATACAATGCAAATGCAAGTAGTTACGGAAGCCAATATATGGATCAAGTCAAATCAGTCACTACTCTGCGCAATGGTAAGGTTATTGAAAAACTCATTCTTGAACCTTGTGAGAAAGATGATGAGTTAATCTTTGAGGGTAAGGAAGGGGTTGAATCTAAAAATTACAAAGAAATGACTGATTCACCGCCAGCACTTCCATTTCCTCAAGCCATGACCAAACAAAGGAACGTCAATCACAACTCTGAAATTTTCGAAACTTTCAAACAGGTAAGAATCAATATACCTTTGTTGTATGCTATTAAACAGGTTCCTTTTTATGCTAAATTTTTAAAAGATCTAATGCACTGTGAAGAGGAAATTGAATGTGAAAAGAAAGCCTTTCTAGCCGAACAAGTAAGTGTTATTCTTCAGAATAAAAATGCTTTGAAATATAAAGACCTTGGTTATCCTATAATTTCTTGCATTATTGGAAAGCATAAAATTAAAAGAGCCTTACTTGATCAAGGTGCTAGTGTGAATTTACTTCCATATTCAGTTTTTCAGAGTCTCAATCTAGGTGAGTTAAAACCAACTTCTATAACTATTTTACTTGTTGATAGATCTATAAAAGTGCCTAGAGGAATAATTAAAGATGTGTTAGTACAAGTCGATAAATTCATTTATCATGTGGATTTTATTGTCTTGGACACACAACCTGTTGAAGTATGTAATTCATTTCCTGTTATTTTAGGACGTCAATTCTTACAACTTCTAATGCATTGATTAATTGTAGGAATGGACTGATGAAGCTATCATTCGAAAACATGACATTGAAGATGAATATTTTCAACATTTACAAGCAACCTAGAGATGATAATGATTTACAAGAAATGGACTTTACTAAAAAATTAATTCATGATCAATTTCTAACCACTTCTAGTGAAATTGAGATTGATGAATCTGATGATTTGCAAATGATTTATTTTCAGGAAGAATCAAAGACAAGTAATTGGAGGCCACAAATTGAGGAATTGCCACCACGATCAATTAAGTCCATACCTTCAAGTGTTCAACCACTAAAACCTGATTTAAAGTCGTTGCCATCCAATCTCAAATACTCATTTTTAGGAGAAAATAAAACTTTTCTGGTAATAATCTCTTCCAAACTTAATGCACATCAAGAAGGTAAGTTATTACAAACTCTGAAAATGCACAAAAATACATTAGGATGGACCATAGCTGATATAAAAGGAATTAGTCCTTTGATTTGTACACATAGAATTTATTTAGAGGCAAATGCTAAACCCTCTAGAGAAATGCAACGAAGGCTAAATCCTAATATGAAAGAAGTAGTGAAAAATAAAGTCATTAAACTTCTAGATAATGAAATCATTTATCCTATTTCTAACAGCAAATGGATAAGTCCTAGAGTCACTGTGATAACAAATGAGAATAATGAGTTAATTCCCACTAGAACTGTTATTGGTTGGCGCATGTGTATTAACTATAGGAAACTTAATTCAATGACTAGAAAAGATCATTTTCCTTTACCTTTCATGGATCAAATCCTAGAAAGAGTTGCAAGTCATGAATTTTATTGTTTCCTAGATGGCTATTCGGGTTACAACCAAATTGAAATTGCATTGGAAGATCAAGAAAAAACTACTTTCACATGTCCATTTGGTACTTTTGTATATCGAAGGATGCCTTGTGAATTATGTAATGCACCAGCCACATTTCAAAGATGCATGCTTAGTATATTTAGTGATATGGTTGAATATTTTCTTGAGATTTTCATGGATGATTTTTCTATTTTTGGCGATTCATTTGATGATTGTTTGATTAACTTAAGAAAGGTTTTGACCAGGTGTGAAGAGAAGAATCTTATGCTAAATTGGGAAAAATGTCATTTTATGGTAACAAACGACATTGTACTTGGTCATATTGTTTCATCAAAAGGAATTAAGGTTGATAAATCTAAAATTGAGTTAATTGCAAACTTGCCAACACCAAAATCTATTAAAGATGTTAGATCATTCCCAGGACATGCTGGTTTTTATAGAAGGTTCATCAAAGATTTTAGTGTAATATCTAAGCCTTTAAGTAACCTTCTAACAAAGGATACTATTTTTGAATGGACTGAACATTGTGAAGAAGCCTTTGTAAACTTAAAAACTTGCTTACTTGTGCTCCTATGATTCAACCTCCTGATTGGTCATTACCTTTTAAAATAATGTGTGATGCTAGTGATTATGTCATAGGTGTTATTTTGGGACAAAGAAAAGATAAGAAACCTTATGTAATTTACTATGCAAGTAAAACTTTAAATAGTGCTCAAATGAATTATACCACCACTGAAAAAAAAAATTACTTGTAGTAGTATTTGCATGTGAAAAATTCAGATCTTATCTTGTTGGCTCACCTATTATTGTTTTTAGTGATCATACAGCATTGAAATATCTTCTTTCTAAGAAAGATTCTAAGGCTAGATTGGTGTGCTGGATTTTATTACTTCAAGAATTTGATATCACAATCAAAGATAAGAAAGGTAGCAAAAATGTTATCGCAGATCACTTGTCAAGATTGACAACAAATTCAAAAACTGACATCACACCAATCGATGACTACTTTCCCGATGAATCTTTACTTTCTGTCTCTACAATGCCTTAGTTTGCTAATATTGTCAATTTTCTTATTTCAGGACAATTGTCAGCTCATTGGAGTACCCAAGATTAAAGAAAGCTCTTGAACGAAGTGAAGAACTTTTATTGGGATGATCTTATATTTATTCAAAATTGTCCTAATCAAATATTTCAAAAATGCATTCCTGACAATGAGGTAAGTAGTGTCATTAAATTTTTTTCATTCTAAGGCATGTGGGGGCCATTTCTCGTCAAGAAAGACAACTGTAAAAATCTTACAAAGTGGATTTTATTGGCCCACCATGTTCAAAGACTCACATGCATTCTGCAAGTCTTGTGAAAATTGTCAAAAGTTGGGATCAATTTCAAAACGTCACATGATGCCTTTAAATCCTATTCTTGTTATTGAGATCTTTGACTGTTGGGGTATAGATTTCATGGGTCCATTTCCTTCAACATTTGGTTTCTTGTACATATTAGTTGATTTGGAGTCCTTCGAGCCATAATAAGTGATGGTGGAACTCATTTCTGCAACAAGCCATTTGAGTCTTCAATGAAGAAATATGAAATCACACACAAAGTTGTCACCCCTTATCACCCTCAAACAAGTAGACAAGTAGAGCTTGCTAATAGGGAGATCAAACATATTTTGAAGAAAACAATGAACCCTAATAGGAAAGATTGGTCTTTAAGACTTAATGATGCACTTTGGGCTTATCGAACTGTTTATAAAACATCATTAGGTATGTCACCTCATAGACTAGTCTATGGAAAACCTTGTCACTTGCTTGTGAAACTTGAACATAAAGCTTATTGGGCTATTAAGGCTTTTAATTCAAATCTGGATGATGCTAGTCAACTGTGAAAATTACAAATAAATGAGCTTGAGGAAATAAGAATTGATGCATATGAAAATTCAAGAATTCATAAAGGAAAAATCAAAGAATTTCATGACAAGAATATACTGAGAAAAACATTCAATGTTGGTAAAAAAGTCTTGCTTTATAATTCTTGACTGCATCTATTTCTTTGAAAATTAAGATCAAGATGGAACGGTCCTTTTATTGTGTAACATGTGTATCCATATAGGGCCTACGACATCGAGAATCGAAAAAATGGCAATGTTTTCAAGGTAAATGGACAACGTCTGAAAGTTTACTTTGACAATTTTTCAGTTGAACATGACTTTATTGAATTGGGTGATCCTGTATATAAAGATTGATTTTTTTTATGTTTTGATTGTGCATCAAAAGTGTCATTAAGTCTCTTGTTTTACATATGTATTTATTGTTTTTATTTGGTTGTTTTTATAATAATTGATGTGTTTTTTAGTAATGAAGTTTGTTTTAATGTTTCGATAGGTTTTTGGAGCTTAAATGAATTAATTCAGAAAATTCAACGTTGGAATTCAGAACAAAGAATTGAAGAGACATTTAGTTGAAGATTGAAGCAAATCTTGGTTCAAATAAGTGCTCCAAATTTGTCCCAAAAATCAATTCTATTCCAATTCTAGAAAAGAATATCATATGATTTATTTCAAGCCCAAACTTGCCTTATGTTGTGTGCAAACTTCAACCATTAAACACTCAAGGTTTCAATGTCAATCTTAGCCCAAATAATAAGTACATTTGTATACTTATTTGATGCTCAAATTCAGCCCAAAAATCAGCCCCAAATCAACCCCAAATCAACCTTCAAATCAACCCAAACACAATCCATGATCTTACATGTCCACACAACAAATAACAATTGATTTATTTTGGGTAATCCATTGATCCAAGAAGGCAAGCACATGGATGGAAAGCTGGAGGGGATATTTTAACATTATTTTGGGTCAAAAAGAAGAAGGAGACACCTCATAAATGAGGAAGAAAAACGTGCACCAAAGTAGTTGTAAAGTTGTCTTGATTTGATTTTTCAGAACACCTTTCAGTGTTTTGCCCATAAATTTTGACTCAGGTGTCCAAATGAGCTGTTCTTTAATGATCTGGAAAGGTGATAGAATTACCTATAAATATGTCTCTAATAGACTTCTCCAAAAAAAGCTTCTAAGAGGGTCGAATTGCTGTCCAAAGTTAGAGTTAGATTTGTGTCCGAAGTTTTTCTGAAATTGTATTGTGTTCTTCTTTATAGATTTCGGTTCTTGAGTTTGTAAAACTTATTTTTTCAGTTGGATTCAAGTTCTTTCATGTTTATTGAAGTGTTCTTATATATAATCATGGTTGGCTAAACTCTTTCTTGGATCCAAATCAAGGATAATGGTGATTGAGGTGAGTTCTTTAGGATATGAATGAATCTTAATGTTTATCTTCTTATTTTCTTCATGAATGATTTATTATTGTAAAGAAATTTTAGAAATCATTTAGGTAATGTTATAATCTTGAATTTTTATGCACAAACTTTAGTTTTGGTATAGAGATTGCTTGATTCAATGTCTTACTTAATATGAAAGTACTTGTTCATTCTTAAGCAATAATCAATCTTCATCTTTCTAATCTTCATTGTAATATCTTCCGATCTAATATCACCATCGTTGAGATTAGGTTGAGTTATCTTATATATGTTGAAGAAATCACCAATACATCACCATTAAAATTGATTTGGACCAAGACTTACTTTTCTTGTCATTTAAAATCTATTTACATTTTTTTTTATCTTTGAAAACAAATCCATCAATTATTTTCAACCAAGTTATTGTTAATTTAATTTCTCTTGAGTTTTTTTTTTGTTACTTAGCTTAATTTCCAGATCTAGCTCTCTGTGAATATGACCTCGATCTTACCGAGTTAATTGCTACATCGCATACTCGTGCACTTGCGAGTTAAAACAAGCCGATCATAAAAGGCGGTCAAGCATGTTTCTTTTTTAGTGATTTTTGCTAATTTCTCTTAACCCGATCAAATGGCGGATAACAGCACTCCGTGACTTAAGTCGGTTCTTTTAGTTTCCCATAATAACTGATATCTATGTATATATTTGTGCAATTCTTTGAATCTCTCTTTCAATTCTCATTTGAAAATGGACACTAATCTTAAAAAATTGAAAAAGTATTTTCCCGCTCTACCTCAGAATGCGATTACAAAAATTTATCGTGCTAGATGTGCAAGATTGAGATTGTTAATGAATCATGGAATTTCTGAAGATATTCGCTGGTTGATTGAAGCAAAGGTTCGATTATCAGGTGAGTATTCTAACTCCTTCATTTCACACATGCCTGGAACAGGTAAAAGCACTTTTGCAAAGAGATCTTTCATATTTCCTCTTCGGCTCAACTGCACATTCACCATAAACCCATAGGTTTGTTAAATGTTATTGGTTATTATGATAAGTTGTTGTCTTTTCTTGATCATGCTGTGAAACAGGAATTTCTAACATCTTCTACACGACAAATCATAATCCCTGCTGCTACTACTGAACAATTGATTGACCAACTACAATCTTTCATTCTTGTGATTGATCCCTCTATGAGTCGCGTAAATTGGTCAACTAAGGAAAGTTGTAAAAAGCTTAGATTGGATTTGAGCCTTCATTTGTGAATCTTTGTGTCTTTTGGTTTTATTATTGTGTTTTGTTGTTTCTTATATTTGTCTCAGTGTGTTTCAGGTTTGTCAGTGTTCGTTATTTCAGGTGATATCTTCTATACTCTATCTTTCTACCTTAGAACATTGAGGACAATGTCTCGTTTTAGTTAGGGGGAGAGGGTAGTAACAAAAAAAAATGTGTTTTCTATTTTATAAAGCATGTGCAAAATTATTGTTACTATGATGGCAGAGTAAGGAGAACTTTTATGATTCTTGAGACGCATCTTAGTAACCATTCTTAACAAGGTCTATCGTAATACTTCTTGAAATATTCAGGTTTACAAACTCTCGCATTGTTATCACTTAATTCTTCTCATATACTTATTTAACACGTATTCTTAAACCTTAATTTACACACACACACACTTTAACATATAATTATGGGTTGCATATTGGATTATGACATTATTTATGTTCTTTTGTTAAAGGTGACAACTAAGGAAAAGGGATAGTATATAATTAACAAAAAGAAAAAAAATAGAAAAAAATAGAAAAAAAATATTGATAATAAAAATATAGATAAGTTTGGTTTCATAGCCTCTCTAACCTAAGCAATTAAGCTTGAAGGGGTGTTTTAACACCTAATACCCTAAAGTCAACTCACTTGGGAGTTATTGGCCCAACGCTTATTACATGGGTTGAGGAGAAAAGCTTAAGGGAATCAAACATTGCACTATCTACATATCAGTATCTGCGACCCGAGTTAGTAAGCTCGTAAGGGTATCTCAACACCTAATGCCCTAAGACCAACTGGTATAGGAGTCATTAACCGAAAGCTCGTTACATTGGTTAAAGATGTATGTTGTTTTAAGTTATATGTATATATATATATATATATATATATATAAGAAAAAAAAAAGACAAAAATAATAATCCCAATCTAAGAAAATTAACCTTAAACATTAGAACAAAAATTTTGTTTTCTTCCAAGAAAAGCCCTATGATTATGTGTTGATACATTGAACACAAAAGAAAGATTTATGAATATCTTGTTAAGAGGTATTGAGCAGGTATATAAATTTAATGAGAGTTTGTTTATTGATTGATACTTAAAAGTGTATTTTTATCATGATTTTATATCATCATTTTCCACTTGAAGTATCAATAACTTCTTAACTAAAGTATGTTTTATAATGATATATCTAATAATATAAGATACATTTAATTAATGGTAAATGTTCATTTTAAATGCAGGCGTATCACATAAATGAAAGGATTGATTGATGACTTTAAGAACTTAAATTGCAAGGGCAAAGAGATGACCAAAATTAGAAAAGAGATGTCGGTGCAATCCAAACCAGAACATTGTTCAGTAATTGGGTCATATCTGGAGTTATAGATCTCAGATTTAGGTTTACTTTATATGGATAGAAAGGTAAGACATAGGCCTACAACTTTCATACAGAGCCCAAGATCTAAAAAAGCCATTTTCAAGTCCAAATTATAGCAACAAAGAAGCTTGAATCTGTCCTCCAGCCCGAGCACTGTTCAGTATTTTGGCCATATCTGGAGTTCTAGAAGTCCAAATGAGCTGAAGGTTTTACACAAGAAAGCTGAGACAATTTCCTACAACTTTCATGTTTTCGAGTGGCTCCAATGTTGACGTTACCAATGATGTTTTTGGCACACAAGAGAAGATAAGGATTGTCACCAAGTCAAGAGTTGGTCACCCCCTCATCAATTAGTCATCAAATCAATAGTTCTCAATTTTGGCCTATAAAAGGAGGCATTTGCCATGCATTTAGGCATCTTGGTCTCCAGATCAAAATCATGCTTTTGCTTTCTCTCTTTGTATTTTTTGTAATGTTTATGCTTTGCTTCCATTAATATCAAGTTTATACCTTTCATTTCTGTTCATTTACTTAGTTAATTTTTATCTTATTTATGTTCTTATTTTGTTTATTTATTTTTCTTTCTTTCATCATATTTAGGTAAGTTTATTATGTCAAGGTAAAAATATTGCACTAACGGTGTAAGAATAAGTATAGTGTAAACTTAATATGGACTTTAATGTTTGATACTAACATGTTTTGTATTTGTCATCTTGTTCACTCTTTAATACTTTACTTGTTAAATGACTAATCTTGATTTATGTTATATAACACTTGGTACAACAAATGCTTGGCACTTTCATAGCCCATATTGTATGGTATAACCGACACCTTGGCTATGAAAGGAACTTGATTTGTTGTTAACATAAGTTATAATCATAAATGCTTGACGAAATTTACACGTATTAGCATTAATTGAATAAGATGACTAATATAATCATGTTAACAATCTATAATCTGATTGGAACTTTCTTTGTGTGTGGTTTCCAATTGAATAATAAGAGTTTATACTATACTTGTTTGACATACCATTAGTAGATCCTCTAACCTTGACATTGTTTGTTATCGTTGTTAAATCTTTATGTTAATATTTCATCTGAAAGTTCTCATCTTCTTCTTTTTCTTCTTCTTCTTCTTCTTCTTTTTGTTTATTATTATTATTATTATTATTATTATTATTATTATTATTATTATTATTACTACTACTACTACTACTACTACTATTGTTGTTGTTCTTGTTGTTGTTGTGGTTATTACTATTGTTGTTGTTGTTGTTGTTGTTGTTGTTGTTGTTGTTGTTGTTGTTGTTGTTGTTCTTGTTGTTGTATTATTGTTATTTATAATTTGTACAATTAACCTCCCTGTGGTTCGATCCTGGTCTTGCTGGGTTATTTATTACTTCGACACTCCTGCACTTGGGAGAAGACATCAATCTTTTCGGCGTGTCACAAGTAGAGCTTACTAATAGAGAGATCAAATATATTTTGGAGAAAACAGTGAACCCTAATAGGAAAGACTGGTCTTTAAGACTTAATGATGCACTTCGGGCTAATCGAACTACTTATAAAACATCATTAGATAAGTCACCTTATAGACTAGTCAATGGAAAACCTTGTCACTTGCCTGTGGAACTTGAACATAAAGCTTATTGGGCTATTAAAGCTTTCAATTCAAATCTGGATGATGCTAGTCAACTACGAAAATTACAAATAAATGTGCTTGAGGAAATAAGAAATGATGCATATGAAAATTCAAGAATTCATAAAGCAAGAATTAAAGAATTTCATGACAAGAAAATACTGAGAAAAACATTCAATGTTAGTCAAAAAGCCTTGTTTATAATTCTCAACTACGTTTATTTCCTGGAAAATTAAGATCAATATAGAGCGGTCCTTTTATTGTGAAATGATTAGTACTTAAAAGTGCATTTTTATCATGGTTTTATATCATCATTTTACACTTGAAGTATTAATAACTCCTTAACTAAAGCATGTTTTATAATAATATATCTAATAATATTAGATACCTTTAATTTATGGTAAATGTTCATTTTAAATGCAGGTCTATCATATAAATAAAAGGATTGATTGATGACTTTAAGAACTTAAATTGCAAGGGCAAAGAGATGACCAAAATTAGAAAAGACATGTTGGTGCAATCCAAACCAGAACATTGTTCAGTAATTGGGTCATATCTGGAGCTATAGATCTCATATTTTGGTCTACTTTATATGGATGGAAAGGTAAGATATAGGTCTACAACTTTCATATGGAGCCCAAGATCTAAAAAGGTCATTTTCAAGTCCAAATTATAGCAACAACAAAGAAGCCCGAATCTGTCCTCCAACCCGAGCACTATTCAGTATTTTGGCCATATCTGAGAAATGGAAATGGCAAGTTCCTCAAGTCATCATACAAGAAATATTTGTGTTTTCGGTGGATCTAGTTCTGGGAAAGAAAAGGAGTTTTTAGAATCAGTAAATCATCTTGGTCAAGTGCTAGCTGAGAGAAAGATTCATTTAGTGTATATGGGAGGCAGTATTGGGTTAATGAGAGGTGTGTCAATAGCTGCATTTTAAGGAGGCAGTCAAGTTTTGGGAGTCATCCCTGAAGCTTTAGCACAAGGGGACATCATTGAAAAAATAATTGGGGAGGAACTTCAGGTCTCTACAATATCGGCTCGAATAAATGCAATGTTTAACCATGCTGATGCCTTTATTGCTTTACCAGGTGGTCTAGGCACATTGGAAGAGATCTTTCATATTTCCTCTTCGGCTCAACTGCACATTCACCATAAACCCATAGGTTTGTTAAATGTTATTGGTTATTATGATAAGTTGTTGTCTTTTCTTGATCATGTTGTCGAACAGGAATTCCTAACATCTTCTGCACGACAAATCATAATCTTTGCAGCTACTGCTGAACAATTGATTGACCAACTACAATCTTTCATTCTTCTGATTAATCCCTCCATGAGTCGCATAAACTGGTCATCTAAGGAAAGCCGTAAAAAGCTTAAATTAGATTTGAGGCTTCATTTGTGAATCTTTATGTCTTTTGGTTTTATTATTATGTTTTGTTGTTTCTTATATTTGTTTTAGTTTGATTTAGGTTTATCAATGTTCATTATTTCAGGTGATATCTTCTATACTCTATCTTTCTACCTTAGAACATTGAGGACAATGTCTCGTTTTGGTTGGGGGGAGAGGGTAGTAGTTGATAAAAAAAAAATTGTTTTTCATTTCATAAAGCATGTGCATAATTGTTGTTACTAGGATGGCAGAGTAAAGGAGTTCTTTTGTTAAAGTGACTCTTGAGACGCATCTTAGTAACCATTCTTAACAAGGTCTATGATAATACTTCCTGAAATATTCAGGTTTACAAACTCTCGTATTGTTACCACTTAATTCTGCTCATATACTTATTTAACATGTATTCTTAAACCTTAATTTACACACACACACTTTAACATATGATTGTGGGTTGCATATTGGATTATTACATTATTTATGTTCTTTTGTTAAAGGTAACAACTAAGGGAAATGGATAGTATATAATTAAAAAAAGAAAAAAAAATGATAATAATGATAGATCTGTAAAAGTGTTTAGAGGAATACTTGAAGATGTGTTAGCACAAATCGATAAATTCATTTATCATGTGGATTTTATTGTCCTAGACACATGACACAACTAAAAGATTGATGTCTTCTTCTAAGTGCAGGAGTGTCGAAGTAAAAAATAACCCGGCAAGACCAAAGTCAAACCACAAGGAGGTTAATTGTATAAATTATAGATAATATTAACATAACAATAATAGTAACAATAATACCAACAACAATAACAATAACAATAATAATGATACTAGTAGTATTAGTAGTAACAATAATAATAAAGAAAAAGAAATTGATGAGAACTTTGAGATGGAAGATCAATGTAAGGATCCACTAATGGTATGTGACACGACTAAAATGTTGATGTCTTCTCCCAAGTGCAGGAGTGTCGAAGTAATAAATAACCCGGCAAGACCGAGGTCGAACCACAGAGAGGTTAATTGTACAAATTATAAATAACAATAATACAACAGCAATAACAATAACAATAACAATAATAGTAATAGTAGTAGTAATAATAATAATAATAATAATAATAATAATAATAATAGTACCAATAATAATAATAATAATAATGATGATAATAATAATAATAATAATAATAATAATAATAAAGAAAGAGAAGAAGAAGAAGATGATGATGATGAGAACTTAGAGATGAAATATTAATGTAAGGATTAAACAATAATAATAACAAATGTCAAGGTTAGAGGTTCCACTAATGGTATATCAAACAAGTATAGTATAAACTCTTATTATTCAATTGGAAACCACACACAAAGGAGGTTCCAATCAGATTATATATTGTTAACATGATTACATTAGTCATCTTATTCAATTAATGCTAATACTTGTAAATCTCGTCAAGCATTCATGATTATAACTTATGTTAACAACAAATCAAGTTCCTTTCATAGCTCAGGTGTCGGTTGTACCATACATTATGGGCTATGAAAGTGCCAAGCATTTGTTGTACCAAGTGTTATACAACATAAATCAAGATTAGTCATTTAACAAGCAAAGTATTAAAGAGTGAACAAGATAACAAATATAAAACATGTTAGTATCAAACATTAAAGTCCATATTAAGTTTACATTATACTTATTCTCACACCATTAGTGTAACCTTTTTACCTTGACATAATTAACTTAGCTAGACATAATGAAAGAAAGCAAAATAGATAAACAAAATAAGAACATAAAAGCTAACTAAGTAAAGGAAAGAAAATGAAAGGCATAAACTTGATATTAATGAAAGCAAAGCATAAATATTACAAAGAATACAAAGAGAGAAAGGAAGAGCATGATCTTGATCTGAACACCAAGATGCCCAAATGCATGGCAAATGCCTCCTTTTATAGGCCAAAATTGGGAACTATTGATTTGATGACTAATTGATAAGTGGGTGGCCAACTTTTGACTTGGTGACAATCCTTATCTTCTCTTGTCTGCCCAAAACGTCATTGATAACGTCAAAACTGGAGCCAGGTGTAAACATGAAAGTTGTAGGCAATTGTCTCAGCTTTCTTGTGTAAAATATTCAGCTCATTTGGACTTCTAGAACTCTAGATATGGCCAAAATACCGAACATTGCTCGGGCTGGAAGACAGATTCGGGCTTCTTTGTTGTTGCTACAATTTGGACTTGATAATGGCCTTTTTAGATCTTGGGCTCCATATGAAAGTTGTAGGCCTATGTCTTACCTTTCCATCCATATAAATTGGACCTAAATCTGAGATCTGTATCTCCAGATATGGCCTAATTACCGAACAGTGTTCCGGTTTGGATTGCACCGACATCTCTTCTCTAAGTTTGACCATCTCTTTATCCATGCAATTTAAGTTCTTGAAGTCATCAATCAATCCTTTCATTTATGTGATAGACCTGCATTAAAAATAGACATTTACCACAAATTATAGGTATCTTATATTATTAGATACATTATTATAAAACATATTTTAGTTAAGGAGTTATTGATACTTCAAGTGCAAAATGATGATATAAAACCATGATAAAAATGCACTTTTAAGTACTAATCACACCCCTCAACCAGCTTATTACTAGTCCCTAGTAATTAAAGCGTTAAAACAATTTGCAAATTTCACAAAGCAAGGTATTCATCATTTAACTTCCATTAATCTATCCAGATAAACAAACTCTCATTAAATTTATATATCTGCTCAATACCACCACTTAACAAGATATTAATAAACCTTTCTTTTGTGCTCAATGTATCAACACATAATTATGGGGCTTTTCTTGAAAGAAAACAAAATTTTTGTTCTAATTTTTAAGGTTAACTTCCTTGGGATGGGATTATTATTTTTGTCGTCTCTCTTTTTTTTTTTTTTTACTTTTTTTTTTAAATGTATATACATATAATTTAAAAACATCATGCATCTTTAACCCATGTAACGAGCTTTCAGCTAATGACTCCCAGACCAGTTGGTCTTAGGGCATTAGGTGTTAAGACACCCCTACGAGCTTAGTAACTCGGGTCGTAGATACTGATATGTAGATAGTACAATGTTTGATTTCCTTAAGCTTTTCTCCTCAACCCATGTAACAAGCGTTGGGCCAATAGCTCCCAAGTCAGTTGACTTTAGGGTATTAGGTGTTAAAACACCCCTTCGGGCTTAATTGCTTAGGTTAGGGAGGCTACGAAACCAAACTTATCTACATTTTTATTATCATCATTTTTTTTCTTTTTTTTTCTCTTTTTTTTATGTTTTTTTTTTTTAATTATATACAATTCCTTTCCCTTAGTTGTTACCTTTAACAAAAGAACATAAATAATGTAATAATCCAATATGCAACCCACAATCATATGTTAAAGTGTGTGTGTGTAAATTAAGGTTTAAGAATACATGTTAAATAAGTATATGAGCAGAATTAAGTGATAACAATACGAGAGTTTGTAAACCTGAATATTTCAGGAAGTATTATAATAGACCTTGTTAAGAATGGTTACTAAGATGCGTCTCAAGAGTCACTTTAACAAAAGAACTCCTTTACTCTGCCATCCTAGTAACAATAATTATGCACATGCTTTATGAAATGAAAAACAATTTTTTTTTTTTTATCAACTACTACCCTCTCCCCCCAACCAAAACGAGACATTGTCCTCAATGTTCTAAGGTAGAAAGATAGAGTATAGAAGATATCACCTGAAATAACGAACACTGACAAAACCTGAAACACACTGAAACAAAAATAAGAAATAACAAAACACAATAATAAAACCAAAATACATAAAAATTCACAAATGAAGGCTCAAATCCAATCTAAGCTTTTTACGGCTTTCCTTAGATGACCAATTTATGCGACTCATGGAAGGATCAATCACAGGAGTGAAAGATTGTAGTTGGTCAATCAATTGTTCAGCAGTAGTAGCAGAAATTATGATTTGTCGTGCAGAAGATGTTAGAAATTCCTGTTCCACAGCATGATCAAGAAAAGACAACAACTTATCATAATAACCACTAACATTTAACAAACCAATGGGTTTATGGTGAATGTGCATTTGAGCCCAAGAGGAAATATGAAAGATCTCTTCCAATGTGCCTAGACCACCTGGTAAAGCAATGAAAGCATCAGCATGGTTAAACATTGCATTCATTCGAGCCGACATTGTGGAGACCTGAAGTTCCTCTCCAATTGTTTTTCCAATGATGTCCCCTTGTGCCAAAGCTTCAGGGACGACTCCTAAAACTTGACTACCTCCTAAAAATGCAGCTATTGACACACCTCCCATTAACCCAAGACTGCCTCCCCCATACACTAAATGAATCTTTCTCTCAGCTAGCACCTGACCAAGATGATTTGCTGATTCTAAAAACTCCTTTTCTTTCCCAGGACTAGATCCACCGAAAACACAAATATTTCTTATTTGATGACTTGAGGAACTTGCCATTTCTACACACTTCTATATTTGTTGAAGGTATGGGTTGAGTAGAAATGAAAGGAAGGAAAAGAGGGTTTTATAGATGATAAATTAGAAAGGCAATCATAACATCTATATGTAGGCCAGCTGGAGTCTCACACTCTCTCTCTCTCTTTTTATTTATTTATTTATTTACTTTTGAAAAAAAGCATGTGTATGTATAGGTAGTTGTGATTGTGGCTCACATCTTCCCTTGGTTTTACGTCCAAGAACGGCTTAAACGCCCTCTATGGGTCGGGGATAGGCTTCCCATCCAGTTTTCTTAAAAACTGGCAAACAGGGTCTTTTTTAGTCAGATTCCCAAGACTAAGTCGATCATGTTCTTTATGAAATAGTGGCCATAAATCATGAATTGCACGATGCACATCTCCACTAGGATGCGTCTCAAGAGTCAATAGAAGATTATCTAAAGACTCCTTACTCAGGCCATCCTTAATGAATTGTATTTTATCTTCACGGTTTATAGATACCATTCCTAAAGAACGACATTGTGTATTACAAGTCCATCTAGCACATCGATGACAGACATCCAGTCGTTTTGCACGACGCTTCTTTGCAAAAGTGCTTTTACCTGTTCCAGGCATGTGTGAAATGAAGAAGTTAGAGGACTCACCTGATAATCGGACCTTTGCTTCAATCAACCAACGAATATCTTCAGGAATTCCATGATTCATTAATAATCTCAATCTTGCACATCTAGCACGGTAAATTTTTGTAATCGCATTCTGAGGCAGAGCGGGAAAATACTTTTTCAATTTTTCAAGATTAGTGTCCATTTTCAAATGAGAATTGGAAGAGAGATTCAAAGAATTGCACAGATATATACACAGATATCAGTAATTGTGGGAAACTGAAAGAACCGACTTAAGTCACGGAGTACCGTTATCCGCCATTTGACCGGGGTGAAAAAACTCGCAAAAATCACTCAAAAAGAAACAAAAATAAAATAAAATAAAATCAATATTTATATAAGAAACAAAAATAAAATAAAATAAAATCAATCTTTATATACAGGATCACCCAATTCAATAGAGTTATGTTCAACTGAAAAATTGTCAAAGTAAACTTTCAGACGATGTCCATTTACCTTGAAAACATTGCCATTCTTTGGATTCTCGATGTCATAGGCCCCATATGGATACACATGTTTCACAATAAAAGGACCACTCCATCTTGATCTTAATTTTCCAGGAAATAAATGCAGTCGAGAATTATAAAGCAAGACTTTTTGACCAACATTGAAGGTTTTTCTCTGTATTTTCTTGTCATGAAACTCTTTAATTCTTGCTTTATGAATTCTTGAATTTTCATATACATCATTTCTTATTTCCTCAAGCTCATTTATTTGTAATTTTCGCAGTTGACTAGCATCATCCAGATTTGAATTGAAAGCTTTAATAGCCCAATAAGCTTTATGTTCAAGTTCCACAGGCAAGTGACAAGGTTTTCCATAGACTAGTCTATACGGTGACATACCTAATGATGTTTTATAAGCAGTTCGATAAGCCCAAAGTGCATCATTAAGTCTTAAAGACCAGTCTTTCCTATTAGGGTTCACTGTTTTCTCCAAAATATGTTTGATCTCCCTATTAGCAAGTTTTACTTGTCCACTTGTTTGAGGGTGATAAGGGGTGGCAACTTTGTGTGTGATTCCATATTTCTTCATTAAAGACTCAAATGGCTTGTTGCAGAAATGTGTTCCACCATCACTTATTATGGCTCGAGGGACTCCAAATCGACTCAAAATATTTTCTTTCAAAAACTTTATCACTGTTTTGTGATCATTGTTTCGACTTGGAATTGCCTCTATCCATTTTGAAACATAATCTACTGCGACTAATATGTATAAGAAACCAAATGATGGAGGGAATGGGCCCATGAAATCTATACCCCAACAATCAAAGATCTCAATGACAATAATAGGGTTTAAAGGCATCATGTGACGTTTTGAAATAGATCCCAACTTTTGACAATTTTCACAAGACTTGCAGAATGCATGTGAGTCTTTGAACATGGTGGGCCAGTAAAATCCACTTTGTAAGATTTTTGCAGTTGTCTTTCTTGATGAGAAATGGCCCCCACATGCCTTAGAATGACAAAATTTAATGACACTACTTACCTCATTGTCAGGAATGCATCTTCGAAATATTTGATCAGGACAATATTTGAATAAATAAGGATCATCCCAATAAAAGTTCTTCACTTCGTTCAAAAACTTTCTTTTATCTTGGGTATTCCAATGAGCTGGCAATTGTCCTGAAACAAGAAAATTGACAATATTAGCAAACCAAGGCATTGTAGAGACAGAAAGTAAAGATTCATCAGGAAAGTAGTCATCGATTGGTGTGATGTCAGTTTTCGAATCTGTTGTCAATCTTGACAAGTGATCTGCGACAACATTTTCGCTGCCTTTCTTATCTTTGATTGTGATATCAAATTCTTGAAGTAATAAAATCCACCGCACCAATCTAGCCTTGGAATCTTTCTTAGAAAGAAGATATTTCAATGCTGCATGATCACTAAAAACAACAACAGGTGAGCCAACAAGATAAGATCTGAATTTTTCACATGCAAATACTACTGCAAGTAATTCTTTTTCAGTGGTGGTATAATTCATTTGAGCACTATTTAAAGTTTTACTTGCATAGTAAATTACATAAGGTTTCTTATCTTTTCTTTGTCCCAAAATAGCACCTACGGCATAATCACTAGCATCACACATTATTTCAAAAGGTAAGGACCAATCGGGAGGTTGAATGATAGGAGCACAAGTAAGCAAGTTTTTAAGTTTAACAAAGGCTTCTTCACAATGTTCAGTCCATTCAAAAATAGTATCCTTTGTTAGAAGGTTACTTAAAAGCTTAGATATTACACTAAAATCTTTGATGAACCTTCTATAAAAACCAGCATGTCCCAGGAATGATCTAACATCTTTAAGAGATTTTGGTGTTGGCAAGTTTGCAATTAACTCAATTTTAGATTTGTCAACCTCAATTCCTTTTGATGAAACAATGTGACCAAGTACAATGCCATTTGTTACCATAAAATGACATTTTTCCCAATTCAGCACAAGATTCTTCTCTTCACACCTGGTTAAAACCTTTCCTAAATTAGTCAAACAATCATCAAATGAATCACCAAAAACAGAAAAATCATCCATGAAAATCTCAAGAAAATGTTCAACCATATCGCTAAATATACTAAGCATACATCTTTGAAATGTGGCTGGTGCATTACATAATCCAAAAGGCATCCTTCGATATGCAAAAGTACCAAATGGACATGTGAAAGTAGTCTTTTCTTGATCTTCCAATGCAATTTCAATTTGGTTGTAACCCGAATAGCCATCTAGGAAACAATAAAATTCATGACCTGCAACTCTTTCTAGGATTTGATCCATGAAAGGTAAAGGAAAATGATCTTTTCTAGTCATTGAATTAAGTTTCCTATAGTCAATGCACATGCGCCAACCAGTAACAGTTCTAGTGGGAATTAACTCATTGTTCTCATTTGTTATCACAGTGACTCCAGACTTCTTAGGTACAACTTGGGTAGGACTTACCCATTTGCTGTCAGAAATAGGATAAATGATTTCATTATCTAGAAGCTTAATGACTTCATTTTTCACTACTTCTTTCATATTAGGATTTAGCCTTCGTTGCATTTCTCTAGAGGGTTTAGCATTTTCCTCTAAATAAATTCTGTGTGTACAAATCAAAGGACTAATTCCTTTTATATCAGCTATGGTCCATCCTAATGCTTTTTTATGCATTTTCAGAGTTTGTAATAACTTACCTTCTTGATGTGCATTAAGTTTGGAAGAGATTATTACCGGAAAAGTTTCATTTTCTCCCAAAAATGAGTATTTGAGATTGGATGGCAACGGCTTCAAATCAGGTTTTGGTGGTTGAACACTTGAAGGTATGGACTTAATTGGTCGTGGTGGCAATTCCTCAATTTGTGGCCTCCAATTACTTGTTTTTGATTCTTCCTGAAAATAAATCATTTCCAAATCATCAGATTCATCAATCTCAATTTCATTGGAAGTGGTTGGAAATTGATCATGAATTAATTTTTCAGTAAAGTCCACTTCCTGTAAATCATTATCATCTCTAGGTTGCTTGCAAATGTTGAAAATATTCATCTCCAATGTCATGTTTCCAAATGATAGCTTCATCAGTCCATTCCTACAATTAATCAATGCATTAGAAGTTGCAAGAAATGGACGTCCTAAAATAACAGGAAATGAATTACATACTTCAACAGGTTGTGTGTCCAAGACAATAAAATCCACAGGATAAATGAATTTATCGACTTGTACTAACACATCTTCAATTATTCCTCTAGGCACTTTTATAGATCTATCAGCAAGTAAAAGAGTTATAGAAGTTGGTTTTAACTCGCCTAGATTGAGACTCTGAAAAACTGAATATGGAAGTAAATTCACACTAGCACCAAGATCAAGTAAGGCTCTTTCAATTTTATGTTCTCCAATAAAGCAAGAAATTGTAGGACAACCAGGGTCTTTATATTTCAAAGCATTATTGTTTTGAAGAATAGCACTTACTTGTTCGGCTAAAAAGGCTTTCTTTTTCACATTCAGTTTCCTCTTCACAGTGCATAGATCTTTCAAAAATTTAGCATAGGAAGGAACCTGTTTAATAGCATCCAGCAAAGGTATATTGATCCTTACCTGTTTGAAAATTTCATAAATTTCAGAGTTGTGATTAACTTTCCTTTGTTTGGCCATGGCTTGAGGAAATGGAAGTGTTGGCGGTGAGTCAGTCGTTTCTTTGCAATTTTCAGATTCATCCCCTTCCTTACCCTCAGAGATTGACTCATCATCTTTCTCATAAGGTTCAAGAGAGGGTTTTTCAATAACCTTACCACTGCGCAGAGTAGTGACTGATTTGACTTGATCCATGTGTTGGCTTCCGGAACTACTTGCATTTGCATTGTATTGCCCTTTGGGATTTTGTTGTGTTTGAGATGGAAACTTACCTTTCTCTTGGAAACTAAGAGCAGATGTTAATTTAGCAAGAGTATCTTTAAAATCTGTCATGTTTTGAACAAGTTGAGTATTAATTGTCTCTTGCTTTTCAATGAATGCATGCAATGTTTCCTCAAGATTTCTTCTAGAAGGTGGAGCATAAGAAGGTGCATATCCATGAGAATTTTGGAAATTATGGTGTGCTTGAAACGGTGGTTGTGAAGTTTGTGCATTGTTGTTCTCACTCTTCCAACTAAAATTTGGGTGATTCCTCCAACCAGGGTTGTATGTTTGGGAGTATGGGTTGTGGTTGGGCCTTTGGAAACTGTTTAAAGCATGAGCTTGTTCATGGAGACATTCTTTAAAAGAAGGCAAGGTTGGACAATCGTTGGTTGAGTGTTCATTTGTTTCACAAATTTGACACACAATGTTTTCAATAGATTTTAATTGACCACTCTTTTTCAATTCTAGTGCCTCGACTTTTCTAGCTAAAGATGCAAATTTGGCTTGAAAGTCATGATCTTCCCTAAGGTTGTACATACCTCCACTAGATGTATGAGGTTGAGTTTTACTCGGTGCCTCATATATACCCGCAGTATCCCAATTTTGAGCATTTTCAGCTAACAAGTCTAAGTACTCCATTGCTTCATCAGGGTCTTTATCTTCAAAAGTTCCATTGCACATCAATTCAACCATTTGCCTATCTTTAGATGTTAACCCTTCATAGAAATGTGAAACCAATCTCCATGTTTCAAAACCATGATGGGGGCAAGTACTAAGCAAATCTCGATACCTATCCCAACATTTGTAAAATGTTTCTCCTGGTTTTTGAGTGAAAGTGGTGATTTGTCTTTTGAAAGAGTTTGTTCTATGAGATGGGAAAAACTTCTTTAAAAACTGTTGTTGTATTTCATCCCAAGCACGAATGGATCCTGGTCTCAAATTTTGTAGCCATGTTTTAGCTTTATCTTTTAATGAAAAAGGGAAAAGCTTTAATCTGATGGTGTTCATGCTACAATTTAAATTATTATATGTGTTGCAGACCTCTTCAAATTCCCTTAAATGCAAGTATGGATTTTCCAATTCTAAACCATGAAAAGAAGGTAAAAGTTGAATAATACCTGGTTTAAAATTAAAATGAGATGCATCGGGAGGAAAAACTATGCATGATGGTGCACTTGTTCTTGTGGGATTCATGTGGTCTCTAAGTGTTCTAGCACGGTTATTCTCATTATTTTCATTATGAAGTGATTGATTATCTTCTTCGGCCATATTTTCTGAAAATGATGAGGATATCCTACAAAGTCTACCACTTGATGTACGTGACCACACTCTCATGCACGTGTAGGAATAAAATAAAAGGAAGAAGAAAATAAAAGAAGAAGGAAGAAAACAAAATAAAAAGAAACAAAAGAAAAGAAACAAAGTTATATACAAGAAAAGTGAAAAGAGAAAATAAAATAAATACTATAATTTATACAAGAACTTACCTCCCCGGCAACGGCGCCAAAAACTTGACACGACTAAAAGGTTGATGTCTTCTCCCAAGTGCAGGAGTGTCGAAGTAATAAATAACCCGGCAAGACCGAGGTCGAACCACAGAGAGGTTAATTGTACAAATTATAAATAACAATAATACAACAGCAATAACAATAACAATAACAATAATAGTAATAGTAGTAGTAATAATAATAATAATAATAATAATAATAATAATAATAATAATAATAATAGTACCAATAATAATAATAATAATAATAATGATAATAATAATAATAATAATAATAATAATAATAATAATAATAATAATAATAATAATAATAAAGAAAGAGAAGAAGAAGAAGATGATGATGATGAGAACTTAGAGATGAAATATTAATGTAAGGATTAAACAATAATAATAACAAATGTCAAGGTTAGAGGTTCCACTAATGGTATATCAAACAAGTATAGTATAAACTCTTATTATTCAATTGGAAACCACACACAAAGGAGGTTCCAATCAGATTATATATTGTTAACATGATTACATTAGTCATCTTATTCAATTAATGCTAATACTTGTAAATCTCGTCAAGCATTCATGATTATAACTTATGTTAACAACAAATCAAGTTCCTTTCATAGCTCAGGTGTCGGTTGTACCATACATTATGGGCTATGAAAGTGCCAAGCATTTGTTGTACCAAGTGTTATACAACATAAATCAAGATTAGTCATTTAACAAGCAAAGTATTAAAGAGTGAACAAGATAACAAATATAAAACATGTTAGTATCAAACATTAAAGTCCATATTAAGTTTACATTATACTTATTCTTACACCATTAGTGTAACCTTTTCACCTTGACATAATTAACTTAGCTAGACATAATGAAAGAAAGCAAAATAGAAAAACAAAATAAGAACATAAAAGCTAACTAAGTAAAGGAAAGGAAATGAAAGGCATAAACTTGATATTAATGAAAGTAAAGCATAAACATTACAAAAAATACAAAGAGAGAAAGGAAGAGCATGATCTTGATCTGAACACCAAGATGCCTAAATGCATGGCAAATGCCTCCTTTTATAGGCCAAAATTGAGAACTATTGATTTGATGACTAATTGATAAGTGGGTGGCCAACTTTTGATTTGGTGACAATCCTTATCTTCTCTTGTCTGCCCAAAACGTCATTGATAACGTCAAAACTGGAGCCAGGTGCAAACATGAAAGTTGTAGGCAATTATCTCAGCTTTCTTGTGTAAAAAATTCAGCTCATTTGGACTTCTAGAACTCCAGATATGGCCAAAATACCGAACAGTGCTCGGGCTGGAAGACAGATTCGGGCTTCTTTGTTGTTGCTACAATTTGGACTTGATAATGGCCTTTTTAGATCTTGGGCTCCATATGAAAGTTGTAGGCCTATGTCTTACCTTTCCATCCATATAAATTGGACCTAAATCTGAGATCTGTAGCTCCAGATATGGCCTAATTACCGAACAGTGTTCCGATTTGGATTGCACCGACATCTCTTCTCTAAGTTTGACCATCTCTTTATCCATGCAATTTAAGTTCTTCAAGTCATCAATCAATCCTTTCATTTATGTGATAGACCTGCATTAAAAATAGACATTTACCACAAATTATAGGTATCTTATATTATTAGATACATTATTATAAAACATATTTTAGTTAAGGAGTTATTGATACTTCAAGTGCAAAATGATGATATAAAACCATGATAAAAATGCACTTTTAAGTACTAATCAGTATGTCAAACAAGTATAGTATAAAATCTTATTATTCAATTGGAAACCACACACAAAGGAGGTTCCAATCAAATTATAAATTATTAACATGATTACATTAGTCATCTTATTCGATTAATGTTGATACTTGTGAATCTCGTCAAACATTCATGATTATAACTTATATTAATAACAAATCAAGTTCCTTTCATAGCTCAAGTGTCGATTATACCATACATTATTGGCTATGAAAGTGTCAAGCATTTGTTATACCAAGTGTTATACAACATAAATCTAAATTAGTCATTTAACAAGCAAAGTATTAAAGAGTGAACAAGATAACAAATACAAAACAAGTTAGTATCAAACATTAAAGTCCATAATGAGTTTATATTATACTTATTCTTACACCATTAGTATAACCTTTTTACCTTGACATAATAAATTAGCTAAACATAATAAAAGAAAGAAAAATGAATAAACAAAATAAAAACATAAATAATATAAAAATTAACTATGTAAAGGAAAGGAAATCAAAGGCATAAACTTGATATTAATGAAAGTAAAACATAAGCAACACAAAAAATACAAAGAGAGAAAGCAAGAGCATGTCTTCATCTCGAAACCAAGATGCCTAAATACATGGAAAATGTCTCCTTTTATAAGTCAAAATTAGAAACTATTGATTTGATGACTAATTGATGAGTGGGTGGCCAACTCTTGACTTAGTGACAATCCTTATCTCCTCTTGTCTGCCTAAAACGTCATTGATAACGTTTAAATTGGAACCATTTGAAAACATGAAAGTTATAGGAAATTATCTTCGCTTTCTAGGGTAAATAATGAAGGTCATTTAGACTTTTAGAACTCTAGATATGGGCCAAAAACTGAACAGTGCTCGGGCTGGAGGATAGATTCAGGTGTTTTTATTGTTACTATAATTTCGACTTAAAAATGACCTTTTTAAATCTTGGGCTCTATAAAAAGTTGTAGGCCTATGTCTGACCTTTCCATCCATATAAAGTAGACCTATTTGAGATCTACAGCTTCAGATATGACCCAATTACCGAACAGTGTTCCGGTTTGGACTGCATCAGCATCTCTTTTCTAAGTTTAGCCATCTCTTTGTCCTTTCAATTTTAGTTCTTAAATTTATCAATCAATCCTTTCATTTATTTGAAAGTCCTGCATTTAAAATGAACATTTATCATAAAACATGATTTAGTTAAGGACTTATTGATACTTCAAGTGCAAAATGATGATATAAAATGTTGATAAAAATACACTTTTAAGTATTAATCAACACACAACCTATTAAAGAATGTAATTCATTTTGTGTTATTTTAGGACGTCCGTTTCTTGCAACTTCTAAGGCATTGATTAATTGTAAGAATGGACTAATGAAGCTATCATTTGGAAACATGACATTGGAGATGAATATTTTCAACATTTTCAAGCAACCTGAAGATGATAATCAATTACAAGAAGTAGATCATATTAAAGAATTAGTTTATGATCAACTTAAATCTACTTTAAGTAAAAATGAGTTGGATGAATTTGAAGATTTGGAAATGATTTATTCTCAGGAAGAAATCACGGATAAAAAAGGCACCGAAAATGTTGACGCGGATCTTTTATCAAGAGTGACAACAGATTCGATATCTAACATCACACCAATCAATGATTACTTTTCTAATGAATCCTTACTTTCTTTTAGTTCAATGCCTTGGTATGATAAAAAAAAAAAATTCTTGCTTCAGGAGATTTGCCAACTCATTGGAGTACCTAAAACAAACAAAAATTGGGCAACGTGCAAAGCTTTTATTGGGATGACCCTTACTTATTCAAATATTATCTTGATCAAGTGTTTCAAAGATTCATCCCCAATAATGAGGTAAGTAGTGTCATTAAACGTTTTTCATTCTGAAGCATATAGGAGTTGTTTCTCTTTAAAAAAGACAGCTATAAAAATCTTTTAAAATAAATTTTATTAGCCTTCCATGTTCAAGGACTCACATGCATTCTGCAAAGCTTGTGAAAATTATCAAAAGTCAAGATTCATTTCAAAACATAAGGAATCTTTAAATAATCTTTTATTGACTTTTGAGACATATCATAGTGGAGATGTACATTTTGTATCTCATGATTTATGACCCCATTTTCATAAAGAACATGATCGACATAGTCTTGGAAATCTAACTAAAAACAACCTTATTTGCCAGTTTTTAAGAAAACTAGATAGGAAGCCTATCTCTGACTCATAGAGGGCATTTAAGTCGTTCCTAGAGGTAAAACCAAGGGAAGATATAAGCCACAATCATAACCACCTATACATACACATGTTTCTTTAATAAATAAATAAAAGAGTGTGTGAGAGAGAGACTCCAGCTGGCCTACATATAGGTGGTATGATTGTCATTTTAATTTCTCATCTATAAAATCCTCTATTTCTTCCTTTCATTTTTAATCAACCCATACATTCAACAAATATAAAAGTGTGTAGAAATGGCAAGTTCCTCAAGTCATCACATAAAAAATATTTCTGTTTTCAATGGATTTAGTCTTGGGAAAGAAAAGGAATTTTTAAAATTAGCAAATCATCTTGGTCACGTGCTAGCTGAAAGAAAGATTCATTTAGTGTATAGGGGAGGTAGTCTTGGGTTAATGAGAGGTGTGTTAATAGCTGTATTTTTAGGAGATAGTCAAGTTTTAAGGATCGTCCCTGAAATTTTAACACAAGTGGACATCATTGAAAAAATAATTGAAGAGGAACTACAGGTCTCTACAATGTCTGCTCAAATGAATGCAATGTTTAACCATGCTGATGTCTTCATTGCCTTACTAGGTGTGTTGTAACCCAATTTTGGATTCACTAAAAAAATTTTGAATGTTATTTTATCTTATTATTCATGACAAAAAAATATATAATAAATAAAAAAAGAGAAAAAAAAAGAGAAAAAAAGAGTTTAAAATATATTTTCTCGAGTCAACGGTCATTTTCTGTCAAAACCAAGTCCACCAGATCAATACGGGTTAAACGATGTCGACCGGGATGAAAAATGAGTTTCAGGACGTTTCGGGTCAAAACTGTCATTTTCTATCAAAACCGAGTCCATCGGGTCAATACGTGTCCCACCATGTCGACCGCGATGAAAAATGAGTTTCGGGCTGTTTCGGGTCAAAACTGTCATTTTCGGTCAAAACCGAGTCCACCGGGTCAATACGGGTCCCACCATGTCGACCGGGATGAAAAATGAGTTTCGGGCTGTTTCGGGTCAAAACCGTCATTTTCGGTCAAAACCGAGTCCACCGGGTTAATACGGGTCCCACCATATCGACCGCGATAAAAAATGAGTTTCGGACTATTTTTGGTCAAAACTGGTATTTTTGGTCAAAAAAACCCGGTCCACCGAGTTGATACCCGTATAAAAAAAAAATTTGTAATCGGTGGAAGTTGAATTTTAACAATCCGTGAATTGTTGTCTGAATTCATTGGCTATAAATAGCCAATGAATTCAAGACACAGGAACGGAGGAAAAAAATAAAAAATTGATTTTGCATTTGCAATGGTGAATCGAGCATTACTATTTGGTTACTATTTGGGTACTATTTATTTTTCTTATACTTTTTCTGCACCCTAGTAAGATATTAAATTTTTTTTTAATAAATTGAAAAATACCAAAAATATCTCAACCGTTAAATCCAATAGTATTTAGATCTGAACCTTTGATTTCTTAGGATACAATAGGCTTTACCACACCAGATTAAAACCCAAATCAATCTCAGCCTTTCAAATAATCTGCCCTTCGATCCGGTTGCGCCACGTCAGCAGGTGTACCAAGCACTCGGTACACCGCGCTACACCAGATCGTAGCCCATTCAATCCTGACTGTCCGATCAACTTGAAGATTAAACGAATATCCGCCGCACAATCCGTTCATCCGAGATCCAACGGTGCACAGCCTTCAGACGCACGAGTGCACCATACACTCGTCCACACCGTAGCACGACCCAGAGCTTCTCTCTCCTCTCGCCAGCGATTCCCTCTCTCTCCGCCGATCTCCCATTTCCGGCCGTTTCAAGCCGTGAAACCGCCATAGAAATGTGCATCGCCTCCTCTGAAGCAAAACCCCGGCCGTTTTACACTTTTTCACCGGCGATTTTGGCCGGAAAAAGGCCGTGACCGACATCGGCCAATCAACCTTCAAGTCATCGATTCTCCTTCCTCAGCCATCAACGGCCAACGAGACCACCACCATCAGAATCCTCATCCTCAGATCTACCAGAATCGACCATCTTTTGACCGGAATCTCACCGGAAAATTTCGCCGCAGTCAACAGTAACCGCGCGGGAGCCACACGCGCCGCCAGTGGCATTTTCATAAATTTTTGATAAATCTGAGGGTATTTCAGTCTTTTGCCTATACAAGGGTACTCAGGTAAGTTTTTATGATATTTTATGGTATTTTTTGATATTTTTATATATAAATACGTGTAAATTTTTGCATGTGAAAAAAAAACAAAAATAAACTAAAATAAATAACGACGCGGGTTTAACACCCATTTTATCATATCACTGTTCATGGGTCAAAAACTCAATTTTCAAGAATTGATATATCTATTTGTCAATGATATCAAAATAATTTTTATTTTATAGAATAAATATTATTTGTCGACATGTCTCTTTTATTTATAAAAAAGAACCGATGTCAAAAAAAAAATTAAAAACCAAATATGGATTATTTCCATTATTATTTATCTTGGTAAATCAGACGTAACTTTTCTTTTTAGGGATAAACGTCAACATTTTAGACAAAGTCTCCTAATTTTAGGGACTGATGTCATTTTTAACGTGTCTCCTATTTTTAGGGACCGACGTTAACCATGTTAAAAATTTACAAATAAACTCAAAATATAATAGCATTTGAATCAAATAAGAAAAACACACAAGTAAAGGTAACCTTTCTCTGAAAGGATGTTTTAAGGGTGGTGTCTACCTTCCCTTAATCATAACTAACCCAGTACCCGAATCTCTAGGACCAGTGTCTAATTTTGGATTTTTAATTCCCTCAAATTACTAGATGACGACTCCAATAAAATCTTTATTTCCCCCAATCAAATAAAAACTAAAAAAAAAAATTTTTGTTTTAAAAAAAACAAACAAAAAAAAGAGTGGAGCCGTCGCCCGATGTCGTGTAGCGACAAGGTGGTCTAGACATATTGGAAGAGATCTTTCATATTTCCTCTTGGGCCCAACTGTACATTCATCATAAACTCATAGGTCTGTTAAATGTTAATAATTATTATGATAAGTTGTTTTCATTTCTTGATCATGCTGTGGAACAGGAATTTCTAACATTTTCTGCACGACAAATCATAATCTCTGCTATTGCTACTGAATAATTGATTGACCAACTACAATCTTTCATTCTTGTAATTGATCCCTTAATTGGTCATCTAAGGAAAGTCATAAAAGGCTTGGATTAGATTTGAGTCTTCATTTGTGAATCTTTGTTTCTTTTGCTTTTATTATTATGTTTTGTTGTTTCTTATATTTGTTTAAGTATGTTTCAAGTTTGTCAATGTTCATTATTTCAAGTGATGTCTTTTATACTCTATCTTTCTACTTTAGGACATTAAGGACAATGTCTCATTTTGGTTGGGGGGAGAGGGTAGTAGTTGACAAAAAAAAAATATTTCATAAAGTATATACAAAATTGTTGTTATTAGGATGGCAGAGTAAAGGGGCTCTTTTGTTAAAGTAACTCTTGAGACGCATCTTAATAATCATTCTTAACAAGGTCTATTATAATACTTCTTGAAATATTCAAGTTTACAAATCTTGCATTATTATCACTAAATTATGCTCATATACTCATTTAACATATATTCTTAAACCTTAGTTTTCACACACACACTTTAACATATGATTGTGGGTTGCACATTGGATTATTACATTATGTATGTTCTTTTGTTAAAGGTAACAACTAAGGGAAAGAGATAGTATATAATTTGAAAAAAAACAAACAAAGAGCAAAAAAAATTATGATAATAAAAATAAAGATAAGTTTTGTTTCGTAGCCTCCTTAACCTAATAAAATTAAGTTTGAAGGGGTGTTTTAACGTCTAATACCCTAAAGTCAATTGACTAGGGAACTATTGGTCCAACGCTTGTTACATGGGTTAAGGAGAAGAGGTTAAGAAAATCAAACATTGTACTCTCTACGTATCAGTATCGGCAACCCGAGTTACTAAACTCGTAAGGGTGTGTCAATACCTAATGCCCTAAGACCAACTAGTGTGGGAGTCATTAGCTGAAAACTCGTTACATAGGTTAAAGATGCATTGTGTTTTAAGTTACATGTATATATATATATTAAAAAAAAATATCAACCCAAGGAAGTTAACCTTAAACATTAAAACAAGAATTTTATTTTCTTTCAACTAAAGTTCCATAACTATGTGTTGATATATTGAGCACAAAAGAAAAGTTTGTTAATATCTTGTTTAAGAGGTATTGAGCAGATATATAAATTTAATAAGAGTTTGTTTGTGTAGATAGATTAATAGAAGTTGAATTATGAATACCTTACTTTGTGAAATTTGTAAATTATTTTTCTATTTTAATACTTTAATTACTAGAGACTAGTAATAAGATGATTGAGGGTGTGATTAGTACTTAAAAGTGCATTTTTATCAAGGTTTTATATCATCATTTTGCACTTAAAGTATCAATAAATCCTTAATTAAAGCAAGTTTTATACTAACATATCTAATAATATAAGATACCTTTAATTTATAGTAAATATTTATTTTAAATACAGGCCTATCACATAAATGAAAAGATTGATTGATGAGTTTAAGAACTGAAATTAAAAGGACAAAGAGATGGCCAAACTTAGAAAAGAGATGCCGGTGTAGTCCAAACTGAAACACTGTTCGGTAATTGGGTCATATCTGGAGCTATAGATATCAGATTTAGGTCTACTTTATATGGATGAAAAATTAAGATATAGGCCTACAACTTCTATATGAAGCCCAAGATTTAATAAGGTTATTTTCAAGTCCAAATTATAGCAATAAGGAAGAAGTCTAAATCTATCCTACAGCCCAAATATTGTTCAGTGTTTGGCCTATATCTAGAGTTCTTAAATTTCAAATGACCTTTATTTTTTATTCCAGGCAAGTTAAGACAATTTTCTACAACTTTCATGTTTTCAAATGGTTTCAATTCTAAAGTTAACAATGAGTTTTGGGCAGATAATAGAAGATAAGGATTGTCACCAAGTCAAGAGTTGATCACCCATTCATCAATTAGTCATCAAATCAATAGTTTTCAATTTTGGTCTATAAAAGGAGGCATTTGTCATGCATTTAGGCATTTTGGTCTCCAAATTAAGATCATACTTTTTATTTCTCTCTTTGTATTGCTTAAGTTTTATTTTTATTAATATCTTGTTTATGCCTTTTATTTCCTTTACTTAGTTAACTTTTATCTTATTTATATTATTATCTTGTTTATTTATTTTTCTTTCTTTCATTATGTTTAGCTAAGTTTATTATGTTAAGGTGAAAATGTTACACTAATGGTGTAAGAATAAGTATAGTTTAACTTAATATGGACTCTAATGTTTGATACTAACGTGTTTTGTATTTGTTATCTTGTTCACTCTTTAATATTTTACTTGTTAAATGACTAATCTAGATTTATATTGTATAACACTTGGTACAACAAATACTTGGCACTTTGACACGACTAAAAGGTTGATGTCTTCTCCCAAGTGCAGGAGTGTCGAAATAATAAATAACCCGGCAAGACCGGGGTCAAACCACAGGGAGGTTAATTGTACAAATTATAAACGACAATAGTACAACAACAATAATAATAACAACAACAATAATAATAATAGTAATAACAATAATAACAACAATGACAATAACAATAATAATAATAATAATAATAATAATAATAATAATAATAATAATAATAATAATAATAATAATAATAATAATAATAGTAGTAGTAGTAGTAGTAGTAGTAGTAGTAGTAGTAGTACTAGTAGTAGTAGTAGTAGTAGTAGTAGTAGTAATAATAATAATAATAATAATAATAATAATAATAATAATAATAATAATAAAGAAAGAGAAGAAGAAGATGATGATGAGAACTTGGAGATGGAAAATTAATGTAAGGATTAAACAATAATAATAACAAATGTCAAGGTTAGAGGTTCCACTAATGGTATATCAAACAAGTATAATATAAACTCTTATTATTGAATTGGAAACCACACACAAAGGAGGTTCCAATCAGATTATATATTGTTAACATGATTACATTAGTCATCTTATTCAATTAATGCCAATACTTGTAAATCTCGTCAAGCATTCATGATTATAACTTATGTTAACAACAAATCAAGTTCCTTTCATAGCTCAGGTGTCGGTTATACCATACATTATGGGCTATGAAAGTGCCAAGCATTTGTTGTACCAAGTGTTATACAACATAAATCAAGATTAGTCATTTAACAAGCAAAGTATTAAAGAGTGAACAAGATAACAAATATAAAACATGTTAGTATCAAACATTAAAGTCTATATTAAGTTTACATTATACTTATTCTCACACCATTAGTGTAACCTTTTCACCTTGACATAATTAACTTAGCTAGACATAATGAAAGAAAGCAAAATAGATAAACAAAATAAGAACATAAAAGCTAACTAAGTAAGGGAAAGGAAATGAAAGGCATAAACTTGATATTAATGAAAGTAAAGCATAAATATTACAAAGAATACAAAGAGAGAAAGGAAGAGCATGATCTTGATCTGGAAACCAAGATGCCTAAATGCATGGCAAATGCCTCCTTTTATAGGCCAAAATTGGGAACTATTGATTTGATGACTAATTGATAAGTGGGTGGCCAACTTTTGACTTGGTGACAATCCTTATCTTCTCTTGTCTGCCCAAAACATCATTGATAACGTCAAAATTGGAGCCAGTTGTAAACATGAAAGTTGTAGGAAATTGTCTCAGCTTTCTTGTGTAAAAACTTCAGCTCATTTGGACTTCTAGAACTCCAGATATGGCCAAAATACCGAACAGTGCTCGGGCTGGAAGACAGATTCGGGCTTCTTTGTTGTTGCTACAATTTGGACTTGAAAATGGCCTTTTTAGATCTTGGGCTCCATATGAAAGTTGTAGGCCTATGTCTTACCTTTCCATCCATATAAATTGGACCTAAATCTGAGATCTGTAGCTCCAGATATGACCTAATTACCGAACAGTGTTCCGGTTTGGATTGCACCGACATCTCTTCTCTAAGTTTGACCATCTCTTTATCCTTGCAATTTAAGTTCTTCAAGTCATCAATCAATCCTTTCATTTATGTGATAGGCCTGCATTAAAAATAGATATTTAACACAAATTATAGGTATCTTATATTATTAGATACATTATTATAAAACATATTTTAGTTAAGGAGTTATTGATACTTCAAGTGCAAAATGATAATATAAAACCATGATAAAAATACACTTTTAAGTACTAATCACACTTTCATAGCCCATACTGTATGGTATAACCGACACTTAAGCTATGAAAGGAACTTGATTTTTTATTAACATAAGTTATAATCATGAATATCTGACGAGATTTACAAGTATTAGTATTAATTGAATAAGATCACTAATGTAATCATATTAACAATTTATAATCTGATTGGAACCTTGTTTATGTGTGGTTTCCATTTGAGTAATAAGATTTTATACTATACTTGTTTGAAATACCATTAGTGGATCCTCTAACCTTGATATTTGTTGTTATTATTGTTTAATCCTTATGTTAATCTTTCATCTCAAACTCATTAACTTCTTCTTCTTCTTCTTCTTCTTCTTCTTTATTATTATTATTGTTGTTGTTATTGTATTATTGTCATCTATAATTTATACAATTAACCTCTTTATAGTTCGATTCCGGTCTTGTTGGGTTATTTATTACTTCGACACTCCTGCACTTAGGAGAAGACATCAATCTTTTGGTTATTTATTATTGTCATCTTTTTTAATTTTTCTTTGTATGCTAAATCATGCAATATTTTTTCTTTTGTATTTTTTATTTAAAAATAGAAACATGATTTTTTGGAGAAACTCGACCATATATAATTTAAAAATTAAATGTATATTTTATAGAGGATTTTTTTATATTTGACAAAAAAAAATTGATTTATTTAATAACAAGTATCTTAGGTGTAAGCTCACAACCTCAAATATTAAATATAAAAAAAGAAAAAAAATCCTTTTTTTGATATGACACTCCTTTCATGCTTCAAAAATTGATTCCACCAAAAAAGGCAAAAGAAACATAGCCCCTGAACTTGAAATTTATAACACGTTTGCAAACATGTCTTGACAACCTAAAAACATTCTTTTTTCTTTGATAAATTGTAGTGTCGCCAATCATGGCCTTAAGCTTTAATAGGCTTAGCCTAGCCACATAATCTTGGTTTTCCAATTTAACTCATGACTTAAAAACACAACTCATGCTCAAAAAAAAATAATGAAGATCAAAAGGGTGTTTTCATTTGAATTTTTTCAAGAACACAAACACAATATGAGCCCAGAACTTTTATCGAAGATAAAAATTAGATTACAACAAATTAAAAGCACATAGAGATAATATATGAAAGATTAAGGCATAATGATGCATCAAATAAGAATAATAAACCATAAATCACATGAATCAACCTTAATATTCCTAAACTTAAACCAAGATATTCAAAGGTAAGGTGTTTTTGCTGTGCAAAATGAATTATGTTTCCTCTCACATTTCACTATAGATTAGAATAATGAATTTTTTTTCTATTTTGGTTTTCAAAATTTTGTTCTTTGATTACATCATTTTGTAATCAAATTGATTCTCAGTTTTGTATTATTTGTTATAAAAAGACAATTGAGAGAAAAAGGATCAGATTTCAATATGAAACTCATGTGAAAAAGTTTGTTTTCATCTATATGCTTTTCTTTTTTTTATCACAATTCCTTTATTTAAAAAAAATTAGTGCAACATTTTCATCTCATACTTTTCTTTTTCTATCACAATCCCCTTTATTTAAAAAAAAAAAGTCCAACACCTTAATTTTTTTATTTTTAATTCATAGTTTAAAAAATGAAGAGAGAAAATCACCAAAAAAAATAATAATACAGAGACAAAGTCATTGGTTATCCACTTTTTGTTCTAAAAAATATTTTTATTTATGTCAATGGATTCCATTGGATGAGACAAGTTTAATTAAAGTGTTTTTTTCTTTTTATCTTATAGAAAAAAATAAATTGGGATTGGAGATGACTTTTTCTTTGGGTTTGATTTGTGTTTTTTCAAAAGTTTCAGGGTGTTTTGGGTTGATTTACTGGTTTATTATCATAATAAGAATGTTTATTATGTGTTTTCAATTAAAATGAGTTGGAAAATGTATTTTTAGATCAGAAAGCACTTACGTGATTTTCTAACTATATATTTATGGCACAAAACTAAGCTAGAAAGCAATGCATCATCTGGTTTTTTATAAAAAAAAAAATGGACATTTTTAGTGGGAAAAAAAAAAAAAAGCTAGTAATGCATGACCTTTGTTTTTAATGGGCCAGGCGCATTTGACTACCCAGACTCAGGTGCTTGGCTTTTTTTTTGAAGTTTTGATTTATTTATTTTTATCTAAATATAAATTAATTGAAGTAAAATAAATAAATATAAGTGTGGAATGCCTAACCTCGCTGATATTATATTTTAATTAAGATTAATTAAAATAAATAAATTAAAAGAATATTTTTAATTTTTTAATAAAATATCATTTAATTTTTACTTGGTCTGCAAATAAGATTGCAACATCTTTTATGATATTAATAGTTGTTTTTTTTGTGAAACTCTACATAATAGTCTTTTTTTCTTTTCTTTTATTTTGTTTATAATATATATATATATATATATATATATTATCCTTTAGTTAAATAAGAAATTGGTTCAAAGAAAAAAAGTTATTTAAGACAATCGAGTCCATGATATAGTGTTTTGAGAATATATATCATAACTTTTCAATTTACTTTTTAGTCAAATATTGTTTAATTTTTTCTTGGTTTTCAAAATTAATTTCAACAAACAAAATTATTAAATGTAGTCAAGTCCACAGTTCATGTTGCTATTGATTTATATTGATTTTTTAATTTTTGAATATTGATGATTTTCAATTTATTTAATTAAATATATATATTAATTTTTTATTTTTTATTAAAAAATTATTTTTAATTAAAAAAACCTATATAGCCCGTGATAAAGCTCGGATCGGGTAGCTAGTAAGGCACTAGAATGTGTTCCTATAATTGAATAATAGGGTTTGTGGAATAACACTAATTAAGATTCATTAATTATAGTGGTAATTAATGACCAGGTTCTCATCATAATTGTCCAGAGTAGTGCACTAATCCCATATGTGATTGTATCTATTTATTCACTGTGAGTTGAACTTAATTCTGTAAAAATCCAATTGAAATATGGATTTAAGAGTTAGTAGTAAATTAAGTCTTGAGTTCAGTTTTCTTACCTTACACATAATCCTAAAGACTAATGACTGTTAATTGTGCCTAACGCATACTCTGTATTTCTAGCGAGCCAGTCAAAGCCAGATTATCAATCTTGATAATTTAGATGAGTAGGACAAGGGGGACAAAGGCAGAGAAAGGAGAAACACAAATTGGTTTTGGTTTTGGTTTTGGTTTAGGTGTGAAATGTATGACCAGATTCCCTAAGTTGCAGGCGAAATGACAGATACAGCAAGCTTTATTCCATCTCCGTCTCTTAAAGTGCTTTATCAGAAGCCTGAAGCACCGGCCTCTGGCCCCAGAATCACAAAATCAATGATTTCATCGTGTTTTGTAACATTTTCTTGTTCAGATTTCTAAAATCAACAATTCATGACGGTGGTTTCTCAGATCTTAATGCTATTTCACCAACGAGCGTAAGTCTTTGATTGCAGCTAGACTTTAATTCATCTACATTTGTGTGAGAGCTACACAATAATGAAGGAGGACAAAGATTCTTGACTCTCGTGTTTAAGCTGCAGAAATCTCATTCAGGATCATTGAAGCTTGTCCGACACACTGACATGGCATTGCATAAATGATCGACCTCGTGAGACATTTTGGATTATTATAAGCATGAAATTGGGAAGTCAACATTTAAGCACAATATATATATATATATATATATATATATATATATATATATATATATATATATATCCAGAAATCCCAAAATCAATTACTAAAAGGAGCTTGAGGAAGAGGAAATAATTTATATTGGCAATCTTATTATTCATGTTGGCTATGGCAGGTGTCTTATAAGGAGCATCGAAGCGCCTGAAATTCACAAGCATGACTCCTAATGTTGATGTAGGCGAGGCACGCGTCGACTATACTACACTACTCCTACAGTAATGAGCAATGTCTTCATATATGTTGATAGAGAGCATCATAAATACAAAATAGAGAAAAATTAAATAAAGCAGGTTAATCTAAATTAATTTTAGTTGTTTTTATATTATTTTTTAACTAAATTTTATTTTTATTTTATTATTCAACACAAGATTAATTAAAAATTAAATTTTATTATCTTTTATTTATTTGTTTTATATTGGAATATCTTGGTTTCACAATTAAGATTATGGGTTTTAGAATTTTAACCACAGTTAAATCAAATTATTTTTTTTATTTTTTTAAGAGGTTATATAGATATCATAACTCTAGTTAAATTATATTATTTTTTATTTTTTATAAAGTTATTTTAGTAGAATGACTAGGATGATAGGTTTAGCGGATTAATTTAAATTATTTTTTATATTTTTTTAATTATATCCTTTAATATTGAATTGATTGATGATTGAAATTTATGATTTATTCCAATATACTTTCCATAAGATTTATCTTGATTTTATAACTCGAGTTGTAGGTTTGACAAGTTAATTCAAGTAAATATTTTAACTTTCTTTTTAATTAATTTTTTTTTTAAATCTTGTTAAATAAGAATTAAATTTTATAATTTATTTTAATTTATTTTTATAAGACTGTTATTATCTTATAACTCTAGTGTTGATTTAAAGTTGATTCCAAATCAATTCAATATATTATTATTTTAATATTAAAAAAATTTATTTTAAAATTTTTTAGTCAAATTATATTTTTAAAAATTATACAAGTTTCTTTTAAACATGCAAAATCAACTAAGTTATATCAAATTAATTCACAAGATTTTTTTAACTAAAAAAATTAACATCTTGATATTTTATTTTCTATTTAAGAAACAACTCGACCCAAGCTATAAGGTATCGCAGTTCAATTAAGTACTGTTGGCCTCTCAGCCCCCAGCCCCGTGCAGGATTTCAGCATCACGGCTTGACTGCATAATACATGGTCGTCATTAATGGCAGCTGCTTAAGCATGCAGGAGGTTGATCTTTAAATGTTTTAACCACAGACCAGAAAGGCGTCGCTGCTATATTTAAGCAATCTGTGTAAAAATACGAACATCATATGACCTCAGATATAATTATAACACCAAGTGCACGTTCTGAGGCCTGAAATTTCTCCAGAATTCCTGGTGAGTAATTTTGTTAGTCAAATTTCAGTTTCATGAAAGCTTCGCATTTTATTTTCCACACGAATTGTTGGAGCTGCATGCGTTCCTCTGACCATTCGTAACTGGAATATAATTGATGTTACAATTAGTCACTACGTAGAGGCCATAGGTCATGTATATATGCTTCCATCACTGTCAACACCACCGACGGAGAAATTTCTAGAGCCTGCAATGCCTTCAGCACCAGATTTTCCATGCCTTGACCAGGAACCACGCGGGCTCGCTTTCCACCGAAAATACGCCCGGGACCGGCAAGCAAAGTCATGGTCTAGAACTTTCCAATCCTTTTACAGGAGAAATTGGGTAATTAGTATATAAAATAAATAAAAAAATAATAAATTAACATATAAGAAAAAATTTTGATGAATACGTTGTGGTTTTGAACCGTAAAATTTAAGTATATGTTAAGTTTTTAAACCTTAACATCAATTAAATTTAGAATTAATTGATTGACTAGTTTGTAATGAGTAGTTGAACTAGTTAATCAGTTCAAAAATAATAAAAAATCACAAAATTATCAAAATCAAGTTTGGGAATGATAATTTAAAAATTTAAAGATTCAACAGTCTGAGTAACATTTTCATGCTATACTTAAAGGAAAACAATTTCTATAAATTTCTATAAAAATTTGAGTGCTATCCAATAATTAAATTAAAAATTATGATTTTTTTGAGTTACTATTTTAATATAGCACAACCAAATCTTTTCTTGTGCCTAGATCTTTCTGACTTGTTCATAAATATATTTATTAAATTATCCACATAATTTTTTCTAGGCAAATTCTAATTTTGTTGTGGCATACTCATACCTAAATGTTTAGAACCACTCTTATTGTACTACATTATTGATACTCATAAAATATATTTAAAAAAAATAATAAAATTATAATTTTTATGTGAAAATATTTATTAATTCATATAATTAAATTAACACTAAGGAAGTTACATGTTAAATTATTATATTTTGAAAATATAATATATTTAAATATTATTATTATGATCTTCATAAATAAATAAAAATGTGTTATTTGATAAAAAAAAATTAATAATTTTTTATTTTATCAAAAATTTTAATTTTTTATGATAATTTATTTATAAAAAAATCCCTTTTTATTCCAGAGCAGAACAAAACGTCAATCAAAATATCATGTACTAATAAAAAAAAGGGGGGGTGAGGCCATGGTTGGAATTGAAACTGTTTGTGAACTTTAAAGCCTATATAAAGCCTGTGCATTCGTGGGATATATTGCAGCCACATAATTGAAGCCGCCATGTCAATGAAGTACCTTAGAATTGGAAGCTTGTGTGGAAAATTAATAAACAAATGTGTACCTAAATAAATAGGTAACCATAAGCAAAATATGTGTGGTTCGAGACAATTTTGCCAGAGATGAAGAAAGAAATATGCAAATTCCAGCCGAGAAGGAATTGTATAACATGCGTCAATTTTCTTACACATAAAGCAACGACGACAAACTCATGAAGAGAATTCCAGCCATAAATGAAGAAAGGTCTTACGCTGGGTTTCAGCTGTCAAAAATGAGTACGTAGCTGGATTTGATTAGCACGGGCTTAAAAAACTGCTCAACCTTCAAAGCACGAGCTAGCGAAGATCAAGAATAAATTTGTTTCAGACTGTAGCTGCTGACAGCCATAGATAAACCACGTTACCTCAGTTATAATGTTGACTTGGAAACAGCAGACGATCAGGAATCTTGAATTGTTTAAAACCCAGGCTGATAACAACTGATCACTGAGAAATTAATGGTCAAGGGCCCTAGAAAAACGTATTAATCAGGTGAAGTGTTGAGTAGGTAATAGGGTGTGGACAAATAGCTTTACATGGATGCTGACAGACATAGATGTCATAGCTCCACTTCTTACACCCACAATTACTTATTCCACATAGGACCACAAGGTCACCAAAGGCTCATAGTCCTCAACACGAAGGAAGAGATACTGCATGCCGATTGGAGATGGACTGATCAACTGGACAAGCCAATAATGAGCTGCTTTCCGCCGAAGATTTTGAAAGCTCCAAATTCTTCAGAAATCCACAGGAGAAAACTAGAGAAAAGATGAACGAAACCTTACGTGTCAAGAGGCTAACGTCTGGTCCCACTGCATCAATGGTGACATGAATATTTTTTGCGCATTGTGAGAGAACTTTTCTGTTTTTTTTTTCCCCTGCGAAAACATTAATGTGGCATCCGGCTATTTAGTCACCTCCCATGTCCATGTCATCTTCCTCATGCACCTTACATATCGGTGACTTCATGGCATGTCTTACCCACATGAAAGCAACAATATGCAAATCCAACCGAGAACTTTCTTTAAAAATATCTCCATATATACATATGCTTCATCTCAATTTCTTTGCATCTCCGAAGAGATTATTTTTTGTTGCATGTGTGAATGTGATATTCGGATTCGTGTTGTATGATGATGCTAAGCTTATATCATAGAGCTTCAACGTGGCGATTCGAGTACCTTAAATAGGTATGTTACGTTGTCACACGGGCTTAATCTATAGTATAAACATGTACCAAACTATGATTTAAATAAGCAGAAGATAAGGATAGCAAAACAGATATGCTGCCTGAAGATGGAAGGTATGTGACATCCCAGCGCTCTTTAATGTAGACCAAGACATCTAATAATTAGTAACATGGCATATTTGCCCAGCTATAAAATGCTGTTTCTTGGTCAGATTAGGCTATACATTGTTTTATGCCAAAAGGGAAATCGACGACCATATCTTGCAAGCATCAAGTAGCAGCTTACACCAAGAGAACAAAGTGGTAGATACGCAATCCATGCACGTGCGTGGGGTTGTACTTATGTTGGCTGTGAGGCGTCAGCGTTGATCAACTTGCAGCCAAAGAGGATCGAAGTCATGGTCGTGTATTAGCTAATCGGCAGCATGCATGATTGAAAAGTTGATCTTGAATACAGTCCAGTCGCTTGCATAATAAATAAACAAAGGGGCCATCCATGGTGGCCATGCCAGCGTCGACACGGTTCCGTGATGTGCACTGAAATTAATGATGCCAATGTTAGCTTGATTATAAACACCCCACTGATCTTACGAGCACTCATCTCTTAGAGATCAATAATAGCTGATCTCCATACCTTCCCCGTTCTGGGGTAAAACCCATTTTGTTCGAGACAAACATTAATTAATCATTGTTGATGGTACTCGTGATTTGATTTCATGCTAGCCCTTGCAATATATTTACAGAAACTGCTCGCGTATAACTCATAACTGGTTAGGCCAGAATAAAATCTTTCATTTTATGGTACAATCCCAAAAGCCTTTGTTACGGGCCTTGATTTTGATGGGAAATGGCATCTAAAATATTGGAAGAAAACAAGACACTGAAATTGGACCGCTGGCACGGGGTTTTGGGGGCCAACTAGTTTCGGACTTCTACAAGCACCGAAAGGCATGGACGAAAACTAGAAAACAGTCAAATGCACGAAACCATTCAAGATGCGCTTGCCGGCTTTATATTGGTTCAGCATAGGTTCAGCCCAGTAAATCCCAAGTCATCAAATGTATACTGATCATACATGTTTGCATGCCCAACTCATGCACCAACTACTAAACAGGGTAAGAGTTCTGAGATAACTATAGCATTTTTCAGAGACGACTCAGTTGAATCGAGCCAGGCTAATGCAGCTAGTATCTGCATTTACTGCCGCTTAATCTTTCCACCCCAGGAAAAAGGGCTCCAGGCAACATTGTAATTCACCTTCTCAGAGCTGTACATAAACGACTGCATGAGACATGCCCTAGCGTAGCAACTGGTAAAGGAATGCATGAAGTGCGACAGTCGGTGTATTTGATCAAGGATTCTCTTGGGCATTCATTATTTGCACCATGCTTTGAAGAGAAATTGCAACCGAAGGGAAACGAAAACCATTAACCTAAAATCTATGGTTCATCGGGCAAACACTCGTTGACATGTTGACAATTGAGACAACTATTCAGTAAGAGGTCAGCTAAGTCTATGATGTTAGCAGAGTCTACGGAGTTAATGCAGAAATGCTTGAAGCAAAACAAATCGAAACAAAAACTTGCTGCTTGGCTTATGAATCAGAACAAAAAAACAAGCTGCAAGAGCACTATGAAATATCCTTGCTACAAATTCAGAAAGCAAATTAACCTTACACCTGGAGATAGTTCCTAAAATAAGGATACAAAAGGGAAAATCAACACAAGGAAAATTAAAAACTATTTTCCTATGTCTGAGATTATACCAGACAATTAATATCTATTTACCTGCATATAATATATAATATGAATTCACCCAAAAAACATGCAAGCCTGAATCTCATCAAAGCTCCCAGTCAGTAACCTGCAATGGGAACCTTACATTCAATTAGTTTAAGAGAAGCTGAAAGAGCTTCAGCACCAGACTCTGGCAACTATGCAAAGTTTAACTTATATGCGGCTTGAATGATTGCATCCATGCAAGAAAAGGCACACTAAAAAATTATTAGCTAACAACAAAATAATCAGAGAGGATGACTGTCATACCAAGGCTAAGTATTCAGTCCTCCTCCATAGGTACTTCTGGAATATCAAACCTATCTTCCTCAATTGTCTTATTGATCACGGAGACAGGAGATGGTAATGAGGAAGTCAAGGAATAAAATATTTATCTGACTGTATAATTGCAGGACCAGGGGAGATAAAATGTAAAATTTCACTAACAGTACCTATCATTATAATTCCTTTTTTTACAAAAAGACATATTTCTCTGTTTTTAAACGAACTCCATGATAATTTATAGATCAAAACCTCCTTATAGAGGTGCAAACCATTCATTTGTAATTGAAACCTCATAAACCTTCCATTAAGATAACTAAACAAACATGACCAACACAACCAAATGCATGTAAGAACATTGTATTACATGCATGTAACACAAGGACTTAAAATCATCAATATCCAGGAATAGAGAAACGAAATGATTTGTCAGAAACCTGCTCAAGTCTCAGAAGACATGAAGGCATGCAACCTTTTTTATCACAGAATATTATGAATGCATGCCGCTTGAAAAAATATACTTTTAGCTTCTAATCAATAAACCAAATTCAGTCTACCCAATCTCTTTGGTGGTATTCACAAAGGAGATATCATGACCATGGCAAACCTTGAAAGTACTATGAAAATTAGAGGCCCTTAACACCACTGATCCATCTCATTGTCATCCTTATTCCAAAAATATGGCCTTTTTAATACATTTTCCTACTTCATAGTTAGCTCATAAACAAACACTTGCAGGCTAACATGCAGGATAACCTAAAAAAAACAAAATTACAGCATGCTGGCATAGCATAACAAAGATAAATAAATAGAACAGTCAAGGAACCAATAAAGCAGTATAAAGTTAATCTTGCATGCAAAGGATATTTATTGACATGGGATCATCCTTCTCCCCACGATTGCGGCTATTGTCTAGCTCTCTGATTATTTCTGGAGATACCTGCATTCAAAATGGGCGCAGAGATTAAAACATTTCAATGAGAAATATAAATTCTACTAATTTTGCCACATTACGTGTGTAAACATATAAGAGAACTATATCAGGACGATGGTCTCACTAGTTTATGCTTTTGCCTTAGAACTAGTCTTCTAAGATTATCTTTATCTTCCTTCTGCAGTTCATTCTTGTATCTGAGAGATTTCAACAACAATTGTATGAGTGAAAAGGCAATGTGTTTTGAGGCAGCTACTTGATTTAATAGCGCATAAAAACTAATAAATAATGCAAGAGAGTTTAGGAAGAAGCATCTCATGTCATACAGTGCTGCTCAAAGGAGAAATTAGGCTGAAAAAGGAAATCTCAAGTTCTCAGCAAGTATTCCAAAAGGGGGAGATGGAAATTCAGAAACAAGGGAAGATCAATAAAACATATTACCTTGAGACTGCCTCTTCTGATGTTGCCCGTCAAGGCACAGTAATTAATAAAAACTAATGTGGACACAGCAATTTCAGTTGGCAGAATGCACATGGTGTGAAATGCAAGTCCTAATCTTCAGTTGTGATGCATGGCAAGAAGGGTTATTTTCAAATTACTAGTAATTTTGTTAGTTGTGTAGTTCTGTAATTGTTAAGAAGTTCTCTGGTTACAATAGTTGCAAATAACCAAGATTTCATTATTGCTAAGAATTATTTTTGTGGATTTTGTTTCCTTCATTAGTTTAGGGATATTCTAGAGTTCTCATGTGCCTATAGAAGCACATTCTATGTAATTGAATGGTGTTTTAAATGATTAAATCAATTATCACGACCTCGAAATTGATTGTTTCACCTGAAAGGTGTTCGTTCTTCTTTCCTTGTGATTCAAAGAACCCCTAGTCAATCTCTAGGGTTTTCTTTATTTTTATTTCTTTAATTTATGTTCCTTTTCTACATCAATTGGCACCTCCAAAAAAAATTTATTGATGCTAGAAAAAAGGTTCCATTGCTGCTCAAAGAGGAAAAAAAATATCTTATAGACATCAAAGAGCCACATTACTGTTAAAGAGAACACCTCAAGACACCCAATCATGCAAGGTAGCAATATTTATATATCCCATTCATCAAAATGGCTTTTCAACCACAAATAATATGTGCTTGTCAACACATAGAAAAAACCTAGAGGAGCCCCAAACTAAAGAAGAAAACAAGTTCGCTAATCAAATAAAATACCAATAAAATGTCAACAATAATAAAATCCTAATTGTTGCAAATATTTTCAAGTGGAAAACTTCCTAAAATGACAAAAGCACACAAAATACAATTACAAATAATTTGAAAATAGTAGTTATTAGTAATTTCCCTTGTTGACCTGCATCTTTTGAATTGCAAAACAGATCCATACTAATTACTTTGCCACAATAAGTGTTTCGTATGAGCTATCAGATAGAGGACATATATGGAACACGTATAAAAACACAGTAAAACAGAATCATCTCCCATTACCCCTGCTCCCCTTTCTTGATCAGTCAGGTTACATGTATGCATCATAAAACAAAGTGAAAGGGAACAGTCTGTACACATAACATTAAACAGTGCATCTGAAACAATGCAAAAGATTGACGTGATGTGGCTAAATCAAGCAAGAAACACCCTTTAGCTCTTATTCGATATTAAGCATTTATAGTCAATACATACCAGATAGAATTCAGACAACGAAAAAGAGAAGAGGCAAGAAAAAGGAACATGGAAAAAATACCAACCTTTGCACAAATGAAAGAAGTGATTGGTGCCAAATTACAGGCATTATTCTTGTATCCTCAAGAAATCTCATGAAATGAGCAACAACTGCGTCAAGTACACGATATGGCAAGGCATATTTCTTGTCCATTAGAAGCTTGATAAAATAACTGCAATGGTTTGCCAAAGTAACATTGTCAAATAGTATTCAGATCATTTGGCGACTAAAAAAGCACCGGATCCAAAATGGAAAAGATTTAAAAAAAAAACCCACTCTCTTGAATTTTCTATTGCCTATTCCTTCCAGGATTAAAGTATGAAACCACACTACACTGGTTCAGGCATCAACAATTGTTTCAGAACAGTACAACACTTCTTAATATCACCAATTATTTCATTACTTACCTTCTCCATACTTGCAAGTTTTATTCTCGGTATTTTATAATGAAGTTTATTTGCAAGCATCAATAATTATTTGGAACAACCATCACATCAAGAAACCCAAGGTACATATTGCTAGGACCTCGCTACATAAGTCATGACTCAGTTTCCTAAATCAAGGGTAGGCTTGCATCCTCATCAAGCATGACTTATGAGACCATATTTATATAAAATTCCAGCTCGTTGCCTCTGTGTGATAATTTGATAATTCCTAGTAGATTGTTAGAATCTCTTTGAAAGCAAAAAGCACGATCGTTCATCACAATGTGTTTCACATGGAACATAGAAAACTTTCTACAAATCTTTCATGCATAATTAGGACCATTTACTGTTGAAGTACAGAGGCAAACCACATGCATAAACAGCATGGATAAACATGTAAAGTTGCTAACTGTTACACGTTACTTTTTTATCTTCGATACATGTTAAACATTTATATACCTTGTTGTGCCACAATATTCCATCTCCGCAAGCTTCAACAGTGCAACACTGCAATTCCATTGAAATGTTGGAGTTAGACTCCTCCACAGGTATTTGAAACTTGGAAAAATAAAAGGTGCAGAGCAACATTCCAGCTGCTACAGAAGCATCTCATCCTCATGTGCTGAATGTTTAAATTATCGCTTGTATATCTCAAAATGAGGGGGGGGTTGAATGTTTAAAAGCATTGGTGTAATAATAAAATCCATATGTAAATCATGAAACTTGGAAAAATAAAAGGTGCAAAGTTCCAGCTGCTACAGAATCATCTTATCCTCGTTTTCTGACTGTTGAAATTAGCGCTAGTGTCTCAAAATGAGAGGGGGGGTAAAGAGGAATGGTTTGAAATGATTAAAAGCATTGGGCTAACGTCATAAAATGCATAATGTATATGTTAATCATGAAATTCTTATCTTTCTCAACAAGAAAATCCAACTAAACAATGAAGAGATTGGAACAGGTAAATCAGTAAAGTCAATTTACAGCAGGTTGAGAAATGCAAGATTCAAGAACTTTGGAATGTGGAATATGGATAGTAGAGTTACATCCACTAGGTGTGAAGGGTCATCAGGAGGGTTATCCAGTCATGGATGAACTTGAAATGGGGTTAATCATGCCTTCTTAACAGGTAACATTATGATTTTATAATTACACAGGCAGAATCCTTTGGAATATCAATCAAGACATGCATTGAAACATACATGATTGTCCTCTGCAAAAGTAAGCATACCATGAATGAAGCATCGGAATGGAGACCTTTTGAATAATACTACCAACAATAACAGCTTCCCTAAGTGTGCACGTCCCTGACTGCATATCAAGAAAAAAGGGGGTTATATTAAAGAACAATTAGCGGTTCATTAAATCAAAAACTATCAGAACCAGGCATCCTATCAACTGGAGGCCAATAAATTTATTGGCAGGGATTTTAGTTTTGTCTATCCTATGAGGTCCTTGTTCAGGTTTTGAGTTTGCTCCGGCAACCCTCTTTTCTTTAGCAGTTACAAATTGGATTCCCTACAGTAATTTCAATTCTCCACAAAAAAAAAATAATAAAATAAAAATAAAACTTCAATTTGTTTAAACCCTAATTGATCCTTTCACCTTGTCCAGCATTGTAACATGTGAGTTACAAAGTAGCAGTTAGGATCTAAACAAAAACAGGGAGATATGGGAGAGAGAGGATAGCAGCAAACTAATGTATCAGTCAATATAAGAAGACCAGCATTAACAACTTATCATGACTGGGTGCCAGTGGTAGGAGACTGGAACATTACAGATTAGCAAACCAGCCAGTGATTAAGAGACTGGAACATTATGGATTAGCAAATCAGCCAGTGATCAAATTCTATAGAATAAACAACATGCAGAAGATTTTCATGCTAGTATATACCTTACACAACGGAAGCAATATTCCCTTGTTGAACGCAGCAGGTTTATACAGAGACTTTTTCAGAGCTTGATACAGACTGAAATGCAGCCTCTTATTCGTCCTAATATCATCTCTAACCCTAGGAAGTAAGACAAGCCTATAGAAACGCTCTGCCTTCTTTGCACCCAAATTAGAAGAGAAGATTCTAGTGGCTTGATACATTGCGTTTGGTGACCATATCTGAGGTTCAGTCAGGTACAAGATATCCTCCCAAAGTTGCATAGAAGGGATGTGCTTAAATGCCTTAGGTATCTTTCCAGCTGTGTATTTACTCAGATACTCGCCAACTCTACACATAATCATATCAAAATGTGAGCATGATATTCAAAACGCTTTCCTTCACAAATCTGTTTCTAAAAATGTTTTAATAATAGAAAATGGAAAGAAAATGTCCACAAAGAGGGTAGCTAATTTACCCCTTGTACAAATCTATCAGAGACTGGTCCAACTTAGGTATAGGCTGTAACTCTGCAATCAAACAAAGATATTCAGCATAAACAGTGAACTATACAGATTCAAACAAGTACAGCAAAGTAAACACAATATTAAATGCACATGTTAAAGATATAAATAAGGGGTTTAAAAAAAAATAACTCATTTCAAGTAAGAGTATGACCTGAGGAAACATTTGCATCAGTCTTTTTTAATTTCTCAATAATAAGGTCGGCAAGTGTTCGCTGTGGACCAGAATCCTTTGAAAAGAATGCCTCCAGCAATTTCTCTTCATTCTCATCAATCTCCTCCTGCCCAACCATCCAATTTCACTCCTTTTACAAAACAAGTACAAAAATAAAAATAAAAGTAAATCCAGTCCGACAAAATTGACAAAACAAAAACAGCTCAAAAAATAAGTTAAAGATAACAAATGGAAATACTGACAGGATAATCGTTAAACTGGCTTTGAGTCTCGGAGAAGCCACTAAAATCATCAATTTGATCCTCGGCACATTCCTCTCCTTCAGGCTCAGGCAATTCTTCCTCTAGAGCATTAAAATTAGGGTTTCTCTCCTCGGCTTGAATCTCCTTCTGCTGAATCAACGCTTGCTTCAAGATTTTCGAGCTCATCCCCGAGGATATCATCTAGTACATAAACCATTACAAAATTAGAGGAAGGGAGAGAGAGAAACAGAACCTAAAAAGAAGAAAGAAAAGGCATAAAAAATAAGGCGAGGACTACTTTTTGCTGTTTCTGGTGGTGTTTTGATGCTTTGGATCGTGTTTTAGTGGAGGAGGCAATAGAGTCTGTATCCTCTGGAAGGAAAGGTTCTGGGTTTTGGTGCCTCTCTCTTTTCTTCCCCATTGATGGAAGATGGAGTGAGCTGGTCGTAGAAATTTAGAGATGAGAAGACTGAAAAATGCTGCTTGCTTTGCTTCTCAGACAAGGAGAAGAAGAAGCCCTGTTGATAAACCCTAGTGGTAGTGGATTTTACGTTTCGTAATTCATGGGCTAAGTTTTTATGCTGGCTTGACTACTATGGGCTAAGTTCTTGTATCTGCACGGTTTAGCCCAATTCTGTGGTATGAAAATTTTTTATTTGATGTCCAACCCCCCAGGATACGAGTTTTTTCACTCCCTTACAATGGTTTAACTTTGGATGCCCTAAAATTCTGTGGTAGAACCAATTTTGTTCTATGAAAGAAACATAGGTGCTTAGCTCGTATGATAACAAAAACCACAATCACAAAAACTGCATAAAACCCTTGATGTGTTTGATAATATTCGTCCATTATTTTTGCAAAATTGTTCATTCTCATTCTTCTTTTCTTCTTTGATAAGAAACAATTTTAAAAATAAAAATTCTGAGTACTCTTTTAGTTAGTTGATAATATGTGCAAGTCCCAAGTGTTGCCACGAGTAAGGTTAGTTCTTTCTACAACTTAAAAAAATAATGTTAAAGCATTGCTAGTGTGTTTTAAAGCAAAAACAAATACTTGAATCCGAGTTATAAACTCTAGCAAATCCAATACAATGATTTAATTTAATTATGGGATAAAAAACAGTACTAAATTTATGGAATGTAAAGAGAAAATGTGATAATAATGACAAGTAGGAAAATAATGGTTTCCAAAAGAAAAAAAAAAGTAACATAAAGTTGAATTTCTAAATAACTCAATATTAAAATACAAAATATAAAAAAAAAATAAGTTAATTCAAGTTAGGATGACAAACTCATGACTCGGGTCATGAGGTCAAATCATCCTTATAGAAAGTAAATTAATAAAAAAAAAAAAGCTCAATTTTATACTCGTGATATGGATCATCAGATCTGAATCATCATATCAAAAAAATTACAAAGCTTAATTATTAACAATTAAATGATAAAATTAAAAAAATTAAAAAAATTAATTTTAAAAAAGAATAAAAAAGCAATTAAAAAAATCTCAATTTTTAATAAACTCAATGTTAAAGGCTAAAATTGAAAGAAAAAAATCAATGTAAAAAAATCTATTGTCAATTAGGGTTAATATTTTATACTCGTGATATGGATAATAAGACTTAAATATCACATTAAAAAAATTATGAAACTCAATTCTTAAAATTTAATGTTAAATGATGAAATTAAAAAATTAAAATCAATTTTAAAAAAGGATAAAAAAATTAAATAAAAAAATGAGGATAAATTTGATATAAAACTAAAATGATGTAAAAGTCCCGAGTCAATTTGAGTTGGCATGGAAAATTCATGGCCCCAGTTGTGAGGTTAAGCTATCCTTATAGAAAAAAATAAAACTAAAAAACAAAGAAGTTTTATCTTCAATAAATCTACTATTAAATGATGAAATAGAAAACAAAATATTTAAATAAAAAAAGACCAACATCAATCTGGATCATAAGATTGGGATCATCGCATAGAAAAAAAAATTACAAAATCAAATTATCTACTAATTTAATGTTAAATTATGAGATTAAAAAAATCTAATTAAAAAAAAAGATAAAAGAGCAATCAAAATAATAAGGATCAAATCTAACATAAAAATTAAATGATGAGGGATAAAATTTAAAAAAAATTAAAAAAAATAATATAAAAAAGAAGAAATAACAATCAAAAGAATGAAAATCAAATTTGATATAAAAATAAAATAGGATCCAATACTTAAAGATAAAATTAAAAACACAATTAAACAAAAAAAAATAATTCAAAACAAATAAAAAGTAATTAAAAGAATGAGGGCTATAATTAAAATAAAAAAAATTGAAGAACAATTTTTAATTATGATTAGACCAACATAATTTCTAAGGATAGAAGAGAGAGAAAAAATGGATAAAAAAATTTCAAGCATCACAAATCATATTACATATATTAGCACAGAAAATGTGACACTTCAAATAATAAAATAGTTGATCTTTTTTACTATTAGAAGGTGTTGCCCATCTCATTTAAAAAGTATAGGCATCTTTCACATGCTAACATATATTATGCATGCATTAATAATTTTTTATTTTTAATAATATTTTTTATTTTTTAATACATAATGTCCCCTTAGTTTACTTGTTAATTAAAAAAAACAAAATAAAATGACAAAAAAACCTCTAGATAAAAACCTAAAAAAATATGATTTTATAAGCAATCTAGTCATTTTCAAATTAAAATGAAATTATGTAAAACCTTTGGAGGCAAGTTAAATAAATTTTGCTTTTAAAGGGTTATTTAATATTTTTATTGTGCTATGAAAATTATGAGATAACAAATATGTTCCGGATGAATTTAATAATAACAAATTAATCCCCTTAAACTAGGTTATTTGATTTTATTTTTAAATAATAAAATTATCATTTTATTATGTCAATCCATATTGAAATGTGAATATATAAACAATGAATGTTTGATATCTTATAACTTTTGTTTTGATGTTGACATGATAAACAAGTTATGCCATCTATAATTTATAATAAGTTGTGTGTTAATGCTTAAAATTTAATCAATCTATTTGCTCTAAGTTGACAACAATTAAAATTATGTTATGTCATTAGAAATTCAGGTGTACGAGTCTCATCAATATATATATATAACAGCTATCCAAGTTGTTTTTATATTAATTAAATTGAATGAATTATATTAAATTAATTTTTTATAAAATTTAATTTTAAACTTAGACTAAGAGTCAAGAGGTTATTTTTTTATTATTTTTATTATTTTTTTTCTCAATTTTATTTTTATACCAATCATCTAAGTTATCTATAAAATATCCAAGTCAACTGAATTACAGAACAACTCCCACACAATTTATTATTATACCTTATCTAGACAAAAAAAATTAAATCAAGAGGTTATTATATTGATTTTATCTTCATTATTTTTTAATTTCATTCTAGTATTGTTTTTACTTAATAATTAGATAAAATATCTTCAGACTGACAAAATGAATCTAATTATATCAAAATAATCTTTACATGATTTAATTTTAAATTAAAATTAAGCAAGAAATTAAATTAAAAAGGTTTTAATATTTATTCACTTAATTAAATTTAATAAAAATATTAAATAATTCTCTAAAACTTAAATATTTTTCATTACATTCAATTTTTTTAATTCAATCCATTGCTTAGCATAACACATAACACAGGCATGTAAATTAGTAATAACTATTTAGATTCAAATACAGAGTTTTCACCACATTATTGAACAAAAAGTTCTCTCAAAGTATGAGTTGTCCCTTTTCGAACTTGAAAATTCCTACTTAATTCGATCTCGAATCTCAAAACATCATCAACTCATTTCGATTGTCTGTTCTTTGTGTATTATCTAATTATGTTTATAGCTAAGGAAGCATCGCTACAAGCTTACCGCTTGCCATTTTGATGAAACCCATTTTGGCGTCAAGGCAACCGCATTTAATTGAGAGACTGCTTGGAAAGGTGGTCCTGTTTTTTTAAAAATTATTTTTTTTATATTTAAATTGTTTTAATATTCTATTTAAAATTATTTTAATATATTTTTAAATAACAAATATTTTAATCCACAGTCATAATTACAATCTCATACAGGTCATAGTACTCAAAGGACAGACAAGAAGCTAAAAGCTTCATTGCCATATCTAAAAAACTGAGTCAGTTTAGGAAGTCTAATAAGGAAAAAACACATGAAAATGACAATCTAACTCCATCTCGATCTAATAACTAAGTTTTGAGAGACCTGGAGAGAGAGTCAGCAAGGATATACAGCATCTGCAAGTCATAAGATCAGGAAGAATGATTGCATGATCCACTGGCAGATAGCAGCCAACACATTAAAAGCTAGAAGCTTCTTTTCATTTTCAGATTCTTCACATATCTGGTATTGGAGAACTTGGACAACTATTTAAGACAATTTCCTGCGAAATACCACCGGAAATGTGACTTTTGAGTGGAGCAAAGATTCCTTTGAAAGAAGGGAAACAAATGAAATGCTGCACTGAACTGGGAATTGCATCAGCAGCCTGATCAGCTTATGAAAGTGACTTATGTACTTCCCTGGCTCAATAGAGCATTGTATCCCTCAATGCCAGCAACATTTTCTGCACCTTTTGTAGGCGGCAACTTTGGGAGCACCCAAGCTGGTGATGTGTCAAGCCACAATCCTTCACCAGTTTCTTTGTGCTTGAAATCCGGAGATTTTGGGTTTTTCTAAATACAACAAACAAGGGGGCATGAAGTTATAAACGAATAATTAGATCAGATGAATAAGCTTTGCAGCGTTACCTTGTCAACTCTGTTGTCCCACCATTTATGAGGGTTTTCCACCAAGTCCTTCCAGCATTCTTCCTCTAAATCATGCCACAATGAAGATAGTATTATTATGAGAGAAAAAACAAGATAAAAAGCCAAAAAGCCAAAAACCCAGCAGAACAACCTAAAGCCTTGCTGATAAATTAGAAATTGGAGAAAAACAAAGTAGAATGGGGATGCGGACATTATTAAGGATAATAATTGGATAGAGTCTTCCTTTCTCTAATTATCAACGAAAATCACTAACAAATTCTTCTAGAAAGCAAATTTTTTACCTTTTTTTTTTTAAATTATGCTGGAAAGACAATATTAGATAGAAATCGTGCAAAAAGGGTTGCGGTGCTGCCCAATTACATGGGAAGTTCACACATAGGAATGCCAGGATCACAAATGAGAAATTGAAATGTGAAGAGAAACTCTGCTCCTTTATCTTGTTTATCTGTTAACCGTTTAATTATCAGGGATATTGCTAAAGAAGGAGGCATTCCCTTCAGTATTTCCTTTTATGTAGAAAAATAAATAGAGGAAAAAGATTCCCATTCGTTGGTTAAAAAATAAATAAATTCATCCAGACCAACTTGACACGGTAAGTAATTGAAAAGTTTAGGAAGGAAAGTGGCCCTCCTTCAAACCATTATTAGCCGTGTTTGTCTGCTTTGCTGGTGGTTCTGGTTACAGAAAGCCAGAATGGCAAACCCATCTTCAGTGTTCCATTTAACAACCAGTATTTAACACCAAGTATCTTAAGTGCTACAAAGACATGTTGCCCAAGTCCACAATTTGGAAAAGAAATTAAATGTCTTCTTCACATCGACACTCATCTGCTATGAATAATCATTAAACCTTCTTCATATCCGTGTGTGATGCGGGAAAAGAAATATTTGAAGCCGAAGAAAAATAAAAGAAGCTAAGAAGAAGAAGCCAGATAAAAAAGAAAGGAGTTAGAAAAGTATACAGTTCTGTAATTTTTATTCAATTCATAAACACCTATCTAACATTTAGAAAAATAAAATATAAATACTAAAACCCTAACTAGAACAAACAATTGGGTTTATAACCCACTAAATAAATACCCAACAATAATTAAATCAAACCCAACAAATAAAACTTAATTAATTAACCTCAACTAAAAGTTCAAATAAATTAAATTAAAATATAAGCTAAAACCTAATCTCTCAATGGTTTAAGCTACCCTCCATCATCTATGATTACATGTAAGCGTAAACAAAGTCTCAAGTTTGGCGTCTCCACCAACACTCCTAGGATTAGAGAGACTCGATCTCATTGAGTGTAGTTCAAGACAGCTCCAATAATGCTCCAAAAGATTATATCCAAGTTGTTGTAATGTCTCTCTGATAATCCAAGTATAATTTGAATCTAGTCGTCTAGATCATATATTGGGATTCGCTGAAGTTCACATCTTGGGGTAAAAACTTGTGCATCCAAAGTAGTATTAATATGTTCCTTTTATGTTAAAGATAAATATAATGAGATAGAGGTTTCAAAAGAATCATCAGGGATAGATAATCATATTTTATATATAACAAGGTCCTTCAATCAAAAGTAGAACTAATATCAAAGTTTAGTGACAGTTTAATGATATAATTATTTGATTCAACCATTTACAACACTTTGAATGGTCGAACACTACTCACTTGCAATTTATGATTGGTTTCCAAAAAGACATCACTTGGATCTAGTCTGCAACATGAAATAATCTCAAATATTAAGTGCATCATGATATTTATATAAATCAGCTCTAAATTGGTATTATTCATTACTTAAATATATTTTATAATCTTAACATGCAAAAAACTCAATTGAGTTGGACATAAAAAAAAGATTTACAAGCTTTCTAGATTCGTAACTATGAACACTACATGACCGAGGATGTGGAGTCCAAACAATATTTGAAGTCTTAGTACATATAGTTTTGACATAACCTAGTAAAATATGATTATCTTTATCTTTCTCTTCAAATGTCAAAGGTAAGAGATCAGGAAGCTCAACATGTTGCTCTGAAGACGTGCTAGATGTCAACCATGAGGGGCTGAGGAGCATGTTGCTCTCTTTGACGTGCTGAACATCAAGCATGGTGGATAGAGAATCAAGTAGTTTAAAAGAACCAATATCATAAGACTCTTCTAAGACTATATTTATCTCTTCGAGCAATTCCACTAAAAAGTTTTTTAAAGCTTCTTCCTCTACCACTAAAACAAAATTATTATATTCTTTATTATCCTTGTTTCAAACTCCTTTGGACTTATAATGTTAAGTCCCTCTTCTTGCATATCTTCTTCATCGAGGTCATTAAAATTCTCAGGATTAGGTTCATACACTTGAAAATAATAATCTTCACTTTCATCTATATCTTTCTGTTCTTGGATGACTAAGAGTTTAGAGACATAGTTAACAAAGATATGACTGAAACCTTAACATTTAGCACACTGAACTTTTGAATTTATCCTAGATATTTTATTGATAACTCATTTACTCTTATCTTTTTTATAAATATAAGCACTACCCAGATTAAACCTACGGGGTGAAACACTTAATAAAAATAAAAAATTATTATTTCTAAATTGAGACCTAAAAAGAATCCTAAGAGGGTCTAGATGTCCATAAATAACTCATAATCTTGTCCTACATTATAGATTTGGTCAAGAGTGAAAACACCTACGAACATGATTTCTTTTCTAAAATCATCACTTAAAACTTTACAAAAACCACATAAAGTCATGGCTTTATTTTTTCTTATGACAAATCTCATCATGTAATCATTAAATTGTGTTATATATTCATTGACAAACTTATTTTCTTGTCTAAAATTGTTCCATTGGTCCAATAGTTTATTCCTATAAAACCAGAGTAGGTGTTTCTCTTGTAGTTTTTGTTTTATTTTGGTCCAATCAGTTATGGGAGGTTTACCTCTTGTCTTAAACAATCTTCAACATCTCCAAATAAAGTCAGGCTTCATCAATGAGCATCATCTTAGCAATCAAACTCTTCTATTATCAGACAAGCTATGTCACTCAAAGAATTAATCCATGTCACAAATCTACATATCAAAGATTCAACGGTCATGAGGACCATAAAAAATGACGGCTTCTATTTTGTCATGACTCGTAGCTCATGACTCGCTCATCAAGATCATTGTGATTAAAGTAACATAAATGATAATCATATTAGTTGCGTTCAGGGTGAACTTGCCTATAATGATTATTCCTATAATATGTATTGGTTTTTGGGTGCTTTATTTGAAAACTCTCTTAGGGTTCAATTCTTTTAAACATGCTGATCATCTAGGTTTGCAATTCCCCTCAAATGGTCCCATTCTTTTAAAACATGCTGATCATCTAGGTTTGCAGTTCCTCTCAAATGGTCCCAAGAGTGTCATCAAGGGTCGGATCCACGATAATTGAAGACTTAAGCTTGAACACTAGATGATCACGACACAAATGCATGTAATGCTAATTTAAAAATGGAATTGAGATTACAAATGGTTCTTGCAAGTGAAATCATAATGCAAAAATAAAGCTGATTTCTTTTTTCTTTTTTTTAATGTGAAGATTAATCAAGAATAGAAAAAACTAGAAAAATTTTAAGCACGCAATATTAGTCTCTTAAATGTAAATGATTAATCAAACATAATGCCACAAATAGGAACTCACAAACAACAACAAAGACTAGATCCTAGATTATCAATAATGAAAGAGGTTGATAAGCAAAAATAACATATAGAAATGAAAGGTGGGATTTTTATTTTTATTTTTTGAATTTTTTAGGCACAAAAGTGATATTAATGACAACCTTAAATGGAAAGTGCAGAACCCGAAAAAGTAAAATCCAGTGAATCGAAAGGTTGAGTAATTTACCAACTAAATTGTTGAATAATAGTGATAGAGCACTTGAATTACACAAGCTGTTGTCGATATGGCATCCCTTGTTGATGTAATTGTGCACGATAATTATTTTAATCACTATAAAACAGAAACTAAATTAAAGAGAAAAATGCCAATCCCTTGACTTGGTGTTGTTGTTACAACTAAAGAAAAGAAAAATGCTAATCCCGTGATAAGGTGTGGCTGTTGAGGGACAAACAGCTGCTGTGGAGGAGTTGTTGTGGCTAATATGGAAAGTGAGACATGGTTGGAATGATTTGCTGTCTCCTTGACTGAACCTGGTACAAATAAAAAGAAAAGGATTGCTTCCCTAGTGTTGGTGTGATGTTGCGGCATCTTCGGCGCCATTGATTTGTTGTGCTAGATCTGGTAGTGGTGTCAGGCATATTAGTTTATGGTTTTGGCCAGAAGTTGCCAAGGAAAATTACAATTTGCTAATGGGGATGGTTGAATTGCTATGCTAGAGCTGTTGTATCTAAGGGAGGAGCTGCTATTGTTCGTGGGCAAAAGACCAATTGGTTTGTGCCCTGGTTGTTGCTGGCAGTTGCGCAAGGTAGTAATGGTCTTCTCAGTAACAAGTCAGGCAAGGCAGCAGCTGGGGCGGCTGATTTGCAATTGGCAATAAGGATACCTGGTCTGTGGGTTGGCCAATCTGCCGTGGGAGTCCAATCTTCTGGTGGAGTGGTTGGTTTGCAGCTGCGAGGCGGGGGAATGAATGTGTGGTGACTATGCTTTAGGGGCAAAATAAATCTAAGGGTGTGTTTGACTGATTGCAATTTTTTTTTTTCAGATTTTGATTGTAAATGGGCAAAATGAAAACATAAACACTATTTTTTTTGTAATGTACTACTAATTTTTTCTTTTCACTGTGGATGAAAGCATCTTACATGATCTAGGGTTTATGAACCAAGTTAAATGTTAAGAATTTGAACAAGTCCGTAGATTGTTTAATTGTAAGAACAATTAAAAAACCAGGTTTTGGTACCAAAGATGATTCAGGGCAAAAGAGATTTGAAACCAAAGATGAAAAAAAAAAAAAAAGAAGCTGGAAAAAGAGAAGAAGAAGCCAAAGAAAAGAAAAAATAGGGACTAGAAAAGTTTGCAACTTTGTATTTTTTATTCAATTCATAAACAATTGTCTAACATTTAGAAAAGTAGGATATAAATATTAAAACCCTAACTAAAACAAGCAATTGGGCTTACAACCCTCTAAATAAAATACCCAATAATAATTAAATCAAACCCAACAAATAAAACCTAATTAATAAACCTCAACTAAAAGTTTAAATAAATTAAACAAAAATATAAGATAAAGCTCAATCTCTCAATCGTTTGGATTACCTCTCTCAATCATTTGGGTTACCCTCCATTATCTCTAATCATACGAATGCATAAACAATATCTCAGGTCTGATATCTTTATTGTGTGGATATTGTATGTTTATACTAGCATGGTGCCATTTGCCACATGGGACAAAAGCATCTGATGGCTCCCATAGAATTGTTCTCTAAGCTCATATTGACAAGCACATATTGACATAAAAAAACAACAAGCATCCACATTGCTAGATATGCCAATTTTAAAGGATGCAGCATAGGGAGGCCAGGTGAAGGTAGTTTAAGGATAGCAGCTAAGTTGTTTGTACCTTTTTGCTGCTTTGTTTTTGTTGGTATGGCAGTCTTAACATCAAATTTCACCTTTTCAAGTCCTGAAAAAATCCAACTTGGTGCCCCAGTAAGCCAGACGGACTGGTTGTTACTCTTGTGTTTAAAATCTGGGTGCTTTGGTTTTACCTGTGCAAAACAAGAAGAAAACAGGTAACGGATCCATAAATATCAACAGCTAAAGAAGAACTTACCTAGAGGGTGAATCATTACCAATCCACTGCGCTTACTGCTACGATAATCCCACCACTGATTTGGATTTTCAAGAAGGTCTGTCCAGGAATTCAATCCAGATTCACCCTTTCTCTTCATGCTGGCTGAAAGATAAGTATGCCATAGCTTAGCAATCAGCATCACAAATAAAGTTCATAAAAATATCTTACATGGATTTACCATCATCATCTAAGGGTACTTCTAGTTGCTGCTCGAGTAGACTTTTCTTCACCTGGAAAGACCCCTCAATAAAGTTGATACTGTTCACCAAAACCTAGCAAGAACGAACACAGCTAACATTATAAGCTTTTCACATGTACAATAGCACAACACCCATCAGGTTTGTAAAAGAGCATCTATTGCATCTTTTGTTGGTCTCCGGGCTATCCCAATCCTACATCGGATAGGCATGCTAAGAAATTCCAGCATATGATGCAAGGAGGCATCATCTTTAGTATCACCTTCGCATATGGTTAAAAAATTCAATTTCTTTATTATATCCAGATCAACTCATTGCATTATGGGCATTGACTACTATTCATTCTGTTTTGACTTTGAGATATTGTTGAACAAGAAGCAATGAACCTTAACAGATCATATTCCACCTAGTTACCGACCAATGCAAACAGAAGTGAGCTAAGGCAGGGGCATATTTCAAGAATGTTTAAGCCTGAGTTTCTTTCAGTGCATTAAGGAAAACTCTCTTCTAATCTAAGTTATGCAAAGCCTAAAATTCTTAAAATGTTCTGGTTACCAAAAGTCCAGAATCTAATAGACCACTCCATCGAAAAAAGAAAGAAAGAAAGAAAAGAATCTAATAGACCAACCTCCTGATGTTATTCATTCCACAGTATAAAATTAACACAATACTTATAAGAACCCAATGCTAGACATAATTAACCCCAAAGCACAGTGAATGTGACGCATGTCTGCATTTTTAGGTCCATAGTTAATGATGCTTGCCTGAACTTGGGTTTGATCCTGCATCTCAGAGAAAGGAGGGGGGTCAGTACTTAACTGCCCATCTATGTAGACAAAATCTCCTTTCTTCAAGTGTGAAGCAGCAATATGGGCCAAATCACCTTCAAATATTATTGGAATCCTAATATTGTAAGAGACAAACAAATCAACCAACCAAAAGTGAAACATAGATAGCATCAGTAACAGAACAAAGCAACTCAATCAGTGTGAAAGTAACAAACTTTACAGCAGCTTTTACTAAAAATGCTAATCCATCCAAAATCTTTTTTCTACATAAGCAACAGAGACAAAAATAACAGACAAACTCAGGAAGAGAAAAGAAGAATCAAGTGTACGAAAAAAAAGTAGTAGTAAAAGAGAGTACCGAAGAGCAGGAGAATGATAAGAAGGTTCCTGGGTAATAACAGTGGCAGCCCGAAACTTTTCATCAGGAGATGAAACTTGGGTTTGAATAGGCATATCGATATACCCAATTAAGTTAATGGAATTAGCAACCTTTGCTTGAAATGGGATTTCTTTGGGCCTTGGAAAATCTGTAGAGGAAGGTGATTTCTTGTATAAAGGTGGTGTTTTTTTTAGTGTAGTTGTTGGTGGCTTGTGCTCCTTTTCGTTGGTGGAGTAACAAGATGATTGTTGAAGCAGGAGAATTAGTGGAGGAGGGATTCGCCTTGTAGTTGGTTGTGAGGTAGCGATTTTTGCAAGTACTCTGCATCTGCACAGTGAATTCTTCATCGCCATGATAGTGGTCTGTGTTTTTTCAACAATAAACCCTCTTCTAAACCCCTTTACAACACTTCAGCGAAATTGCTATTTCCACTCACCTGGTATGTTTCTGGAGAGCGAGTGCGGAGCCTCGTTGGGGATAGATTTTGGACTGCTAAAATCACTCCCGATACTCTTTTACATTTGGTCAGATTGCCCTTTTACAAGTAATTGGTTTAGTAACACTGAGGTCCCTGTGGTGTCAATTTATGACACAGAGAGCCTAGTGGTTCAAAAATAGGCTATTGGATATTTGAGGTTTAAATTTTGTTACAATATTAACTTAGATAATTCAACTGTGTTATGGGTTGAACTAAAAAATACTTAAACATGAAAAAAATTGTAGAGGGAATGAATGGAATCATGTTAACAAATAGTGGGTTGAAGTTTAATTTAATTTTTTTGTATAATATAAATTTTAAATTAAATTATGTAAAAATTATCTTGAAATAATTTAGTCAATTTGATAAGTTTAAACATAATACAAAAAACTATTAAAAATATATCTTGGTTTTAAATAAAAATTTCAAGATTTTTTTTTTTTAGATATTGAGAAGATGATGTATTAGATCGACCTGGATTTTGCGATCTAACTTGCCATACTAGCTACCTGTATCATGAACTCCAATAAATTTAATAATTTTTATATAATTATATTATAATAAAAATAGTTATTACTAAAATTGAGTATCAACTCAATGCCATAGCATTTATTTGAAACTGTGATAGCGTTAAAGAATACAAATTGAAACAAAATATGAATCTTAATTCTTAATTAAGCTAAGTTAACCTACCAAAACTACAAACTCAGTCATAGACTCTAGTAGGTTTAATAAAAAAATTTAAATTTAAATTTTATTTTATTATATAATAATAAATATGAACACTAAAAAAAACTGAACACTTATTCAGTGTTGAGATATTTATTTTAGAACGCGATAACCTTATAGAAAGAAAACTAAAACATTATAAAACTCTATTCTTAATCAACCTAAGTTAAAACCTATCAAATACATCCTTTGAGCTAATAATTTTTTTTTTGAATTTTTTTTTGTTAATTATACTATGAAAAATTATACTCTTGTAAAAGTAAGCACCGATCAAATATCATAATATTTATTTGAGACAATAATACACATATAAAAAAATCAAAATAAATTATATAATCCAATTCAAAGTTAACAAAACATTAAAGAATAAAATCGAAAAAAATAGTTAGTAACTTTTTAAAAAAAATGTCCAATGTTAAAAATAAATTAAAAAAATATCAAATGATACAAAATAAGCCAGATATACAAGCCTAGACCTTTAAAACATGTCCAAGTGCATGGGTTACCCATCTTATTTTTCTATCTTTTCAAGGGAAATTTGACATGTTGTTTATTAAAAAAAAAACACTAGAGAACATGTCATTTACTTTTTAGATTCTAACCACCATAAATGACTGGAAAGTTTAGTAGTTGCATGTATAATTTATTTTTTCAAAAACAAATCTATCATTTTTTAGTTGAAACACCTAAAAAACACCATAAATGCCTCAATAATTCCATTTCTTTTCTTAAATTAGGATTTAATTGATTTAAAAATAAAAAATTAACTTGAATAAAAAATATTCTTAAGTTCTAATTTATTCTTTTCAGCAAGATAAAGAGAAATAAAGACTTAAATAGAACTCTTTTCATTAAATAGAAACTTTTGATAAAAAAAAATAACAAGTTTTATAGCTAAAAAAATAACATTTCACTAACTTTCTCTTTCATTCGCTGTTTTTCAACGACTATCTCTCTCTTCTCCCAAACTCAAAGACTACAATAAAAAAAAATAAAGTTTTTTGACTAAACATTTAATTGACAAACTAAAGAGACCAAAATTATTTTTCGTTAAAATCCCAAGGCAAAAATAACCCAAAAGACGTTGTCATAAAAAAAAGATATTTTTTAAAAAGGCCTCTTATTTTTTATATGTTTTAATTACAACCCTTTTTTTTCATCTTTCTCAAACAATAAAATTTGAATTCTTTCTAGTGAAATCAATCATTAATCCAATGATGATACTCTTTTTTTTTATTGAGATAATCATATAAAAAATAAATTGAAATACATTATCAACTTCAAATGCAAACCAATATAATATTAAAGAATCGAGTTGAAAAGAAAAGAACTCAAAAATTGGAGATAAAAAAAGATTACATCTGACACCACATTTTATTTGAAAACAAAATGCCTGCAAATTTTTATTTGCTTTAATTTTGGCTCTTTTATTTTCAATTTCTTACAAACAACAATTGTTTTTTGTAAAATCAAGAACTAACCTAATGTCAGAATGTTTTTTCAATACTAAAATAATAACATAAAAGGCAAACTGGAATAAATCATCAATGCTAAATAACAATAATTACAATAAAATTAAATATAAAAAAATTGATAACCATTAAAGAGGATGAAAACAAAAAAATAAAACAATATTGCAATCCACAATTAATCATCTTACAATTCATAATAAAACTCTAGTATATTTTAAGTTTTTGTTAATCCCTCTAATTCCAAATTGGCTTGATTGGAAGGGCATGCAATCCGATTTTTGACTCCTATTATTATACATGTTTTAAAAATTAAAAGCATTTAAATAAACATGTATTTTTATTAATTTTAGTTAATTTTAACCATTTTTATTTATTTTTCATGTGTTAAAGAGTCTTGAAATTTCATAAAAAAAATATAAAAACAAAAAATAATAGTTAGGGTTGAATTTGGGCTAATAATTAAGCATCATGAGCAAATTTTGAGTTTGAAAATTTTTATATCATAATCTAGATTTCAATTAAAGAGGAAATTTAAAAAAGAGTTTAATTTAATTTAATTTGGCTAAGAGTGAAAAAAAAATGAAGTTCAAGGATGATTTTAAAATAAATAACCAAGTTAGAAATCAATGAAGTGCTTAATTGAAGAACAAAATTAAAATTAGTAGTTAGATTGGTTAAAATTGCATACTTTTAGAAACCAAGGATGAATTTGCAATAAGTAGACTAATCTGGGAGTCTAAATCGATTCAATTAGAGATGTAATTAAAAAGAAATAAAGAATTTAGAACAAATCCGATTGAAATTACAAGAGTTTGGAAAACAAGGACTAAAATGAAAAGAGACTAAATTGAAAAGATTAATTCAAGTGATTAAATTGAAAAAGAATTCAAGGTTTAAAGCTCTAATTAAATTAAATCCAAAAAAATTCAAAAGTCAAGGAGTGTAATGAAAAGAGGAAAATATTCCAAGGACCACTTGATTATTTATATAATTTTGTTTCAATCCTAATTGTTTCTTTCCATCATTTCAATTCAATTAAATACCAATTTAATCTAATTGTTTTAAATTGATTCAGTTAAGCCCAATTTAATCTATTAATTTTTGCTAATTAATTAAAATTAGTTCAGAATCCATTCAAATCAAGGAATTAATTTCATATCTTTTAGTTACAATCCTAACAATCAAAATCAAATTTCAATCTTCTAATTCAAATCCTATAAATTTGACTATAGAATTATAGTCTAAATATGCCATCAATTCTCTAATCTATTCTTATAATCAATGTCTTAACTCTTTAAAAAAAATACACAGGGCATACACCAACAAAAAGGATAAGCATTTATCATCTTTCTATTTCTCAACACAAACAAAAAATCATAAACGAAAACACCAAAAAAAAAAACATTTTCAACCACAAAAAAAAATCTCATTCATCATCAAACCCTCCCCCTCAAGATCATAACCACAATTGCCAAAATAACCTAGATTTTTCTTTACCCATAACACTAATTAAATCTTCTACCTCCTTTTAACCTAACAATCATCACTCTTTATCAAAATAAAATAGACCCAATTAACTTGAACCATAACCAACCCCGACTTCATAACTGTTTGTTATTGTGGTAGCATCTGTGGTTGAGGTGTAATAAAAATAATTTTTTAAAAAGAACTTTTTATTGTGATTAGTGAGGTTGAAATATATATTTGATTATTCATGAAAAGCACATTAAAAGTGTTTAGTTAAAAATTATGGTTCAATTTGATATTAATTATGCTATAATTATCTAAAAGAACTTGATTCATAATCTTAATTTCCAATTACATAAAAATTAATTTTATAGCCTAAAATATTATAAAGAGACCCAAACATATTAGAACAATATTTTATAATTGTATATATATCTTACTGCAATCCCATCACTTATATAATCCACATGTGAAGACTCGTGGTTTCTTTTGACTTGTGAATGTAGAGTCACGTCAATTAAAAAATCACTGAGAACAAAATCAAGATGACAATCAAACTTCATAAAATGTTACATCTTCCACTGAAGTTTTTTTAATGTAATTATGAATTGCTATTGATGTAATAACAATTTGAACTTACGACTTATAATTAAACAATGACATATTCTATAAGATTTGTTATTTTTTTTTCAAACTCCAAATGTACGTTCTATCACACAGTATAATAAAGAGTAGACATAATTGAAAATTTCTTCATGAGTTAGTGGTTGTTCTCGCATCTGAAATTCTTGCAAATGATATCGGTGACCTCTATATGGACCTAAAAATCCATATTCATTAGGATATCCTGAATTAACCAATTAGTATTTCCCTGCAAAAACATATAATAAGATAAAAACAAAAATTACAAAAAGAAAATTAACATTAACACACACACGCACATGTTACTATCTTCTGGTAGCTAAAGGAATTTTATATGGATCATCAATTACCTCAATAAAAATTCATATATTGTGTGCACTACTTTCCTAGCTTACCCATGCAAATGTGAATTGCATGTCAAAGCTACATACAACCACAACGTTTTGGTCGGCACATATTTTCTTTTGATAAATAAATTTTAATTTTTTGAAGAAACACATGCATGCATATATGTACCATCAATAACTTCTACAAAATTCTAATTTAAGAGAAACTAGCAACAAACATTAATGTTAGGTGACTAAAAATTTATTTAATTCAAAGCATCATTAGTAAATTCGAATAATTTTATCTCCTTGAAATGAGGCATATACCTTGGATTATTCACAATTTCATGCAGTGAGTTTATAAACTTGAGATCTGCAGGTTGTATTAAATTTATAGTGAATGAACAAACTGATTTAAAAACTTTATTAGAGTACATATTAATAGCTTCTTCTAAATGTTGAAATGTCTCTTGAACTTCTCTGTTAAAAGCATTTAATGCTATTGCATAAAGAAACATTCCAACTTTTTCAAAAACATACATTCTTTTAGATGCTTTTAACCCATATTAATTTTCAAGTTGAAAGCAAAGACTTTCAAATGTCGTTGCATCTATCCTAAACATGTTTGCATAGTGTGTCCAATGTTAATGCAACATTTCATTCAACCATCACATTCTAGTGTTGTAAGAATCTATATAGGGTTTCTTGTATATATAAGTATTACAATATAATACGAGGGCATTTGTTGTGTATAGAACCAATTTATGATGATCAAACTTTTTTTTTTCTAAAACAACTCACCTTCTTCGTTTGAATCATCATCATCGTTGTCATTATTATTAGAATTGTGATTACCACTGAAATTTCTATTATTATCAATAGAATGACCATAATTAACATAATTGACTATGTTATTTATTACATCATCATAACCCCTTTCAAAAAGTGCTTTAAACCATTGTGAATCCATATTTATTATGACATATAATTTTTAATGTTTGGGGATATAAGTTCAACATAATTGTTACATAAATTGAAGATGTTACATGAGATGTGTATTTGTACTATCTTAAAGATATTCAAATTGCAACAACTTTTATATACTAACATGAAATTTTGGTTTTGTAAACTTGTTCCTTATAAATAGAAAACATTATACTCATAATTATGAAATGAAAAGATGTTTATGAAGCTAAGAATGCATTTTGTTTATAATAAAGTTCATCATATTGAAAATAATATGCTACAATTATATTAAATCAAATGAAACTTACATATTATAAATACCAGTAATGACAAACTAGTACATATGTTTTTCAGAACTATAACTTTTAGTTTCTTCTTTAGAAGAATATAATATGAAAGTGATATTGCCTTCACGCAATTACTGCTATTTATATACCAATAATAAAAATGTATCTAACATTCAAAATAATAGAGAACTAACATTTCAAAACAGTTGAAACAACAATTGAAATTTTAGTTTATTATATTAAAATTTCATTAAATTTTGGTTTCCTTATATGAAACTTAACTTTCAAAATCAAGTAACCAAACATACAAAATGAAGCACCAACTAAAAAGTTAGATTTTAATGATCTAAACATAACATTCAAAGTTAAGTATCCAAACATTTAAAGTGTAATAATATAAAATGAAATTTCGATTTACTTGTATGAAACATACCATTAAAAAGCAAGTAACCAAACATTCAAAGTCTTACACCAACTGGAAATTTTGATTTTAATAATCTGAACCTATCATTCAAAGTTAAGCATCTAAACATTTAAATTATAATAATACTAACTGAAATTTTGGTTTCCATATATGAAACCAAAATTTTCTAACAAGTAACGAAACATTTAAAATCTCAAGTTCAGTACTTATAAAATTCCAATCCAATAATATTCACTGATACATAATTTAAAAACATATATGGTAATGGTGTTCCAACAAATCTGGATATAGTTAGCAATGCTAGCAAATTAATAAATAATGCAACAAGACAAATAATTTTACGAGGCTATTGATAATGAAAACTAACTTGAATTTTTTGTTTCTACTATTCATCAATTATCGAGATGATCCCTAGTTCAGTACTCTAACCAACTCTAGTTTTAGTTATTAATTTTTGTATATACCCTTAAGTCCTTTTTAACCCTATCTTATTTGTTTTTAAATTGAGCTTTTGTTGATGAAAGTCCTGTTTGCTCTTTGAATGACTATATGATGAATTTCCAACCAACTTCATCAAAATGAGTGTTTGGTCTCATGTCTCTCTCAATAGCTTTCACATAAATATCATAGAAGGTGTGCAACATTGCCTTAGTCCAAGAAGCTTTATCATATGTGTAACACCCATTCATTCTTTAATGGTTGACAATGCAATAAAAATGAAACAAATAATTAACTATATAAATAAAAGATTGAATACTAACACGAGCTAAAATAAAAACCTAAAATAGCAGGCAATTATATGTGTAGCAAAAGGTTGACAAAAGAAGTTAATAAAAGATTGAATGCTGACAAAGAATGAAGTAAGAAATTATATCAGTTTTATCATCCATATTTACCAGGAAATTAACTACAAAAACAAAAGATTGAATGCTAACAAGAGGTGAAATAAGAAACTAGATTAGCTTTACCATCCACAATCTAAAAAGTAAAAGGTTGTCACAACAATTATCAAATAATCTAATTGTAGACAACAATGTAATAAAATTCTTTGAGATTTTGCAGCTGAAACTAATGCATTCCATTATAAGAATAACAAGCAATTACATTTATCAAATAAGTACTTTATGATTGCTCTACTATTTCTTCATAGGGGAAACAACATCTAAAACTACACACGGATAATTTAAACCTAAAAGGTGTCTTGTCCTTACGAAACCTAGAACAAAGATAAGTAAATTGTTATTCATCAGAGTTCACACTAATTTCCACCATTATCTAATTAAATGTCATTTCAAATAATATAAATTTTACATTAACCCAATAATATGAAGTGTTACGATCATACATATCGAGTATCATCCATAGTAATTGTAATTAGTTATGTTTCATTAATTATCAGGGAATTTTATAATTAATAGAGGAAATTATTAGTTTACTTTATTTTTGTTTATTTGTTAGCAATCATTAGCAAAAAGCTATAAGACATTGTTTCTGATGGCTTGAAAACTACTATTAGTTGACAATGCAACAAGTACTATTCCTTCAGCCTCAATTAGTTTAATACCTCATCAGTCAAAACATAAATAACTCAAGATACATGTAGGTATAAGATAGGGATTTGAAAATAATAAGCAATAATCTTAGACTAGGGCAAAAAAATCAATCATTTATAAAAAAGAATAAACAAATCTAGGTTTAGAAGTAAGGAACGACAATTAACTTAACAAAACTATAAGAGTATATTGATCAATTAAGCAAACTAACCCATTGAAAATTATAGCTTTGGTGTCTGGATAAAGTAGGATTTGGACTTCTATTTTGGGGTTGTTGATTGCAGTAATGAGTGTTGTTCTTGTTCTTCCTTTTCTATTGTTAAGAAGAAATCAATGACAAGTGAATGGGAAGAACGAGATGTTATAATAGTTATTATTGTGGGTTGTGCAGTAGTAATGGTGATTGTACTGTTAGAATTATTGTAGTTAGGGTCAATTGAATGAGAAATGAATGCGAATTAAAAATGAACGACAAAAGAAAAAGAAGAGGATGCTTTAGTAATTTTTCAAAGCTTTTTGTAGATCTAAGAAGTTCATCCTGTTGTCTAACTTGCAAAAATAGAAAAAAATTACTTTTTCAAAATCAAAGTTCAACCTCGAGCAAGTAGTGAGGCCTACCATTTATATATTCTTTAACCAAACACCAAATGTATTTCATTTAGGAAAAACACAAACACTGCCTCAAATACAAACACAGTCTTCAACATCTAGAAATCATACTGTCCAAATTTTAATAGTCATTATTATGTTTTTATACTTAGCCATTTACACCCAATACAACCTAATTAACCCTCATAAATTTAACCTTAACCATTAAATTTGGCAATCATTACATAGACAACCATCAAACCAATCTCCTTTAAACAAAACCATCACTAGTCTCTAATTTAATCCAAAAAAAAAATAACCTATCACCAAACTAGTTGTCATAACCCAATTTTTTACCTTATTTTTCTTATTTGTTTCAAAAAAATCTAAAAAAACAAAAAAAAAATCAAAAACTATTTTTTTGACATATTTACAACATTTTCAATATATTTTCAAAAGAATAAAAATTTTAAAAATTTACTTTCAATACGTTCGGTGTCTAACATGCTTGCTTTAAAATCATTGGTCCATTTTACTGTGTTGACATTAATGTTGACTTATTTCAAAAATATCAAAATACCAAAAAAATAAAAGAAATAAAAAAAGTATTTAGATACGAGGACCAAAAATGCCAAGAAAGAAAAATAAGGGATTAAAGTGATCTTATAGTTGATTGGGACTAAGCAATTAGGAGGAAAAAGACAAATTATTTTGCCTATAAATAAATGGTTGTACCATAAATAAAAAAAAAAGAAGAGAATTTTGAGGAGGTTGAAAGAAAAGCCAAAAACCATTTTCCCACACTTTTCTCTTCAACCCACGCACAAACACAAAAAACTATAATTCTATCTTGACAAAATGAACCATTGGCTATACAAGAAAAAATCTTATCATTTTTAACTCTTCATCTTCCCTAACAAAACCACCAATAACAACCTTCTTCCCAACAATTTTTCTCCCTTTTTCAACTACCACCGTGAGCAATCCTTTAATTGCACAAATCTTTATCTCAACGGTCATCATCAACACAATCGCTCTTTTATCTCCTTTATATTTTTTTCAATTGAAGGCAACCTTTCATCTATTTTTTTCTCACCATCATCACCACAACTGCCCCTTTTATCTCCCTTAATTTTTATTTTTTCCTAACATCAGCAACCCCTACTTACAACCCATCAAGGCCAATAGTTCTTCTCCCCTTACCAGTAAAAAACCAAAACCCATCTTCACACCAAAAGGCAAAAAAAAATAATAAATAAAATTTGGAACCAAAATTGATTTTTCCCTTTAATTTTAAAAATTGAAGAGACCCAATATCTATAATTTGTGAAATATAAGGACTATAATAAATATTTTTCTAAAAAATTTTAAAGCCACTCATTCCCTATTTGTTTTTACTTTGGTACCCCCGTCTTTCAATATCACCATCTCCCAACAAATTGGTTAATAATTTGGTCTAATAATGGTCGAATAAGATCAAAAAAATTACATTGTGAACAACTTGTCCACAATTCCATATAAGGGGATCCACATTGCATTTTTCACAATGAACCCCCTACATGTTTTAGTTTTTTAGTTAGTGTTTGTTTAAATTATTTTATGCTGTAAAATGTTCTTTCATTAGTTGTGGTAATGATTATTGTTACACGTAGGCATATAGTGAATGTGGCATTGGGGGTAAAGGAGTCGCCACCTAATTATTTAATTTAAAGTTACTGAGAGACCTGAGTGTACTAATCTTAATAGAAATTTCAAAGGTAAGAAACTGATTATGATAAAGAAAGATATTAGCACCCATAATGCATTTTACTTGAGATAAGTTGTATTGTGTGTTTTAAATATGGTTTAAAGGATTTGAAGTGTTCCTAACCGTTGACATGTCTATAGTTCAAAATAAAAATTTATTTTGATGAATAAATTTAGCATTTCAAGTATTTTATAAGCTTATATACCCAAATAAATTCTTATAGAAAGAGTTCATTTAAGTGATTTGACAGGATTCACCTATCCCAAAAGGTGAAAGGGTTCTCCATAACTCATTTATCATGGTAAAAAATATTCCCAATTAAAATAACCTAAAGATTTTCTAGTCAACTTTTGGTATTTAAATATTAGCCTACTTATAAGTCTGATATTTATATCAGGATATTGACAATTAATTTTCATTAATTAAAATTCTTAAGGTTATTGAAACATTGACCAAATCCTTAAGGAATTTTACAAACTTATTCTAAATTCCTAAAAAAAGAGAGGAAAATCAACACAAGTATTTTCTATAACCATGCTAAAAAATATTTTTCTATTTTTTATATAAATAAAATGTAAGTTTTTTTTTATAAGAATTAGGTCTTATGCAACAAGTAAAAATCATTTTTGTTTTACTTTTTAAGGCTATATTTGAAAAAAAAAATATTTTTGTTCAAAACAAAGTAGTCAAAACATATTTTAGTTTACTTAAAATATAGTTTGTCAAATATGCCCTTAAGATAAAACTTTTTTTTATCAAAACAGTGGCAAATTAAACAAAGTCTTAGGTATTTGGCCTGATTTTAACATGAATGGGTTGACCTCAAAACACTGGTTCAACCTTGAATTGAACCAAAAATCAATGTTTAACCCAAAAACTAAACTAAAACAAATTATTAACCACAAACAAATCAAAACCATAAAAAAAATACATAAAATTTTCTAACAAAAATAAATCAAACACCAAGAAATATGAAAAACATGAAGAACACTCAAACTTAAACCCTGCAACTTAAACATCAAACCAGACTAGATTTCAAGCAATAAAAGGAAAAGTTTTGTTCGTAATCAAGCACGAATCAAGGATCAAGTATGCATTTGCTTAGATTGTTAAATATCATGATTTTTATTAACAATGGATTTTAGTTCAAAATCAAACCTAATATTAAAACCTACAAAAACATGTTGTTAATTCATGAAAACCTTAGATTATCTACTAATGATGATAAATGAATTTGAAGAAAACAAAATCAAATCAAAATGAGATATAAAACTAGCATTCAAAATAATATTCTTCAAATAAACATGAAAAATATAAACTCAGGTTGCCTAAAAAACCCAGCATACATTGTTATAAACTCAAAAAATACATTTTAGGCTTCCAAACTAAGCTCCCTTAGCCCCAAAACCATATTATCATAAATAAATATGTATGAATAAAAAACACTAATAAATAACCTAAAATCATCAAAAACATGTATAAGATTTCAACTTTCAAAGTTGTAGCCATATTATCAGCTAACAAAAATATCAAAATTCAATAAAAAAACTAGCTCTTTAAACACTTGTGATCTAAACTAAACTCAAGAAGCATCAACAACTTAGAAAAAACCATCAAACATCTACTATTACATTTGATAGATTCTAAAATTACTATGCTTCATCAAAACCAACACACAAACACCTTTTAAACATCTCAACAACATTAATAACAACTTCAAAACAGGATTAAACAATCAAGACAATATTTTCATTCATTAATTCATATAAATGATAAAACATAAAGTAATGCTAAAAAGATTAAGAAATGTCATTAAAGATAAAAAAGGCATGAATGGGCAAGCCACGTGAACTTTAGGAGTTCTTAAGTGTGAACACACAAAAATGCTTGAGAGTTTTACACAAATAAGTATCTTAGTCAAGGCAAACTGAGTTGGCCATTATCAAGGCTTTGCTGAATAAACTTCGATGTAAACACTATCGAATGCCACCAGAACTTGGTAGAGGAGATGCACACCTTTTGTTTGGATGCATCCTTACTCTATTTGGAGGTTTGTAACTCCATATTTATTGGCTTGAAGGTGCTAACTTGATCAGTTTATAATCTGAAAATGCAGTGATGACTGATCAGGGATAAGAAATTGGAAACTTCTATAAAATAATTGGGACATAATCATAATATTTCATTGAAATGAGGTTGTAGAAAGGATGTTCTTCTATTTGTAAAAAACCTCATGTTATTTAGAAGTTAGAACTCCATAACAAGCTCTTGGAAGATGCCAACCCAATCATCCAAAACTGTTAAGAAAAAAGATGAATAATGGATGAATGACAGGTCAAATAAGTTAACCCTTTGAAATTAAGATTTTTAATATGAGATCTAACATATTTCATTTTAGTTTCCATTCTTTTAATTGTTTTTAATTGCACTTATAATTGTCTCCTAAACTTTTATTTTTATGCAATTCCACACATGTTAAGCTCAATCACCAACCTCAAAGTTTAACATTATTTTCATCTTAGTTCTTGATTTTTAATTTGTGCATTTGGACCTATAATTGACCATCAAACTTTTAATTTTCTATAATTTAACCTCTGGTTTGATCAATTTCAGCCCCCGAAGTCTCGTGCCTTTTACGATTTAGTCCTTAGTTTTGAATTTCTTCAATTAAACACTTAATTGGCTATTAAACTTTAATTGTTTCACAATTAAGCCTTTGATTTGACTAATTAAACTTTTTAAAATCCAATTTCAATCCCCAAACTTCAATTTCTTCTAATTAACATCCAATTTGACTCCAAAAAACTAATTTTTCTTGCAATTAAATTCTCAATAAAATTAATTAATCCTTTCAAAATCTTCATTATGTCCTTACTCATTCAATTTGTATTTCTTTACCTCAAATAGAATATTCTCACCAATTAGGTCTCACCAATTAGGCCTTTTGTCAATCAAAATTGAATCACTAATTTTATTAATCTTGTACATTTTGGTCCTCCAACCTTTTCACATGTTATTTTGATAATTCACCACCAACTTGGGTAACTTTCTAGGCTTTTTTCATACATATCCTCTTGTATTTTTTTTATTTTACTTTTCTTTTCCTTCTCTTGATTTTTTTGAGAAGTCAAAAATAAATAATAAGAAGTTGATAATAAAATTGACACTGAAGCTCGTAATGGTGTAATAATAGCGAATAAAATAATGGTACTAATGATAAATATAAAAATGATTATAAAGTGGTATGGAGTGACAACCATAACATGAAAGTGGTATGAAATGGCAACAATAACAATAAAGAACCATAACATGAAAGTGGTACGAAATGACAACAATAACAATAAAGATGGTGATGATTGTGGTAGCATTATAATGAAAATAATGATTTAATAATCATACAATAATAGTAGATTACTATAGTTTACAAACACTTCGCAAATACTTTTTAATAAATGAAGTAAAATTTTAAATTATCCACAAAATATTATACATAATTAGTTTTTTTGTTAGATTTTTAAAAGAAACAAACATGTAAAAATCAAGAAAATATTTTTATGTGAAATATTTTATATAATACAAACATCTCATAAACCATTTCTCTTTCATCACTCCAAATCCTTGTTCACCTTCTCTTTAAAAACCGCTCATATGTTTAGTAATTACATAGCATGTATATTATATTAATCATCTTCGTTGCCTAAAGCAAATTTGGTATCAGTAGTGCAATTAAGGTTATGTTAGTCCACTTAAAATTAGAAACGAAAGCATTTTAAGTAAAAAATTAATTATTTTTTTTGGCATTCTCCCACTACGGGAATGTGATTCTCTTTTGAGGCTTATGCAAGCCAAATCCGCAAGAAAAGTCAAATGTAACAAAAAAGCTCAAGTTACTGTTGGGTCGGCCCCTTGATACCAAACTCCTTATCTCAACGACGAGGTTTTTGTGTTCTTCACACGTATGGAAATCAATGCTTCTTCCAAGTACACAAGTTTCTTTTGCAACAACTAGAAGCAGACTGGAGTTGCTAAAGACTGGAAAGACATTTTGCATATTGCACACGCACGCCTACTGCTATATACGAAGTATATACTTCTGAGAACAAAAATGTCGCATAATTCAGGTAATCAGAGATACTGTAGAGCTGTCAAATGCAAAAACAAGGTTTCAACGAACAAACCAATCTCAGCTGAATGCTACTGTGTTGTACAAGCTGAAGCCATCATTTTGACGTTTTGTCTAAACCAATCCTAAAGATGCCATTAAAAGGGTTTTGCTGTGCTTGCCTGGTTCAAATCCTCGAAGAAGATTCAAACTGAAACTGCAAATTTTACCCCAGGTTCTGAGAAATAACCTGCAAGCTTACAAATACAAATCCTATAAATTACATGCACCAAAAAATTAAAGAAAGCACATTAAAGAGGCTGGGATAAGAATAGCATTCAGTTAGTGGCAGAAGTCCTAAGTAGATGAAGACCTAATCAGTCCCCCAATGAACCAAAGGAAAAACCAATCCCTAAAGCAGCTTTATAAAAGTACATATTTTATTAGGCAAGTAGAGTATTCACATGACTATGAAAATTTTCATATCATGCCAGAGGAAATTAGATTTTAAGACTTTGAGGAAACTTGATGAAATTACTGCTATAATGCTGATATAGATAACTGTACTGAGAAAAGTAAGCTTGCCTCTGATATTAATGGCTTAGCATGCTCTTCCCACTCGGTAGCCCACCTTGAAGAACCCATTTCTAGCGCACCATTTCTTAGCAGCTTCAGTGCATCACATTCTTCTGGAAAACCCTTAAACAGCATCTGCACACATTCACCGCAACATCATTTTTGCCATGATACTAACCAAACTGAAAAAAGAAAAAAAAAACAATCCTAAACTGTAGCTCCACTATCTTTCCATCTATAACTTTGTTTCAAGTGTCAGTGCCTTTATACCACATACCATCAGTTTCGGGCAAGTTGCTTAAATTTTTCCTCGCTTTTAGTTAATTCATGAAAAATATTATCTTAACAAAGCAATTAAAATTTACCAAAAGTTCATCAGCCAATTCTGATGATGATGAGAAGAGAAGACCATTTTTCTCAACTTTCACGAGCTCCTTGATGCTTCCAATCAAGAGTGCCAAAGAAAACATGGCAAATAAATGAATAATGCAACTAGAACCTTAAATCACATGCTGAAAAAAATAAACAGTAAGGCTTTACCAAGAGTAGGCAACAGCGCAAACAGGTAGTCCACAACCAAACATGTCCACGACCTGTGCCAGAGATTTTTATGGAGTAATAACATAACTTTTGTGCAATGAGGAAGTGTTTGTGTCAGTCAAGAAAAAAGCAAAACAGTTTTCATGCATATTTCAACATTGGGTTTATACCTTCATGGGAAGGTCCAATCCTGATGATGAAGTATGCAAGCACACTCCAAGGTCTGCCGAACCTGTGAATGTGTGAGAGAGATGGGATTACTTCACTCGCTTGAAGAAATTATAACAAAAACCAGTGAGATGGTTTACTACCTAGAAGCAATGGATAATCCTCAGCTGACAACCACATGGTACGAAATGCAACACGCTTAAGATGTAACCGTCTTATTTTTTCTTCATATTTTTCTTTTTCTGGCCCTTTACCTTCATTCATCAAAAAAGTGAGATCCCAGGTTAGAAGTTGTTGCATGCCAAAGATACGAAAACATTCATTTGGGAGGCAAAAGAAATGTTGATAAGAAAATGAAGCAAACAAAAATATCACCTGTAATGATGAATAACAACCTAGGGTACAAACATTGCTTTCCAGCTGACATTTCATTCCAAAGAACTTCCACAGTAGAATCATCTTCATTTAGAATAGCAGCAACTCGTCGATCATACATAACTGCTGCCTCAAGAAGAATGCCAAAATCTTCATCTGCTGTCCTGCAAACCATTCTCTCATTTTAACATGCTCTGGTAAGTTTACTTTCAATGGAATTATCTTAAAGGCAACACTGAATTACTTGAGAGTGTTCCACTATCCAAGGTCAACTAGTTAATCAGGTGGAGTACACTAGAATTATTACTCTGCATGGTTGAGATTTAAGGTTAGGATCGTGAAATATAGGGAAACATGGAAAAACCTGGGTTTGGTATGGAAAAAGACATATATCAGGGCTTCTAATTAGATTACTAGGATAAAGAATTTCTCATTAGTGATTTGTTATTATAGAACTGATGATAGGGTATATTTAAAAGAATTTGAACAGAGTTCTGTGTTTTCCTTGCTCTCTACTTGGAGGATACTTCTTTTCTTCTCCTTTCACTTCCATCATTTCAACACTCAAATGAAGGAAATTAAACCACTTCCTTTAATCCCTCCAGCCAATCCAAACAAAATAAAAGGGAAAAAATCATTTAACAATGATGTAATACAGTAGCTATGTCCACATAACAAACTTAAGACAACCTGTAAGTGAAATGATATTATACAGTTTGAGTGAGAAGGAAAACTGTAAGAACCACCGAATATGTCAATGGCACCATAATCTGAGATTACTCAGCAATTGGGGCATATACTTGGCTCATCAGCGTGAGCATGAAAACTAAAACAGAACAACTCACCAGCTTGTACTACTTACAACAAGAGCAGGCCTATTTGGCTTTAAGAAAATATCATCAGCAACCATGGTTGTAAATAAAGTCTCATTGAGATTAGGGCTACCCATTCCCACAGCTCCTGCAAATAATGTATAACTTAAGCAAATAAATCTGGATCTAACCGAACCTCAACAAAGATAAGATCACAAATTTATTTTGTCAATGATATTACCATGGCTGGCACAATCATGAACTCCTTGGGACTCACTGATGTGTTTACCTAACCTGCAGAATAACTACAATGATCCATGATAAATTTACAATTCAGTGTCTTCTTACTGAAGAACTTAGCATGAAACATGGGTTCACCTTATGTTTCTCCTCCAGTGAGGCAGGATGAAAAAACTCAGGTGGCTGATCATATAGAACTGCAGCTCTGTCAGTTTAATGTACAAAAGATGAGTAATAAACCCATAAAGATACGATAATAAAATAGTACAAATCAGAATGCAGAAAATCTGAGCATGTTGAGCTGACCATCTTACTTAATTCCCCAGTTTTGAGTCAATTCATGTTGCATAGCCCTTGTTACACATAGGGAACCATGAGCCATCTTCCCATAATGCCTCTCAAACCTAAGCAAGTAAGAAAAACCAAGACATCTGTCACAGAACCAACAAAACTGATAATTCACAGGGCAAAGGACAATCAATAGTACCAACGATATACTGTCACAAATCGACTATTTCTTCCGAGCGATAATGCTAGCAAAGTATAACCAAAATTATGCCAATCGACAATAAACTTGGCACTTCTCAACCAGCTTGCCCATTTCACAGCTACCAGAGTTGGAACAGACGGAGGATTCTGCAGAAGCCAAAAACAATAATGAGACAATTCTTGGCTTAATCTGTGAGAAATCCAATAAAAAAAATGCATAGACAATATAAGTTTGCACACATACATATGTCAGCTATAATGCCCAGAACAACAGAATGCTATATATACTTTATAGGTTAAATGTATTACCAACAAAAAAAGATTGCAGGTTGAATAATTAGCAATGGTCACTTAAATGAGGCAATTCTAACACGTTCCCAGCAACAAAGCATGGGCTCAATAAACATTCCGTAGTCTCTACTTGATTGGACTAAGTGCCTGAGTTTCCAGTATGCATTTAATCCCACAATTTGACAAATAAAAGTTAGGACACATGGAGGCCTATCTGAGAGTCAATTATCATCTAGGACTCCACCAATTCCACCAACACACAGCCTGCCCCTTCTCTCCACTGTTTCCACAACCTAGACAAAAGCTCACCTCTTCTACGGCAAATTGCACTTTCATACCACAATTTCTATGTGTCTTATGGGCAGCATTCAAAAGGTTTTTTTTTTCCCTTAAACAACTCATTACAGGGGTAGACAAGAAAGTCCTAAGAATTATGGTACTGGCATGTTCTGACCTGCACAAGGAACACATCGGGGGGCGGTATTTTGACACACAAATACCAAAGAAGCATAAGAAACTGAAATAACGGCTTAAGTAAAAGCATGAATGGCTTAAGCATCTTCGGCAACCCCTGCGGAATTGATGGCCACTGTTTCTGCAAAAAAAACATTAAAATCAAAAGTATTATGATGGAATAGAGATATTCAAGTAAAAGAATGCGAGATTTTGAAGTGTCAAACACCATTTTGTGGATATGGATAGATTGATTCTCCCGCAATGCCATATGGGGTTCAGAACCTGCAGAAAGTTTGAATCAAATAATCAAATTTATTAAAAAAAACACACAAAAATAAAATAATTTGAAAATGAAAATGAAAAGGAGGGGTACCTCCATAAGCAACAATGTCAACTTGAAGAGATGCCTGACGAGAAAGGGAAAGAGCGTGATACTGCATTCGAGGGCTTCGGCCTATATCTCCCAATACCACCACGCATGCCCTCCCTCTTTTCCCCATCTGATCTTTCTTTCTCTTCACTTCTAATCATCATTACAAAATCGGATAAAGATCGATTCGGTTGATTTTATCAAGAATTAAATAAGAACGAATTGGAGCGAGCGAGCGAGCAACAGAGAAAAGGAGAGCTTACCACCAAATTTCAACGGAGTTTGCTATTGCAGAGATGTAGCTGAAATTGAAGTTTGCGGAGCTAGAAATGATCGGTGTGGGCTGGGTTCTCTCAAATAGGCCTTGTAGAGATTGTACTGTATGGAATTGGTTTCATTTCAAACCAGCGTTATAAACCAGCCCGGCCAGACGGATTGACCAAACCAGAGATAAAACCAGGTTGGTTTCCTTTAAAACAAGGCATGTATCGGCCCGGTTAAAATTTCAAGTGGATTCAGAACATAATAAACGAATGTGGTGATTATATTATAACATATAATAATTTTTTAAATTAAGAAATGAAAGCATATTATTTACGTAACGGGTAAGATTTCAAGTAAATGTCTAACATGAAAAAATTACATCATAAACATGTTTTCATATATTATAGCTTCTTTTTTTACTTGAAAAATAAAAAAGATATTATTTGTGTTTTATAAAATAAACTAAAAAATTTATGATCTGATATATTAAAAAAGAGTTTCAACGCTACTAAAATATTAAAGTTGATAGCTAATTTTCATAATAAAAATAAAAAACAAATGCACATACAAATATTTTACACAAAGTATCCTTTTTATTTTATACATTTTCATTCATTTTTTTTCTAGTAGTTAAATATGGCTGCTAATAACAATTGAATTCTATTTTTATAAAAAAAAAAATCCATACAATTACAACTAATTGATATAAAATATAAGATGAAAAATATTTTATATAAATTAAACTAATTTATTTGAAGAATCATTCAACTGAAAAAAGTAAAAAATAAAATAAAATCAATCACTATTTAAAAACACAAAATTAATTCAATTTGTTGACAAAATTAGAGAGAATGTATAAATCAGAATTTATATAGAAACAATTAATAAAAAAATAAAAAAAATACAAACAAAAAAGGTCAGGTTTTAATAGATTAGACCTATGCGCTTGGCTTTAATCAAAAACTCAAGCGTGCTTGTTTTTTTTTCTCATTAGGAGTTGTGCAATAAGTTGCCTGCAATGATAAATGCGCTTGGAGGCAATTGAAAAATCAAGGTTGTAGTTTTTAAACCTTAAAAACTATTTTTTTTTTTTTGTACTTTAAAACACAATATACACTATGAAAAACCACTTACCAGACATATATCACTCCTAAAAACACTTCCAAAAATAAAAATTAATTGAAATAAAAAGGATGTCATTCTATGTTTACTGAAATACTTATAAGAAAAGGACAACTATATTAAACACCTCTAAAAAAACAAAAAAAAAACTCATTAACATTAAGATTATCTTTCAAATATAATCCATTAATAATTTTTTCTATTTCTCTTGTTGTTTTGGCTATTTTATCTTTCCTTTTTAAACACATGTACTATAAAAAAAATACACAAAATAAATTTTTAGATCTAAACAACTTTTCATGTGTGTTTTAGATTAATCACGTTATTTCCTCATGTTTTGCATTTTGGCATTCTTTTTTTTTTCCTTCTAAATTTAAACTATAACTCATTAAATTGATTATATAATGATACAATTATAAAAATAAAAAAATAATTTTTAAAAAATCAAGGCACTTTCAAATGAACAACACCCCCATCTCAAATCTTTTAAATGTATTAGTGAGTAGTTATAGTAAGAAAAATAGTAGTAATTAGGCAATCATATAATTGATGTATTAAAAAAACTAATATACTTTTATTATTTTGATTTAAAAACAAAGAATAAGTGATAAGTTAAAATTATATTTACATGTCCAAATATATTCAATTAAAAGAAAAAAAGTAGGAAAGAAAAGAAAACAAGGAATTTTGTTACCTTGTCTATTACATTGTAGATAAATACAAAATTCAAAAAAAAAAATCTTTAAGTTTTAATTTCTATAAAAAAATTAAATAATAGAAAAGGTGAGATATTATAAGATTTTATATCGGCGGGTGAGGAGTTAGTTGCTGGTCTTATTAATAGTACGGGTGCTAACTTGTCAAACACGTTTTTGAGAGTCAAGCTCAGAAGAGTGCTTGCGTCACCAAGAACAAAACCGTAAGGTCGACAAGGCTCAAAACGAATACTATATAGTAAATTGGATCAAGTTGTTACATTTAATATCAAAACCAACTTCACTAACTGTTTGATGATACCAACAAGGTCATTAGATTTCTTAAAGGGATGAATTGTAAGATCTCACATCAACAGGTGTATAGTTAGCTACTGAACTTATTAATAATATTGATGCTAACTTGTCATACATATTTTTGGATGTCAGGTTTAGAAGTGAGCTTGCGTCACCAAAAATAAAATTATGAGGATAATAAAACCTAAAGTAAACACTATTAGATAAGTTAGGACGAGCTATTACAAATATTTTAAATATATATCTTTAACTCTTATTTAAAAAAAAAAATCAAAATTCTAGTGGCCTCGAAATGCCCCCAATCAAGCTATACATGTACTGTTGCTGTTTATAAGAGATGTTTAAGAGTATTGTGGTTGAATTTTTTTTTTTTATAAATATATTAAAATAAATTATTTATTTATTTATTTTAAAATTATTTTTAACATTAAAATAATATGAAAATATTTAAAAAAAATAATGTTAAATAAAATTAAATTAAAAATACGTTTCAATGCGAACAGCAAGACATTCATACGACTCGGCAACAAAATTGGAGAAAATCAAAATATTTTATACTACGTGATTTCATAACCCTTACGAGCTCCACCTTAGCTACCATTCTAAACAAACTGAACCTTACGGATTAGGGCAGGATTTCAATTTTCTACGAAGCTCGTTTCTTCAAGCAGTTTCGCTAGGGTTAAGCGAAGCTCTAGGCGGGAATGTCCCGTGCTTGTTTCAATGCATGCTTACGCATCGAAGTTGCACAAGTCTTGACAAGATGAAAACATCTGAAGGAGCAGAGTTAACTGCCTTAGCTTTCCTTTATGTTGGAAATCTGGCATCCAAACTGTTGGAGCCTAGCGACTTGAAGACCATGCATTTAATATCTGCACTTGAAGGCGAAAACTATAGTATATAATATTTTTTGTTTGATCAAAGAATATACAGTGAAGCAGCACAGTAGCCATAAGATTGTAACCATCCATCATCAATAAGAAAAGCTTGAAAATTTCAAAAGATTTGCAGACCCATCAATAGGGTAATGACATCTTTAAATAAAAAGGCATGCTCTCAACTTCCCAGAGTAAAGTTATTAGGCATGGGGCTGCTAAGCATCCAGGGAATGTTTCTATAACCTTGGAGCTAGGCGATTGCGAGGATGGTCCCAATCGGCTACAATGTGGGCACGAGTGATTTCCTTGAGGGAACGGCAACCACTTAACGCCATAGTAAGTTCAAACTCCTCACGCAGCATTTGAAGTACTTTTCTCACACCAGTCTCTCCTTCAGAAGCCAGTGAAAAGACCACCGGCCGGCCAATCTGTCATCAAGAACACCACCGAACATGTCTCAATTCTCAGTTTCTTTTAATGGATGACGAAAATGAGAAAAGGCTCATCTTGTCAAATGAATTCCACCTCAAGTTCAGTGACTTGGAAAAGAAACAGGCCCTTAATTAACAATAGCTGTGCACTGTGGTCGATATTAATTCCTAGCATATAGGCGGATCATAATTATGTAGCCCTTTAGCTGTGGCTATGTCAATGTTTGATACTTACGAATATGCCCGAGGCTCCGAGTGCCAATGCCTTGAAGACATCAGTTCCACGCCTTACACCACCATCCAAGAACACTGGAACTCGTCCTTGTGCAGCCTTGACAACCTGACATCATCGATACAGAGATAAAATACAATCTCTCTTTTAGATTGTGATCATTTTTTTAATCGACTTGGCATATGTTTCAGGTAGAAACATGTTGAATTACCTCTTCCAGCGCCATAATAGTGGAAGGGACATAATCGAGTTGGCGAGCACCGTGATTCGACACAATAATCCCTGCTGCTCCAGCTTGAATTGAAAGCCTTGCTGCAAAACCAGCAAAAAAATAAAAAATGTTCAAGCATTCACAAAAATTATAAAAGTGACTGTCAAAATTGCTATTATTTGTATTGTTCTTACTATCCTCAGCAGTGAGTACACCCTTCACTAGAATTGGCAGTTTGGTGATTGTCTGAAGCCACTCCACGTCCTATTCATAATCCAAAAGAAATCAATGGAGCAACTCATCTATACTAAGAATTAACATATAATCACGCTATATCAGTATTACAGTCTACAATTACTCCTAAGATTTTGAAAAAATCTAAATTCCTTACCAAAGTAATTTGGATTGCCTAATGATCTTTGACAAGCTCAGTGATCTTTCTTAACTTCCAATACAAAGAAATCAAGAAAAAAAAGTTTTTATTTAAAATTCTAACATCTTACAAGTCTTAAGAATGTCCAACCTCTTTTACGAAATGTCTCAAATTCAATTAAAACAAATAAAAGAAAAATATCTAAATGCTTTGTCCTGATTCAAGTAGTGGCTTATAAATTAACCCGGAGCCTCCGAACATTTCAAATCTCAACCATAGAGACCAATCTAGCATACCTTCCAGCTCAGTGTACGATCAATTTGACCAGCAACATACGACGCAAGTCCAGAGTCATCAGCCTGCACCGCTAACGAAGCTAATTATGAGTTGTGTAAAAGAGAGTTATCAATCTAAAATGTTCAGTTATACAATTATTCTTCTGAGAATCATATAATTATTCCTCATAAGCAATTAATTGGACTCACCATGTCCATTTTTCCAAGGTCCAAACCTTCAAAGTTCTTCAATGTCAAAAATGGTGGCAGAGTAAATCTGTAAGAAAACCAATCAACAGAAACCATATAAAGTCACAATCAGGATATACCACTCCTCTGAGCAAATGGTTTGTTAAGGTCAATGTTAATTTAAGTTAGCACCTGTTCTTGATGTCAGCCTCCCTGCGGCCCAACCTTGGGGTATCAACTGTAAGAGCAATAGCCTTGAAACCTGCCCTTTCAGCTCTTCTGACAAGCTGAGCAACAACATTCCTGTCCTTGTACACCTACGAAAATAAACAGCAAAAGCATTTGTCAAGCAAACTACTGACATCCGCAAGCACACCTGAAAACCAAGATATTTTGATCCAACAAATAGAAGGACGTCAAACATAGTATCTCAAGCTTACATAGAGCTGGAAAAAGCGGATGCCAGGTCCAGTGGATGCAACCTCTTCAACGCTGGAAGTAGCCCACGAGGACAATGTCTGAAATAATCAGGAAAACATTTTAAAATTAAGTACAGCGAAGGCGTCTAAGATTGAAGTTGAAGAAGCATCTATGATGGGAATGTCAAAGATTTAAAATTTGTCAAAAACATTCTTCAGAAGAACAGCTGAAAAAGACAGAACAGTTTTAAGGAAGAAAACAACCAGTCGAGATACGTGAAACACTCAAAGTTTGAAAAATATCACCACAACACCACTTCAATGCTTGAGGGTATACACTTCAGGTAAGGGTTTCACGTAATATGATTTATATTAGACAGTTCAAACAATCACATATCCCATAATTGTAAGCAACATAATGAACATTGAAACATTCTTTAAGTACTTGCAATCACCAAATTATCAGAATTCAGGGAGGAATGTGATAAAACATGAACAAACAGGCACATAACATTAGCTGCTCGATCCTCTATTTTGGTATGAACTAGTTGAATTAGTGCTATCTATCCTTAAAAAAGAAACATTAGCAGTGCCTCTCAAGGTAGAAAACTCAGTTTATGGAACGCTGCAGTGCTCATATCTAAATGAAACACAGAAGATGATGAAAATCAAACCATGATCGTCCCAGCAGCCGATGCAGCTCTTGCTGTTGCGTACTCCCCTGTATTAAAGGAGAAGGATTCTATCAAAATAAGGACCACGCCCGTCTTCACCAGATTCAAGGGCCAGATTAAACCATTAGCAGAAGAGACCCATTACCAACAACAAGACAAAATCGAAGCACACTGCTACATACCTTCAGGATGAGCCATTTTCTGCATGGCAGTTGGAGCAATCATAATAGGCATTGATATTTTGAATCCCAAGACAGTGGTGGCCATGTCTATTTTGCTCACATCAATAAGAATACGGGGTCGAAACCTAGGTATAATTCAAACCAAAACAAACACATCACTAAAGATGCAAATTACAATCAAGTTCCACATCCTGCGTTTTGTCTATAAACTATAAAGATAAAGAGACAAAGGCCCACAAAATTCTTGAGAATGCATTTCTGTTTTCTGCTAGAGTCCACTGGTCCTCTGCACCAGAAGCATAATAGTCAAAGACCATCTTTGGCAACTTCTGCTTAGCGATGGCCTCGTACTCCATGACATTGGTTATCTCCATCTTTAAAATCAACTGTTAAATCCTCCCACTTAAACAATCTGTATTTAAGAATTAACAAATTATTGCCAATCAATAAACACAAGAGGCCATGTAAAAAATTCAGTGCAAGGAAAAAAACACAAACACATGATGGGTTCCCAACACAACTCTCAACCAATACTGTATTATCATTATACTATACTCATGCTGAAAGAATCTTCGCCAGCGCATCTAAAATTACAATTAATACAAAAAGAACAGACACCCTGAATAAACTAAAAGAAAGGGAACAATAGTAAAATTGTCGACAAAGTATGAACCAAAAAGAAAAACTTGTAGAAGTCCAGGTACTAGAAACCAGCAAAGTGTCTCAAACTTCAAGTGGGATTCCCCGTATGGTGTGTGGATATATATATATATAAGAGAAAAAGAACATGCATATCTTTAACTTATCTCCGAAGTAACTATGACTATAACTTTAATAAGGTGTGAAGTATAAACCAAGAAACTTTTAACGCTTTGTTTAATCAAGCACGCTGTAAAAAAGAAACATTTGCAGCTCCTTTTTCTGTCTTGAAGTTTTGAAACACTCAAAAGACGCAAGATAAACAAAAACCTCTAACTTTAAACAGCTAAAAGAAAAGGATAATTAAGAAGTGATAATTTGTAGCAGCATGAGAAGAAAAATAACAGGTTGTATGCTCATAAACAGAACCTCAAGAACAGGGTAAAGGATAAAAGACCACTGTGGTTTTACATCCTAGCAAGCAGTTACTAAGAAACTAAGAGTGAAGAAAGGTAGAGAGAAAATCAAAACAGACCTTGGAAAAGCAGCAAGAGTATGCACTACATGCAGAGAAAGCAGATATAAGTGAATATAGTCAGAGAAAGAAACAGAAGGCAAAACAAGGAGGTTAATTATACGTAGGAATATGCATGGAGACAAAAATGGTGGGGCTGATGCTAGACCATATGTATGCACAGGGGTTACATATATCGGATAGGGATACAAGAGTACAGGAGAATTAAAAAAATATAAATGCATGGCGTTGGAGTGGATGAGCATTTGGAGGTGGGAATTTAAGATCAAATCCTATCGTTGCAACTGGGTGCTTCTCGTCCACATAGCGTTTGTGTGTTTCGCAGCCTTTTCTCCTTCGATATCATTACCGTCACCAATTTTTTTAGAAAAAAAACCTAATGAAATATAGAGATTATGTTTAATTTTCTTGATTTTTCATTTTATTAATTTTTATTCATAAATCTTGTTTAAAATTACATTTAAACAAGATGGTGGTTATTGGAATAATATAAAGCTGATTGCAGATATTCTAGCTGTGTAAACAAAAAGCAATAAAATTTTAATAATAAATGATTTATTATTATTGATAACAACAAATTTTTTTTTTATTTTAAAAATTCTTTAATAATTAAACATTTCTATTTATTTTAGTCTAAACATAAATATATTATATTATTAGTATGTATGCTATGATTATATTTTAATCTCTTATGTAATTTTGGATATGTGTTTAGTATTCATATTAGTTTTTAGTTTTGATTGCAAGTTTATATTATATATAAAATAATATGCTTATAATTTTAACATATATGAACTCTAATATTTCCTTGGATAACTTTTTGTTTAGTATATTCTTATAACAATAAACCGAATAATCCATGTTCAATAATGTAATTAATCATTTAATTTTTAGACAACATAGATATGTACTAATTGTGCTCTTTATTTTTATAAAATATAAGTTTTATTATAAAAATTATCCAAAAATATTATTATTAGTATATATAGAAAGTGAATACAATTCTTGATATACAAGTAATTTCTCACGTTTGAATAATTATATGTTTTTAAAAAATAAAATTAAAAACAAAATTAAAAAAATTAATTTCTTAACTTCTATTTGTATAATTAATTGACTTGTATGACACTCACATAACATCAAAGATTAAGAGTTTATTTGATATTATGAGAACCATTATTTTTCAAAATGTTTTTTGCTTGAAATATATTAAAATAATATATATATATATTTTAAATTTATTTTTTAAATTAAAATATTAAAATAAATTTTTTAAATATAAAAAAATTAATTTTTAGTAAATAAAAAAATTAATTTTTTTAAAATATAAAAATAAACAGATTGGCGGATTCTAAAATAAATAAATAGAAGTGTCAAGTTGGGCTAAGAGCTTCCACTACCTCAGCTAAGGCTAGCGCATAATTTAACACTGAACTTGGACAGACTGCTGGCCCATATCCAGATCCTTACAGTTTTATAACTGAAAGACCCAATTCCAATCCGTCTCAAACGATTTTTTAATTTCCTGCCGAGAAAAGAGGCGAGACTAGAGAGCAAGGAAAGCAAAACATAGCTTCTTCACAACTCTACTCTCCTCTCCTCTAGTCTTCTCTTCTTCTCTCCAGGTCCAGTCGCTCTAGCAAAACTCAACTGAGAAAACCAAGTAACAGAATCTCGCAAGTGCTTGGCAATGGCGGATCGGAGTCGAAGTTTCCTGAAAGAAGGAACATTAACGTATGCTTATATTCTCCTTTACATTGCTCTCTCCAGTGGCCAGATCTTCTTTAACAAGGTCAACTCCCATCTTCTCTCACGCTGTTTCCTATCCTTTTCCTTTTCATTTCTTCATTAAGTGATTGATTGATTAAGCGTCAGTGTTCTGTTGAGTTTTTGGGCAAGATTGCATTAAAGCCTATCGTTGTTGGCATTTGCAGTTGAATGTTCCTTTATATATTTATATTTATAGGGTTTATAGAGTGAATTTAACGTTATTAATATTTCATTTTATGAAATTTTTTCATGATTTTGTTTTACAAAAGTAGCTCACGTGGGTACTATTTAATAAAGTGATCCTTTGTGTGGCTAATGTAAGGTTTTGTTTAATTGCAGTGGGTTTTGTCATCTAAGGAAATAAACTTTCCTTATCCTCTTGGACTGACTCTGCTTCACATGGTTTTCTCCTCTGTTTTGTGTTTTGTACTAACCAAGGTTTTCAAGGTATTGATTGATCGATCGATCGGGCTCTCTGATTATGATAATTTCCCTCAAGCAACTCTTAATCTTGATTTGTAACTCGTTACAGGTTATGAGGGTTGAGGAAGGAATGACCCTGGAAATGTAAGTACAAAAATTAAAACTTCTCCGTAACTGTTCATTGATGAACATCCTTGACAATTTCATTACATATGATTGTGCTTTGTCCTATATCTAACTGATGTTTGTGTACCAAGATATACAACTTCAGTTATTCCAATTGGTGCAACGTTTGCAATGACTCTGTGGCTGGGAAACACAGCATACCTCTATATATCTGTGGCTTTTGCACAAATGTTGAAGGCTATCAGTAAGTGTTTACTGTCGTCATTTTCATCCCTCTTTTACTAGGTTTACAGTGTAAAAAATTACCATGGTTTTTACATGATCAATGCTACATTCAATGAATTTAAAGGCACAAAACTTCATGAACACACAATGCTCTGGTTGTGATTACGCTAAACGTTTTGCCTCTTTTGTTAATGTGGGTGATTCATGTCTTTGTTGTTCGTTATATTTATCATTTTCCCTCTTACATCTTGATAAATTGTCGTTATGAGTTTGAATAATCACCTGCATCTATTCTGGATATTAATTATGATCCTCAGCATCTGTGATTGCATCTCTGTTCAGCGGCTAGAGTTGGCTGGTTATTACTAAGTACTTTGGGATTTGTCCTTGTGGATGCTTTGTGATGTTTGATTTCTTCAATGAGATTTGCAGTGCCAGTAGCTGTTTTCGTTCTTGGTGTAGCTGCTGGACTTGAAATGATGAGCTGCAGAATGCTTTTCATAATGTCAGTGATAAGCTTTGGTGTTCTAGTGGCTTCTTATGGAGAAATAAATATCAACTGGATTGGAGTTGTGTACCAGATGGGTGGAGTTGTTGGAGAGGCCTTGAGACTTATTTTTATGGAGATTCTGGTGAAGAGGAAGGGTCTGAAATTAAACCCCATATCTGTCATGTACTATGTCAGTCCCTGCAGGCAAGTATTATTTTAATCTTCAACCAGTAAAACTTCATTCTTATGGAAGTGTTCCTTACTAGTTCCATGAACAGGAAAATTATCATCATTTGAATGTGATTTTTGGTTCTTTTATGCAGTTCTGTTTTCCTGTTTATTCCTTGGATCTTTCTGGAGAAATCAAGGATGGAAGCACATGGGACATGGAACCTTCAACCACTAGTGTTAATACTCAACTCTCTCTGCACCTTTGCTCTCAATCTATCAGTTTTCCTTGTGATCTCACATACGAGTGCTCTAACCATTCGTGTGGCTGGAGTCGTCAAGGATTGGGTGGTTGTCTTGCTGTCTGCCCTTTTATTTGCAGATACGAAGCTAACAATTATAAACCTGTTTGGCTATGCTATTGGTGAGTGTCTCCATTAAGAAGTCTAATGATGTTATAAATGCCCGTTTAGTTAAAAATTAAGGATGTTTTTCATGAAATTCCATTTCCAAGAACAGACCCTTAATATTTGTGCTTGAAAGGCCCTTGTGAAATGTAGAGAAATCCAACAATTTACAAGTGGCATTTTGCACAAGTTATGCTAAACGGTGATTTTTTTTGAACCTGTTGCAGCTATTGCTGGTGTAGCAGCATATAATAATCACAAATTGAAGAAGGAAGCTTCTAAAGGCAGTTCTGATGAATCGAAACATCCTGAATCCATACCTTTGACTGAACCATCAACTTCCAACAATTAAATATACCATAGAGTAGTGTGTGTAGACATTTTTGAGGTATGCAATTACACATAAAGCAATCTTTTGTTGCTTCTGTGAGATCAGTTTCTTGTATCTTGTATTTTTACTGTATTTTTTGTTTGTCAATTTTCTGCTTGCAATTTTTATTTTTCATCAAGAAACTACCTTGCATGTTAATAGTGGACTTTGTATTGAAATTGGTCATCATATGCATTGGCTCAGCTGCTCCTACTTTGGTGTTTCTTTTTGTGCCAGTATGGAGCTGAATCTAGTGGAGGCAATGATGTGTAAAGATGCAAAACCCACAAATGCATCACTATGAAAAGAAACATTTGCGGAAACGTTTCAATGTTTGAGGTATTTCTGTTTGTAGACTGCTGTCCATTTTTTTTCTGCCACTTACTTTTAAGGAGAGAAAAGGAGGAGGCGAAGCAATTGTGTGATCCCTCGGCCCTACATTCCTTTTCCTTCTTCATCTAGAAAATACCAGTATGAATGCCCGGGTACACATGAAATTCACAAATGTATAACGTGTATAGTTTTAAATTGGGATAGTAGATGCCGATGTGCCATGCCTGCAGTTTACCTTTTCACATTTTCGTGTTCTTGCGTCTGCTGACCAACGACAGTAAAACTTAGCCTCTAAGAAAAATGTCAAAATTTTCATTAAGATAAGAATGTTTCGCCATGCCTTTCATGACCTTTCGGTCAAGTCTATTATGGAGTAAAACTGTTTTTTCTTTTATTTTTTTTAAAATATATTAAATTAGTATTTTTTAAAAGTGTTTTTATGAAAAAAATTATTTGATATATTTTTAAATAAAAAATACATTCTAAAGAACTAGTTATTTAGGGATAGGGAAAATAGCAATAAAATAGAATAGGGTCTGGTTTAAAAGAAATTCTCTGCACGTTATTTATTTCCTTGATATATAAAATAGGAGAACTTTAGACCCATTTTAGGGTGTGGGGGCCATTTGGACCGACCCTCGTGCGAGTGCTCATTCTAAATTTACTAATCCAAGGGAAATGGCCCCCCGACTGAAAATTCAAATTGACTTCTCTTAAGCTCCGAAAACAGAAACAAAGACTCGCGGTTGCAGTCTCTTTTCCTTGAAAAACATTAATTTATGACTCTCCCATGCTCGCATATTCCAAGATAAAAAAATAAAAATAATTCATAACCACCATAGGTCATAAGCACACAATCTCTTGATTGTTTAGAAAAGCATTGACTACGCATGTTTAATTGATGCCCCCATCAGCTATTTAGCTCCCGTTTGGAAGTACTATTTAAATAGATTTTTGCTGAAGTTTATTTATTTTTTAATTTTTTTATGTTTCCAATAATTATAATTTTAATGTATTGATATTAAAAATAAAAAATTATTTTAATATATTTTAAATAAAAATATTTTGAAAAATAATTGTAATCATTCTTCTAAATATATATTTTTTAAAAAATTAAGATACTCACATGAAAAAAATTTTACCCATACAATTTCATAATATTGGAGATTATCGATGTTATTACTAATTAAAAGTTAAAAAATTTATATCAGATTTTTTTATTAAAAATAAAAGATTTTATTGAAAAAACAATAAAATTACTAGAGAATAATTATAAGAGAGAGCGCACCCAAAATATCAAAAGAGAGGGGAGGGGTTATCCCTCGACAACCAGAGAGAGAGAGAGGGAGAGAGAGAGAGAAATAAAAATAAAAGAAAGAAGCATTTTTCGGGATTGGTGATCTTCTTGTGATGCTGCCTCTGCTGCAGCTTCCTCCCTTTAAAAAAATGCTTCCATTTTTAATTCCTACCTGTCACAATTAATAATTAATCCCTTATTCTTTCTTTCCCAAAACCAATACCTATTCAACACACAAAGATTCGATTCCATTCGATTCGATGCGATTCGCCTTGTCCCGGCGGCTCTTGCGGTGGTTGACGACAGGAAACAGCGTCGTTTCCAATGAAGAAGAAGAAGAAACATCACCATAGATTTCGTTTTCCAATTAATGAATGGGCGGGTTTCAGCTGCAAAAATTGCAAATGAGTTGGCAACCGAATTTGCTGAGTCAACAACGCAAAAACGGTCCTCTAGGGTTAAAGAATCTCGGCAACTCCTGTTATCTCAATAGCGTCCTTCAGTGCCTCACTTACACTCCTCCTCTCGCTAATTTCTGCCTACGTTTCCAACACTCCTCTCTCTGTAAGCATTTCTATCTTTCAATTTCTGTTCTTTCTTTTTAATTTTTTTTTTGGCTAATATCTTAAAGATTTTTTCAAGGTAATTCCCTTGCTAGCGGAGATAGGAAGAGAGACTGTCCGTTTTGTATTCTTGAAAAACAGATAGTCCATTCACTCAGCTCGGATCTCGCGCACGATATGCCCTCGAAGATTCGAAGCTGTTTGAAGATTTTTGCTGAGCATTTTCGCTGTGGACGACAGGAAGATGCTCACGAATTTTTGCGATATGTTATTGATGCGTGCCATAATACGTGTTTGCGTTTGAAGAAACTGAGTTGGAAAGGGATTGAGAACGGTGGTGATGGGAGTGTGGTTAAGAAGATATTTGGAGGTGCATTGCAAAGTCAAGTGAAGTGCTTGTGTTGCAATTGCGAGTCGAATAAAGTTGATGAGATTATGGATATTAGTTTAGATGTTTTAAATAGTAATTCGGTAAGAGATGCGATGCAAAAGTTTTTTCAGCCTGAGGTTTTGGATGGGAATAACAAGTACAAATGCGAAAAGTAAGTAGTTTGAATTTGTGTGTGTATTTATTTTTTGTTTTTGTGTTTGATATTTGTGAATGAGAAACTTATGCTTGTTTAGGTGTAAGAAACTAGTAGCAGCTAGGAAGCAAATGTCAGTACTTCAAGCACCCAATGTTCTTGTTATCCAATTGAAGGTGGGTTTTAACTTTTCATGATTGTGTTCTTGCTGTTGTTATTTAGGTTGTAGGTTTTTGAAGTTGGTTGTGATGCTGCTTTTGAGTGATGAGAGTTATTGTTGGATTTTGGTTTTAGCAGAGATTTGAGGGCATATTCGGTGGGAAGATTGATAAGGCCATTGCATTTGAGGAAGTTTTGGTTCTTTCAAGCTTCATGAGCAAGACAAGCCAGGTTTGGATAATTTGACGAGTTCAATCGGTTGGTCCTGTAGATCTATGTGGTTGGACTTAGGTTCTTCTACTGCCAGTATTTAGTTTGCTATAAATGCACTTCTCGATTTTTATATGTGAATAGTATGCATTTCTCCAACAACACACATGCACCTAGTTTGAAATTAAAATCAAATAAACTTTCTTGATGATGAGTATAAACTGTAGAATATATAACATTCATATTTCTTATATCTCGAATTTACTAGATTCAGAACTTAATATAAGGTGTTGACTTCAGAATCAGGTGTGTTGGTAGAGTGGGATTTGCCCAAAACAGAAGGCAGTTGCATTGATTGCAAGTGTAGATTTCCTTTCATCTGCAGAATTGAAGTCTTAGATGACTTTAAGCTAGACTCTGCCTTAAAACACTGCAGTTCAGATTGGATGTGTATATAATGGAACATAAGCCCCTAGCATTTAGCGAGCACCATTTTTTTTTAATGGATATGATTAATGAGCACCATTTTCAAAAGCTTGTTGAAGGGTGCTTCAATGCATGGTTATTTTTTTTTAACTCTCTTCTTGAAATCTTAAAGCAAGTGCAAACCAACCTGTTGCTCAATTTGCACCATTTCCATCCCATTGACTTTTATAAGAATGTTATTTTTAGCCTTCCTTTTTAATTGTAGAAACAAGATGGAAAAGAAATGATTCCTGCTGTGCTGTGTATTATTCTACAATTGCAACCACCTAGCCCTAACACCGTCATGATACTGTATGTCATCTTCAACTCCATTTAGCATGACCTTGCAATTTATGCTGCTTGACATGGGATCATAGCATGACATAGATAAATAAATGTGACAGTATTCTTACCCCACTTTCCAGTTTCCATTTCCCTCTTAAATTGATCCCCAAATTGATTGAAACTGATATATGAGACTGCTAAAACCAACTTGGGGAGTGTCCAGATTGTGCAATCTCCACTGTCTTTCAATATCATCAATTGCAGAAACAATGGAGAATAACAGTCCATTCCTACAAGGGGATCTTCTGGTAAACTAGTTTGCCAATGCTTCATAGAATTCCTGCCTATGAAGAAAGATTGTACTACCATGCCTTCACACTCCACCCCTATCACCATTTAGTTCTCTTTACAACCTCGTGTCTTGGCAATTGAAAAAGAATGAGGGCATTATACCCTTTTGATGTAATTAATAGATCAGAATTTCATGCTGCATAAGGACAATTGCTTTTCCAATAAAAGTGAATGTGCCTTAACAATAGAAACAAAATTGACAGATATTATTTCTGATCAGATAAGGAAATTTGTTGTTTTTTCATGTGTGCATTCTCATCTGTAATCAAGTGATTGGTGTTCAAGTATCTTATCTGTGATCTTTCTTTAAGCTTACAAGGGTCAGTTATTGGTGACAAATGGACAATAGAGAGATTTCTGTTTAATGCCTTCCTTCACCTCCCAACACACAAGAAAAGGAACAAATGAAGCCCATGAAATGAAAAAAGCTACCTGATTGGAACACATGTAATCCATAGTTTATAAATATTTCACATTGTAATCTTCCCTTTTTTCCTCTGTAATTCATCAGTATTAATATTTCCTCAGGCTTCTTATTCTCTGTTGTGATTGTATAGAAAAATGATATGGCAGTACATTTATGTAGGGTCCCAAATATAGATAAAAATTGAAAGTTTGTGTGGGGAATCAAAGCACATATATGTTAGTTAAAGTGATTTCTTTGGTGCAATGCCTCATTTATAACTGTTAAACTTTAATGTTTGATTGAGCACAAGTTTCATCTGTACCATAGCCATTGTGGGCCTCTGTATCTTATTATGACAATTTCTATATTTATTTAATTATTTTTTCCTTTTTTAATCCATCACAGGATCCACAACCCAAGTATAATCTTTTTGGTATCATTGTGCACTCTGGATATTCCTTGGAAGCTGGACACTATTATGCATACATCAAGGTCTGTTCACTGGCTTTTTTAATTTTCTGTTTTCTTTTTTACATGTACTTCATTATTGATTTTGGTTTATGGTAGTTATAAAAGCTGCTACTTCAATTTTTTTTAATTGATACCATTTCCATATATTTGTATGCAGGATGCAATCGGTCGGTGGTATTGCTGCAATGATTCGTATGTGACACTCTCAACACTGCAGGAGGTCTTGTCAGAGAAGGCCTATATTCTTTTCTTTTCTCGCACTAACCAAAGGCCAGTATCTGCTGACTCTGCTTTTACCTCCAATGGAGTAAAATCATGTGAATTGAATGGCAGTGAAGCATCTAAAAGTTCAAAGGCTGCTGTTCCTTTGAAAGCACTGCCTACAAAACCACAGGTTGAACAATCTTCAAGAAAGGATATTTCAGCCATGTCTAAGATTGATAGAGTGCCTTCTAGCCCACCAGTAAAGTTCAGTTTTGTTGGGAACTCTGGATCCAAAAGTGGTCCTTCACCTGTTAATGGAAAGGTTGATCCTCATAAGTGTCAAAACAAGGAAATGAATGGGAATGAGAAAGAGACAGCTCATGTGGAGATATGTGACAAAGATGTATCAACAGTGACGGGCAGTAATGGCTTTGAAAAGCATAAAAATGTTGATGCTGTTGAAGGTGAGACCCACCACACATTTGCAGCAGCAAGTGAAAATGGTCATTCTCAAAATGGTGCTTTTAATTCTGTAAAGCCACATATCTGTGACAGTAATAATACAAGAAGCAAGTTGACACCAGGAAGAGGAGATGATCAACTTGAATTGCAGAATGGTGGTATGAAGTATCACGCTGACATTTCAGGTTTGAAGAGAAAGCTAAAGGAGGAATCCTGCATTTTGCTTTCACAGGATGCTCAATCTCTAGCTAAAGTTGAAGAATTCAAAGAAGTGTATGTTATATTATACTTAATCTGTTTTGAAGTCTTATTTATTGAACTGATTAGCTTCTGGAGTATGACCTAAATTTCCTAAATTATGCATTCAATTTTTATTTTGCTTGATTTGTGTTTATTAAATTTTGTGGTTGTGGTTATTCTGTAATTTTAAGACTCAAGTTTGTTACTAAGCTTTTTGTTGGTCTTTTGGATCCTCATACTAAAGCCTAGTATTTGATGTTTTTCTTCTTGAACCATTTCATTGGTAGCCATTCATTGTAAGTTGATGAAACTAGATGTTGCTATATTCATATTTTGGGATGGTTGAATGCTTATTATCTGTATGCTTGCTATTTCATTAATCATGTTCGCTTTTCCTGCTAACTTTTTTGTTTGTTTGTGTGCTGCTTTATTTTGTCTTAGCCTCAACCAAGAAGCATCTTCCATTTTGGGATCATGTGGTTTGTCAGATAAGGTATACAATTTCATGCGTGCGAGAAAGAGGTCATGTATTCAAGAAGCAGGAAACAAACCAAGTGGTACTTATTTAAAGTAAGTCTTGATTAATTTGACTTTACAGTTTCATATATGTTCAGAGTTGTGATGCTAGTAATTTCCCCCGATAGACAATGCCACTTGTAATCACAACCCATGTAATGAAAAATATGTTTTTAGGGTCTTTTCTTTAATATGACGTTAACATTGCAAGAAAGCCTATTTAGAACAAGTTAAATATTTCTTCCTGTCAGTGTTTGACCTATTTTTGTACCATTGTTCTTTGATGGGAGGAGAGGGGAAAGGTTCTTAATAAACTTGTGCCGTTCTTGTTAAATTTCTCTGGTGGTTGCTTGCTTTGTCCAATTAAATACAGCAATCTAAATGAGATTTTAAGTTATGGCTTTTAAACTGGTTTCCCTTTGTGCTTCTGAAATGCAGGGAGTTGTTGATTGCAGATGCCAAACGAACCTATATTCCACAAATACCTGAGTCATTGAAAGAGGACCTAGTCAAACGCCTCCAGTTATTTAGTCAAGAGAAATGATATTGCTCTGGAGTTTTGGTGAACTCAACTGGTAATTGAGGTGTTATTATTATTATTATTTTTTGGTTTTTGATATCTGAGTTTGGCTGACCATTACTTTTCTGCAATGATATTTTTGCAGTCTCTTGATTTTGTCACTGGAGGAGCTTGGTGTATAATCTGTGTCACAAATTGATGTATTGACAGTTATATCTTTTCTTGAGATAATAACTGGGGATCTGCTGTGACCTGCATCTCTGGGCAAGTGCTGGCAATGACAAGAGGTCATTTATCTTGTCTTTTTAATTCTTTATCACGGCAATATGGTATACTGGTAGGTGCACCAATGTTGGTGCTGAGAAGAGAAGGCTGAGTTCAAAATCTTGCAAAAAATTTCTTCCTTAAGGCTGTAAAGTTCGTTTTGGCAGAGAATAAGTTAGGATCCCTATAGGTTTTGTACTATACCTTTTTTTGGCAATATCTTAGCATACGATCCTTATTTTATGGATGCATTGCTATTTTTCCATTAAAATGTGTCTGGATAGTCCTTGAATGTATACTATCATTGAGTTTGTCCTTCAAGCATGGCATGGTTTTAAAGTTGCTTTTGGCAGAGATTAAGTCAGTAATTCTATAGATTTTGCACTTACTTTTTTTTTTGGGCAATATCTTAGCATACAATCCTCATTTTATGAATGCATTGGAATTTTTTTATAAAAATGTGACTGGATAGTCGTGGAATGTATGCGATCATTGATTTGTCCTTAAAGCTTGGCGTGGTTTTATCCCTTGTACAGCTTGCTCCCTCGGCCCTTCTTTGAACTGTTGATGTTTAGTTGGTACAACCACTTTCCTTTTTGTGCACATGGTATTTTGTTTTCTTCAGTGGAGCACGCATTTGATTGCAATCTATTCTGGGACAGTCTGATGTGAGGCATGGGTCTTTTATTTGCTGGTTTGCTTCATGCCTAAGTCCATTTCAAATTAACTGTTTCCATGGGAGCTGAATATATATCGGGAGGCAGGGGGAGTATCACATGCTTTTGCTTTTGCCTTTTTTTTTTTTTTTTCTTTTTTCATGTTATCAAGTAGAGCTGCATGGCATGTATGATGGTCATGGAAAATCACAGCTAGAGCGACATTGCAGGCAGGGGTATGCTTCTGGGCTTATCTCTTGGAAGAGCGAGGTTATCATACATCTAATTTCTTTACTTTGTTGCAGATATAATTAAATTGCCATCTAAGTTTGAGGGACTATCGTAATTGAGAAATATTGTCACCGCCTTTTGTCAGTTTCTAGCTTTCTATTAGCCATGCATTGATATGATTATTCATTTTGTTGGGCACGGGAATCTGCATATCACGCAAACAAATTGGTTCGGTTGCCAGGTATTAAGGTCCTAAATACAGCAGACACGGATTGTGCTTTATTTGACATTTATGTTAACTAAAATAGAGGGTCTTATCTTGTTTATTTGATGGAAAATGGTTTGTTGAAAATTATTTTTTTAAATTTTTTATGTTTATTTATGGTTAGAAAAGTTGGTTAAAAAAATATTTTTTAGTTAGAAAAATTTGATTTGGTTTTTAGAAAATTGTTTTTTTATATTTTAGTTGAAAAATATTTTTTGAAAGTTGTGAAAAATTTGAAAATGTTATATTATTTGTTGATTAATTTTTAAACTTTTAATTACTACATGGATTTTGTTTTAAATATTTTTTTTAATTTCATCTTTTAGAATTTAATTTTTATATTAATTTTAGTTTTTTTATATTTATTATTAGTTTTTTTTTATCATTTTTTAATTGAAATTTTTTATCTATTAAATTTAGTTTTTATTTTTTTGATTGTTATATATTTTATATAAAATAATTTATGAATTATTTTTATTATTAAAAGTTTGAGGATCATTAATTTTTTATCTGTTATTATTTTAATTATTATTTATTTTATTTGAGATAATTTATGATATATTTTTTTCTATTTTATTTTTATTGAACTTTTTAATTTGTAAGATTTATTTCTTTTTATTTTTATAAATTTTAAAAATTAAAATAAAATATTAATAAGTTATTTTTAGTTTATTTTTTATAATATAACTAAACATTAAAAAATATTTTTTAATTTATTTTTTATTACACTAAAAAAAATTATTTTTCAGAGGTCTTAGTGATATTGTTGGTTTCTTGGTTACTTAGCCTTTTTTAGTACTCCGGGAGGGTAAGTAGTTGGATAAATATAAAAGTATGAAGGGTAAAACAAGTAAATCAAAAGTCTCTGCTAGTTGATATTTCTATTTCAAGTTGTGGCTAGCTGCCATTATCAGATGAAAGTTACCTTGAGTTCAAGTTCATTTGAAAAATTACACATCGTTTCATCGAAGAACTCCAATCATGTTGACTTTTGGTCATGCAAAGGATTGGATTTTAGCTAAATATCATGAAATTAAAGCACAAATGCGTTGGTTCTGACTTTGGACCTTTGAAATTGGTGGTCAAGCGAGGATGGGGGTTACAAAAATCTAATTACACGTGTTTCCAGCTAAGACTAGTCTACCATCCTCTTTTGTATTAGCCTGAATAAAGTGGTTTATGGTATGAGACTAAAAAAAATAAAAAAAATCAGGGTGTCAAAGCAGGTTGAAAGTAATTAAGATAAAAAAGATGTGGCATAAATTCAATCTATAATCTCATTTGTGCTTGTTGACGTTTTCAATACGATATAACTAGCATGTTGGCTTTTTTCATGAGACAAATTTGAAGCTGGACATCCGACATTGTTGCTTGCGCAGGTATGTACTGGCAGGGTTCAAGAATCTAATTATACAAGCTTCCAGCCTGGATTTGTCAACATCTTCGCGCTCCTTTCCCTTCTTGGCCAATTGGTCAAATATTAAAACACAATTGTTTGGCCTTGTGCAAGCAATGCCAACTTCTGCAATAACGTAGACATACTTGGGAAAGTATTCAACAAAGAACATATCCTCTGGTATTCAGTTATAAATATGGGAAATGCAAAGCTGACAACAAATAAGCAGCGTGATAGTAATGGAACAAGAATCGGTATTAATGGGTTTTTGGGCTAAGCCTTTTTGCAATGAGGGTGAAGATTGCTTTGGCGAAGAAGAAGATGGTGGATAAACAGGTGGTCATAGCTTTCCTCTGCTCAAGTTTGTTCTCTATTTTGCCGTCCTGTGACTCAATAACTAGAGTATAAACACAAGTATAGTCTTGATTGGATATTTTGTAACTGATCGAGCTTAGGTCGTCCTAGATAGGTCGCAGTGCTATGCTATGGGTTGCTCCAGAAATTTTGTAACCGATCCATTTAGGTCGGGTCAGGTCGATTTCCATCGGGTCCGGAAATTGCCACCCCTACTTGCAATAAACTATCTTCAAATCTGTAATTTCATGAACCAAATTCCTATAATTCGCTGCGCTTAAATCTTGGATTTCAACCATTAAGGTAAAAAATTCAGCTTGAAGATATTCCATACAAACCAACATTCTTCCTTGGTTTCATTCTTTCTTCGTATAGCTCTCCCTTTGATGAGTGGGGCGGCATTATATATGGTTAATATTGTGCTTTGCAGTCCCAGAGCACCTCTAAAATCTCCAAGATCATCTCTGGATCATTGCTTTAATAAGAGTACTAGTTTGAGCTACTTGCTGCCTAAATGTTAAACTCTGTTTGGCCATAGCTGATCCTTGGTGACTTTTATGCACAAAACTTGATTTCTTTACCCTTTTCCTTTGTTTCTTCCTTTTCGAAGTATGGCGAGAGACAAATTTACAAGTCGCTTCTACATCTGCACGTACATTAGACTAAGCAAAACTTTGACCAGAAAGTTAAAATTAAGACCTGTAAAAAACAACACTGAATGATTAATTCATTCACCGAAATAGTATTTCATGTGAAGTATTGAACCCAGGTCCGGTTTAGTTTGATGCAAGCAATGACACTCTCACAATGATCTCGAAATTGTGGGTTTTTGCCTCAATATCATGCACTGACAAAAAATACTTACAACAACACGAAAGCAACAAGCCATCTGAATTTCCATATTTTCAAAGGTAGCTGTTTATTAATGGCAGGAAAAAAACTACTAGATTCGTGGGCTAGTCCTGCTGCAATGAAAGTGAGAATCGCATTGCTGAGAAAGGAAACGAGTATGAGTCCATGGAAGAGGACTTGCCACACAAGAGCCTTCTGCTTCTATAGATGAACCCAGTCCATAAGCGAATCCCCGTTTTGATCCACAATGGCAAGCCCACATGTGAATCGATGATCATAGTTGAGTACATTAACGAGGTCTGGAATGACAGGTCTCCTCTGCTGCCTTCAGACGTTTAGGAGAGAACTCAAGCAAGGTTTTGGGTTTACTTAATTGACAAAAAGGTACTGAATCATCTTGTTCCACACCCCCCAGCCCCTCTTTGCTGCTGCTAATTTCTATGTTAAAAGATCATTTGTGGCCATCCATACCATATCCGTTGATCCATCTTATAGCATCATATCATAATAATAAGGCAATATCTTCAAAATCAACTTCTATGATTTGAAAAACTGGGATCATATAATGCAGATTTATAGCCTTATTAGACGGTTGGTATGGTCATCAAGCAGTGATAACAAAAAAGCAGCCGCGTAGGATCTCATCGAGTTCTTCATAGTAATAGGAGAGCTTGGAGACAAGCCATATTTTGGAGGAGAAGGCTTTGTTGATGTTCCCCTTGTTCCTATCCATGGGTAATTCTATACTTATGAGACGTTTGGGAACTTCAGATTTCCTAGAGAGTGCTCAAGCTTGTTGAATGGGGTAAGAGGTTTTGCAAAAGGGAAGGGTGTCCAAGAACCTACCTGACCCATACAAGGCCTACGAGTGTGCCCAAGCTTGGGATTGAATGAACGCACGCAAATCTACTACACAGTAAGGCTTCATGTCAATCTTTTTGTTTTTGATTTTCTCTTGATAACCTTCAGCTTGTCTTCGTTACCCTGTTTCTCTGTACATGGGTTGCCCGGCCATGACTAAATTTGTTGGGATTTTACTTATATTTACTACGTAACACAAAAATTTTCATTTCCCACAAGGGAATTCGTTTGTGATGTAATATCATGTCCTCTTTTACCTATTCCATAAATAAATAAAGAGTAAATTGAGAAATCGAGAAATTTTCATTTCCCACAAGGGAATTTATTGGTTGATGATGTTGCTTCGCGACAAAAGAGCAAGTGATAATTGAGAATTGTTAGGGAGCGCATAATTTGCCATGGCTGTCGCTGGGATCTGTTGCAGGGTGTTATTTATTTATTTATTATCTTGGCTGAATTGGTGAAAGGATTTTCTAAAAAAAAAGGGGTCCTTTGCAGACATGAAAGTAATTGATAATTGATGCTAGGTTTGATTTTTGCTGAAGATATGGTGAAGCTTCAAATTCTCGCACAAGAATACAACTGAATTAGCCGTCTTCCTTTTCTTCCTCAGTGGGTAGCCGTCCATGTTTACGTAAAACAAGGCTATTAAAACATAAAATTGATTCAAACCAACGTTCCAATCCTTCAATCACAAAACCAACAGCTCTTTTCTTCTCTATCTCATACCAAACAAGCCCTTGCCCACGCCTTCCTTTGAATAACACACAGGTCCTACAAACTCAGGCTTCAAGCTTAAAGTGAACACATAGAGGGGCACCCAGTGATTCATCCCGTAAACGTTACCCTGTAAGAACCCTATTGTTGTTATCAGGCTGAGAAAACCAACCGATTACAGTTCCACAACAAGTTAATAAACACAAAGTGCACAATATTATCAAGCTTCTTTTGCACCGCTACATATTTATTCGACCCCCAGCTTATGTTTTTATCTGCAAAATGACTTCATAAAACCTTTTGCTGGTCACCTAAGGACACTCTCCTTTTCCAAGGCAACTCTCAGCCCACTCTGGGCTCAGGGCACTCGGCTACCATGCTCAAGTTTCCCAGGGTCTCTCAACTGTAAAAGAAGCGGTAGGATGGAATAAGTGCCAAGTATACCTTGTCTCCAGGTTCTCCTACCAAGATTTTGAAGCAGTCAATCAAGTCCTTTGATAATTCTTTGACTTCACCTTTTGACGCCCATAGAGAATTTCTGCTCAGAAGGATAATCGGCACGAAAGCAATTTGCATGGCAACAAAGATATATTGATATATAGTCAGTGTACTGACAAAACATAATTTTTAATCACGATAACACAGTAAGAAAGAACCAACAAAAAAGAAAAAAACTCAGTTCCAGAAGCTTACCTTCTTGTCAATATAGTCAGCCCAAAACCTGGCACGTGTACGTCGGTAAGGATCAGAGAGCATTAATGATGCAGATTTATGGTTCCAAGCCTCATCAATATATTAAACTATGATCATTGATTCGCAAATGGGTCTTCCATTATGGATCAAGACTGGGATTTGCTGATGAACCGGGTTCATCTAGACAAGAAGAGATAACTTGTTGCTCAAGTCCTTTTTCCTTATCCATACTTTATTCCCTTCTCTTCCAAAGCTATCCTGACACTTTTTGCAGAGGACTGACCTTAAAATCCAAAAAAACTACTACATTAGCCATTTGCTACACGCGAAAAAAGGATTTTACTCTGTAATTTGTTTCTATTTTCACCTGGCAATGTGGGACTGAGACGAAAACTAGAATTTATAGCAGAACTTGAGTCCTTCGTGGGAATTTTCAGTTTCCCTTCTACTTCAAGGTTCTTCGGTTTTGTTGTCATTGATTGCATCAGAATGGTCGAACTGCTTCAACGATAGAATTGTAGAATTCCTTGTATTCTGCTATTTGATTAGTCGATTTCTCCTACCAGTTCTTTTTGAAATGTTCGGATTTTCCTGTGCATCATTTTGTCAACAAAAAAGAAACTTTTTTTTTAAAGAAAAATTATAGTGCATGAGACCAGTCGTCACATGAGAAGATCCAGAATCCAAATCATGAACCAATACCACCAAGTGTGTGTGTGTGTATTTATCGCTAAAGACAGATAGCATTTCATTCCTCAAGATAGGCATTAGAATTAATTTCATTTTAACCTACTCAAATATATGTGTTCTTATTCATGGCTGATCTTACTAATGATTAATTTTAGCATTCTTTTCTCTACTTGGTATCTACTTGGTAATGAAAAACCACTGTTCTTATTTAGTTATCATGTGTATATTTATTTTAAATATAAACAATACCCTACAAATAAATGATGAATATTCCTCACCATTTTAAAAAAATCAACCATTAATGACGTGGTTAACAAACACTGTTACCTAGAATGTTGACCGTACTTTTTTGTCTAATATATTAGTCAATTAAATTATTTCAAACAAAGCTTGCTATGCTATTTTAGAAGAGACATTTAAGATTCCGAAAATTGCAATGTTATTATGTAATTAATGTATTAATTCTTTATCACAACCCTTAAATTTTTTAAAATCTAAAGTCTTTCTAATATCTTCAATTTTTTTTAATAGAAACCTATAATTTTTAAGAAAACCTTAAGCTTTTTTTAATGACCTCTATAAGCAACTTATTTTAACTGAAATCAACCTTCTCCTTCACATTCAAAACTACACAAACTGCATTTCCAATGTCAACTAGGAAATTATATGTAATGCATTAAAAGGAATGTCTAGGTAATTCCTAGGGTTGTACCGTGTGAAAATTACCTGTGAAGAAAATGGCCTCTTCTCTTTTGAATTTTAAGTATTGCCACTACATCAATTGATTGGATAAAATCAAAGAGCTCTTTGATGAATAATAAAAATATCAAAATATGTTAAACATGATTTAACTATCCCAAGTTGTAGCCAAGCCAAACAAAGAACTATTAGCATACATATGCCTCTTTAGTTAAAGTCTACTAATACTTTATTATTTAGATAAGAGATACAAACCATAAAAAATTTATGTTTTAGCTTTGTTACACCCTCGCAGCAAAGCGCGACAATTCTCGATTGATTTCAGGATCTTTTGTTATGATCTATTGATAAAGGAGTCGCCACTTAATATTTGCTCACTAGGAATACTAACTGGTCTTTTAGAGATTTTAAGATAAAAGACTAGTTTTATAAAGATAAGGTATTAATATCCCTAGTATGCATTACCTATGGTAAACTGCTTAGTATTTGGTTTGTTTTATAATTGCTATGGTGTTGTTGTTTTCTACTCCATCAGTTTTTCTAGATTTGATTCAAACTAAATTTATTAAGATATAAATCCAAGGAGATTCCATATACTTTAAAAACTCATTTTTTCCTTAGTATTTCAAGAGTTTGCGACTTATAAATTGCAAGGAGGAGAGACAAAAATTTAAAAATCTAGGGTGCTTTAAAAGCTTATTTTTGCCTTAGTGATTTATATTTTCATGACTTGTAAACCGTGGAGTTAAAAAAAATTAAAATGTCCTTGATTGTAATCAGGGCTTCTTTCAAGGATGTGTGATGACTTATTATCCCTGAAAAATTGTTTTGGATACTTGTCATTTAGAGTTTATTTATCCAACTATTAACAGTGAATAATAACAAGTTATTCCCATTAAATATTTTGGATATTCATCCTTTTAAGATTTCTTTATTCAAACATTAACGGTAAATAATAGATGAATTCTTCCCAAAATAAGATTTTTTTATTTTTATGGAATATTAGGCAACACCCTTTGGAGTTTTACAGAAATGCAAGAAAATAACTTTTGTTGTGTTTAAGAAATCCATGTGAAAACACATTTTTGAAATTTCAATATTTTTTTATAAAAAAAAGCGTTTAAAATATGTTAGGGTATTGGCCGGACACATGAAAATATGTTTTTTGATCTATATGTATATTTGTCATATTTGTGTTGAAAACCAGGTATTCTAAATACAAGATTGAGATTTTTTATAGCATAAAAAAATTCAAATCTTAAAATAAATATGATAGAAAATCATAATTTTTTTTTATTTTTTTTAAAGAAGGATCGGTCGGGTCACTTGCCCAAGCAAGTGACCCGGCAGGACACAAAAAGGGGTGCAATTAAATTTTAAGGAAAGTTGGCAAGTACTATTCAAGTGAATTAATTCACTTGAACAGTACAATAACAAAGGAAAATGCCATAAAAAAGACCTCACTACTGTTTAAGTAAATTATAATTCACTTGAATAATGCAAACACAAAAAATTGCATGCAAAAGGTGAACATAAACAGACTTGGAGATGAAGAAGCTTCAATAACATTGAAAGCGTGATGGTTGTTCGATCTGTGTTGGTTTGTTTCAACGCTTTTCCTTTTGTTCTGTATTTGCGTCTGGTTTTTGCCTTTTCTTTCCTCTGCTCTTCTTCACTTTCTCTACTGGTTCTTGCATTTTTTTCCCCTGTTCTGCAAATTTTATTTGTAGAAAAAGTGAAGCAAAGACTAAAAATCAGTTGATTAGTACTTAAAAGTGTATTTTTATCAAGGTTTTATATCATCATTTTACACTTGAAGCATGAATAACTCCTTAACTAAAGCATGTTTTATAATAGTATATATATATATAAAGAAAAAGGCAAAACTTATGGCCTATAACAAGATGAGTGAATTAGAGAGAAAATATGAATTACCATATAAAAACACTATTCATAATCTCTTCCACCTAAAATCCCTAACAAAAAAAGACAAGTCATTCTTTTCCACCAAACTCCTAGTCACCATAAATTTTTTAAGAGAATATAAGCTAAAATATGGATAAATAAACCCTAAAAGAACAATATTCATCTTATCGTACTTCTCTCCCAGAAAAACCCTAACTTTGTATTTCTCTCTATAGAGCCAAAATCTATTTCCTTCATTTTTGTCACCTCCTACCTCTATTTTTGATGAAATCATTGTTATTCTTTGTCTTTAAACCCTCTATAAAATACCCAAATTAATTTAAACAACATCCCCTATATCATCATCAATTGAAAAGAGAGAGAAAGAGAGAAACATCATAAAAAAATTTTCTTTTCTCTTTCCTTAACCTTCTAATCATGAACGACTACTTCAATCATTATCCTTGTGAAGAGAACTACATAAAAACATAAACCACATAACCTACTTACATTAGTGTGAGCAAATTTAAATGTTCAAATCAATCTAGTAGATAAAGAAAAGACCATCATGACTTTCTGAAATCGAATCTCCTCTATTGGTATGATATGACATAAGCCACCACTATAGGATGAAGAAGGACAACCTAGTGAACCCAATACGATCCTTCATATGATGTCAAACAGTGGCATATAAAATGATGCATCCAAGCTGACATGTAAACCTTTGTTCTAAAACTATAGACTAGTGTTAAATTTTGTTATTAAGGAAAATAAATTAAGAAGGAAAATTTTATTATTGGGAAGGAAAATTTTATTATTGGGATGAAAAATCCATAGAAAAATTTAGAAGCGAACTCCAAATAATTAAATCTACAAGTGAGCACAAATAATATTGTTTATCGCTTTAAACATCATGTTTAATCACATAATTGTTTTAATTGAAAATGGTGAAAATTCTAAGAAATTTTTTATTATGATTAAAGGTGAAGGTTTTTTCTCATGAATTAGTTTAGAAATATCAGTAAATTCAGTCATAAAGTAATATACAAAATATCAATGGTTGGATTGTTTACATAAAATAATATAGAGTAAATTGGTGATGGAATTATTGTAAATAAGTCAAAATTCCCTTCCCCTTTTCCATTTAAGGCTGATGACTAGTCATGGAAAAAAAACAACATTTCTAATTTTTTTCATCTAAAATTTATGTTTGTTCTTTCAAATTTATGAGCTTATGGGGTGATTATGAGTAATTATTAATGGAGAAAAAAAACATCAAAGAGAAAATTGAGAAAGAAAACAAGTTTGAGAGTGAAGGAGAGAGAGAGAAAGAGAAGCAATTATGATGAAGAAAGAAGGTGTAGAGGAAAAACTTGTTAAGGAACCTTTTATTTGAGTTGTAATTCAACTGGTATGAGGTTTTTGACCATTTATATTTCTTGTTCTGATAGTTTTAGTATGGGTGGATGAAAAGCCTTTAAATTTTTAATTCTACGGTTTATGAAAAATTATTAGAGAAAATCACACACATAGACCACCCATATGAAAAAATTTTAGGAAATGAAAAAATTGGTTTAAATTTTATTGGATAATATGTTTATTTAATTTGTAGTTTTGAGTAATTGTGTTAAGAAAGATTTTGGGTTGGATATGCGAATTACATTTTTTAAATATGTTTAAAGAAAGTTATGGTGTGAAATATTGTGTGATTTTATGATATGAAAGCTTATGGATAAATGTAAAAGCCTTAAAAATTATAATTGAAGTAAAATTCTTGATTCATTGGCATGTTATGATTTGTGTTTAGAAAGTATAGGAATGAAGTTTGGAAACCTTGATATTAAAAATGTAAATTGTATATAAGATTACTAAATGGAATTATGTATTGTGTTTTACTATTGGAATAAAAATGCCTCATAATGTTTGGATAGAGTTATGAAAAATTATAAATGGTGTTTTAAATTTGTAAATGATTAGTTTGTAAGTTTTTGAGAAATTTTGAAAATAGATCTAAATATTTAGTTGATTATATTATTTAGATGTTTTTGTATGCTTATTGACACGACTAAAAGGTTGATGTCTTCTCCCAAGTGCAGGAGTGTCGAAGTAATAAATAACTCGGCAAGACCGAGGTCGAACCACAGGGAGGTTAATTGTACAAATTATAGACAACAATTATAAGCAACAATAATAGCAATAATAACAACAACAACAACAATAACAATAACAATAACAACTATAATAATAATAATAATAATAATAATAATAATAATAATAATAATAATACTAGTAGTAGTAGTAGTAGTAGTAGTAATAGTAGTAGTAGTAGTAATAATAATAATAATAATAATAATAAAAAAAAAAAGAGAAGAAGAAGAAGATGATGATAACTTGGAGATGGAAAATTAATGTAAGGATTAAACAATAATAATAACAAATGTCAAGGTTAGAGGTTCCACTAATGGTATATCAAACAAGTATAGTATAAACTCTTATTATTGAATTGGAAACCACACACAAAGGAGGTTCCAATCAGATTATATATTGTTAACATGATTACATTAGTCATCTTATTCAATTAATGCTAATACTTGTAAATCTCGTCAAGCATTCATGATTATAACTTATGTTAACAACAAATCAAGTTCCTTTCATAGCTCAGGTGTCGGTTATACCATACATTATGGGCTATGAAAGTGCCAAGCATTTGTTGTACCAAGTGTTATACAACATAAATCAAGATTAGTCATTTAACAAGCAAAGTATTAAAGAGTAAACAAGATAACAAATATAAAACATGTTAGTATCAAACATTAAAGTCCATATTAAGTTTACAGTATACTTATTCTCACACCATTAGTGTAGCCTTTTCACCTTGACATAATTAACTTAACTAGACATAATGAAAGAAAGCAAAATAGATAAACAAAGTAAGAACATAAAAGCTAACTAAGTAAAGGAAAGGAAATGAAAGGCATAAACTTGATATTAATGAAAGCAAGACATAAATATTACAAAGAATACAAAGAGAGAAAGGAAGAGCATGATCTTGATCTGGAAACCAAGATACCTAAATGCATGGCAAATGCCTCCTTTTATAGGCCAAAATTGGGAACTATTGATTTGATGACTAATTGATAAGTGGGTGGCCAACTTTTGACTTGGTAACAATCCTTATCTTCTCTTGTCTTCCCAACATGTCATTGATAACGTCAAAATTGGAGCCAGGTGAAAACATGAAAGCTGTAGAAAATTGTCTCAGCTTTCTTGTGTAAAACATTCAGCTCATTTGGACTTCTAGAACTCCAGATATGGCCAAAATACCGAACAATGCTCGTGCTGGAAGACAAATTCGGGCTTCTTTATTGTTGCTACAATTTGGACTTGCAAATGACCTTTTTAGATCTTGGGCTCCATATGAAAGTTGTAGACCTATGTCTTACCTTTCCATCCATTTAAATTTGACCTAAATCTAAGATCTGTAGCTCCAGATATGACCCAATTACCGAACAGTGTTCCAGTTTGGATTGCACCGACATCTCTTTTCTAAGTTTGACCATCTCTTTACCTTTGCAATTTAAGTTCTTAAAGTCATCAATCAATATTTTCATTTATGTGATAGGCCTGCATTTAAAATGAATATTTACCATAAATTAAAGGTATCTTATATTATTAGATATATTATTATAAAACATGCTTTAGTTAAGGAGTTATTGATACTTCAAGTGCAAAATGATGATATAAAACCATGATAAAAATGCACTTTTAAGTACTAATCACTTACAAGGATAGTAAATGAGACTATGCGATATCGTATGCGTAATGGAAAATTTGAGTTTGTAAATTGGAAAGAATTGACATGTCATGTTAAATGGTTAGGTTAGGCTATGTCAATAGTCCTTTTCAGTTTGAATTGAGCTATTAATACTAAGATTAAAAAAGGGGAAGGATTGAATTCATGTTGTTACGTTCTTTTTTAATATGGAAGTTAAGAATTATTAAAGTCGTATACAAAAATTTTAAATTGGATTGCGTTTTGTATTTTTGGAATAAAAGTAACATATTTGAAAAATGAATTGAAGGTGTTATGACAAAATTATGAATTTTATTATAATTGGTCTAATTGTTAATTTAGTAAATCTTATTTTTTATTGTCACTCAATTGAATAATTGTTTTTGGAAAAGTTACCCAGGTCACTACATAATGAATATAAAATTTTCACTTTAGTTTTTAATTAATGTGATTAGTACTTAAAGTATCAATAACTCCTTAACTAAAACATGTTTTATAATAACATATCAAATAATACAAGATACCTTTAATTTGTGGTAAATGTTTATTTTAAATACAAGCCTATTACATAAATGAAAGGATTGATTGATGAGTTTAAGAACTGAAATTGAAAGCACAAAGAGATGGCCAAACTTAGAAAAGAGATGCCGGCGTAGTCCAAACCGGAATACTGTTTGGTAATTGGGTCATATCTAGAGTTATAGATCTGGAATCTAGGTCCATTTTATATGAATGAAAAAGTAAGATATAGGCCTACAACTTTCTTGGAAGCTTAAGATTTTGAAAAGCCATTTTCAAGTCCAAATTATAGCAACAATAAAGAAGAACAAATTTGTCCTGCAACCTGAGCAGTGTTAAGTTTTTGGCCCATATCTGGAGTTCTAGAAGTCCAAATAACCTCAATTGTTTACCCTAGAAAACGAAAATAATTTCCTACAACATTCATGTTTTCAAGTGGTTTCAATTTTGACGTTATCAATGATATTTTGGGCAGACAAGAGAAGATAAGTATTGTTACCAAGTCAAGAGTTAGCCACCCACTCATCAATTAATCATCAAATCAATAATTCCTAATTTTGGCCTATAAAAGGAGATATTTTTCATGCTTTTAGGCATTTTGATTTCGAGATCAAGATCATGCTCTTGCTCTCTCTCTTTGTATTTTTTTATTATGCTTAAGTTTTATTTTTATTAATATCTTATTTATGACTTTCATTTCCTTTCTTTTACTTAGTTAACTTTTATCTTATTTATGTTCTTATTTTATTTATTTATTGTTCTTTCATTTATTATGTTTAGCTAAGTTTATTATGTCAAAGTGAAAAGGTTACACTAATGGTGTAAGAATAATTATAGTGTAAACTCAACATGGACTTTAATGTTTGACACTAATATGCTTTGTATTTGTTATCTTGTTCACTCTTTAATATTTTGCTTGTTAAATGATTAATGTAGATTTATGTTGTATAACATTTGGTAAAACAAATACTTGACACTTTCATAGCCCAACCATATGGTATAACCTACACTAGTGCTATGAAAGAAACTTGATTTGTTATTACCATAAGTTATAATCATGAATGCTTGACAACATTTACAAGTATTACATTAATTGAATAAGATAACTAATGTAATCATGTTAACAATTTATAATTTATTGGAACCTTCTTTGTGTATGTTTTTCAATTGAATACTAAGAGTTTATACCATACTTGTTTGACATACCATTAATGGATCCTCTAACGTTGATATTTGTTGTTATCATTGTTTAATCCTTACGTTAATCTTCTATCTTCAAGTTCTCATCAACTTCTTCTTCTTCCTTTTCTTCTTCGTCTATTATTATTATTATTATTATTATTATTATTAGTAGTAGTAGTAGTAGTAGTAGTAGTAGTAGTTATTAGTATTATTACTATTATTATTACTATTATTATTACTATTGTTATTATTATATTATTGTTGTTTATAATTTATACAACTAACTTCCTTGTGGTTCGACCCTGATCTTGCTGAGTTATTTATTAATTCGACACTCCTGCACTTAGGAGAAGACATCAATGTTTTGGTCATGTCATAATGTTAAAAACATTACTCTTACTTTATAAAGTACTTTGAAATTATACATGTATCATAGTGTGAGTTGCTTTAATTAGCTTTTGGATATAATCAGGAACAAATAATAACATGGTTTGTTACAAGTTAAAATCTTTAATGACCAAGAAACCATAATCATGGGGAGACACCTAGGATATTTAATTTTTATTCATCAAAGTCTCACTTGGTAAAAAGCTATTATAACCATAGTTTTTAAACCCGGTTTGGTAGCTGGCCCGGGTTCTAGGTTTTGACCGGGACACCTAAATTAATTTTTTTAATAAAAAATCAAAACAATATCATTTTAGTAAAAAAGAAAAAAAGTCAATGGGTTGCAGTCGGGTTTTTAACTGCATCTTTCCATATCAACCAAGTCACTAGATCAACCTGTCAGGTCAGCTGGGTCACACTAGGTTTTTTCTTTCTATGTTTTTTCTTCAACTCGGTCCGGTTCTAGTCTCAGGTAGGCCGAGTTTTGGGTTGACCCACCAGGCCGGATCGAGTTTTAAAACTATGATTATAACCATTATATAGAAAAACCTATAGAACTCTATTAATACTAAATAAAAAATAAAAAAATAATTCTCTTCACATAAGTAAACTAGAAAAGTCTAATAACATTGAATGGAAAACTAAGAATAATAAAAAGCTAAAATTTTTAAACTAATAAATAAATAATAAATAATAAAAATAATTAAGGAAAACATTTATTTTCTCAAGAAACTCTTCCATCAATCTGCTTGGATCATTCCCAAGTTCAAATTATTTGTGGAGTAAAACCTCTTTAATTAGAAAACATTCTCCATTATGAAAACATCAAAGTTAATGGTGTTCGAGCATTACCTCCTTAATCATAAAATTAATTATTCTTTTGTGTGTGACATGCTTTGTCAAGAGTTCTTAACACCTTTGTATGAGTCTTATTATTGTAGATCACTAATACCATTATATATGTTGTCATATCATAAGTCTTAATATCAAGATTTTCAATAATGATATTCAATAAATAATAATATAAAATTATTAAGTTCTGATATCAATTTACATAACAAAAAACGATATATATTAAAATTTGTTATAAGTTAAAACCTTTTAAAAAATCCAAAATATTTTTTTTTTATCCAAGTGTTGCTAACTATTTGTGTAACTCCATAACTCTATATAAATGTTGAATAAAAAAAAAATATTCTCTTCAAGTAGAAAAGCTTGAAAAGCCTACCAAATAAATAAAAAATTCTTAAACTTAAAAAGTCGGTTTCTGTCTTGTAATGCATTGACAGAGTTGGTCACATGCAAACTTACCACATGAAAGCTACAATTAAACACTGGCTTCAAATTTGTACAGACAACTCCAGCATTATAAATTTTGGACGAGTGTGTTAAAGCAGGTCATCTCCTCCTTCTCCTTTTCTTTATGCTAGTTTTCCATTTTTACTCCAGGCACTTTCTCCGCCTTCTTTGTGCTCTGTAGTTCACATGGCCAAGTTACAAAACCCATGGTTCATGACAGTAGCTCCCCCACAATTTATCTCTGTGACTAAACGCCCAATGACAATAATGCTGGACACAATTGTAGAGGAAGAGAAGGATTTTGGTGTCGGTGATAGCCCGTTATCATCATCACCGATTTTCATATCATCTTCGTTGCATCTACCAAGACACGTGGAGAGGTCATTGTGCTTGAACAAACCATAATTATAGCCATGTGAAACCTTGGGTAGCCGTTCTTGTTTTCTTGAGAGTAAATAAAGAACCATGGTTTTTACTGTATATCATGGCTCCCGGTTGCTGCATCGAATAAGTAGGGAAGGGACAACAATTTTGCTGCTGCATCATGTTGTTTTTTGCCATTTTAGCCTGTCTTTTTTGTCATGTTGGGTTGCTTTTTTAAATCTCCAACTGTACTGCTTATTCTGGAAATTAGCAAATTTCCGTGGTTAGCTTGAGGTCATTCTGCTCGAAGATCTTATATTACCTTGTTGTTCTATCATTTTATTTTCTGAACAATCCAGGTTGTTCGATCTGCAGTGCTGTTGAACTATGTTTTTTAGTTTTTTTCTGAATTCGTGCCCACTGTTTTCTTATCATTGCTTATTGAGTAAATTTTATTTGTCCATGATATTTGTGTTGTCTCGGTTTTACTTAAAAATATTTGGTTGTTTCAATTAAACCTAGTATCTTACGTATTTGTTCTACTCTTTGTTTCTGTTCATTTATGCTGGAAATCTCAATTTCATTCTCAAAGTTAATGGAATATCTTAATATAACCTAAAAAGTAAAAATGAGCAAATTAAAATTAAAATATTAATTTAAGAGGACATTTAAAGCAAATATAATAATTTTTTTTTCCCATCAATGCTATCTATCAACATTAACCATCATTTTTGCCTCTCCTACACTTTCTTAATTGGTTTTTAAGAATTTAGTTAACTTTTTTACTTGTTTTCTACTATTCTTTATGAATACCATGGTTAAAAGTCATAAAGAACATAATCATAATAGAGAAAAAAGATTTTTAGATGAAAAAGTTCATCTCAATAGTGAAACATTAATGAGTACAATTTAAATAGACATTCTCTAATTGGAGGTTACATAATTGACCTATGGATGATCATAAATCCACATCTAATTTTGAGAGCTTATATCACAAATATGTTTGAGAAATTAGCCTCATATTCAAAATGATTAATATAGAGAATTAGATATTTGGGTGGAATTTCTTGAGTTTGCAAGCACCTTGTAAATTGAGATATTTATTAATTGGCTTTTTCAAGTAGAATGAGTTTTTATAGTACAAATAAGTCTTAGAGATAATTGAGATGAAGTTTGTTGTCATTAGACTTAATGGTCTTATCTTTACGTGGTTGAAGTAGTTAAAGAAAATCTATATGAGATAATACAAGCTCAAAATTTATGACTAGTAGATTAAAAAACAAAGATGAAAGCCAATTTCCTTCATTTTAGGATATTTAAAACCTTGTGCCAACAACTTTATATGTCGAGGCAAATGGTGAGATTTATTAATGATAATACCAAGTTTTATAAATAACAGTTGGTGGCATATTACTTAGATGGATTGCTAAAGCTCTTTTATGATGTTCTTTATCTTTAATCATTATAGTTAATGTTAGAGGCTTACTATGGATTTCAACTATGTTGAAACAATAACATAAAAGCATTATTAGGGTTGTATGAAAAGATCAAAGTACATATAAAACATGCTTTAATGACCATTGATCAACTATTCAACCTAACATTACTTTTTAGCAAACCTTAAGACAAGGCTCTACATTGAGGATTCAATGTTATAAGTGTGAGGAGCTTGGGCATTGACATGATCAAATGATTGATATTTTCTTCCAAGTGTAGGAATGTCAAAGTAATAAATAACCTGATAAGATCAGGATCGAACCGCATGGAAGTTAACTATATAATAATGATGAAGATGATGATGATGATGATGATTTAAAGAGGACTTTGAGATGTAAAATTAATATGAAGATCAAATAATGATAAAAATAGTTGTCAAGGTTAAATGATCCACTAATGATATTTCAAAAAAATATAATATAAACTCTTTTTATTACTCAATAAGAAACCATACACAAAGGAGGTCCCAATTGGATTGTAAATTGTTAACATGATTACATTAGTTATCTTATTCAAATAATACTAATTCTCGTATATGTTGTCAGGTAGTTATGATTATAACTTATATTAACAACAAATCAAGTTTCTTTCATAGTATAAGTGTCAGTTATACCATATAGTTGGGCTATGAAAGTGCCAAGTATTATATAACACAAATCTAGATTAACCATTTAACAAGTAAGGTATTAAGAATTAATAAGATAAGAATGATAAGACATGTTAATAGCAAGTTGTTTAGGATATAAGCTTTAAAGTCCATACTGAGTTTATATTATACTTATTCTTACACCATTAGTGTAATATTTTCACATTGATGTAATAAACTTAGCTAAACATAATGAAGAAAAGAAACATAAATAAACAAGATAAAAATATAAATAAGATATAAGTTAACTAAGTAAAGGAAATTAAATGAAAAATATAAATAAGAGATTAATGAAAGCAAAACTTAAACATTATAAAAATATAAAGAGAGAGAGCAAGAACATGATCTTGATCTGAAAATCAAGATGCTTAAATACATGACAAATACTTCCTTTTATAGGCCAAAATTAAAACGATTGATTTGTTGACTAATTGTTGAGTGGGTTACTACATCTTGATTTGGTGACAATCCTTATCTTCTTGTCTGAACAAAATATCATTGCTAACATTAGAGTTTGAACATATTTAATTTATGAAAGTTCTAAGAAATTGTCTTAGATTTCAAAAAAAAAAAAATTGAGGTCATTTGGACTTCTAAAACTCAAGATATAGGATGGACACTGAACACTATCTAGGTTACAAAATGAATTCTGACTTCTCCTTTGTTGCTAAGATTTAGACTTCCAAATAGTAGAATTAATTATTGAATTCCTATAAATGTTATAGGTCTAGGTCTTAGCTTTCTAGCCATATAAATCAAATTGAAATTCAAGATCTATAGTTATAGATATGACCCAATGACTGAACACTATACCAGTTTGGACTGAACCAACATCTTTTTTTTAAGCTTTTCCCTCTCTTTATCTTCTCAATTTCAATAATTAAACTTATGAATCAATCCTTTGACATATGTGATAGACTTGTATTTAATATGAACATTTACCATAAATTAAAGGTATCTTGTAGTATCTCTTTTCTAAGTTTTATCCTCTTTTTGTCTTTTCAATTTCAGTAGTTAAACTCATCAATCAATCCTTTGATATATGTGATAAACCTACATTTAAAATGAAAATTTACTATAAATTAAATGTATCTTTTCTAAGTTGTAAAAATGATGGAGCAAATGATTCTAGACATATGTTTTCAATTTGATAATCTATTAGGTGGTTATTATGATATTATCATTAGTGGAGATAATGGTTAATTATTAGTTATTGTTGTAAAAATATAATATTATTACTTGCCTGCATAAAGTTTGTGGGTACAAAGAAAATTTTATATGCATGAGTGTCAATAACACTTGAAAGAACATTGATCAAACTTAGAAAAAGTTCAAATTAACTTAGAAAACTGAGAAGTGATCGACTTATAGAGCAAAAGGTATTGATCAATCAAGCAAGATAAAAGTTGTGATCAACTAAGAAATGATAATTGATTACAAAGATATGAGTTCATATGGTTAACTACAAAACAGGGTTCTATTTAGAATATAAATCTTTAACATATTAAATTATCACATAATTATATAAATTCTAGAATAATTCTTTAAAAATTCATTCAAACTTTTCCACAACATACATCATTTATAAATATTATCCATTTTCATAATGTACATTGTTGACAATTATAACCCCTGTCATTGTGGCCAACTTAATATTTATAGCATAGCCCTTATTATTATGACCGACTTAATTGCATATCACATACACATACTCTTCATTTATACGTTAAATTACTACACAAAACACTTTTTTAACTAAAAATAAATAAGGTGATGAACATATTATATTAAACCATTCCTTATATAAAAAATATACATACATAGTCTTTCAAAGTATAACAACAACAATCCATCACATCATAAATTCACAATGATCATAAACAAAAGTATATATACAATTCATCATTATAACATGTCATTAACACAAATTCCAATTCTATTTATCCATACCCAATCTTCCAAAACACATCAATAATGGTACAATATATCATAAATCAATTTATAACGATCATCATCAATATCACAAATACAATTCATCATCATACCCTATAATTAACACAAATTTCAGTCATATTTATGTATACAGAACCTTCTATCATACCAAATTATCACATAATTATATAAATTCTAGAATATTTTTTCACAAATTCATTCAAACTTTCCGCAATATACATCATTTATAAATATCATCCATTTTCATAATGTACATTGTTGACAATTATAGCCTCTATCATTGTGGCCAACTTAATATTTATAGCATAGCCATCATCATTATAACCGATTTAATCACACATCACACACACACACTCTTCATTTATACATTAAATTATTACACAAAACACTTCTTTAACTAAAAATAAGGTGAACATATTATATTAAACCATTCCTTACATAAGAAATATACATACATAGTCCTCCAAAGTATAACAACAATGATCCATCACATCATAAATTCATAATGATCACAAACAAAAGTATACATACAATTCATCATTATAACATGTCATTAATACAAATTTCACCTCTATTTATCTATACCTAACCTTCTAAAACACATCAACAATGGTTCAATATATCATAAATCAATTCATAATGATCATCATCAAAATTATAAATACAATTCATCATCATAATCTACAATTAACACAAATTTTTACCCTATTTATGCATACCAAACCTTCCATCACATGAAATTATCACATAATTATATAAATTTTAGAATAATCAAACTATTTTTTCTATCATTAATTCAAACTAACACATAACACTTCCAACTATTACAATAATCTAGAATATCAATCACAAAAAATAAAAACAAAGTCAAATAAAGATAAAGCCTCATATTATTTTTAAACAACTAAGATTGGATTTGAGATGGAATTAAATAACAAACCTTGAACATTCTTTTTATATAAAGAGATAAATCTATTTTTATCGAGTATTCAACCATAAATATCTTGTGTAAATGCTTATTTCAAAATTTTATCTAGTTGACACTATTTCTTAACATATTTGTACCCGAAGTATATATAGCTTTTTTTAATGATAATAATAATATAATTGTTTACACACAAAAACAATGTTGGGTAAATAGCACACAGGGTCATAAAAGTATAGTCACCATCATTGATTGAGGACGCTTCTTGTTTTTTTTTTTTAAAGCATTAACATTGGCATATGCTTTTGATGCCGTAGCACAACAGGCCGACCCAACATAAGGATTATCCGTTCTGGACTTCTTATTTTCTTTAATTAAAGAACACTTAATTTCCATAATTTCAAAGGCAAAAAAAATAAACAAAATACATGGTAGGAACAAATTATTTAATATTAGTTTGAATGGTCATTTTATGAATATTTAATTCGCCATGTTATAGGGTTGCATTTTTCAGCAACCGTCACCCTTTTCGTTTTAATTGCATGAACACGACCTTTCACAGAAGGGAAACTGGGAAAGACACAGGAAACTTCTCACATGTCCGGGGCGCCACACTCTGAAGCCCTTGAGGGGACTGTACATAATTGCTCAGATCTTCTGAACGTAGTTTCCAAATTCTCTTTCTTTCTTTTTTGGTGATTCACAGTACGTTAACAGTGCTTGTATTTTGATTCATTTTTGCTCAAACATCAAATATACTATCAAATTATTTAGGGTTATCAGTTTTGGATCCAAACTATTTTTTTTTTATCAATTTTATTGCTAAATCGTTTTGATTTTCCAACTAAGAATCCTGTTGGAATCACTTGATATAAGATGTTAAGTTTCGTACAAAATGCTGTCATGTGATCAGTCTCTTCTAACAATATTTATCAACATAATTATTCCCTTCCCATGCATTACACAATACTCTGGTCATTAACTAGAGTTTTATTCTTCTCATGCATCTAATTCAAGTGCAATTGAAACTCACAACATGCCAAGTGCCTTTGAGAGTTCCTAGTTGTGTAGCAGAATTACTACAGGCTTAATCTTACCAGGGAGATTTGAGTTTAGTTTTGATCCTTGTGTGCTCAGTCATCACTGGGCTAATGCTTCTTTGGCAACTTCATGTCTTTAAGATTAAGGTTTTTAAAAGTGTAATTACGGCTGATTTTAAAAAAAAAATTGCTCCAAAGCATATTAAAATAATATTAAAAAAAATATTTTTGATATTAATAGATTAAAATAACTTGAAAACATAAAAAAATATTAATTTAAAATAAAAAATAAAATTAAAAAAAAAAACATTTTTAAAATACTAAAATAAACATACACGTGCACAATATCAAAGAAATTGGGATAAAAAACCGACGTGGATATGGATATGAAGCCTAGATTTTTCCCTTTCACAATTACCCGTACGGTGGGTATGAATAACAAGGTGGAGATGGTCTCTACGTAGAGTTATCTGCATCACGAGATGCCTTATTTCCCTGGCAAACTACATATTTCCCTTTCTTATTTAAGTTGTCTTCATAGCTCGACATAATTGAGACGTGCGGTAATATGGCTTGCATGTGTGGTGACCTGAAACCGAGTGGCAGTAACCGTGCTCATTGACAATGACGTCGTATAAAAGTACATTGGAAGGTTGAAGCAGTACGCTACCAGTCAAGGCATGGCTTTAGCCAGAGGGACCATGAGAGTGTGGCTGCAATTCCTGACTGCACCCATACGTTGTTAGGACGGGGACCAAAATGCCCACTTGTGGTCACTTGTTGCTGTCGTCGAGAAGTTACTGCTGTTTTCTTGCATGACCTTAACCGACTTTCGAAAGAAGGAAGACGAGATGTGCAGACCAGCATGGTCCATTGCTCTGTTTTTCCCCTCTCAACTAACCATTGTTGTGATTTTGCTTGAATATTTGTTCAAAAGCTTTGATACAGACACGGGATAGGTCAAATCCATAGCAAAATGAAAGCTTTAGGCCATGTTTATTTTTTAAAAAATACTTTTTAAATTTTTTTTATTTATCATTAAAAAAGTTGGTCAACAAAAAATATTTTTCAATTAACGAAAAACACTTTCTGGTCAATGAAAAATACTTTCTGGTCAATAAAAAATATTTTTCAATCAAAAAAAATTTGACTTGATTTTCAGGAAAATATTTTTCTTTTTAACTGTGTTTGTTTTATGAAAAGTGGTTTCCGGAAAAACACTTTCCAAACTTTCTTGTATTTGTTTGTTGTTACGAAAGTTGGTAAACGAAAAACACTTTCATTCAAAAGAAAATTTGGCTTGATTTTCATGAAAGTATTTTCCTGAAAAATTTGGGAGGAAAATACTTTCTGAAAGTTATGAAAAAATTAGAAATGTCATTATTTGCTAATTATATCAAATTTGATCCTTAAACTTTTGATTGCTATATATATTTTGTTATGAATATTTATTTTTTAATTTTATTTTTTAAAATTTAATTTTTATATTAACTTTGGTCCTTATTTTTATAATTGTTATTTGCTTTTCTCTTATTATTTTTTATTAAAAATTTTATCTATCAAATTTGGTCCTCATTCTTTTGATTGTTGCTTATTTTATTTGAAATACGTTATGAAATGTTAATTATTATTATTTTAATTTCTTCATTTTTTTTTAGATTTGATCTTTATTATTTTGATTATTATTTATTTTATTTGAGATAATTTATGAAAAAAATTTTAATTTCATTATTATTCAACTTTTTAATTTATAAGATTTGTTCCTCATTGTTTTAATAAACTTGAGAAAAATAAATTATTTCCCAATTCATTTTCCATAATATAATCAAACACTAGAAATTGTTTTCCAGTTTATTTTTTATAATATTGCCAAATATCAAAAAATAATTTACTTTTTAGAAATTTATTTTCTCTAGAATTCACTTTTCAAGAATTCATTTTTTCTAAAATTTATTTTTCAAAAAAAAATAATTTTCCTACAAACAAACGGAGTCGTTGGGCGGCTCGTAACCTCCTATAAGAGAAGTAAGGTTTTTATCAGTTGTTTTTTTACAATAATTTTTATTTAAAAATTTATAAAAATACTATTCTTTATTTTTTATATTAATATATAAAAATAATCTAAAAATAAAAAAATTTATTTTTTTATCAAACAACATTTCAAACCGTCGCGTGCACTTTTGGAGTGAGGGATGGGATATTTTATAGTTATATGAAGTACTTGGTACGTGTGCAATTGAATGGATGTCATGTGATGAGACCATAAAACGCCTCTCATGAATTTAAGATAAGATAGCCTAGCTTTAACAACCCTATTCCAAGAACATCGACTCAATATATATCCCAGCGATGATCTCCCACATTTTTCGTTAATTCTTATGGGCTTAAAGCCTCGTGTTGAGCCCTAGTTCACGTTCATATCCATCTGAGCATTTTCTCTATCCAAGCAAAAGAACAAAATAACTTGTATAATATTACATATAGGACAATTAACAAAAACCTTAAAATACTCGGTATTTCACACACACACACACACATATATATATATATATATATATATATATATATAACATGCGAGGAGAAACACTATCTCTTCATTCAAATAGTATTTCTGTCTTTTTATTTATTCCTCTAAAATTGCTTTGATTTGTATTTAGTCTTGGTAGTTTTTTTCTTTTACATACATGGATATAAGAATCTTAAGGTATCAAGAAAATATTTCATAAATTGGTTATTACTTAATTTGAAAAAATAAAATAAAATTTTATTAATTTAAAATAATTAGAGTTACAAAGATCAAATTAAAAGTTTAAAGAAATGTTTAGTCTTTTTTTTTTTGCCAACATCAATTTTTGCATAATTTGGGAAAAGTTCATGTCCATTTTTTTAATCTCAATCCCTTAACATTTTTTGCAATTTAATGTATTTACATTGATTTTATTTAGGGTTTAACTTGAAAGTTTGTTTTAGTAACTGTTTTCATATGAGTTCTTACAATATTAAAGGAAATTTTTGCTTGGTTGATGTTGGATTTTGAAAAATAAAATAATATTAAGATGATTTAGAACAATTAAGTATTAAGATACCAAAATTGATACTAAAACAAGTATAATGACTAAGATAAACATGCGAGGTAAACTAGATATTGCGTTCAATGCATATGCACATGGGTAAGGGAGGTCTGTTGTGTTCCAATGATACAATCGACTTTTTTAGGTGGCTAAATATTGACTTTCATAATAACATTGAAAGTGATACATTAAAATCTGCGATATGTTAGAGCTATACAAGTTTTTTTTTTGTACTTTCATCTTCTTGGGAAGTGTATTGATTTGCAAAAATTAAAAAGTGTCTTGTTATTTTATTTTTATATCAATCTAGTCCTTATTTTTTTATTCATACTATTATCACTTAAACATTCTTAAAAACCTGAACCACTACCTACTCATTATATTTAGAAAATATGAAACAAAAAAAAATCATGATAAAAATATTTGCATGTGGAGATTTTTTTATTTTTACTATGAAGATTAGTTTTTCAATTTAGTATTTCATTAGTGTTAACAATATTTTCAATTTATTAATTTATATTTTTTTCATTTATTTTATTAAACATAAATATCTTTCTAAAATTCATGACTTCCAAACAAGCATTATTAACACTGGAGATTTCTTCTCTTGCGTTAAAGATTAACTTTGAAATTGAAATTAGTATCTACCGAACGTGATTCACCATGGAAATGCAATGGAGTCACAATAGTAAGGCATATTGCCATCACCCCATGTCACCTTGCCATAAGAAACCATCTTGCTGAAGAAATTACACTTCTGATCTGCATGAAAACACCAGCAAGCATGGAGGGCAACCCAAGTTATCCAAACAGAACTAGAAATGTAAGTTCATAAAAAATTATCATATGTAGTTATATACCTAATCCAAAATTATGTAAGAAGAAAGGAAAGATCTGTTAACTGGTACGCAGGACTCTCCAGTAAAAGAGAGAATGAACTAGAACAAGAGCGTATGGGTTATTCAAAATTCCGATGAAATGATAAGTGCGGAAATCCTCATTCTTACAGGTTATCTGACAGATAGAATCTGCTCAACCCTCATGCTTATCAAGTTTTACATGACACAGTATTGCACTGTTGCTCGTTCCAATCTTGCTAACAGGGACAGCTACCAAAATATGTAGGCCTTCCAAATCATCGATCCATCATGCAACTCATACATAAGAAATCAAAATTCATGATAGTCAATAGCTCTAGGCAAAACCACACAAATGTGGTTACTAATAAGAACAAGAATCCCACACATTAGAATATAACAGATTAGGGGAAAGATAAGGAGCAGAATGCAGGCTTCACTACTAATCCTAAGCTTGTACTACAATTTCCATTCCACTTTACAATGAGTGTGGCCTTTTACAAGCCAAAAGAAACTCGAGGTCATTCTGTTGTAATCGACCATCCCATCTGCACTCTCTACAAAGCTCCCAAGCTTCACTTCTTTTAGGTCATGTCGCCAACATTTTGGCTTTCCTATGGTTGCAGCATGATAGAGCTCTTTTCGAAAACCCACAAAGATACTGCCATTCAAGCAAATTAGTACATCAGAACTTACCAAGATCCATCAAAAATGAAAGTGACACAAGCATCACCATTAGGCAAGTAGCACAACTCACATACCTCTACATATCTCTTTTGCTCATCAGTGGATCTTATAAACAAGTTTTTGGGACGAGAAAAGAAGAACAAACCATCCATAAAATTAGCGTCAGTCATTATCGGAGATGCAGAATGTACTGTTAGGACCACATTGTCGATCACATATGGAGAGGCATTGTTGCTCAAGTCTTCCAAATTAAGTGAGCTCTAAATTCACAATGTAAATGTACATATATCATGATATATCTGAAGAAGCATATCTAAAGGTCCACCAGAATTTAAAGAGAAAATGCATCAAGTAGTTCATATATATGACAAGAATCTCCAAATAAGCATATACAAAAGCATACGATGTAACTTGAATTGCTATACGTACCATGATCGTTGTAAGATATACATATACGTGTAGATATACAAGCTGATTCAACTTTGCAAGAAATTCTTTCAGTGTCATATACCAAAGAATGTCAAGGGTGTTCATCAGGCTAAATTCAACTTGCCAATGACAAGATGGAGCATTTTTCAATGAAACCGGTACAACAGAACCACAGTACTTGCATGAAAGTAAATTTGGAGTATTGATCTCAATATCCATTATATTCTCCCAAGAATGAATTTCCAAACTCTTCAGGCTCCAACTTCAAATTTTCACCTTTTTCAATACCGGGCAGTCACCAACTCTCAAACTCTCTAGGACATGAAACTTTGGAACCAAATCTTGTAATGGAAGTTCTGTGACAAAAGAACCAGATAGGATTAAACTTTTGAGTCCTTGACAAGCATCCACGCTAACAATAGGTTTCACTGATCTTACTGTAAATGAGCAATGGAAACTTTCAAGACTTGGTGATTTGATCTCAACACTCTCAGGCTTAGATAAGTGAGAGTAGATTTCAAACTTCTTGAGCCTGAGAAGCTCGAAAACCTGAATTTTTTTAAAACCCCAACAAAATCTTCGAGATATATCCTCAATTAATGGACAGCATGTGACAATTCTTCTAAGCAAATGATCATCCATTTGGACTTCCTTGAGTGCAAGCTTCTGAAGAGAATGCAACTTTATGCAGAATGACTCCTCGAGCTTCACACTACAACCAAATAATTTCAAAACAAAGACTGATTTAGCAGCAAAAATAGCATCAGGCATATTGTAGCGTTTTTTAAAGTGTAAATAACCAGGTAAATCAATGCCAAAATCAACCTCTTTGACACCATTTTCAATAACCTTCTGTACCCATTTGTCCAAATGAGAAGACAACTCCAGATCAGGGAGGACAAGAAAAGGTTTAAACTTCTGCATGCTAAGCTTGTACTTGCAGAATCTGAAAATTGACGTATCCACATAATTCATGAATTTTGTTAGCATTTGGCGATATTCATCAGAAGCATTCTCACTATACATAGCATCACTACTTTGTCCTGCGCAGTCACCCCAACTGAAATCGAAAATGGGATAAGTGTCAAGCACAGGTTTCCACCTTTTGGATAGGATACTAGTTCGAAGTGCATCTTGTGGGGAGGAAAGACAGAAAATGATGAAGAACACCATCAGGAAAACGCGAAATATGATCCATGGGATAAATCCCCACCACTAAGGACTTACATAGTGAGAATGGTACGGCTAGTGAGATTTACCAGAAAAGCCAAAGCCAGTTTTTATTTTGCTACTGCACCCTGCAATCTGTGCTAAGAGAACATTTCAGTAAGGACTTACATAGTGATGTGACCTACTAATCAGCTTGTTGAAGACAAATCAATCATAACCAGGAACAGAATAAAAACATACAAATAAGACAGAAACAAATCAGAACTCAAAATATGAACTTCTAGGCTATTAAAATAAAAGGGGAAAGGTGGAGTTACTACTAGGATTATCAAAACAGAAACAATTCACACAAAACCAAAACTTCATATTGAAATTTGCAACTATATAGTATTATACTTGCAATTCGTATTGCTAGGAGAGCATTGTGTAAATATGTTTTGAAGCTGTGAAAAGTTTTACAAGAAAATGCAAAATGGGATTGTTGAAAACAAACAGCTATACCATTAGAGTTCACAAAAATAAAAATATGCACACCAAAAAAGACAAATGTAAACAAATTGTATTAAAAGGGAAGAGGAGAAGAACTTACACGGAATTTGTTGTGCTTTGGTGTTAGAGAGACATGTTAAGATGTTGGCATACAAACTATTTAAAAAATAAGGGATAAGATAAAATGAAAAATAAAACATACAACAATTTACGTGGTTCATCCAATTGGGCTACATTTACAGGCAAGTATAGAAGGATTTTACTAAGTAATATGGGAATACAACTTCTCTCTAATAATAGGAGAATAACAAAAATCTCTTTATTATTAGGAAAAAACACTTCACTTACTATCTCACAAATATCTCACAATTTTGTGGGATTACTCTCTCCTCACCCTCTTTTCTTTCTCTCTACTTGCTCTCAAATTTCTCTCTTGTGGTGTGTATAATGCTTAGATGTATTGCCTATTTATAGGCAAGTATCCATACAAAAGACAAGGGGTTAGGCAAATAGCACCAATTTGATGCATATAATTTTTGACTAAGGTATAAAAGGATGGCTACACCTTCTCCCACCATTATTAACTTAAGTGGTGGCTTCACATTCTCCCACTTGAAGACTTTGATGGTTTAATCAAGTCTTCACACTTGATCATCTATGATTCTTTCATCCTTTCTATACTTGTTATCTTCATACTACTTACGTTTTTGCTAGGCCGTAAGAGGATCTGCACCATATATACTTATTAGTGTTGATCGGTTTGGTCAAAGCATTTGTTGGGTTTTTCTTTGTGTGAACCTTCTGAAAATCCACACTTCCATCTTCCACCACTTCACGAACAAAGTGATAGTGAACATCTATATATTTTGTTCTTAAGTGAAATGCTAGATTCCTTGCAATATGCAAAACACTTTGACTATCACAATACAAAAGAATATTCTTTTGTGTGTGCCTGAGCTCCTCCATAAGTTTCTTCATCCATATTGCTTCTTTACAAACTTATGTAGTTGTCATGTACTCAGCTTCTATTGTGGATAATGCTACAACAGTCTGTAGTTTAGAGACCCAGCTCACAGCTCCTCCTACAATTATGAACACATAGCCTGTAGTGGACTTTTTTTTTTCAAGGTCACCAGCAAAATCTGAATCAACATATCCTCTGATAGTAAATTCTGATCCTCCATAACATAATGCAGCATCTGAGGTACTGTTGATATATCTCAAGATCCTCTTAATAGTATTACAATGCTCTCTACTAGGATTTGCCCATGTATCGACTAACTGCTCTCATTGCTTGTGCAATGTTTGGTCTTATACATATCATAGCAAATATTAAACTTCTCACTGCTGATGCATACGGTACTCGAGACATCTCCATCCTCTCTGTTTCATTGCTAAGAGACATACTTGAGGATAATTTGAAGTTAATAGAAAGTGGGGTGGAAATTAGCTTACAATCTTGCATGTTGAAGCGTCACAAAATCTTCTTCAAATAATTCTTCTAAGAAAGCCAAATCTTCCTCTTACTTCTATCTCGGTAAATTTGCATCCCTAAAATCTTTGTTGGTCCCAAGTCCTTTATATCAAACTCCCTAGCCAATTATGTCTTCAATTCTTGGACTCGATCTTTGTTAGGGCCTATCACCAACATGTCATCCACGTACAACAACAAAATGATGAAATCTTCTTCAAACCTCTTGTAATATGTACAATGGTCTGAACTGAGTCTGTTGTATCCAATGCTAATTATAAAGGAATCAAATCTCTTGTACCAACATCTTGGCACCTATTTGAGACCATATAGAGATTTGTTCAACCTGCAAACCAAGTTCTCCTTACCTGTTTTAGCAAAACCCTCTGGTTGGAGCTTATAAATTTCTTCTTTAAGTTCTCCATGAAGAAATGCATTTTCACGTCTAGCTGCTCCAAGTGAAGATCAAATATAACACGCATTGCCAAGACTACTCTGAATGTCATAAGGCGTACCACTGGAGAAAATATATCATTGAAGTCTATTCCTTCTTTCTGAGCATATCCTTTCACCACCAATCTTGCACGATACCGCTCCACTTGATCATTGACATCACGTTTTATTTTGTAAACCCATTTGTTGCTAATGGCCTTTCTTTCTTGTGGTAGTGGAACAAGATCCCAAGTATTATTCTTGTGTAGAGCTTCAATCTCCTCTTGCATTGCTGTCATCCACATAGATACATCTGTGCTTTTGATAGCCTCATGGAAAGTTGATGGCTCTCCATCCTCAATTAGAAGACAGTATGTAATGTTACTTTCAGTAACATATTCTGAGTGCCAAGCCAGTGGTCTTCTTTCATGAATCGACCGCTAAACTTTAGGAGTTTCAAACTCTATTTGTTCTTGCTCTTCATCCTCTAGTATAACTTCAAAAGAAGCATGATTCTGAGTATTTTTCACATAGACTACTGTAGTCTCCTTTAGAATGTTATTATGTTCTTCCATTTGTATTTTACCTTCTACAAATATGACATCTCTGTTAATAACTACCTTATGGGCAGTGGGATCCCACAAGCGATACCCCTTCACTCCATTAGCATATCCCAAAAATACATATTTTTTAGATTTTGAATCCAGCTTGCTAACTTCTTGTGTATTATACATCACGTACACAAGACTTCCAAATATATGCAATCGAGAATAATTAGCTGGTTTTTCAATTCACATCTCCATCGGTGTCTTCAGCTCAATTGCGATTGATGGAGATCGATTTATCACATAACAAACGGTATTGATTGCTTTTATCCAAAATGACTTTCCTATACCTGCAGCCTTCAATATTGCTCTTGTTCTTTCTAATAGAGTTTTGTTCATCCGCTTTGCCACTCTATTTTGTTGTGGAGTGTATGCCGTTGTGAGCTGCCTTTTGATACCTTCATGTTGACAGAAGTTATCAAATTCATCACTAGTATATTCTCCTCCATTGTCAGTCCTCAAACACTTGATCTTCTTTTCAGATTCAAGTTTCACCCGCGCTTTGAAAATTTTAAAGACTGTAAGCACATCTATCTTCCTTATAATTAGATACACTCAACATCTCCTAGAGAAGTCATCTATGAATGATACAAAGTATCTTGCTCCTTCCAAAGATACAACCGGTGCTTGCCATACGTCAAAGTGAATCAAGTCTAAGATGCATTTGCTCTTAGTTGTTGATGTGCCAAACTTCAACCTGTGTTGTTTACTTATAACACAATGCTTACAAAAAGGTAAAGTAACCTTTGTAAGCCTAGGGAGTAACTTCTAATCAGAGAGAACCTTTAAACCTTTCTCTGACATGTGACCTAGTTTTTTATGTCACATCATCATCTTCTCTTCTACAAGACTAGCTGATGCGATTGACGCTTCTACCTCATGATGTGTTTCTCCCATTAATGCAAATATATTTACAACTGTCTTTCTTGCCTTTAAAACCACCAGCGCTTCTTTGATGATTTTCATGATTCCATTATCTATTCGGATCTTACAGCCAAGACTATCAAATTGTCCTATGGACAAAAGATTCTTCTTTAAGTCTTTCACATGTCGCACTTCTAAAATAGTACGAATTAAGCCATCATACATTTTTAATTTGATGGTGTCAATGCCAACAATCTCTAAAGCATGATTATCACCCATGAACACTTTGCCTCCAGAGATGGGTTTATATGTATGGAACCAATCTCGATTAGGAGTCATATGCCATGTTGTTCCTGAATCTATTAGCCAGACCTCAGTGAGGTTTTCTTTATCTGTAGAGATTGTCGCTGCTTCATTATATAAAACCTCTCCATCTTCTGAGGTGCTCGCAACATATCCTTGAGATTTTGATGATTCTGCAGTATTCTCTATACCCCTTTTAAACCAACAATCCTTTTTGAAGTGCCTCTTTTTGCCACAGTTGTAGCATTTCACAACCTTCTTACTTCTTGATTTAGACCTCTCCTGTCTTTGACTCCCACTGGAGCCACGCTCCGTTGATCTTCCTCTTGACACCAACAATGCCTCTGCTTGGTTTGAATTGTTGCTGTCTCCTTTGTTTTTGCGTCTATTTCATCTTCCAAGATAGCGGCTGCAACATCATCGAAGACTAGATAGTCTGAGAGGATATTATTTGTCAAGTTGATAATGAGTTGATCATACGAATCAGGAAGACTTTGAAGTAGAAGCTCTGCACATTCATTTTCCTTTATTTGCTGACCCAATGTATTGAGTTGTGAAAATAGAGTTCTTATTGTGTTGATGTGGTCAGTCACCGACGTGGTTTCTGCCATTCAAAGGGTATAAAGTCTTCGCTTTAAGAAATCTTATTATGCAAAGACTTGGACTCGTATAGCTTTGTTAGAGTCTCCTATATCTCTTTAACTGTTTTCTTCTCCACCACACTTGATAATACTTCATCGGCTAATGCTAAATGTATATTAGCAATAGCATTGCCATCCATCTCATTTCATTTTGCATTATCAATGATTTCCGCGGGCCGACCCACAATTACTGCCAAGCAATTGTCTTTCCTTAAGATTGCCTTGATTCTCATTTTTCACAGTGAGAAATTGCTCCCATTAAACCTCTCAATCTCATACTTTGCTGTCATTGTATTCACCAAGATCTATTCAACTATCACCGTTTCACAGATCTGTAATGTATATAGAAATAGTATTGTGTGAATAATGCTTCACTAAGTAAGTTCCTAGGAAAGATTGGAGGGGTCACAAACGGTCCCGCTTAAAACCCAATCTCCTTAGACAGAACTTCCTAGACTATATTTAATCACCGCACTGACTTTCTATATACGCCAACAGTAACATATGTGAACAGTACCATATTGATGAATAGTGTTGTTGGTGAATAGTGTCGTATACACGAATAACTTTTGTGTATTAATAACACCAACCAGAAGGCTCTGATACCATTGTTGAGATGCTGGCATGCAAACCCAACAAAACAAAGGGTAAGGGACAAGATAAAATGAGAAATGAAACACACAAGAATTTAAGTGGTTCACCCAATTGGGCTACATCCACAAGCAAGTATAGAAGGATTTTACTAATTAATGTGGGAATACAACTTCTTTCTAATAATAGGAGAATAACAAAAATCTCCCTATTATTAGGAGAAAACACCTCATTTACTATCTCACAAATATCTCATAATTTTTTGGGATTACTCTCTCCTCACCCTCTCTTCTTTCTCTCTACTTGCTCTCAAGTTTCTCTCTTGTGGTGTGTATAATGCTTGGATGCATTGCCTATTTATAGGCAAGTATCCATACAAAAGACAAGGGATTAGGCAAATAACACAAATTTGGTGCATATAATTTTTGACTAAGGTGTAAGAGGATGGCTACACCTTCTCCCACCATTATTGACTTAAGTGATGGCTTCACAAGACGGGGGTGGAAATGAGAGTTCAGAGTTCCCTTGAGTCTACAGTCAGAAGATTACGCAACTCAAAAAACCTTGCTGTCTGTGGAGTGCTGCTTTAGCGTTAGAAATGTCTGTTCTACACGATATAAGTACAATACTATCGCCATAGACACTTCTTACTCGTCGCTGCAACAATGAAATTATATTTTTATTCTTGATAAAAGAATTGATGAAGCCATGAATTGGAGGTAGAATTATCTTTTCCATGCATAAAAAAAAATATCATGTTTTTGTGAGACTCTTGATCTTAAAAAAAAAATCATAATTAAGTTACGGTTATATCTTTAGAAAATAAAAAATAAATATTCACAAAGAAATTTCTTTAATTTTTTAATTTTTTTACACAGTTAACTTGCTGAAATACTCTTGGAATCTAAAATAATAATATTGAATTGAAGAGTGTTTTAGTCTTTTTATTTTAATTGTTTTGGATTTAGTTATGGGTTATTTAATATTTTTTAGTAATTCAATATTATTTAAAAAAAAATACTAACACCCGCGCCATTCAGGTGGCTTGTGCAGGTCTATCTTATTACCAAGATCCTCCATTAACGGCAACATTAGGAGCAGTGAATAGTCCTTTTTCCGATGATATGATATATGCTTACAAAGAAGGTTTAGTTGGATTATGACGAAAGTTTTTTCTTTTTTTCTCTGTCATTTCTTTTTAATGTCCTTCAAATTAACATCAACCCCTCCAAAAAGTAATTATGTTTTTTAGTTTGTAATTTTATTAATTTTGATATTTTTTATTTTGATTACAATTTTTTTTGAAAATATATTTATTAAATATAATCAAGTAAATTATTAGTATTATGATATCAAATATATTAATTTACATATGTTTCTTAATTTTTTTTAATTTCATTTTTATTTAATGTTAATAACTTGTTTTTTTTCTTTATACAATGGTTATTAATTTGTTTAGTTAAATATGTGTATAAATTTTTTAATTTACATCTAGAAACTATTTAATGTAAAAAAGATGTTGAAAAATCATTTAATTTTTTTTATTATATTTTGATGTTTTAAATTTTATTATTTTTTATAAAAGGTTTCATTATTTTTAATTTCACACTCCAATTCAAGATTATAGTGTTTTTTTTTATTTTGATTTTTACTTTTGTCTTTTAGTTAATGATTTTATTATTTTTAATTTAACTTTTAAATTAAAATTTTTTTGTTGCCCTTTGATTTTTTTTATGATTTTAACTATCATTCTTTTTATTGATGTTTTTTATTTTTAATTTTTTATGTAGTGTTTTTTGTGTAATCTTAACCCTTATTTTATATATATATATATATATATATATATAGCACTTTCGATTGGATAAGTCAAGCAACAGTTTGAAAAGTTAATAATAATTAAAAAATATTATTGTTTTTTATTAATATCATCATTTAATGTTGTTTAATAATATAATATTAACTTATATTTTTATCATATTATTTAATTAATCAAGATTTAAACTAGTTTTTAATTTTTTTAAATTTTTAAAAATATAATTATTTCTTAAAAAAAATTTACTGGTTAAAAAAGTTTTGATCCGATTAATCAATGTAGTGTTTTTTTAACTGTATCCAATCACGCCCTCACATTTCAGTAGGAATCAGTTCGGGCAAATAAATAATATTCCACTCAAGTACAAATATATTCAACATTTTCTTATCTCTTTGCAGTGTGAGATATGCTACTGTATGGCTGCGCAGCTAAAAGTTCATTAGTTTCCTTCTGTATTAAGCTGGGCTGTCCTTGCTTTGGACTGTATATTGTGAACATGGACTTTCCTTACTAGCGAATTGGACCCATGTAAACGGGCCGTTCTTGGATCTCTTGCAATTATTATTGTGGACTTAACCACGGGCTTTTGACTGACTAAGTTTGGACCCAAAAAAAGAGCCTGCACCTTTGAAATTGCTGCTGACAAAACAAACAGAGTCATAACTTGGAGTGCAAGATTGCGAGCCCTCTAGTAATGATCTGATACCTTTGTATTTTAATGGTGGCATAAAATGCATATATGACCAAATTATATCAGAGAAAAGGTAGAGTTCTATACGAAGAAAAATAATTGAATACATTCTACCAAGAAATCTTTCGCGGTTCTATTAACCCTGTGTGTCATTTATTACAATAGGAAAAATGAGATAATTGATCCATACTGCCTTGTGGATGGATCTTCTTTTTCTGTTTTTAATGCATAAAAAATATTTTAAATGTTGCAGATGTTTTTTCCTAGAAAAAAATTCAATTTTATCAAAGTTAATTTAATATAATCCGGTCAGTCTCCTAGTTTTAAAGACAATCTAGTTAACAGGTAAAAACATAGATTGGATTAAAAAATTCAAGATGATAATTTTTTAAAAAATATCAAGATGAGAGTATATTCGATTGACTCGAGTTAATTTGTCAAATCTGTAAACCTTGATTATAAAACCATAAAACCCTAATAGAAATAAAATTAAAACAAACTATGAAGTTTAATTCTCAAATAACACCATATCAAAAAATAAAATTAAAAAAAAAATCAATTAAAAAATAACATAAAAAACAACTCAAGTTAACTTGTGTTAACATTTTAAACTCAGAATCTATAGCATGAGACTGAAATAAACTTATAAAAAATAATTGAAATAAATTATAGAACTTGATACCCAATTAATGCTGAAAGATGAAATTGAAAAAAAGTTTCAATTAAAACAAATATAGAAAAACAACCTGATTTAACTTGTGTTAACATGTCAAATTCACAATCCAAGTCATGAAATTGAAATAACTCATGAAGAAAAATAATTAAATACTTTCTTCCAAATAGTCTTTCGTGGTTCTATTACCCTGTGTGTCATTTATTATAATAGGAGAAATTAGATAATTGATCCATATTGCCTTGTGATGGATTTTTTTTTCTTTTTTAATGCATAAAAAATATTTTAAATGTTGCAAAAAAACATTATTAGAAAAAAAATCAATTATGTCAAAGTTGATTTAATATAATCTAGTCAACTTCCTAGTTTTAAAGACAATCTAGCTAACAAGTAAATACATAGATTAGATTAAAAAATTCAAGATGATATTTTTTGAAAAAATATTGAGATGAGAATATATTGGATCGACTTGAATTAATTTGTTAAATCTATAAACCCTAATTATAAAATCATAAAACCCTAATAGAAATAAAATCAAAATAATTTATGAAGTTTTATTTTTAATCAACACAATATCAAAAAAAATAAAATTAAAAAAAATCAATTAAAAAATAACATAAAAAGAAATTCAAGTTAACTTGTGTTAACATGTTAAACTCACAATCTATATCATAAGACTGAAATAACCTTATAAAAAATCAATTGAAACAAATTATAAAACTTAATCCCCAATCAGTCTAATGCTAAAGAATGAATTCAGAAAAAATTTCAATTAAAAAAATACACAAAAACAACCCAATGTAACTTGTGTTAATCTGTCAAATTTACAATCTAAGTCATGAGAATGAAATAATTCTATAGAAAGTAAATTAAAACAAATTATAAAACTCAATACCAACTCAACCTAATGTTAGGGCATGAAATTAAGAAAAAAATCCAATAAAAAAACATAAAATAATTATCCAAATCAATCTAGGTTAATCCACTAAACTCTTGATCTAATCAAGAGATTTAGTTAACCTTATAAAAAACAAGCTAAAAAACAATTTAAGTCAATTCAAGTTAACCTACTAAATTTACATTTGGATTATAAAGTAGAGATACATAATAAAAAAAAATTATGAAACATAATTTTCAATCAATCTAATTAAATTAAAAAAATAGAAAAGAAACTAAAAAACTACATGAATCAACCCGTGCTGACCCGCCAAGTTTTATAAATTGGGTCATGCAATTAGAATAATTTCATAAAAAAATAATATAAAATAAAATAAATCATGAATTTTAATTTTTTATTAATAAAATAATAAAAGAATAAAATTAAAAAAAAATAAAAAAAACCTAATTCAATAATTTAATTCATTAAATTCACAACTTGGACTATAAGATTGAAAAATCTTATAAAAATCAGAATAAATTATAAAATACAATTTAAAAAAAAATTAAATGTAAAAATGAAAAGTAAATTTTTTTTTTAAAAAAAACAAACAAATAAAACAAAATACTATTAAAAATACTTTTTTTTTTTAGTGTTTTGTTAACTATCAACGTTGCAAAATAAGTTGTTTTTATTAAAAAATATTTGAGAATGTGATAGTAATTATTTTTTAAAATATCTTTTACTAAAAAATATATTAAATAATATATTTTTTATTTAATTTTTTTTACATCTACATATCAAAAATAAAAAATAATCTAAAAATATTTAAAAAATTAATTTTAAAAAAATTCATGAAAAACAATTTCAACTGCTACCCAGGCACTAAAAGTAATGATCTCTCAGCACCCGTAACAAGTCCTGCTTACTTTCAACACCCCAAACGAACCTATTAATGTCACCCAAAGATCCATAGGTTAAAATTATGTTTTCTCCAGATTCAAACCAGCGAAAATCTAAACTAGAATAAGTATCAAGCACAAATTTCCATCTTTTGGACAAGACATTCATTTGGAATGCATCTTTTCTGGGCAAGAGAGACAGAATATGATGAAGAATCAAGTCAGGCAAACCTGCCTGAAAGACTATCCTTGACATGCACCCCCTCCATTTATATAGCCCAGTCAAGTTTGATTTAGCCACACCACCCTGCAATTTGTATAAAGAGAAGACAAAGCAATCACAATCTAGGCAAAGATTATGGGTCTAGTTTCACTACTCTTCATCAGTCACGTAAAAAATTAAAAGCATACATATAACTAGGTAAAAATAAACAAAAGAAGAGCTAAGAGAGGATTTTGTTTGTTGGAAATGCAAATAGGAGTTCTTTCTCTTCCTTTACAAAGGCAATAGAAGTTGAAAGAAAAGACCACAATTCTGAGAAATATGAAAGTGTCGAATTCGCAGAGGTCTGATAAAAAGCAGGACATTTGAAAGCCCAAATGTATAGGAACGTGGTTGGGCTAAAACGTGGGCCTAGTGGAGTTGTTAGCCCATCTAAAAAACCAATCTAGAGATATGGCATTGTCCACGCGGCAAATACCGCCTCCATTTTCCATCTGGTCAAAGTCAACAAGCTACGTATCACCCAATAAAATTCATGTGTTTCCCAGAGCACAATATTCCTATGGATCAAGCCCCCCCATAATCAACAAATCATTGATCGTCACAACTGCATCTACGGTTAGTAATTGGAGAAAAGCATAACCTTTCATGATCACAACATCATTTGATTACTCCTGTAGCATAACCATATTTTGGACAGCATGTTTGTCAGCTTTGTTTAAGGTGTCAGCATTAGCGATGGCTTCAAATCATGGTAGTATAAGCTCGACAACAACATTAACATACATTTCTTCAAAAACCCAATTTGTTATTGCTCCGAAAACCAACCCTTTTGTCTTAGATTCTTGCTGTTTTAAACTGCACAAGAGAAGCTCCTTTTCTGTTCGAGCTATGGGTTCTTCTGCTTCTTCTTCTCAGAAACCTGAGTACATTCAAGGTCCACTCTTTCTCTGTATTGATAATTTTTTTTCTTGTTTTTATAATTGTTGGTTCCATGAAGTTTCAGCAATTTTTTTATTTCTGTTGTTTAGTGATTATGTTTGATGATGTCAATGGTATTGCATATTGGTTTTTCTTTGAGACTTTAATTATTATTAGGGGATTCAGGTAGTTTGTGTTTCTTGTTATAAAATAGTTGGATTCCTTAATAGCTCATGATGTTATTTTCTTTTATTCAGAAGCTTTGGCCTGTATTGAAATTCCTGTGGTTTTGGTGAAGAGAATGTGGTCATGTGGTAGAATCATTTTAAATAGATGAAAGGGTTGAGAATTTTTCTTGGTCTTAACATGAAGGTCACTTGGTAATGAATGCTGCAACTGCTGCTTGCCGTAGTGTATAGAGGCACTCTTCATAGCAGTGCTGAATTTTAATTTTTTATTTTTCCAGTCAAGTAATTTTGGTTTTAGGTTTTTCTGTGGTGTGGTCAGTGGCCTTTGTTTTTGGAACTCTATATCACGCCTTTATATTTCAAAATTCTCAGTGATTAGGTCAGAATTTGCAGTTGTTCTGGTTCGGGATAGGATTCGTTGAACCAACTGTTGTGAGGATGGTGGTTGTTTGCTCTTTCTTTGTCGTTACAGCTTTCTTTTGAAATTTAATTCAAATCCCACTCACCAACTTTCCCCTTTCTTCCCTTCATCATTTGGTCAAATACATAGTAGCGTTACCTCTGAATTTAGAAAGATACCCTTTTATTAGTTGTGGTGATATTCGATTCATCTTGATTGTGCTGACAAGGCCCGTGGACTATGACATGTCTTAAATTCAATCTGCTTTCCCTCTCTTGTATTGCCTAGAGCGTAGTTGGAGAACGAGACTGCTGGATTCGTAGTCTTGGAAGGGGGTTCTCTGGATGTGTTATGCCACACATCTTATAAGGATGTTACTATAAGTTTAATTTCAGTCTGAACGATCTGGACTCACCTTCTTTTTAAGTGTTAATGATAAAACAGATTGTTTTGCATCTCAAAATTGAAAGTTTGAGAGAACTTGAAATCTATGAGATTGAGGACAGTAATATCATTGAAATGTAGAGTACTAGCGAGCTGATTTTGACAGAGCATATCAACTATCAGAGTGATTTTGTTATGAGCTAAAACAGAGTTGCTGTGGCGTTCCTCCCCCCTCCAAACACTCATTGATTTCACCAAGCTCTGAATGATTTATTTGAATCCACTACAAGCGATCAGGTTGATGCAGTATCAACTCAGTTGATGAAAAGCTTCGTGATTTTAGCTCATTATATGCCTGTCCCTTTCATGCAGTGAGAATCTTTTGAGAGTAGTTTTTATTGTTAAGCCCTCAAGATCAGAAATTGGAGCTACAGATTGAAGCACTTTTATCATTGGATCGACTATATACAGAAATCTACATATATGTAATGTTTGCACGTGGAAACACACTCATATTTATGTGTTTCTGTTGTTCTTGTGAAGTTGCATCTATGAGTTGTATATTTAAACTATGGTTTCTCCATTAAGAAGCACCATTTTCAGCTGCAGACAGATTAGTTCCAGTATCTTCATGGACTTGAGACCATCTCAAAGAATGACGATTGGAAGGTGGTAATAGATATCATCATCCTTCATTTATGGTGGAGCTGAGAACTGTGGAATCTGCAGATGATTAGTGGCTTGAGCACCATTAGCAAAAATCAGAACAATCATCTGTCTAAATATTGCATGCAAGTCTAATGCTTCAGTGTCAGAAATTGATGTAGTGTTCCTTCGATTTACCCCAGTAGCTTCACAGGGCACACACTGCTTAACTTTTTGGCTAAGGTGAAATGAGGTCAATTTTCTTCTCTGCCACATTATGGTTTAACGGCAATTGTCCTGGACTTTGGCTTGAGAAATAAGTATTTATGAGGGCAGATCTGTTGTGGTCAGATAATTCCAGAGGGTGGAAACTCCATATTAACCAGTAATTTGTTGTATCAGTAACCTATTTCATATATCATTTTAATACGTAACTGTGCTGTGATATCAAGAAATACTACAAAATGAATTCAAATCATGAAGAGGAATCATTGGATCCTCTTTATATCCGATAATATTGAGGATCAAAATTGGTTGGCACAGGTCAAAGCTTATTTATTATAGAAGAACAAAGAACACCAAAATATGACTAAATTATAAGGTGATGGCCAACTGCATTCATTCTTCCAACAATATTCCTATGGCCATCACCTTCTGTTCTTCATGCAACCAGATATCGAACAATTGTTTTTTAGTATTCCATTTCCTGAATAATATCGCATTGAATTGGTCATTGAACAATTATATAAAAAGAGAGAATTCTGAGGCCTCCTGTAAATAATTTTGGATTATTTCAGGTCTTGAAGAGACAGCTTTGAATTTCATGTGTTTTTTTTTTTGTGTTGCAACTTGCTTTTTAAAATGATTTTTTTCTAAAAAATATTAAATTAATATTTTTTTAGATATTTAAAATAATGTTAATGTAAAGATATTAAAAATTAAAAATAAGCACCCTTATTATTTTAGAATTCTAGTACAGTTTCATAAAAGTTATGGGGAAGTAACACGATTCAATGACTAAAAAGCAAGATTTAAGATGCAATGGTTAAAAAAAATGGGTTAACGGAGATACACTAAACTTTTGTTTGTTTTTAACACACCAAATATTGTTAGAAATATCTTAATAAAATAATTCTAACTATACATTAAAAAAATATATAAAAAAAATATAAAATGTGGTTATAATTTATTATGATTTTCAATAATTAAAATTGAAAAGTTAATTTAAAATTAATTACAACTTCATTTAGAGTTTTTTCAATATTTAGTTAGAATTATGTTGTTAAGATTTTTATAATGATACTAAGTGCATTAAAAACAGAATTTTGATGTATCATTAGTGACCCATTTTTGTTTTCCTTTATTTTCTTCTCCCACTTATCATCTTATCTTCCTTGTTTTTCTTAGCTATTGAATCTTTAATCCTATCTTTTAGGTATTTTTTTTCATAGAATTTTTTGTTAACTTTTATTTTTGTTAACTAATTTACAAAAGAATGATTTTTCAAAATATTCACTAAACATATGCTATTTCAAATATTTTCTACAGGTGACTACTATTTAAAAATAGCAGTTGTCTACAAAAACTATGTAAATTTTGTTAAGGAACTATTTCAACCTAAAAACTTAAGTTATTAGGTAAGGTTTTAAAAGATAATTTACATCCACTTTATCTTGTATTTAATTTTTATTAAATAAATAGGGATAGTAAGATTTGAATTCATGATCGCTTGGTCATCAAAACTTTGATACCATGTCAAAAAATCATCTCAACCTAAAAGTTTAAGCTATTAGGTGAGGTTTTATGATATAATTTATATTATTCTCTAACAAATTTATTTTAAAAAATCTCATATCATAAAACTTTTAAGTTGTTATTTTTGTAATTATGAAAATTTATTAAAGAATATATACTGAGTTTTAGTTCTTGGTTTGGAGTGTAAAACAATATTTTTTAAAAATATTTTTATTAAAAAATATATTAAAATAATATTTATTTAATTAAAAATGAAAATTTGTAATTCTATTTAAAGACGAAAAGAAACTTTCGATTAAGGTCTTGAAATAAAAGCAGTGGCTGAAGTGAGTAAAGCAGTCATGTTAGAGACAAGTCCAAATGCCAAAAGCTGCAGCAAAAAATCGTAGCCCTTTTTAGATGGAATCTAGTCATTGGCTTATCCAAGTTTAAAATAAAATAGTAGTATTTTTCTTATGGTCAAAGCAAAACCCCACAGCTTTGATTGAATCAAGTCCGCTCGTTGATGTGACTAATTACATGGACACCTCATAATTAACTCCAAATACTGTTTGTTTTTTATTTTAAAATTATTTTATTTAAAATTAATATTTTTTTTATATTTTTAGATTATTTTAATGGACTGATATTAAAAATATTTTTTTTTAAAATAAAAAATTAATATTTTAATATATTTCTAAATAAAAAATATTATAAAAAAATAATCATAATTAAAAAATTACTTTCAAGTAGCTTAGAACTGTGCCCTTGTCGCTTCGTCCTCTCTAACCTCGCAAAAATAACGAAGGTTAACATTGAATGACAGAGATTTAATGTTTTGCATTATATTTTGGAAATGTTTTTTAGAAAATTTAATTTTTTTTGTTTTTACATTACTAATATTAAAAATAATTTTTTAAAAATAAAAAATATTATTTTAATATTTTTTAAAATAAAAAATATTTTAAAAAACAACAATTCCTATATTTTTAAATAACCTGTATACAAACAATCTTGCTTTCACATCAGTCAATATTTTAGATTTTTATTTCTAATGTATTAAAGTTTATCATATAAAATTATATTTAATTCTTAGATAAAGAATAAAATAAAACTGTAATAAATAACATAAAAAATAAATAAAGACTTATATCTTTTTTTTGACAAATAAAAGGTGGGTATTAATCGATGGGTTAAAAGTAACAAGAAATGATTTTATTTAACAGAATCCTTGACAACAATGTTTTCTATTTCTATGTATACTATTCTAAATTTGTGTACTTATTTAATTCAATACATTTATTGTTATGTGTATGCATATAAAATTCAATTAATAATGTTTACATGCTTATTATATATATATATAAAATTAATATTACTGTTATGATAACTTTGGACCCTAGATGAAAATAATTTATAAGAAGAGAGATTATATTTGAATGGATTAAATAATATATTTTATAACATATATAGTATTAAAAAATATTTAAAATTAAAAGGCCTAAACAATTTGCTCAAGGTTAGGTTCGAGTTAATTGTGAAATAGTTATTTTGGTACTATAAAATTATTATTTTTTTGGCTAACCCATGAAATCACGTATGTTAGTTATCTTTCTATTTTTTTCAAATAAAAAACGTTTAATATTTAAAATTGAAAAGCTATCAAGTATTAAAATATATATAAAAAGGCAGTTATTGATGTGTTAAAAACGGTGGGAATTGATTCTATTTGATACCTGTTTTAAAAGCAAGCGGATTTACTATTATTTTTTAAAATATTTTTATTTAAAAATATATTAAAATAATATTTTTTTTATTTTTAAAAATTATTTTTTATATTAGTATATCAAAATAATTTAAAAACATCTAAAAAATATTAATTTAAAAAAATAAAGAAAATTAATTTTTTTAAAATAATTTTAAAATACAAAAACATACAATACCTTAACATAATTAATTCCTGCAGCTGTTTTAATCCTTGTCCGAGATGGGGTGGGCTATCCAGAAGCACTGAGAACTTAGCAGAATCAAATACTTGTGTAATTTGTTGCCTCTGCTTAGATCTGCTCTAGTTTTTCTTTTCTTTTTGCCTATTGTCTTATTCTAGTTTCAGGTTCTAGTATCATAAATACAAAATTATTTTCATTAAAACTTTTTAGATTGAGTATATAAAAAAACCTAGCTTTAAAAACAAATAGCATAATCTTGACAACAATGTTTTCTAGTTTATTAATAATGTTTTCTGTTTTATTTATTAATCTGTCCGAAACTCATCAACAAGTAAGAATTTTATTCTAAATTTGTGTACTTATTTAATTTAAATTATCTTTATTCTGCTAGTTTCTTTATGGGATAATGCAAAATATGTTGATCACTTTAAATTATACATACTAACCAATTTAATTTTTACCAACGTATATCCATGGTAATGAAAGTTACTGTCACAGTAACAATACACAACAGTGTTAATCCAAATATGTACTTTCAAGATTAAAAAAAAAACCAAAAATAATATTTTCTTAATAATCATTTATTGTTAAGCAAACATAAAGATTAATATTGTTACAGGTCTAATCATTATCCAGCAATTCTTAAACATTTTTTTTCCCTTAATTTCCTCTTTCTTGGTTTCCCCTTGAAACAAACACACTCAGTTTTTCTTTTCATTTTTTATATTTCCCTTGGGGTACATATATAACGCATTATATACTCCTATCTTCTTTAATTTTCAATTTACGCTTTAATTTATTAAATACACAAGAAATGATTAAACAAATCATTATATCTTTAACAATTAATCCTATAATAATTTATTTTCATTTTAATCTTGTATCAAATATAATGATTAATAAATTATTTGTTATTATAGTAATGGTTATTTTTTAAGATACTTCTTACTTAAAAATATATTATTGGAATAATATTTTTTATAATTTATTTTTAATATGAAGACATTAAATTGATACATAAATATAAAAATTAATTTAAAATAAAATAATTAATTATTTTAAAGACAACATCGCATGTAAAGTGAAAGCAATGAATACGTTACTATTTCATCGAAGTGACCGTGTAAGAAGACAATTGCCACTTGCTGAAAGCGTTTAATTAGTAGAAGGGGAGCTAGCTGGTAGGAAGTTGAAGGACCAACCATTCATTTAATTAGGCATTACATGACAAGTTGACCTATATAACACAGTCCTCCTCCTAATCAATCAACTATGACACTGCAACTGCTACATGCTTGAAATTAACATCGATGGCCACTCAAGACACCATCAGGCAAAAGCATCCTTTTTCTTCAAATATCTACTGAGTAAAGAAGAACCTCTAGACAAACCTGGTCTAATTAATAAATATCAGACTCACAACAAATTACTTGTAGACTCCAATACATATTAATCTGTGGAACGTCTCATGCTTAATTTGTTGGTGAGCTACCGCATGGACTAGGTCCACTTAAGAAGAATTTCTACACCCATGATGCCAAGCCAAGCAATTGATTATGATGAACCAGTAAAATATGGTATATGACTCTAGTTGTTTCACCTCTGTCAAACCCCACCGCCAGCACCATACAAACAAGCATAAAGTTCTTCAAGCTGCAAGACCTCACCATTCACTCCCTCATGTAAGCTAGAGTTGCCTCTATCATCACAAGATGAGTTACAAGAAAGATTAACAGCAGGTTGAGCTGCTGTTTCTTGGTTCACAGCGAACACCATCTGTTGAGCCTGCCACAACTCCTCTTGAAGTCGCACCACCTCTCTTTCTAGTCGCCGCCTATCGGCTAGTGCATTCTCTAGTCTCACTTGGAGTGTGTTATAATCAAGCTCTAGGCTCTGTGTCTTCCATCTCGCTCTCTTGTTCTGGTACCAAATAGCAATTTGTCTTGGCGGCACCCCTAGCTGGTTTGCAAGCTGAACCTTGAGCTCAGGCTCGAGCTTCTTGTTGGTTGTGAAGGTTCTCTCTAGGAGCCTCACTTGGTCCTCTGTCAGCCTCTTCTTCTTGTTGTGTTTTGGCAAGTACTGTTGTTTTTGTTGGGTTTGAGAATGGAAGAAGTCCATTCTGCTTTGGATGTTGGAGAAGCTCACAGAATTTGATGAGAGGAAGGCTGGAAAATGATTGTACTGAAAATAATGCAAATGGGCAAGTCTGGTTAAAGAAATTGGTCGGTTCATTTCGTTTTTATAGTATTATTATAAGGGTTTTCAGACTTCCTAAAGGCGCCCCCCCCCCCCCCCCCCCAAATAAATAAATAAATGAATAAATAAATTTGTTTTCAAAGATGGGGGAGACAAATACAGGCGGCTATTTAAATATTCAAGTATACTCTGCGCGCGGTCATCACGTGAAGATGTTCATTTTAGTTTAGAGACATTCAATTATATTATACATATATATAAAGGACTGGCAGCAAGAAAAAGGTTGACAAAAAATGAGTATTATCTTCTTTGTATTGGGTCGATTCTTGTCGTAACTTTTACTTTTACGACTTTTTTTTTCTGGTAACTTTTAAGTTTTAGATAATTTTTTAAAAAATATGTTTTATGTTTAAAAAATAAATTGATATTTTTAGATAATTTTAATGTATTAATGTTAAAAATTAAGATTTTTTTTACTATATTTTAAAATAAAAAATATTTTTTAAAATACATTCAATACCAAACATATATTCTACCGGATTTAATTAATTATAAAAAATTTCATAGTTTGGTGGTCCTATTTCCCGCTTTTATGAAGAAATTACAAGTTTAAGGCTTCAAGCTGCTTAAGATACGATAAGTGACGAATTGGGTTCAATTCATTTCTCTTGTTTTGTTATTTAAAAAAAAAAAGAATTTGTTGTGGATAAATTGATAGGAGTACATAATTAATTAAGTTTGCTATCCAAAAATCGAGATCACGTCATGTTAATTCCCTGGTTATAGGTTGCATGGCAATGAATTAATCATTAAATATTCATGGTTGTTGTGCATGGAACATGAAGCCTCTCATAAGAATTAAAATAATTTATTTTTATAAAAGTATTTTTCAATTAAAATAATTTATTCAAATAATTTTTTTTTTAAATTAACACATTAAAACTATTAAAAAACCTCTAAAATATATTAATTTATTCTAGTAAAAAGTAATTTGAAAAACATTTTAAAAGTAGAGATTGCGACGAGCTAGCTAGGCCTTAACAAATACAAAAAAACTCTTGACTAAAACTAGCTATTAACAAAAAGTTGAAGAAAAAAAAGAAAAGAAAAATGTCATGACACTCCCACTTGCTTTTATAAGGACTCCTTCGGCTTTACATGATGAAGTAAATAGTTTTGAAAAGAACAGATGCCCGTGAAAAGTAATTGAAGAATTTGACAGTCAATGGTCGTTCATCGGTGCTCGCGTTCATGTGTGGCGGCTGCCCGCCGCCTGGGTAAAATTAGGTGACGGACAAGGTTGAGTTGAGAATTCTGGAAGTCCATGCAACAAGGAACTTCACAGCACAAACATCAATGATTTATCAGACATTGCTGGAAGTTTGAAAAATTAAAATATTTTATTGGTATATATCTCTCTTACCCTACAAAGATTTAGTTTATTTATTAATTTATTGAATTTGATTACTGATTCTCCATCAACTGCTCCTTTTAGGACCCAAAAATGAGAGATCCAAAGCCAGTCATCCACCGACGCTGTATTTGAAAGTAATCCAAAGTCATATTCCAACCAATTCTGCCACAAATATGGTGATTTTCAGAACCCAGCGCAGCACACAAGCAGGCTTTTTCATGTCCAAGAGGTGCTTATCTCAACAAATCATTATAATTCTGTAAAAAAACGTGTCCTATCCTTAACCCAAATTAAAAAAGAAAAGACGAATTAAATACAATCAGTAAATTTCGCACTTAGCATGAATCATTTTAGATAATATATAAATACGTATTTGTGAACACTCTATCTTACTCTAATCTTTTATTTGATCTTGTGGAATGTGTTTGTGATCAAGTGTTTCCAACTGTCTCTCCCTCTTTGAATGCATGCATGTGTTTTAAGTAGCTTTCTGTTCTTTATCATATTCTGGTATAGTTTTTCTTTGTTATAAAATCCTTCTCGTCTATCAGTTCCTTTTGGTATTTCTTGTGACAACCTCTTGGTTGCCCTAACTTCTCTCATTAGGGACTTGGGCGTGTGATCGTATGGGATTCTGCATCTCATCATATATAATTTTGCAGCCAAAAAATGTGATCTGTGCATACCACTTTCTCTAATATTGGAGATTATGTTCATAATTTTGACCCTCGAACGATGTCTTTTTAACTTCGTTAGATACCGTGAATTTGATGATTGTTTTTTCTTTGATGATTTTAAAATCTCAATGAAGATAAATTTATTCCCCGGTGTGAAATAATATATATGTTTTGGTAAATCATAATTTTCTAAAGTCTTGGAATATATGTGTAAATATAAATTTTACAATTATTATTAGATTTTTATTTTCAAACGCACATGTCGATTACCTGCCTAAATTTTTTGTTGGTTACTAATACCAAGCATATATCATCTCGAATTCAAATAAAATTACTATTAAAAAATTAACAAATATAAATAAACACACTGATAAAATATTTTTATTAATAAATTACGGTAAATATTTTTGACTGAATATATATGCCCTTACAGTAACTATCGATAAATACCGATAAAAATATTTTTTTAGTATATACTAAAAAAATTACAGTCAAATAAAATAAATAAAATACAAGTCAAGAAATACGATGATATGTTATTTTTACTAACATAATTATTGACATATTTAAATTTATCCATTAACACTACTAATAAATTGACAAGTACAAATAGAAACACCAATGAAAATTTTCCATCGGTATATTGTGATAACTTTTACCTATGTATTCATCAGTAAACATCAACATAAAAATTACCTCAATATATATCGAGAGAATTAGAGTGGAAAAAATAAAGAATGAAAAAAAAAATCAAACAATACAATGATGTGTAACTTTTACAAATAACATTATCAACACAAATAACTCAATGGTAAAGTACATTCATAAATATGCCGATAAAAATTTTTTCTTAGTATATACTTAGGTTATTATAGTGGGATTTAAAAAAAGCAAATCATATGCTAATGTGATATTTTTACCAATAGAATGACCAACAAAGTTACTTACAAAATAATTTCGTTAGTAATATTTAATTTATGACCTGACAATTAACTCTTCTCTCTTTTTTCCTTATTTCTCCTTCTTCCTTATGCATTGTTTTTGCAACAAACAACCCCCTCTCACCAATCTCAATAGAATGCAACTCCCACAATAAATTAAATTTGGCCACTATAACATTTAGTTTGTCAATATATATGTTCTGATTCATTTTTTTTTTAAGATTCTTCATCGTAAATAACCAAATCTAATCTTTTTTTTACATGGACTCAATTTTAAAATTTTATTTTTTTGCACATTTTTAGAATTGTTTTATAGTTTTTTCTCATAAAAATTTATTGTATGGATTTATGACTTGTACATGTTAGGTTTGTTTTAGATTTTATAAAATTATATTTGTTTGTAAATTGATGAAAATTATTTTGAATTTTTAACTTAGGTATTTTATGATGAAATAAATAATGGCTTATTTAATGGGTCCTTTATATATTTTTTAATTTTATTGCCGATTTGAAAATTTTGATAAATGTATAGAAAATTAAATTTATATAGATAATTGATAATGTATTAAGAATACTATTAAAATATATTAAATAATTCTGAGCTAAATAAATATTTTATAAATTTATTTAGTTAGCATAGTTAATTGATATATGTTGTCTTCATTATTTTATATAGATTTGATACAAATAATAGATGATCATTCATAGATATATAGAGATTCACCCCAAGGGTTGCAGATCATAGGTTATTGTAATGAGGTTTAAGGTTTCATAAATTACGCACCATTTAATCCAGTAAATATTAGTGAAGAGGGTATTAGATATTCATGTAAGAGGTGTAAAAATAAAAAGTTTCTTGATACAAATGTTGTAACAATGTATTTTCTACAAAAAAAATTTCATAGAGAAATATTTGTATTGATATCCACACAGAGAACCATATGTTCCTCACAATACCATGATAAAAAAAGATAATTAGGTCAACTTCTAGTTCTAGCAACATGTATGAAGTTGAGATGAGATCAATTACGACAAAATTGTTGAGTGGGTGAAAAATATTTTACCCGAAGGGAATAGGCTAAAAGAAAATTTTTATACTACTAATTCTATGATGAAACCTCTCAGCCTAGAATACCAGAAAATTAACACTTATCCAAACTTCTGCATGTTTTATTACCTTAAAAATATAAAGATGACCAAGTATTAATAAGCTACCAAGATTATCTCCATACGATGTTACTTTTAAATAATTTATCTTATATACTATCATATATTAATAGATTGTTGAATTCTTCGTAAACAACATTGTTAATTTTTATTGTCTAAAAACTTACAACTGACTAAATCTCAAATCTTTCGATAACAATTTGAATAATTTTCACGTGGTTCAAAACACGTGCAAGGACTGTTTGATTATTCTTATCTCCCGAGATATTTAATTTAATTATACATTTCTCATTAACTATAATTGATACATATTTTCCACAATAACCCAACTCTCTAAATTAATTTTCCTAATTCAATTGTTGGATACAAATAAGGCATATAATATTTATACTATTTTAATTGATTTGTCACCATAAAATTAGCAAATATCTGTATTATAGTAGTTTTTGCGGTTAGAGTTTTTTAAAAATGAATTAAAAAAAAGTTTTAGCTGCGGTTAAAAAAAATAGAATTTAAAAATATATATTTGATTAAAATTATTGGAAGATTAATTTTTCATGAAAAATAGATTTTTATAGATGAAAAACATATTATTTTATTTTTTACACAATCAAGATTAATATAAATATACATGGCCAAGTATAAAAAAACAGAAATTATTTAATTAATCAAACATGCCTTTCTTTGTTAGGAAAAAAACAAAACTACCCTAATACGAAACAGTCCGAAAGAGGAAGAAAGGTCTATTGAGGATGTAGCCTAGGTTTCTATTGAGGATGTAGCCTAGGTTAACTAGTTGTTTAAGTGGTCAAACCTTCCACTCGTACAACGCGGATGGAGTGAGGCAGTGGTTACTTTGATCTCCATTCTGCAACATGCTTTGTTTGAAACTAGGCCTTGGACGAGTAGAAAATAATGGTTATGTGATGGGTAGTATTTGTTTTTGTATTTTAAAAAATATTTTTGAAAAAAATTAAAAAAAAATTATTATTTGTTTCAAATTAATTTTTTTTGGTATTATTAAATTATTTTAATATGTTGATATTAAAAATAAATTTTAAAATATAAAATATTTTTTTGATACATTTCTAAATAAAAAACACTTTGAAAAATAACTACTATTATAATATTAAATATACTCTAAATAAAAAAGTACATAGATTAGTTTCTAATCACAAGTTTAAGAAATCAATCTGTAAAGATGTACAAAAATTATAGTTCTAAAATTTCATATTTTTTTTTAATTTAGAAATTTAATTGATATTTATAAATTCAATGTGAAAAACTCTTTCAAAGCTAAAAATGATTTAAAAATCAAAATTCACTTTGAATGTTTATATTTTTTACATAGTTTTTAATGATTCAATTTGTAGATCATATGTCTAGATGCTTTTATTACAATTTCTAAAAATACCTTGGTAGGTATTTGTTTTTGTCTAATTAAAAATAAATTATGCATCATTCAATCTTTTTATTTTTTAAAAGAAAGGCCTTAGATTGCCTAAGTGGAAGGTACATTGTCCACTCAATATTTCTTTGATTAGGTTTAATAAATGAAAAATCAAAGTTAATATTCATAGGCTAAAAAAATCTAATTTTCTTCTTCATTTTACTTGAAACACCATTAAAACACCACCTGCACTTTAAAAAATCACTCAATAACCCTAAAACAACCTAAAATAACTCTGAAAAATAAAAATTAACTATGTAAAAATAGACTAAACTGACCTTAATTGATCTTTTCTGCCACGTTTAAAGGAAAAACCATCTTTATTGATTTTGTTTTAAAAAAAAAAACTCACTAGCACAAAGATTATTTTTTTTGGTGGCCCGATTGCGGTAAACCCAACAACTTCTTCTCATTTTTCATCAAGTTTCTTTTTTCTTTCCCAAACTGAATGATTTGAAAATAAAACAAATGAACTTTTGAATTTAAACAAAAATTATAAAAACTTTGAGATTGACCATGTATTTTTTTTTGGTGTTTTACATGTAGTTCTCTCATTTTAAATTTATCTTTCTACTACAATTTTAAGCTTTATCTCATAGAATTAAGTCACAAAAATAAAAATAAAAATTTTAAGGATAAAATTAGGAAATGGAAAAAATGAAAAAAAGAGGAGATATATGTTAAAAAACACCTTTATTGAATTTTTTTTCTCGAAAAGAAACTCACTTACACAAAGATTGTCATTTTTGGTTACCTAAATATGGCTAACCAACAATCTTTTTTATTCCATCGAGTTTTTTTTTTCTCTTCCAAACTAAATGATTAGAAAATGAACCAAATGAACTTTTTGAATTTGAACATAAATTCTAAAAACTTTGAGATTGACCATGTATTTTTTTTTACATTGTAGTGCTCTCATTTTAAATTTATTTTTTTACTACAATTTCAAGCTTTATATCATAGAATTAATTCATAAAAAAAATTAAGGATAAAATTAAAAAATGGCAAAGATGAAAAAAAAAAAAGAGATGCGTTACGCTATGGGTTGGGGCAACATTTTTTAAGTATCAAACAAATATATTTAGGCATTGGTAACATGTCTCCTAAAAAAGATTTTAACTATGAATTGAATAATATTTGTAACAACACCAATTTTAATTACATGATATTCCATGTACACCTAATATATTATTGTTAAAAGTATAAGAATTGTTTTTTTAAATTTTTTCAACAGATTTTGCCTAATTATTTCTTCACAAGTTATCAACTCAACTAATTTTCACAATCTACAAAGAAAGTTCTCAACGTTTCCCATCATCCAGCGCTTTCTCCTATTTAGCATCTCATCTTCTAGATCTTCGATATTCTCAATTTTATCAGACAATTAAAGTTGTTAGCATTCTTAAATTATGGTTAAATTCGAAAACATCCATTATAGACACTTATCAAAGAATATTTTTATTAATATTATTACTATTAATATATATTATTTAAGCATAGGTCAAGGCATATTCTATCTAAAATCTAAAACAAACTTATGGCAAAACATAATTTAAATCATCCAAGTTTCAAACTAATTAACGTTACATCATTCATAATAATTTTTAACAATCTAAATTATTCTCAAAATATAATAACTTAGGACATGTTTATAATTAGTGCATAAAGTGTATTTTTATCAAGATTTTATATTATTATTTTGCACTTGAAGTATCAATAACTCCTTAACTAAAACATATTTTATAATAACATAACTAATAATATAAGATACATTTAATTGGTGGTAAATGTTCATTTTAAATGTAGGCCTGTCACATAAATAAAAAGATTGATTGATAAGTTTAAAAACTGAAATTGAAAGGACAAAAAGATGACCAAATTTAGAAAAGAGATATTGGTGCAGTTCAAACCGGAATACTATTCGGTAATTGGGTCATATCTAGAGCTGTAGATTTTGGATTTAGATCCATTTTATATGGATGGAAAGGTAAGATATAGGCCTACAACTGCCCAAGATTTAAAAAGGTCATTTTTAAGTCCAAATTGTCGCAATAAAGAAGAAGTCTGAATCTGTCATGTAGCCTGAACACTGTTTAGTGTTTGGTCCATATCTAGAGTTTTAGAAGTCTAAATGATCTCTTTTTTTTTTCTGAAAAATTGAGACAATTTCTTACAAATTTTATGTCAGTATTTCTAATTATGATATTATCAATATTGTTTGGGGTAGACAAGAGAAGATAAAGATTGTTACCAAGCCAAGAGTTGGTCACCCACTCATCAATTCGTCATCAAATTAATAGTTCTCAATTTTGGTCTATAAAAGGAGTCATTTGCCATGCATTTAAGCATCTTGGTCTCTAGATCAAGATCATGCTCTTGCTTTCTCTTTGTATTTTTGTAATGCTTAAATTTTTCTTTTATTAATATCTTGTTTATGCCTTTTATTTCCTTTTATTTACTTATTTAACTTATTCCTTATTTATATTTGTATTTTATTTTTTTATTTATTTATTTTATTATATTTAGTTAAGTTCATTATGTCAAAGTGAAAATGTTATACTAATGGTGTAAGAATAAATATAGTGTAAACTTAACATAGACTTTAATGTTTGATACTAACATGTTTTATATTTGTTATCTTATTCACCCTTTAATACTTTGCTCGTTAAATGACTAATCTAGATTTATGTTGTATAACACATGGTACAATAAATGTTTGATACTTTTATAGCCCATACTATATAATATACCAGACATCTGAGCTATGAAAGGAACTTGATTTGCTGTTAATATAAGTTATAATTATAAATGCCTGACAACATTTACAAGTATTAGCATTATTCGAATAAGATAACTAATGTAATCATATTAATAATTTATAATCTGATTGGAACATCCTTTTTGTGTTTTTTCAGTTGAATAATAAGAGTTTATACTATACTTGTTTGACATACCATTAGTGGATCTTCTAACCTTGACATTTGTTATTATCATTATTTAATCCTCACGTTAATCTTTCATCTAAAAGTTTTCATCAACTTCTTCTTCTTCTTCTTTTTTACTACTACTACTACTACTATTACTACTATTACAATTGTTATTGTTATTGTTATTGTTATTGTTATTGTTGTTACTATTATTGTTATGTTATTGATATCTATAATTTATACAAGTTACCTTCCTGTGGTTCGATCCTAGTCTTGCCGGGTTATTTATTACTTCGATATTCTTGCACTTAAAAAGACAATAATTTTTTAGTTATGTCAGTTTACATACAAAAATGACTTAATGATTTGTTACATTGCAAATTTATATTAAATAAGAGTTCATTAATTCAACTTAATTAAATCAATCATTAAAAAACTTCACAAATCTAGGTTACTACAAATCTAGGTTACTAATAATTTAAGTCGAACACCTTTTTCATTATCATAATGAGATTTTATCTCATACCAAAACCTAAGAGTTATCTTCAATGCCAAATTCAAACATTAATCCCTAAATTAGAATAACTAGGTTGACATACCCAAACTAGGTGCTAGTTCCTAAACTAGAATAATTAGCTTGACATGTTATTTAATAACATGAATTTTAAATTAAACAAGATTTCAATAACATGTTTAACTTTAAATAAATAATTAAAAATGTTGTGATGTCTAACATCAATCTAGAACCTGTACTTTGCTAATCATCTCTTATTATGGAATAATATCTGTGGTCTTACCTGTAAAAACATGTACATTGTATGAATTTCAAATCCTTATCTATTCATAATCCAAATTTTCATTTCACCATAATAACTAAGTTTTCATTGCAAAAATGAGAATTTATAAATGCCTTGTTTTTTCCTAGCTAAATTTATACATAAATATGGGAATAATATTTCATTTGTAATTTCCTTGAAATTTATTGCTTATTCATCCATTAATAATTAAATTAACATAAATTAACCATTCTAATTAATTTTTGTATCTTAGTTGAAATTTGTCCTTCCATAAGCATGTTTATCCTCTCTTTTTTCTCTTCTTTTCAATTGATCCAATCATTTTGCCATATATTTTTTATTTAACTAACACAATTTTACATAATTAATCTATCCATTTCATTAAATAGTCCAAATAGAGGAATAATTTTTTTCTTTAAGTCTTTTAAATTGAGTTATTAACTAATCATTTTTCACATAAATTAACATAAATCAATAATCAAAGCATATAATCTAACACCTTAACATATAATTTCAAACATCCCTATTTACTGAAACTTTTCATTGAACACTACCTATAAAACTATTTCAATCAATTGTTTTGGAGAAGTTTCTTACCTCCAAACTCAAAGAAAAAAGAAGGTTAAAAACTTCAAAAAACATTATTATCCTCACTTTTCTTTCCACCCTCCAAGAACCCCATAACCCAAATTTTCAAGGGTTTAGACCTTAAATCTATCAATTTTTCTTGTTCAAATCTCTTTCTAACACATTTTGATTTCTTAATCCATCTCCCTTTTATGTTTTTATGATGGATTTACTAGGTTTTCCTCACAATTTTCTCTCTTCTTTTTCTTCTTCTTTGGTTTGCACTAGTGTTTTTTTTTAAAAACACTATTCATGTTTATATAACTATAAATTTTCATTATTTACTCCTATGGTTCAATGTTTATTTTATTTGCACATGAAACTCCCACCCTTTTCTTATAGTTTGATTGGTATTATTAGTTTTTCACTCCTTCAATTTCATCTCTACATTTATGTATGTTTCCTTAATTAGAAAATTATTCATTTACATTAAATGAGTAAATTTTCCAAAACTTTCACAGTTTAAAATAGTCAATCAAAAATGTATATTCGTAACCACAATTTTTTCTTAAAAAATATAGGTTTACAATATTTTTATCTAATATTGAGAAGGAAACACTTTTGATCTATCTGAGTTAACTTAAACTAACTTGTGAAACTTGCAGGGATAATCTTAAAAAAAATTGCAAAGCTCAATCCTGAATTTATTTAATGTTGGCTGATTGAATTGGTAAAAAAAAAGTGCACTTAATTAAATTTTAAAAAAAACCTAATTGAACACAAGTTAATCAAGCAAACTTATGATACAAGTCATGCACGTCATTAGATTCAATAATTTTTTGGTTTATCTTAGAGATTATTTTTCATTTAATTATACAATAATAAAGCACATTATATTATTTTTGTATGGAACACCTTTTTTTTTAAGAAATCATGATATGGGCATGAGACCGAGATAACAAAATTAGACAATTGATAAGAAAGAATGAAGTTCCATTCCTTTTATTTTGTGTTAAATAAAAAAATAGATCATCGATAATAATAAAAGGTGAAATTGTATTTTTTTTAAATTGAAGGATAGAAAAAAGTATTTTTTTTAAATAAAAGCCTAAATGTTGCAAATTAACTTGTTAAATCTATGACTTGACTCATGAACTCAATTGGATTAAATGAAATTTTTTATCAAAATGTTTTTAAATCAAATATAAAATAGTAAAATAAAAAACCCAAAAAAGCCTAGGCAATTAGGTCTTGTGGCCCAACATGCTTGGGCATTAAAAGAATAGCCTAGTTACCGTGTCTAGGCTCGACTTTAATTATTTTTTTCTTAAAGCAGGTGGATGGCAAGTTTGTTTTTTGAAAAAAGATAAAAAATAACATGCTGTTTACTTTCTATAAAATCCAATAACTATAGGTCGCCACATCAACAAGACTCATGTTTTTTGAAAAAAAAATTATTTTCAACTTATTTTTACCCAGAACATTTAGAAGACACCATAAACACCTCAATAAACCTATTTATGGTCTAAAGAAACCCAAAAAATAGTTTTAAAAAAAAAACAATATCAACTTGAACCCAAAAATATTCCTACAATCATACATGCATGATCGAGCAAAGAGAAGGATGTAAAACTCCTCTCATCAAATAAAGCACATTAAATTGATATCGACTATTTTTGTAATCAAAATTGTTATTAACAACGACTTTCTTCTCTACACCTCTTTTTATAGAAGAGGGACTTGAAAATGAGAGAAATAAAGTTTGATACTAAAATTGATTTCTAACAACTAAATAAACAAATGACATAATATCTAAAAAAATAACGAATTAAAATGAAATTTAAAGTCACCATCTATTTTACTCCTTTTTTTTCACTTTGATCTCTTGTCTCTCAATCCAACCATTTCTTTTAAAGAAAACAACATTTGAGTGCTAATTAGAGTTTAAAATGGCTCAATTATAAAAATAAAAAATAAAAAATAAAAAATCAAATTAGAAAATAAAAAATGAATATAATAATTCATAGTAATTTATAAGCAAATAAACAATGAAAAATATAAAAATATTTGAGTGCTTAATTTCTCTGTAATATGATATATTTACAAGTGTATTATATTATCTTCATTTATATTTGAATAAGGATTTTAATTGCAAACTCTTTTTTCCTTATCATTTGTAATTGTGGTCATGAAAAATAGTAAAATCCTAATCAAGCTATTAGAAACATAGAAAGTTAAATTAAAGGATAATGAGAGAGAATGAGGAGTTCATCTACATGCTTTTCCCTTTCTATCCTTTCACCAATTCTGATCCATCACGATTCATATCAAGTGTTAGCTTCAGTTTTTAATATACAGATAGGGGGCATGTAAGTAATAATAATTAAATTTGTAGAAAAATCAAGACTTAGTTGCTCATTCATGATATGATAGGTGTATTTTTATATTGCATGTTGCTATTAATTTAGACATTTTTCAATGGGACACCCCTTACTAAAGCACTCAATGTCATAGATTCGAATAATTATTTTGCCCCATAAAGCGAAACTAATTTGGTCATGGAATTAGAATGCATGAACTGTGTCCTATTTGTACCTCTTGAAAGATTAGATTATCTTCCATGGATAACCAAGGTTACCTTCATGAATTTGAAAGTTCATTATGCTATTCAATGAAGGGTTATGAAGGCATCGTCTATACTTTTCAATTTTTTGAAAAATGTTTTACTTCATATATAATATTTTTCATGTAATATTAAAAATATAATTGTTTTGATGTTGTAATATTAAAATGAATTTTAATAAATAAAAAATTATTATTTTAATATATTTTTAAATAAATACTATTTTAAAAAATATTATATCAAACATAGCTGAAGACTGTCCTTAGCCCTTGCATAGTTATCAGATCTGACTTAACCCAATAGGTCAACTCAGAACCTAGAGCCTTGGTCGTGTTTGTTTTATTGAAAATTCAAGCCTATAATTAGACAGAAAAAAATCAGTTGATCTATCAAGTCAACCCAAAATCTGGATGATCTGGAAAAACCTAGTAGAGATCTTTTTATTTTCAAATGTGTTTTTTTTTCTAGTTGGAGATCCCTCTTTTTTTATATTTTTTCATTGATTACTAATCCATTTCAAAGTTCACTATATAAATACTAGAAAAATGTTTTATGTTCACAAAAAAAAATTATATTTTTTTATATAAAATAAAAAAAATCCTTTTTGATTTAAATATTTCAACTTAAAAAAATAACATAATATATTTTCAACATAAAATAAAAAATCTTTTAAAATATTTTTTTTAAATTTTATTATTTACAATATATAGAGTTTATATCTACATAATTACTTTTTAATTTTTTCATATAAAATATTAAAATTTTAAATTATTTTTTTCAATTTAACTCTAATCACCCCGGAACAGATTTAACAACTATAAACCCTTGTTTCGGGACAGCATCAGCGAGATAAGTACAACTGCAGTGCACTTAACGAGAGCCACTAACTTCTTCGATCATATATAGTTTATATATGAGAAAACATTAGTACAATACAAATATTTCTGTTTACTTTTGTCCCCATTACACAAAGATGCCCACATAGCATATGATTTTTGGTCGTTTTTTCCCTTCCTGCCTTCTTCCTCCCACATCCATCCGGCAACTTAATAATATTTTTGTCAGGGGTCATATCATGCAAACTAAGTGCATGTATTTAGAGCACTGTTTACACATAATCCGGGCATAATTAAGCCTCTCAGAAGAGAGACACTGAAATAATTGTGTCTCTTAAGCTAGAACTAATTCTCGAATGAATGCCTTTCAAAAACTCTATTTCATGCGTTATTTAAAAATCAATGATTTTGTGCGTTTGTAAGGGCACACCTTTCCCCACACCCATGTCATGGTGATTTGGTGCTTAGAACCTCTTTTCATTCTCCTCTGAAGCTGATGCTTGCTCGGGCCTTTCTGGCTTCTTGTCCAGAGAGTAGCTAGCTAGGGTTAGTGACAATATCAGTTAACATCACACATGACTCATTCAAGGCTTTGATGGCTTCTTCCCCTTCCAAGTGCATGAATGATATAAGCAGTCAACATGATCAGTTCCCCTCTTGTCAGTATTTCTTGTATAAGCTTATGGGAGACTAAGTCGATTAGAGACAATGGGCAAAAAAATACAAGAGAGGAGTTTCAAGGGAGAGCTAGCTGTTAAGATTGTTTATTAGTTATTATTTCTTTGAAGTGGAATTTTGAGAGGAAAGAATTTGGACCCGTCTTATTTTTTAACGTGCTTGTATGAATTGATTATTAAAAATTATTTTTCAAAATTTATTGTATTTGTTTGTTATTAAAAAAGTTGGTTAACAAAAAATATTTTCTGGTCAATAAAAAACACTTTCCAGTCAATGAAAAACACTTTCCAGTCAATGAAAAATACTTTTTGGTCAACAAAAATATTTTTTAGTTAAAAAAAAATTTAACTTAGTTTCCAGAAAAGTGTTTTCTTTTTTAGCTGTGTTTGTTTTCTGGAAAGTGGTTTTCAAAAAAACACTTTTCAAACTTTCTTGTGTTTGTTTTTTAGAAAGTGGTTTCTAGAAAATCACTTTCCAAACTTTCTTGTATTTGTTTGCTGTTAGGAAAGTTGGTAAACAGAAAACACTTTCCAGTCAAAGGAAAATTTGACTTGATTTTCAGGAAAGTGTTTTTCTGAAAAATTGAGAGAAAAACACTTTCTGCAAGTTGTGAAAAATTTAGAAATGTCATTATTTGCTAATTATATTAAATTTGATCCTCAAACTTTTGATTACTATATATATTTTGTTTTGAATATTTATCTTTCAATTTCATTTCTTAAAATTTAATTTTTATATCAACTTTGGTCCTCATTTTTATAATTGTTATTTTCTTTTTTCCTATTATTTTTTTATTGAAATTTTTTTCTATCAAATTTGGTCCTCATTCTTTTGATTTTTATTTATTTTATTTGAAATACTTTATGAAATGTTAATTATTATTATTTTAATTTCTTCATTTTTTTTTAGATTTGATCTTTATTATTTTGATTATTATTTATTTTATTTGAGATAATTTATGAAATTATTTTTTTTTTCAATTTTATTATTATTCAACTTTTTAATTTGTAAGATTTATTCCTTATTATTTTAATAAACTTGAGAAAAATAAAATATTAATAAATTATTTTATAGTTCATTTTTCATAACATAACCAAATACTGGAAAGTGTTTTCCAGTTAATTTTTCATAACACTACCAAACATCGGAAAATATTTTACTTTTCAGGAATTCATTTTCCCCGGAATTCACTTTCCCGGAATTTACTTTAAAAAAAAATAACTTTCCTGCAAATAAACAGAGCCTTAATAAAACTTTGAATATTAAATTACTTTTTTCCTTTGATTAATTTATACAACATAACATACTCTTTGACTTTTCTAGAACACATTATCATCAATCGATTAAATTTATGAAAACATTAAAAATAAATTTAATTTGAAATAAAAAAAATAATTAATTTTTTTTAAAATGTAAAAATAAATAAATTTCAAATCAAATTCCAACAATATTAGATGATAGATTATGACATCAATGTGGTCACCTTACCTTATTCGCGTTAATGATTCATGATTTTCTATTCAATTACTTGCAAGTAGACTGGTTTTCGATGTGTAGAAAAAAATTCTTACGGATTATATAGGGAATAAATTTGGAAGATATAGAAAACTATCAAAATAAATTAGAGTATAGTTTTTGCCTAGAGAGACTTTTCTAGTTATCATCACTGAATTGATTTTATTTCCCATAGATAACTACAACCACCAAAGGTTTAACCTTAATGCTTTTAAAAAAGCTCTCGCTTTCCTACTTTCAATCATATGACCACCGGCAGTGGGCAGAGATGACAAAGGCATCTACAAGAAGAATAACAGCCTTAATATAAAAAATATAGAGTGATAGAGTTTATAGCCTTGAGGCTGGTTATACATTGGATCTAAGGTCATCTAAATGCTATTGAGTTTGATAAATAAAATAATTAAGTTTGATGACTTAGATCCAATTTTTTTTTGCTTCGAATATAAAGCTATATTAATATTCATGGGTCTATTTGTGAAATTAGATTTAATAGCTTTGGTTCTGGCTTTATTATGGAAGACTAAGATTTTATTTTTGATATCAAAACAAAATTTCCAGGTTATTAAAAATATTTTAACATTGTTATTAAACTTGAAAATATAGTTATTTTGAGAATTTTTTCCATTTAGATAAATTTTCATTGCAAAATAAAAGGCTAATATGCGTGTTAAATAAAATAAATCTAGAATTAAATATGTTAATAAATTATAACAAATTTGTTGATCAAAACCAAAAATTAAGTCAAGAAACTAAAATAAAAATACATATTTGATCTCATGTTATGTATAGCTTATAAAATTTTCTTATTTAATTATAAAAGACTAATTTAAAAAAAAAATATAAATCATTTTCAGCACAAAACATAAATTTCTCAAATTTAAATTCAATTTTTTTATTTACACATCTCTTGTTTATCTCAGCAAATATAAAATTTTTGACTGAAATCATTCTTCTATTAAATTTTTGTTATCATTGTTAAAGTAAGTTAAAAAAAATATTAAAATAATATGCTGATTATTTTTGTGTGAGTGAAAGCTAAAAAGAATTTTAAATGTGATAAAATCATGTTTAAAATATATTTAAATTTTAAAAAAACAAAGAATAATTTCCATGAATAATTTATTATTAACATTATTATTTTCATATCAAATACATAATAATTGAAGAAAATATTAAAATTTAAATAAGAAGTTATCATATTATTTAAGAACTATACTAAACTAAAGAGTAAGTGAATTAGCATAGTGTTTTTTAATGAAAAAAAGGACAAAAAATGCCAGGCCCAACTCCTGGGTCCCTCTATAGCAGGTCAGATGTGCACAGTGTAGCTTGGCTATATTCTTCTTCTTCTTCTTCTTCTTTTAGCAGGTCAGATGTTCGTTAGCCCATTTTCTAGCAGCCGAAGTGGCCTGAAACTAGGCTTCAAAAGGATTATGATTTTGATTTTTTTACCAATCAATCATTTTTTCAAGCTATTTCTTACTTGAAGGCACCTGAAAAATACTCAACAAACCTAAATAAACTCACTCATGCCATTAAAATAGCAAGAAACCAGTTAAAAATTGAGAAATCAAACCAAGACCATAAATATTTTCAAGTATCAATTTATATTTTTCAGCAGGATGATGACTAAAAGCCACAACTATGAAATATATCTCATTGAATGAATCAAATTTCATCATTTTAATTGCTAGAATCACAATAACCAATTTTTTTCACTCACTATTGTTTTTTTTTTCCAATGAGTCACCCTTTCTCTCATACTGCAATTGAAAAATTAAGCTAGAGAAATTGAATTGAAAAAAAAGTTTTAAAAAAGAAAAATAAAGAACTTATTCCTCAATCTAAAAACCCAATTGTTTTTAGATATTTTAGGTAATAAATAAAGATTTAATAGTCGTAATATAATTATAACTCCTTATAATAACCATAACATTTCCTAGAAAAATTCAAAAATACAAATAATTAAGTATGAATTAAAATCAAATGAAATTACAAATTTTTATCATTGTTTCTATTTATAATATTTCCATGGTGTTGGTTTTGTATATTCTAAGATGTTTGAGAATATAGTAACAATTATTTTTAAATATTTTTTATTATAAAATACTTCAAAATAATAATTTTTTAAATAATTTTTATATCAAGATGTCAAAATGATTTAAAAATACTAAAATATTAATTTAAATTATATAAAATATTTTTTTAAAAAATTACTTTTAAAACATAAAAATAAACCAGTGGTAACTAGCATTTTTAATTTAACATTTAAATATCTATTGATAATCCAAGTTTTAGTACTTAATTATATCTTTGAATATATAATCATTAGAATCCTTTTGTATTAGTTTTAATTTATTTATTTAGTTTGAATGATTTGAAAAATTTACTAATTATATAGTAACATAGAAAAAATTCTTTATTTATTAATCTATATTATATATTTTGGAGTATTTAACTAATTAACAAATAACGTAGTTTTGCATGGATTTTATTGAAAACATTTTAAAAAATCTTGATTAAAAAAATATAATATATACTTTTTAGATCTACTCTTTCGAATTATAATTATAAAGACTAGCAGCTATACAAAAACTTAAGTGATTGGGTTTTTTTTTTGTTTAACCATTCAATCTCAATTAAAGTTGTAAAATCTTCGCAATCATTATTGGTAAGGGATGCAAGTAAAACTTCTATTGATCAGAAAACATTATCGTGGGCTACCTGCTCAAATTAGAAGGCCTGCAATCATCTGGGTTGTCTCATGGCAGGAAGGCGGTCCGTGGGGAGACCACATGGCCTCAGCCCCTCCCTAAATAATAAAATAATAGTAATGAAAAACATTTCTAATAAATAAATAAATAAGGACTCATGACATGTTGTTTTAAATTAAAAGGTGGTTAAAAGTGTGGTAGAGGTTATTTTTAAAAATTTATTTTTGATATTAATATATTAAAATGAATTAAATATATATATATATATAAAAGATAATTTAAAATAAATAAAAAATTAAATTTTAACAAAAAAAATGTTCAACCTCACTTTATTACTCGGAATCTTTGATTTTTATAAGGGTGCAGACAATAGACTTGGTTTCTGTAAATGGTGAGAGAAATCACGAAATGGAAAACTCCTATTTGAGTTTTTTTTTATTTAAAAAATATATATATAAAAAAACAATTTAATAGAAGTGGAAAAAAAATAGCACAGCATTATATTTCTTACAACAACACATATTTAATGAATTACGTTGTTGTTGGGAATAAACTATTAAAATGTAAAATAGCTATTTTTTATTTGTTTTTTATTCATAATATTTATTTTTTTAATAAGTTTTTTTAATCACATATTGTACATTATTTCAAAATTATTTTATAGATTAAAATATGTATAAACACTTTTTTTTCTCATATATTTTTTATTTAACATATCTATGTAATGATAAACTATCAATCCATGATAAAAAAAAAATTCAACTTTAATTTTGTTGTGATAAACTAAGCATATTTATATACTAATCTAATATATTTATAAACTTTCGTCATACAATTTTAAGGTTTTATGTTTATATATTAGAGCTTGTTTAGTTTATCACGTTGGGAAATATATAATATTAATCTTATAGATTTGTTTTAATACTATATATTTTCATTTATAGCCATTCGGTTTGCTCATAGCTTTATTTATTTTTATTTAATTTTAAAAGTTTATTATATATCTTTATTTTAAAGTTATAATTTATCTTTTAAAATTATAATTCACACAATTTATCACAATTTCTTTGAGTTATTGTGTGATATATATTTTATGAGCTATACTTTTATAAACCATGTTTATATCTTTATTTATTTTATACATGTTGCTTGCAATATTGCTGGTATACTCATGCATTTTGTTTTTCTTGTTTAAAGTTAATGTTTTGACATAATGCATGAACTAAAATATATAAAATATTTATTTTTATCTTGTATAATTTAAATATCTTTGTTTATCAAGTTGATTTATTTTAAGTTTTATATCATTTTACTTGCTTTTTGTGGAACCAAAATATTTATTTATAAATTTCATTGGCTGTTATTTTTATAATTTATATCATGTTTTTAACTTGAGAATTGGTTTTTACAACTAATATTGCTTTAATAAGTACTATTTCGATGATGATAATCTCACCATCACTTTATATAGTGTATAAACCTGAAAAATTCAATGCATTGAACTTTAAATGGTGATAACATAAAATGTTGATTTATATATCTACATTGGACTTGGTTAAGTTTTTGTTGGAAAAATATTGAAGTTGTCCAATAATAAATTTAATTTTATTATTATGATAGTTTTGTATGTATGGAATCATAGTGATTTTGTGCATTGAAAAAATATATTTTGAATAAACTAAATAATACATAATATGATATTTATAGTTCAATTAAGAGTACAAAGATATTTTGAAAAGCTTTTAATAAAAAACTGAAGGTTGAAGTTGTTATTATAAAAAATTTCATACATGAAAATTTTTTAAATATAAGAATGACATTAAAGTTATCTTATCAGATTTGTTCATGTATACAATATTATTTACATATATGTTATTGTTTACATATACAAAAAGTTATTGCAGTAAATAGATACAATCTAGTAAATTCTATCTAAAAAAATTAGGTTTTATTGTCCGGTTGTGATCCTTTTAATATTTTTAGAAACTTACTTAGTAAAAGTATTATTTATACAATATTATATATGCATATGGTATAGTTTATAAGTGTAATAATGATAATTGAAATAAACCTAAAAAAAGTAGCCTAAGAAAAGAAATGACTTAAAATTTGTATAAACAAGAGGTGGAAAAAAATTATTATATTAATTTTATAGAGAATTGCATGAGGTATTGTTACATCCATTTCCTTAGAAGTAAGGATGAAACTCTTGAAATGTTTAAATATTACAAGAATAAAATTAAAAATCAATTTAAAAAAAAATAAAGATAATAAAAAGTGATGAAGGTAAAGAATACAAAGCATAATTTGGTGAATCTTGTTTCCAATATAATATTATTCTTTAAACTACTATTTTTTATTCATCATAATAAAATGACATTGCAAAACATAAAAATCAAATATTAAAAAAAATGATGAGGGTCATATTGATAAGTTCAAGAGCACATCAAAATTTACAGAGGAAGGCAATTTTAACTGTTAATCATATACTGAAGTACCACATAAAAAATTAAATAAAACACAATATGAATTGTAAAAAGGTAGAAGATCTTTCTACAAATACCTTAAAATGTAGAGGTATCTTGCAAATATAAAAATACATGATTCTAAAAAAGTCAAAACATGATCTAAAATTATATAATTATACCATTTTAGTAGTACTAGAATTTATATAATTATACCATTTTAGTAGTACTAGAATGTATAATTATGCTAATTGGATATCTAATATTAAGAATTTGATATCTATAAATGGATATGTCTTCACACTGGTGAATCAGCTGTTTCATGAAAATTCTTTAGGCAAATATGAATTACTAAATCCATGATAGAATTATAATTTATTATTTTTGATAAAGTTGTAAAAAAAACCAAATGAATTTAAAATTTTTTAGAGAATATTCCATGTTGGATAAAACTAGTGTCAGCTATTAATATCAATTGCAATAATCATTTAGCAATTAAAATGACATAAAGTATTACATATAATAATAAGTCTAGATATATATATGTCATGTATATAATACCATAAAAAACACTAGATCTTAAATAGAATTATTTTTAATTTTGTAAAGTGAAAGGAAATTAATATGGATCCGTTAACCAAAAAGAGCTTGTGTATAATTCATCTAAGAGAATAGGCTCAAAACTTTTAAAAGATAAAAGAATATAATGATTATAACAATATATAGTTGATTAGAAATTATAAAATTTATATTTAAATAAAAAATTAAGTCATATAATATTTTTAATAGCACTAAAAAAATTATTATTTCCTATATAGTGAAATAAATACTAGTTATAACATGATATCTCTTATAACATGATATCTCTTATTTAACATGTCTTTGTGATTGTAAGCTAACAATTTATACTAATTATTTTTTTACTACAATCTTCCTATAATCAACTAAACATATTTGTATACTAGCATAATATATTTACTAATTTTAGTTCTACAATCGTTACACACACAGGGGCATGAAAGAGACGATGGAAATCTTAACAAAATTAACTGAGTCGAATAATTTATTAATCAATTATTACCAGAATGCATTGACCTTAGCTAGCTAATTGTACAAACATGCCAGCCCCATAAATGAAAGCAGAATAAAATGGAAGGGAATGGAATATAAGATTTTACCAGATGATGAGCTTTACACGATTTCTGTGTTGAAGAAAATTAATGCAAATATAGCACAAAATCACCAGGAAATTAACTTCTAGTACAGGGATTTTCCAACAACACTGTCAAACTGCACAGCTAATATCGCACAATAATCATACAAATATAAAAAATCAATCACTGCAAGCTCTCCTAACCAGAACTACTATCAATTATTCGATTAAAACTCCTGGCCTGCACTCACAGGCAGGACCCTACAAAAAAAGAAAGAAAGAATGAAGTAATTGAATATCCCGAGCTTGCTGGGCAATTGTTGAAATCAATCAACAAGGAATCAGATCAATAAACCATCGAATGACATTCACAGGCAACTTCACCAGGCTCACTGCAAGATTTGCGAGTCCAGCACAACAAATGCAACAAGGGCAGAGGCAACTCAGCACAGAACTGTCATAATCAAATCATTCATTGTCTCAACGGTTATTAATTAACAGAAATTTCATCAAATCTATTTAAAAAACAGAAAAATAAATCGTCAATAGATTAAGAGATTTATTAACTTGGCATAAGATCCAGTTCTAAAGAAGCGGGGAAAAGGAACATGTCTAAATCAGTAGCAAGGAAAATATAATGCAAGAAGCACGAACTAATTAAAAGGAAAAAGAAATGAAGCAAATTCCTTTTTTCTTTTCGGGTTGGGGAGATTAAGAAGAATTTGCGTATTCTTAATTGGTTTATATGTATATCAAAGATGCATTGGCATGATGTAGACGAGAAATGTAGAGTATATTAATTAAAAAAAAAAATTAACAACGCAGATGGGAATGGAAGGGAAGACTCACCCAATAACCCAAACAACAGCTCCGATGAGAGACAAAACCAGAGCAATAAGAGCAAAGGGCAATCCAATCAAGAAACCTAAAGGCCTGCAATCATCCATAATGTATAATCTTTCTTCTCTCTCTCTCTTTCCGTCTATTTTTATCTTTCTTTCTTCAGGTATCAACAACACAGGACAAATCCCTTTTCGCCAACAAGGATATATTTGGGGTTTGGCGAGAGAAAGGGATCCAAAGCAAGAGCTTAATTACAATCATTATCTTCCCAAGCAAATTTTAATTTTATAGTAACATGCAAATGAGTGCAGGTTGCCCGCGGAAACCTTGGGCTCTGTAAGATTACTGTTTTTCCAAAACTACCCTAGTAGAAAAAAATGTTATTTTAAAGAGTAATGGGTATTTTAGGAGTGTTCCTTTAAGTTCAAGGGTGTGAGACTTTTCTTCAAAGTTCAATTTCGCACTCCTGTTGCTCTCGGTACGCTTCCATGGGGAATACAAGACCTTTCGGGATTTAGAACGTGATAAATTAGACCCCATGGATAATACAAGACCTTTCTGTAGGAACAAGCAGGGTTTGTTTTCCACGCTTATTTATCTTTGCCAAGGGAAGTATTCACTTGTTTGCTAGATAATACGGTTTGAGACCTATCCCGTAACGTATATCACCCTATATGCAAATAAATTCATCTTTCTCACTCTACATTTTGCTGATGATCTCATGATCTTTATCAATGGAGAGTTAAATGCAATGAAACACCATGTACAAGACATGGAGTACGAAACGCATGCCATTTCCAAGACACAAAACAGGAAATGCAACTCGAGCCTAAGAACTAGTGGGCTAGGATGTGCAATCAACTCTTCATTTGGGCTCAGTCACTGTACATGATCCAAAGCTCTACTAGACCCAGGCAGGGAGACAACTTTCAAGGAGCTCGACTAGACTTCCAAGTAATCCAATTGCACGTCAACAAATCATTTGGGCTTCATATTGGCTCTGGGGTCTTCACCAGTTTGGGTGAGACTTTATACTCAATTATACATGTCTAGAAGACGTCCAATACCCAACATAACAGCATGGCCCCAGACATGCAAAGTTTCCACTCGTTTGGTAGTAATAATTATTTTTTTATTTAGAAATATTTTAAATAATATTTTTTATTTTTTAAAAAATTATTTTTTATATAAACACATCAAAACAATTAAAATACCAAAACTAATAATTTAGAAGCAAAGACAAAAATAAAAATAATTTATTTTGTTTTAAAAATATTTTTAAAATATAAAAATATATAACTCTCAAATATCTTCAAATTATAATCGGATAGTTAATGCGGTTTAAGGTAATTTTACATCTAGTGGATGATTCATATGATAAAATCACACCACAAACCATTAATAAAGAAACTAAACACATGATGACTTTTGCTCTAGAAATGAATTATTTTTAAAGTTTTGCATGGTCTTGAGATCTAAAGCTTGTTTATTTTTATATTTCAAAAATATTTTTAAAATTATTATTTTTTATTTTTTTTTAAATTATTTTTTTGATGTTTATATTGTTCTAACGCGTTAATGTTAAAAATAAATTTTTAAAAATTAAAAATATATTTTAATATATTACTGAGTAAAAAATAATTTAAAAAATAATCATTCTCGTAGTTTTAAACCATCCTTTATTAACCATGTCATTGTTGAAATTTTTTAGAATGATGTGGTTTGTGACTCATCTATTTCTCTAGCTTTCCTCTTTAACAGTTGCTTGAAAATAATATTTTTTTAAATTTATTTTTAATATTAATATATTAAAATAAAAAACTAATTTAAAGTAAAAATTCAAAATTTTTATAGAAAATTAATTTAAATTAAAAAAATTAATTTCATGAAACTTTGGTTACACCACAGTAAAAAATGAGGATGGACGGTTGTTGGTGAAGATGAGAAAGGAGGTATATGTTTACAAACAAATATGTAAATCAATATGTAATAAAAGTCTAATATGATCGTTGTCAAACTAATGTGTTGATCAATGTGTACTTTTCAACATTCTTAATTACATTGTTAAGGAAAGTGTCATTGGAGACTTCAAGAAGAAGCTAAGTAAAAAAAAAAAAATTTGTTTATGGTAATTAGCAGTGTTTTAAGACCCGGTCCAGCCTAACAGGTCGACCCGGGTCTGTGACTGGGCTAGGTCTAAGCAAAAAGCAGGCTAGGAATTGGCCTAGTCAGACCCGGCCGCCCCGGAGGGTCGACCTGAGACCCGGCTGCCCGGGCACACTCGGCCGAGACCCGGGTTTATTTTATATATATATATATATAAACAGCGATCAAGGATTGAAGAGTCTTCTACTCATTTACTCTTATTCGCGACTGGGAGTGAAATGGTTTTGATAATTTCTTGAAATTATCAAAACCATTTCACTCCCAGTCGCGAATAAGAGTAAATGAGTAGAAGACTCTTCCATCCTTGATCGCCGTTTCAATTTTAAGCATAAGGTTAGATGAGTTTTTACTTGTTTCTGTCTTCTTTTGCCTTTTGTTATCCTCTATTTCATTTTCTTCCCTCTATTGAACTTGTGGGAAAGTATAACAGTGGCATCGATTCTTCCCTCTGTTGACCCATCGGTTCTTCCCTCTGTTGACCCATTGATTCTTCCTATCGATTGACCCATCAATTCTTCCCATAGGTATGTATCTCAATTTCTCTTTTTTTTTTCTACGACTTCAAATGGTCAAATACATGTTCATTTGCTTTGAATATTGTTGTGAATATTGCTGTGAAATGTGAATATTTTGTTCGTTAATTTTTGTAGCTTGAATATTCTGCAAGTAGCTGTGAATATTATTGTTAATTTTTTGTTGTCCCTGTTCGTTTACTTCTGTTTAAGTTGATATTGGATGTCCTTGTTCGTTTGCTTCTGCCTTTTCTTCTGCTTCTGTTAATGCTTAAGTTAAATCAGAATTTGAGACTATCCCCATATTAATCTACTCACTGAAAAAGTACTAGCACTTTTATTTTTTATTTTATCCGTGTTGGCCCTTTTAGTTTTTTATGATGTTGATATATCAACTTTATGGATGGTGTTGGCCATTTCAATTTTCTGTGATATTGATATAATAGATTAGTTATTGTTGAACTGCAGTTGAGAATTTGGGTGGGTTGGCCATTTAACTGAATTTGTGAGAATTAGTATTAGTTATTGTTGAATTGAAAGTGTTTGTGAACTAAAGTTATTGAACTTGTTGAGTTCTAAGATAAGATAGGATGAAGTATTGTGTGTAGTAGCATGAAATCAGAATTTTATTATAGAAATGAATTGAAACTTTAATTATGGTAGTAATTAGTAATCTAGCTGAAAGAATTTTCCAATGATATCTTATAAATTATGTCAAGTCCTTAGAATGTCTTCACCTGATGGTAATACTCCAAGTAGTGATTCTTCAACAGTCCAATCATCTCAACCTTTAATTTCCATTCCATGTCAAGTGGTAGTAGAGGAAGAACAGATTTGACATGGGGTCATTGTAGAGAAGCTCCTGAACTTAGTGTTTGATGTAAAAAAAATTAAATTAGTATATTTATATTATGCTAAAGTATTTGCGAATGGTAACATTAATCGATTTAAGCAATATTTAGCTAGAGCTAAAGGAGAACTTGAACAATGTCGCAAATGTCCTCTTGATGTTCAACATTAAATGCTTTTGAACCTTAAAGGAAATGTTAAAAAAAAAAAAGAGTTAGAAAAATGCAAGCAGATTTCAATCCATTTAATGCACAACAAATGAAGCATTAAAAGATGATGATTAGGTAATTAGAAGATGATGATGGTGATTGATTAGTACTTAAAAATGCATTTTTATCAAGGTTTTATGTCATCATTTTGTACTTGAAGTATCAATAACTCCTTAACTAAAACATGTTTTATAATAATGTATCTAATAATATAAGATACTTTTAATTTGTGATAAATGTTCATTTTAAATGCAGTGCTATCACATAAATAAAAGGATTGATTGATGAATTTAAGAAATGAAATTGAAAGGATAAAGAGATGACCAAACTTAGAAAAAAGATGTCGATGCAATCCAAACCGGAATACTGTTTGGTAATTGGGTCATATTTGGAGCTATAGATCTCATATTTAGGTCTACTTTATATGGATGGAAAGGTAAGACATAGGCCTATAACTTTCATAAGGATCCTAAGACTTAAAAAGGCTATTTTCAAGTCCAAATTCTAACAACAACAAAGAAGTCCACATCTGTCTTCCAGCCCGAGCATTGTTCAGTGTTTCGTCCATATCTAGAGTTCTAGAAGCTCAAACTTTCATGTTTTTAAGTGGCTCTAATTTTTATGTTATCAATGATGTTTTGGGTAGACAAGAGAAGATAAAGATTGTCACCAAGTCAAGAGTTGGTCACCCACTCATCAATTAGTCATCAAATCAATAGTTCCCAATTTTGGCCTATAAAAGGAGGTATTTGCCATGCATTTAGGCATCTTGGTTTTCAGATCAAGATCATGCTCTTGCTTTCTCTCTTTGTATTTTTTGTAATGTTTATGCTTTGCTTTCATTAATATGAAGTTTATGCCTTTTATTTCCTTTCATTTACTTAGTTAAATTTTATCTTATTTATGTTTTTATTTTATTTATTTATTTATTTTTCTTTCTTTCATTATGTTTATTATGTTAAAGTAAAAAGGTTACACTAATGGTGTAAGAATAAGTATAGTGCAAACTTAATATGGACTTTAATGTTTGATACTAACATGTTTTGTATTTGTTATCTTATTCACTCTTTAATACTTTGCTTGTTAAATAATTAATCTTGATTTATGTTTTATAACACTTGGTACAAAAAATATTTGGCACTTTCATAGTTCATACTGTATGGTATAACCGACACCTGAGCTATGAAAGGAACTTGATTTATTGTTATCATAAGTTATAATCATGAATGATTGGCGAGATTTACAAGTATTAGCATTAATCGAATAAGATGACTAATGTAATCATGTTAACAATTTATAATCTGACTAGAACCTCCTTTGTGTGCGGTTTCCACTTGAATAATAAGAGTTTATACTATACTTGTTTGACATACCATTAGTGGATCCTCTAACCTTGATATTTATTGTTATCATTGTTTAATCTTTACATTAATATTTCATCTCAAAGTTCTTATCTTCTTCTTCTCGTTCTCCTTCTTTTTCTTTACTATTACTATTACTATTACTATTATTATTATTATTATTATTATTATTATTATTATTATTATTGCTACTAATATTATTATTGTTGTTGTTGTATTTACTATTGTTGTTGTTTATAATTGTTGTTTATAATTTGTACAATTAACCTCCTTATGGTTCAACCCCGGTCTTACTAGGTTATTTTTTACTTCGACACTCTTACACATGGAAGAAGACATTAATCTTTTTGTCATGTCAGTGATGATGATGATAAGGAGGATGATGAGGATGTCAATACTAAAAAACATATGTTACCACCGAAGGTTGCAAAAAAAAAAGATTCAAAGAACCAGCACTGTAAAACAATCAACTACAAGTTATGGAAAACAGAAGAAATCTACAACATTAGGGACATATTTCTAGTCGAGAACAACTCATGATGCTCCAAAATCTCTTCAAAATTATTGGCAAAGGAAAGACATAGTTTAACGGTATGATCTTGCTTTAGCGAAGTGGATGTTTGCATATATGCCATTTAATGTTGTTAACTCTATGTATTATCAGCATGCCATAGATGTTGTACAGTCATGGATCCTGGTTATAAATGACCAAACTTGCATGCTATTAGTGGTTATTGCTTGTCAAAAATGGTTGATGAAGTGAAGATTTATGTTGAGAGTTATCGAGAGATTTGAAAGAAGACTAGTTGCACATCAATGGTTGATGGATGGACAGATCAGAAGAGAAGGACTTTAATTAACTTCTTAGTATATTGCCTAAAAGAATTGTTTTTTTAAACCGTAGATATATCAGATGCCTCAAAGACTGCTAAATTGTTATATCGGTTGTTTAGAGAGGTTGTTTTGTATGTTGGGTGACACGACTAAAAGATTGATGTCTTCTCCTAAGTGCAGGAGTGTCGAAGTAATAAATAACCCGACAAGACCGGGGTCGAACCACAGGGAGGTTAATTATACAAATTATAAATAATAATAATATAACAACAATAACAATAACAACAACAACAACAACAACAACAACAATAATAATAGTAATAACAACAATAATAATAATAATAATAATAATAATAAAGAAAAAGAAAAAGAAAAAGAAGATGATGAAGATGAGAACTTTGAGATGAAATATTAACGTAAAGATTTAACAACGATAACAATAAATGTCAAGGTTAGAGGATCCACTAATGGTATGTCAAACAAGTATAGTATAAACTTTTATTAGTCAATTGAAAACCACACACAAAGGAGATTTCAATCAGATAATAGATTGTTAACATGATTACATTAGTCATCTTATTCGATTAATGTTATTACTTGTAAATCTTGTCAAGCATTCATGATTATAACTTATGTTAACAACAAATCAAGTTCTTTTCATAGCTCAGGTGTCGGTTATATCATATAGTATGGGTTATAAAAGTGGCAAGCATTTGTTGTACCAAGTGTTATATAACATAAATCAAGATTAGTCATTTAACAAGCAAAGTATTAAAGGGTGAACAAGATAACAAATACAAAACATGTTAGTATCAAACATTAAAGTCCATATTAAGTTTATATTATACTTATTCTTACACCATTAGTGTAGCCTTTTCACCTTAACATAATAAACTTAGCTAGGCATAATAAAAGAAAGAAGAATAAATAAACAAAATAAGAACATAAATAAGATAAAAGTTAACTAAGTAAATGAAAGGCATAAACTTGATATTAATGAAAGTAAAGCATAAACATTACAAAAAATACAAAGAGAGAAAGCAAGAGCATGATCTTGATCTGGACACCAAGATGTCTAACTGCATGGCAAATGCTTCCTTTTATAGACCAAAATTGGAAACTATTGATTTGATGACTAATTGATGAGTGAGTGACCAACTCTTAACTTAATGACAATCCTTATCTTCTCTTATCTGTCCCAAACGTCATTGATAACGTCAAAATTGGAGCCACTCGAAAACATGAAAGTTGTAGGCAATTATCTCATCTTTCTTGTGTAAATAATTTAGCTTATTTGGACTTTTAGAACTCCATATATGGCTAAAATACTGAACAATGCTCAGGCTAGAGGACAGATTCGGGCTTCTTTGTTGTTGCTACAATTTGGACTTGAAAATGACATTTTTAGATCTTGGGCTCCATATAAAAGTTATAGGCCTATATCTTACCTTTCCATCCATATAAAATAGACCTAAATTTGAGATCTATAGCTCCAGATATAACCCAATTACCGAACAGTGTTCCGGTTTGGATTGCACCGACATCTCTTTTCTAATTTTGGCCATCTCTTTGCCCTTACAATTTAAGTTTTTAAAGTCATCAATCAATCCTTTTATTTATGTGATAGGCCTGCATTTAAAATGAACATTTACAATAAATTAAAGGTATCTTATATTATTAGATATATTATTATAAAACATGCTTTAGTTCAGGAGTTATTGATACTTCAAGTGCAAAATGATGATATAAAACAATGATAAAAATATATTTTTAAGTACTAATCATTGGGATAGAAAACATTGTGCATATGGTGACTGATAATGTTATAAATTATGTTGCTGCTAGTGGGTTATTGATGGAAGAATTTCCTTCAATATTTTGGTCTCCTTCTGCTACTCATTATATCAACCTATACTTCAGGGCATTGTAAATTATAGTCAGTTTGTTGTGTTATTGAACATGGTTTTGGTATCACAAAGTACATTTATAATCATTGTTATCCATTATATTTGATGAGGAAGTTCATTGAAGGAAAAAAAAAATACTTCGTCCAGCTCTTACTTGTTTTGCCACCAATTTCATTGCATTGTAAGCATTTTAGCTCATAAAGATGAGTTGAGAGCTATGATGACATCTAGGGAATGAGTCTCATCTGCTTATGCTAAAGATATCAAAGGAAAAAAGTTTGTTGAGAGTGTGTTAGACTCTTTGTTTTGGAAAGAATATGCAATAATTGTGTGGTTCATCCCATAGTTTGTAAAGCCAGAGATTTTATGCAGGAAAATGGATTAGCTATCATATTCGAGAAGCTTTATGCTTCCATAAAGGGATTAGAGAAGGGACTCCTTGAAGGTTCAAATGAGAGGCTGGAAATGTTGTCAAGTATAGGGCCCGAAATGCAACAAATTAGTGTTGTTGGATCGATCAGATTGGAATTTTATAACATTGATTTTGGATGGGGAAATGTCGAGAAGGTGGAGCTCACATCCATAGATAGAACTAGAGCGTTTTCAGTGTTGGATATTGGAAATGGAAGTGACCAAAGGACTGAAATTAGTGTGGCTTTGAAGAGGCCTGAAATGGAATCTTTTGCTTCTTTTTTCTCTAATGGCATCAAAGTTATGCCATTCAAGCAAATTCAATGAAAGAAAAAAGAGAAGGTTTTCTGTGTGAGATTGGTGTTTTGTATTTTTAGTTCAGGTTCCATATCAATTACCTAGTTTGGAGTTAAATAAAGAAGACTATCCTAGATGAAATGTAACGTTATGTCTAAGCATTATGTAATAATCTAATTTTTTACAATATAAAATTAAAAAAATAATAAAATAAAATGAATGAAAAATTAAAATTTATATCAAAACAACACAAATTAAAAGCTTTAATAGATTTGAAAGTAATTTTAAAAATTAACATATATAAATTTTCAATTAAACTTTGATTTAGTTGAATTAATGATACTGAGAGTTTGATTGAATAATGAATAAGTTTAAGAAGTTAATTAAACTTTGAATTAGAATTAGTTTAATTAATAAAATTAGAAAAATAATTAAATAAATATTAAGTTTTTGAGCTATTTAAAGTCAAAATTACAAGTGATTAAGGTCCAGGATTATTTTGTAAAATTTACTGCATTTCTACCCTGACGTTAGATTAAGAGTTTGTGAAACTTGGAGGATCAGATTGAAAAATGGTTGCCTAGTCCAGAAACGGTGCCATTTTTCATTTCTGGCCATCGTTTTCTTCCTCTGGAAATAGAGGAAACGACCTGCAAATAAAAAAAAAAATCCTTCCTAGGCATATAACTCAACACAAGTAAAGACAAATTGATTTTGGTCTGCTATGGTCCCTGATCCAATAATGCTCCCCCTTCAAATATGTCACTAGAGTTCGAGTCGAAGTCTGCCACCAACACTCCGATCATGACAAGACTATTGGTGTCGGAGTCCTAGCAAGAAACCAACTCCCCATGCTATGCTTATCAAGAAGAGAGACATAGCCTTATGCAGAGAAAGAACACCCTATAAATAAAAGAATTTAGAGAGAACAGAGGGGCAGAGGGAGGAAAAATTGAGCTAAAACAAGAACCAAACGAGAAAAAAATAGAAAACACAGAGAGGAGAAAAGACAGCAAACAGAGAATGAACAAGATTAAGAAAAAAGAGAGAGAGAAAAAATGAATAAAAAAAGAAAAGGTTGCCCTGTACTGTTTGGTTCTCGTTCTTGTTTTTTTTATTAACGTGGATGTCTGAGTCAGTTTACGCGCACCTTGACTAATCCTACGGGCCCTGACGTTAATGACCATGTAAGTCTCTAGTAACCATCATATTAGCTATCACAAGGTTTGAACCTGAGACCAAAGGGGGAGTAAACTCCTTAGTTCCAAATTCTTACTGCTATGTCACCTTCTAAATGGTTATAATTACATAGGTACTATAGCAAACATGCGTGAATAGTATTTTTTGTATTTTGTATTTTTTTCAGCTATGTGCTCAATCTATGGACTATTACTGTTAAATGCAAATATATCATACAATGTTTTTTTTTTTCGTGTAAAAAGGGAAAATAATAATAAAGGATTCCTCTTCAAATTCAATTTTTTGTAAAATTATTCAATGACGCCAGAGTTAGGAATATCGTAATTCTTTGGATTTGTGCAATATTTACCAATGCTAAAGTTGAAAATATTCATATAAATTGTTCATTAAAACTAGAGTTAGGAATATAATAGAAAAAAAAAAAGAGAAAACATATTATTAGCAATATTAAATAAAACCAGCAATGCAGTCTACCTCATGCAAGACGTTTGAGAGGTTATAACACCTTTTTTTTTTCATGTAACCAGTCTTATACCATTATAATTTTTATTGACTAGTTAGGGTTTCTAGTGACCACAATAATAGGTGGCAACTCCTTAAACAAAATATTTTTTTCTATAAAACAAGATGTTAGATATCTAGTTTTTTCAATCGAGAATATTTTTAATCAATCACCGTGATATCCGGGGGTGGCACATTGGTAAATATAATTTCCATGGAACTTATATTTTCTTTTTTGAAAAGTAATAATTTAATTTTTATTGAAACAAAATGATTTTCCAGTAAATGTTTTCATTTTGTTTTTAATATTTTTAATTTTAAAAAATCTAATATTTTTGTATGTCATTTAATTAATAAAAACTAAAAACATTATGAAGATATACCCAAAAAAATTCAAAATGATTAAATAAATATAAAAAATATACATCACTAATTAAAAGCTTTTTATGTCGTTAATGTACAAAAAAAAATGAAAATCTTTGCTAAAAGTTTTATTTCTTAAACAATATTACACTGTTTATGCATTCTCGTGAAGAACTCTTTAGAACTGTCATTAAATCCCAGCCAATAATATTTACATTATTTTCAATGAATTATGGAGTCAAAAGATAGTAAAGTGCATCTCCTCCCCTCTTCCCTTGAAATTTAAGTTTTCTAAAACATCTTCTACCAGAAAAAAATTGAAAAGCGGTCATTTGGCCACCATGGCCTTTTCTCCTCAGTCTCCTGCCATCAGCTCTTTTGTATCCCACTTAGTTCTCATTGATGTGTGTGAGAAAGAGTGTTCTCATCTCTCAAATCACTCATCGTCAACACATCCTCTTGCTTCTGCCCTTTTTTTTCCTAGTGTGTTTTACTATCTGAGTTTCTTCACCGTGAGTAGTGCAGAGAGATGCAGCTTGTGTGTCAGACCTGTTTTTTAAAGAATTTTTTATTTGAAAATGTATTAAAATAATAATTTTTTATTTAAAAATATTATTTTTCATACCATCAAATTAAAATAAAATAAAAATATAAAAAAATATTAATTTAAAATAAAATAAAATAAAAAATTTTAAAACATAAAAATATTACACTCCAAATGTTATGAATTAATTAACTTTTAGTTGTTATAGTTGTGGTTTTAAAAAAAATATTTTATAAAAAGTACTTTTAGTTAGAATTAGTTTTAAAAAATAGGTGTTTGATTAAAACTATGGTTGAAATTAAAGTTGAAAAAAAAAATAATTTAATATGTTTGGTTAAGAATGCTTTTGAAATTGAGGTTATAAAATAATTTTAAAAAATATATATATTAATATTGATGGTTTTAAATTTAAATATTATAGAATTAATTACTTCTATTACATAATAAATAAATAATATTTTATATAAAATATTATTTATTATTTTATTAAATTATTTATAATTTTATTACGTATAAAATTCATCCTATAAGGACTATAGGTTACATGGTTTTTTGAGCGTGTAATAAAATCAGGTAAAATATCATTAGAAATAAAATTAGAATTGCAATTAAATTCTACAGATACTATATCATCATGTGATATTCTTTTAATTTATATAGTATTATTAAATAAAATTAAGCATTAATTTTTTAAGTAAAATATAATTTTAAAAAAATTAAATTTTTTTATCAAATCAGACACAGTTCAATGAATTATACTCTCATGAATAGTGCAACAAAAATTCACGTAAACAGTGTCAGCAGAATACTTCTCACACTGCAAGTAAATTATAATTTACTTGGGTACTGTTAGCTTAAAAAGTGAGCATTACTAATATAAATTTAATTCACCTAGTATTATTTGACATAGATACTATTATAAATAGTGATCAAATAAATAAATAAAAGGAGCTGCTAACTACTTTTACAAAATTCCTGAAAAAATTACAGGGTTTATCATATAAAAAATTACTTTTTTTTTATATTATCAAATATTTAATTTATATGATTTACATATAAATAAAAAAAATAGCTCCCAATTGCTTTTACAAAATTCCTGAAAAAAATTATAGGGTCTATCATCCTGATAAGAAGGAAGCTCCGCTATTATGGATGACTGGAGAGAAGTGCCAATCAGTCAAAACGAAAAGAAGAACATCATTATAATAAGCAAGCTCAGCTACTATCCTTTCGTTTTTTTCTTGGCACAGAAATGGCTCATTTCGATCAATCTGACAACTGTTGGTTGCCGAGTTCTATAGAAGGAGCAAGAGCTGAAACGAAATAAACATATCTCTCTCTCTCTCTCTCTCTCTCTCTAGCTATCTCTATGGCATCACCGAACTCAGTAAAGATACTTGATATCTGCGAAGTGGCTGCCGCTTATGATTCTACCACGTCAGCCACCGAAACAATATTCTCTCCTACTTTTTGTGAACTGACATATCTCAGATTTCCTCCATCTGATATGCCTCTGCTTCTTCAAACTTACTGATTCAAACCCTACCTTCTTTCACTCTGTAATTTTCCCCAGTCTCAAACAATCACTTTCCCATGCACTCGTCCACTTCCTCCCTATCGTCGGCAGCCTAACATGGCCCCCTGAATCCTCCAGACCCTTCTTTGTTTACCATCCTAAAAACGATTCCGTTTCAGTTACACTTGCCGAGTGTAATGGTGATTTCGATCGCCTTATAGGCAGTGGAATCCATGAAGCTGTTGAATCACATCCTTATGCTCCCCAATTCGTCGCAACTGAAACTAGGTCGCCATTATTGGTTTTACAAGTAACATTATTTCCCAACAAAGGCTTTTGCATTGGTATGGCAATGCACCATGCAATATTTGACGGGAAAAGCGCATCTATGTTCCTCAGAGCTTGGGCTTATACATGCAAATATATCGTCGAAAAAGGAGAAGCCCCACGTTTATTGCCAGCAGAAATCACCCCAAGTTTTGAATGGAAAAGTATCCAAGATTCCAAAGGTTTGGAGGAGGCGTACATTAACTTTTGGGCAACCATGGGGAAACGGATAGAATCAGGTTCAGACTCGAACCCAAAAGGTGTGAAGCCGTTGACGAAACTTGAAGTGCAACCCAACTTGCTTCGAGCAACCTTTCATTTATCTAGTGAAGCCATTAAGAAGCTTAGAGAAAGTGTGTTGCGTTATCACCCGGAAGCAACAGACCCTACAAAACGACTTCATCTCTCCACTTATGTTCTGGCATGCTCTTATGTATTGATCTGTCTTGTCAAAGCAAGAGGAGGAGATGCCGACAGAGAGGTTTATTTTTCGTGGTCAGTGGATTGTAGAAGCCGTTTAGACCCTCCTCTTCCACCAAATCATTTTGGTGACACTATTGTGGCTCATCACATAGTTTCTAAAGCCGGAGATTGTATGCAGGAAAATGGATTAGCTATTATAGCCGAGAAGCTTAGCGCTTCCATAAAGGGACTGGAGAAGGGACTCCTTGAAGGCTCAAGTGAGAGGTTTGAGATGTTGTTAAGTTTGCGGCCAGAAGTGCAACTAATTAGTGTTCCTGGAGCTACCGGATTAAAATTTTACAGCACGGATTTTGGATGGGGAAATGTCGAGAAGGTGGAGCTCACATCCATAGATAGAACTGGAGCGTTTTCAGCGTTGGATATTGGAAATGGAAGTGACCGAAGGACTGAAATTGGCGTGGCTTTGAAGAGGCCTGAAATGGAATCTTTTGCTTCTTTTTTCTCTAATGGCGTCTAAGTTATGCCATTCAAGCAAATTCAATGAAAAGAAAGAAGAGAATGTTTTCCGTGTGAGATTGGTTTTTGTATTTTCAGTTTAAGCTCCATATCAATTACCTAGTTTGGTGTTAAATAAAGGAGACTATCCTAGATGTCATGTAACGTTATGTTCATGCATTGCTAAATATGATTTCTGTGGAACTTATATTTTCTTTTAAAGAAGTGATAATTTAATTTTATTGAAACAAACTGATTTTCCAGTAAATATTTTCATTTTGTTATTAATATATTTAATTTTTAAAAATATAATATTTTTTCCATGTCATTTATTTAATAAAAACCAAAAACATTATTATAAAAATCAATGTACCCAAATTAAAAAATCAAAATGATTAAATAAAGATAAAAAATATGCATCACTAATTAAAATCTTTTTATCTCGTTAATATACTCAATTTAAAAAAAAAATCTTCCCTAAAAGTTTTATTTTTTAAACAACATCCTATCATCATTTCAAAAGAAAATTTCAATTCTCATTTTGGATTAAGGGGAAAAACATGATACAGGTGTGGATGGGGTTGGTGGATTGGGGCTGAGGAGATAAAGGGGAAAAAAGAAACAGGGGTTCTCATTTTGCATTGCCTTCGAGGTATGACGACATATGGCCTCGATCCTACTCATGGTTATTCTTTTATGTTACATGATTTTACAAATATAGATTAGGCAAGTAATATTAATAAGAGGAAATCTATATATAATTATTTGATTTCTTTGATCAGATATTAATTTTATAAAAATTAGATAAACAATATATATTTGCTCTTTTTTTTTTATTGAAATTGAGTATAAAATCTAAGTAAGTCGTAGTGCTAAGATTATTTAACTTTAATATTTATTGATAAATCTCTAAATTCTTTTTATTTCTATTCTTACTATTTAGTGTGATCATTCTGTGCCGCTTGCTTATCTGCCAATTATGTTTTTCATAAACAAGTTGAGATTAATTATCATTTTGTATAAAATAAGATTGCAAAGAAGGAGATTAAAATTTATTTTATTTATTTTTACAATAAACTTGTAAATATCTTCATTAAGCTACTTTTTACTCTCTTTTTTTGCTGCATTTCGCTTCAAGTTTCGGGTCGATCCTCCACCCTCAACTTGAGAGGGCATATATATATATATATATATATATATATATATATATATATAGGAAATATTATAAGAAATAATTTAAAAAAATATTATTACTATAAAAAAAACCATAACTTGTTTTTTGAAAAGATTAAAAAAATAAAAGAACTTGAGAAAACAAGTTAAATATTATTATTAACATTATAAATATTGTTACTGGGTCTAGTGTTACACCTAAATATAATACTCGAGTCTTAGATAGTTTTTAATATTTTTTATGAAAATAAAAGGTTGACTCGCATCGTAGCGTGAACCACCTAACTAGTAATATCTAGAAGATATTCAATACCGAACATAAGAGTTTAACCAAAAGATGTTTAAGTATATAATAACGATTGTTTTTTAAAGTTTTTTTATTCAGAAATACATTAAAATAATTTTTTTAATTTTTAAAAAATTATTTTTTACATAAATACATCAAAATAATTGAAAAACACCAAAAAAAATAATTTTAAACAAAGAAAAAAATAAAAAATTTATTTTTTAAAAAATATTTTTAAAATATAAAAACATATAGTATCTGAAATAACATCCCATCATAATTGGATACTCACAATGATTTTATGCATGTTTATATCCAGTGGATGATTCACATGACAAAATCACACCACTAAACATTAACAAAGAAACTAAAATATGATGACTTTTACCGTAGAAATGATGTTTTTTTAAGTTCCGTGAGTTTTTAAGATTTAGATCACTTTTGTTTTTGTATTTTAAAATTATTTTTAAAAACATTTGAAAATTTTTATTTTTATTTATTTAAAATTATTTATTTAAATTATTTTTAGATCATTTTGATATGCTAATATTAAAAAAATATACATATATTTTAATATTTTTTTTAAATAAAAAATATTTTAAAAAATAATTATAACATTACTTTTAAATATTATTTTTTAACCATTTCATATTTAAAATTTTATAGAATGTTAGGATTTGTGGTTCGTCTATTTCTCTAGCACCTTTAAGAAAGAAAGAAAAAAAAGAAAAAGAATCTAGCACCCTCTGAAAGTAGCCACGAAGACTAATGTTTTCTCGAGCGGGTTCTAAAAAAAGCCATATATTTTTAAAGTAGCTTTTTATTCCTTCAAAATCAATTACACAGTGCAAGCATCCATAGACCCTAACACCAACTATCTCTTACCTTATATATATATAAAATAAATATATTTCATAATATGATAATTGTTAATCAATATTAAATAAATAATTAAAATTAAATATATGATGAACCAATATTTCATGATGGAAAAAAAATTATTAATTATAAAAAATACTTAGAAATTGAACAAAATAATTTGTAGAAATCTACAATATTTTGCGAAGAAAAATATAGTGTTTTTGCCATATGATTTAACTTTTTGGTTAATAAAAAGCAAAACAATTCCACATCTAAATTTTCTACCAACTTAAAATTAAAAAAAAAATCACCAAAGATAATTTTGGAAGGAAAAAATCCATGAGAAATAACATTGTAACAATTGACAATGTTTTGTAAGGAAAACTACTGTGTTTTCCACAATAAAATAAAATAAAAAACCATTTAGAGAAGTACTGTAATAATTCATAAGTGTTCTGTGAGAAAAATTATAACATTTTTCATATATGATTTAACTTTATTGTAATTATAATTTTTAAAAAACCATGTGGAGAGACACTGTAACAATCTACAATGTTTTGTGAGGAAAGTTACAGTATTTTCCCCACATGATTAAGCTTTATTACAAAGTTAAATTCTAACCAACTCAATATTAAAAAAAATAAAAAAATATTAAAAAAACACAAAAGAAATTGGAAAAAAATAATGTGAGGAAAAACTGTATCAATCCATAGTGTTTTGTGAGGAAAAACTTGTATTTACTTGTAATTATAATCCTTAACCAAGTTAATATTTAAAAAATAAAATTAACCAAGATAATTTTAGGGAAAAACATAACAAAATAGAAAGAAATCATGTGGGAAAAAACACTATAACAATCCACAGTAATTTAAGAAGAAAGTTAATGTATTTTCCTCACATATTGTAACTGTAATTTTTAACCAGCTTACTATTAAAATATAAAATAAAAAAAAAAGATAATTTCAAAGAAAATCATAAAAAAACAACAAGAAAAATTACAGTATGTGGAGAAACACTATGTGGAAAAACACTACAGCAATCCATAATATTTTAAAAGAAAACATTACAAAATAAAATTTTTAATCATCTTAATATTTTAAAAGTAAAATCAATAAAAATAACTTTGGAAAAAATAAAAAAAAAATAAAAAAGTGGAAAGTTGAGAAAAAATAAAAGTAATGTTGGAAAAAATAAAAATACAAGAAAAGAAAAAAAAAAGAAAAAAGGGGAAAAAGGAAAAAGTGCAAAAACAAGTGAAAAGAGAGAGAGAGAGAAATGTATTGTTGATTACTATTGTAATCCATTCCATGGTGTATTTGGGTGTGAGGAAATTTTGAAAAAAATATATTATAAAAAAGGAAACCACAAAAGAAACTAGAAAAAAATTATATGAGGAAAAATTGTATCAATTTATAGTGTTTTGTAAGGGATCTAAGTAGTTTAATGTTTAAAAAATAAAATTGACTAAGAAAATTTTAGAAAAAAAATAACGAAACAAAAAAAAATCAAGTGGAAAAAACACTGTAGTAATCCACAGTAATTTATTAGAAAAGTTACAGCACTTTCCTCGCATATTATAACTGTAATTTTTAATTAGTTTAATATTTAAAAATAAAATTATAAAAGATAATTTTTAAAAAAATTATAAAAAAACAAAAAAATCATACAGAGAAACACTATATGGAAAAACATCACAACAATCCACGGTATTTTAAAGAAAATAAATTTCAAAATGAAATTTTTAACTAACTTAATATTTAAAAAGTAAAATGAATAAAAAAATTTTAAAAAATAAATAAATAAATAAAAAACAAAAAACAAAAAAAATAAAAAAAATACTTTATAAATTACTCTTCTAATCCACATTACATTTAGATATGAAAAAAAAAAATTCTTCGCACCATTTAGTTGGATATATAATAATATTATCTTCTTGCATGCAAAGACGGTGTTTGAAAATAATAATTTTTTATTTTATAAAATTTATTTTAGATATTATTATATTAAAATAATATAAAAATTAATTAAAAATTAAATTTAAAAAATCAAAAATTTCTTGAAAAAAAGTAATTTAAATTAAAAAAAATTAATTTCATGGCATTACTATTGTACTACATTGAGATCCTATTTTAGAAGATTATGCAAATTATGTTTCATTAAATTAAAAAAAATTAAATTTATTTTTTTATATTTTTAAATCATTTTAATATGCTAATAGTAAAAATAACTTTTTAAAAATAAAAAAAATATTTTAAAAAATAAATCTTACTATATTTTTAAATATTTTTATAAAAAAATTAAAAAAAGAAAAAAGAAAGAAAGAAAGAAAGAAGATAATGTGACTATGAATTGATATCGTCTCTCCATGGCCTTGTCGTTGAGAAATGGCATGGAGAATCTTTTATTGAAGGAGGGGACGGTTGTCGGGGAAAGCAGGATTAGTAGACGACAGACTAATGTGTCCATCAATGTGTAAGAAAAGTCTGATACGATCGCTGTCAAACTAATGTGTTAATCAATGTGTACTTTCTACTATTCGTAATAATTACATAGACATGGAAAGTGTAATTGGAGACTTCAGGATGAAGCTCGAGCAAAAGAAAAATAAATCAGTTTATGATAATTAGAAATTTTAATTGTTCTTTAGATATTTTAGGTAAAAAAAATTAATTATGTTAAAGAAAAGATTAAGATTATGCGAAAATACTTTAAATAAAATAAGTTTTTTCGTGTTTATTTTTAATAATAAAATATTTAATTGCATGTACATTCTAAGATTTTTATCTGTATACTATTAAAAATAAAATAAAATACTATCAAAACCTAACGCAGTAATTTAGGATCCATGCCTAACTACATCATCTACTCTTTAATTTTAGAATACAGGTATTGGATCCAAATAAATAATAATGATTGATACATTCGTAAATAGGCTTACATCAACAGAAAAATCATATAATGAAAAAATTACATTTAAGTTTTTTTTGTATTACAAAAAAAAATAAAGAGCCGTGTATTGATAATTATTATCCATTTGCCAATATTCTTGAATGATGATTAAAGGATTCATTTATTCGAGGTTTCTTTTATAAATAACAAAAAAGTAATTACACAATAAAATTGTGGAAAACAAAAGAAAGATGTCATAATTTCTTTTTTACTTCTAGCTTTTCCATGTATTTTTTTAAAGATAATTTTTTTCCTGAAAAATGTATGTTTCAGTGAAGTTTAATCAATATACATTATTTTTTTGGATTGTTGTTACTTTGTTTGCGTAATAGGATAGGTAAATACAAATACTAGAAAGAGAATAGAAATAATTTAGGGAGCCAAATTGGAGTCAAGCATGAAATAGGGGTCGAAAATGATTAGGACTAAAAAATAGTGGAAGATTATGCAATATATATATATATATATATATATATATATATATATATATATATATATGAAAAATAGATAAGAAATTAAACAAAATTGGAAAATTATAGGAAAGATACCATGCACATTACAAATAAAAAACTTAATTAATTAGAAATCAAAAAATTAATAAGGAAACAATAAAAAATTACCTAGCAATATTTTTCCAAATTAAAAAAAATACTTAAAATTAATATTTTAAGTGTTTAAGGATCATTTTGATGTTTCAATGTTAAAAATAAATTTTAAATAATAATAATAATAAGTATTATTTTAATACATTTCTAGACAAAATAAAATAAAATAAAATGCAACTTCTACCCCTATTGTAGAATGTATATATAAAAAACATTAGAATATATATAGAAAATATTTTTTTTAAATACTTGCATAAAAAATACATGCTCTAAAATAGCATGAATCAATTGATTTAAAGGTACATGGATGAACACCATGATAAGGAGGAAGCTCAGCTTTTATGGATGAGTGGAGAGAAGTACCAATCAATCAAAACGAGAAGAAGACATCATGATAAGGAGCAGGCTCTTCTATCTTCCTTTTCCTTTTTTCTTGGCACAGAAATGGCTCATTTCGATCAATCTGACACCTATCAGTTGCCGAGTTTTATTAACTTCTTGTTTATTTTTATATTTTAATATTATTTTAAAAAATTTAAAATTTTTTATTTAAAATTAAATTTTTTTTAATATATTATTTTAATGCAAATGCAATAAAAAATACATTTGCATTATTTAAAAAAATACATTTGAAAATTTCAATTCTCAAAATATAACACCTACTGATTTTAATGCAAAAATAATAAAAAATACAATAATATTACACTGTTTATGCATTCTCGTGAAGAGCTCTTTAAAATTATCATTAAATCCTAGCCAACAATATTTGCTTTTTTTTTTTCAATGAATTATGAAGTCAAAAGATAGTAAATTGCACTTCCTCCCCTCTTCCCTAGAAATTTAAGTTTTTCAGGTAACCTGCCCGGTAAAAAATAAAATACAAAAAGAGTTTTGTGAGCGGTTAAAAGAGTTTTGTGAGCGGTTTAATTAATCTTGATGACCTATCCAATAGGAAGAAGCAACACAAAGGATTTCATAAGTATCTCATTACCTTATAAAGAATAAAACATGAAAAGAATTTCACGAATAGTTTAATTGTTTTAAGCAACCTATCTGATAAGAAAAAGCAACGTGAAGGATTTCACAAGTGGTTTTCTTTTTCTAGATGATATAGCAGATGAAAAATAAAACACGAAAAGGCTTTTGTGAGTAATCTAATTGTTCCAGGCGACCTACTTGATAATAAAATGCGAGAAAACTCATAAGTGGTCTCATTGTTTCAAGCGAGCTGCCTAATAGTGAAAATATAGAGAGATTTATTTTAGAAGTGGTCTCATTGTAATAGATGACCTACCTAGGTAGGAAAATACAGAGATTTTTCAGGTGGTCTAATTCTCATGGGCGGCCTGTCCAGGTTAAAGATTTTTCCAAAGTGAAAAATTTTCAAAAACAATCCAATCTTGGCAATTTTAAGGTGGCCCTCCATTTGATGGATCCCGTCAGAACTTTCTCTTGTGAAATTTGCAACATTCATTGTTTAATGCCTCAAAATTTTGATAATATGTATGCATCTTTACCTTATTTGAAATATAGATTCTCATTTCTTTTTAATATTCTTGTTGCTTGATTGATAGGTACTTGTTATCTCTAATCTGGGTTATCTTTGTCATTTGGCTTTTACCCCACTCGAGTTGGATCATGTAAATTTTTCTCAGATTTGTTTACATAACTCAGTCTTCATGGCGTCCATCGTGACCCATTTGCTTGCTAGAGATTTTCATCTTATCAAATAATTTGAGAGGATCATATATTAATCCTCGTCTTACTTTTAAAAATATTCATTGTCACTTGTTTTGTTGTAGGAAATGGTTTTTTTTTTTAAAAAAAAAGATCGATTGTCCTTCTAAACATAATATTGCCCCTGATTAGTATTTAAAAGTGCATTTTTATCAAGATTTTATATCATTATTTTGCACTTGAAGCATCAATAACTCCTTAACTAAAACATGTTTTATAATAATATATCTAATAATATAAGATACCTTTAATTTATGATAAATATTCATTTTAAATGCAGGCCTATCACATAAATGAAAGGATTGATTTATGAATTTAAGAACTTAAATTGCAAGGGCAAAGAAATGACCAAAATTAGAAAAGAGATGTCGGTGCAATCCAAACCGGAATACTATTCGGTAATTGGGTCATATCTGGCGTTATAAATCTCAGATTTGGGTCTACTTTATATGGATGAAAAGGTAATATATAGGCCTATAACTTTCATATGGAGCCTAAGATCTAAAAAGACTATTTTCAAGTTCAAATTGTAGCAACAACAAAGAAGCCCGAATCTGTCCTCCAGCCCGAGCACTGTTCAGTATTTTGGCCATATTTGGAGATCTAGAAGTCTAAATGAGCTGAATGTTTTGCATAAGATAGCTGAGACAATTTCCTACAACTTTCATGTTTTTGAGTGACTTTAATTTTGATGTTATCAATGATGTTTTGGCCAGACAAGAGAAGATAAGGTTTGTCACCAAGTCAAGAGTTGGCCACCCACTTATCAATTAGTCATCAAATCAATAGTTCCTAATTTTGGCATATAAAAGGAGGCATTTGCTATGTATTTAGGCATCTTGGTGTCTAGATCAAGATCATGCTTTTCCTTTCTCTCTTTGTATTTTTTGTAATATTTATGCTTTGCTTTCATTAATATCAAGTTTATGCTTTTCATTTCCTTTCCTTAGTTAACTCTTATCTTATTTATGTTCTTATTTTTTTTTTCTTTCTTTCATTATGTCTAGCTAAGTTTATTATGTCAAGGTGAAAAGGTTACACTAATGGTGTAAGAATAAGTATAATGTAAACTTAAGATGGACTTTAATGTTTGATACTAACATGTTTTATATTTGTTATCTTGTTCACTCTTTAATACTTTGCTTGTTAAATAACTAATCTTGATTTATGTTGTATAACACTTGGTACAACAAATGCTTGGCACTTTTATAGTTCATACTGTATGGTATAACCGACACCTGAGCTATGAAAGGAACTTGATTTGTTGTTAACATAAGTTATAATCATGAATGCTTGACGAAATTTACAAGTATTAGCATTAATCGAATAAGATGACTAATGTAATCATGTTAACAATCTATAATTTGATTTTAACCTCCTTTATGTGTGGTTTCCAATTAAATAATGAAAGTTTATATTATACTTGTTTAATATACTGATGAGAACTTGGAGATAGAATATTAATGTAAGGATTAAACAATAATAATAACAAATGTCAAGGTTAGAGGTTCCACTAATGGTATATCAAACAAGTATAGTATAAACTCTTATTATTGAATTGGAAACCACACACAAAGGAGGTTCCAATCAGATTATATATTGTTAACATGATTACATTAGTCATCTTATTCAATTAATGCTAATACTTGTAAATCTCGTCAAGCATTCATGATTATAACTTATGTTAACAACAAATCAAGTTCCTTTCATAGCTCAGGCGTCGGTTATACCATACATTATGGGCTATGAAAGTGCCAAGCATTTGTTGTACCAAGTGTTATACAACATAAATCAAGATTAGTCATTTAACAAGCAAAGTATTAAAGAGTGAGCAAGATAACAAATATAAAACATGTTAGTATCAAACATTAAAGTCCATATTAAGTTTACATTATACTTATTCTTACACCATTAGTGTAACCTTTTCACCTTGATATAATTAACTTAGCTAGACATAATGAATGAAAGAAAAATAGATAAACAAAATAAGAACATAAAAGCTAACTAAGTAAAGGAAAGGAAATGAAAGGCATAAACTTGATATTAATGAAAGCAAAGCATAAATATTACAAAGAATACAAAGAGAGAAAGGAAGAGCATGATCTTGATCTGAAAACCAAGATGCCTAAATTCATGGCAAATGCCTCCTTTTATAGGCCAAAATTGGGAACTATTGATTTGATGACTAATTGATAAGTGGGTGGCCAACTTTTGACTTGGTGACAATCCTTATCTTCTCTTGTCTGCCCAAAACATCATTGATAACGTCAAAATTAGAGCCAGTTGTAAACATGAAAGTTGTAGGCAATTGTCTCATCTTTCTTGTGTAAACAATTTAGCTCATTTGGACTTCTAGAACTCCAGATATGGCCAAAATACCGAACAGTACTCAGGCTGGAAGACAGATTCGGGCTTCTTTGTTGTTGCTACAATTTGGACTTGATAATGACCTTTTTAGATCTTGGGCTCCATATGAAAGTTGTAGGCCTATGTCTTACCTTTCCATCCATATAAATTGGACCTAAATCTGAGATCTGTAGCTCCAGATATGACCCAATTACCGAACAGTGTTCCGGTTTGGATTGCACCGACATCTCTTCTCTAAGTTTGACCATCTCTTTATCCTTGCAATTTAAGTTCTTCAAGTCATCAATCAATCCTTTCATTTATGTGATAGGCCTGCATTAAAAATAGACATTTACTATAAATTATAGGTATCTTATATTATTAGACACATTATTATAAAACATATTTTAGTTAAGGAGTTATTGATACTTCAAGTGCAAAATGATGATATAAAACCATGATAAAAATACACTTTTAAGTACTAATCACACCCCTCAACCAGCTTATTACTAGTCCCTAGTAATCAAAGCGTTACAACAATTTACAAATTTCACAAAGCAAGGTATTCATCATTTAACTTTCATTAATCTATCCAGATAAACAAACTCTCATTAAATTTATATATCTGCTCAATACCTCTTAACAAGATATTAATAAACCTTTTTTTTGTGCTTAATGTATCAACACATAATTATGGGGCTTTTCTTGGAAGAAAACAAAATTTTAGTTCTAATGTTTAAGGTTAACTTCCTTGGGTTGGGATTACTATTTTTGTCTTTTTTTTTCATTTTTTTTTAAAAACAATCTATATACATATAATTTAAAAACATCATGCATCTTTAACCCATGTAACGAGCTTTCAGCTAATGACTCCCAGACCAGTTGGTCTTAGGGCATTAGGTGTTAAGACACCTCTACGAGCTTAGTAACTCGGGTCGCAGATACTGATATGTAGATAGTGCAATGTTTGATTCCCTTAAGCTTTTCTCCTCAACCCATGTAACAAGCGTTGGGCCAATAGCTCCCAAGTCAGTTGACTTTAGGGTATTAGGTGTTAAAACACCCCTTCGGGCTTAACTGCTTAGGTTAGGGAGGCTACGAAACCAAACTTATCGACATTTTTATTATCATCATTTTTTTTTCTTTTTTTTTTCTTTCTTGTTTTTGTTTTTTAATTATATACAATCCCTTTCCCTTAGTTGTTACCTTTAACAAAAGAACATAAATAATGTAATAATCCAATATGCAACCCACAATCATATGTTAAAGTGTGTGTGTGTAAATTAAGGTTTAAGAATATATGTTAAATAAGTATATGAGCAGAATTAAGTGGTAACAATACGAGAGTTTGTAAACCTGAATATTTCAAGAAGTTTTATAATAGACCTTGTTAAGAATGGTTACTAAGATGCGTCTCAAGAGTCACTTTAACAAAAAACTCCTTTACTCTGCCATCCTAGTAACAACAATTATGCACATGCTTTATGAAAAACAATTTTTTTTATCAACTACTACCCTCTTCCCCCAACCAAAACGAGACATTGTCCTCAGTGTTCTAAGGTAGAAAGATAGAGTATAGAAGATATCACCTGAAATAACGAACACTGACAAAACCTGAAACACACTGAAACAAAAATAAGAAATAACAAAACACAATAATAAAACCAAAAGACACAAGTTTTTACAAAAAAAAAATTCAAATCACAGTTGTGAATGTGGCTCACATCTTCCCTTGGTTTTACGTCAAAGAACAGCTTAAACGCCCTCAATGGGTCGGGGATAGGCTTCCCATCCAGTTTTCTTAAAAACTGGCAAACAGGATCTTTTTTAGTCAGATTCCCAAGACTAAGTCAAGTATGTTCTTTATGAAAAGGGGTTCATAAGTCATGAATTACACGATGCTTATCTCGACTATGATGAGACTTAAGAGTCAATAGAAGATTATCTATAGACTCTCTGTGTTTTGAAATAAATCCCACCTTCTGACAATTTTCACAGTTTTTGTGGAATGCATCTGACTCCTTGAATATGATGGGCCAGTAAAATTCACTTTGTAAGATTTCTACAATCCTCTTTTTTTATGAGAAATGATCCCCACATGCCTTAGAGTAACAAAATTTAATGAAATTACTTACCTCATTGTCGAGAATGTATTTTTGAAATATTTGATCAGGACAATAATTGAATAAGTAAGGGTCATCCCAATAAAAATTTTGCTCGTTGCTCAAAAATTTTCTTTTGTCTTCAATACTCCAATGAGTTGGCAAAAATCCTGAAGCAAGAAAATTGATATTTTTAGCAAACCAAGGCATTGAATTAAGAGAAAGTAGAGATTTATCAGGAAAGTAATCATCGATTGGTGTGATGTCGGGTGTCGAATCTGTTGTCACTTTTGATAAAAGATTCGCATCAACCTTTTCGATGCCTTTTTCATCCTCGATTTCTTCCTGATTGGTCATGGCATGAGAAAATGGAAGTGCTGGCGAAGAATCAGTCGTTTCTTTGCAATTTTCAGATTCAACCCCTTCCTTTCCCTTAGAAATTGACTCATCATCTTTCTCATAAGGTTCAAGAGAGGGTTTTTCAATAACCTTACCACTGCGTAGAGTAGTGACTGATTTGACTTGATCCATGTGTTGGCTTCTGGAACTACTTGCATTTGCATTGTATTGCCCCTTAGGATTTTGTTGTGGTTGAGATGGAAACTTACCTTTCTCTTGGAAACTGAGAGCAGATGTTAATTTTGCAAGAGTATCTTTAAAATCTGTCATGTTTTGAGCAAGTTGAGTGTTGATTATCTCTTGCTTTTCAATGAATGCATACAAAGTTTCCTCAAACTTTCTTGTAGGAGATGGAGCATAAGGAGGTGCATATCCATGATAATTTTGGAAATTATGGTGTGCTTGGAACTGTGGTGGTGAAGTTTGTGCATTGTCACTCTTCCAACTGAAATTCAGGTGATTTCTCCAACCAGGATTGTATGTTTGTGAGTATGGGTTATGGTTGGGCCTTTGGAAACTGTTTAAAGCATGGGCTTGCTCATGGAGACATTCCTTAAAAGAAGACAAGGTTGGACAATCATTTGTTGAGTGTTCATTTGTTTCACAGATTTGACACACAATGTTTTCAATAGATTTTAATTGACCACTCTTTTTCAATTCTAGTGCCTCGACTTTTCTAGCTAAAGATGCAAACTTGACTTGAAGGTCATGATCTTCCCTAAGGTTGTACATACCTCCATTAGATGTATGAGGTTGAGTTTTACTCGGTGCCTCATAAGTACCTGCGGTGTCCCAATTTTGAGCATTTTCAGCTAACAAGTCTAAGTACTCCATTGCTTCATCAGGGTCTTTATCTTTAAAAGTTCCATTGCACATCAATTCAAACATTTGCCTATCTTTAGGTGTTAACCCTTCATAGAAATGTGAAACCAATCTCCATGTTTCAAAACCATGATGAGGGCAAGTACTAAGCAAATCTCGATACCTATCCCAATATTTATAAAATGTTTCTCCTGGTTTTTAAGTGAAAGTGGTGATTTGTCTCTTGAAAGAGTTTGTTCTATGAGATGGGAAAAACTTCTTTAAAAACTGTTGTTGTATTTCATCCCACGCACGAATGGATCCTGGTCTTAAATTTTGTAGCCATGTTTTAGCTTTATCTTTTAATGAAAAAGGAAAAAGCTTTAATCTGATGGTGTTCATGCTACAATTTAAGTTATTATATGTGTTGCACACCTCCTCAAATTCCTTTAAATGCAAGTATGGATTTTCCAATTCTAAACCATGAAAAGAAGGTAAAAGTTGAATAATACCTGGTTTAAAATTAAAATGAGATGCATCAGGAGGAAAAACTATGCATGATAGTGCACTTGTTCTTGTGGGATTCATGTGGTCTCTAAGTGTTCTAGCACGGTTATTCTCATTATTCTCATTTTGAAGTGATTGATTATCTTCTTCGGCCATATTTTCTAAAAATGATGAGGATATCCTACAAAGTCTACCACTTGATGTACGTGACCACACTCTCATGCACGTGTAGGAATAAAATAAAAAAAAAAGAATAAGAAGAAAGCAAAAGAAGGAGGAAGAAAACAAAATAAGGAGAAACAAAATAAAAGAGATAAAGTTATATACAAGAAAAGTGAAAAGAGAAAATAAAATAAATATTATAATTTATACAAAACTTACCTCCCCGGCAACGGCGCCAAAAACTTGACACGACGAAAAGATTGATGTCTTCTCCCAAGTGCAGGAGTGTCGAAGTAATAAATAACCCGGCAAGACCGGGGTCGAACCACAGGGAGGTTAATTGTACAAATTATAGTCAACAATTATAAGCAACAATAATAACAACAACAACTATAATAATAATAATAATAATAATAATAATAATAATAATAATAATAATAATAATAATAACAACAACAACAACAAAGAAAGAGAAGAAGAAGAAGATGATGAGAACTTGGAGATGGAATATTAATGTAAGGATTAAATAATAATAATAACAAATGTCAAGGTTAGAGGTTCCACTAATGGTATATCAAACAAGTATAGTATAAACTCTTATTATTGAATTGGAAACCATACACAAAGGAGGTTCCAATCAGATTATATATTGTTAACATGATTACATTAGTCATCTTATTCAATTAATGCTAATACTTGTAAATCTCGTCAAGCATTCATGATTATAACTTATGTTAACAACAAATCAAGTTCCTTTCATAGCTCAGGCGTCGGTTATACCATACATTATGGGCTATGAAAGTGCCAAGCATTTGTTGTACCAAGTGTTATACAACATAAATCAAGATTAGTCATTTAACAAGCAAAGTATTAAAGAGTGAACAAGATAACAAATATAAAACATGTTAGTATCAAACATTAAAGTCCATATTAAGTTTACATTATACTTATTCTTACATCATTAGTGTAACCTTTTCACCTTGACATAATTAACTTAGCTAGATATAATGAAAGAAAGAAAAATAGATAAACAAAATAAGAACATAAAAGCTAACTAAGTAAAGGAAAGGAAATGAAAGGCATAAACTTGATATTAATGAAAGCAAAGCATAAATATTACAAAGAATACAAAGAGAGAAAGGAAGAGCATGATCTTGATCTGAAAACCAAGATACCTAAATTCATGGCAAATGCCTCCTTTTATAGGCCAAAATTGGGAACTATTGATTTGATGACTAATTGATAAGTGGGTGGCCAACTTTTGACTTGGTGACAATCCTTATCTTCTCTTGTCTGCCCAAAACGTCATTGATAACGTCAAAATTGGAGCCAGTTGTAACATGAAAGTTGTAGGCAATTGTCTCAGCTTTCTTGTGTAAAAAATTTAGCTCATTTGGACTTCTAAAACTCCAGATATGGCCAAAATACCGAATAGTGCTCGGGCTGGAAGACAGATTCGGGCTTCTTTGTTGTTGCTACAATTTGGACTTGATAATGGCCTTTTTAGATCTTGGGATCCATATAAAAGTTGTAGGCCTATGTCTTACCTTTCCATCCATATAAATTGGACCTAAATCTGAGATCTGTAGCTCCAGATATGACCCAATTACCGAACAGTGTTCCGGTTTGGATTGCACCGACATCTCTTCTCTAAGTTTGACCATCTCTTTATCCTTGCAATTTAAGTTCTTCAAGTCATCAATCAATCCTTTCATTTATGTGATAGGCCTGCATTAAAAATAGACATTTACCACAAATTATAAGTATCTTATATTATTAGACACATTATTATAAAACATATTTTAGTTAAGGAGTTATTGATACTTCAATTGCAAAATGATGATATAAAACCATGATAAAAATGCACTTTTAAGTACTAATCATATACTATTAGTGGAATCTCTAACCTTGACATTTGTTATTTTTATTATTTAATCCTTACATTAATATTCCATCTCCAATTTCTCATCATCATCTTCTTCTTCTCTTTCTTTATTATTATTATTGTTGTTGTTGTTGTTGTTGTTGTTGTTGTTTATAATTTGTACAATTAACCTCCTTGTGGTTCGACCCCGGTCTTGCCGGGTCATTTATTACTTTGACACTTCTGTACTTAGGAGAAGACATCAATCTTTTCATCATGTCAAGTTTTTGGCGCCGTTGCCGGGGAGGTAAGTTTTGTATAAATTATAATATTTATTTTATTTTCTCTTTTCACTTTTCTTGTATATAACTTTGTTTCTTCTTCTTTTGTTTTCTTTTTCCTTTTATTCTATTCCTAGATGTGCATCAGAGTGTGGTCACGTACATCAAGTGGTAGACTTTGTAAGGTATCCTCATCATTTTCAAAAAAATGGCCGAAGAAGATAATCAATCACTTCATAATGAGAATAACTGTGCTAGAACACTTAGAGACCACATGAATCCCACAAGAACAAGTGCACCATCATGCATAGTTTTTCCTCCCGATGCATCTCATTTTAATTTTAAACCAGGTATTATTCAACTTTTACCTTCTTTTCATGGCTTAGAATTGGAAAATCCATACTTGCATTTAAGGGAATTTGAGGAGGTCTGCAACACATAATAATTTAAATTGTAGCATGAACACCATCAGATTAAAGCCTTTTTCTTTTTCATTAAAAGATAAAGCTAAAGCATGGCTATAAAATTTGAGACCAGGATCCATTCATGCTTGTAATAAAATGCAACAACATTTTTTAAAGAAGTTTTTCCCATCTCATAGAACAAACTCTTTCAAGAGACAAATCACCACTTTCACTTAAAAACCAGGAGAAACATTTTATAAATATTGGGATAGGTATCGAGATTTGCTTAGTACTTGCCCTTATCATGGTTTTGAAACATGGAGATTGGTTTCACATTTCTATGAAGGGTTAACACCTAAAGATAGGTAAATGGTTGAATTGATGTGCAATGGAACTTTTAAAGATAAAGACCCTGATGAAGCAATGGAGTACTTAGACTTGTTAGCTGAAAATGCTCAAAATTGGGACACCGCGGGTACTTATAAGGCACCAAGCAAAACTCAACCTCATACATCTAGTGGAGGTATGCACAACCTTAGGGAAAATCATGACCTTCAAGGCAAGTTTGTATCTTTAGCTAGAAAAGTCGAGGCACTATAATTGAAAAAAAATGGTCAATTAAAATCTATTGAAAACATTGTGTGTCAAATATGTAAAATAAATGAACACTCAACCAATAATTGTCCAACCTTGCCTTCTTTTAAGGAATGTCTCCATGAACAAACCCATGCTTTAAAGAGTTTCGAAAAGGCCAACCACAACCCATACTCCCAAATATATAACCCTGATTGGAGAAATCACCAAAATTTCAGTTGGAAGAGTGACAATGCACAAACTTCACCACCACAGTTTCAAGCACACCATAATTTCCAAAATTCTTATGGATATACACCTCCTTATGCTCCACCTCCTAGAGGAAATTTTGAGGAAACTTTGTATGCATTTATTGAAAAGCAAGAGACAATCAACACTCAACTTGCTCAAAGCATAACAAATTTTAAAGATACTCTTGTAAAATTCACATCTGCTCTCATTTTTCAAGAGAAAGATAAGTTTCCATCTCAATCACAGCAAAATCCCAAGGAGCAATATAATGCAAATGCAAGTAGTTATGGAAGTCAACACATGGATCAAGTCAAATCAGTCATCACTCTTCATAGTGGTAAGGTTATTAAAAAACCGACTCTTGAACCTTGTGAGAAAGATGATGAGTCAATCTCTAAGGGTAAGGAAGGGGTTGAATCTGAACATTGCAAAGAAAAGACTGATTCCCCTCCAGCATTTCCATTTCCTCATGCCATGACCAATCAGGAAGAAATCGAGGATGAAAAAGACACTGAAAATGTTGATGTTGATTTTCATCAAAAGTGACAACAGATTCGATATTCGACATCACACCAATCGATGATTACTTTCCTGATGAATCTTTACTTTTTCTTAGTTCAATGCCCTGGTTTACTAAAAATATCAATTTTCTTGTGTTCAGGATTTTTGCCAGCTCATTAGAGTACCGAAGATAAAAGACAATTTTTGAGCAACATGCAAAATTTTTATTAGGATGACCCTTACTTATTCAATTATTTTCCTGATCAAATATTTAAAAAATGCATTCCCAACAATAAGGTAAGTAATTTCATTAAATTTTTTCACTCTAAGGCACGTGGAGATCATTTCTCGTAAAAAAAAAAGGATTGTAGAAATCTTACAAAGTAGATTTTGTTGGCCCACCATATTCAAGGAATCATATGCATTCCGCAAAACTTGTGAAAATTGTCAAAATGTGGGATTTATTTCAAAACACAGAGAGTCTTTAGATAATTTTCTATTGACTCTTAACTCTCATTATAGTCGAGTTAAGTATCGTGCAATTCATCACTTATGAACTCATTTTCATAAAGAACATACTTAACTTAGTCTTGGGAATCTGACTAAAAAAGACCTTGTTTGCTAGTTTATACGAAAACTGGATGGGAAGCTTATGCCCAACCCATAGAGGGCGTTTAAGCCGTTCTTGGATGTAAAACCAAGGGAAGATGTGAATCACAATCACAACTATGATTTGAGTTTTAGTTTGTAAAAACTTGTGTCTTTGGGTTTTATTAATAGCATAATAGTTGTGTTTTGTTATTTCTTATTTTTGTTTCAGTGTGTTTCAAGCTTGTTAGTGTTCATTATTTCATGTGATATCTTCTATACTCTATCTTTCTACCTTAAAACATTGAGGACAATGTCTCGTTTTGGTTGGAGGAAGAGGGTAGTTGATACAAAAAAAATATTTCCATTTCATAAAGCATATGCAACACTGTTGTTACTAGGATGGTGGAGTAAAGGAGCTCTTTTGTTAAAGTAACTCTTGAGACGCATCTTAGTAACTATTCTTAATAAGGTCTATCTTAATACTTCTTTAAATATTCAGGGTTACAAACTCTCGCATTGTTATCACTTAATTCTGCTCATATACTTATTTAACATGTATTCTTAAATCTTAATTTACACACACACACACACACACACACACACACACACACTTTAACATATGATTGTGGGTTGCATATTTGATTATTACATTATTTATGTTCTTTCATTAAAGGTAACAACTAAGAAAAAAGGATAGTATATAATTAAAAAAAAGAAAAAAAATGCTGATAATAAAAATATAGATAAGTTTGGTTTCGTAGCCTCCCTAACCTAAGCAATTAAGCCCGGAGGGGTGTTTTAACACCTAATACCCTAAAGTCAACTAACTTGGGAGCTATTGGCTCAACGCTTGTTCCATTGGTTGAGGAGAAAAGCTTAAGGGAATCAAACATTGCACTATCTACATATCAGTATCTGCGACCCGAGTTATTAAGCTCGTAGGGGTGTCTCAACACCTAATGCCTAAGACCAACTAGTCTGAGAGTCATTAGCCGAAAGCTCATTACATGGGTTAAAGATGCATGGTGTTTTAAGTTTTATGTATATATATATATATATATATATATATATATATAAAAGAAAAAAAAAGACAAAAAAAAAATCTCAATCTAAGGAAGTTAACCTTAAACATTAGAACAAAAAAATTTTGTTTTCTTCCAAGAAAAGCCCTATAATTATATGTTGATACATTGAGCATAAAAGAAAGATTTATTAATATTTTGTTAAGAGGTATTGAGCAGATATATAAATTTAATGAGAGTTTATTTATCTGGATAGATTAATGGAAGTTAAATGATGAATACCTTGCTTTGTGGAATTTGCAAATTATTTTTCTATTTTAACATTTTGATTACTAGGGACTAGTAATAAGCTGGTTAGGGGATGTGATTAGTACTTAAAAGTGCATTTTTATCAAGGTTTTATATCATTATTTTGCACTTGAAGCATCAATAACACCTTAACTAAAACATGTTTTATAATAATATATCTAATAATATAAGATACCTTTAATTTATGGTAAATGTTCATTTTAAATGCAGGCCTATCACATAAATGAAAGGATTGATTGATGACTTTAAGAATTTAAATTGCAAGGGCAAAGAGATGACCAAAATTAGAAAAGAGATGTCGGTGCAATCCAAACCAAAACATTATTCGATAATTGGGTCATATCTAGAGTTATAGATCTCATATTTAGGTCTACTTTATATGGATGGAAAGGTAAGACATAAGCCTATAACTTTTATATGGAGCCCAAGATCTCAAAAAACCATTTTCAAGTCCAAATTGTAGCAACAACAAAGAAGCCCGAATCTGTCCTCCAGCCCGAGCACTGTTTAGTATTTTGGACATATCTGGAGTTCTAGAAGTCCAAATGAGCTAAATTGTTTACACAAGATAGCTAAGACAATTGCCTACAACTTTCATCTTTTCGAGTGGCTTCAATTTTAACGTTATTAATGACGTTTTAGGCAGATAAGAAAAAATAAGATTTATCACCAAGTCAAGAGTTGGCCACCCACTTATCAATTAGTCATCAAATCAATAGTTCCTAATTTTGGCCTATAAAAGGAGGCATTTGCCATGAATTTAGGCATCTTGGTGTCCAGATCAAGATCATGCTCTTCCTTTCTCTCTTTGTATTTTTTGTAATGTTTATGCTTTGCTTTCATTAATATCAAGTTTATGCCTTTCATTTCCTTTCCTTACTTAGTTAACTCTTATCTTATTTATGTTCTTATTTTTCTTTCTTTCTTTCATTATGCCTAGCTATTTTTATTATGTCAAGGTGAAAAGGTTACACTAATGGTATAAGAATAAGTATAATGTAAACTTAAGATGGACTTTAATGTTTGATACTAACATGTTTTATATTTGTTATCTTGTTCACTCTTTAATAATTTGCTTGTTAAATAACTAATCTTGATTTATGTTGTATAACACTTGGTACAACAAATGCTTGGCACTTTCATAGTTCATACTGTATGGTATAATTGACACCTGAGCTATAAAAGGAACTTGATTTGTTGTTAACATAAGTTATAATTATGAATGTTTGACGAGATTTACAAGTACTAGCATTAATCGAATAAGATGACTAATGTAATCATGTTAACAATCTATAATCTAATTGGAACCTCCTTTATGTGTGGTTTCCAGTTGAATAATATGAGTTTATATTATACTTGTTTAACATACCATTAGTGGAATCTCTAACCTTGATATTTGTTATTTTTATTGTTTAATCCTTACATTAATATTTCATCTCCAATTTCTCATCTTCTTCTTCTTCTTCTCTTTCTTTATTATTATTATTATTATTATTATTATAGTTGTTGTTGTTGTTGTTGTTGTTATTGCTATTATTGTTATTTATAATTTTTGTTTATAATTTGTACAATTAACCTCCCTGTGGTTCTACCCCGGTCTTGCCGGGTTATTTATTACTTCGACACTCCTGCTCTTGGGAGAAGACATCAATCTTTTTATCGTGTCAGCCCCCTTATATTGTCCATTGCCTTTAAGTGTGCTATATCAATGACTTAGACATATAATGGTCTTAAGTGATCATTCTCTCATTTCTCTCCTTTCAGTTTGGTGAAGGAATATCTGTGCAGAATGAATCTTGAAATATTGATCTTGCATTTTGAAAATAAAAATTATTTTCATGTAAGTTTGAACCAATTTTCTCTTTAATTCTTGCAACTACTTGTTTTTGTTTTTTTTTTTAGAAAAGAGATTATTTATTCTTATGTTTGGCAATATTGTCTTTGGTGGAAGTATCTTATGAGGTGACTTTCTATTTTTATAGGCAAGTAAAGGGCTTGAGAAAAAACTCAAGGTTTTGTTTGAGAAAAATTATCTTTTTTTGAACACTTATTTTATCAGTATAAATAATAATGAGTAGCTTGTTCTCGATGTCATAACTCTTATAAAAAAGTAGTTTTTACATTTTGAGAGCATTATTTATTGTTCTAAGCTGCTTGCTTGCTTGATTATAAAGGACTTCTACATGTACATAATGTAAGCTATGATTTTTTGCTATAAAAGAAAAGAATTCATAAGGCTCAAAGAGTGTTTTAGGGTTTAAAAGATTGAGGATCATTATCAACAGTTCGACTCTTTATGCCATTGATCTTTTCTTTTACCGCTCTTCTTTTATTTTATTTTTCATTGTTTTACTAGGGCATACTCTTTATCTTAGTTATCACTCTTTCTTGTGATTTGAGCATGTCCCCTAGCATTTGAGTTTCTTGGGCTCTTTTGTCTTTCTAGCTTTCTCATGGCCTTTTTTTTTCAATTAAAATTCTTACTTGCCCCCACTATAGGGTGTGATCCTAGTTGAGATTTTTAATGAAAGAAAAATTATTCAGACTCAAAGGGAGATCACAAGGGATATTTTTTTTAGAATGTGAAAGAAATAATAAAGATAGTCTTTTCTCATTTCAAACGCAAGCAGTTAAGATCAATAAACTTTGGCCTCATCTAATATGAAAGAAAGAAAAATAAATAAACAAAATAAGAATATAAATAAGATAAGAGTTAACTAAGTAAATGAAAGAAAATGAAAGGCATAAACTTGATATTAATGAAAGCAAAGCATAAATATTACAAAAAATACAAAGAGAAAAAGCAAGAGCATGATCTTGATCTGGAAATCAAGATGCCCAAATGCATGGTAAATACCTCCTTTTATAGGCTAAAATTAGGAACTATTGATTTGAATACTAATTGATGAGTAGGTGGCCAACTCTTGACTTGGTGACAATCCTTATCTTCATTTTTCTACCCAAAACGTTATTGATAACGTCAAAATTGGAACCACTTGAAAATATGAAAGTTATAGGAAATTGTCTCAACTTTCTTGTGTAAGAAATTTAGATTATTTCGAATTCTAGAACTCTAGATATGGCTAAAATACTAAACAGTGCTCGAGTTGTAGGATAGATTCGGGCTTCTTTGTTGTTGCTCCAATTTGAACTTGAACATGACCTTTTTAGATTTTAGGCTCCATATGAAAGTTATAGGTCTATGTCTTATCTTTCCATCCATATAAAGTATACCTAAATCTGAGATCTATAGCTCTAGATATGATCCAATTACTGAACAGTATTCCGGTTTGGACTACACCGATATCTATTTTCTAAGTTTGGCCATCTCTTTCTCCTTTCAATTTCAGTTCTTAAATTCATCAATCAATCCTTTCATTTATGTGATAGGCCTGTATTTAAAATGAACATTTACCATAAATTAAAGGTATCTTATATTATTAGATATATTATTATAAAACATGTTTTAGTTAAGGAGTTATTGATACTTCAAGTGCAAAATGATAATATAAAACCTTGATAAAAATACCCTTTTAAGTATCAATCAAACATCTCCTGCTTAATCACTTATATTGATGAAGTCTATATAAAGCTCCTTTTAATTAACCATTTCATAAATAAAATGATGATGCAATTTAATATTATTTGATATTGCATGAAAAACCAAGTTATTAGTCCTAGCTATGGCTAACATATTATCACATAAAATGACAGTAAATTCTAAAGGTTTTTAGTATAAATCCTTTTTAACTAAATTATTTTATAAACAACTTTATTAGCACAATGTCTCTTAGAGACCCCTGATATGATCAAAAAATTAATGTTCGATTCCAAGTGCAAGAGTGTCGAAGTAATAAATAACCCAGCAAAATTGGGGTCTAACCACAAGAAGGTGAACTATACATATTACAAATAATATATATATTTAATAAAACAAAGAGGTTATAAGAACTTTATGGGATATTAATGTAAGAATTAAATAAGGATAAAATAATTGTCAAGGTTAGAGGATCCACTAATGGTGTTTCAAATAAGTATAGTATAAACTCTTTTTATTATTCAACTGGAAATCACACATAAAGGAGGTTCCAATCAGATTATAAATTGTTAACATGATTATATTAGTAATTTTATTCAAATAATATTAATACTTGTAAATGTTGTTAGGTATTCATGATGTTAATTTATGTTAGCAACAAATCAAGTTTCTTTCATACCACAAGTGTCAGTTAAATCATAAGTAGGTGATGAATAGTTCAAGCATTTATTGTAATAAAAGTTATATAATATAAATCTAGATTAAACATTTAACAAGCAAAGTATTAAGAGTGAATAAGATAACAAATACAAAACATGTTAGTATCAAACATTAAAGTCCATGTTGAGTTTACACTATACTTATTCTTACACCATTAGTGTAACATTTTCATCTTGACATAATAAACTTAACTAAACATAATAAAAAAAAGAAACATAAATAAGATATAAGTTAATTAAGTAAAGCAAAGAAAATGAAAAGCATAAATAAGAGATTAATATAACATAAAATGAAACTTGAACATTATCAAATACAAAGAAAAAAAAGCAAGAATATGATCTTAATTTGAAAACCAAGATGTCTGAATGTATGAAAAATACCTCTTTTTATTGGCTAAAATTTAAAACTATTGATTTGATAATTAATTATTGAGTGGGTGGTCACCTCATGACTTGGTGACAACCATTATCTTTTAGTCTAAACAAAACATCATTGCTAATATCAAGATTTGAACAGATAGTCTGCATTTGTCTTAGCTTTCCAACAAAACAAAAATGAGCTCATTTGGATTTCTAGAACTCAAGGTATGGGCTGAATACTAAATAGTATTTAGGCTATAGGACAGATTCCAACATCTCTTTTGTTGCTATAATTTGAGCTTGAAAATGACCGTTTTGAATCTTGAACTCTCATGAAAATTTTAAGTATATGTCTTAACTTTCTATCCATTTAAATAAAACGTAAATCTAAATTCTACAACTCTAGTTATGATCCAATAACCGAATTGATTTCATGGAACTTATATTTTTTAAAAAAAATATTAATTTAATTTTTATTGAAACAAAATGATTTTCCGGTAAATGTTTTCATTTTTTATTAATATATTTGATTTTAAAAAATCTAATATTTTTCTATGTCATTTATTTAATAAAAACTAAAAACATTGTGAAGATATACCCAAACAAATCAAAATGATTAAATAAAGATAAAAATATACATTACTAATTAAAACCTTTTTATCTCGTTAATATACTCAATTGTTTTTATAATCTTCATCAAAAGTTTTATTTTTTAAACAACATTCTATCATCATTTCAAAAGAAAATTTCAATTTTCAAAATATAACACCCTAATGATTTTAATGCAAATGTAATAAAAAATACAATAATATTACATTGTTTATGCATTCTCGTGAAGAACTCTTTAGAATTATCATAAATCCCAGCCAACAATATTTGTATTTTTTTTCAATGTAATATGAAGTCAAAAGGTAGTAAAGTGCAGTTCCTCCCCCCTTCCCTTTTAAGTTTTCTAAAATATCTTCTACCAGAAAAAAATTTCAAAATTGGTCATTTGGCCACCATTGCTTTTTCTCCTCTTTGTCTCTTGCCATCATCTTCTCTTTTTTTTCCCACATTAACTAATTCTCATTTGATTTGTGTGGGAGAGAGTGTTTTCATCTCTCAAATTAGTAACTGTCAACACAACCTCTTACTTCGACCCTTTGAGTGTTTTACTATCAGAGTTTCTTCATCATGAGTAGCGCAGAGAGATAGGTGATATATGGAGAGAGATGATACAGCTGTGGATGGGGTTGGAGGATTGGGGTTGGGGAGATTAAGGGGAAAAAAGGTAATGGAAAAGGAATAGTTGAATTCACAGTCGTGTCTGCCCTCTTCATGGCTTGGAATTTGTTTTGCTGGTATGTAGCTAAAGCAGATGGGAGATTCATTGTGCATTCTTTCTCGTCTGAACTGTGGATCCAATTGTTCAAGATGAATAGTTGAATTTGTTTTCTTTCACTTGTGTATGCCCTCATCATGGCTTGGAATTTCTTTTGCTGGTATATAGCTAAAGCAGATGTGTATGCCCTCATCATGGCTTGAAATTTGTTTTCTTTCACTAATATTTGAGAGTTTTCCATGTTTATATGTTCGCCCTTGGCTTTGGCTCATTTCTACCAATCAATTTGTTTATGCTTGGATTTAAATATTGTAAGCTTTCTCTCACTTTTCTTATTTGATATTTCTTTATTGTACTCTGCTTTTTTGTTTATAATTTGCTTTTGCTCTTGCTATGGAAATTGTTTATGCTTGGATTTAAATATTGAAACTTTTTGAATCTGCCTTCTCTGCACTATTATCTTGCTGTAATTTTTCATTGATTTCCAAAGGAACTGCTACTCATTTGCAACTTGTCATATCATACTTCTTAAGCAAGTCTATAGCATATTTCTCTTGAGAAATAAAAATAACCCCTGTTGATTGCTTCATCTGAATTCCAAGAAAATACCTTATAAACCCAAAATCTATAATATCATATTCTTTCTTCATAGCATTCTTGAATTTCTTAACCATGTTTGCATTAGAATTTATTTATATCATAATATCAACATAAAAGCAAACCATAAAATAATTTGCTACTATTTTCTTCACATAAAATGATGGCTTACATTTACATGTTAAAACCATTTGATAAAAATATTAATTAATCTTGATGTTTCATGCTAATGGTGCTTATTTTAAACTGTAAAGAGTCTTACAACGTCAACAAACCTTGTTTTTCTTTTCTTTCACCACATTACTTGAAGCTTGAAGCTTGAAGCTTGATGTGCATTGTGCATAAACCTTTCTCTCCAATTCTTCATTAAGGAAATTTGATTTCATATTAGGTTGAAAAGCCTATAATTGCAACTTAGCTGCCAAGAATAACTCTAATAGTTTCTATCTGAGCAATAAGTGCAAAAGTTTCTATAAAGTATACCATAGGCTGTTATGAGTAGCATTTTGTGATAAGTTTCATCTTGTGCTTTTATATTTTGTCATCTTCATTAGCCTATCTTTTATCTCTCTTTTTTCACCCTTGAAAAGTGCATGACCCAATTAAAAAATCCATGTTATCTTATTATTTTGTTTAAGTTTCTGATTGGGTTCTCTTGATTTTTTATTGTCTTACTTGGTCATGATTCCTTTTTATAAAATTTAAATTTATTTTCTATTTCATAATTCATTGAAATATTATTTTTCTTCTTATTTTTATTTTTTTGGTTTTAGATTTGATCTTTTTTTTATTTGTTTTAATTTCACTTTTAGATGTTATTTTTTCTTAAATGTTTTTGTTTAACATTTGATGATTATTTTTTTATATTCCTTTTTTTAAAAGTATTTTGTCAACTTGATTTGTTTTTTAATTTTATCTTCTAACCTTAGGTTGGTTGGGAATTAGGAATTGTTATTTTTCTAGTTGTATTACATCAGTTATAATAACTGAGACCACAGATTTGAAAGGTGAAATTGGATGATATTGGCTTTTTTTCATACTGATTGTATTTGTTAAATTTATATATCTATACTTTACATTCTATCCATTTTTCTAGTTTCTTTAAAAATTATCTTGACCTAATAAATAGATTTCGTGTTTAGCAAGTGCACTCAAGTTTACTTGTTTATTTTATAGCACTAACTTAGATTGAAATGTATATTCAATCTATTTTTTTTTAATCATAAGCACTCTTTTTTCTTTCTTCGTTAGATGCACATGATATCGTTAGATAAGATAAGCTTATTTGACTCAACTAGGTCTATAACCTGAATCATGATTTTTTCTAATTTTTTTGAAACACACTTACAGTCTCTTCATATTTTTTTTATCATTAAGATTAGTTTTGATCCTTAGTGTAATGCGAGCCACATGATTAATTTTTACTAGAACTAGAATTATAGGAAAAAAATGGTTGGTCAGGATGAAACTTTAAAAACCTATTTAATATATCTAAAATAATTTTTCTATATTAGGATTCCATACTTTTATTTTATTTATCCAAACTAAATTGTTGGTTTAAAGAATTATCTCAAGTCTTTTATAATAATGAGTATTTGTGCAAGGATAAAGTCTAACGAGCATTTGTGCAAGGATAAAGTCTAATGTAGACAAGAGCAAATGATAATGGGTTTAATGTAAGTCAAAACCTTGGAAAAACTAAGGACATTATAAATATAGAAAGATTCAAAATACTGAATTTTATTCATTCATGTATCAATTTACTAAAAGGCTAATATAATCTTTTATATAGAAAAAACTAAAAAACACTAATAATATTGAATAGAAAAATTAAACTAGAAAAAAAATATTTTATTCAAATAAGAAAAAAAATTAGAAAAGCTCTATAATAAAGAATAAGAAAATAGAAAATAGAAAGAAAACAATTAACTAAGAAAAAAAATATTTTTTTAAAAAGCTCATGCATTAGAGTCTTTGCAATGATTAGCATTTTATCCTATTTCTAACATGAAAATAATTGTTATTTATGTGTTAAGCATAATAAAATTAATGTTAAGAACATGAAATATTTATACCTATATGTTAAAAAATTTATGTATGGGTATTATATTTAGAATTGAAAATTTATATTATGAATGATTTGTTAATCACCAACAAATAAGTTTTGAATTGTATAATGTTTTTTGTTTTTCAATTACCCTTTATTTTCAATGCCTATATAAATACCATGATGATTATTTATTTATGGGTAAATTAAAGTTCATAGCCATAAGACATTTCAGGATCACTTAAATATTAAGCAGTTGTTATGTGATTAATAAGCTTAATTGCTAATAATTAAAATGTGCTTTTAGTTGTTTTCATATCCAAAGATAGTAAATACATCTAATTAATGCATATATAATTTCCAAATCAAATTAATTTTTTTTTATTATTATTATACTATTGCTTCGCTAATCATGGATGTACATTCAATGTTTATGTGAATTATTTTTATGAATTTGTATTATGTATTTAAGTTTTGACTAGAAAAAAAATTGTCAATTGAATATATTAGTATAATTTTTATAATTGTTGACTCATTAATGAAAGAATAGTCACTCAAAACATTTGTCGATTATGTTGAAAGAATGGATATTATATGACATCATTATTGATATATATGATGATTATGCATTTAACACTTTAAATTCATTTATGAATATGTTTATGATATTTCTTGTTATATATTTGATATACATGATTAAATTAGAATGAGGATAGCATGGATTGTCTTTGACAAAGACATTATTGAAGAATTAGTTTTGTGCTTTTTATTTACAACTCATGTTAATGTAAAACTAAAATTATTGTATATAGAAGAGATTATTTCAAATCGATAATATATAACCAACATGCCGTATATTATTCGCTTTGGGTTTTACTGTCTTTACGGTTTTATTCTTGGTGATGCAAGCCCATTTCTAAACCTAACATCCTAAAACACGTACATTATGTCAGCAACCAACTCTATTCATAAAACCCTGGCTCTGAATATTCGCTTTCGATATGGGATATCACAATTCCACCACCTTAAGATGAGTTATCCTCGACTCTAATACCAAATATAGCAGCTCGACCCAACATGTCGTATATTATCCATTTTACGTCTTACCGCCTTTATAGTTTTGTTTTTGGTGATACAAACCCACTTCTAAGCCCAACGCTCTAAACATGTACAACATGTCAACAACCGGCTATCAGGCTGCTACATTACTTATCCTATATTTATTGACTCAAACATCATATGGTCTTTTATTTTGATAAGGGATTTATTTTGCAATAAAAAACAAGCTTAAGGACAAAACATGCATTTGAACCACCACATTCTAGTCCAAGATACATTCATAGAAAGCCCAAACTAGTTTGAAGTTTTCACAACTTCTTCACTAGTTTTCATTTATTATTTATGATAGTAATGAGTTATATGAGAAGTATGTTTAGCAAGAAAAAAATTAAAGTTTTTATTTTTAAAGTAAGAAAGAAACCTAAGTTATAATTCATAAATCAAAGTTTTTTTTTTATGATTAAATCAAAATTCTAACTTAATTTATTATGTCAAAATTTATTTTCTAATTAAATATATTGATGAAATTTTTAAATAAAAAGTTATAAATTAACTTTTAAAATCTAAAAATCATATCAAACATAACTTAATGAAGGGCTTATTGTTAAGTATTGAGAAGAATTAACCTTCATTTAATATCATAGTTCAACTTGTTTTTCAAAATGTTTTTCAAATTAATTTTTACCTAAAAACAACATCACGTTGATGCTTTTTATGTCTTTGATATATTTTTTATAAGTCAGTGTCAAAAATAAATAAGAAAAAGATAATTGCAAACCCTATACTTTAAGGAATAAAATTTTCTTCTTAAATATTAGTAACTTCATTGCAATTTACATCTCATATTTTGACTCTAAAATAAAAGTGAATTATTATTTATATATTTGCCATGATATTAAGAACTAAAGTGCTTTTGGTGGCTAAAAATAAGAGAAAAGGATTGTGTTGCCTTTGGTTTTTTATTGAAAAACTTGTTGTTTCACATTGCTTTACTATTTATAAAAATTCCATTAAAATCATGCATAATATAATATATCCAATAAAAATTCTTGATCAAGTCAAAGACAACTAAAAATATAAAAGTTCACATACAAGAGTTATACATCAGTTTTAACCAAATGCAATAATTTTCCAGTGTTGTTTACCATTTCAACCCAATAAAAAAATCACTGAAACTAACATTACTTATACCAATTTGTAAAAACATTTCAAAAATTTGAAGAGGCTAAGTATAAAAAATAAAAATATTACTTTAGATTTAATGTTTTTATATGAATGTGTCGTGTTATTTGACACGACGAAAAGATTGATGTCTTCTTCCAAGTGCAGAAGTGTCGAAGTAATAAATAACCCGGCAAGACCGGGATCGAACCACAAGGAGGTTAATTGTACAAATTATAAATAATAATAATACAACAATAATAACAATAATAATAACAACAATAATAATAATAACAATAATAATAATAATAGTAATAATAATAATAATAATAATAATAATAAAGAAAAAGAAGGAGAAGAAGAAGATGACGATGAGAACTTGGAGAAGGAATATTAATGTAACGATTAAACAATGATAATAAAAATTGTCAAGGTTAGAGATTCCACTAATGGTATGTCAAACAAGTATAATATAAACTCTTATTATTCAATTGGAAACCACACATAAAGAAGGTTCCAATTGGATTATAGATTGTTAACATGATTACATTAGTCATCTTATTCAATTAATGCTAATACTTGTAAATCTCGTCAAGCATTCATGATTATAACTTATGTTAACAACAAATCAAGTTCCTTTTATAGCTTAGGTGTCGGCTATACCATACAATATGGGCTATGAAAGTGCCAAGCATTTCTTGTACCAAGTGTTATACAACATAAATCAAGATTAGTCATTTAACAAGCAAAGTATTAAAGAGTAAACAAGATAACAAATATAAAACATGTTAGTATCAAACATTAAAATCCATATTAAGTTTACATTATACTTATTCTTACACCATTAGCGTAACCTTTTCACCTTGACATAACTAACTTAGCTAGACATAATGAAAGAAAGAAAAATAGATAAATAAAATAAGAACATAAAAGCTAACTAAGTAAAGGAAAGGAAATGAAAAGCATAAACTTAATATTAATGAAAGCAAAGCATAAATGACACGACTAAAAGGTTGATGTCTTCTCCCAAGTGCAGGAGTGTCGAAGTAATAAATAACCCAGCAAGACCGGGGTCGAACCACAGGGAGGTTAATTGTACAAATTATAAACAACAATTATAAAACAACAATAATAACAACAACAACAACAACAACAACAACAACAACAACAACAACAACAATAATAATAATAATAATAATAATAATAATAATAATACTAGTAGTAGTAGTAGTAGTAGTAGTAGTAGTAGTAGTAGTAGTACTAATAATAATAATAATAATAATAATAATAATAAAGAAAGAGAAGAAGAAGAAGATGATGATGATGAGAACTTGGAGATCAAATATTAATGTAAGGATTAAGCAATAATAATAACAAATGTCAAGGTTAGAGATTCCACTAATGGTATATCAAACAAGTATAGTATAAACTCTTATTATTGAATTGGAAACCACACACAAAGGAGGTTCCAATCAGATTATATATTGTTAACATGATTACATTAGTCATCTTATTCAATTAATGCTAATACTTGTAAATCTCGTCAAGCATTCATGATTATAACTTATGTTAACAACAAATCAAGTTCCTTTCATAGCTCAGGTGTCGGTTATACCATACATTATGGGCTATGAAAGTGCCAAGCATTTGTTGTACCAAGTGTTATACAACATAAATCAAGATTAGTCATTTAACAAGCAAAGTATTAAAGAGTGAACAAGATAACAAATATAAAACATGTTAGTATCAAACATTAAAGTCCATATTAAGTTTACACTATACTTATTCTTACACCATTAGTGTAACCTTTTGACCTTGACATAATTAACTTAGCTAGACATAATGAAAGAAAAGAAAATAAATAAACAAAATAAGAACATAAAAGTTAACTAAGTAAAGGAAAGGAAATGAAAGGCATAAACTTGATATTAATGAAAGTAAAGCATAAACATTACAAAAAATACAAAGAGAGAAAGGAAGAGCATGATCTTGATCTGAACACCAAGATGCCTAAATACATGGCAAATGCCTCCTTTTATAGGCCAAAATTGGGAACTATTGATTTGATGACTAATTGATAAGTGGGTGGCCAACTTTTGACTTGGTGACAATCCTTATCTTCTCTTGTCTGCCCAAAACGTCATTGATAACGTCACAACTGGAGCCAGGTGCAAACATGAAAGTTGTAGGTAATTGTCTCAGCTTTCTTGTGTAAACAATTCAGCTCATTTGGACTTCTAGAACTCCAGATATGGCCAAAATACCGAACAGTGCTCGGGCTGGAAGACAGATTCGGGCTTCTTTGTTGTTGCTACAATTTGGACTTGATAATGGCCTTTTTAGATCTTGGGCTCCATATGAAAGTTGTAGGCCTATGTCTTACCTTTCCATCCATATAAATTGGACCTAAATCTGAGATCTGTAGCTCCAGATATGGCCCAATTACCGAACAGTGTTCCGGTTTGGATTGCACCGACATCTCTTCTCTAAGTTTGACCATCTCTTTATCCTTGCAATTTAAGTTTTTCAAGTCATCAATCAATCCTTTCATTTATTTGATAGGCCTGCATTAAAAATAGACATTTACCACAAATTATAGGTATCTTATATTATTAGATACATTATTATAAAACATATTTTAGTTAAGGAGTTATTGATACTTCAAGTGCAAAATGATGATATAAAACCATGATAAAAATGCACTTTTAAGTACTAATCACACCCCTCAACCAGCTTATTACTAGTCCCTAGTAATTAAAGCGTTAAAACAATTTGCAAATTTCACAAAGCAAGGTATTCATCATTTAACTTCCATTAATCTATCCAGATAAACAAACTCTCATTAAATTTATATATCTGCTCAATACCACTTAACAAGATATTAATATACCTTTCTTTTGTGCTCAATGTATCAACACATAATTATGGGGCTTTTCTTGGAAGAAAACAAAATTTTTGTTCTAATGTTTAAGGTTAACTTCCTTGGGATGGGATTATTATTTTTGTCGTCTTTTTTTTTTTTTTACTTCTTTTTTTTTTTTAAATGTATATACATATAATTTAAAAACATCATGCATCTTTAACCCATGTAACGAGCTTTCAGCTAATGACTCCCAGACCAGTTGGTCTTAGGGCATTAGGTGTTATGACACCCCTACGAGCTTAGTAACTCGGGTCGTAGATACTGATATGTAGATAGTACAATGTTTGATTTCCTTAAGCTTTTCTCCTCAACCCATGTAACAAGCGTTGGGCCAATAGCTCCCAAGTCAGTTGACTTTAGGGTATTAGGTGTTAAAACACCCCTTCGGGCTTAATTGCTTAGGTTAGGGAGGCTACGAAACCAAACTTATCTATATTTTTATTATCATCATTTTTTTTCTTTTTTTTATTATTTTTTTTTTAATTATATACAATCCCTTTCCCTTGGTTGTTACCTTTAACAAAAGAACATAAATAATGTAATAATCCAATATGCAACCCACAATCATATGTTAAAGTGTGTGTGTGTAAATTAAGGTTTAAAAATACATGTTAAATAAGTATATGAGCAGAATTAAGTGGTAACAATACGAGAGTTTGTAAACCTGAATATTTCAGGAAGTATTATAATAGACCTTGTTAAGAATGGTTACTAAGATGCGTCTCAAGAGTCACTTTAACAAAAGAACTCCTTTACTCTGCCATCCTAGTAACAACAATTATGCACATGCTTTATGAAATGAAAAACAATTTTTTTTTTTTATCAACTACTACCCTCTTCCCCCAACCAAAACGAGACATTGTCCTCAATGTTCTAAGGTAGAAAGATAGAGTATAAAAGATATCACCTGAAATAACGAACACTGACAAAACCTGAAACACACTGAAACAAAAATAAGAAATAACAAAACATAATAAAACCAAAAGACACAAAAATTCACAAATGAAGGCTCAAATCCAATCTAAGCTTTTTACGGCTTTCCTTAGATGACCAATTTATGCGACTCATGGAAGGATCAATCACAGGAATGAAAGATTGTAGTTGGTCAATCAATTGTTCAGCAGTAGAAGCAGAGATTATGATTTGTCGTGCAGAAGATGTTAGAAATTCATGTTCCACAGCATGATCAAGAAAAGACAACAACTTATCATAATAACCATTAACATTTAACAAACCTATGGGTTTATGGTGAATGTGCAATTGAGCCCAAGAGGAAATATGAAAGATCTCTTCCAATGTGCCTAGACCACCTGGTAAAGCAATGAAAGCATCAGCATGGTTAAACATTGCATTCATTCGAGCCGACATTGTGGAGACCTGAAGTTCCTCGCCAATTGTTTTTCCAATGATGTCCCCTTGTGCCACAGCTTCAGGGACGACTCCTAAAACTTGACTACCTCCTAAAAATGCAGCTATTGACACACCTCCCATTAACCCAAGACTGCCTCCCCCATACACTAAATGAATCTTTCTCTCAGCTAGCACCTGACCAAGATGATTTGCTGATTCTAAAAACTCCTTTTCTTTCCCAGGACTAGATCCACCGAAAACACAAATATTTCTTATTTGATGACTTGAGGAACTTGCCATTTCTACAAACTTCTGTATTTGTTGAATGTATGGGTTGAGTAGAAATGAAAGGAAGGAAGAGAGGGTTTTATAGATGAGAAATTAGAAAAGCAATCATAACACCTATATATAGGCCAGCTGGAGTCTCACACTCTCTCTCTCTCTTTTTATTTATTTATTTATTTACTTTTGAAAAAAAACATGTGTATGTACAGGTAGTTGTGATTGTGGCTCACATCTTCCCTTGGTTTTACGTCCAAGAACGGCTTAAACGCCCTCTATGGGTCGGGGATAGGCTTCCCATCCAGTTTTCTTAAAAACTGGCAAACAGGGTCTTTTTTAGTCAGATTCCCAAGACTAAGTCGATCATGTTCTTTATGAAATAGTGGCCATAAATCATGAATTGCACGATGCACATCTCCACTAGGATGCGTCTCAAGAGTCAATAGAAGATTATCTAAAGACTCCTTACTCAGGCCATCCTTAATGAATTGTATTTTATCTTCACGGTTTATAGATACCATTCCTAAAGAACGACATTGTGTATTACAAGTCCATCTAGCACATCGATGACAGACATCCAGTCGTTTTGCACGACGCTTCTTTGCAAAAGTGCTTTTACCTGTTCCAGGCATGTGTGAAATGAAGAAGTTAGAGGACTCACCTGATAATCGGACCTTTGCTTCAATCAACCAACGAATATCTTCAGGAATTCCATGATTCATTAATAATCTCAATCTTGCACATCTAGCACGGTAAATTTTTGTAATCGCATTCTGAGGCAGAGCGGGAAAATACTTTTTCAATTTTTCAAGATTAATGTCCATTTTCAAATGAGAATTGGAAGAGAGATTCAAAGAATTACACAGATATATACACAGATATCAGTAATTGTGGGAAACTGAAAGAACCGACTTAAGTCACGGAGTACCGTTATCCGCCATTTGACCGGGGTGAGAGAAACTAGCAAAAGTCACTCAAAAAGAAAAAAAAAATGTGAGAAAAAAAATAATCAACCTTTATCTACAAGATCATTCAAATCAGCTGATTCATTTTCACAAGGAAAATTATCAAAGTAAGCTTTCAAACGATGTTCATTTTCCTTAAAATCATTGTCATTCATTGAATTCTCAATATCACAGGCCCTATAAGGATTACTCCATCTTGGTGTTAGCTCTCTAGGGAATGCATAGAGTTGAGAATTATAAAACAAAACTTTTTGACCAGTATCAATCTTTTGACAATTTTCACAAGTTTTGCAGAATGCATGCGTGTCCTTGAACATGGTGGGCCAATAAATTCTATTTTGAAAGATTTTTGCAATTGTCTTTTTTGACGACAAACAACTTCCACATGCTTCAGAATGACAAAATTTAATGACACTACTTACCTCATTGTCGGGAATGAATCTTTGAAATATTTGATCAGGACAATATTTGAATAAGGTAGGGTCATCACAATAAAAATTCTTCACTTCGTTCAAAAACTTTTCTTTGTCTTGGGTACTCCAATCAGCTGGCAAATCTCCTAAAGCAATAAAATTGATATTTTTATGATACCAAGGCATTAGACTAAGAGAAAGTAAGGATTCGTTAGGAAAGTAATCATCCATTGGTGTGATGTCAGATGTCGAATCTGTTGTCACTGTTGACAAAAGATTCGCATCAACATTTTCGGTGCTTGTTTCATTCGTGATTTCTTCCTCAGAATAAATCATTTGCAAATCTTCAGTTTCATCCAATTCATTTTTACTTAAAGTAGATTCAAGTTGATCATAAACTAATTCATCAATATGATCTACTTCTTGTAAATCATTATCATCTCCAGGTTGCTTGCAAATGTTGAAAATATTCATCTCCAATGTCATGTTTCCAAATGATAGCTTCATCAGTCCATTCCTACAATTAATCAATGCATTAGAAGTTGCAAGAAATGGACGTCCTAAAATAACAGGAAATGAATTACATGCTTCAACAGGTTCTGTGTCCAAGACAATAAAATCCACAGGATAAATGAATTTATCGACTTGTACTAACAAATCTTCAATTATTCCTCTAGGCACTTTTACAGATCTATCGGCAAGTAAAAGAGATATAGAAGTTGGTTTTAACTCACCTAGATTGAGACTCTGAAAAACTGAATATGGAAGTAAATTCACACTAGCACCAAGATCAAGTAAGGCTTTTTCAATTTTATGCTCTCCAATAAAGCAAGAAATTGTAGGACAACCAGGGTCTTTATATTTCAAAGCATTATTGTTTTGAAGAATAGCACTTACTTGTTCGGCTAGAAAGGCTTTCTTTTTCACATTCAGTTTCCTCTTCACAGTGCATAGATCTTTCAAAAATTTAGCATAGGAAGGAACCTGTTTAATAGCATCCAGCAAAGGTATATTGATCCTTACCTATTTGAAAATTTCATAAATTTCAGAGTTATGGTTGACTTTCCTTTGTTTAGTCATGGCATGAGGAAATGGAAGTGCTGGCGGTGAATCAGTCGTTTCTTTGCAATTTTCAGATTCAACCCCTTCCTTACCCTCAGAGATTGACTCATCATCTTTCTCATAAGGTTCAAGAGAGGGTTTTTCAATAACCTTACCACTGCGTAGAGTAGTGACTGATTTGAGTTGATCCATGTGTTGGCTTCCGGAACTACTTGCATTTGCATTATATTGCCCCTTGGGATTTTGCTGTGGTTGAGATGGAAACTTACCTTTCTCTTGGAAACTAAGAGCAGATGTTAATTTAGCAAGAGTATCTTTAAAATCTGTCATGTTTTGAACAAGTTGAGTATTAATTGTCTCTTGCTTTTCAATGAATGCATGCAATGTTTCCTCAAGATTTCTTCTAGGAGGTGGAGCATAAGAAGGTGCATATCCATGAGAATTTTGGAAACTGTGGTGTGCTTGAAACAGTGGTTGTGAAGTTTGTGCATTGTTGTTCTCACTCTTCCAACTGAAATTTGGGTGATTTCTCCAACCAGGGTTGTATGTTTGGGAGTATGGGTTGTGGTTGGGCCTTTGGAAATTGTTTAAAGCATGGGCTTGCTCATGGAGACATTCCTTAAAAGAAGGCAAGGTTGGACAATCGTTGGTTAAGTGTTCATTTGTTTCACAGATTTGACACACAATGTTTTCAACAGATTTTAATTGACCACTCTTTTTCAATTCTAGTGCCTCGACTTTTCTAGCTAAAGATGCAAACTTGGCTTGAAGGTCATGATCTTCCCTAAGGTTGTACATACCTTCACTAGATGTATGAGGTTGAGTTTTACTCGGTGCCTCATAAGTACCCGCGGTGTCCCAATTTTGAGCATTTTCAGCTAACAAGTCTAAGTACTCCATTGCTTCATCAGGGTCTTTATCTTCAAAAGTTCCATTGCACATCAATTCAACCATTTGCCTATCTTTAGGTGTTAACCCTTCATAGAAATGTGAAACCAATCTCCATGTTTCAAAACCATGATGAGGGCAAGTACTAAGCAAGTCTCGATACCTATCCCAACATTTGTAAAATGTTTCTCCTGGTTTTTGAGTGAAAGTGGTGATTTGTCTCTTGAAAGAGTTTGTTCTATGAGATGGGAAAAACTTCTTTAAAAACTGTTGTTGCATTTCATCCCAAGCACGAATGGATCCTGGTCTCAAATTTTGTAGCCATGTTTTAGCTTTATCTTTTAATGAAAAAGGAAAAAGCTTTAATCTGATGGTGTTCATGCTACAATTTAAATTATTATATGTGTTGCACACCTCCTCAAATTCCCTTAAATGCAAGTATGGATTTTCCAATTCTAAACCATGAAAAGAAAGTAAAAGTTGAATAATACCTGGTTTAAAATTAAAATGAGATGCATCAGGAGGAAAAACTATGCATGATGGTGCACTTGTTCTTGTGGGATTCATGTGGTCTCTAAGTGTTCTAGCACGGTTATTCTCATTATTCTCATTTTGAAGTGATTGATTATTTTCTTCGGCCATATTTTTTGAAAATGATGAGGATACCCTACAAAGTCTACCACTTGATGTACGTGACCACACTCTCATGCACGTATAGGAATAGAATAAAAGAGAAGAAGAAAGCAAAAGAAAGAGGAAGAAAACAAAATAAAAAGAAACAAAAGAAAAGAAACAAAGTTATATACAAGAAAAGTGAAAGGAGAAAATAAAATAACAATTATAATTTATACAAAACTTACCTCCCCGGCAACGGCGCCAAAAACTTGACACGACTAAAAGGTTGATGTCTTCTCCCAAGTGCAGGAGTGTCGAAGTAATAAATAACCCAGCAAGACCGGGGTCGAACCACAGGGAGGTTAATTGTACAAATTATAAACAACAATTATAAAACAACAATAATAACAACAACAACAACAACAACAACAACAACAACAACAACAACAACAATAATAATAATAATAATAATAATAATAATAGTAGTAGTAGTAGTAGTAGTAGTAGTAGTACTAATAATAATAATAATAATAATAATAATAATAATAATAAAGAAAGAGAAGAAGAAGAAGATGATGATGATGAGAACTTGGAGATCAAATATTAATGTAAGGATTAAGCAATAATAATAACAAATGTCAAGGTTAGAGATTCCACTAATGGTATATCAAACAAGTATAGTATAAACTCTTATTATTGAATTGGAAACCACACACAAAGGAGGTTCCAATCAGATTATATATTGTTAACATGATTACATTAGTCATCTTATTCAATTAATGCTAATACTTGTAAATCTCGTCAAGCATTCATGATTATAACTTATGTTAACAACAAATCAAGTTCCTTTCATAGCTCAGGTGTCGGTTATACCATACATTATGGGCTATGAAAGTGCCAAGCATTTGTTGTACCAAGTGTTATACAACATAAATCAAGATTAGTCATTTAACAAGCAAAGTATTAAAGAGTGAACAAGATAACAAATATAAAACATGTTAGTATCAAACATTAAAGTCCATATTAAGTTTACACTATTGACACGACAAAAAGGTTGATGTCTTCTCCCAAGTGCAGGAGTGTCGAAGTAATAAATAACCCGGCAAGACCGGGGTCGAACTAGAGGGAGGTTAATTGTACAAATTATAAACAACAATTATAAAACAACAATAACAACAACAACAACAACAACAACAATAATAATAGTAGTAGTAGTAGTAGTAGTAGTAGTAGTAGTACTAATAATAATAATAATAATAATAATAATAATAATAAAGAAAGAGAAGAAGAAGAAGATGATGATGATGAGAACTTAGAGATGAAATATTAATGTAAGGATTAAACAATAATAATAACAAATGTCAAGGTTAGAGGTTCCACTAATGGTATATCAAACAAGTATAGTATAAACTCTTATTATTGAATTGGAAACCACACACAAAGGAGGTTCCAATTAGATTATATATTGTTAACATGATTACATTAGTCATCTTATTCAATTAATGCTAATACTTGTAAATCTCGTCAAGCATTCATGATTATAACTTATGTTAACAACAAATCAAGTTCCTTCCATAGCTCAGGTGTCGGTTATACCATACATTATGGGCTATGAAAGTGCCAAGCATTTGTTGTACCAAGTGTTATACAACATAAATCAAGATTAGTCATTTAACAAGCAAAGTATTAAAGAGTAAATAAGATAACAAATATAAAACATGTTAGTATCAAACATTAAAGTCCATATTAAGTTTACATTATACTTATTCTTACACCATTAGTGTAACCTTTTCACCTTGACATAATTAACTTAGCTAGACATAATGAAAGAAAGAAAAATAAATAAACAAAATAAGAACATAAAAGCTAACTAAGTAAAGGAAAGAAAATGAAAAGCATAAACTTGATATTAATGAAAGCAAAGCATAAAAATTACAAAAAATACAAAGAGAGAAAGGAAGAGCATGATCTTGATCTGGAAACCAAGATGCCTAAATGCATGGCAAATGCCTCCTTTTATAGGCCAAAATTGGGAACTATTGATTTGATGACTAATTGATAAGTGGGTGGCCAACTTTTGACTTGGTGACAATCCTTATCTTCTCTTGTCTGCCCAAAACGTCATTGATAACGTCAAAACTGGAGCCAGGTGCAAACATGAACGTTGTAGGCAATTGTCTCAGCTTTCTTGTGTAAAAAATTCAGCTCATTTGGACTTCTAGAACTCCAGATATGGCCAAAATACCGAACAGTGCTCGGGCTGGAAGACAGATTCGGGCTTCTTTGTTGTTGCTACAATTTGGACTTGATAATGGCCTTTTTAGATCTTGGGCTCCATATGAAAGTTGTAGGCCTATGTCTTACCTTTCCATCCATATAAATTGGACCTAAATCTGAGATCTGTAGCTCTAGATATGGCCCAATTACCGAACAGTGTTCCGGTTTGGATTGCACCGACATCTCTTCTCTAAGTTTGACCATCTCTTTATCCATGCAATTTAAGTTCTTCAAGTCATCAATCAATCCTTTCATTTATGTGATAGACCTGCATTAAAAATAGACATTTACCACAAATTATAGGTATCTTATATTATTAGATACATTATTATAAAACATATTTTAGTTAAGGAGTTATTGATACTTCAAGTGCAAAATGATGATATAAAACCATGATAAAAATGCACTTTTAAGTACTAATCACACCCCTCAACCAGCTTATTACTAGTCCCTAGTAATTAAAGCGTTAAAACAATTTGCAAATTTCACAAAGCAAGGTATTCATCATTTAACTTCCATTAATCTATCCAGATAAACAAACTCTCATTAAATTTATATATCTGCTCAATACCACTTAACAAGATATTAATAAACCTTTCTTTTGTGCTCAATGTATCAACACATAATTATGGGGCTTTTCTTGGAAGAAAACAAAATTTTTGTTCTAATGTTTAAGGTTAACTTCCTTGGGTTGGGATTACTATTTTTGTCTTTTTTTTTTTTTTTAACTCTATATACATATACTTTAAAAACATCATGCATCTTTAACCCATGTAACGAGCTTTCAGCTAATGACTCCCAGACCAGTTGGTCTTAGGGCATTAGGTGTTAAGACACCCCTACGAGCTTAGTAACTCGGGTCGCAGATACTGATATGTAGATAGTGCAATGTTTGATTTCTTTAAGCTTTTCTCCTCAACCCATGTAACAAGCGTTGGGCCAATAGCTCCCAAGTGAGTTGACTTTAGGGTATTAGGTGTTAAAACACCCCTTCGGGCTTAATTGCTTAGGTTAGGGAGGCTACGAAATCAAACTTATCTACATTTTTATTATCATCATTTTTTTATTTTTTCTTTTTTCTTTTTTTTTTTTTCATGTTTTTTTTTTTTTTTTTTTTTAATTATATACAATCCCTTTCCCTTAGTTGTTACCTTTAACAAAAGAACATAAATAATGTAATAATCCAATATGCAACCCACAATCATATGTTAAAGTGTGTGTGTGTAAATTAAGGTTTAAAAATACATGTTAAATAAGTATATGAGCAGAATTAAGTGGTAACAATATGAGAGTTTGTAAACCTGAATATTTCAGGAAGTATTATAATAGACCTTGTTAAGAATGGTTACTAAGATGCGTCTCAAGAATCACTTTAACAAAAGAACTCCTTTACTCTGCCATCCTAGTAACAATAATTATGCACATGCTTTATGAAATGAAAAACAATTTTTTTTTTTATCAACTACTACCCTCTCCCCCCAACCAAAACGAGACATTGTCCTCAATGTTCTAAGGTAGAAAGATAGAGTATAGAAGATATCACCTGAAATAACGAACACTGACAAAACCTGAAACACACTGAAACAAAAATAAGAAATAACAAAACACAATAATAAAACCAAAATACATAAAAATTCACAAATGAAGGCTCAAATCCAATCTAAGCTTTTTACGGCTTCCCGTAGATGACCAATTTATGCGACTCATGGAAGGATCAATCACAGGAATGAAAGATTGTAGTTGGTCAATCAATTGTTCAGCAGTAGAAGCAGAGATTATGATTTGTCGTGCAGAAGATGTTAGAAATTCCTGTTCCACAGCATGATCAAGAAAAGACAACAACTTATCATAATAACCATTAACATTTAACAAACCAATGGGTTTATGGTGAATGTGCAATTGAGCCCAAGAGGAAATATGAAAGATCTCTTCCAATGTGCCTAGACCACCTGGTAAAGCAATGAAAGCATCAGCATGGTTAAACATTGCATTCATTCGAGCCGACATTGTGGAGACCTGAAGTTCCTCGCCAATTGTTTTTCCAATGATGTCCCCTTGTGCCAAAGCTTCAGGGACGACTCCTAAAACTTGACTACCTCCTAAAAATGCAGCTATTGACACACCTCCCATTAACCCAAGACTGCCTCCCCCATACACTAAATGAATCTTTCTCTCAGCTAGCACCTGACCAAGATGATTTGCTGATTCTAAAAACTCATTTTCTTTCCCAGGACTAGATCCACCGAAAACACAAATATTTCTTATTTGATGACTTGAGGAACTTGCCATTTCTACAAACTTCTGTATTTGTTGAATGTATGGGTTGAGTAGAAATGAAAGGAAGGAAGAGAGGGTTTTATAGATGAGAAATTAGAAAGGCAATCATAACACCTATATATAGGCCAGCTGGAGTCTCACACTCTCTCTCTCTCTTTTTATTTATTTATTTATTTACTTTTGAAAAAAAACATGTGTATGTACAGGTAGTTGTGATTGTGGCTCACATCTTCCCTTGGTTTTACGTCCAAGAACGGCTTAAACGCCCTCTATGGGTCGGGGATAGGCTTCCCATCCAGTTTTCTTAAAAACTGGCAAACAGGGTCTTTTTTAGTCAGATTCCCAAGACTAAGTCGATCATGTTCTTTATGAAATAGTGGCCATAAATCATGAATTGCACGATGCACATCTCCACTAGGATGCGTCTCAAGAGTCAATAGAAGATTATCTAAAGACTCCTTACTCAGGCCATCCTTAATGAATTGTATTTTATCTTCACGGTTTATAGATATCATTCCTAAAGAACGACATTGTGTATTACAAGTCCATCTAGCACATCGATGACAGACATCCAGTCGTTTTGCACGACGCTTCTTTGCAAAAGTGCTTTTACCTGTTCCAGGCATGTGTGAAATGAAGAAGTTAGAGGACTCACCTGATAATCGGACCTTTGCTTCAATCAACCAACGAATATCTTCAGGAATTCCATGATTCATTAATAATCTCAATCTTGCACATCTAGCACGGTAAATTTTTGTAATCGCATTCTGAGGCAGAGCGGGAAAATACTTTTTCAATTTTTCAAGATTAATGTCCATTTTCAAATGAGAATTGGAAGAGAGATTCAAAGAATTACACAGATATATACACAGATATCAGTAATTGTGGGAAACTGAAAGAACCGACTTAAGTCACGGAGTACCGTTATCCGCCATTTGACCGGGATGAGAGAAACTAGCAAAAATCACTAAAAAAAAGAAATAAATAAGAAAAATATGAGAAAAACAAAATAATCAACCTTTATCTACAAGATCATTCAAACCAGTTGATTCATTTTCACTAGGAAAATTATCAAAGTAAGCTTTTAAACGATGTCCATTTTCCTTAAAATCATTGTCATTCATTGAATTCTCAATATCACAGGCCCCATAAGGATTGCTCCATCTTGGTCTTAGCTCTCTAGGGAATGCATAGAGTTGAGAATTATAAAATAAAACTTTTTGACCAATATCAATCTTTTGACAATTTTCACAAGTTTTGCAGAATGCATGCGTGTCCTTGAACATGGTGGGCCAATAAAATCCATTTTGAAAGATTTTTGCAGCTGTCTTTTTTGACGAGAAATAACTTCCACATGCTTCAGAATGACAAAGTTTAATGACACTACTTACCTCATTATCGGGAATGAATCTTTGAAATATTTGATTAGGACAATATTTGAATAAGTTAGGGTCATCACAATAAAAGCTCTTCACTTCGTTCAAAAACTTTTCTTTGTCTTGAATACTCCAATCAGTTGGCAAATCTCCTAAAGCAAGAAAATTGATATTTTTATCATACCAAGGCATTGGACTAAGAGAAAGTAAGGATTCGTTAGGAAAGTAATCATCGATTGGTGTGATGTTAGATGTCGAATCTGTTGTCAATGTTGACAAAAGATTTCCATCAACATTTTCGGTGCTTGTTTCATCCATGATTTCTTCCTCAGAATAAATCATTTGCAAATCTTCAGTTTCATCCAATTCATTTTTACTTAAAGTAGATTCAAGTTGATCATAAACTAATTCGTCAATATGATCTACTTCTTGTAAATCATTATCATCTCCAGGTTGCTTGCAAATGTTAAAAATATTCATCTCCAATGTCATGTTTCCAAATGATAGCTTCATCAGTCCATTCCTACAATTAATCAATGCGTTAGAAGTTGCAAGAAACGGACGTCCTAAAATAACAGGAAATGAATTACATGCTTCAACAGGTTCTGTGTCCAAGACAATAAAATCCACAGGATAAATGAATTTATCGACTTGTACTAACACATCTTCAATTATTCCTCTAGGCACTTTTACAGATCTATCAGCAAGTAAAAGAGATATAGAAGTTGGTTTTAACTCACCTAGATTGAGACTCTGAAAGACTGAATATGGAAGTAAATTCACACTAGCACCAAGATCAAGTAAAGCTCTTTCAATTTTATGCTCTCCAATAAAGCAAGAAATTGTAGGACAACCAGGGTCTTTATATTTCAAAGCATTATTGTTTTGAAGAATAGCACTTACTTGTTCGGCTAGAAAGGCTTTCTTTTTCACATTCAGTTTCCTCTTCACAGTGCATAGATCTTTCAAAAATTTAGCATAGGAAGGAACCTGTTTAATAGCATCCAGCAAAGGTATATTGATCCTTACCTGTTTGAAAATTTCATAAATTTCAGAGTTATGGTTGACTTTCCTTTGTTTGGTCATGACATGAGGAAATGGAAGTGCTGGCGGTGAATCAGTCGTTTCTTTGCAATTTTCAGATTCAACCCCTTCCTTACCCTCAGAGATTGACTCATCATCTTTCTCATATGGTTCAAGAGAGGGTTTTTCAATAACCTTACCACTGCGCAGAGTAGTGACTGATTTGACTTGATCCATGTGTTGGCTTCCGGAACTACTTGCATTTGTATTGTATTGCCCTTTGGGATTTTGTTGTGTTTGAGATGGAAACTTACCTTTCTCTTGGAAACTAAGAGCAGATGTTAATTTAGCAAGAGTATCTTTAAAATCTGTCATGTTTTGAACAAGTTGAGTATTGATTATCTCTTGCTTTTCAATGAATGCATGCAATGTTTCCTCAAGATTTTTTCTAGAAGGTTGAGCATAAGAAGGTGCATATCCATGAGAATTTTGGAAATTATGGTGTGCTTGAAATGGTGGTTGTGAAGTTTGTGCATTGTTGTTCTCACTCTTCCAACTGAAATTTGGGTGATTCCTCCAACCAGGGTTGTATGTTTGGGAGTATGGGTTGTGGTTGGCCCTTTGAAAACTGTTTAAAGCATGGGCTTGTTCATGGAGACATTCTTTAAAAGAAGGCGAGGTTGGACAATCGTTGGTTGAGTGTTCATTTGTTTCACAGATTTGACACACAATATTTTCAACAGATTTTAATTTACCACTCTTTTTCAATTCTAGTGCCTCGACTTTTCTAGCTAAAGATGCAAATTTGGCTTGGAGGTCATGATCTTCCCTAAGGTTGTACATACCTCCACTAGATGTATGAAGTTGAGTTTTACTCGGTGCCTCATAAGTACCCGCGGTGTCCCAATTTTGAGCATTTTCAGCTAACAAGTCTAAGTACTCCATTGCTTCATCAGGGTCTTTATCTTTAAAAGTTCCATTGCACATCAATTCAACCATTTGCCTATCTTTAGGTGTTAACCCTTCATAGAAATGTGAAACCAATCTCCATGTTTCAAAACCATGATGAGGGCAAGTACTAAGCAAGTCTCGATACCTATCCCAACATTTGTAAAATGTTTCTCCTGGTTTTTGAGTGAAAGTGGTGATTTGTCTCTTGAAAGAGTTTGTTCTATGAGATGGGAAAAACTTCTTTAAAAACTGTTGTTGCATTTCATCCCAAGCACGAATGGATCCAGGTCTTAAATTTTGTAGCCATGTTTTAGCTTTATCTTGAAATGAAAAAGGAAAAAGCTTTAATCTGATGGTGTTCATGCTACAATTTAAGTTATTATATGTGTTGCACACCTCCTCAAATTCCCTTAAATGCAAGTATGGATTTTCCAATTCCAAGCCATGAAATGAAGGTAAAAGTTGAATAATGCCTGGTTTAAAATTAAAATGAGATGCATCAGGAGGAAAAACTATGCATGATGGTGCACTTGTTCTTGTGGGATTCATGTGGTCTCTAAGTGTTCTAGCACGGTTATTCTCATTATTTTCATTATGAAGTGATTGATTATCTTCTTCGGCCATATTTTCTAAAAATAATGAGGATATCCTACAAAGTCTACCACTTGATGTACGTGACCACACTCTCATGCACGTGTAGGAATAAAATAAAAGAAAACAGAAATCAAAAGAAGAAGAAACAAGAGAAAAGAAATAAAGTTATATACAAGAAAAGTGAAAAGAGAAAATAAAATAACTATTATAATTTATACAAAACTTACCTCCCCGGCAACGGCGCCAAAAACTTGACACGACAAAAAGGTTGATGTCTTCTCCCAAGTGCAGGAGTGTCGAAGTAATAAATAACCCGGCAAGACCGGGGTCGAACCACAGGGAGGTTAATTGTACAAATTATAAACAACAATTATAAAACAACAATAACAACAACAACAACAACAACAATAATAATAGTAGTAGTAGTAGTAGTAGTAGTAGTAGTACTAATAATAATAATAATAATAATAATAATAATAATAATAATAAAGAAAGAGAAGAAGAAGAAGATGATGATGATGAGAACTTAGAGATGAAATATTAATGTAAGGATTAAACAATAATAATAACAAATGTCAAGGTTAGAGGTTCCACTAATGGTATATCAAACAAGTATAGTATAAACTCTTATTATTGAATTGGAAACCACACACAAAGGAGGTTCCAATTAGATTATATATTGTTAACATGATGACATTAGTCATCTTATTCAATTAATGCTAATACTTGTAAATCTCGTCAAGCATTCATGATTATAACTTATGTTAACAACAAATCAAGTTCCTTCCATAGCTCAGGTGTCGGTTATACCATACATTATGGGCTATGAAAGTGCCAAGCATTTGTTGTACCAAGTGTTATACAACATAAATCAAGATTAGTCATTTAACAAGCAAAGTATTAAAGAGTAAATAAGATAACAAATATAAAACATGTTAGTATCAAACATTAAAGTCCATATTAAGTTTACATTATACTTATTCTTACACCATTAGTGTAACCTTTTCACCTTGACATAATTAACTTAGCTAGACATAATGAAAGAAAGAAAAATAAATAAACAAAATAAGAACATAAAAGCTAACTAAGTAAAGGAAAGAAAATGAAAAGCATAAACTTGATATTAATGAAAGCAAAGCATAAAAATTACAAAAAATACAAAGAGAGAAAGGAAGAGCATGATCTTGATCTGGAAACCAAGATGCCTAAATGCATGGCAAATGCCTCCTTTTATAGGCCAAAATTGGGAACTATTGATTTGATGACTAATTGATAAGTGGGTGGCCAACTTTTGACTTGGTGACAATCCTTATCTTCTCTTGTCTGCCCAAAACGTCATTGATAACGTCAAAACTGGAGCCAGGTGCAAACATGAACGTTGTAGGCAATTGTCTCAGCTTTCTTGTGTAAAAAATTCAGCTCATTTGGACTTCTAGAACTCCAGATATGGCCAAAATACCGAACAGTGCTCGGGCTGGAAGACAGATTCGGGCTTCTTTGTTGTTGCTACAATTTGGACTTGATAATGGCCTTTTTAGATCTTGGGCTCCATATGAAAGTTGTAGGCCTATGTCTTACCTTTCCATCCATATAAATTGGACCTAAATCTGAGATCTGTAGCTCTAGATATGGCCCAATTACCGAACAGTGTTCCGGTTTGGATTGCACCGACATCTCTTCTCTAAGTTTGACCATCTCTTTATCCATGCAATTTAAGTTCTTCAAGTCATCAATCAATCCTTTCATTTATGTGATAGACCTGCATTAAAAATAGACATTTACCACAAATTATAGGTATCTTATATTATTAGATACATTATTATAAAACATATTTTAGTTAAGGAGTTATTGATACTTCAAGTGCAAAATGATGATATAAAACCATGATAAAAATGCACTTTTAAGTACTAATCAACTATACTTATTCTTACACCATTAGTGTAACCTTTTGACCTTGACATAATTAACTTAGCTAGACATAATGAAAGAAAAGAAAATAAATAAACAAAATAAGAACATAAAAGTTAACTAAGTAAAGGAAAGGAAATGAAAGGCATAAACTTGATATTAATGAAAGTAAAGCATAAACATTACAAAAAATACAAAGAGAGAAAGGAAGAGCATGATCTTGATCTGAACACCAAGATGCCTAAATACATGGCAAATGCCTCCTTTTATAGGCCAAAATTGGGAACTATTGATTTGATGACTAATTGATAAGTGGGTGGCCAACTTTTGACTTGGTGACAATCCTTATCTTCTCTTGTCTGCCCAAAACGTCATTGATAACGTCACAACTGGAGCCAGGTGCAAACATGAAAGTTGTAGGTAATTGTCTCAGCTTTCTTGTGTAAAAAATTCAGCTCATTTGGACTTCTAGAACTCCAGATATGGCCAAAATACCGAACAGTACTCGGGCTGGAAGACAGATTCGGGCTTCTTTGTTGTTGCTACAATTTGGACTTGATAATGGCCTTTTTAGATCTTGGGCTCCATATGAAAGTTGTAGGCCTATGTCTTACCTTTCCATCCATATAAATTGGACCTAAATCTGAGATCTGTAGCTCCAGATATGGCCCAATTACCGAACAGTGTTCCGGTTTGGATTGCACCGACATCTCTTCTCTAAGTTTGACCATCTCTTTATCCTTGCAATTTAAGTTTTTCAAGTCATCAATCAATCCTTTCATTTATTTGATAGGCCTGCATTAAAAATAGACATTTACCACAAATTATAGGTATCTTATATTATTAGATACATTATTATAAAACATATTTTAGTTAAGGAGTTATTGATACTTGAAGTGCAAAATGATGATATAAAACCATGATAAAAATGCACTTTTAAGTACTAATCAATAAACATTACAAAAAATACAAAGAGAGAAAGGAAGAGCATGATCTTGATTTGAACACCAAGATGCCTAAATGCATGGCAAATGCCTCCTTTTATAAGCCAAAATTGGGAACTATTGATTTGATGACTTATTGATGAGTGGGTGGCCAACTCTTGACTTGGTGACAATCCTTATCTTCTCTTGTCTGCCCAAAACGTCATTGATAACGTCAAAATTGGAACCACTTGCAAACATGAAAGTTGTAGGAAATTGTCTCAGATTTCTTGTGTAAAAACTTCAGCTCATTTGGACTTCTAGAACTCCAGATATGGCCAAAATACTGAACAGTGCTCGGGCTGGAAGACAAATTCGGGCTTCTTTGTTGTTGCTACAATTTGGACTTGAAAATGACCTTTTTAGATCTTGAGCTCCATATGAAAGTTGTAGGCCTATGTCTTACCTTTCCATCCATATAAATTGGACCTAAATCTGAGATATATAACTCCAGATATGATCCAATTATCGAACAGTGTTCTGGTTTGGATTGCGCCGACATCTCTTTTCTAAGTTTGGCCATCTCTTTATCCTTGCAATTTAAGTTCTTAAAGTCATCAATCAATCCTTTCATTTATGTGATAGGCCTGCATTTAAAATGAACATTTACCACAAATTAAAGGTATCTTATATTATTAGATATATTATTATAAAACATGCTTTAGTTAAGGAGTTATTGATACTTCAAGTGCAAAATGATGATATAAAACCATGATAAAAATACACTTTTAAGTACTAATCATTATTAAAAAGAGAGAGAAACTAGAGAGAGAAATCATGTTTGAGAGAGAGCAACAAGATATATGAGAAACATGTGTAAATTTATATTTGTTATATAAGAGGTTAAAAATATATTTTTCACTAATTTGACTTGTCCATTAATCACGTAGAAAAACTAAAAGTTTTCAAATTTTAGAATGAAAATGAAAAACAAATCAAAGTATAAAGTTTTTTTATAATTATTCTAATAAAATATTAAAAAAATATTATTTTTATATATTTTTAATTAAAAAATATTTTATAAAAAAATCATCTAATACATTACAAAGACAAACTCAATTTATGACTAAGAAGTTTTTTTCTCCATTTGTTCTCTTCTTTTTTGTTGTTCTTTGAAATGTTCAATGACAAGATTAATATTAAATAATTATGAATGCATGTGTAAACTTTTTGTGCTTTGTCTTGTTTAAGAAAACAAAATTCAAGCAAACTAAATAAATGTTGATCCCAAACACTGTGCTCCCAGCAGCAAAACAGAGGACACTGTCGTCTTTCAAAGATGAATGCCCCTTTTTATTTCTTTCTAAAAACCCTAACTTACTTCGATAGAAAATTAGGTTAAAAAATGGTGGTCATACACCGACTGATGTTACTGAGTTCAAACTTCAACATAAATGAGATTTGGTTTGATTATTGTAAGGTATTCTTAACTTGTTTATGGTTTTACAAAGATGTTTTTACCTGAAATCGGAGATGCCTAAAAAGCCAACATGCAATCGGCTATATTCCATTTAAATAAAAGATTGGGCCAAAATATGTGTTGTTTAAAGATCACAATGTAAATTAAAGTTGCAAGAATTTGTTTGATTGACCATTATTAAGTTTACTTAGTTGGCTTCCCTCTTGCTAAATGAAATCTACAGGTATTTTTATCTAAAAAAATAATGGTTTATGTTGCAAAGCAATTTAGTCATATTGATAGTAATCATGTGATGAGCTTCTAATTAGATGTGGATCCACGCTACACTTTAAAGCTTTTTTTTAAAAAAAATTATGTTCAAGTTTCACAAATATGTTATATATAAAAAATTATGTTTAGAGTTAAATGATAAAAAATATATATAATATTTAATGGTCCTTTTTTTCTTCAAAAAAATATCATGATAATATGGGAAAAAAAACTTTTTTTCCAAAAAAAACAATACAAATTAATTATTCGTCAATTAAGTATGGAAGGAAAATTTTGAAACAAATGAAAAAAAAACTTAATTTGAATTAAATAAAGTTAACATGACAAACCTATAATCTAAGTAATAAAAAACAAGTGAACTCAAGTTAACCCACCAAGCTAGTGATTCAGGTCATAAAATTGAAATAACTCGATAAAAAAAAAACAGAAAGAAATCACAAAGCCTCTCTCTATATATATATATAATGTTAATGATGAAATCATAAAATAAAATAAGTTTTTTATGAAAAAATATAAACCCTTTTTATTTTTCAAACTCATGATCCCGGTCATTTGATCGGAAGCACTATACCTAGTAAAACTATAAAGTTCAATTTCCAACTAATTAAATGTTAAAAGATGAAATCGAGAAAGAAAAATCCAATTATAAAAAAATCCAAAATAAAAAATAACAATTAAAAGAATGATGATCAAAATTAAAATAAAAAAAATCTTTTATTGAAAAGAAAAATTGAAAAAAATTAATTTATCAAAAGAACTAAAAAGAAAAATAAAAAAGTAAGGAAAAATAATAATAAATCAAAAATTAGGATCGAATAATGAAATTGAAAATAAATAAAATTTTTAAAAAATGATAAAAAATAAAAATCAAACGAATAAAAATCAAATTAAAAAAAATATATCATAAATTTGGATTGAATAATGAATTTAAAGACAAAAAAAATACATAAAAGGATCAAGAAAAGAAATAGAAATAAAAAGATCAAAAATTAAATTGAAAAAAATAATAATAAATTAGGATTGACTAATGAAATTAAAAATAATTAAAAACTTTACAAAAAATAAAGAATAAAAATAAAAAATAAAAAAAATAAAAACTAAAATTAAAATATAAATAAACAACTATGAAAAATTAAATGAAAAGAAAAGAAAGAAAAAGGCAAAAGAAAAACACCACAACGGCAAACCAGCTACGCTAGGCGTAACTGTCTATATACACCACCATTTTAGTTTTTTTTTTTTTTTTTGGGGGGGGGGGGGGGGGGGGGGGTGGGGTTGGTTATGAGGTCTAAAAGTGAGGCACCATAAGGAAGAAAAAGAAAGTCGTTGACACATGTTTCCATTTACTTGTTATGCTATGCCCACACTTGTTTGTTCTTACATTTTAACTTGCATTTGAAGGAAAAAAAAAAAAAATACTGTTAACACCCGTTTCTACTTCTAAGTTATGCTAGGCCCGCACCGTCCACGCTAACTAATAAAAATCTTTTTTAAATTATTGATTTTTATGTTTCAAATTAAATTTGAAGATATTTAACCTAAAATTATTTTTTAATGATTTTTTAAAATATTTTTTAATGATTTTAATATATTAATATAAAAAAATATTTTAATATTTTTTTTTAAATACACTTTCAAAAAATATTTCCCAACACAATTCATAGTTAAAAAAGAGGTCATCTTTAAGGAAAAGAAAGCAGCATTGCTTTGGTTTTCGTCATGTCCATGAACCATTTTCAAGCTAGATACACCATCCACAAGATAAACTGAAACCAAGAATATTACTCGAAATTAGAAAAGTGCCACCATAATATTTAGATTTCCGAAGCTACTCTCACCACATAAGAATATTACTCGGAATTAGAAAAGGGCCACCATAATTTTTAGATTTCTGAAGCTACTCTGTATCACAATATATTGGCCAAGAGATCACGATCACTCTTCTGCAACATTCACAAGCTCATATTCAACAAGAGAGAGATTGTTGTCTTCCTTGACTACAAATTCTGCAGGCTCAGTGACTTCAACACGACCCCATTTGTCAACTGCTAGCCTCATAGATCCCTTAAACATGTCAATCTTTGCATTGCGGAGGATTACAGTCGTCCCTGGCTTCATCAAATCAACTGAGAAAAAGAAAGAGAGAAAAGGTTGTTAGAACAATAATGCAGCCAGTAATGGCGACATTTGTAAGGTTATAAAACAAATAAACTTTAAATCACAGAGAATCTAAATTTTTATCCATATACAGCTTGTTCCACAATTCCCAAAACCATTTGAATTCGAAAACAATTATGAAAATTGTAGTGACAATTTAGAAGACTATAATCATGACCAGTAATATAAATCCCTGAGCAGAGTGCATCTAGATATTAAACATCCCATCTGAGCATCTCACTGAATTAAAGTTTGTTGCACCACCGAAATCCGGACAAGAAAAAGATATCCTCTCCAGTCAGCAAGCTCAACTATAAACAAATATAATTTAACACTCAAGACTATAGTTTAAGTTTTTGGAAAACAAGGCTCATAAATTAAAAGCAACAGATCACTAAAATAGAGAAGGGGGGATGCATCAAGTTCATTCACTAATAGACTTGAGGTTGCACAACATTAATAATGCATGTTGATGAAACCCAACAAGAATGATCTTGGTCAGACCATCCACAAAGCCAATTAGCCATAAACTGCAAAACCAGTTCCATCAATTACAGCTTATTCACAGAGCAGAACCAGAGTGCATAATATATGCAGTAACTAAAGATGCGGAGAACACCACCTCTGATGCAGAACATCAAATTCCGCCCATCAAGTTAAACATAGCCCCTCTATTGAACAAAACAAATCTAGCACTCATCCACATCTATTGCATAAAAATAATAACCATATTCACAACAAGATCACATGCACGCACATATAGATTGATTTATTTTTTGTAGCTATGAATACTGCAACCATTCCTAGCTAAGTAGGCAGCTGAATTAAGAGAAAACCACTATCCATCAATATTCTATAGATTCACAGAAAATTCAACCTTTGCCATTGGAGAACATGCTTTTTATTTCTTATTAGCACAAGTTAAAATGGGAGTTATTGAGCGTAATTGGCTACCGTTTGCAAGTCAAGTTGAGGAGAAAGCCTCTAAACCGCTAAAATTAACTTGGCTACAGTTCCACATCCAGACCTCATAGACATCATTTCGCTTCATAGAGTGGCAGATCATACTTGTTAAACCAGGACTATGGTTTATATAGTGATTGGCATCATACTCTAGGGAATCTTCTATCATCATACTCTAAAATGCAAACGTAAATTTTAATGACATTTCAAAACAAGGCCCAAAATCATTTTTCCAATCTCAAAAGGAACCAAATTCAACACAAAGATGCAACGATAATTTCAGTTATGGGAACACAAACAATTCCAAATCCTAAACTTTCATCTCTTTTCCTAAACGGAAAGGGTGAGAAAAAAAAATTCATCATGAATCCTAAGATTCTTATGCAAAGGAAGAGAGCCCAAAAATGTCTTACATCAAGGCATATAATCCATTGAAACATACATACATAAATTTAAGCACCATTTATCCTTCACACTCAACAAACAAGCAGAAAATATTTAATGTTAAAAAAATAAACAAATCATAAACCAAAAAAATTAAAAAAAAAAAAACAACGTGCAGATACATCTTCTTCAGAAATAAATAAATGAGAGAGAAAGAAAAAAGGAACCTTGTTCGTTTCTTGCGGTGAAGATGATGGAACCAGTGTCATCCCCAATAAGACATTCAGCGATTCGCGACTGACGGAGATGGTGAGAGACCGATCGGCCCTTTGGAAGGACAGCAATGGAATTAAGGACCTTGACAGTCAAGGTATGACCTCCAGTTCCAGGCTTGAGCAGGTCCACTTTGGTGAAGACAGGCTTTCTAAGTCCAGGTTTCCCACCCGCATTGCTGCTCTCTTCTTGTTGTTCCTTTCCTCTTTTTGTTGGCGTTGCCATTCTTTTGATTTACCTCAAATTCCTTAACCCTAATTTTTATTTTATTTTATTTTGCGATCAAAATGGAATTTTTATTTTAGTATTTGTTCTCCGCGTTAGCGTTAGGCGATTCTATTCGTTTGCTTTATCTTTACATGTTAGGAGAAGACGCTTTAATAAATAAAGTTTGGATGGTGAGCTTTTGCGACTCTCCAGTGCTGTGGAAGAATCGCTATTCTTGGGTGACGCTGCCACCTATCCTCCTAGAGAGGAAAAAAAACATAGAGCGAGAGAGGCTGAAGGTATATTTAAGATTATAATGGGATGACTGTCTAAAATATTTTTGATTTAAAAATATATTAAAATAAATTTTATTTTTATTTTTAAAAAAATATTTTTAATATTGAAACAATTTTAAAATATAAAAAATTATTTTAAACAAAAAAATTTAAAAATTTAAAATAACATTTATATTACATTTTCAAACACACATGAAGCTCATATATAGGGACAAAATTAAAAAATAAAGTTAAAAGGAGTTAAAATATTAGTAATTTTATTATTTAGATTAAAAATATAAATATTATTAGAAAAAACTAGAAACAAATTTTATTTTACCAACTGGCCATCCCCGCCTCTAGCAATATGCATAGCATGAAAATTAGGAATGAATTATTAATTTAATCATTTATTTTATTATTTTATTTTTTAAAAAATTATTTTTAATATTAATATATCAAATTAATTTAAAAAATAAAAAAATAATTAAAAATTGAAAAAATTAAAATGCAAAAATTATTATAATCTTTTGATTAACTTTTGCACTCGGCATTGAGCCTATATTTTATGGGCTAAGCACGGGCCTAATTTGTTAACAATTTTTCTCAGGTTTAGGACTGAACTAGCAGCCTAAACGAAGACTAGATGCATCCACACTTTTGTTTCATTTCTCAATTTACAGAGGGCCCATTTACTTAGCTTTTCAACTTGGACACAAGGTGGATTAAAAAGCTATAAACAAAAGTCACTTACAAACCTCCAATAATAGAAGAAGAGTTCATATTCTAGCAGGGAACTCTAATACAATAAATAATATAAAGGAAAAATAAATAAAATGAAGATTATAGAGAGTTTGTGATTGAGTAAATTATTTTTAAACCTCCTAAGTTTGAATGGCTTTTATGTTTTACCTTATGACTAGTATTATATACATAGATTCTAGTCACTTCGACTTACATAGAGATTGATGTTGCAAATATCTTGTAGTGTATAAACTTATAAGTGCCTCGTGATAAGTAAAGCAAAGATATAGATCATTTTATGGTTAGTGGAGAAAAATGAACACCATTAGTAAAGGGATTGGTGCTTGTCATTGGTTTGTGGTGCTTATTACATTATCATTGGTAGATAAGTTGTGCTTTTACTCTGCACAAAGAATTTATAGCTTAGAGGGACATGTGCGCTGATAGATAGTGTAAGGAGCCGCTCTGGCTTCATGAAAACTCATAAACATATTGAGCTATATACGAAGAAACAATATTGGATAGTCTAGGATAAATATGAAAATATCGTTCTATCTTTGCCTAAATGACTAAAATTGTTTTATGCACAATCATTTGAAAAAATCATTATAGACAACTAATATATTTTACAATACTCTCCTTTAAGACATGCATTGCAAAAGGTCATATAGCAAATAGCAATATTTGGACCATAAAATATCCAACACAATAATAGGTGAAAACCTTACCAATCAATACCATAGATATAATGGTGGAAAGAACTTGAACACAAAATATTTTTGATATCTAGTAATAGTGGTCGCCAATGAAAAAATTGAGAATTCTAGTTTTTATATATGATATACATTGAATCGATTGATATTAGAGCATGCTGATCTATTTGATGAACAAAGATGGTATCTATAATGCAAGAGTGGAGGTCATCTAGGATAATGTGAGAGCTCGAGAGGAAATGCAAGAAACCTAATCATAAAAACTAGATTGTTTAGATAAAACAATGGAAATGATATTAGCTAGCTTTAAAAATCTAGTTTGACTATTGAAATGTACAAACAAGAATCATATCAAGTAGAGGGATATGTTTAAAGACTTACCTCAAAGCATACCAAACCTTAGATCTATTCTTACAAACCTATATAAATATCATGTTTTTATAAAGAGTGGCATATACAATGAGTGATTCATTAAAAACTCAAATAAAAATCATCATGTTTATCATGTTTATAGACGTGTTCTTGTATTCAATGAGAATGTTTTCTTTGATGGGAATTTTTTATAGAAAAAATTTATTCAATGGTTGTTAGAGTTGGAAGATGACTTTAATTTGAACAATATTTTTTTTATCAAAAAATAGGACTTGTCATACATAAATTTTCTTATGGTGTTAAAAAATAGTGGTTTGAAGTTCTAAAATATAAAACTCATATTGGTAAGAGTTTAATTCCATTCATGGAAAACTTTAAGATAATCATTAATTTTGAAGTGTATACAAAATAAGTAGATAAAGATTTTATATGAATAAACAATTAATTAAATTGTTATTATTTACCTTTTATTCAACCTTCTCAAATAACATGGGGAGAAAAAATGTATAAGAGGTGTTGTTTTTCAAAATTAATGGTTTTAGTATCATATTAATTACAATAACAATACTGTTGTAAACACTGTTCTAAAAATAAAAAAATCCTTCATGTTTAACACTCCTAAAAGAAAAATTATAAAAGCATAATCAAACATCTTAGTATAAATATTGACAGATCCATAAAATTCTTCCTTATCAAAGATTATTATAAAGATTAATATGCAAGTTGATGAATTGTCTAGGTTAATATGCAAGTTGATGAATTAAAGAGAATATAAAAGTATCTAGTTTTAAAATCTCAAAGTTACCCCATTGTGATTAAGATAGCATGGTTCAAAAAGGAGCTAAAAAATAAATTTAAATCTTTTATTATTATGTTGGACAAAACATTAATACATAATGATCTTTTTTATCATGAATAAAGATCTTCCAAATAAATACATGAATGAAAATGATTTTTCACTTTAAAATATTTTGAAAGATTATCTTAAGAGTCCATTACATATAAAGGTTGAGCAAACTAATTTGATTTAATTGATAGTAAAAGAAATTTAGTTTGCAAAGAGGCTAATTATAATATTATATTCAAAATATTTATTTTTTTGGTACGATCAAGATTAATTTTTGATATTTAATTTAAGAATGAGTGTTTTACAAGTAGAATGGACTGAAGTGAAATATTATTTTTTTAATTTTATGACATAATTATTTTTATTGTAATATTTATTTAATTATTAGGATTTACAAGGATTTGTTTAGTTTAGGAATTTTAATATTATTTTGATTTTATAAGCTATGTAACTTTCAACAAAAATAATTTTTATATAAAAATACTTGATGTAGAATTAATATAAATGGGGATCTTTGTTTTTGTTTTTCCATTAAAAAATATTGAATTACAAACCTTTTAAACAATAACAGATTCTCTGCAGTTTTAAGTTATAATCTTATAGCTTGAAAATCAAGTGTTTGTTTACACTATAAATGGTGTGAAGAAAAATATTTTTTTTATTGTCATCTTTCTGGCTCTCTAGACATGGAGGAAACGCAAAACAAAAGACACAACGAACTTTAAAATTTTATTCAACAATAAAATGAACCACGATTGAGCTGAGCAAGCAATTTTTCGTGCCATGCAACTAGAAGCAATAAGAACGAAGAATCTGAAATCATTTATCTGGCCCCGTTGATTTGATCTTTATGAGGCTCGCTCCTCGTCGGGAACAGGAATCCTCAAGGTACCAGGGCTCGCAATCGTGTCATCCCGGAGCAGATCAGAGAGAGTGCCACTGTCAGCTCTCCCACCCTCCCTGTTCCCACGACGAAAGAAAGAACAGGTTGTGTAAAGTTATAGTTTTAATTAAGCATATAAATCATAATATTTTGTTTTTACTATGCTCTGTTTATATATACTTTAATTAATTTTATAAATTTTAAAATTAATAATTATATAAATCTTTAATAATCCTGATATTTTTAGAATTTAAATTAGTAATATTTTAAAAAATAAATCTAAAACATAACAACTTAAGCTATACCTCTCATAATTACATATAAATCTATAATTTTTTATTTTTTTTTAATTTACATGAGATGTCTAGACCAGTTTACGCTGCACCACGACTAATTCTCACAGCCCACTGAACATCCTGCAAGTCCAGTGAGCAGGTAAAGCACCGCGAGGGTAACAGACGTGCATGATAAGACTCAAACCCAGGTGCAGAGAAAGGGGACAAGCCCCTCCCACCACTGGGCTAGAGCCTAATTACTTACTTAAATGATGAATGTGTGTATATATTGTGATATATTTATATTTTTTTAAAATAAAAAATAAAAATATATTTTATTTTTAATATAGCAAGTCATCAAAATATAATCAAGATAAAAAATAATTTTTTGAAAATTTAACGGAGATTATCTCGTTAAAAAATTATTTTAATCTAATAATTTAAGTTAAGAGATAAAATTTTAAAATATAATTTATATTATTATTTAATATATTTTTTTAAGTGAAAGTTATATAGCCTTGAAATTTACATCAGTTCACGATATCTTTTATTTAATTTTTATTAAATATATAAAAATAATGAGATTTGTAATTATGATTATTTAATTTTTAAAACTCTGATATTATATTAAAAAATTATTTTAATTTAATAATTTAAATTATTATATAAAATCTTAAATATAATTTATATTATTTTCTAATAAATACTATAAAAAAAATTCATTTAATTGATATAACTTGCAAAAGCAAAGAATTCAGTGAAAAGGGAGTGTTTGAAGAAATAATCAGTAAGAGATCATGTTCATAGTTACTACAAAATAATGGTCTTGCAAGAGGGTGGGAATCTATTTTTCTGTTGACTTTTTTGCAGCAGGAGGACAGTCTGCAAGGCTGTGAAAGATAATTATTGTTTTTAAAAATATATTTTTTTATAAAATAATATTTTTTAAAATTATTTTTAATATTAAAAAAATTTAAAAATATATAAAAAGTTAATTGTAAACAAAAAAAATCCAAAATTTAATGGAATGTGGTTCCAAACAGCCTCTTAATTTAATAATTGGGTTTTTAGATATGATGGTGGAGGGTATTTTTTAAAAGATTAAAAATATATTAAAATAAATTTTCTTATTTTTTAATTTTTAACATCAAAATATTATAATAAAAAACCCTTAAAAGACATCACATTTATATTTTTTTATAAAATATATTTTTAAAATTCACTCAAATATAATTATAATCAAAATCTTACAACAATATCTAATGAGATGCGCCATAAAAAAAAGAATTTTTCATTCTAGTATAAAAACACAACCACTTGTTTTCACCCAATTAATTATAAAAAGTGCTATATTTTTAAAAATTAAAAAAATAAATTTATTTAAAATAAATTCTTCTATATTTTAAATTATTTTGATATATTGATATTAAAAAAATTATTTTAATATATTTTTAAATAAAAAACATTTTAAATAATCTCAAACAAGTTCATGTGTCCTAATAACTATCTCCTGATAATTATCTAAAAAAATCACATGTTTCTTTTTTTATATGTGATTTTATGTTTTCAGTTCCATGGTATTATATTAAGTTCAAAACCAAAATAGGAAGAAAAAAATACTTAATTTATTAAGTAAGATATGATTAAAAAAGATTAAATAAATTAATCATATAACATCTAATAGAGAATAGTCTTCTTTTATGTATAAACTATAAACTAGTTTGCTGGCTGCTCCAGACAAACAAATTTTTAATGTAATTAAATGGTACATTACAATGAATTGTTTTGTATTATTATTGAATTCTGTTCAATTTTTAAAAATTTCTTACCTGATTTTTAACCAAATGAGAACAGTAAAAGTGATTAAATCAACTTTAAGTAATCTAAATATAATTTAGATATTCAATAAAAATATAATTTAATTTAAAAAATAAAAATATTTTTTATATTAAAACCATAACATATTGCATCACCTAAACTTTACATCTTAATTTATTAAACTTACAACAAGTAAATAAATCATCTGAATTTAACAACTTTATTTTTAATGTTTTTTTCTTTACAGTAACCTAATTAATTTGACATATCCAATGAATATTCAAATAATAATAAAAATATGTTTAATTTTTTTAAAAGAATATAGGTGATTTTTTTTAATATTAAAATAATAATATATTGAATCTATTCACACTTTATGGCTTAATCTTGTTCAAACTTTGTGGCTTAATCTTGTGAACATGATCATAAATTCCAATAGGTTTAATAATTTTATTTTTTAAATTATTTTTTATTTAAGTATATAATAACAAAAATAGATATTTATAGAATCTATTCTGGCACTAACTGAATATGAAAACTTTTATTTGGGATTGTAATAATTTTATAAAAAATAAAATGAAAAAATTATGAAAAATAATTTAAAATTAATTAATTGTTAAAGGAAATTTAAAAAAAATGAAAGAAAAATCACTAAAAGAAAGAGGGACCTGCTCGCACTTTTCATACGACACAATGCAAGCAGGATTACCCCTCAATTCTTTTGATGTTGCTAGTAATAATAAACTTAAGACACCTTAGTCTTGCTTGTAAATTAATATAAAACAATTCATAGATCTCAGGATATAAACTTTTGATTATTATAATTATTTGATTTGATACCAAGATTAAATAACTTATTTAAGTTCTGATTCTTTGACAGATATAACTTTAGTTAAATAGCTTTTTATTATAAATTCTCACTTGGATACATGGAGAGTTGCAAATTCTGCTCTTTCCTCACCATTACAGCCATCGATCCCTCTGGCTTGTGCGGGCAAGAGATACATGGGATCTCCTTCATCTTATCACAACAAATATCTGAGGTCTGCTTCAATATGTTGATAGTTCTCTTGAAAAAAAAAAAAACCTCATCAGTTTGCTCAAGAATGCCAGGTACTGCTGCCTAACAGACCAAAAACATTATTGACAAAGAGAACAAAATAAGCAGATGATTCCTGCCATATACAAAATTTGGTTGCAACTCTTCTTTCTGGAAAGAAAATGAAATTTTTTTATGCTCTGTCATAGCAGAAAGTAACCTGTTAGAGAAGGACACATCAATGCAACTTGCATATAACAACAATACTACAGAAAAGCTATGCCTATGCACACACATATCAGAAGTAAGGGAGTCAACCATGGGATTTCTAAACATGCCAGAGGGATCACTTGTCACATGACACCATCCACCTCTTTGAAAGAGAACCACGGTTAAGCAGTGGAACAATGGCCAAAAGATCCCATTGGCACAAATGGGTTACGACCAAAAGCAAGGTGTCCATACACTCCATCAGCAATAACAAGAAATTTAAGCTTTTCAGCAGTTTCTGCAATCTAAATCCAAATATGCAAGTAAACGAGACATTACTCGGATAGAAATCTCAATATTTTTTGTATACATCGCAAGATGCTTCTAGTTGGAGGTAAATACTTGACCACAAACCTTTTTCAAATGTTGGCAAGAACATACACTGCCGCGGCCCGCAACGATTCCCAGGATTTGTAATAGCTAATGCCACAGTGTTCTGATCTGCTAGGGCTTTAATAGCATCAAGATCAGCCTCAAAGCCTTTCTCTGGGAGAAGATCATAATGCCGAACTTCAAGGCTCCTAAAAGCAGCATAAAGTTCATCAATTGGGAAGCCTGTCCATGGAAGCAAGATATTTGCTCCTGGGCAAGCAAGCATTGCCAACGCAACATCAATAGCTTGAGTGCTATCAGATATAATGAAAACATCATCAGATGATAACTTGTAAGGAAGATCATGAAATAGGAATTCAGCATTCGCCCTACAGAATAGTAAGCATATTAAAATCAAGAAGAAACAAATAAACCATATGATTCATTGCAGACTCTCAAAGTTGAACGAGCCTTATATGTTCCTTCGGACTCTTTCTACTGTAACCAAGTAAACCAAAGGCTAAACCTAAGGCAACTCGGTACTTTAAAATTGCTTTATGACTCTTAATTTACTGTTAACTAAAATAAGAACTCAGTATTTAAGTTGTCTTTTTATTACTTTAAACTGGAAGAAAAAGAAAACATTTAAAGCCAAAAGAAACAATATTAAGTTGCTAATTGTATATTATTTCAACAGAAACCGTAGCAAATAAGTAATTAGTACTAAATCAGATTGTAATTCTGGATTGACTTTAGCTGCATCTGCAATACGAAATTAAAGATAATTAAGGGTACCTAGATCATCTCTTTTCCATTACTTTCATTTGCAATCATTAGAATAAAGAAATTGAAACAAGTCAAGAGGAAGACATCATACGACTAAAACTTTAACTTATCAGATTGAAGAGCATCAACAACAGCTCCTTGAGCAACATGCCTAGTGAAAGCAAGAATGAGCAGTAGGGTCACCCATGCCATGCCTGGTGAAATCACACCCCTACCATGATTCTTGTCATCATCAATGCTTTCCATTAACAAACTTAGAATTCCTTTGATGGTAATGTTTTTAGGTGTATCCATTTCATAACCATTCACCGCTCCATTCTCCATAATTCAAGTAATTCTTTTAGTTTCCTGCTGTGTACCTTTGGTTCTTGCTTCTTTAGCGTCTTGGAAACTGGGTTTTTGGTTTTCTTTTAATTTATCTGTGAGTAAATACAGAAAATGAGTTCAGATAGATGGAGGGGGCGACAGTGAGCGCATGCAGACCACAATTTAGACAGATCATAACACTTCAGCATCATTAATGTCGCACGTAAAAAACAATCCGCACGGCGTCGATTCCAACAATTTTTCATTGTTATTATTTAATTTGATTTTATTGAATTCGTTAGGAGTCGTCACCTAGTATTTAATTGAAGGTTACTAGAAAATCCGATTGTACTGGTCTTGTCAGAGATTCGCGGATAAAGGACCGGTTGTGGTTAAGGAAGGTATTAGCACCCCTAACGCACCCTACCTGAGGTAAGCTGCTTCATGGACTTGATGTGTTAAAGAAGTTTTAAAAATTTTGTCTTTTCATCGGATTTTAGAAATACAACTTCCGTACAAGTTTGTACTTCTACACCGTGATCCAATCAAAATATTAAATTCTTCTTTATTCTCTGTAATTTTATCATAAACAAAAAGAAAACATTCATAAGACAGATACAAACACACATATGTATTTTTTCTTTTTTTCTTTTTCTTTTTCTTTTTTCTTTTTTCTTTTTTACATCCATATTACACATTATAAAAATCCAAAACTAAATAAAAATTACATTAAATAATTTAAAATTTACAAAACAATCCCTAAAACTCTAGAAATTGCATTGAAGTCCCTTATAGGGCAGTGTGAACAGTGCCCGTGAACAGTGCCGAAGTGTGAACAGTGGCAGCGTGTTTTCTCCACGCGCCGCCGCTGTCGGAGGTGGCAGAACCAGTAGATCGAGGTCGTCTTCCTCTTCTCTATCTTCCTGCGCCGGCGGTGGGTGTTGTGATTTGGGTTTTCAAATTGAAAGCCATGACAGATTCTGGGCAAACCTTCCAATGACCATTACTCATCAACCATTGAAACGATAACAAATCCCAACGGTACAATGGTAAATAGACATCTTATGCCGAATATATCCAAATATCAGCCCGCGTTAACGGTTGGATCTCCCTGGATCGGAGTTAGACCAAAACTGACCTGAGATTGACGAGCCACTATTGAACACGCATAACACCTTTTTGGATGGGTTTCATCTCATCTCCACCGTTTAGAATGTGCAATACAACCATATCCATCACATATTCAAAACTCATATTGATCCAACGATGAATAATGGAGAAATAGGTCGGCGGTTCTAACTGTTCCGATAGTGGTTTGTCCAGAAATATTCAAATGGTAATATTTCTCTCATGGTTTCAAATATGAATGATCGCTCCAGTCAGAATTTAGAAAATACAGGGACGCACAACATACCCAAATTTCACGTTGATCCAACGATAGACGAGGGAGAACTCGTCCGGCGACGCTGACAGGTCTAGGGGTGAGGGAGGCAGCGACTCCTTTAGTGAGGGAGAAGAAAAATGTTAGGGTTTTTTGTGGTTTAGGGTTTCTCTTCTTCTTTTTTTTTTTGTCAAAATGGCCCCCCTTTTTTCTTTGTGTTAAAGGTCGCTATTTATAGGTAAAATGTTGCTTGGATTTCAAAATTGGTCCCTCAATTTTATTTTTTTGTAAATTTTGATTTTTTTGTATTTTTTTGAAAACAAGCAATATCAACATCGACTCAATGAGGAAGATCAATGATTTTAAAAATAACGCGTCAAAAGTTGAACGCGTTCCAAATATCTTTGAAAATTTAAATTCTTTTGAGATGATGTTGAAAATGCTAAAAATGATGCAAATATATTTAAAAATGTATTTTTTGGATTTTCATTGTTTTTCTCTATTTTTTGGATTTTTTTTCTAAAAATTTATCAAAATATGGATCAAAATTGGGGAATAACCCAGAATTGGGTTATGACAGTTGCCCCCCTCTTTACAATGCTTATGATAGAAAGTTATGTAAGAGACTTTAGATAGTAAGCGTTGTAAAGAAGAAAAAAAGGATGAGATATGATTGACTCATCTTGTTGAGAAATGATGAATCCTCTTGAGGGCTAGAAAGCATACTCAGAGTAAAAACTGGAAGAGTTTTTTTGTTTTTTTGAAAATTCAAAGATTTTAAAATGGTCAAATTCTCATGGGTGACCTACCCATCAAATTTTTTTTTTAGGTGATCTCATTATAATAGGTGACCTACTCAGGTGAAAAACGCGAAGAAGTTTCAAAGTAGTGAAAAATACAAAGATTTTTCAAAGTGGTGAAAAATGCAAAGATTTCTCAAAGTGCTGAAGAGGTGAAAAATGTAGAGATTTTTTTGAAGTGGTGAAAAATACAAATATTTTTCAAAAGTGGTCTTGTTGTAATGGACAACTTGCCCGGGTGAAAAACACAAAGATTTTTCAAAGTGGGGAAAGTGGGGGGGAAATACAAAGATTTTTCAAAGTGGTCTTGTTGTAATGGGCAACCTGCCCGGGTGAAAAACACGAAAATTTTTCAAAGAGATGAAAACTACGATGATTTCTCAAAACGGTTTTATTGAAAAGGGGTAACCAACCCAGATGGAAGATTTTGCAAGTGGTGAGAAATGTAAGGATTTCTCAAAAGATAGTTTCATTGTAATGGGCAACCGACCCATATAGAAGATTTTGGAGGTGCTAAGAAATTCAAGGATTTCTCGAAAGATGGTTTCATTATAATGGGCAACCGACCCAATGGAAGATTTTGAAGGTGCTGAGAAATTCAAAGATTTTTCAAAAGATAGTTTCATTGTAATGGGCAACCGGCCCTAATGGAAGATTTTGAAGGTGGTGAGAAATGCAAGGATTTTTTAAAAGATGGTTTCATTATAATGGGCAACCAGCCCAAATAGAAGATTTCGAAGGTGGTGAGAAATACAAAGATTTTTTTAAAACATGGTTTCATCGAATAAAAGATGAAAAGGGTTTTTAGAGAGGTCTGATTATAGTGGGTAACCACCCCAAGATAAAACAATGACATGTCTTTAAGGGACAATATGATGGGACTCGAAGGTGCACTATTCAAGTAATGGAAGCTTGATAGAGTATTCAAAAAGAAATAGGACTCGAAAAGGAACGAATGCTAAAAAATGCACTTGAAAGGAGGTAAGGTTAGAAAACGCACTACCTAAGAGGTAAGTGCTCAAAGACACACTCAAAAGGGAGGTAGGGTTGGAAAACACACTACCTAAGAGGTGAGGGCTCGAAGGCATACTAGAATGGGAGGTAGGGTTGAAAAACACACTACTTAAGAGATGAGGGCTCAAAGGCGCACTAAAAGAAGGTAGGGTTGGAAAACACACTACCTAAGAGGTGTGGGCTCAAAAGCGCACTAAAAAGAGTGGCAGGGTTAGAAAACACACTACCTAAAAGGTGAGGGCTCAAAGGTGCACTAAAAAGGGAGATAAAAAGGAGGCAGGGTTAGAAAACACAATACCTAAGAGGTGAGGGCTCGAAGGCGCACTAAAAAGGGAGGCAAGGTTAGAAAACACACTACCTAAAAGGTGAGGGCTCAAAGGCGCACTAAAAAGGGAGATAAAAAGAAGGTAGGGTTAGAAAACACAATACCTAATAGGTGAGGGCTCGAAAGCGCATTAAAAAGGGAGGCAGAGTTAGAAAACACACTACCTAAAAGGTAAGGGCTCTAAGGCGTGCTCAAAATGAGGCAGGGTTAGAAAACACACTACCCAAGGTGGTCGAGTGCTATAAGGTGCACTCATAAGGGAGATAAGGTTGGAAAACACACTACCTAAGAGGTGATCGAGTGCTCTAAGGCACACTCAAAAGGGAGGTAAGGTTGGAAAACACACTACCTAAAGTAGTTGAATGCTCTAAGGCACACTCAAAAGGGAGGTAGAGTTGGAAAACACACTACCTAAAGTGGTCGAGTGCTCTAAGGCGCACTCAAAAGGGAGGTAGGGTTAGAAAATACACTACCTAAGAGGTGGTCGAGTGCTCTAAGGTACACTCAAAAGGGAGGTAGGGTTGGAAAAAAAACTACCTAAAAGGTGAGGGCTCAAAGACGTACTAAAAGGGGAGGCAGGGTTAGGAAACACACTACCTAAAAGGTGAGGGCTCAAAAACGCACTAAAAAAGGAGGCAGGGTTAGAAAACCCACTACCTAAAGTGGTCGAGTGCTCTAAGGCGCACTCAAAAGGGAGGTATGGTTAGAAAAACACACTACCTAAGAGGTGAGGGCTCGAAGGCGCACTAAAAAAGAAGGCAGGGTTAGAAAACACACTACCTAAAGGTGAGGGCTCGAAGGCGCACTAAAAAGGGAGGTAGCATTGGAAAACACACTACCTAGGAGGTGAGGGCCCAAAGGTGCACTAAAAGAGAGGTAGGGTTAGAAAACATACTACCTAAAGTGGTCGAGTGCTCAAAGGCATACTCAAAGAGGAGGTAGGGTTACAAAACACACTACCTAAGAGGTGAGGGCCTAAAGGCGCACTAAAAAAAGGGAGGTAAAAAGGAGGGACGGTTAGAAAACACACTACATAAGAGGTGAGGGCTCAAAGGCGCATTAAAAAAGAAGGCAACTTTAGAAAACACACTACCTAAGAGGTGAGGGCTCGAAGGTGTACTAAAAAAGGGAGGTAGCATTGGAAAACACACTACCTAAGAGGTGAGGGCCCAATGGCGCATTAAAAGGGGAGGTAGGGTTGGAAAACATACCACCTAAGGTGTGAGGGCTCGAAGGCACATTAAGAAAGGAGGTAGGGTTGGAAAACACACTACTTAAGAGGTAAGGGCACAAAGGCGCACTAAAAAGAAAGGTAGGGTTGAAAAACACACTACTTAAGAGGTATGGGCTCAAAGGCGCACTAAAAAGGGTGGCAGGGTTAGAAACACACTACCTAAAAGGTGAGGGCTCAAAGGCGTACTAAAAGGGGAGGTAAGGTTGGGAAACACACTACCTAAAAGGTGAGGGCTCGAAGGTGCACTAAGAAGGGAGGTGGGGCCCAAAGGCACACTCAAAATGAGGTAGTCTTAGAAAACGCGCTACCCGAGAGATGGTGGCTCAAAAGAGCACATGAAAGGAAATGAGGGGACAAAGGCACACTCAAAATAAGGTAGGGTTAAAAAAGCACGCTACTTAGGAGATGGTGGCTCAAAAGAGCAATTAAAAGGAAGTGAGGGCACAAAGGCACACTCAAAATGAGGTAGGGTTAGAAAACCCGCTACCCTAGAGATGATGGCTCAAAAGAGCACATGAAAGGAAATGAGGGCACAAAGCCACACTCAAAATGAAGTAGGGTTTAAAAAAGCACGCTACCTAGGAGATGGTGGCTCAAAAGAGCACTAAAAAAGAAGTGAGGGCATAAAGGCTCACTCAAAATGAGGTAGGGTCAGAAAACCCGCTACCCTAGAGATGATGGCTCAAAAGAGCATATGAAAGGAATGAAGGCACAAAGGCACACTCAAAATGAGGTAGGGTTTAAAAACGCACGCTACCTAGGAGATGGTGGCTCAAAAGAGCACTTAAAAGGAAATGAGGGCACAAAGGCACACTCAAAATGAGGTAGGGCAGAAAACCCGCTACCCGAGAGATGATGGCTCAAAAGAGCACATGAAAGGAAATGAGGGGACAAAGGCACACTCAAAATGAGGTAGGGTTTAAAAAAGCATGCTACCTAGGAGATGGTGGCTCAAAAAAGCACTTAAAAGAAAGTGAGGGCACAAAGGCACACTCAAAATGAGGTAGGGTCAGAAAACCCGCTACCCGAGAGATGATAGCTCAAAAGAGCACATGAAAGGAAATGAGGGCACAAAGGCACACTCAAAATGAGGTAGGGTTAAAAAAGCACGCTACCGAGGAGATGGTGGCTCAAAAGAGCACTTAAAAAGAAGTGAGTGCACAAAGGCACACTCAAAATGAGGTAGGGTCAGAAAACTCGCTACCTGAGAGATGATGGCTCAAAAGAGCACATGAAAGGAAATGAGGGCAAAAAGGCACACTCAAAATGAGGTAGGGTTAAAAAAGCACGCTACCTAGGAGATGGTGGCTCAAAAGAGCACTTAAAAGGAAGTGAGGGCACAAAGGCACACTCAAAATGAGGTAGGGTCAGAAAACTCGCTACCTGAGAGATGATGGCTCAAAAGAGCACATGAAAGGAAATGAGGGCAAAAATGCACACTCAAAATGAGGTAGGGTTAAAAAAGCACGTTACCGAGGAGATGGTGGCTCAAAAGAGCATTTAAAAGGAAATGAGGGCACAAAGGCACACTCAAAATGAGGTAGGGTTTAAAAAAGCACACTACCTAAGAGATGGTGACTCAAAAGAACACATAAAAAGAAATGAGGGCACAAAGGCTCACTCAAAATGAGGTAGAGTTAGAAAACACGTTACCTAAAGGATGGTAAAACATGATCTAACAATGTTGAAAGCAATGCATTATGATCAATATGCATGTATACTTACCTGAGAAATATGGATCCCTATTTCTTCATGGTGTCTTCCTTTTCTCAAAAGTTGGAGCGTCAACAGTAGGCTTGATGGCTTTCTCACTCTTACTTACTCGAGTCAAATCTTGATTTTGACATCTAAGAAGGAGTTAATGTCATCATACTTCTTTGTCCTTCTCAATGGTTGCCAATTTTGCTTGGCATTCTTCTTAGAGAAGGGAATCATGGGGCCAGCCTTATCAGGTGTTTTTGATTGCCTCTCAGCTTGATCATGCCCCCAAGTGTTTAATTTGAGTTTAAGGATGAGGCTATGTGGAAGGTTTGGTCTTTGACAAGGAGTTGCTTTCATGCAGAAATTTTGGAATTTCAAAGCTATTCCAGACACAAAAATCATTTTGACATCGATTCAAAGCAAACTCATTCTGAAAAAATTCAAGTGATTCCTATAGAGAGGTTTTCGGATGTGATGAAAACTTTTAGTTTTGCTTTTGGTGAAAATATGAAGAACACAAAGTGACATCTGGTTGGTCATAAAAAGTTTAAATTTCAATTTGAGGGTTATTGAAACCGTTTTTTAAAACATTCATTTTATTTGCATGAATAATGATTTGGTTCGCATGAGAAAGCACTGCCTACTGATCCAGATTGCTTGCCTTTGATCAGAAAGGGCTTGATTAGGCACGTAATGTAGGCTTAGGCTATTGGTTATGAAGAAAAAGATATTTATAGCTTAAAAGGTGTTTAAGGGACTTTAAGACTAAGGATCACTAATGCTTATATCCCAAATTTTTTGTTCATACATTTCTGGACTTTACAATTGATTTGCAAAATGGTCTACGGTGCCCCCCAGTGTTGGGCTTGGGCTCTTTCTTTTAGTTTTTATTTTCTTCATTTGATTTTGAGCATCATTGTATTGGCTTTTTTTTATGCTCAAAATTTTTTTAATCCTTTAGATTTTTTTATGCCCCCCAGCTTTGTATGGGTACCTTCGATAATTGAGAATTTTCTTTTATGCCCCTTAGTATTGTTTGGGCACTTTCAATCGTCGAGGTCTTTTTCATGCCCCTAAGAGTTATTTAGGCACTTTCAATCGTTAAAGCTTTTTTTAGCACTTACCCCCCACAGTGTAGGGTGTGATCCTAGTTAAGGTTATTTTTCAAGAAAATTCTATTAGGCTCAAAAAGGGACTACAAAAGATATATTTTAGCCTTGTGAAAAGGATTATCAAATATGGCCTTTCTTCATCTCAAGTGCATGCATTTAGGATCGGTAAGCCTTACTCCCATGCGAGTATGCAAAGTGATTTCTCATTATTTATACAAATAAAACTCCGCATTTGGAGTCATTTCATTGTGTTTTTTTTCTTGTTTTTTTTTGTTTTGTTTGTTTTTTTTGGTGTATGGTTACCTCTCTAAGGAATCTCTTGAATTTCCAGAACTCGTTTGTTTCGGACAAACACCAACATGATTTCTGTTCTTGTACTAAACTTTGAATTCCCAACAAATCTGGGTGAATATGTGAGATCATGCATTGTTTTGGAAGAAAGGGGAAACACACCCAAAAAAAAAAATCTTGATGCAATGGTTTTATGCTCAATGTGTTATTTGCATAAAATAGCAAAAAATAAAGGTAGGTCATGAATTCAGGAAAAAATATGATCTTATTAACAAGGCTCAGTGGATAGGGAAAGTCTTGGGGAATTTTGAGCCAAATTACCAATAAAAACTAGAATAGGGTGAAAAAAATCAAGAATTTGTTTTGCAAGCATGATCGAACAGAGGTAGTTTTTTTGGACAGAGCAAGAACAGACTCTATTCTGCAATGGTGATGCAATTCCCCTTTGGTCAGCTTTCCCACAAAAGCTTTTATGGAAATGTTGTACTGTAATGGGGTTTTGATTGTGTTTGTCCTCAACTTCTTCAGGCTAAGTCGTTGTTGAGTTTCGAACAAAGATGATAGGTCTGTTGGAAGGAACTTTCCTAGAGATGCTTTTCAATATTTGCTCGAGTAAGCTAGAGGTGAGTCAAGCTTTTGTTCAGAGATTCCAACTCTTCTTGAAAATGGATGCTACAGCGAGCATGCTTTTCATCTCTATTGTTTTTTGCTCAAAATTAGGTGTTGCAGACTCGTAGGGGACCCACTTTTTATTTTGGTGCATGCATGATAAATGTATGAACATGAGATCTATATGATGAACTCGCCTTTCGAGGTGTGACATATGATCATATCTTTTACATGATGAAACAAGAATCTTGATTCTTGCCCAAACTCTACAATGAAAATTTTCGAAGCGACGATCATTCTGTCACCCACAAGTCTTGAGTTCAAGATGCTTCAAGAAGGTTTCACCCCGATGCAAATAAATGATAGCACATACAACTTAAGGATAGGTACTATTCATTATGTGAACATGGATAGGTTTTCTACCTGGTCTCAAAAGGGTCTATGAACTGCCTAGTGACCACCTTTCGTGAAGGCAGTATAGGAGTCTATAAGGAATGGTTAGGGCACCGTGTGACCGCTATTACCGAGTAAACACTCAGCTCATAGTTGGATGTTTCACAAATCTAAACCCCGACTGAAAGTCATGAGGCAGACCGCTACTCCCCACCTAACTTAGAAGCTTGTGTGTGCTTTCAAAATAGATACAAGTGATGCATGTAACAATTCTAAAAATGCATGCATAAAACACAATAAAAATACCAAAATTTAAACACATCAAATACACAAAACTTAGCCCAATATTGTTAGAAACAATACCTCCCTAGTGGAGTCGTCATTCTGTCGCACGTCAAAAAAAATCCGCGCGGCGTCGGCTCCGACAATTTTTCATCGTTATTATTTGATTTGATCTTGTTGGATTCGTTAGGAGTCGCCACCTAGTATTTAATTGAAGGTTGCTAGGAAACCCGATTGTACTGGTCTTGTCAGAGTTTCGCGGGTAAGGGACCGGTTGTGGTTAAGGAAGGTATTAGCACCCCTAACGCACCCTACTTGAGGTAAGCTGCTTCATGGACTTGATGTGTTAAAGAAATTTTAAAAATTTTATCTTTTCATCGGATTTTAGAAATACAACTTCCGTACAAGTTTGTACTTCTACACCGTGATCCAATCAAAATATTAAATTATTCTTTATTCTCTATAATTTTATCATAAACAAAAAGAAAACATTCATAAGACAAATACAAACACACACATGTATTTTTTCTTTTTTTCTTTTTTACATCCACATTACAAATTATAAAAATCCAAAACTAAATAAAAATTACATTAAATAATTTAAAATTTATAAAACAATCCCTAAAACTCTAGAAATTGCATTGAAGCCCCTTATAGGGCAGTGTGAACAGTGCCCGTGAATAGTGCCGAAGTGTGAACAGTGGCAGCTCGTTTGCTCCACGTGCTGCACTGCCGGAGGTGGCAGAACCAGTAGATCGGGGCCGTCTTCCTCTTCTCTGTCTTCCTGCGCTGGCGGTGGGTGTTGTGATTTGGGTTTTCAAATTGGAAGCCATGACAGATTCTGGACAAAGCTTTCGACGATCATTATGCATCAACCATTGAAACAATAACAAATCTCAACGGTACAATGGTAAACAAACATCTTATGCAGCATATATCCAAATATCAGCCCGAGTTAACGATTGGATCTTCCTGGATCGGAGTTAGACCAAAACTGACCTGAGATTGGCGAGCCACTGCTGAACATGCATAACACCTTTTTGGATGGGTTTCATCTCATCTTCACCGTTTAGAATGTGCAATACAACCATACGCATCACATATCCAAAACTCAGATTGATCCAACGGTGAATAATGGAGAAATAGGCCGGCGGCTCTAAATGTTCCGATAGTGGTTTGTCCAGAAATATTCAAATGGTAATATTTCTCTCGTGGTTTCAAATATGAATGATCGCTCCGGTCAGAATGTAGAAAATATAGGGACACACAACATACCCAAATTTAGCGTTGATCCAACGATAGACGAGGAAGAAATCGTCTGGCGACGCTGACAGGTCTAGGGGGTGAGAGAGGCGGCGGCTCCTTTAGTGAGGGAGAAGAAAAATGTTAGGGTTTTTTGTGGTTTAGGGTTTCTCTTCTTTTTTTTTGTCAAAATTGCCCCTCCTTTTTCTTTGTGTTAAAGGTTGCTATTTATAGGCAAAATGTTGCTTGAATTTCAAAATTGGTCCCTCAATTTTATTTTTTTGTAAATTTTGATTTTTTTGTATTTTTTTGAAAACAAGCAATATCAACATCGACTCAATGAGGAAGATCAATGATTTTAAAAATAACACGTCAAAAGTTGAACGTGTTCCAAATATCTTTGAAAATTTAAATTCTTTTGAGATGATGTTGAAAATGCTAAAAATGATGCAAATATATTTAAAAATGTATTTTTTGGATTTTCATTGTTTTTTTCTATTTTTTGGATTTGTTTTCTAAAAATTTATTAAAATATGGATCAAAATTAAAAAATATCCCAAAATTAGATTATAACAATTAATATTCTTGTCATTCTTCCAGAGGCTAATGATTAATAGTTTCAATCTCTTGATTGCACTGTTCCGATACCACTTACATGCTTGCTTATGCCACTGCCCTTTGAATTAACTAGTTTTTGTAAAGCAGTAAGATATTTTTTTAAGCCTCAGATTTGAATAATCTTCTAGTAACCAAATGTTCTTGTTCACCTTATGAAGACTCCATTCCTTCAAAGAAAATCATGGGTCTTGGAATTATGTCCTTTAAATAATGTTATTGTATCTTGACTAACAAGTGATGTAATTTCAAGTGTTGTTTTTCATTTTTAGACCTCTTGCAATGTAATCACACCAATCTTTGCAATTTGTTTGTAATATTTAACCTTCATAATCAAGACAAGTAGGTAATCTCCTGAGTCTTTCAGAAGAGCTGTGCTAGAGCTACAGTGAGAAGTGGAAACATCACCAAGAAAAACCGCTTCGACACCTCTATCAATCTCTACACAGAAGCTAGCTCCCCATCTTCAGTCTCTCTCCCTCCCCTCCTTGATGCTGCCATTACCATTACCACCACAACTCTCAATGACTATGACAACTACTCTTACGACAACCACACTTAGTATGAGCACGTGTCCTGTTTCTTCACCATTGCAGCTGCTGCTTCTGCCGCTGCTCATAACAACACAAACTTTGATATTGCTCAACTGCCTTCACCTGCAATGACTAATCCATTCTTAACATTTCCAGGAAACACTGGTGTCAATTGTTTCCCAAGTTTAAGGTCCATTCAAGAAAATCTTCAGCTGCCCTTTCTTTTTGCCTCTCTAGCCTACCACCATTTCATGGCGGTGGTGCCACCATCTCCGCCATGAATTGGATGGTAAACCCTGAGGAGGGGCCGGGAGGGTTGGGGGTGTTAGTTTCATGTGGAACTTCTCAAGTTTCTAAAGCCAGAGATGAACACTTGTTATGTGTTGACTACTAAAATTGTCTACATATTGTTCTTTAATGATTTTTGAATTATTTGTATTAATTAAGTGGACTGATAATAACCAGGGCAAGATTTGGTAATCGATCTTGTTGTTAGATGTCAATATCAGTAGGAATTACTGATTTATATGTGATGATTATCTCTTAATTTGGAAAGTGACTTTGTAATATCCCATCATCGTTAATGTTATGTTCTCAATGAAAGTTTTCTAGGGTTTTCTTTTGGATCAATAACTTGTTTGACATTGCTATTTAATCTAACTGTGTTTTTGAAATTTTGGTTTTAGAATTTTTATTATTATTTTTAAATTATTTTGAGTTGATTACATAAAAATAATTTTTTTAAAAAAAATATTTAATATATTTGTATGTAAAAAACATTTTAAAGATCAATCTTTACTATATTTTCAAGCAAACTTCAATCATGGAATATAGCAGCTATTTATTTGTAGTAAGGATTAATAAAATTTGTATGCCCCATCCCTACTTGTAGAAGGGACACATTTAATGCTCCTTTGACATTGTTTCCCTTCTGTGTCAGCATAACATAAGCGCAGGCAAGGACCAGTCTATCCCCCTGCATCCTGAGCTTTTGGTAAATGGTACCTCCTCTAGCTGTCAAGTTACATTGCTGGCATGACTGTGTTCCTACTGTGTTGTAAGATTTCATGTATTTTTAAATTAAAAAAAATGCAGTATTAGTAGCAAAGGGAAACAGACAGGATTCTTCTACCTGCAGTTGCGTGTTTATCTGAGAGAATTCTTCATCTCAAGGGAAATAAAAAAGTTATTCTCCCATTCATGGATCCCTGGCTGCCAGTGCTTTGGATGATCGATTACTTCTGGGAAAACATGCTGTCGATAATACAGTTTATAGGACCCATCATCTATGAAATGCAGCACTGTTTTAGATTGTAACCAATTATTACGACCAACAACAGCTGTCCATAATAGTCTACCATCTGTTTGAATCTTTCCAACCTCTAGCACTATTTGTGGGTGGCCATTGCAGAAGACTAACGGGGTAATAATGTAAGGAAGTGTGGAGTAGCAAGTCAAATTGAGCAGGAGAAACCAGATTTTCTCCGAGAGTTTCTTCCAGTCAAATTGGTAATTAATATCTTTCGAGGGTTGGTCTCACCTGCACAAAGGGTTTTCCAGTACTCATGGGAAGCGCTCTGCACAAAGATGTACCACTTAAAACCTGCTCTCCGGTCACCAGGCCTTACAGTTTCTGTGACAGAAAACATACGCGAGTGTGTGGCCCTGAGAGAGATGCACTAGACTATTACCGGCGTCCATCTTCAGAAGGATTTCATGACATACCTTATCTCACGGGTCACAGACTGAACAAGGACACTAGGTCACGGTGTTTGAAGAAAGCTGCACACAGTTACAAACGCTTCACAGCTTTGAGGGTCAAATTTGTTTGGGACCAATTGAGTGCTCAAAAGAACTCTGAAGTAATGATGGATGGACTGTGAATTGTGATGATGAGGATGGTCAGCATCTTTTTGTGTATTAAGGTAGAAATAGCACACTTGATCTGTTCATGATGGGCAATGCATTCAGTGGCATAACATTTTGGGCTGCGTAGGGACCAGTGGAGTCGGGTCTAGTTGTGCATGGAAATGGTGGAGCACGCTGGCACCTCAATTGGTGCAAATTTTGGACATAATGTATTTGGGCCATGCCTCTGATGAACAGATATTATGTGATTATGGTATGAAAAAGGTTAATTTAGAAAAATTATTTTTAATTGTGGTTGTTTTAATGAAAATATATATTTAGTTAAAATTGTAATTGGAGTTATTATTTAATAAAAAGAATGTTCAAAAAATTTGGTTAAAATAATGATTGAAATTGATGTTAATAATAAAATGATATAAAAATACATATATTAATTTTTTATTTTGCAATTACATTAATGTATATTTTATTATTAATACATTTTAAAAAATAATTATGCAAATTGCAATGCCAGTTTTATTGTTTCATTAAAGTTATTGCAAAGACATCACACACATAATTCATATAGAAAAGCCTCTAGTTTTAATGGGATTATGAACATGAAATCACGTCAATTAAAAATATTCTCAGAAAGAAAATCAACATAAAGATCAAATTATATAAATAATTGTTGAGAATTAATATATATATATATATTAATTCTCAATAATTATTTATATAATTATAATTTATAGGTATAAAAACTTGGTTATTGGCAAATATTTAACTTATATAAAAACTACCTAGCATTAATTTTTTGTTATTTTGGTTTGGTAGCAAATTAACAATAATGAAACACAGTTTAATGAAAAGCAGAGAAAAAAATATAGCAAAAGGATGTAGAAATAGCTTCCCATATATACAGATTATGTTTTATTTTATAACCAAACATGATAAATCATGAATTAAATAAAAAAAAAAAAGCTGCCGCAAATGTAGTCAATCGAACTGTATAGCTTGTCTTATATTCAGGTATTGGAATGCTAATATGCTGCAGATTTTTAATTTTTTAATTTTGATTTCTGAGTTTCATTATTTGCTTTCAAATGGGATGACAATATGGTGCAAAATGGACAGCTGAAAAAGAAGGGTTTTGATCTGATTCAAAAATAAATAAATATGGACTGTGCCTTTAATTTCAATCAAATCCACTCTTGATCTAATAAAAAAAATAATAAGGATTAAGAGTTAATAATTTAATATCAAATAAAACAATTAAAAAAATTAATACCATAAAAAAAAGTTAAAGAAAAAATCATGAGCGAACTCTAATTAACTTGACTATCCCATTATGATTGAAATATTAAAAAAAAATTAAAAAAATTAAAAAAATAACTTAGTACAAAAACCAAATTTAAATAAAAAAATATTGAAAAAAAACTCAAGCTAAGCTAAGTTAGGTTTAGTTAACTTCACTATCTCAAACTCAATATAAACTAATAAAAAAAATTAAAAAATTTAAAGGTAAATAATTTAATATTAAATAATAAAATTAAAAAAATTAATTTTATAAAAAAATATAAAAAATAAATTTAAATCAACCTAAATTAACTTAACTAATCTATTATACATATTAAATTAAAATAACTCAACAAAGGAAAATCAAACAAACAAGAAATTGATGGCTTAATAATTAAATGCCAAATTATAAATATGAAAGGAAAACATTTAATAAAAAACCCCCAAAAAAACTGAATTTAATTGGGCTTGGATCATAAAATAAAAATTATCTTAAAAAAAGATAATTATAAAAAAATAATAAAGTAAAACCTCTAACCATAAAACAATTTTAAACTCAAACAATATGGTCTAAATATGGTATAAAAACAAAATAAAAGAAAATAATTAGGGTACATTTGAAAAATAAAATAAATAAATAAATATTATTAAAAGAATGATGACCAAGATTAAATAAAAGAAAAAACAAAACAAAATAAAATGTTGAGAAAACAAAAGGTAAATTAAAAAAAGAATAAGAAAACAATAATAAAAAATAAAGATCAAAATTAGATTAAAAAACAAATGCAATAAAATGGTAATGAATAAAATTAAAAAAATATATATAAAACATAGAACAAGAGTAATAAAAAATAAAAGGATCACTTGGGTATAAAATCAAAGAGAAAAAAATACTCAGAAATAAAATTAAAAAAAAAAGAAGCAAAACTTCAAAAACATAAAAATCAAAATAAATAGTAATTAAAAAATAAAAATTAATTTCAATAAAATTATAAACGACAGCACTCATTATTGGAAAGGTTGTCGTGAATTTCAAGAGCATGAAACAAAAAAAGGAAAGAAAAAGTTTTTCATCGCAACTCAAGAGGACCTTAACCATGAGCATGCACTACATCTCTATGAATGATTGCTCCCAAAGCCACCACGGATGAAAGATTTTAGTAACTGTATGGCTCTATACATGCCACCCAAAAAACATAAGGACTGTCATGCACACAAAAACATTTCTAATAATATTTAATTACTTAAAATTACTAAACAACCACAATAATAAAAAAGACTAAAATGTGATTGAAACCAACCTTGGTTTTTTTAATTCAAAAGTAATAATGTAATTTTATTTAAAAAAAAAATAAAGAAAAAAAAGCCTCGAATACATGTTTTTTTTTTCTTTTTCAGGGATATAATCATAACTTTATTATGCAATATTTTTTAAAAAAGACAAAAAAATCCATAATTGAAAACTTATACATTTATTTTTTACTTTTAAAGATAAAATAATTATTTTACTATAATTAAAAAAAAGATATCATGACAATTTACACCTAATAAATTTGCGATGACTAATGGATGTTATGAAAAAACAATTGTATTTCAAATGGCAAGCTCCTTTAAGGTTTTTGGTTTAAAAGTATAAATGTCATTTCACTGTTTTAATAAATAATAAAATGTATTTATAACTAAAATATTTATTAATGATTTTTAATTTTTTTGTTATTTTTAATCTATTTTAAAGGACAATAAAATAGATTTACGGCTCAATGTTTTATTGATAATTTTTAGTTTTTTTTAATGAATGATATTGCAATAGTGTGTTTGGATTAATTTTATTATTTTTTTTTTTTAATAAAGAAAAGAGAAATCTGACATATAATTTCAAGAATATACAAGACTTTTCTTTGTGAAATACATACATTATATATATATATATGTATGTATATGTATAATTTCTTTTATTTGATAAAACTTATTAGATATTTTCGTAAAAAATAAAATTTTAGTATAAAAAATTATTCAAGTTTATCTATATATGGATTCAATTATTATTTTTTATCATCATCAATGTAAAAATGTAAAAATAATAGATATTAATAAAAACTTTGTTATAAAAGTACATGTAGAATCAAATAAATATTTTTTAAAAATATATTTTATTTAAAAATATTTTAATTTTTTAAAAAAATCAATTTTAATATAAATAAATTGTTAAAATATTTAAAAATTTAAAAAGCATAATTAGATGGAATGCCAAATGGGTTATGGACTTTAAAATGATGTTTAAAAATATGATTGTAATTATTTTTAAAGGATTTTTTTATTTATAAATATATTAAAATAATATTTTTTTATTTTTTAAAAATATTTTTTATTTTAATATATTAAAATAATCTAAAATTATTTTAAAAAATCCGTTAGCAAATGTTGTTTAAGAATAAAGGACAAGAAAAGCCCATCCTTTATTCAAAAGATACGATGTTATCACTTGACAACAACCTTATCCCGGGTATTCGGATTCTCAAATCTCAACCCGACACGAAGCCAAAAAAATAGCCACGTGCCACTTAATATAAACCTCGCTCTCTCAATTTCCTTTTCGTCGTCGTCTTCTTCACTGTCGGAGCTTCAACTTTCGCTGCAAGCAAAGCAAAAGAAAGCATCAGTGATGGACGGAGAAGAATTCTCAATGGAAGACCCTTCACAGTTACTCCAATCAGCCTCTGATTTTGCTAACTATCCAGGTCACTCACTCTTCTTTATTTTGTTTAATTTATTTTCTCTCCTTGAGCTTATTTTTAACATCTGCTGTCTTTAAAATCCAGGCGTTCCAAATGACGTCGCAGCCAAGGAATTTCTTGATCGTTTTCCGCTTCCAGTCATCATCAAGCAAGTTACTAGTATTTTTATAGCTACCTATTTATTATTCACGAATATTGTTTTTTCTTCTTTAAGAAAAAAGCTGCTTATTTTTCTAAATTAGGTTGTATTAATTAATTTAATTGAAATTGCAGTGCTCTGCAAACAAAATCAGAAGTGCCTGGATTAGAAGCTACTTTAGTGGCTTGTTTAGAAAGAATCTTTAAAACTAAGTGTGGTGCATCGCTTATTCCACTCTATATGGTATTTAATATGGGTGTTTTGCCTCTTGTTATTATTATTATTATTATAAATTGAATTAATGATGAGTTATTTTTTTAAAATTTTTTGTGTTGTGTGTTTTCATTTCAGCCTTTTGTGCAAGTAGGTCTGACGGCGGATTCTCAATTAGTCAGGTGTTTAGCTTGCAAAACGGTATGGATTTATTAAAATACTTGAAATTTGTTATGTTTTCAATTTTGATAATAATTTGCTAGGTCAAATGTTATTGGCAGGTCTCTCGTCTTTTGGAGAATATTGATGAAACCATATCAGCTGCAAAGCTGATTATTGACAATGGTGTATATCCGCTTTTGCTTGATTGTCTCATCAATGGGTAAGAAGCAAAATATCAGTTGCTTATTTTATTTTTGAAAATAGTAGAAAAATCATATTGATCTTGACACACCCGTCTCAAGGGGAAATATGCAGTCTACCTTGACTCTTGATGGATTAATTTCCTTCAAAGATGTTGATGCACTAAGGCTGATTTCTATGCTGGTTAGATGTTTGATGTTTCCTCCATGTTGTCTAAATTTCTCAAACTACTAACAGGCTAAACTGCCACTTGTTTCATCTGGTGTCAATATGTTAATCACAGATTAAGATTGGCTGTCTGATGACTCAATAAACCTAATTTATGATTTAGAGTCTACATGTACTGGGACCACTTTGTGTAGCTCGTTTCCTTGAAAGGCTTTATTTTCTCTCACTGTAATGTTGATGGATGTCTGTAGAACATATATTCAAAGCTTATACTGAGGTCATGCTGTCTGAAACCTGCTGTTAATGTGAAGCTACCTGTGAAATGTATTTCTATTTCTGCAGAAATGAACAAGTGGCAGCTGCATCAATGGATGCAATTGTGAAATTAGCTGGCTCTCAAAAAGGCATGGTAAAGACTGATCAGTGTGCCACTAGTCTGGAAACCAAGTTAGTTATTATTTAATTTATTTGGACTGATGATTGCCAATTGTTTGCAAAATGCATGCAGAAAATTGTCTTCCCTGCAAATAACAGCGATGATATGCACCTAGGAAACTTATCAGCCCGATGTTCATCACTGGTATGCTTGTTGGGGAGTGGATTTCTTAAAACTGATGTTCTTTCTTCATGATATCTTTTTCTTGATTTTACAGTTCCATCTTCCATATTGCGATACAGTAGCTAAGCTGGTTTAGATGACATGTGTTCTTTATAAGCTGACTTTTTTGGCTAATTCGTTATACATGGCAAAAAATTCTTTCAGGGACGTGTCCGGGTATTATCTTTAATAGTGAAATTATTCTCTGTTTCTAGAGATGTGGCGTCAGCAGTTTACAACTCAAATCTGCTGAGTTTATTGGAGGCAAAAATCAGAAATACAGATGATACTCTGGTATCTTTAAGTGTTTTTGAGCTCTTTTATGAGGTTGGTGTAGCTTATCTACTTTTTACTTGATCTCTCCTTTCCTTCTTAACTGCTTTTGAAATAATCTTTCAATCCTGCCTCTACCCCCCCCCCCCCAATCATTGTCCTTATATGCATGGCAATATCGAAAGACCAAAGCAAGCATTCTAATCATTTGATAGTTAGTAGCAGCTAATTAGTGCCAAGTACCATTATTGAAGCATGCATCAATTATAATTCTTTTGTTCCATTCCTCAGCTTCAATAATTAGCTTGTCATTGGAATTTCAGTATGCAAAAAACCATGGAAAATGTGACCCCATAACATGCAGAACATAACAAAGAGGATTTGCTTACCCTATCATTTTTCCCCCTGCCTTTTTCACCTTTTATTGAACTTTTTTTAAGGCAGTGTCAATCAGTTTCTTAATGGTTGACTGGTTCATCTTTGTTCATAATTTTACCAGTCAAGTGTCAAACAAACCACTCGAAAATTCACACACAGGTGAAAACTACATTTTTTCTTTAATAGCATGGATTATAGAGTTTCATGGATATGACGGCATTAGATTGGTTGACACAGGAGCAGGCTCAGGGAAGAATGAGGTAATTCTAGGTACAAATTGGGCTTTTGGTTTTGCAGATCAAAGGAAGTTAAGAATTCTAGTTGAAAAATACATGGAGGTTGTGAAAAGTGGGTAGAAACAAGGTTTAGGGGATGGGATAATGGTTAAAAATCTAGCTGTTTGGATACTGGAAGTGGAAAAATTAGAGTGAGTTTACTAGCAGTTTGAAGAATTAGGAGATGCTCCTGCAAATGGAACAGAACCTTAGTTATGAGTTCTGTTTTGAAGGGAAGAGATACTGAGGTTGTCCTCTTTCAATGGAGATGCCACCTTGTTTGCTAACAAGAAGGATTTCTGAAATGTTTGAACCAATGAGAAGGATTTAATTGTGACAAGTTTCTTTTTCTAATGGACAAAGATCTGGTGCTCCTCAAAGACCGAAGAAGAAATAGGAAATTGAGATCCTAATAAAATGTTTTATTTTGGATGCAATCACAGGAATGCAGAAAATGTTAAACACCAGCAATAAGTGGAACAATATGGTAGAGCATCATAATCTAATGATAGATCATCATAATTATATAAAAAAACAAGAGAATATTATTAGTGTGTCCAAAGAAACCATGTTCCATGTAAAGCCATGTAATGGACAAATCATTGCTCACATGGTTTAAGACACCTGGGTTGCTAAGAGGAGGTATATGTGATCTCATACCAAGCAAGATTCAGGCAATACTTCTGAATGATATTGTTTCCCTGAATAATATTTTACCTTCTGGCCTCATTTCATTTTTTATTTTCTGTTTTCCTTTGTTTGTTATCTTGCGTGCATTTTGATCTTTCCTTATTATGCATGGTGAGTGAATGAAGCTAGCAGAAGTAAAACATGCCACAGAATTCTTATCAAAGACCACTCTTGTCCAACTGCTCTCTTCTACAATCAGGTAGTCATTTAAGTAATATTGTCTACGACTATTTCTGTAGATTTTTATCCTCTCTGGTTTTGATATTATCTTCCTCTTCTTGTGTGTTTTGTTTCTGCCCCTTTATTTTGAAGCAACATGTCAAAAGAAGCTATATTAAGATCAAGAGCAATGATGATAAGTGGAAGACTTCTCTCTAATGACAACATATACATGTTCATTGATGAATCCAGTAAGACTTGCCCTGAAGTTCTTGAGCTTATAGATTTTCCTAATGATATTTATTTGAAGAAATTGCATTTCAGTTCACCAATAGTGCTTTATTTTATTTCTGATCACATTGAGTGCAACTGGTCTATAAATAAGGCATCATGCATCTCGCACAACTGTGAGATGTGCATTTTTGGAGTCATGTAACAACCACCTATTTTTATCTTAATATTGAGAAGTTTGTAAATGTACTGTTTTCCTTTCAGATTTAGGTGTTAAAACCATTATATCAGCCATCGATGGAAGACTTCAGTTAGAAAGTCAAGATTTGAATGAATGTGAATCTGCCCTTGAAGCACTGGGCCAAATAGGATCATGTAAGTACTAAGCACATGACAAATTGCTGTAAGCTAGTGATATGGTTGCCATAACTTGAAGCAGCTTCAGTTCATTAATGGTGTTTTTTATGGATGTACATTGACATTAAGTATTTGTTAACATGGTTTTGGTGGAGCTCTTCAGTTACTGACTGCATCAATAATAGCATGTTTGAAACTTTTGGCTTGTTTGACATGTTCCCACTTCGAACTTGTTTGGAATTCTAAAGTTGTGTCATATCGATTTCTTTGATGTCTTTTGATAAATCTGTTTCCTTCTATGATTATTATTATTATTATTATTGACTAATGATAACTCAAACACACCATAGTGCAAACTCAAAATAACATATGCTCTCGATGTAGAACTTCATGGACTAGATGAGATGTCTGTCTGACTGTTTTGTTTGGAGGGTTCAAATCTACATTGCATAGAGTTTAAAAGACATCGTTAGGTCTTATTTTATCTGTTCTATCTTAAAATGATTTACAACTTCTCACTTTAATCTGCTTGTGAAATTCCTGAAACTCTTTTCATATGTCATCTCTGATGAAACTGAAAGCTGTCTATTGATTTCATATTCTCTCAGCAAACCAAGGAGCAACACTGCTACTCACAATTTCACCTCCTGCTGCTAGACATGTTATTGATGCGGCCTTTGATAAACATGCACGTGGCAAACAATTGGTGAGTGCTTCAGATCATTCTATTCCACCGTTTGCATTTGTTGGCACATGATAAACCATGGGAAGCTTCCCTTTAGTCAATAGTTTTAACTAAAAAAAGAGTTGATAGAAATATGCATACAAGTCTAGTAGGTAGGATATGAAGGCATAGTACACTCGTAAAATTCACCTTACAAAAATGTTGAATGCAGAAATAATGCAACTATAATGCTAAATTGATGCATTTTAAATCATTCTATTCTACCCCACTTCAGTATACGAGGAGGCGAGCATTAATTTAATACATACAGAATGTAAACATAAAATATGATAATCTGTTGCATGTGTCCTAGTTTGTAGATCAAGTGATACAGCATCAATCATTTCTGAAGATCAGAAGGAATTTCTTATTGACTTCCCGTGCTCATCTGAAGTATGCTGTCTCCAGTATGAGAGCCTTCTTTGCTATGTATCAGGGGCCTTAGAGAAGTGCTGTTAGATCTCTGGAAGGACGTCACATAATCAAATATATTAAACATGTTGAAGATGCATGCGAATTAAAAAGACATGCAATATGGATGTGCAAAATTTTACCACGCTGCTTAACATCTCTTCTCAGTCTCTGTATATTCTTCTGCATTTGCATCTATGAGCTTTACCCAATTAGCATGTTTTAGAAGTAACTGAATTCTTTTAACTATAATTAAACTTTCTCCTTATTAAAGGAATTTGTATTGCATCTATGCTTTATCAATACTCCAGCTCTGCAACTTCATCCCAAGTAATAGCCAGTGTTTTTAGTTTGCATGTTTTCTTGCTATGAAAATGTAATGAGTGATCTTCTATCAAGAGAATTCAGAATAAAAGAAATATCATATGTGACATTCTATATGTTCTTTTTAAAATCTGAGATGGTTTTTTAATGTTAAATGCAGGCTTCATTGCACTCTCTTGCAAACATCTCAGGTGAAACTCGATCTGATAGCAACATCATACTGAATGGTGATGCAGAAGAAAGCCTCCGGCTCTTGATCTATGAAGCAGCATCCAAGAGCTCAAAGCTGACTCCATCAGTGAGCATTTTTTTTATATAATTTCTTGACTCTTTGCATGTTGTGTCGCAGCATGGTCTTGTTTCTCATGAAGTTCTGTGATTCACATTGCTCCAAGTGACTTTAAGTAAATAATACATCACATAAGCACCAGCAGCAAGCAGGTTGCCATATCATGGGTCCTGTGTAAGACCTGCATTTTTTGTTTCAGCTAGGGGAGAATATTTCCTTTTCTTCTTGTTGAACGCACCTTTCAATTTTTCATAATTGAAATTAAATTGGTTCAATTGGCAGGGACTTTTCCTATCAGTTCTTCAACAAGATTCAGAAGTTCGACTGGCAGTAAGAATTTGTCTCCACAATTTTTCTCTCATTTACTTGGTGCATGACATGAAATTTTAAATACATGTCAAATTATTATAAGTAAAGTTGAGTGGTTCGCTTAAGCTCTTTTTCTTGAGTTGTGATTTTGCATTTCATTTTTTTCCTCTTTGCTAGCCTGGTTCATGGTTAAAGTAATAAACATCTGGAAAAGCAGTTTTAAGCATGTCAAAGTATGCTTTTCAAAAGATCTAGCCTTTGGTTGAGTCGAGCTAACATTATTTGAGTCTAGCTGCATCTTGGTGCTTACAATTGCTGGATACAGATTATATCAATGATATGTAATATGACATCCTTGTGTGATTATTTTCAGGCTTACCGAGTGTTAACTGGGTTGGTGGCTCGGCCATGGTGCCTAATGGAAATTTGCTCAAAGCAAGAGATAATAAAAATAGTGACCGGTCCAAATACTGAAACAACAAAAATAGGTTTATATTGTCTCTTATTCTTTGTTTTAATTTGAAATGATTGCATGCTTAAAACTATCATGCATTTTTTTTTGTGCTGAAATGATCGCATTGCATGAGTAAAACTGCTGTATTTGCTATTATTGTGCTTGACTTTCCTTCTTCCTTTCCCAATTTATTTTTATCTCTTCAATTTCCTCACCGAAGAAGCTTGTTTATAGGAGGACAGTCTTGAAGAGTGGAACTTAAAGAGCATATAACTTCGTTTATTATTCATCTCCATGCATGCCTCAACAGAAACCATAAATACGATCATTCAATTAACCCTTGCTTGCCTTCTGTAATAAAATGTCTTCTCCTGGATTATTTTATCCGAGAATGTGGAATTTGGTTTTGTTATTGTGCCTTTTCCTCCTCATTTAGTTTCTTTTATAATTTGAGTCTACAAGAGTTATTGCTTTTTAAAATCATTTTAATGGAAAATCTCAGGTATGGAAGCTAGATATAACTGTTGCGTAGCAATCCACAGAGCTTTCATGTCCTCCAGTAAACTTACTGGCAACCCTGCTCTTGCTCCAATAGCTGCCAAGGTGAGATTGATAGTAATTCATAGTTCCTCTTGCTTCTTTATTGCAGAGGAAGAATTTTCCCTTTTCCTTCTTCTTGTTGGTTGTTTCTTTGTGGACAGCTTCAACCAGTGCCTTCCACATTCTTAAGAACTAGTTATATCAGGCATATTTGTTGCCTTGCTATCTCCAGAACTGACTTATGAAATTTGCTGAACCTCCTCTTTCTAACCCGTTGGTTTTCATTGATCTGATTACAGCTGCAGGAAGCTGTCATTCGAGGTCCATATCTTGCAGACAAGATTTATCGTGAAGCACAACCTATGGTAGTGACAGCTGACAGATTCTAACTTGCATGGGCAAGATGAGATATAACTTTCCCATCTCTTGTTATGTGCTCCGGACCGCTTTCATATGGTTTCACATCTAAGGCCGACACCAGACTATAGGACAGAGTTGCTCTTTTTACCATACAATTCAGGATTTGTAGAATTGTAGGCTGTGGTCGGGCCACGAGATGAGGTGGTGGCTTATGCAATGTTAAGTATGGCATGTTATATCTACAGGTACGAATGGATAGCGTTGTGATGCCATCCAATTTCTGAATTGCGAGGGCTTTTTTTTTTTTTTTTGTGGGAAAGAATATAAATAACAAGTTACAGTCAATGAGGTGCTGAGCGTAGTTGCATATGTAAAATTGGTCTAAGAAGCTATTGACTTGAAAAGAATTCTCAAATTTTTGTTAAGAGGGAAGAGATTTTCGCTAAAATCATCCGACATTAGACAAAGAAGCACGGCCTGGGGATATATAATTAAAATTACACATTCAATACACATACAAGTGACACTTTCCCAAATCTATTTTTATGGCAATTAGATATTCCTGAGGAGGATGCTATGTCATTCATTTTATGTTTGAATTTTGAATAAATTGAATGATCTTTATTCAATTTTTGACCATATCGAGTGATTGGAAAGTTGAAGTCCGTGTTTTGCATCTTAAATACCAAAATTTGAACTTATTTTAAACTTAAAACACTCTATAAACCTTTATATAATTATTTTCAAATTTAAAAGACTATTTAATGAGTTTCAAAAGAATTAAAATAAAATTTATCGAGTCAATTTATTTTTCTTATATATTTGAAGGATAATTATTTTCATTGAATGTTTTTCTTTAAAATTAACCAATTGACATCAAAATTAGATGTTTTAGTGATTGGAATGTGTTCAACCGAACACTTTAATTTTTTTATGATTTTTTCCTACTCTGTCAATATTTAGAAATTCAAATGCAATTGAAACGTAAAAACTTAAAAAATCAGGATATCAAACTAAAGTTTTCATAGTAAAACAAAAATGATTTTTTTTTCCTATTAGTTTTAGTCCTTGTTTTTAAAAAAATTTTAACTATAATTTAAAATTTTATTTTATAATATAAATATTTAATTTAATATCAGAATATTTTAGGATACTCAAATACATTATAGTATGTAAATAAAAATAAAAATAAATCCTAAAATATAAAACTTGGACAATCCATCATAAAATAAAATTAAAAAATATATTTATTGATCACGTGTTGTTTAATTTTTTGAAGATAAAAAAAAAAGTATGATGATTCCTTGCACCAGAACAATCTACAATGCATTTGTAAGATGATGGATAATAACTGCAATAGTAAAACTATATCTTCTTTTAGTTTGTAAGTGTGATTTGTAATATATTGATTTTATTGTTTTCAAAACATATAAATGGTGATTTTTGGAGGGATGCATGTAATAGCGTCTTGAGGTCAAATGATATATTTTTTTTTTATTTATATGGGGTGTCCGGATCAGCTTGCACATACCATGACTAATCCCCACGGCCCATTGAATACCCTGCAAACCCAATAGGCATGTAAGGCACTGCAGGGGTGACAGGCGTGCACGCCAGGACTCGAACCCAGGTGCAGTGGAAAGAGACAAGCCCCTTCCACCGCTAGCCCAAGCCCTGAAATGCAGTGGCAAGTGCGCCGACCTCCTCTATATGGTGGTGTGGCAAAGCTCTAGTTGAGCCTTGATAAAAAAATTTCTTTTTCCCTCTTTTTTTTTTTTTTGTCAAGGTATGGATGTGTTCTATTATTTATTTTTAATATTTAATTTAGTTTTTATTCTTTTGATTACTATATGTTTTGTTTTTATAATATTATTTTGATTATTTTTTCTTCAATCTTGTTCCTATCATTTAATTTGATTTGATTTTCATGCCAAATTTTATCTTTATTTTTCAAATTTTTTTTACTAACTAAATTTTATTTTTAATTTTTTCCTTAAGCATTTGGTTTTAATTTATTTTTATATCAAATTTGATCATAATTTTTTTTTATTGTTGTTTGTTTTTTTAATGTATTTATTTTATTGCATTATTTTCCAATTTAATCTCTTGGAATTTTTTTTGTTAAAAATTTTCTTTGCATTTTTCCCTCTTATATAGTATCATTTCTAGCCTCATGACAATCTTGAATATTAACATAAATTGACTTTAATTTTTTTGATCATTTTATAAAATTAATTTATTTTTAATTTTATTCTTCAATATTTGATATTTTTTTTTGAATTGGTCTTTGTTTTTTTTTCCTTCACTTTTTTTTTATATAGAGTTATATCAATCACGAGTTGACTTAGATTTTTTTTATTATTTTTTTTAAAAAATTATTTTTTAGTTTTATCATTAAACTTTTTTTTTTATTAAAAATTTTGCTTCGTTGTATTTTGGATTTACTTTCTACCGGTCAGCCTCAACCTAATGACCACGATAATGAGTATCAAAAGTTATCGTGTGTTAATTTTTGTTTTTTTAAAATTATATATTTTTTAATTTTATCCTTTAATATCTACACACATTTATATATATATATATATATATAATTTTTAAATTACTTAATTTAACTTGAAGCGTATATCACATAAGTAGTTATTAGTATTCACTATGACATGTTAACAGATTTTTAATATAATTAAGAATTAGTTGGTTAAATTCTATTATTGTGATTTTGAGATATAAATGGTTTTTTTTTTAACATACTACACATAATTTTAAAAATAAACATTCCATTTTATACTAAATAATTACAACTTAATCTTATATGTTAGAAGCATGTGTATATTTTACTAGAGAAATTATAAAGTTAAAAAAACTACCAAAAAAAAAGTTAAATTAGGTGATAATATATACACACATCCACATTTTATCTCAACAAAAAAAATCTTAATAAAATCAACAACATAAAAAAGGACTTTGACATAGAGTTGCATAAAACAGTTGAATCTATGGAATGTGTGTAATGTTTTTATAAAAAAAAATTAATAGAAAAAAATTGTCTTTTTAACTAGAAAAAATGAATTTTATAATAAACAACTATTTTTAAATTACTATTAAAAATAGGGTAACCTGCTTTGTTTAGATTTGCTTTCTTTAAAAAGCAAAACAAGTGTTACTCAAATATTTATTTTATATATAAAAAAGTAGTTAAAGCAGTTGTACTTTTATTATTTGATTGAAATTAAAGAAATAAAGGTGAATTATTAGAGAATTAATTATTATAAGAGCAATTTTTAAGAATAAAAGTTGGTTTTTAAGAATGTTTAATGTATTCAAATTAAAGGGATAAATAATTAAATAATTAATGATGATGGGTGAGATATAACTAAAAATTAATTTGGCATGTATTCTGAGAAAAAAAAAAAAAAGGAGCTGGACAGGTGACGAATTACAACCATGATTAGGAAATCCTTACCTTGGCCCAAGTTTTATAATATACTGCTACCCAAACACTCTCCCTGACTAACGATAACAAAACGGAGAAGCTTTTGCATAGCCATCCTATCTACTTCACAGGCCTCAACATCTCTCACAAGCCAAAAAACCCAGAGCCTGCTCAGAGTGAAAAAAATGGCGACTTCCCTTCTCTCTCCTTGCTTAGGCCTCCCTCCCAAACTCAAAAACCTCTCCCTTAATTCCACAACATGCTCTACGTCCACTTTCAGCTCCCTCAGTTTCTCCTCTTCCCTCTCTCACAGTATCTTCAACAAAGGTAATTTCATTTTCATGACCCTAAAATAAGCATCCTTTCCAACCACATCTTCAAAGTTTTCATCTTTTTGTTAGAAAATGCTAGAATTTTTATTTTGAGAACCCAGAAAAGAAAAAAAGGAAGACTTTTTTTAGACCCATTTGTTTGTTTTTCAAGAAAGTTTCAGTCTTTTTGTTAAATATTTTTGAGTTTTTTTTTTCCCAAATGGTGATGTGGGTGTTGTAGGGTGTTTGTCAATGAGGACAACTCAAAGATCAATTCACAATTTCTCTATTGTTTGTGAGTCGACTCCAAAGAAAAAGGCTGATTCAGCTGAAAAGAGAACTCGTCAAGCTGAGAAAAGAAGAATTTATAATAAAGCTCGCAAGTCTGAAGTTAAAACCCGCATGAAGAAGGTAACTCTCCTCCTTTTATTGCTTGTTTTCTTTTTATGTATGCATTCATGGGCTTTGCTTTCTTTCTTTTTACAGGTGAAATGGGTATATTTTCATTGTTATGTGGTCAAGTGTTTGTTTTCAGAGTGTTACGAAATGACGCGATGTGAAGATTGTCTATACTTATGTTAAATTGATGGGTTAAGATTGATGTGTTGTGCTCGTGAATTTTTACTTATTTTGCGTCTTAATTTTGTGCGCGCGAAATATCTGTGCTTCCTTTCTTGTCCCATGTTTGTATATTCTATATGTTTTGATTTTGAGAATGCTGATAATGGTTGCTTTTGGAAAAAAAAGAAGCAAGAAGCATATTGGATCTTTGGGTTTTTGTTCCTACATCAGTTCTGTAGCTTCGAGCCGTGACAGAAATAGGTTGCTATTTGTTGTTTAAACGACTGGAGAGCGAGAGATAGTCATGTTATGAGTCTAGAGAACATGAGGAGTTTTGAGTTTCATCGTGGGAAAATTTCACCTTGACTTTCATTAGACGATGCACTCATATGGTGTTCTGAATGTTGTGTTTTGTGCCTCAATTGTCGTGTTAAGATGGTAGTTGGTGACCTTGTGCATTTGGTTTTTATATGCATGTATCCTCTTTCTACAGAAACTAGCTTTGAGTAGAACTTTCCAAATTTTAACTACTTAAATTGGCATGGAAGGTTTCAGAGTAGGATCAAAGGAACTCACTGATTATTCATGCAATTGCAATTTGACAGTTGATTTAGGTGAATAAATTGGTTTCATTTGCTTCTTGAGATTTTGAGGTGACTGTTTTTGGTCTCTCAATTCAACTAATCATGTGAGGGATGGAAGACATGGAAATGGCCTATTGCGAATAATTCGTAGGAAGGTTGCTGTACTTCTGCAAAAGAATTCCTGCTTATGTTGTGTTTCTTGGATGTTATATAGTGTGCTGAAGCACTCTAATCATTAGAGAAAAGCTCAAAGGCATGATGCCAGTTTCAGTCAAGGCATGTTTTGTTGCTTACAACAAAGACTGGTAGATGTGGCTTAAATTTCTGTGTAACCACCATCCCTTGCACTTACTGAATCATTGTCTTTGACCAGCCTTAGAAGAAGAAGCTCAGAGTGATATATACAATTTCTAAGTGCTATTTTAGAGTTTTGGATAGATAACACGCGAAAAATAAGCTTCCGCAAAACTTGATAGTTCTCCCAAGTTTGTTTATATTCTTGTAGAAATCTTAACTATCAATGCACACTATATACTGGATTTAATGCTTTTTTTGAACTTGCTATTTTGGTTATATAATGTGAATGCTATCTTCACACTGGATTCTTAATTTGTACGAGACAGGAATACTAGAACTACATACCATGAAGTAGCATGTGTAGGAATATTAGAATCACATATGTATGAAGTTAGTGTGGGTAGTTTTGCAATGTTGCAGGACTTTGGTGCAAAAAGGGCTTTGGGCGTGAATCTTTGCTTGATAAATGATTAGTACCGCTGACTTAGATGATCTGTGCTCTCAAATTGGCCAATTACTGTTTAAATTTAGTGATCGGGAGTCAATTCAGTTGAGACTAGTGGAAATTGGGCTGAACAACTAATTATAATTGCATAATGCTGCTGTGAAAATTTAGGAGTTCTGTGCACGGAATACTAGTAATGGGAAAAATAGAAATTACTAAGCTTTCCCCTTCCCCTTTCTGCTTTGCAGTGATGAGAATCTCATGGATCTCAGAATGGTAATTTTTATTGCAGGTCTTGGAAGCACTGGATGATCTGAAAAAGAAACCTGAAGCACAATTTGAGGAGGTCCTTCCTATTGAAAAGCTAATAGCAGAGGCATACTCGGTGATTGATAAAGCTATAAAAGTGGGAACCTTGCATAGAAACACTGGCGCGCGCAGAAAGTCAAGGCTTGCCCGAAGAAAAAAGGCTGTGGAGATTCACCATGGCTGGTATACTCCTGCTCCTGCAGCAGCAACTGCAAGTTAGGACCCCTTGGTTACGTAAAGGAGCATAGAAGAGGGGAATATTTCTTTGTATTTGGAGGATGATGCTCTCTTTTTTGTTACAGATGTGTAATTCCTTTTGGTGCATATAATAGACATCTATCTGTTCTGTCACGAAAATATGACAATATATGTCGTCAATGTGTCAATTCTGAGCAAGAACATGCTCAAGAAATAGTTTTTGTGACGATGACTTGTGAATGAATTGCTTGGGTGGATGGGCTGTGAAAGGCCATGTCTCTCGCATATTGCGTGGAGATGGTTAAAGAGGTTAATGTGGGTGGTGTTCAACAATGAGTAAATGATCGTTTTACGGTGATTCGCCCTATGGAAACCTTACTTTTGGTGGACCATATGCCATTTAAAATCGCCATTTTTACATTCTTGAAAAAAGAAAGAAGAAGAAAATCACCAATTGGACCTGTAAAATAATTCCCTTAACCTTCAAACGTCCATCATGTATGCAACCATCATTGCCATTGATAATTTTTAAATAGAAATTAAGGTAGTGTTTGTGATTTTAAAACAAAAAGGATTGATCAAAACAGAGTAACAGTGGTCTGTCCGAAAAAAGCTAACCACCAGAAATTGGAATTCTGTCAATCCATGGAAGAAAAATCGGATACCTTACGGTAATAACAACTTGAAAAAGATCTCTAACAACTTGAAAAAGACCTCAATCATGTTTAATAATTTTATTATTATAATTAATTTTTTTATTTAATTCAATAATAATAAAAATAAACGATGAAATTATATTTAATAACATTATTTATTAGAACCAAACAATAATAAAAAACACAAATGGGAAAGTGATTTAATATAATTAAAGAGAAAAAAAATAGGGTTGCACATAAATAATGCCTCCTAAGATCATTTTTTTAAAGTGTATTCATAAACTAATTAAAAACTAAATTATATTTTATCAAAAAAATTATAAAAAAATAAAATAAAAATTATTGTTGAATGATAAAATAAAAACAAAAAATAAAACAAAAAAATCCAATGAACAAAAAAAAAACTCAAGCATACAAGCGTTGGAAATTCAGGCCAAGGATTCTTTTGCTAAAAAAACTCAATTTTCAACCTGTTTTAGCCCAAAATATCTAGAAAACACTATATCTATAACCATTAACAAACCTATTTATAACCATAAATTACACAAAAATCCAAAATCAACCTAAAACCAAAAACCTTTCTAAGCTCATATTGAACATCACATGCATGGTGAAGGGCAAAGAATACATATGATAAACTCCTCTTAATGAAGGAAACTCTTTGACATCAAAATTAATTTTTTTATCATTAGAATCTAATTACTTTCTCTTTCTTCCTCAAACTAGGGACTAAAAAATCAGAAAAAAAATTTTAGATTGAAATTGGTTTTTTTGAAATATTGAGGGACCAAAAGTTTATCATTTGAAAAGTAGGAGGATCAAAGTGAACCTTTTTATCTAATTTTTAAACTACCACCTATTTTCTTTATCCTTTTCACTCTGGTCCTCCTTTTTTCAATCTTTCCCTTTCTCAATAAATTTAAAGAGATTGGCTTTTGATTAGATCTAAAAAGGATGAAATTGTCAAAATAAAAGTTTGATAATCAAAATAAAAAAAAATAAGATAGTGGATCCATAATGAAATATGAGAGGGGTTACACTGTTTTGATCCATAATGATTATGCCATAAGGTTTAGTTTTTTTTTATTAGTTATTTGACTCGTGCTTTACTATGGGTTGGATAATTATTTTCTCAGCAAAACAATAAATATATTAGCTTTTTCAACATGTTTTTTGACAAAGAAATATGAATCATAAATAGAAATGCTTATGGTTGCATTTAATTAAATAAATCAAGAACTATTCGTGCCAACAAATGCAAAAAAAATCTTAATGTGTTTATTTAACTCGCTTCATCATGGATCAGATAATTTTAATTTCTAACACAAAAAAATAATTATATAGGTATTGTTAACATGCTTTTTGATATTGAGAAAAAAAAACTATAAATCAAAAGGTTGATGCTTACATATAATAAAATAAAGTGAGGATTAAATGCGCTAATAAATACAAAAAAATTTGTTAAATGCAATGCCGTGTGTAAGATCTCAAGTTAAATTTTAATGTAGTAGAAAAATAAAATAATATTGAAAGTATATTTCACTGTATCATGATTTTTTTAATTAAGAAACATAAAGACATTGTTTACACTAAATAACATAAATCTTAGAATGTATGAATCGATAAATTGAGAAATAACTCTAATACCAATCAAATTCTAAAATAAAAAATAATTATTACCTTAAAAGTAAAAGATAGATAAATATAATATCTAACTCCAATTTTTTCCCTTTTCATGCACTCTTTTTTTTAAAAAAAAAAAATCTTAATGGTCACTTTTCTTACCAAGAACAAGTAATTTTTATTTTAAAAACATGTCATAAAAAATTATATATAAATTAGAATAATCACTTCAAAACATTAAATATACACAAGATAATTAACAAACAACAGCTATTTCAAAAAGGGACTAAATAAAAAATCTAAAAAATAAGAGAGGAGGTATTAATTTAAATATAAATTAAAAAATTATTTCAAATAAAAATAAAAATACTATCAAATAAAAAATATGAAAAAAAGCAAGATATTTTTAGGCCAACAAGTCAGGCTGGCGCGCTTGTTTCATTTTGAAAAAGATTAGTGTGCGCGGGCTTTTATTTTTTTATTTTAAAATAAGGCAAGCTATATATTGTTTGTCTTAAATTGTTTTGAAGAAAAAAGGCAAATAATGTGTCACCTATTTTTTTCTAGATTTTTATCATAATGGTGGTTAAAAAATCAAGATTTTTGATTTTTTGATCTAAAATCTCATTTCTCCATTCATTTTTTTAATCCAACACATCTATAAAACAACATATACCTTTAAACTTGTATATGGCCTCAAATAAGTTAAAAACTAATTCATAAACCTAAAATCAATCTAAAACTAAAAAATTTCCTGAGCTCAAATCTATCATTTTAAGTTATAGAAAAACTAGATAACACCTACATGATACTCTTCTTAACAAATAGAATTTATTTACACCAAGATTAATCTTTTTATAGGCTAAATCAGTATTAATCAACATTTTCTCTCTCTATACTATGAGAATATAATGACTTTCTTTCTTATTTCTCAAACTTTGAGATTGTCACTTATTTTTCTATTTCTTTTCATTTTAATCTTTGTCTCTTAATAATTTAACTTATAAATTGATCTTTAATTTGGTTCTACAAGGATGAAAAAAAAAACAACTCAGTTCACGCTATGTCTCCAATTAAGTTCTTTAAGTATGTGCCCATAATTCAACAGAACAACAATTTTCTATAAATAAAAAAATTTAAGATAAAAAATAATAAAATCTTTTAGTTTAAATTTATTTTTTTCGTATCAAGATTTATATCTTAGATAGATGGGTCTTTTATTTAGTCCTTTTTTTTTTTAAAGGTGGGTTCTTTATTTAATTCTTTTTTTTAATATTAAATTTTTTAATTTATTTACAATAAGAGTATGTTAGGTCTGATTTCATTCATTAAAAACCAAATTATTTTTTAATTTATACAAAACTAAAAAAAAATTAAAAAGAAAAGGAGCTCTATAAATGTTTTTACTAAAGCTATAGGCTTAGAATTACAATAATAAATTTATGATTTTGCTTCCAAGCCATAAACAATTAGGTTGGCTAATGGAGATATTAAGATTTTTTATTTTTTTTCATGAACAATAAAAAAAATAAAATACTCCTGGGGCTAAAAAAAATTAGGTAATGCATATAAGGGCATTTACATCTTTTCACTTTTAAATGCATTTTTATTTTACTTTGCTCAACCACTTTAGTCGGAGTTATTATCTTTTTTCTTTATTTGTTTTTTATTTTTAATTGGGGTAAGGGGTATAATTATCATTTTATATTTAAATAATATTAAAAATATAATTGGCAAGTGCATCACGTATGTCAATATATAAAGGAATGTTGTGATCTTCAAGTGGACAAACAGTAGCTTCCAAATTATCTCAGTAGACCCTCCATCCTTGGTCATCACGTATCTTGAATGGATCTCAAGTTTAATTATATTAACCCTTTTTTTTTATCTTATTCTCTCTTTCTCTCCTTCTTAGTTTTTTCGTCGACTCTGTAAATTTTCAAAGTTGTCACACAATTTGTTTTGTCTTTGGATTTGATTCTTGTTCTCTTGGATTTTAATTTTTGAAGTTTTGATTTTTTTTTAAATTCACCCTTCAATTTCTATCTGTCATGTGTTGTTTTTTTTCTTTGGTCCTTACTTTTTTTTTATTTCTGAACTTTTTTAACCTTTTTGTGAAAGTTTTACTGGTTTTCAATTTCATCCCTTAATCTAAATTTATGGTATATTATTTTTTCAATTTAATCCTTATTTTTATTTTTTTATTATATTTATTTTTCTTCTTAATTTTACTATTCAATAAAAAATTTATGGTTGCCTTCTACTTTTTTTATTTTTATTTTGATTTTTATTCTTTTAATTGTTATTTTTTGAATTTTTTTATATGATTGATTTTTTTCCTATAATTTTATCCTTCAATGTTTGAATCATTGGGTTTTGTGTTTTGTTTTTCATTTATGATGCTTTTAGTCTATTGACTTAGGTAATGAATTTGAAAAATTAATGTGAATTGACATCCTTTTATATGATTCATTTTCTTTTCTAATTTCATTGTTTGATATTTTTTTTAAATTGGCTTTATGATTTTCTTGAAAAATTTTTTTATATTAGTTATCTCAATCTTATAACTTAAACTATGAATTTTATAAGTTAATCCGGGTTAGTTTGTTTCTTGTTACTCAAGTTATATATTTATAATATTATTTTGAGTTCATCTAGACTGTTTTCTATTATTTTTTTATTCTATTTCATGCTTCTGAAGTTTTTTTTTTCAAGTTTTCACCATTATTTATTTATTTTTTTGTTTATTACTTTTTATTTTTTATTTAATTAAAATAAAATCAATTTATTAAATCTAATAAAAACTATAGCCCAAGACCATAGTAAAACTTAATAAAAAAACCATCGACTTTTTTTTTATATATATAAAAAGCATGTTGTTTCGATTCTTCTATTATTAAATTATTAATGTTAACTTGAGTTAGCTAGTAGACGTCGGAACTCTCCACTTATTAAAAAACTTGTTAAATTAAACAAGTACCTAATTTCCTTCTTTTCTACAGTGTGGGTTTGATTCTTCTAGTGCCCAGTAGTGAAAGCCGATTCCATTTGATTCAAATTGTGATCTCCAAATTTCCCGCGACACAGAGACAAAGAAGATGATGATGACAACTGCAATTCACTGCTTGACTCTTCCTTGCATGCCAAGGAATCCATCTCTCACCACCAAACTTTCTCTCTCTTCTCATCTAAAGCTTGCAACTTCCAGGTCTCTCTCTAACCTCCTTTCTCATGGTCTCTTCTCCAAAGGTATATTACAAGCCTCTTTCTCTTGCAAATTAAATTTTCTATGCGAATCAAGATAACCCATTTGCTTAAAGTAATTGCTTGGTGACCAGAAAGCAAAATTTTGAGTTTTTTTTTTTTTTATTTATGTGGGGTGTCCGGACCAGCTTACGTATATCACGACTAATTTTTACAATCTATTGAACATTTTGCAAGTCCAGTGAACAGGTAAGATACCGTGAAGATGACAGGCATACATGATGAGGTTCGAATCCAGATACCAAAAAAAAAAAATAAATCCCTTTCACTACTAAACCAGAACGTCACTTACAAAAATTTTTGAATCTTTATGTCAAAGGTTGTTGCTTTCTTGGGAAACCAAAATACCCATCTCCGTTTTTGTAAGTGCGTTATCAATCACATTCGAGTTTAAATTTTGTTCTTACTTCGATTATTTGTAACCAAACAGAGAAAATGGATTTTTTTTTTTTTTTTTTGCATTTATTAAGTACTCAGGTTTTCTCAAATTTAAGGGGTGTTGACCTGTGATCGTCTATATTAAACCAAAAAAAAAAGAAACTGTTTCTTTTCTACTTCTTTCTCTAATGCCTTTCATTTTCTAGGTACCAAACAGAGCAAAATGCATATGGGAGACTTTTTTTCCTCAAGTAATGGGCTTTTGTCAATTCTCAGGTTTTCTGTCAATAAACACTATTGAGAGGTCAATTCGTCAGTCTGTTGTTTGCATGGCTAGAAGATATGGTGCCAATACTAGGAAGAGAAAGGTACCTCCTTTCAAATTCATGCCAGTTTCACAAAAATTTGCCTAAACACCATATGTCTATTTTCTCATATTGTTGTCGTACCATTTTAGAAAGATGACTAATTGTGTTGAGAAGCATGCCTTCTATTTTACTGACAGATAAGTTGGTCCTTTGCAATCATGAATTTATATGTGAAAGCTATGGAGAATTTTGAAGTTAAGGATGATGAATGTTGGTTTGGAGTTGGTAGTATTTTACTAGATTTTTAAAAGATAGATAACTGTAAAATGTGAAATATGAATTCTGGAGAATGAAAATATATTAAAATAATATTTTTTTTAAAATAATATTTTTTTAAAAAAAAATATTATTTTTGATATCAGCATATCTAAAAAATTCAAAAATATTAAAAAAAATTAAAAAAAAAATTTAAATTTTTTAAAAATATGATTAGACCGCAAAAACAAACGCCACCTTCACTATTTGGGTATTCCTTTCTGTTCAAACCTTCAGCACAGCTTTAGGATCGGTTGGTATAAGGATTTTAAAGAGATTGGCTGGATTGAATGGGCCTTTGTTCTCTGTTGATGGTCTCAGTACTTGATGATCCTTTTTTCGGCAATCCCTATCCCTATATATCTTTGTTTAAGGTGGCAGTTGGTGCTGCCCTTATAAAATTGGAGAGGTATCTTTCATGATCTAAAAGAATTGAGTTTAAAAGGTGGATCCAAGCCAATCAAAATCTGAAAGGGTCTTGGGTCTGGGAAGTTAACACTTAAGAATAACTTAAGTAGCTGAAGGGTTTTGACGTTCTCTTCTTGAGAGCATAAAGTGCTTTGAAGTGTATATGGCCTCTTACATAAGTGGTTGGGTGCTAAAGTTTGTGTTTATGACACCTATTTGAACCTATAAATTTCATCTCTGAGGTATTTTTACATCCTCATATTCATCATAAGGCTGGAGAGATGGTTGATGAATTGAATTTTGGTAAAATTTCTGGATTTGGGGAATTCTGTGTATATTCTCCCCGTCTCTTTTCTCTTGCAACTATTGGTTGCTCTCCTACCTTTAATTTCAACAATCCCAAAGTGAATCTTTTCTTGAAATTTTTATTTTCTTTGCAACTTTACCCACATTCTAATCTCTAATTCTTTTTCAAGGATAAATAGGAGAATTTTGGACTTGGGATTCTTCAAAAAGTTTACGTGCGAATCATTGGTTGTTCATTCTACATATAGTCCTTCCCCCTCTCAATATCATTTGACTAATATATCTCAAACATTAAGGTGCTCTCTAAAATTATATATGTTTTTGCTTTGTAGAATTGCAGTCCTGCATAACATTTTAACAATTTGTTGCAAGAAAGAAGGCTTAATTGTGTTATCAATAAGTGCATGCATGTGTCCCGTTAGGTGTGAAATCACTTACTCATGCATCCATGTATCTTCCCTCAAAGCTTGGAGGGGTACTTTCTTTTGAGTCAATTTGCAGTTTTTGGAAATTGTAAGTTGTTGACATATTGTAGCAGTTTGTTTGTTTTCCAAAATTTTGGTGTATCTTATGTGAGACAAGATTATAGAATTTTTCCGGACAGGCATTTATCTTTGCATTTGATTTGGGATAAAAAATAGTGCTCTATTACTTGTTTTTTGTTCAGTTGCTTTCTTGGACGATTGCAGAGTGTTTCCAGTTTCTTATTTCTTCTGTTCTCAAGAAGCTGCCTCTTCTCTTTTATGTACATTATTCTTCTCTCTATCATAGTGAACTTTTTTTTCCTTTCAAAAGAAGATTTATTTTCTTATCAAAAGCATTTTTTGTATTTTGATTTTATGCCATCATTAATTTGAAAATGAAAATCAATTTTTTGAAAGGGCTTAGAGTGTCTCTTAATCTCAAACCTTTCGAGTTCTGCCTGCAGATACAGAGCAGAAGAAAGGGTGGTGACCGAGAGAAGAAGAAGAAGCGTAGAAGGAAGGCAGCCAGGAAGAATAAGGATAGCTTCAAAATCATCCGGCTTGTCTCAGCTGCGGGAACTGGACATGTCTGCCAAGAGAAAAGGAAAGAAGCTTGTGAGAAATATGACCCTGTTGTCAAGCATCATGTTTTCTTTAAAGAATCAAAATGAAGACAGTGAGAAGCTTGTGCATAGCCTTTTTATTCTCCTAAACTTTTGCTGGATCATGTAATCCTAACATTGTTTCTTGTGGACAAGTTTTAATGTAGCAGTGCCAAACACAGGCCATGGTTAGCTGGTAGAACTTTTTGTAGGTTATTTACTCTTTCGAGAAGAAAATTTTTGAATAACTTATATTTTGATTTTTTGGGCTGTTCGTCCTCGTCCTTATAAAAAGCTTGGGCTCTTATCTGAAGATAGATGTGGTGCTCTTTTAGCATCATAGAGAAGGAGTTCACTTTGTTCAGGAAAGCTGCTAATTGACTCGTGCATAAAATAATACATTCGTTGGGATCATCTCCGAGGGTTGACCTTAAGATCGAGACCCAGATAAAATCATGAGCTTTCTTCCGAATAAATAGTCGCTTGCCGTTGCTAGGGCAAACGGGATTTTCAATATAAAGCCCTCGCAACAAATTTGGAGCCCACCATCTCCCAAACCAGTAAAGTAGATGACGACTTCTTGAATCAGATTCTCTGTTCTTGAAGAGAGCCTTAAAACCGAACCAAGATCGCCCAACTTCTCTCTTCCTCTTCTCTTTTATACAGACATTGGGCGATTCGACCATATTGATCGCATCTCTTTCCCAGTTTCGTTCGTTCTCCTGCTTCATTTTCCTCATATACCCAACTGCCTACAATTACTTCCATCAAGTTACAATTATCACCATAATTGATCTTGCATCCATTTCTCTCCAAAACCCCACGAGCTTGCTCATGCTTTTTTATTGACTTGAAGCAATTGAAAGTTATATCATCTGGCATACAGCAACTTTTTTTTTTCTTCTCTTGCATTTGGCACCCATTCTCTGAATCTTGCACAAATTAACAACCTTGTTCTTTCATTTCGTTGCAAACTGCCAAAGCTTTCAAGAACCCCTCTTCTTGTAGCGAAGTTAACCTTGTACATTCACTCATCTTGTCCCTCTAAACAAGAAACCTTTACGCCTCCATGGATCATAGAAGGAAGAAAGTGACAAAAACCGAAACCACCGACCTCCCGATTTGTTTGCTGGAAGAGATACTATCAAGATTGCCCACGAGGTCACCTGCCCTAGGGCAATGCAGGTTGGTTTGCAAAACTTGGCTTCACTTGATTTCAGAGACTTACTTTTCCAAACTAAAGCTTGAATCACACCCTCGCATGTTGGTGAAAACCATACCCGAAACGTACCAATCAAGAGAAATCATTTCAGTTCGGATAGCGGAAGGAGTTAATGGTAGAACTTTCCAGGTTGAGAGGTCAAAGAAGCTTGTTCCGAAAAAGGACTTGCCCACTTCAAATTTTGAGTTAGTGAATTCTTGTCATGGTTTGCTTTGCATATCAGAAGGCAAATCCCGCAATGTTATTCATGTTTGCAATCCAGTTTTTCGTGAGCATATAACAATCTCGGTGAATAGACCCCTGCCGTTTTATCAAAATAGTTTTTGTCTTGGACTTGGCATCACCAATGGCAAAGATGAGTTCAAAGTGTTGCGAACCTTTTGTCTTAAGACCAATAGAAGAGCTCCAGGTTACCCTAGGGCTGAGATATACACAATTGGCACGAAAAAATGGAGACGAATAGGAAATCCTCTTTCTTGCATTGAAAAACTGGATTTTGATACTTCTGTGCATGGTTATATCCACTGGATTCCTGATCAAAAAATTTTGCAGTTTATTTGTTCTTTTAACTTTGGAAAAGAGCAGTTTGGGCAATTGCCATTACCTCCTACATATGATGGAAATGATGCCAGGGTAAAGTTGGGAGTTTTGAAAGATTGTCTATGTGTGAGTGTTCCTGAGAAGGTTGGCAGTGTTGACAAATTTGGCATATGGGTTATGAAGAAGTATGGAATCAAGCAGTCCTGGATCCAACAGTATGTGATTGAAAACCTTTATCCAGACGTTGGCCGCTTGAAATTTTATGAACCCTTAATTTTCTTGAGCACTGGCGAAATCTTGATATCATTCAATGGTGAATTCTTAGTCTGCTACAACACAACACTGAAAAAGCTTGCGAGGAAGAGTACAATAACTCAAACTAAGGGAGGTATCCATGCGATTGCATATAATCCAAGTTTAGTTTCACTCAACGTTGTTGCAAGAGGAGAAAAGGTGCTGAAACTGCCAGAGCCAGAGGTAACTCATTGCTAATCCTTGAAATAATAATACCTTTTATTTTGATAATTTCTTACGTATATATCACTATTAACATCATGCATATCTGCATGCATGTTGTTCTACATCTCCCTAAAAAAACTTGATTGGTCTTCCAGATTCGAATTCTTCATTCTCTCTGCATCTTGAAATCAAAATATAATCTAGCATAGTGCCAAAGATTTTGTTCAGATTCCGAACTTTTGATACAGATATGTATGTGCATAAGCAAAACAAGCGTTGCCAATTTTGATGCGGACGCACAGATCATGGAAATTTGCTTTCTTGCAATGTGTTTATGTCAAAAAATTCCCTGCTCAAAGTCGACTTGTTTACTTTATTCATGGAAGGTTAGGTAATGTGCTAGTTTCTTTAATGGCAGATTTTGGTGATCTGAGAGTATATTTTATGTATTTATGGAAATAGAAAAACTTGTTTGGTCTTCCAAGATTTTAGTCATATAGTTTTGGCATGATTTAAGTTTCAGTAATTATGTTTGCAAATTTACACCTTTCTAAGAGCATCTTTTCTCCAGCAGAGTAATTTCTGGATGCATGAGTTACTAGACTTGGTGGACTGAGTTTATCTACTATTATTGATCGTTTCTATGTCCATTAAAATTTCATGACAGAAAAAGAAAGGTGATGAAGAGGGAAAAGTTTCAACCCTTTCATCTGAGATCGGAGTCAGATTCTGTGAAGGCGAGAGGTTACCAGAGTAAGAGGTCAAAGAATTCTGAGATTGTCATAATGCAAATGCCAGTAAAATCAAGTTCACTCCTGAAAGATCACTTCTGCACATGAATTTTGTTAAGGTTGTTGCTATTCTAAGAGGAGTATATTTGTCAATGACCAGCTATTGTAGTGATACTCTATTATGAAATACTGAAATTATGATCTTTAAGTGATGGCATTTGATTGTCATGCTAATGGGGATTTGAATCTTTTAATCATGTTTGCACTTGCTTAGATTGCTCCTTTTTAGTCTCATTTTTTATTGATGTTTTAAGGAGCCACAATTAGAAATAACTGACATTTTTCTAGTGGGAATTCTCTCTAGCCTTGGAGCATAGGAATTCAGTAGCAATGAGTATGTATAGAAGCAGTTTGGATTTGCTAATCCACCCGGACTGTGAATGCCTGTGGTTTTTGGGTGATTGCAAGAACTTTTAACTGCAATATCTTCTTTCTTTATCATATACCTGCACACTGCAGCCATCCTTTCCTAGACCTTCTAGGTGAAATTGCCACAACATACGCATTCTTCTTAGCAAGAGACAGAATCGCATCTGCTTGGGTGGTCGACACAAGCAGCGTCGCTGGGAAGGATACAGATTTGGTCCACTGAAAGCAAAGTCAGGACTCGAAGGGTTGAACGGGAAGAACAGGTTGTGGAGCTTTAGTTCTGCTTGGCTGGTCTTCATGGCATGAGGAACTCGGATTCAACAAAAGAATAAAAACCATAACTGAACTGAGGTATCCTACCGATCTCCCTGCTAACAAAAACAACCTAATCTGTGTAGGCCAGAAGCCAGAAAAAGCATGATAGCTCTTTTGAACACACTGATCGCTCTGTTTGTCTTCTTGGTGGAAGGGCTCAGGTTCAGTGAACTGAATGAGCGAGAGCTCGCTGAGCCTCTCTCCAAGACAGTGCCCAGGTCATTACGCCTTTCATGCGGGTTGAAGATCCTTTACTAATAATTCTGTTGCGATTCAACCCCATATTCGCTGACTTTATCCCCGAAACCACCAACCTTGATGGCACTCTATTCAATCTACAGGTTCTGCCTTTTTTACTTCTGCTAATGCTCCTCTTTCTCTACACCATCAAGAAAACGATTATGACAAGAACTCCAATTATAGAGAGGACAAATCCGACTAAACCGGCAAGAAAGATCCTCACTCATTGGGAATCAGATGTCCTCCCATTTCTTCAAAATTTCCTTCTACTCAGAAAGATCCCTCTTCGCCCACCTTCCCCTGATTGGAAGACCACCTCGATCGCGAATCAATCAACTCACCCTTGCAAACATAGAAGACAGGGAGGACCGCCCATCCCATCAACTATATATCCTCCACTACCAGAGTCCCCCTCCGCTACAAACCTGCCCCTTCAAGCAATTTTGAGTTTTGGGATTTGTTTGAAATATTCAATAACTTAATTTAAATAATGATAATAAGGTTAATTTTTTATTTGCTATCCTGCGTGCTTTCCTATTATTTTCCAGTGCAATTGCTAAATCGGCGCAATCCCCCCTTCATGTGTGGTTACTGGATGCATGGAAGGACTAAAACCTTATTTCGACTCTAATACGTGTTGCGTAGCAGCGGGAATTTTTCTTGCAGCTCGTTTTCTACCTCTTTTCTTAAAATGACATCTTCTATACGCAATGGAATGCCATTCGATTCAGTTCCTAGCAATTTCCTTGCCCTAGTTCTTAAACTAAACAGATCCAACAAAAAGAACGACAAGAGATCATGTATTAATATGGTACCTTCTAGTTGAGAACCAAGGAACAAAGGCTGCAGAGCAAGTTTCTGTACAGCAACAAAACTCATTTCCAAGCTAGTTGAAAAACAAATGTTACGTCTAGATGGTAAGGATCCTTTGCTCATAGAAGAACCAAAACAAACAATCTGTAACACTTATATCATATTCTTTCCTCTAGATGCGGTTCAAATAACTTGCTCATCATTCATCAGAAAGGAAAAAAAGAAAACTGAAAGAGCAAGCAAACTTTCTGGACTGAAATATTACAAGTGAAATGTCGAATATCCTACATGCTAAGTAAGGCAAACTTACTGGACCCTTATGATATCACAGCTTGCCTCCTCTATTGCTCATTCTACCATGGCATCCATGGAAGCTTCACCAGCTTCCTTATGTTTCTTTTATTCTTACCTGTGTCTAGAGATGCAAATATACACAGGAATCACAGCTTTATCCAAAATTAAAAGTAAAAATAGGGAGCACATGATTTTTTTGTTAAATTTCCCTGCCATTATGTGTATTTTTCTTTGATTTCCAAAAATTCCCTGATTGCTGAAGAGCATCGCAGCAATCACAACAAATAAATAAATTCAAAACGAAGATTGAATGCCAGCCATTTGAACATTCAAACACAGACGAACCAACAACAGATTATAGTAAAGGCACGCAAAACAAGCAACTCGAACTTCTGTAGCTCCAAGCCACTGACTGATATTGCTGAACTCCACTGCATTGCACGCCAAAACCTAAAATAAACCTGCAATCATCGGAGCCAGAAGGCCTTTTTTGGACATTGGTGCTTGAGTTAACTCTAGCGATACGTTGCAGGTGAGGAAGCTGATGCCTTGATTACATCTCTCTGCAGAAAGGAGTTCCTTTGTTAAAATTGTCCGTTGGCCTGGGACATTTGAATAGCCTTTGCTTTTATGCATAGAAGTGGACAGTAACAACTAGACATAGAATATTCACGCTCTTTAAATAACTCTTCTCTCAAAGCAGCAGTTGTGGGATTTAGTAGTTTTTTACTGGCTTGCTCATAGTGCTAATCTAACAGGGCTTTTGTGGAGTCTTCTGCAGGATTTTAAGGCCTTCTTGGACCTCCTTTTTTATTTTTTGAGTTCTGGCAATAGAGACAACAGAACCTTCTAATTACCAAAGTTTTTCAGTTAAAATTGAAGTAATTGCAAAACATAATTCGGAGCTTAAATTTCCATAATTGAAGATCTCATTTTCTCCAAGGAAGAAAAATAAAAGCCTAAAGATAGAGGAATAATTAGTCAAACATCAAATGGATCCCACGTATACTACAAGGCCACCAGGCAATTGACAGAACTAAAGTAAACAAATCACATGGACACCTCAAAATATAACAGGAACTACAAAATTTTTTCACTCGAGCTCGCATGATGACACAGCTTGATATATATTTGTTGACTCGTATTTTTATCGGTGACAACTAGATAAGCAAAGCAGTTTACACTGCTGTGTACATTGGATCAAAACTGAATCAGCTGTCAGCAATATGGCATTTCTTACTTCGCATGACAAGTGCGACTGCAAAATGATAAACAAAAGACTTGCCCACCACTATATTAGAGATAGCCTTTTTTCACATCCAACCAATCTGCAGAACCAGTCCACCAATTTCAGCAAAGCAGAATCAAAATTGATGCCTCTTGTTTTGCAGCTTAGTTTTCAAATTTCCTACTTCATCTACTGCGAGCAGATTGTTTTGCAGGAGTCAGCTTTCGAAATGCAGCATGCAAGACCATAACTGCAAAAGGATAAGGAAATAGCAGCTCAGATGAGGGGCAAGGAACATTACTGAATGAGAAAGGTGGACCATGAGGGTTTCCCTCAACATACAAGAAAAAAGGAACATGACTAGAAGAAATGGAAAATAACATAAATTTTTTACCTGTATAACTAATGCCAACTGCACAAAAGAAAGCCATTTGAACGTTTAAACATATCAGAACAACTGCAGTTACTGCAATGACAGGTTGATATGATGGAAGTCAGGTTCAGAAAATAATTTTCATCATCCACAATTTGCCTTGCTATACTCATAAGCTTAGGGAAAAAAAAAGTCAAATAGGAACGAGCAAATGGAAGTCAAGTAATCAGAAAACATGATGTTTAAAGAATCTCAACCTGTCCAATTCTACCATTTGTTTAGAGGTGCAAACACTGGATTAAAATGGAGCAGCAATCTATTTCCAATTGATTTCACGATCATTCAGTTAGGCTATCATTAGCCCCAATTCTACCTTAAATGCAGGTCGTTGCTCAGTTCTTAGCTGAAAACAAATGCTTGTGAAAGAGGCAAAAGAAAATTCCAGTGGCCATGTTTTTATCTTAACAGTCCCCAATATTCTTGAAAGTACCAACCGTGTTTTAGTTACAGAGCAGACCTGTTTAACGATATATGATAACAAAAAGAAATGACTTGATCACTTACCACATTGGGCTGTCCGGACCATAACTTGCCGAAGTACAGGATATCGATCCCATCCCCACCTATCACTACAGAACTTGAAAACATCCCAAAGTGCCAAACTTGATATCAATCCAACAAGAGCAAGTGGCATTTGATACCTACAACCCCAATGACATACAAAGAGTTAATTACCAGATAACAAAATTAAAAACACAAAAATATTAACAACATAGGAAAATTACTTATGCCACAAGCATCCCTATCGCCATTCTTTGAAAAATACAAAAGCATAAAGGTCAGATCAAGAATGATCCAGGTTCAATGATTGTCTTCCATACTGACTGAAGATTGAATTTCTACAGTATTCCAATTTCTATAGCAACTTAACAAATCACTATAGAACCATGCATCATTTGCTGAACAGTCCTAATATAATCTAGTATAAAACAAGAGGATGGTAGGCTACAAGCAACACCATTTACGTACTTGAAACACCAAAAACTAGTATAAAACAATAACACCATCAAAACCCAAAATTCGTTTTTCCCTTTCTTTTCAGTCCCTCCAATTTTCTCAGCAACCAAACGCACCCAGAAAAAAACTTCAATCTTTCTAAATTTTCCGCAAGCAAAATAAAAAATTGAAAACAACCCAAATCAAAATACACATAAATGAACAGAAAGAAAGACGGAAAACACTTACAAAGTACAAGCGAAGAAGAGAATGAAAAGGGAGGCATAATTTCTCGCATAACGTTTAACATTCTCATTAACCCGAAGCCTAGCCTGGTCCGACCCGGATGGAAACGAGTAGGACCCACAGTCAGCGAAAAAAGACCGGGTCCAAGATGGGGTTTGACCCGAGAAGTCATCGGTGGTGAGTTTAGAAAAGGGGTTGAGAGTGAAGAGAGAAAGGAGTGTTAGAATATGGGAAAAGAATGAAATGAAGAGGCCAGTGGCTGTTGCTGTTGTGGTAGTGGACGTGATAGTTGAGGTAGTGGCGGGGGCGGCGGTAGCGGATGAGGAGGAGTGTTGGTCGAGAATTTCGAGGTAGCCGGAGTCGCGGAGCCATGCGTCGAAGGTGGTGTCAGGGACGCTCAGTGATAAAGGGTTTGATGAGAAAACCATACTTCGAGAAGAGTGTTGTTCCTTTTTGTTTTGGTTTTGGGTTTTGGGTGGTTACAACCAATGATATATAGCCCGCAATTTCTTTTCTTTTCTTTTCTTGTCTTTTTTCGAAGATTTTTCTTTTTCTTAAAGCAAAATTCTCTTGCAAACCATGTTTCTTTTCTGATTTTTAAAAATATCTTTAAAATAATTTATTTTTAGATTATTTTAATATATTAATATTAAAAATAAAATTTTAAAAATAAAGAAATATTATTTTAATATAATTTTTAAACAAAAAAAATACTTTAAAAAAAGAAAAGAAAAACATAGATACTGTCGAGGAAAACCTGAGATTTCACACTTATGAAAGCAAAGGCCGAGTGTTGAATGGCCATTGCCTTTTTTCTGTTCCTCCTTCCTTGACTCTTCAATTCATCTGGCGAACGACCATGGGGTCCACTGTCCAAAGAAAATGGTACAAAGAGCAACCCAGAATCTTTGATTATGATTTTTTATTTTTATTTTTATTTTATTTTATTTTTGCAGGCCTGCATTGAATCCGCATTTCCAGAATGTGAAGATGTGGCTTTCACAATCAGCTGATTCCATTGGCTTGAAAGAGATGTCTACTTGTGAGGTTACAATTAGCACTGCTCATGTTGCTTCTTTGCATTCTTTCTCTTTTTGGGAATTCTGTAGTAAATGGTTAATGGGAAAGCTAGTGGTGATTTAGAGTTGGGTGAACCTTTTTTTCTTTTTATAATTGATTTAATCTTAATTGAACCGATTTACTCGAGTAATTATAAATTTATATTACAAAATTATATACATATCACGTTTTATTAATTATATATCAATTGCCAATAACCTCTTCTTTAGGGCTCTTTTCTCTATCTTGCATTCATAAAAGTTATTGCGTGGCTTGTTACACTTATTTATAGAGCTAATTTTGTGTGTGTTCTTCTTTTATGCATGGCCATAACTCTTATCTTTTAAATTTCTTTTAATTAATCCTAGTTATCATGTAACTCTCCTTCTCTCTTTTGTTTTAACTATTTCTCATATATTTTTATAATATAACACTTATCCTCTAAAAAAAGTTGTTCATTAATAAATGCAAATTAATAGGTAATTTTACTTAATGAATATGTCAAGAATCAAATTTACAATCATATATGTTTAACATGTGTGAATGACAAACTAACGATGGATATTTTTTTCAAAATGAATTTTAATTTAAAATAACTCTCTTTACACACACACACTTTTATTCACATATTTATTTGTTCATCTTTATCATTAGCTTTTTCTTCTTTTATCTTTTATCAAATCACCTTCACCGATCTTCACATATAAATTCTACCCGTATAGATTTTAAAGGATTCTTACTTCTTTAACATTTTTACTAAAAAAACTTTTTCTTTCCAACTTATGAAAGACCTATATGATCAACTCCACCATATATTAGATCTAGCTGTTTAAGTGGATTCAAACATGACAAGAATTCCTCTTACGTAAAACCATAAACTAAAATAATTAAAGTAGAAAGGAAAGAAACTTTTAGAGAAAAAAGTTAAGAATTGAGAGTAAAGAAACATAAGAATAGGGATTGGAAATATGCAACTATGCAATATTTTTCATTAATCATAAAAAAATTCCATAACATTTAGAAAAGTAAAATATAAATACTAAAACCCTAACTAAAACATAAGATAAAGCATAATCTCTCAATGGTTTGAGCTATCCATTATCCTTTATGATCATACTAACATATAAACAATATTTCGAGTTTGGTGTCCCCAACAATTCTCTCGAGGTTGGAAGAACTCGACCTCGTCGAGTATATGTTAAGGCAACTCCGATAACACTTTGAAAAATAAGGACTAAGTTGTTGTGATGTCTCTCTAATAATCCATGTACATTCTGAATCTGTTCGTCTACCTTATATACTAGGATTTACTAAAGATCATCATCCCTGGTAAAAACAACTTGTGTATTCAAAGTAACATCAATATGTTCTTTTTGTGCCAAAGATAAGGATAATGAGGCAAGCGTTTCAAAAGGAGCATCAGGGATAGACTATTGTGTTTTATATATAACAAGGTCCTTTATATCAAAAGTAGAGCTAATATCAAAGTTTGATTGCAATTTAATGATATAATTATTTGATTCAATCATTTGTAACACTTTAAATGGTTTAGCACTACTCACTTGTAATTTATGACTACTTTTTAAATGACACCGTTTAGGTCTAATTTGTATCATGAAATAATCTTTAATATTAAGTATATTATGATACTTATGTAAATCAACTCGAAATTTATATTGTTTATTATTTATTTAAATTTGTTTTATGATCTCAACATGCAAATTATGAATTATATGTGCAAAAGACTCACTGAATTAGACATTTTAGGGTGAGGAGACATAAAAAGATGATCTATATGCTTTTTAGGTTTGTAACTATGAATACTATATGATGAAGGATATGGAGTTGAACAAACACTATTAGAAGCCTTAGTAGATATAGTTTTGACATAACCTAGTAAATCAAGGTTATCTTCATCTTTATGACCATGTGTTAGGGGTAAAGGATCATAATATTATTTCATTGATAAACTGCTCATTGGCAGATACTTTTCATGTAATTTTTGCTTCATCTTGGTCCAATTAGTTATAAAAGGCTTACTTCTCATCTCTAAAAAATCTTCAACATCTCTCTAATAAATTTTGGTTTCACCAATGAATATTATCTTAACAAATCTAACTTTTCTATTATCAAATAAATTGTGTCATTCAAAGAATTGATTCAAGTCATGAATCCACATATCAAAGATCCAAGGGTCATGATGATCGTCAAAAGTGGGGGTTTCTATTTTGTTAGGGCTCAAGACTTGCTCATCAAGGGCATCGTGTTTAGAGTACCCTAAATGATAGTCATACTAGTGGCACTTAGAGTAAACTTGTCCATAATGATTATTCTTGTAATATTTATTGGTCTTTGGATGCCTTATTTGAAAACTCTCTTGAAGCTCAATTCTTTTAAACATGTTAATCATCTAAGTTTGTAGTTCCCTTTAAATGGTTATAAAAATATCACTTAGGGTTAGGTCCACAATAAATGTAAACTTAAATTTGTACACTAGATAATCATGACACAAATACATGCAACACTAACTTATAAATAGAATTGAGATCACAAATGGTTCTTGCAAATGAAATCATAATGATTAGTAATTAAAAATTTATTTTTATTAAGGTTTTATATCATTATTTTGCACTTGAAGTATCAATAACTCCTTAACTAAAGCATGTTTTATAATAAAATATCTAATAATATAAGGTACCTTCAATTTGTGCTAAATGTTCATTTTAAATGCAGGCCTATCACATAAATGAAAGGATTAATTGATGAGTTTAAGAACTAAAATTAAAAAGATAAAGAGAATGCCAAATTTAGAAAAGAGATGCTGGTGTAGTCCAAACCGGAACACTGTTCAGTAATTGGGTCATATCTTGAGCTGTAGATCTCGGATTTAGGTCTAATTTATATGGATGGAAAAGAAATAGGCCTAAAACTTTCATAGAGAGCCCAAGATTTAAAAAGGTCATTTTCAAGTCCAAATTATAGCAAAAACAAAGAAGTTTGAATATGTCCTACAGCCCGAACATTGTTTCGTGTTTGGTGCATATCTAGAGTTCTAGAAGTTTAAATGACCTATATTTATTTTCTTGGAAAGCTGAGACAATTTCCTACAACTTTTATGTTTTCAAGTGGTTTCAATTCTGACTTTATCAATGACGTTTTGGGCAGATAAGAGAAGATAACGATTATCACGAAGTCAAAAGTTGGTCACTCACTCATCAATTAGTCATCAAATCAATAGTTTTCAATTTTGGCCTATAAAAGGAGGCATTTGCTATGCATTTAGGCATCTTAGTTTCCAAATTAAGATCATGCTTTTTCTTTCTCTCTTTGTATTTTTTGTAATATTTAAGTGTTGCTTTCATTAATATTGACACGACTAAAAGGTTGATGTCTTCTCCCAAGTGCAGGAGTGTCGAAGTAATAAATAACCCGGCAAGACCGGGGTCGAACCACAGGGAGGTTAATTGTACAAATTATAAACAACAATTATAAAACAACAATTATAAAACAACAACAACAACAACAACAACAACAACAACAACAATAATAATAATAATAATAATAATAATAATAATAATAATAGTGGTAGTAGTACTAATAATAATAATAATAATAATAATAATAAAGAAAGAGAAGAAGAAGAAGATGATGATGATGAGAACTTAGAGATGGAAAATTAATGTAAGGATTAAACAATAATAATAACAAATGTCAAGGTTAGAGGTTCCACTAATGGTATATCAAACAAGTATAGTATAAACTCTTATTATTGAATTGGAAACCACACATAAAGGAGGTTCCAATCAGATTATATATTGTTAACATGATTACATTAGTCATCTTATTCAATTAATGCTAATACTTGTAAATCTCGTCAAGCATTCATGATTATAACTTATGTTAACAACAAATCAAGTTCCTTTCATAGCTCAGGTGTCGGTTATACCATACATTATGGGCTATGAAAGTGCTAAGCATTTGTTGTACCAAGTGTTATACAACATAAATCAAGATTAGTCATTTAACAAGCAAAGTATTAAAGAGTGAACAAGATAACAAATATAAAACATGTTAGTATCAAACATTAAAGTCCATATTAAGTTTACATTATACTTATTCTCACACCATTAGTGTAACCTTTTCACCTTGACATAATTAACTTAGCTAGACATAATGAAAGAAAGCAAAATAGATAAACAAAATAAGAACATAAAAGTTAACTAAGTAAAAGAAAGGAAATGAAAGGCATAAACTTAATATTAATGAAAGCAAAGCATAAACATTATAAAAAATACAAAGAGAGAAAGGAAGAGCATGATCTTGATCTGGAAACCAAGATGCCTAAATGCATGGCAAATGCCTCCTTTTATAGGCCAAAATTGGGAACTATTGATTTGATGACTAATTGATAAGTGGGTGGCCAACTTTTGACTTGGTGACAATCCTTATCTTCTCTTGTCTGCCCAAAACGTCATTGATAACGTCAAAACTGGAGCCAGGTGCAAACATGAAAGTTGTAGGCAATTGTCTCAGATTTCTTGTGTAAAAAATTCAGCTCATTTGGACTTCTAGAACTCCAGATATGGCCAAAATACCGAACAGTGCTCGGGCTGGAAGACAGATTCGGGCTTCTTTGTTGTTGCTACAATTTGGACTTGATAATGGCCTTTTTAGATCTTGGGCTCCATATGAAAGTTGTAGGCCTATGTCTTACCTTTCCATCCATATAAATTGGACCTAAATCTGAGATCTGTAGCTCCAGATATGGCCCAATTACCGAACAGTGTTCCGGTTTGGATTGCACCGACATCTCTTCTCTAAGTTTGACCATCTCTTTATCCATGCAATTTAAGTTCTTCAAGTCATCAATCAATCCTTTCATTTATGTGATAGACCTGCATTAAAAATAGACATTTACCATAAATTATAGGTATCTTATATTATTAGATACATTATTATAAAACATATTTTAGTTAAGGAGTTATTGATACTTCAAGTGCAAAATGATGATATAAAACCATGATAAAAATGCACTTTTAAGTACTAATCACACCCCTCAACCAGCTTATTACTAGTCCCTAGTAATTAAAGCGTTAAAACAATTTGCAAATTTCACAAAGCAAGGTATTCATCATTTAACTTCCATTAATCTATCCAGATAAACAAACTCTCATTAAATTTATATATCTGCTCAATACCACTTAACAAGATATTAATAAACCTTTCTTTTGTGCTCAATGTATCAACACATAATTATGGGGCTTTTCTTGGAAGAAAACAATTTTTTTGTTCTAATGTTTAAGGTTAACTTCCTTGGGTTGGGATTATTATTTTTGTCTTTTTTTTTCTTTCTTTTTTTTTAAAAAAAAATCTATATACATATAATTTAAAAACATCATGCATCTTTAACCCATGTAACGAGCTTTCAGCTAATGACTCCCAGACCAGTTGGTCTTAGGGCATTAGGTGTTAAGACACCCCTACGAGCTTAGTAACTCGGGTCGCAGATACTGATATGTAGATAGTGCAATGTTTGATTGCCTTAAGCTTTTCTCCTCAACTCATGTAACAAGCGTTGGGCCAATAGCTCCCAAGTCAGTTGACTTTAGGGTATTAGGTGTTAAAACACCCCTTCGGGCTTAATTGCTTAGGTTAAGGAGGCTACGAAATCAAACTTATCTACATTTTTATTATCATCATTTTTTATTTTTTTTCTTTTTTTTTCATGTTTTTTTTTAATTATATACAATCCCTTTCCCTTAGTTGTTACCTTTAACAAAAGAACATAAATAATGTAATAATCAAATATGCAACCCACAATTATATGTTAAAGTGTGTGTGTGTAAATTAAGGTTTAACAATACATGTTAAATAAGTATATGAGCAGAATTAAGTGGTAACAATACGAGAGTTTGTAAACCTGAATATTTCAGGAAGTATTATAATAGACCTTGTTAAGAATGGTTACTAAGATGCGTCTCAAGAGTCACTTTAACAAAAGAACTCCTTTACTCTGCCATCCTAGTAACAACAATTATGCACATGCTTTATGAAATGAGAAACAATTTTTTTTTTTTATTAACTACTACCCTCTCCCCCCAACCAAAACGAGACATTGTCCTCAATGTTCTAAGGTAGAAAGATAGAGTATAAAAGATATCACCTGAAATAACGAACACTGACAAAACCTGAAACACACTGAAACAAAAATAAGAAATAACAAAACATAATAAAACCAAAAGACACAAAAATTCACAAATGAAGGCTCAAATCCAATCTAAGCTTTTTACGACTTTCCTTAGATGACCAATTTATGCGACTCATGGAAGGATCAATCACAGGAATGAAAGATTGTAGTTGGTCAATCAATTGTTCAGCAGTAGAAGCAGAGATTATGATTTGTCGTGCAGAAGATGTTAAAAATTCATGTTCCACAGCATGATCAAGAAAAGACAACAACTTATCATAATAACCATTAACATTTAACAAACCTATGGGTTTATGGTGAATGTGCAATTGAGCCCAAGAGGAAATATGAAAGATCTCTTCCAATGTGCCTACACCACCTGGTAAAGCAATGAAAGCATCAGCATGGTTAAACATTGCATTCATTCGAGCCGACATTGTAGAGACCTGAAGTTCCTCTCCAATTGTTTTTCCAATGATGTCCCCTTGTGCCAAAGCTTCAGGGACGATTCCTAAAACTTGACTACCTCCTAAAAATGCAGCTATTGACACACCTCCCATTAACCCAAGACTGCCTCCCCCATACACTAAATGAATCTTTCTCTCAGCTAGCACCTGACCAAGATGATTTGCTGATTCTAAAAACTCTTTTTCTTTCCCAGGACTAGATCCACCAAAAACACAAATATTTCTTATTTGATGACTTGAGGAACTTGCCATTTCTACACACTTCTGTATTTGTTGAATGTATGGGTTGAGTAGAAATGAAAGAAGAGAGGGTTTTATAGATGAGAAATTAGAAAGGCAATCATAACACCTATATGTAGGCCAACTGGAGTCTCACACTCTCTCTCTCTCTTTTTATTTATTTATTTATTTACTTTTGAAAAAAAAAAGCATGTGTATGTACAAGTAGTTGTGATTGTGGCTCACATCTTCCCTTGGTTTTACGTTCAAGAACGGCTTAAACGCCCTCTATGGGTCGGGGATAGGCTTCCCATCCAGTTTTCTTAAAAACTGGCAAACAGGGTCTTTTTTAGTCAGATTCCCAAGACTAAATCGATCATGTTCTTTATGAAATAGTGGCCATAAATCATGAATTGCACGATGCACATCTCCACTAGGATGCGTCTCAAGAGTCAATAGAAGATTATCTAAAGACTCCTTACTCAGGCCATCCTTAATGAATTGTATTTTATCTTCACGGTTTATAGATACCATTCCTAAAGAACGACATTGTGTATTACAAGTCCATCTAGCACAACGATGACAGACATCCAGTCGTTTTGCACGACGCTTCTTTGCAAAAGTGCTTTTACCTGTTCCAGGCATGTGTGAAATGAAGAAGTTAGAGGACTCACCTGATAATCGGACCTTTGCTTCAATCAACCAGCGAATATCTTCAGGAATTCCATGATTCATTAACAATCTTAATCTTGCACATCTAGCACGGTAAATTTTTGTAATCGCATTCTGAGGCAGAGCGGGAAAATACTTTTTCAATTTTTCAAGATTAGTGTCCATTATCAAATGAGAATTGGAAGAGAGATTCAAAGAATTGCACAAATATATACACAAATATCAGTTATTATGGGAAACTGAAAGAACCGACTTAAGTCACGGAGTACCGTTGTCCGCCATTTGACCGGGGTGAGAGAAACTAGCAAAAATCACTCAAAAAGAAATACAAAAAAGAAAATGTGAGAAAAACAAAATAATCAACCTTTATCTACAAGATCATTCAAACCAGCTGATTCATTTTCACTAGGAAAATTATCAAAGTAAGCTTTCAAACGATGTCCATTTTCCTTAAAATCATTGTCATTCATTGAATTCTCAATATCACAGGCCCCATAAGGATTGGTCCATCTTAATCTTAGCTCTTTAGGGAGTGCATAGAGTTGAGAATCATAAAACAAAACTTTTTGACCAGTGTCAATTTTTTGACAATTTTCACAAGTTTTACAGAATGCATGTGTGTCCTTGAACATGGTGGGCCAATAAAATCCATTTTGAAAGATTTTTGCAGCAGTTTTTTTTGACGAGAAATAACTTCCACATGCTTCAGAATGACAAAGTTTAATGACACTACTTACCTCATTGTCGGGAATGAATCTTTGAAATATTTGATCAGGACAATATTTGAATAAGTTAGGGTCATCACAATAAAAGTTCTTCACTTCGTTCAAAAACTTTTCTTTGTCTTGGGTACTCCAATCAGCTGGCAAATCTCCTAAAGCAAGAAAATTAATATTTTTATCATACCAAGGCATTGAACTAAGAGAAAGTAAGGATTTGTTAGGAAAGTAATCATCGATTGGAGTGATGTCAGATGTCGAATCTGTTGTCACTGTTGACAAAAGATTCACATCAACATTTTCGGTGCTTGTTTCATTCGTGATTTCTTCCTCAGAATAAACCATTTGCAAATCTTCAGTTCCATCCAATTCATTTTTACTTAAAGTAGATTCAAGTTGATCATAAACTAATTCATCAATATGATCTACTTCTTGTAAATCATTATCATCTCCAGGTTGCTTGCAAATGTTGAAAATATTCATCTCCAATGTCATGTTTCCAAATGATAGCTTCATCAGTCCATTCCTACAATTAATCAATGCATTAGAAGTTGCAAGAAATGGACGTCCTAAAATAACAGGAAATGAATTACATGCTTCAACAGGTTCTGTGTCCAAGACAATAAAATCCACAGGATAAATGAATTTATCGACTTGTACTAACACATCTTCAATTATTCCTCTAGGCACTTTTACAGATCTATCGGCAAGTAAAAGAGATATAGAAGTTGGTTTTAACTCACCTAGATTGAGACTTTGAAAAACTGAATATGGAAGTAAATTCACACTAGCTCCAAGATCAAGTAAGGCTCTTTCAATTTTATGCTCTCCAATAAAGCAAGAAATTGTGGGACAACCAGGGTCTTTATATTTCAAAGCATTATTGTTCTGAAGAATAGCACTTACTTGTTCGGCTAGAAAGGCTTTCTTTTTCACATTCAGTTTCCTCTTCACAGTGCATAGATCTTTCAAAAATTTAGCATAGGAAGGAACCTGTTTAATAGCATCCAGCAAAGGTATATTGATCCTTACCTATTTGAAAATTTCATAAATTTCAGAGTTGTGATTGACTTTCCTTTGTTTGGTCATGGCTTGAGGAAATGGAAGTGCTGGCGGTGAATCAGTCGTTTCTTTGTAATTTTCAGATTCATCCCCTTCCTTACCCCCAGAGATTGACTCATCATCTTTCTCATAAGGTTCAATAGAGGGTTTTTCAATAACCTTACCGCTGCGCAGAGTAGTGACTGATTTGACTTGATCCATGTGTTGGCTTCCGGAACTACTTGCATTTGCATTGTATTGCCCTTTGGGATTTGGTTGTGTTTGAGATGGAAACTTACCTTTCTCTTGGAAACTAAGAGCAGGTGTTAATTTAGCAAGAGTATCTTTAAAATCTGTCATGTTTTGAACAAGTTGAGTATTAATTGTCTCTTGCTTTTCAATGAATGCATGCAATGTTTCCTCAAGATTTTTTCTAGGAGGTGGAGCATAAGAAGGTGCATATCCATGAGAATTTTGGAAATTATGGTGTGCTTGAAACGGTGGTTGTGAAGTTTGTGCATTGTTGTTCTCACTCTTCCAACTGAAATTTGGGTGATTCCTCCAACCAGGGTTGTATGTTTGGGAGTATGGGTTGTGGTTGGCCCTTTGAAAACTGTTTAAAGCATGAGCTTGTTCATGGAGACATTCTTTAAAAGAAGGCAAGGTTGGACAATCGTTGGTTGAGTGTTCATTTGTTTCACAGATTTGACACACAATGTTTTCAACAGATTTTAATTGACCACACTTTTTCAATTCTAGTGCCTCGACTTTTCTAGCTAAAGATGCAAATTTGGCTTGGAGGTCATGATCTTCCCTAAGGTTGTACATACCTCCACTAGATGTATGAAGTTGAGTTTTACTCGGTGCCTCATATGTACCCGCAGTGTCCCAATTTTGAGCATTTTCAGCTAACAAGTCTAAGTACTCCATTGCTTCATCAGGGTCTTTATCTTCAAAAGTTTCATTGCACATCAATTCAACCATTTGCCTTTCTTTAGGTGTTAACCCTTCATAGAAATGTGAAACCAATCTCCATGTTTCAAAACCATGATGAGGGCAAGTACTAAGCAAGTCTCGATACCTATCCCAATATTTGTAAAATGTTTCTCCTGGTTTTTGAGTGAAAGTGGTGATTTGTCTCTTGAAAGAGTTTGTTCTATGAGATGGGAAAAACTTCTTTAAAAACTGTTGTTGCATTTCATCCCAAGCACGAATGGATCCTGGTCTTAAATTTTGTAGCCATGTTTTAGCTTTATCTTTTAATGAAAAAGGAAAAAGCTTTAATCTGATGGTGTTCATGCTACAATTTAAGTTATTATATGTGTTGCACACCTCCTCAAATTCCCTTAAATGCAAGTATGGATTTTCCAATTCTAAACCATGAAAAGAAGGTAAAACTTGAATAATACCTGGTTTAAAATTAAAATGAGATGCATCAGGAGGAAAAACTATGCATGATGGTGCACTTGTTCTTGTGGGATTCATGTGGTCTCTAAGTGTTCTAGCACGGTTATTCTCATTATTCTCATTTTGAAGTGATTGATTATCTTCTTCGGCCATATTTTCTGAAAATGATGAGGATACCCTACAAAGTCTACCACTTGATGTACGTGACCACACTCTCATGCACGTGCAGGAATAAAGTAAAAGGAAAAAGAAAATAAAAGAAGAAGAAATAGGAGAAAAGAAACAAAGTTATATACAAGAAAAGTGAAAAGAGAAAATAAAATAAATATTATAATTTATACAAGAACTTACCTCCCCGGCAACGGCGCCAAAAACTTGACACGACTAAAAGGTTGATGTCTTCTCCCAAGTGCAGGAGTGTCGAAGTAATAAATAACCCGGCAAGACCGGGGTCGAACCACAGGGAGGTTAATTGTACAAATTATAAACAACAATTATAAAACAACAACAACAACAACAACAACAACAACAACAACAACAATAATAATAATAATAATAATAGTGGTAGTAGTACTAATAATAATAATAATAATAATAATAATAATAAAGAAAGAGAAGAAGAAGAAGATGATGATGATGAGAACTTAGAGATGGAAAATTAATGTAAGGATTAAACAATAATAATAACAAATGTCAAGGTTAGAGGTTCCACTAATGGTATATCAAACAAGTATAGTATAAACTCTTATTATTGAATTGGAAACCACACATAAAGGAGGTTCCAATCAGATTATATATTGTTAACATGATTACATTAGTCATCTTATTCAATTAATGCTAATACTTGTAAATCTCGTCAAGCATTCATGATTATAACTTATGTTAACAACAAATCAAGTTCCTTTCATAGCTCAGGTGTCGGTTATACCATACATTATGGGCTATGAAAGTGCTAAGCATTTGTTGTACCAAGTGTTATACAACATAAATCAAGATTAGTCATTTAACAAGCAAAGTATTAAAGAGTGAACAAGATAACAAATATAAAACATGTTAGTATCAAACATTAAAGTCCATATTAAGTTTACATTATACTTATTCTCACACCATTAGTGTAACCTTTTCACCTTGACATAATTAACTTAGCTAGACATAATGAAAGAAAGCAAAATAGATAAACAAAATAAGAACATAAAAGTTAACTAAGTAAAAGAAAGGAAATGAAAGGCATAAACTTAATATTAATGAAAGCAAAGCATAAACATTATAAAAAATACAAAGAGAGAAAGGAAGAGCATGATCTTGATCTGGAAACCAAGATGCCTAAATGCATGGCAAATGCCTCCTTTTATAGGCCAAAATTGGGAACTATTGATTTGATGACTAATTGATAAGTGGGTGGCCAACTTTTGACTTGGTGACAATCTTTATCTTCTCTTGTCTGCCCAAAACGTCATTGATAACGTCAAAACTGGAGCCAGGTGCAAACATGAAAGTTGTAGGCAATTGTCTCAGCTTTCTTGTGTAAAACATTCAGCTCATTTGGTCTTCTAGAACTCCAGATATGGCCAAAATACCGAACAGTGCTCGGGCTGGAAGACAGATTCGGGCTTCTTTGTTGTTGCTACAATTTGGACTTGATAATGGCCTTTTTAGATCTTGGGCTCCATATGAAAGTTGTAGGCCTATGTCTTACCTTTCCATCCATATAAATTGGACCTAAATCTGAGATCTGTAGCTCCAGATATGGCCCAATTACCGAACAGTGTTCCGGTTTGGATTGCACCGACATCTCTTCTCTAAGTTTGACCATCTCTTTATCCTTGCAATTTAAGTTCTTCAAGTCATCAATCAATCCTTTCATTTATGTGATAGACCTGCATTAAAAATAGACATTTACCATAAATTATAGGTATCTTATATTATTAGATACATTATTATAAAATATATTTTAGTTAAGGAGTTATTGATACTTCAAGTGCAAAATGATGATATAAAACCATGATAAAAATGCACTTTTAAGTACTAATCAAATATCAAGTTTATTCCTTTCCTTTACTTAGTTAACTTTTATCTTATTTATGATCTTATTTTGTTTATTTATTTTTCTTTCTTTCATTATGTTTAGTTAAGTTTATTATGTTAAGGTGAAAAGGTTACACTAACGGTGTAAGAATAAGTATAGTATAAACTTAACATGAACCTTAATGTTTGATACTAACATGTTTAGTATTTGTTATCTTGTTCACTTTTAATGCTTTGCTTGTTAAATGGTTAATCTAGATTTAGTTATGTAACACTTGGTAAAACAAATACTTAGCACTTTCATAGCCTAACTGTATGGTATAACCTACACTTGTGCTGTGAAAGAAACTTGATTTATTGTTAACATAAATTATAAGTATGAATGCTTGATAATATTTACAAGTATTAGCATTATTCAAATAAGATACCTAATATAATCATGTTAACAATTTATAATTTGATTGGAACCTCCTTTATATGTGGTTTTCATTTGAGTAATGAGAGTTTATATTATACTTATTTGAAATACTATTAGTGGATCATCTAACCTTCACATTTGTTGTTATCATCATTTAATCCTTACATTAATCTTTTATCTCAAAGTTCTCATCAACTTCTTCTTCTTCTTCTTTTTTATTATTATTATTATTACTACTACTACTACTATTACAATTACTAGTACTGTTTGATTAGTACTTAAAAGTGCATTTTTATCAAGGTTTTATATCATCATTTTGCACTTGAAGTATTAATAACTCCTTAATTAAAGCATGTTTTATAATAATATATCTAATAATATAAGATACCTTTAATTTGTGATAAATGTTCATTTTAAATGCAGGCCTATCACATAAATGAAAGGATTGATTGATGACTTTAAGAACTTAAATTGCAAGGGCAAAGAGATGGCCAAAATTAGAAAAGAGATGTCGGTGCAATCCAAACAGGAACACTGTTCGGTAATTAGGTCATATCTAGAGCTATAGATCTCAGATTTAGGTCTACTTTACATGAATGGAAAGGTAAGACATAGGCCTATAACTTTCATATGGAGCCCAAGATCTAAAAATGTCATTTTCAAGTCCAAATTATTTCAACAACAAAGAAGCCCGAAGCTGTCCTCCAACCCGAGCACTATTCAGTATTTTAGCCATATCTAAAGTTCTAGAAGTCCAAATGAGCTGAAGTTTTTACACAAGAAAGCTGAGACAATTGCCTACAACTTTCATGTTTTCAAGTGGCTCCAATTTTGATGTTATCAATAAATTTTTGGGCAAACAAGAGAAGATAAGGATTGTCACCAAGTCAAGAGTTGGCTACCCACTCATCAATTAGTCATCAAATCAATAGTTCCTAATTTTGGCCTATAAAAGGAGGCATTTACCATGCATTTAGGCATCTTGGTCTCCAGATCAAGATCATGCTTTTGCTTTCTCTCTTTGTATTTTTTGTAATGTTTATGCTTTGCTTTCATTAATATCAAGTTTATGCCTTTCATTTCCTTTCCTTTACTTAATTAACTTTTATCTTATTTATGTTCTTATTTTGTTTATTTATTTTTCTTTATTTCATTATGTCTAGCTCAGTTTATTATGTTAAGGTGAAAAGGTTACACTAATGGTGTAAGAATAAGTATAGTGTAAACTTAATATGGACTTTAATGTTTGATATTAATATGTTTTGTATTTGTTATCTTGTTCACTATTTAATACTTTGCTTGTTAAATGACTAATCTTGATTTATGTTGTATAACACTTGGTACAACAAATGCTTGGCACTTTCATAGTTCATACTGTATGGTATAACCGACACCTGAGTTATGAAAGGAACTTGATTTGTTGTTAACATAAGTTATAATCATGAATGTTTGACGAAATTTACAAGTACTAGTATTAATCAAATAAAATAACTAATGTAATCATGTTAACAATCTATAATCTGATTGGAACCTCCTTTGTGTGTGGTTTCCAATTGAATAATAAGAGTTTATACTATACTTGTTTGACATATCATTAGTGGAACCTCTAACCTTGATATTTGTTATTATTATTGTTTAATCCTTACATTAATATTCCATCTCAAAGTTCTCATCATCATCTTCTTCTTCTCCTTCTTTTTCTTTATTATTATTATTATTATTATTATTATTATTATTATTATTATTATTATTATTATATTACTATTATTATTAGTATTACTACTACTATTGTTATTGTTATTGTTATTGTTATTATTATTGTTGTTGTTGCTGTTGTTGTTGTTGCTGTTGTTGTTGTATTATTGTTATTTATAATTTGTACAATTAACCTCCATGTGGTTCGACCCCGGTCTTGCCGGGTTATTTATTACTTCGACACTCCTCCACTTGGGAGAAGACATTAATCTTTTCGCCGTGTCACTGCTGATGCTATTATTCTTATTATTGTTGTTGTTGTTATTATTACTATTGTTGTTGTTATATTATTGTTATCTATAATTTATACAATTAACTTTCCTATAGTTCGACCCCGGTCTTGCCGGGTTATTTATTACTTCGACACTCCTGCATTTGGGAGAAGACATTAATCTTTTAGTCGTGTCACATAATACAAAAATACAAGTATTTTTTTTTTAATATGGAGATTAATTAAGAACAAAATACACCAATAAAATTTTAGGCATGCAATGCTAGATCTTTAAATGTAAATGATTAATCAAACACAATGTCATAAATAAGAACTCACAATTACTAAATAGAACAAGATATTAGATATTAATGACAAAAAAGGTTGACGAAAAAAATTAACAAATAAAAACAATTAAGGTGAAATTTTTTTTATGATTTGTTTTTAGGCATAAAAGTAATATTAATGTCAACTTTAAATGAAAAGTGTAAAATTAGAAAAAAAATAAAATTTAACAAATAAAAAAGGAGAGTGATTCACTAACTAGAATGCTAGGAAGAAGTTGAAATTTGTTGTCACTGGTGTGGCAGACTAGATGACTTGCTTGCTGTCATAGCAGATGTGGTGGCAAATAGCGATGACATGGCAACTTAGATGGCAAGAAACTGACGCCATAGTTGTTGAGGTGGTAGAAATGGCAACATGTTAGATGATGTGGTGCTGACATGGCTCTAAGCTACGTGGCACTTGCATGGTGTGCTGAGGTGACATGGAACTGATGTGGCACCAATGAGCTGATTTGGCTGGTGACATTAGTTAATTACTTTTCCTTGAAAGCTATTATGAGTTCCTTCTATTGCATACAGTTGTATTTTTTGTTGTTGCTGCTTGTGGTGGTTGTGCAAAGAGGCATGAATATATCGGCTAATCTTCGATTGTTGTGATGGTCTTAGTTGCGCTGTCGTAGACGACATTTGCACCAAATAAAGGAGATGATCGGTTTTTGCTGGGGTGGGTGGCTATCGCTATTGTCGTGGCTTGATTTGTAGGAAACGGTCACTGGATTAGAGTTGTTGATATGTGGGGAAGGGTGTTCGACTTTTTTTTATGGTAAACAGGAAAATACAAAAAAAAATATTTTTTTCTGCTATATTTTTTTTCAATGCTGATGAAAGTTTCCCACAAGATTTAGGTTTATGAATTAGATTAAATATCAATGAATTTAAATAAACTTATAAATCGTTTAATTGTAAGAATTATTAATCCCTAAGTTCTATATCAAATTTGAAGTGGAACAATAAATTAAAAGAATTAAAGCAAAAAAAAAGGAAACTAAAACAAAAAAGCAAAGAAAAATAAGAATAGAGGATTGGAAATATGCAAATCTCCAATATTTTTAATGAATAAAAAAAATTCTATAACATTTAGAAAATTAGAAATAAATACTAAAACTCTAATTAGAACAAGTGATTAGGCTTATGACCCACTAAATAAAATATCAAACAATAATAAAATTAAACCCAATAAATAAAGCCTAATTAATAAATCTCAATTAAAAGTTCATATAAATTAAACTAAAACATAAGCTAAAATCTAATCCCTCAATAGTTTGAACTATTTTTCATTATCTATAATCACATGAGTGTGTAAATAATATTTCAAGTTTGGCATCCCCACCATCCTCCCATTATTAAAAAAAAAATCACTTTTAAATGTTTCTAAAATTGTTAGACTTTTTCTTTTTTATTTGACAGGCTCTATACAAATTAATTGAGAATTTTTCTTCAAGTACTTCAATCACTGCTGAGAACAATCTTTATGCTGCTTTATTGAAGCACAACTCTATTGTAATACTAAATGTAATTTTTGGTAATAATTTTGTTTGTGATCTTGATCAAAATATAGTCTTTAGAGAGCAAAAACTAGAACAATTGATAAACCATAAGAAACAAGAGATTTTTTTCACTATTTAAGATATATGGATTAATACAAAAATCAATTTTCTTCACACTAAAGTTCAAATGTTGATTAAAAGTCAATCAAAAATTAATTTTAAAGGTTCCTATCTTATTGTGCAAATATTTTTATTATAAGATGCATGAGCAAAACCTTCACATACAATGCCATACCTATCCCACTATAAACATTACCGCTTCATTTGCCTGCTGGCCAATGCAGGATTCTCTTAGGAATGAAAACCTTATAAATTCTACTATAATAACCTTGATGGATAAACAAAAAAATATATACATGCCAATTTTCACAACTTACAATATCACAAAAACTAATTTAACATGCCTAGGACAAGTTCAAACACTAAGTTGTACCATTTCCCCATCATGCATTATAGATGTTGTCTTCTGTTCCAAATGTAAACCTTCCTTGTCTTCATCAAACGATTTATTCAAGGTAATATCCCCCGCTGAAGATGCAATGTAGGCTGAAGGCTCGACGGGAGTAAAAACAGAGGCATTATTGCCACTAACTATGGGAGAGGTGGGAGAGGTGACAGTGTGAGCACCATTAGTGGCATTCTTAACTACATTACTCTCATTCCCTAACTTTGCCTAATTGGCTTCTAGTGGGGCAGGTGCTTCTTTCACGATGACACTCTTACCTAAGCTAGTCCCACTTACCAATATAGCCTGATGGGCTTTCCGTGAAGCAGGTGTCTCTTTCAGGGTAGTACTCTTAACTACACTTATCCATCTTTCCAACTTCACCTGATTAGCTTCTGGTGAATCCAGAGTTTCTTCCGGGTGGTGGTAGCATTTGGTAATGCTTGCCTCAATGCTGATATAATAAATCGTGTTTTTTTTTTACTAGAACTAGAAACTCTACTAACCTTTCTCTGCCAGGAATAGCCACCTGGTCAAATAGATGAATATTATTCTTAGCAGAGCTAGATTCACTACCACAAATCCTTCCATCAGGAATCTTCTCATTTTACAAAGAATGAGCAAAGTCTTCTCTCGCCATTCTAGTAAGATTACTCTTTGAGGATTTAATTTAGCCTAGTTTAGGCATCACATGAGACAATGCCTCTACCACACCATCATGTTTACCTTTCTGAATCACGGCACTCTTTGCAGTTATTAGGAACCGTTTAAGTCCACTTTGAAAACTTTTTATACTTTCCAAAGCCTTTTGTTCTAAAATTGTCTCCAAATCATGCCACTCACATTATGAATAATAATTTTTAAAGGTGTAACTCAACTAATCAGGTTTTAGATTTGCTTTCTAAATATCACCAATTCGAATCTCACAAACTTCAAGATTACTGGAGATTTGCTTGGCCGTTAACTTCAGGGCCCGTAGGATTAATCAAAATACATGTAACCTAATCCAAACACTCATGTTATTATTAATAATAATAATAAAAAATAACGACTTGTGAAGTCATTCTTTTTTCTTTTTAGCATATCATTTATTCCACCCTTGTCAATGTCCATTTCGGAAACTTTTTAGCATATCATCCAGGTGCACTTCAGAAACTTTTTATATTTTTCAAAGCCTTTTCTCCTAAAATTGTCTTCATCATGTCACTCACATTATCAATAATAATTTTTAGAGATGTAACTTAACTGATCAGATTTTAGATTTGATTCCTAAAAATCATCAGTTTGAGTCTCACAAACCTCAGAGTCACTAGAAATTTACTTGGTCGTTAACTTTAGGACATATAAAATTAGTTAGTATAAACTAGCCCAAACACCCATATTAATAAAAATAATAACTTAGAAGAATATTTGGATCGTTTCTTTATATATATATATATATATATATATATATATATATATATATATATATAAGAGATCAAAAAGAATATTTCCCCAAAATAACCACCTACAATAAACAAAATTGGAACCCGTAAAAAGAAAAAAAAAAGAAGAAAGATGTTTATTAACAAAAACCGAAGATGGGATTATTGTTGAATTGAATTTGAAATAATAATAATAATAATAATAATAGAGGGGAGGGGAGGGGAGGGATTGTAATTTAATTTTCTAAAATAAAAAGTTATGCTAGCTAGTTATATTTTATTTTATTGGTAAAGACGAAAGATTTTAGCAAGTGTTTGAGAGTTCTGTAAAATTTATTTTTTATTGTGTTTTAAAAGTATATTTTATATGAAAGAAAATAGTTTTTCTAATTTTTCAGGATATAAAAAAAATTGGAATGAGTTTCCTGGATTAAAGGAGTTAGGCCCTAACTTTCTAGTTACCTGAGATGCTCAAACTTCCACAAGGAAATGATGTATCATTTAGCATTGCAAACAATGCCTCATTTTCTTTGTTTATATATATATATATATATAATGATGGCTAAGCACAGAAGCCTACCGATATCTCTTTTTATAAAAGTATTTATGATATTTTTTTTATTTTTTCTTAAATTTTAATTAAATATCATGAAAAAATAATAATTAAAAATACATTTAGAATTTTTTTATTAAATATCATTCAATCTTTATTTTGTTTGCAAATGGGATTACAACATTCGTTTTATAATATTAGCAAACAATCGTTTTGTACATAACTTCAAGATTTTATTATCTTTTCTTAAATCTTATTAATTGTTTTCATGCAAATATTTATTTTCATTATTATTTAATTAAATAATAAATAAATTTTAAAATATTTTTCTCAGTAAATACCTGCGTGAGTAGTATATTAGCTTCATATTTATTTTAATATATTCATTTTAAAACTATCAAAATATTATTATTATTCTTAATTAAAACTTGCTTCTATAGCTGTGATAAGTTGTTATTAAAACAAAAAAATTCTAGTGAAAAGTGGTAAAACAAAAAAGAGTGCATTAATAAGAAAATGGATTTTAATTAAAGATTTTTTCTTATCTAGTCTTTATCAAATAATGAATATAGTTCAGAAAATCTTTTTTTGTTGTTGAAAATAATATATTAATAAGAAAAGGATAAATTATACTGGAAAACTATTTTATTGTAATGGAACTTGAATGATCTCTTATCTTAAAAAAAAAAAAACAATTTTATTGCCATATAAACTAATTATTAAAATGGACAAGACATTAGCTTGTAATACATATAAACTAATTATTAAAATGGACAAGACATTAGCTTGTAATACATGTAGCTATGTCGTGAGGTGACCCCTTTCGAGTGTCTGAAAACTGAAAACTCTGCTTGCTTTTGCAAAAGCGAAAGAACCACGGAGCCATCGAGACTTTCACAAGAAATTATGATTAATGCAAGTTTTGATCATTTCTTCGTTACTATTGACTTTTTTGAATATTTTTCAATTAATTATTTTGATGTATTGATATAAAAAATAAATAAATAAATAAAAGATATTTTAATGTATTTTTAAATAAAAAATAATTTTAAAAAAATACAATATACCAAAATATTAAATACACATAAGACAGAATTATACACCAAGTAGTTTTAATAAATTCTTGTTTCCACGCCCATCCCGAAACCAAAATACACCAATTCACTTCACTTAACAAAAATCGATCCACCAATCCAACTTGCGAGAATGTCTGCAACAGTAGGGGATTTTAGTTTAAAAAAGCTAAATTAAAGAGAAAAATGCTAAAATTTAATTTTATTGAAGGAGAAAAGCTGGGGGGGGGGTGGGATTCAGGGCTCCTGCCCAGCAAACCCCTCCTGGTTCCGGCCCTGGTCAGCAAGTCAATTGATCCATGGACTTATTCATCCTGACCCTTTTCCTTTTTATTGGTGTGGTGACACCTGGCAATCTCCTCCAATTGATCACAAAGCAAAGCTTTTCTGTATCTAGTCTTCGAAACATCCACAAAGTAACAAAGTCTTGGTCTTTCCTCAACTGATGCTCATGAAAGAATGCTTTCCACCCTCCAGTGAGGACATGAATCTTGGACACCCAGATCTTGAATACCATCTCGAATTCCTTGCCATTAGGGTCATAAGTGGTCACGTTGATTCCTTCAGCAAGATTCTCATCTTCATTCAGCAATGGGTAGAGGTACTTTTGTGCATCTGCTTTGTTAATTGACAGCCTGCTTTGATCATCCCTCAAATCACTCTCTGTCAACTGCTTTTCAAAAGGCTTGCTGCATCTTCCAATTATCCCATTCAACCCTGAAATTAAGGGGACTTCATGGGGATTGTAGTTTTCAATAAGCTTGAGAGCAATTTCTAGGCTTCGTATTGGTGGCTCTCCTGGCAAGTTTCTAGCAGCAGCATTACTGTTGTCTTCACCTTGTTGATCATCGACATGGTTTCTTCTGACCGCAGCTCCAAGATTTTGAGTTGGAGAAACTCTTGGACGCCTTCTGCTGGAATGTGAATTCTGGTTCCTCTTTCCACCACCAAGGATATTGCTTTTCAGTTTATCCAAAGCCAAAGCAGTTTTGCAGCTAAGCCTTGTGTGCAGTAGACAGGAAAGAAGTAGAGCTGCTGCTCCTTGCTCTCTGAGTTCTTCAGGGTAGCCATCCTTGTCCATTTTTTCAAGCGTCATCAACTTCGTATCTTCCTTTTCCATGATAATGTTTTGAGAGAAATCAGTTGATTTCTTGGAGAGACTAACCAACAGTAATTATTTGGCAATCTAAAAGATACAAAGAGAAGAGGGAAAGGAAACAATGTTAGTTGAACAATTTCCCTTCTATTATTTGAAAGTCTCACAATAAGATCAAAAGAGAATAGAAATTTCTTTACTCACCTGCCGGGCTCTCCTCTTATTAGAAATATCTCATCCTAGCAAGACTTTATTAATTTTATATTAGCTAAACTAATATAAATTATAAGGAGATTCTGGACATGTTAATAAAAACAAAACTGCCAAGCAATTAGTAGCCACAATTTTGTTCTGAAATTACAAGAGACGATGATAATAATATAGCTTTTCCTAAGAAAAAGATAATTATTTCTATATAATAATTACGAATGTAAGTCGCAATAATCCTATATAAGATTATTATAATTCATAATCGAACAAAAATCAATGCAGTGTTTAGACAAAAACAAATAAATAAATAAATAAAATAGCAAGAGATCATATTCAAAGATTGAAGAACTAAATTCAATATCAAATAATACAGAGCTGATGAACCGGAAAGCAAAATATTGATAGATGGAGATTGGTGGCGCCGTACCTGAAGAAGAGGAGTCCACAGTTTCTGGCATAAGAAAAAAACAGCTAACTTTTAGGCAACATTAGTATATAGAGAGAGAGGGTTCAGGGTAAATTAGATTATCAAATATAGTAGAAATAATTTAAGAAATTTGAATTTTTTTTAATAGTTTTATTTAAGGACAGCATTACTTTTCCTATTTCGTTCTTGCTTGTAAACGAAGAAAGATGTTGAAGCCTTACCATATTGATGAGAATAGCGATGTGATAAATTACAAAATAGTCCTTTTAGTTTTGTAAAGTAAATTAAATGGTTAATAATTAATTAATTAGTTCTTTGAACAATGTTAACCTTGCTTAATTTAATATTAATCTGTTTCAAAAAAATTCATCCTTTTTCTCATAATATTTATTTTTTTAATTTTTTATTTCTTAAAGAAAACAAAAAAAATTGAAAAGGACATGAAATAGACTAATTAATTGGTTGTTGAGACGAGAGGTTGCTTCAACTATAGGGACTATTTTGATTTACTCTAGGTGATGGTTCACAAAACCTACAAGGTGATGTGGAGGAATTTTATTTTTATTATTTTAAAAATATTAATATTAATACATTAAATATGTTTAAAAAATATAATTTATTAAAAAAATTTAACATTAATTAAATATTGAAATAATAAAAAGCTTATTTTTCTAGTAAAAAATAAAATAGATGCAAATATAAATATCTTATCCCAGCTACCTGTTTTATTTTATATATTTTTATTGATTTTTTTTTAAAGTTAATTTATGTTTCTAATAATAAAGGATTTGTATTTTTATAAATACACAATAAAAAAGCAACTAATTAAATAAAATATAATAGAAAATAAATTGGAGACAAATTATACTAATCCCCTTGAAGTAGTATAAAAGTTAAAAAAAAAACATGAAAATAAGAGAGAGGAGATCAATATTTAATTTTAAAAAAAACAAAAGTTAATGTAAAGGAAAAAAAAACAAAAACAAAAAGCCACGCCTAAGGAACGGGCTTGACAACCAAAAGCCCAAGTCCTTTTATATAACTTAGCGGCAGGGTACCTGCTAGTTAGTTTTTTTATTTACTTCAATGATGGAAAAATTAAGTTCTAAGTTTTAGATGCCTAAGAACTATTTTCAGCTTGTTTTTATTTGAAAGAAATTTAAAATATTATATAAATCTTGATAAATTTACTCTAAATTATAAAACACTCCAAAATCCCAAAAAAAAAACAATTCAAACAAATTAAAAACTAAACGAACCCAATTATTCAAGTTACGGGTTTAAAAATTAACTCGATTTGATTTTGATTTTTTTATATTTTTTTTAAATAATTTTTTAAAATCCCAACAAAAATAAAATTCAAATCAATTAAAAAATTAAACGAACCTTGATGATTTGAGTTATGAGTTTGGAAAATTAGTTTGATTTGATTTTGATCTTTTTTAGATCTTTTAAAAAAAAAAAAATTAATTTTCACCCTTCAACATTAGATTAGTTGGAAATTGAATTTTGTGATTTTTCCATCTTTCTTTTCATAGAGTTATTATAATATTATGTTTCGGATCATAGGCTTAACAAGTTCACCTAAATTGACTTGGAGTTTTTTTTTTTTTTTAGTTTTATATTTTAATATATAATTAGCTTGAGAATTGAACTTCTTAGTTTTATTTTATTTATTTATTATAGTATTATCTCGATCTTACGGTCAAATGGTGAATTTGGCTGATTGATTTAGATAGACTTAAGTTGAGTTTGTTTTACTTTTTTTTAATTTATTTATTTTAGTTTCATCATTTTATTTTTTGATAATTGAGCTTGAATTCTTTTTTTTTTAATAATATGAGGTTTTCTCATTTTTATTTAACTTTTGTTTTGTAATCCATACAATCATTGAAATCCTTTAAGAATATTATGGTATATATTTTCATAATATTGACAAACATTTTTGTTTGTAATTAATCATTGTCAATTTTATTAGTTATTTTTTCTATTTTTGTTTCTATTATTTAATTATATTATTAAATTAATTAAGCTCATGGAACTCAGTTCAGTTAATATCTCAATTCTTTATTTTTATTTTTATTTCTTTCAAAATACTAGCATCACTTGAGTATTTTACTTTATATTAGAGAAAATTTCAACTAGCTCGTGATATTGCATTGAATTAATTTAATTGTTTTCTCAAATACTCCTTTAAATATTTTATAATTTCAATATTTTTTATTTTTTAAATTTTCAAATATATTATCACATAACATGTCTGTGTATATATCATATTTTAATTTAAAAAAAATACTTTCTTAGACATGTAATTGTATTAAAATTTTGTTTTTTTAAAAAAATTGTCAAATCAAAATGGAAAAATTGATTGCTTAAAATAAACAATAAATTATTTTATAAAATTTGATAATTTTTAAAAATTAAAAAATGAATGAATTAAAGTAAATTAATGTTTTTATGAATTGAGAAAATTTAATTAACGAAAAGAGTGATTTTTATTATAAAGAATAAGAAGAATTCTTTTTTTACCAAATGAGTGAGTTTTTTAACATTATAGAAGAAAATGAATGTCATTATTAAAGAATATTATATAATAATTAAAACACATATAATATAAATTAAAATCGATAATGTTCTTAAAGAAATAGGATTTAATGATGAAAATATGAGGGTTGAATGGTAAAAAAGAAATATGCATGAGAATATTTACAGCATTTCCAACTACATTAGATTTTAACTTTGTATTGATAAAAATATTTTAGTTAACATATGACTAATTATTTATTTTATTATTAAATATATTTAGAGAAATTATTTAATGATTGGGTAACTCATTATTTAGTTATATTACAAGCTTGTGCTAGGATGTGAGTCGAGAAATGTTTTTTCTGAAATAAAAAAAAATATTTAGACAATAATAACTTAAGTAACTTAATAAATTTATGAGATATTAGATCAAAATATCTTATAGAATAGAAAATAAGAGAAAAATATAAAACTTAAAGTTCAATAATTTAATTTTAAATAATGAAATTTAAAAAAATATTAACAAAAAAAATCCAGAATTAAACCAAGTTTACTCTACTAACCAGTTACTCGTGACATGAGGTCAAGATTAAAAAATTAATATTTTTTAAATGATCTAGAAAAAACGAGATCTAATGGTTGATTTTCAAATGATTAAAATAAAGAAAAAATACTAAAGAAAACATTAAAAGAAAATAAAAAATAACCCGAGATAACTTAACTAACTTGTAACCTCAGATAATCTTATAAAATAAAAAAAATTAAAAAAAATAATTAAAAAAATGAGGACTTAGTAAAAAATTAAATGAAAAAAATATATTGAGGAACACAATTGAAAAAAATAAAATTAAAAAAAGATAAGCAATTAAAAGAATAGGGACATGAATTAGGTAAAAATAAATGAAATGAAATATTATGAAATAAAATTAAAAATATCAAGAAAATAATTAAACAATAACAATTAAAAGAATGAGTATCATAAATTGAATGAAAATGGATGAAATTGAAAGAAAAAAATCTAAAATAAATAAAGACCAATCAAAAAAAGAATAACCACAATTAAAAGAAAAAATAAATTGAATGACAACTCTAGATTTTGACTAACTCGGCATGAATTTTAAAAAGAGAAAAAAGAAAATAAAGGGGAGGAGAAAAAAATTTCACTGCTGTGATTTTTCCTACAACCATCGTCCCATCAGCTGCCTCGTTACTAAATACTTTAGAAAACATAGTGATTAGATCTTTTGGGCTACTAAAAGATGTAGCAGGCATCGCCTTAAGGGCGTCGACGGCTATGCTACTTATGCTCTAGCAATGTTCTATATATATATATGTGTGTGTGTGTTAAAAGATTTCTTTACCCTTAATTTAAATATATTAGAACAAAAAAACATTGTTTAAATATTAAAATACCACTTCACCCCTTCTTTATTTTTTATACTTGAAAGGCAATGAAGCAATTTTTTTATTTAAAAAAAATAAAATAGCAAAAAAGCCTTCTTATTCTTTAATTTTTTGTTTACTTTTTAAAGGTATTTATATAATTTAAATGTGCGAAAATAGTTAATAGACCATTATACCTCCAATTAATTTCATTTCATGAAACCAAATGAATCCCTAAAAAGATTATTTTACCCCGTAAAAAAGCCATTTATATTTTCTAATAAAATTAAAGACATTAAAATATGTTTGGCTCTAAAATAAAAGATTGATGGAGTTTATTTATATATAAAAAAAATTAGCAATGAATTATCTTTTTAACAATGGTTACAAATTCTTTTTTTCTTGATTTTGATGAGTGGAGAAATAATCATTTTAAGGTGGTTCAAAAAACATTAATGCTCATTGTAAATTAAAGTGGAAATAATGACCTCAATTATAAGTTTGATGATATCATGGGTAAAATGATTTCTCTATGATTTGTTCTATTTTATTTCTCTTCAACCAAAAGAATACAATGTTAATGCCAAGGAAAGAATATGGCTGGAAAGGCCTCCTTCATTTATTTTGGATGCTTTGCTTTTCGAATTTTCTTATATCTCTTTGAGAACAATTTACACTTGTATCAGTTGTCTCATTATCAAAATATACGTATTAAATTAAAACAATCACAAAAAAAAATCCATGAATTGATGGATGGCCTTCAAAAGATATAAGGGTAAGTGTTAATAATTACCTAAATTTAGTAAGAGTATGGATTTAATAAAAAATAATAATAAGAGGGCAAATGCCCCCCACAGGATTGCGAGAGGAGATCAGCCTATGTTTTTTTTTTTTAATAAAAGATCCACTTCAGGAGCAGGAGGAGGAAGAAAAAACCTCAATTGCTATATAAATTTAGAGGCAAAAATAGTTAATAATTTTTATTTAATTATATAATAATAAAAATATATGTTGATAAACTAGATAATTTTTTTAAGAAAATAATAATAGGCTGTAAAAAAACTTCTTAATATTATAAAAAGATTAATATACTCCTATTTGAAAAATAAAGTAAAAATTGAATTGTATTTAATAAAAAATAGCTGTTTCATGATTGAAAAAATTATATAATTGAGCTTTTTTTTCGTTAAAATTAAAATAATTTAATAATAAATATGGGCAAAACTCATTATGTATAGTTTGTGTTCCCAATTTATCAGAGGAGCTTCTATATTATTGATTCAGTGAAATAAACTCGATTGCTTAATTCAATTGAACTCTTAAATTTTCAATTTTGGTTAATTAGATATGATTTCTCAAGATTGAACATTTACATCGACTAATTAAGTAATCAATCTTTTTTTGAGTATGATGTTTTCAATATTGAGTAATATGTTTTTAGTCGATATATTATATTTAATTGATTGGAATTGAAAATACATGAATTTAATTGATAGAGATTATTTCCAACACATCATCAAATTAAAAAATTAAAGCATCTCATTAACCCAAAAATATAAATATCTCATAGTTTTTAGGAGCCAGGATATTTCAACGGCTAACCTTTTCCTCCACCCTAACCTTCCACTTCATTAACCCGAAAAAAGAATTGGTGATGTAAGGAAGAGAGAGAGAGAGAGAGAGAGAGAGAGAGAGAGAAGGTGACCCCAAGCAATAAATGCTTTGTAGAAGAGAGGACAAAATTTACGTGGTGTTAGAACGTGAATGGCCCAGCTAACAAAGGTAGTGTTTATTTTTATTTTTTTTAATATAAAGTTGTTTTTTTAAAATAATATTTTTTTAATTTTTTATAAAAAAATATTAAAATTAAAAACTTTAACGTAAAAACAGTTATACTCAAACTCTAATAAAATTAAAAAATATAACTTAACTAATAAAATTTTATATTTATTTTCTAGATATTATGAGTTTTATAAATTTTAAGGTCATTAAAATTTATTTAATTATTAATTTTAAAATTTATAAAATTAATCAAAATATATGTAAATTATTTTGAATATACATGTTAAAAAAATGGTTAAGAATATTAGAAACATTGGTGTGACCAAATTATTTTTAGGGATGGAAAAAAAGATTCCATTGATCAGCTCTATTTTAGATTGTGATTTGTTTAGCCTTGCCATGCTTATGTTTTAGCTAATTATAAAAGAAATATAAGAAGGCATGGTTTTGTCTCCTAAGCAGATTTTACTTATGAGGACAACGGAGTCAAACAAAACTTAAATGTAATATTTATAAATTGAGGTTAAATAATAAAATTTAAAAAAAAATTAAAAATAAAAATTAGAATATTTATAACAAGAAAGGTTAAATTATAATTTAAAAAAAACAAAAAAAAACTCATCAGCAACAAACCAAATAACCAATATCAACATATATTGTTTCATAAAGAAGAAAATATAGCGGCGCTTCTAGTTACATTGAGAAATAGCATTTTTTAATGTCAAAAGGCTACATATACGCGGCATGAAATGTCCGGATGCATCTCAATGCCATATACGTGTATGTTTTTTTTTATTTAGCCAAACATTAAAAAAATTATTAAAAAAACAAAAGGTCCCCAACACAAGCTTTTAAATTTCTAGTTTTAAGAGATTATTTCATTATAATTTTTAATTATTTATTATTTTTTATATTTAATCAAATATTAAATTATTCATTGGCTAACATTATAATAACGAAGAAATTATCATGCAAATACTAAAATGTTTTTTAAAGCCAGTTTTAATTTTTTTTTATTTTCAATAATATTTTAATTATTTAACTACACAATTAAAATGAAAAAATACTTAATTATTTCTAATTAATTTGATAATAGCAATCAATCTTATAAAAATGATAAGTTTGTTAGGTGAAAAGTCAAAATCATCACTGTTTGTTCTAATAAATATTGTTTTTTAATGTAGAACTAAAATATTTTTCTAAAGTATTTTAACCTCTCTTCTTTTTTTTTTAATTCTTCAAATCACAGTACCAATACGGGGATTATTGAATGATTTCACTAAAGGAATAGCTTATAAATGTTTTCTCTCTTTTCTCCTTGTTTGTTCTTTTATTATTGAAATCAAATTTTGGAGTGGGTTCATTTAATTACTGAGTGGGAATATCCTTACTTGACAACAATATATGTGTTTTTGTGGAAAAAAGAAGAAGTTCCTTTTCAGTGCCTTATCTTAAAGAACAATATGTACATCTAGTCAGAATAATCGCAGAATTTTAGTGAAAAGGTATTTCAATAAGATAAAAACATTTGTTCTCTTAGGTTCCTTTTATAAGAAAATCCATGTTTATTTTTTTATTAAATTAATATTATTTTGAGTTTTTCAACAAAAATAAAATTAAATTAAAACAATACTATTTTATAAATTTTTATAAAAAAATTGTATTATACTCTCAAAAACAATTAAAACTTTGATTAAATTTATTTAATATGTTACCCAAATCTTATATGATTAAGTCTAATTTTATAACAACATAAAACTTGTTTTTTTTATATTTTAAAAAATTAAAAATCATTTATTTATTTTTATTTTTATTTAATTTATTTTTAGTATTTTTAGATAGTTTTGATAGTTTAATATTAAAAATAATGTTTTTAAAATAAAAAAAATATTTTAGTATATTCCTAAAAAAACCATTTTAAAAAACAAAATATAATTCCAAAAATTCCAAAACACGCAGCCGCCCACGCCTTAACTAACCCCCCTCATTTTCTTGTCGCTTTATAATCCTGTCTTTATCATCGCTCTTCTCACACAGCTCCCCAAGTGTCAAGCAGCCAGGTATCCCTTCCGTCACCCACAGGTCCCACCCTTAATCCCCCCCACACGCCGGTTTCAACTGTCTGTCACCTTCCCACACAGCATCACCACTCACGTTGCTTTCTCTGGGAATCCGTACATGTATTCACGTGATTATGTCCACGTGTCATGTGGCTACCGGGTAGTACCTACTTTATTGTAACCATGAAGATGAAATCTTTGAAAATGGATTCAGAAGACGATGGGAGAAAATGCGGACCCCCACCATAAGCGGCCGCCGCGCCTCCTTTTACCTGACTGTTTCACACGTGTACTCTTTGTCTATGTGACAATTGCAAAATCTTAAAAGAGGAGGGGCATGAATCTTTCTCCAATAGGTTTTTTAGCGTACATGCCCACTTGTACCACTCCATAAACCCATCTCTACAAAATAAATAAATGTTAGAATGAAAAAAATAAATAATACCACACTACAGGACCCTATTAACTAAAAGACGGTGAATGTTTGGTAATAATTGGTTTTTAAAATATTTTTTATTTAAAAAATTTTAGAATACTTTTTATTTTTATTATGAACATATTCAAATTTTGTAATTAAATAAACAGGTGAAAAACAAAAAAAAGTAGCTCAATAAAAAGTATTGTTGGAGGAGTATATATGCAAATCAAAATAAATAAAAATAAAAACATGCATTATTTATTTATATACCCGAGGCATAATTACCAAAGGATTGAATAATTGAGGGTTAGCATCGAGGGAAGTAGTAATTAATCGTCACTTATTGGATAAATAAATAGATAATTAAAAAAAAAAAAGAGAAAAATAAATCTTCGCCACGAGGAAATTTCATTGATAAATGTTTCATCAGTGTGTTGATTTCATGCAAGATTAGCATTAGAGGTCAGATCCATCTTGATCACGGTAAAATTTGGTAGGAGAGTATGGCACTGGAGATGAGTGTCAATGGTGATAGATAAGTCTAGCTCTCCTTCCACTGGCATACCTCTCACTGGAGATGAGTGTCAATGGTGATAGGTAAGTCTAGCTCTCCTTCCACTGGCATACCTCTTCCTTCTTTCTCCATCAAAGGTATCAATACCTATCTGTGTCGTATTATCCTTAGAGAAAATGCTAACAAGACTTCCATCATCACCTGATGTGTGTCAATGGTGATAGGTAAGTCTAGCTCTCCTTCCACTGGCGTACCTCTTCCTTCTTTCTCCATCAGAGGTATCAATACCTATCTGTGTCGTAGTATCCTTAGAGAAAACGCTTACAAGACTTCCATCATCACCTGATACCTTCTGCGTATTATGATCTGACAAGAATTTGCTAATCATCGCTGCATTTTCATAAGAAAATGTTACTCCTCCTTCATCTTCTAGGATGAATATGATAGGTTCGTGTGCTGTGGGGGTTCTGGAGTTCATTTTCCACTGGAATCTCTCCTCCTTCCTGATAATTCTTCCAAAATAGCATTGACCTCTGGCGGTAACTTGTGGGGGGCCTCGACTTTTCTTTTCCCTTTGTTTTTCATGCATGGTTTTTTTTTTTATGAATTATTGCGTGATTTCCCATAGAAATCAGTCTCTCTGTCTCTTTATTGAGAGCGTAACTTCTTCTTCTTTTTTTTTTTATCTTTTTCTTTGCCTTTACGTAAAAGATAATATTTCTATGGACTGCGCTAACCAGCATCTCTTTTCATGGGCAATGGATTGTCAAAACTTCTACTGTGTAACAGTTATTGTTTTTAAAATATTAAAAATTAAAAAATATATTAAAATATTTTTTATTTTTAAAAAATTATTTTTTATCAGCACATTAAAATATTAAAAATATTAATTTTAAATAAAAAAATAAAAAATTTAATTTTTTTAAAAATAATTTTGAAACATAAAAAGTATAACTCGAAGTGTGTATTTGGATGGAGAATGTGGTGTTTTTTTTTAATGAAAAATATATTTAAAAAAAAATGTAATTTATAATTTTACTTTAAAACAATTTTACTTTTTCAAAAAACCCATCAGATGTCCCACCGAAACACACTTTAAATACAACAACGTGCTTCTCATTTGCCTTAGCATTTCGCATTCAGAGAGTTTTTCATTTGCATTTCCCACTGCCTAGCGGTTCTAGGACAAGCTATAACGTTTTCAAAGATTTAGATTTTTTTATATTTTTAAATTTTTTTAATGTATTAATAACAAAAATAATTTTTTAAAAATAATAATTTAAATATTCTTAAATAAAAAAAATATTTTAAAAAGTACAGCGGCAGGCCTTGAATGTTCACGTATTAGAAACGCAAGTGATTTGGCAAAAAACAGTGTGTTTGGTTTTTAAATAATTTTTATAATTGTAATTTAAAAAAATAAATTTAAAAAAAATATTATTAAGTATGGATGATTTGATTTAAATATATATTTGGTAAAAATTATAGTTAAAATTTATTTATAATAAAAAATATATATATAATATTTGATTATGGTTATTTTTTAAAAGTGTTTTTATTAAAATATATCAAAATAATTTTTTTATTTAAAAAAATTATTTTTGATTTTAATGCGTTATCTAAAAATAAAAAATATTAATTTTAAAAAATGCTTTTAAAAAGTGAAAACAAACAAACTTTTTTAAAACTTAATTAAAAAAATATATAAAAATTATTTTATAAAAATTATATTTCTAACTTAAACTTTTTTAATGAATTCTATTGTCTAACATGCAATTTAATGTATTATCAAATACCTAATTATATTTTTTATATCATAAATACAAAAACAGGTGCAAAAGATCCTCTGGAGAGAAGGAAAAACGTTTAAAAAAACAAGAGGCTCAAAAAGTGTCCCCGAAAACATAATATATATATATATATATATATATATATATATATATATAATCGGACGGTGGATGTCCATGTGACGACAACCCGAATCCAGACATGTACCCCGTCAACACGGAATTACTCTTCCTGGTCCCCACCTCTCTCTCCCATGGACCCCGTTTATTGCCTCTTGACTCGGTCTGTCCCTTGACGAAACTGTGGTTCTGCCGCCACTGCCGCCTGTGATAATAATATAGCCCAGGCGCGCGCGCGAAAAAAATAAAAAAAGAAAGAAAAACATTAAAACAACCTGCAGGAAACGCGTCCACGCCCGCACTGGACCCACTCACGTTTGATTTTTTGAAGACACTCTCGATTTCTGTACCGAAAATGACAAACAAGTACACGAATCACGAGGAGCATTTTTAGAGAGATGTAAGAAAGACAGGCCATGTTTCTCATCATGAAGGCTGCATTTTCCGATCTTCATTTATTAATAAATAAATAAACTCAGATTTTCTGAGTGCTCATCACTGTAGTAGCTTTTATAAAACATATTATGTTAAAAATTAAAAAATATATATTTTTTAATTATAATTATTTTTAAAAACTTTATTTTGCGTTTACTTTCCTGATATGTTAAGAACGTTCAACACTGCGGTGAAATTATTTTTTATTTAAAATTATTTTTTTAATATTTTTAAATTATTTTAACGATGCAATCTCAGGGATAATTTTTTATAAAATGTTTTTATTATATTTTAAAATAAAAAATATTTTAAAACGTAACCCCTCTTTTGCCCCTAGCAAGGTAATCTCGAAGGTTGTTTCGGCTTCTGAGTGACGGTGGAGGGGCCTACGGGTGACGTAGACGGACAGATCTCTAACATACGCCTTGTATCACGCTACGCTTGCGCTTCAAAACCAACACCCAGGCTATCATGCCGGCGACATGCTGTTGGGCAATTGGATGTCGCTTACACATTCAAATAAGCAGCCAGCAAATTAATCAATAAATACTGTAATTTGGTAACTACCCGTGATTCTTAATAAATGAAAGCCAAGGAAAAAAATGTAAATATTAAAAACCTAATGAACAGTTAAGACACCTATAAGATTGGAGGACTGTTAGAGACTTCTACACTTGGGTCTCGGCGTGAAGTAGAGATTTCAGACACATCAGTTAGATATAACTCCTAATGTAACCTTCGTTGGATCAAATGAAAACAGTTTTCCCTTCTTTTTTACCATTCTTAATTATCTAGCAACGAATTAACTTCTGCTAAAGCAATCCATCTCCCTAGCTAGACCGATTTTTTTTGTGGTGTTCTTGGCAAGGATTCATGGGTACAATAAACCAAACCCGCAGCAACAGACAGCTACCTCAGCTGGATGAGACGAGTATAAACTTTGAATTTTAATTAAAAGATTTGATTGATCATACATGACGAACAACAATGGTAGTAAGAACAACATTTGAGAAACTCTTCAGATTTCCCAGATGCAAAAACAACAACTTTCTAGATCGCCCCCGTCATCTCTCTCTATATACACAAAACATATGTCAGCTGCTTCTCTCTTTTTCCTCCCTTAATTAGCTCTACATCTTTCTCATTTCCGGCCACACAGAGGAAATTAAAGAGGAAAAAAATCGACAAACACTAAAGCCATAAGACGACTTCAAAATAAGCTGTCCCCGTAAAAAAAAAAAAAAAAAAAACCCACAAAATCACGCGACTTCCGGTGGTGGGGGCAGGTTTAGATCAAGATCAAGTGATAGTCCCTTGTTATCATGATGATGATCATAATCAAGGACTGATGATGAATCCGAATCACTCTGGACCCCACCTCCATTCACCATCGCTGTCCGGTCAAACCTGCACATGTTAATATTATTCGCTATACTAATTTTGTCATTATTCTTCGCCTGCGCAAACGCGTCGAAAAAGTAAACTGGGCGCTGGGCAGCAGGGAGTGGGAAGCACGCGCCTCCACGGAAACTAACCCCATCTGGGAACTGGAGGCGGGCGGTATTATGGTGAGCACTGTTAAGGGTGAGATCGAGTGGTGGCGGAGGAGAAGCGGCGCGTGGGTGAGTTGGGGAGGAGGACTCAACAGTGCTGCTTTGGCTGGGACTGCGCGTTGGGATAGGAATAAGCTCACCGACTGTAGGGAAATTAGTTTTGGCTTTGGCTCCGCGAAATTCGCGAGCTGCCGCATCATATGCACGCGCGGCCTCTTCAGCAGTATCAAAAGTGCCAAGCCACACCCTCGTTTTCTTGCCAGGGTCTCTGATCTCAGCTGCATAACGTCCCCATGGTCTCTTTCTGACGCCTCTAAAACGGATCTCTGATCTGGGGCTATTTGGGTTGCTGCTGCTGGGTTTTTCCATGGGAGCCATTTTGGTGTTGGGAGGGCTTCCTGTTTCTATTTAATTAAAAAAACAAAAATGGGATTTGTTTGATGATAAGGTGCGAGGATGGATGGGAAAGAGGCAGGGAGCTGGTTTATTTATAAAGCGGAGAAGCAGAGAGAAAGGCATGCTGCTTTTGGGGCGCAATTAGTCTGTGTTTTGCGTGTACATTCAAAGATAGGATATGTGGCTTCTCTTACACGAACAACTCAAGTGAGTTTTTGGGCTAATCAGATCTTGACACGTTAGGTTCTCTAAGAATGAGATGCTACAAGTCCGTTCTAAAAGGAAATAAAAAATATTCGGGGAGTACGATTAAATGTTTTATTTTAGAGTGTGAATGTTTTCGTTTGGTTTTTCGGGGGAGGAATTGGGGCTCCCATGTGATAGCCATTAAAGTGGCTATTTAAAGTGTTGTCCTGACACATAAAGGTATACATGATCATTACTATGGTCAAATACCATTTTCACTTCGTCCTCTTCGTTTTTTTTCCATTGTTGTTGTTGTGCATTGACTTTTCCTTTTTATGCAAATTTACCTCTTATTTCTGTTAATTTCTTTAATAAAAAAAGAAAGATAATTAATAGGTGATAACCCCAGTTAACTTAACTAGATTAACTTAATAAATGCGCAGTGGAATATTAGAGAAGGACCTCTCATGAAATGGAAAGAGAAAATAACATAAAAATCAAGGCATAATAACATAACTTCAAGGATAAAATTTATAAAAAAAATAATATAAATCAACCCAAATTTACTTTATTAACTTTTCACCCTCAATATAAGATTATGATTAAAAATTAATATACTAATAAATAACCTAAAGAAAAGTATTAAAATTAAATAAAAAAATATTAAGCTGTATCTCGTTAACCTAAAAAATCTACTACCCAGAATAATCTAACTAACCTACAACTCAAAATAATTGTATAGAAAGAAAAAACATAAAAATCAGAAAAGTTTAAGGCTCGACCGCCTAATATTAAAGTATAAGATTAAAAAAATTAAAATAAAATTTAAATAACCCGAGTTAATTTGATTAACATTAAAAAAATAAGGATCAAAATTGAATAAAAAATAAAATAAAATATTGAGGGATAAAAATATTAAAAAATAATAAAATAGAGCAATTAAAACAAAGAAGACCAGAATTAGATAATAAATGCATAAAATAAAATATTGAGAAATAAAATAAATAATTGAAAAAATTAAAAATTAATAGAATGAGAACCAAAATTAAATTAAAAAATGAAAGAAAATGTCAAGAATTTTTTTTTAAAAAAGAAACAAATCAAGAAAATAATTAAAAAACAACAATCAAAACAAGGAGTACCATATTTGATATAAGAATTAAATAAAACCAAATGAAAATGAATAAAATTAAAAAAAAAAACAAATAAAGATCAATTAAAAGAGGAAAGACCACATTTAAGACAAATAAATAAATAAATGGAAAGACAACTCTAAATTTTAGTTGACCTATCATGGATTTTAAAAAGATAAGAGAAAAAAGAGAGGTAAGGAGAAAAAAATCTCACAAGGACTAAATCAACATAAATTGCACCACATGAACCATTTATTAACCATATTATCATTGGATACTTCATAAGAGATGATAGGTGAACCTTTTTTATTGTCAAAAAACACCGCGTGTACTGCCTAAAGAAAGCAAGTGATGTATATTTGTTATCACATGCAATGCAAATACTAACTACCTTTTCTTTTCAATTGTTTTTTTATTTGTTAAAAATCTAATTTTTCTCTAATTCAAATAAATCAGAACAAAAAAACCAATATAAAAATACTAAAATACCCCTTGACCCCTCCTTTATTTTTTTTTACTTGAAAAAGTAATGAAGTAATTTTCTTATTTAAAAAAATAAAATGAAGTGAGAGCCACTCTTGTCCTTTAATTTTTGTTTTACTTTTTAGAGGTATTTTTTTATTTATTATGCAAAAAATTGATAAACTATTATACCGCTAATTTATCCTTTAATTTTTAGAGGTAGTTTTTATTTTTTTTATTTAAAAAAATAAAATGAAGTGAGAGCCACTCTCATCCTTTAATTTTTGTTTCACTTTTTAGAGATATTTTTTATTTATTATGCAAAAAATTAATAAACTATTATACTGCTGATTATTTTTCATAAAACCAAATAAATTTCTAAAATAGCCATCTTATCCCAGATAAAAATCATTTGTTTTGTGTAATGAAAGGCAAATTTATCATTGTAACGCAACAATTAATAATGCAAGGTGTGTTACCCTCCAATAAAAGATTGGTAGGATTTAGTTTTTTTTTAAATGAGAATAATTACTTAGATTTATGTTTATCTTTTCTAATAAAATTTCATAAATACACTATTTTTATGTTAAAATAAGTTTTTTTATGCAAATTAACCTTATATGAATAGCAAAGCATATCTCTCTTCTTCTTCTTCTTCTTTTTTCATCATTTTTTTCATTGTTTTTTCTTTAATTTTATTATTTGACTTATGATTGATTTTAAATTGGTCTTCGTAATTGATTTCGGTTTGTTTTCTATAAGTTTATTATAATCTCAAATAAATATTATGATATTTGATTTGTGCTTGATATTGCAATATCAAGCACAAATCAAATATTTTTGTATTTACCTACTAGGTTTGATAACTTTATTTTGACACAAATAAATAAATATTATCAATAGGTTTGTGCCTATTTTTGTTATTGTATAATTAGGAAAAAAATATTTTTTAAAATAAAGTTATCAAACCTAGTAGAGTCTATGATCCAAGTTGTGATTTTGATGTGAGTATTTTTGTCATTTAACTATACAAAAAGTTGATAAATCATTATATTATCGATTAATTTCTTAAACCCAATAAATTCCTGGAAAAAAAAAGACCATCTTACCCCATATAAAAGTCATTTGTGTAATGAAGGGTAAATACATCATTTCATTGTAGCAATCAATAATGCAACATGTCTTATCCTATAATAAAAAATTAATGGGTTTAATGTTTTTTTTAAATGGAAATAATTACTTGGATTTATGTTTTCTTTTCATAATAACATTTCATAAATGCACTATCTTCTTTGTTAAAATCTATGTTTATTTGTATTTTTTTATGGTAATTAACCTTATATGAATAGTAAAGCATACATCTCTTCTATTTTTTTTCTCCTTTTATTTTTGTTCTTTTTTTCTTTTAAATTTCATCATTTAACATTTAACATTTAAATGATTTTGAATTGGTGTTTCAACATTTAATTAAGTTTTTATTGGTTTTTCCCACTTTGCCCTTTTTTTCCTTTTCCTTTTCATTCTTTTTTCTTTTTTTTTCTTTATAATTTTGTCCTTTAATATTGGGTTTGTATTAAGATTTATTATATTTTTTTCTTTAATTTTATCATTTAAAATTTGATTAATCTTGAATTGATCCTCATAATTGACTTCATTTTATTTTTTTATGAGTTTATTGTAGTCTCAAACAAACATCCTAGTATTTAGTTTTTGCTTGATATTGTAAGATTCTATTTTTATTGTTATATAATTAGGTGAAAACTGTCCTTTTTTTTAAAAAAAAAATAAAGTTATCAAACCTTGTAATGTCTATGATCTGAGTCATGATTTTGACGTGTCAAACAACTAAACTTAAGTCGATTCATTAAGTCACTATCTCAATATTAAAAACAAAAGAATGTCATATTGATTATTTTTGTATAAAAACAAACCATGTTATTTAATTGTCACCCAGATAGCTTTTAACCTCACTAAATTGAATGGATCATGTTAGAAATGCTCACAAGATTTGGTTTTAAACTTGTGTTGGATAAGAAGTTGGATTGAAGATTTAAGGTTGACTTGTTAGATTGAGTTTAATAATGATATCAAATATTTCCTTACAACCTAAATATTTTTTTTTTTATCTAATCTACAATGTAACACGCGCATGTAAGTATATCTAAATTTTCATAAACAACTTTAGCAAGTGATGCATGGTATTGTTTATGAAAAAATATATCTTCTTTTTATTTGATGATAAAAATATATTTTTAAATTAATTTATATATTAATTGAGGTTAAGAATTTTATCTCGAAAATATTTTCTTTTGGTATATGTATATCAAAAGTTATTTTTCTTAATGGTTTCTTTCTTTATAAATTTTTTTCTAAGTGATGTGTGCATATTTGTGAATTTTTTTATTTTGAATTATCTAAAAATCATTTTCATAGTTATATATAGATTGGTTTTAGCTTGCTATATTAATTGTGGTTAAGAATTCTCTATAGAAAATATTTTTTTTTAATATAAGTACATCAAAAGCTATCTTTTCTTAATAGGTTTTTTCTTTGTAAATTTGTTTCCAAGTGATATATATACATGTTTGTGTTTTTTTTTAATTTTGAATTACCTAAAAATCATTTTCATTCTTTTTATAGTTATATATAGATTGGTTTTAATATGGTTATTTGGATTGACTCAATAAAACTTTTTAGTAATATTATTAAACTTTACTTAACTTAGAGGTTCAATCTAGTTCATGTTAAATTTAAAAGTGAAAAGGTAGGACTACACACATGAGACCAAGTCAATTTGACATGTTCACATGGGATTCCATCAAACCAATTAAAACTTAGTTTAATTGTTTTTCTTTTGAAAAAACAAAATTTCAAAGATAATATTATTTTGATATTTTTAACAAATACTGAAACAAAAATGTTTTGAATTAACTCAGGTTTATATACTGAACCCATAAATCGAGTTATAAACCTGGTTAGCTTTAAGAACTTTATTTTTTAAAATATTTTTAATATCTTGTTATATAATACTAGGAACAAATATTCGCAGAAAAGATAACGAATAAAATTATAGGCTCGAGTTAATCCAAATCAATCAAATTTTTTTGTTTTATAAAAATATCAAAATGATATAATTTTTTTTTAAAAAAATATAGTAAACATGTTTTGACCGAATTTTTCCCAAGTTAACCGAAACATTAGTCAACCTAGGTTTTTTACTATATTACATTGGATCAACTTTTCCCAGTATTTTTTAAAACTTGATTCAATCTAAGTTAAAGGTTACCTAGGACACGGTTCAACTCGTCAAGTTAAGCCAAGTTTTTAAATATTTGCTTTTTAAAAGCAATGCTTGCAGTTTAATCACTATCTAAGATCATAAATTTGAAAAATTAATATAGATTAATATCATTTTTTTTTCAATTACATTATTTGTTTGTTTTAAAAAATAAAATTTTTAATTTTGGTTTATCTAGATGGCTTAGATTTTTTTAAAAGTTACTTTTTTATTTTATTCTTCAAAATCCAATTCTCAACTTCATATTTTTAGAGTTGGATTAGTGTGGTTTGACAATTATTAGTTTTTTTAGGTTTTTTTTATTATATTTATTTGTTGATTTTTTTATTCTTTAAAATACGATATTATTGTTTTAATATTATTGTTTTATACTGTAAAGAAATTGACTCGGTCCGGGTAAAGAGTGGACCAATAATTTAGTTAAATACAGTTTCTAATTATTTTTTTTGTGTAAAAGTTAAAAAGCTGTTGAGATAATAACCGACAGCATTGTGATTCTATCAGTGTCATAGAATTACTCTTGATTAATTATATCGTGCATGACAAATTTATTTGTTCCCTATCTTTCTTCTTTGAACGGTGAATTTTCTAATAAAAACTAAAAAATAAAAATAGTTGTCATTAAAAGTTCATCAAAGTCCTTGAATTTTAAATTATTTCAATTATAGCATCTGTTTTTTTATTCAACTGCAGTACGAAAAAAACACCGCATATTCTAGTAAAATAAAAGCCACCACATATCCTCCTCCAACTGCATAAATAATTTCAACTGTAAATGAACTGGTCATAAAATAAAAAAAAGAGTAAAATTACACCTATGTAAAAAGATAAATTAACTTATGGTATGGTATTTTAAAAATATATTTTTTAAAATTTAATTTTTTAAATTATTTTTTCTAAATATTTTGAAATGTTAATTTTAAAAATATTTTTAAAAACAATCATTAAAATACTTACACGCGCGCTCTTCCTAATTTGCAGTGTAACCCGACTCACGTGTTTTATCCAGACTGCAACGCATTCGAGAAAGGGCAACACGTGCATAAGAGCGCGGGTTGTATTAATGCAACAAATTGTACTTGTTAGCCAGGGGCGTTTGAAGCACGCCCCACGCACGTGGTACTGTGGCTCCCATTATTTTATTGAGCTAATTGATTGTGAACCAAGGGAGGGCTCAGTTAACGAAGTGTGTATAAATAGGGCCGCCGCCCTTACCGCAACTTAATAATTGTAGCAACATTTGTTTGTTCTCTTGCGTGTATCTGCTCTTATCTTAAATTCACGCCGCCTCTTTATATATCTGCCGCCACGTAGCCACATCACGCTATGGTGGCAGGCGGAGTTTGGCTTCTTTATTTTGAGACTTCTTTTTTTTTTTTTTTAAAAAAAAACATGCTAGTCCCCTCACAAGAGTATAAAAAAAGAATAAAATCTGCTACTGAATGAGTGGGACTTCACTGGTATCATCCATATTTATTGTGCGTATTTTTATTCTTTTCTTTTTTAAAAATTATAAATTATAAATTATAAATTTTGATTTTGAATTATAATTTAAAAAATTATTTTTATAAATACTTAAAATAAAAATAATTTAAATGACTTTGAGTATATTTGATAAAAAAATCACTCAAGATATATTTTTTAAGTGTATTTGTTTTTGTGTTTAAATAATATTTTTAATTTTTTATTTCAATTTATTTTTGATTACTTTAAATTATTTTTATGTGCGAGTGCTAAAAATAATTTTTTAAAATAAAAAGTAATATTTTATTTTTAAACTATAAATATTTTAAAAAATAATTTTAAATATAATTGTTACTATAATCTTAAACACTATCTATATTTAAACTTTTAATTAAACAAATTTTGGAATCAATTTTGTAATAATCTTTTGATTTGAGTTAAAAATTATTTAAACTAAATATATTTATGATTTTTATTTGATTCAAAATCAAAAGTTAAAAAACTTAAATCAATTTGTATAAAGTTATAAGTTCCACTAATTTAATTATTTATAATTTCTTCACTTGTTATAGATTTTTTCTTTAGAAATGACTAAAATATGTGTGAGAACATTACTTATAAAATAATATATTTTGTTATGACAAAAAAGTTTAACTAAAGTTATTTAATAATTTTTTTGTTTTTATTTTTATGTAAAGCATCAAATACTGTCAGATATTATTTTGAGTTATTACTTCTTTTAACAGTGTTATTTTTATAAGATATATTTAAAAGTATGATAAAAATTATTTTTAATTTTTTTATTTATAAATATATTAAAATATTTTTTTAAAACTAATTTTTAAAATTTAAAAATTAATTTAAAAAAAATTTAATTTTTTAGAAGTGTTGTTAGATAAGACTCTTAGACACATCATAAGAGTTTATTTAATATTAACATGATGATTATTTTTTAAAATTAATTTTTAACATTGTATCAAAATAATTTTAAAATATAAAAATTAATTTTAAAAAAATTTAATTTTTTTAGAAGTGTTGTTAGATAAGACTCTGGACACATCATAAGAGCTTATTTAAGATTAATATGATGATTATTTTTTAAAATATTTTTTATTTAAAAATATATTAAAATAATTTTTTTAATTTATTTTAATATCAGTTTATTAAAAAAATATAAAAATATAAAAATTAAAATTTTCCAAGGATTCTTTTCCATAAAAAAATAATCATTCTCCGGGCAAGAAATACAAAAGCCAGTTTGACATGCCACAGTTAATTTTGAATAAAAAAAGGGATAGCACGAGCTCAGGAAACCACTTTCATTCGAGCGCTCCTCGTCATGAACAGCGAGGAGACAAGAATCACGTGGCACGCGTAATTCGAGGACAAGCGTCTCTATCACCAAACAGAATAAATATGGGCGGCGTTGGCGTCGTTTAAACGGCGGTTAAGACGGCTTAGTATCAGCAAGCACCTCGCTTTCTGTGTGACGCGTGAAGTCAGCCGCCGTTTGTTTGTCTTCTGTTAGCAAAATTAATTCCAAATAGATGACGGCAGCTAAACAACATTTGTGTTTTATCGGTGGCCACCTCTTTCTTCTCGCCGCGTGTGTAGGATGGGCCTGAATCTGCATGGAAGTTGCTGATCCTTAGAAGGGGTCCGGTTAGATCTAACGGTGGATAGGTGAGGTTTTAAATTTCTGTGATCTGGACACGTGTTGGGGAATCTAATTGCAGTGAATGAAATACGAGAGTGGTAGGCAGAATCATGCATCCGCCGCCTATCGAGGACAAAGGTTTGCATTCCATCCAAACTTTTTCCACAAAGTTTTTGTCTGGTGTTGGATTTTGGAGTGTTTTCTCAAAATTACACAGTTTTTTTTTTAATAACACAGCTGGAAATAACTGTTGGAATCAGCATATTTTCTTTTCTTAAAAAATAAATAAATTGTGGAGACCCGTCTTTTTCTGGAATGAGAAACCATTGTAAACACATAAAATAATTTCATTTTTTATTTTTTAAGATTTCTTTTACACAAATACATTAAAACAATAAAAAATCATAAAAAAATAATCTAAAATCATAAGATTTCTTTGAGATTGTAGCTGTGATTAGAATTTAAAGTATTTTTTATTTACAAATATATTAAAATATTTTTTTTAATTTTTAAAAATTATTTTAAAATTTATATATTAAAATAATCTAAAAATATAAAAAAATTAATTTTTGGTAAAAAGTTAATTTTTTTAAAAGCATTGGTTAAATCATTTTTATAAACAGTTCCTATATAGAGTTTTGTTCTTGGAAAATTGGTATCGTGATAATGATTGTTTTTTAAAATATTTTTTTAAATATATTAAAATAATATATATTTTTAAATTTATTTTTGATATTAGTATATTAAAACAATTTAAAAATACTAAGAAAAATATAATTTAAAGCAAATAAAAAAAATAAAAAAATTAATTTTTCAAAAACGTTTTTGAAACTAAAAAAAAACACAGCTCTAAAAATATTTTTAATTTTAGATTATTTTTTTATGATTTTTGATTGTTTTAATGTATTGATATAAAAGAAATCTTAAAAAATAAAAATAAAATATTATTTAATGCTTTTTAAAACAAAAACATGTTAAAAAACAATTGCTCTCTTATTAAAATCCATCCTTTTATTTTATTTAATAGAGTAGATGTGCAGAGAAGACCGTGAAAGCATTTACTATACTTATTGAAAAGAAAGCATGAATAAAAGACTGAAAGCATTTGCTCGGTTTGGGTAATTTTTTTTTATTAATGATTTTTCTATCATAATCTCAAACACCTATAAAACATAATTTTTTTTATCAATTTAAAATAATTTTTTATCTCAACATGTGAGTATTTTTTATGTTTATATACTGTATTTAATTTTAAGATTTAATTTATTTATTTTAATTTAATTTTAATATTTTTTTGTTTGAAAAAATTAAATTAATATTTTTTTTATTTTTTGTTGATATAAAAAATATTATTTGAACTAAATTTATTTTTTCACTAAACACCCTTCGCATTACCGAACACACCGCATCATTTACACGTCACGTGCGGCTGTCCATCAAAGCACAACTTTGCTTCGAGAGGAAACGTTTTCGGGATCAAAGTTGTCTCAAAAGATATGCTGGTTCGAAAAATGTAATCTTGATATGCTGTTAAGAGCAACGCTTTTTTTTTTTTTTTTTATAATTTTATTTCTCAAATTATTTTTCCTATGTGATGCTTTTCCAAAACTTATTTAAAAGATACTATTTTTTTTAAAATTTAGATTTTGATTGAAAATGGTCCAAAAATCACTTTCTTTCGAGGATTAATATGCCTTTCAACACGCTGTATCATTACCTCAAAAGCTTATCAAGTCTAACTTGATTTTAACTTCACAAATTCTCCATTATCTACAGTGATGAAACGTTCTTATTTATACTTGGAACAATCCCTCCAAGCAAGGAAAACAACAAAACCTACACTCCTATGTCTAAAGACGAAGTTTAAACTAGCTAGCTTCCAGTAGGTCATGGAATCTTCGGGGTAGCAGATTTTTCAACATAGAATCCCTCTCCATCTGCACCTAGTCTAAGTTGTGGATATTGTATCACGAAAAATCGAAGCTACTTCATTGACTATGGAGGCGCTTCCACATGCATTTGACCTTCAAATAACAATGCCAAAAGCTTGATGTAGCGTTTGTTGGCAAAGGAGGAAGAATTATGCAAGTTAAAGTTAATGCTGGGGAGAGATTTCGGATTTCCTGACAGCCTGCACGCTTGAGAGTAAACCATAGCTCTCTCTAGGAATCTCCAATTCATGCACCGTTTGAAGCGATAGAGACAAGACACATTTATCTTTCTACTGTTGTATGATTTGTTATGTGGTTTGCTGGGAATCAATACAGTTTTGCTTTTGAACTTGTCATTAGTTAGGATAATCCTCTGTTTTTAAGAACCCTTTGAGCCCTTAACCATCTCTTAGCATTTTTTCAAGCAAACTGCATCTGAATCTTTGGGATTCTAGGTCAGCTCCAGAGTCAGAATTCCTGACAGTGCTAAAAAGACACAACAAATATCTTCGCAAGTTCCCATTTATTTAGTTTCAGCTGCAAAATTCAATGGATGATTATTTTTCTTCATGTTTCCGCGCGTATTTCTCAGTAAAAGTAAATTCATCGATGACGGAGGTCTGATTCTGGTGGTTATTTCTCAGTAAAGTCACATGGAGGATTCTATCTTGTTAGCCGGCGATAATCCCGTTATTTCAAATTTCTTATTGTCTATCGATCCTCCTTAAGTAGAAGTCACATGGAGGGATCTCTTCCAAAGACTGAGGCATCATCCATGCGGCCCAAAATACGTTTCCTTAGTGTAATGACAGTGTGTGCGTTGACAATTCGGCATCTTTTCTTTGAGAGCCACCAGGAGTGGATGTTCGGTCTCGTATAAGTTCTTGGTCGGGATGTCTTTGGGCAATACCGAACTCTGTTGACCTCTTGTTTCATCCGTGGAAGGCCTTCTGCGTGCTGTTCTATCGCCTGGACCCATAGATTAAAAGTGGACTGATCCAGTCAAAATCAGAGCTACAACATCGTGGGCGAAGCCTCCTCTAGGTTCTCTTAAATGGAATGTTGATGTTCTGTCGCTGGGGAAACTGAGGACGGCAGGTATTGGGAACATCCTTAGAGATTCGGAAGGGATTTTCCTCTTTTTCCTCATGCTGCATGGGTGTTTTGGAATCTCATGTGGCTGAAGCTCATGCGACAAAAAAGGCTATGGATCATTTAGCCAAGCAGAGTATAGATATAGCAGGGGAGTCTATAGCTTGGCTATGACTGCTGCTACTTTCATCTTTGCTGTCCATTTTTCTGCAGTTTGCCCTCACCTTTCTTGGTGGTGACAAATCTCTTTCAATATTAATAAATTTTATCGATTCCCCAGAAAAAAAAAGAAAAGAAAGGGCGCTTGCAGACACCGATGAGCACCCATAAAATTAAGCCCAGGTATCAGATTCACATCAAGGTAGTTACTCTCGACCACTGAGCAAGTTATTAACCCAATCCCGAGTTCTTCCTCAAGTTCCTACACGTTGCAAAGCCAACAGAAAATGTTGAAAAATTTGAAGTTGTCTTGGACTTACTTCCCATATTGAAAGAAAACCAAAGCTTTGAGGTAATACAGATAAGCAGTTCTCAGTTTTCCTTTGCTTCATGAGACACGACATGCATACTAGTTGAAGATGTACCACTGCCGCGAAAAAACATTTCCGAATGCCCACATCAGGATTAAATGCTATAAAAGATCAACCAAAGTAAGCGCAAAGACATGATAAAAAGAGACTTCAATCAAAAGTTCTATCACTTCAGGATCGCCATTTCTCTTTCAATGACAGAATGCCCACTACAGTGACTGGTCATGGGCAAACCACGCCTTCTAGCATAAGAACATCCTTTAACAAAATTCAAGACTGCACTTGATTGAACTGGCATTTTCATCACAATAACCTTCATAAACTTCAGAAAAGTGTTAGATCTTTTAAAGAAACAGACTTGACCTCTTGAACTACTGTAATGATTGATTCAGTCACCCTTTTCTGTTGGGTCTTCAGAACCTCTCGTCAAAGACATTGGAATCTCAGTTAAGCCCGTGTTGGTCCTATTGACAAGTTGTTCATCGTCGTGAAATAGCAATAAACATGGAAATGATTAATAAAGGTAAGGCAAGGAAATTTACTCTGCCAAGACCAGTAACTCATGCAAAACTTTCTACTTTTAAGGTGGTCTAGAAATGTGGCCATGACTGGAGTAAACTTGCAAGCATAATTACAGAAACTTAAATCAGATGCCAAAACTATGATTCTCAGGTGATGAAAGTATAAACACCACCTTGGAGTTGACAGGGTGAATGAGTTTTAATCATATATTCTTGTTTCAAGATGCGAATAACTATAGAATTTGATATTAACAGTAGTCTCGGATCACTAAATCTGCAAGTAAGAAACTCTCAAGTACCTTGAGTGGGAAGTCAAACCTGAGCAAGGAATTATGGGACTCAACATTTTGGAAGAAAGCAAGTAAATTAAATGTCTAAACTTGCCTAGACTTGCCTAGAGTGCATCAATTTTAACAAACAGTAAATTTAAGGCACTGTTTTGACTAGAATTCGCAGAGGATTACCTCAGCCCTTGTTCTTCTCCTGCAGCAATATGGTGGAGTGAAACGAAACTTGGATTGTATGCAATCGCATGGGTATCCTCCATATTTTCACATTTGATAATACGCCCCCAAGGCCTAAATTTTTCTATATTGTAACAGTCCACTAATTCTCCATCGAGTAAAATTAAGATTTTCCCTCTTCGCAAGAGAATTAACGGTTCATGAGAAATAAAATGGTGATTGTCGGGTTTAAACAGAATCTGTTTGGACCAAGACTCTTGGACACCATACTCGTGCATAACCCATACGTAAATTTCATAAGGAGCATCCCACTTACGTACAGTCACAGACAAACAATCCTTCAAAACCCCCAACCTTATGAATCCGTCCAAATTTCCATCACAGATAGAAGGTGACGGCAATCTCCTAAACTGCTCACTTTCAAAGTCAAAAGAGCAGATACACTCCAAACTTGTTTCATAACGGGCCCAGTGGATGCAACCATACAGAGAGGTATTAAAATCCAGTCCTCCAATGCTGAAACCATTTCCTACGCTTCTCCAATGTCCTGTCTTAATTGTGTATATTTCAGCCTTAGGGTACTTATGCCGATCATTTTGATAAAAAGTCCACAGCACTTTGTATTGATTGCCAGTGGCACTACATCCAAGAACAAAATAATTGCCATACAAACATGTTTTATGATCATCCACATGGATTTCGATGTGCTCACATAAAATTGGATTGCAAACATGAATAACATTGCGGAATTCACCTCCTGATAAGCAAAGCAGTCCATTACAAGAATTCATCAACTCAATATTTGCTGTGGCTGGTAAGTTGGTTTCAGGAACAAACTCCATTCTCTCAACCTTGAAAGTTTTACCAGTTTCCTCAATCTGGAATAAACGGAATATACTTGATATGCCTCCTTCAGGCAAGGCTTTGATCAAGATTCCAGGGGGGAATCTTGAAAGGTGGGAGATGGCAAAGTCTTTATCTGAAATTAAGCGAAGCCAAGTCTTGCAAACGCACCTGAAGCTCAAGATGGTCTTCACGGGAAATCTTGATAGTATGTCAATCATCACATCTGCTGAGAGCTTGGCGACTATGGTGTTTGACACTTCTTCTTTCGTATCAAAGTTTTCTTGCATAAAGGGACAAGATAAGGTAAACTTTGTTTCAAGAAGAGGGTTTTTGGAGCTTAGGCTGTTTGCTTGTTTATCTAATGTTGTGACTCACAAGTCTCTCACTGCATGCGCATATATTTAAGCAAGAGAAGCCTGAGGAAGTTGGTGGCGTTTTGGAGAGGAGTTAGAGAAATGAATGCAAGATGAGTGGCCATACTTGAAGAATGAAGCTGCAGAAGGAAAGAAAAAACGCAATGAATGGGTTGAATCGCCAAGGCTTGTGCGTGAAAGGAAGAAGAAGAGAAGAGTTGGCAATCCTGGTTCAGTTTTGAAGTTTGTTGAAGCTATATAATTATCGCCTCAGGACAGAGAATTTGACTCAAGAAGATGGATCAGATTGAGCATATTTAAGGTTTGTGAGGATTTCATAGCGCCAAACTCTTGGGCTTGAGATTTGGTTTATAGATTGAGTTATTATTACCCAGCAATGGCATAGGTAGGGTCTATCTGGGTCTTTTATTAGTATTTAATTTATTGAAAAAACATAATGAAGTTGAAATTAGAGGTGTAATCAGAGCAAGCTCTTGATTCATAGAGACCACGCAAGCGGATAAACTTTCTGAAAAAAACAGAAGAAAAGATATAACGAGTATTTACCGACGAGTATCTCGTTAAAGTTAAATCGTTGTACCCGTAAAAATATAATTATCAAGTAAAATAATATGATATTTGATATTTAAATAATTAATTTTAATGTAAATAAAAGATTATTAGTGTATATATTTTATAGTTAATTAATTGATTATACAATATATTACTGTATTTATATAAATATATTTAATTTATTAATAAAAACTTATTTATTTTTAATATTCATTAAATATTTAATTAATGAATCTAGAGTAAAAATAATTTAAAAAAAAACTTTGCAAAAAAATTATAAATTTATAATTATAAGATTGTTATTGTATCAAAATATTATTATTAAAATATTTATGGTGAATGCTATATTAATATTGGTTATTAATTAGAACTATTAAGATTAATACATAATATATATATTTTATGAAAAGAAACAATTATTTTCATAAGGTAAGACATGAGAGATATTTAGAATTAATATACAAGTATTTATAATATGACATGTTTACTGAATTGACTTGTATCATAATTCAATATGGAGATATTATCTATATCTATAAAAAAACTTAAGTGATGATTATATAAATGATTCTTCATTTTTAAATTTTATAGGGTTTCATAGAAAATATTAACTAAGTTTATAAAAAAATTTAAATGATGATTATATAAGTAATTTTTTATTTTCAAATTTTATAAAGTCTCATAATGCTTTTATATTATTTTGAGCATATGACTCTAATGTTTTTTTTCATGTTGTTCCATGTAGGCTTATTTAAGCTCTGATGATATGAAATATGCAAGCTTAGAAGAATCTCAACCATAATTGATATTTATTTTTATAAAAATAATAATTTTTTTTTATAGTAAGCCATTATAACATTATTAATGCATCAATTCAACTCTCTTAGCAGGAATAATGAATTTATTTTACTTTTATTTAATTTTAGTTATATTATATTATTATTTATTATTTTACTAAAATTATCAATATATAATTAATTAAAATATTTTATTTATAATTTTATGATTTTATAATTCAATTTTAAAATCCAAGTTTGTATATTTCATGTTGTGTTAAAAAACATTTTTGACAACCTTAATCAACACCTTAACTTTTTCTTTTACTATGATTTATTTTAAAATTCTTTCCATTAACTCTTTTTTTTTTTTATGAGAAGTCAAACACATTTATAATAACATTCATTCATAAGTTTAATATCCTCCTTCAATTTCTAAATTTTTAACAATAGAAACATTCAAATCAATTTATGTAACTTAACTAAACTCATTTAAAATCATTTCCTTCACAATATTATAAATTAATCTATCATAATATAACTTAACTACATACAATTCTATATAAAATTTGATCCCTCATTGGCTAGCCATTGAACCTTTAAAAACCCTATGATTTTCTTTATTATTTCAACCAATTTCATCACTCAACACAATTTAATTTAACTTAATTTGTAGTCAATTTATATTCCTTTAAATTTTCTAAATTCAACTTTGATTGTAATTCGTTTCATGCAAACTTGCTGGATTAGGTTTAGAATTTCTTACCGAACAATAATTTAGTTTTCGAATCTCAACCAATCAAAACTTTTTGCGTTTTCTTTTTTTTCCTTGTCTTTCTTCACCTTCTCTCCCATACTCAATCCCCTCTCTCTTTATATATTTTTCTTTCTATGATTTTTTTTTAATTTTTAGTATGAATGTGTTTTCCCTTCTAAAACCATCTCTTTTCACTTCTAAACCTTAATCTCTGCCTTTCAAAATGAAAGAAAGAAAGAAAAAGTGAAATTATTGTTTTTTTTTTATTGCACCCGTCAAGTGATATTAAAGATAGTAGTCAAAATGATCTACCTAATTTATGTAAATCAGTCTAGCTGTTTCTTAAAATAGCTAGACTGTTTTTGCAATTGAAAAAATTTATATTTTCAGCCAAAAACTCTTTTTTTTTGCTTTTTATCATTTTCTTCTTATCATTTAATATTTTATTTCATTACACCATAGCTTCTATTATATTATTATTTATTTATTTTTCCAGGGGTTTATATTCAAAGTGTAGTAAGGATTCATTAATATTCTAAAATTATTTTGTTATAAGAATTCCTTATTTATTCTAGCTACATAAGGAAAAAAAGACTAGTGATATTTAATAATAGATTAGTTTATGGGATAATTGAGTTATAACTGAAATAATAAAAATAAAACTCATAAGTTAATTTTCTATGTTGTTGTGAGAAAAGAAGAAAACAAAACAAGTATGATATAAGGTATATTTATAGCCTAAGTTTTTTGAGCTTATGAATTTGCATTGTTACTCGTGAAATCATAATCATAGTTTTGTTTTGTTTGTTTTTAGTATATTTATTGATTTTTAAGTCTTCAGTATATTTATTGATTTTTAAATCTATACTTATAATTGGATCACGTTGTAAAAGTCACTAACTTTGGTTCATTAATTTTCAATGCCGAAAGAATTGCAAAATGGTGAACCAAAAGATAAAAGGCATAGTGAGAAAAATTTAACAAAAAACCTTGAATTGTATAAAATATGATAGTAAGAATATATTTTTCTTGGCATTAATAGTTTTGTACATATTCAAAGATGTTTGAAAATAACAACTCTGTGACAATGAAAGTGAATAACACCTTTCAGATACAAACATTCACTAAACAACTTGAGTTGCAACTAAGATGATAAAGGAGTTGAAAGATGATATGGACTAAATGAAGCAATAAAATAGTGAGGTTGATCATAGAAGATTGGATATGAGTAAGGAAGAGAAATGAAGGTTACAAGTTTCAAATATTTATGATCATAATGCTTTTATGAGGTTAGATAAAGAGCGCAAGGTTGAACGACTTACAAAGATTTATAAAGAAACTAATAAAGAACGTGAAAAATAGGGAGCATCATTTCAGCACTAAAAAGATAAAAAAGAAAAAAAAATAGTGGTTATCATTCAACAAAATATATGTAAGTTAATGGTAAAACATGCTTATGTGAAATTATTATCAGCTATTATTTTTATACAATGTTGTTGGAGGCAAATGTGTGTATAAAAAGAACTTCAAAGACTTCAATAAGAGTCTAAAGAATTGTCCATTAAACCTATTAGGATTTAAGGATGAATCATTTTGAAGAGATAAGGAATGATACGATTCAAGCGAGGTCAAATTTGGATTTGGCATAAAATTTCCTACCATTCTATTTTACACTATTGAGTATAACTCTAAATTAGACTGTTGTTTCAACTAAAACTTTATCAGAAGATTCCAAAAATATGTTTCTATGTTACAGTAAAATGCCAGGTAAATTGATATTTGGAAAGGACTTCTAATATAGGTGAAAACAAGTTGTATGAATTTTGTTATTTATTTCCTTTTGATTTGTGAACTTTCTATTTTATAAGGATCCTTTTTCTATAAGGTTTTGACAACTTGTATTGAAATTTTTTTAGTTTTATAAGAATCTTTAATGGGCTACAATATAATTTTCAAGTGTAACAAGAATTCATTAATGTTCCAAAATCCTTTTCTTACAAGGATTTCTTATTCATCCTAACTATACAAGGAAAGAAAAGCTAGTGGTACTTAATGATAGATTTATAGGATAATTAGGCAGTATTGTAGGCTATAAATAAACCTTATGCCAAACTTGTATTATTTTCTTTTCATTTTCTCTTCTCACAGCAGCATAGAGAATTAACTTATGAATTTTATTTTTGTTATTTCAACCATTAACCAAGGCTTCTTTGGGTCTAATTAATATTTTATTTTTAACTAGGATCCAAAGCTTATTTGGATCAAGGTTTGAGCTTATTAGTATAGGTTTCGGGTCAGTTTTGTAAGGGGGTTAATTCAGCCCACAAGGGTATATCCATTAAGGTTAATGTTTTAGAAGTACTTAAATCTCGTAAGCCTAAGTTTCAAAAAACTTTTGATTAATAAGACTTATAAACTTTTAAGTTTAACATATAAGAGAGATTCTTATATTTTTTTATTCTTTAACAAATTGAATTTAACTTATCAAAAATTAATTGGCTTTATATCATCATTTGACTTCATTCGAATGATATTGATATGTTTATATCATGTCACACTCATTTCAAATCTCTTTTGACTTTCTAGGATTGGATTTCAATTTTAATTGTGGGTTGCGTGATTACAAGATTTGCGTTACAAGTCCAAGCCTAAAATAGGTCAGAAAAATAATTATTTTACAACAAACCAAAACCTAAGTCCAAATCCAAGCTAGGATTAAAGAACACACTTGTGCTAACAACATGGGTATGACTTAAACTCACAACCCATTTTATTTAAACTTATTTATCACTCTTCAACTTTTCACCTTATAAACTATAAGAAAGTCTTGTACTTTTTGTCGAAGGTTTTTATGTTTTACAAAAAATTTCAATAAATGACATTTTTATATTTTTTTTATTTATCTACAATTTTATTTAATTATGTTCATGTTCCATTTTAAAAGAATTTGGTTGAAAAATATTTTTTTAATAAAGTTTTAACTCTAAGAGTAAACGAGCCCTACTTTTAATTCAACAACAAACACCATACTTTAAAGGCCCAATGTTGAATAAGATAATCAACAACAAATCAGGGGTGACAATAGGATATTAAAAGATATTTTTTTAAATGAAAAACCAGCAATAACACTTGAAGCTTGAACCAATACTTTTTGATAATAGGTTGCGATATGATAATTTAGATTTTTTTTTATATAAACCACCAACTTTGCAAAACTTCAAAAAATGATTTGATGGTTGTGAAATCATATATTTCATCCATTATCAATGTTACAACTCTAATTGTTTCAATATTAAATTCTACATAGAACTTGCAGCCAATTGACAATGATATGGATGTTGCTATTATTGGGATTGGTTTTATAAAACATATAATGAGCCCTTTTAAAACTAAATTATATGTGAGGTCCACTTATATTTGACGTTAAAACCATGTTGGATTTTGTGGTCTATCATTAGTACTTTAGCATGGAATATTAACATATTTTAAAAATCAATTAAAGATGAATGAGAGATTGTTCTCAACGAACCTTTGAATAACAAAAATTTCAAACCCCAAATAATTTTATAGGTTATGTTATGATCTTATAGGCTTATAAGTTTGGGTTTGGGTTTGATTAATGAAAAATACCTTTTTCTAATAAGTCATGTTTGATTAGTAATTTATTTTTAGTCCCTAAAATGTTTTAATACATGGACCAATACATTAATTATATGATAAGAATAAATGTTATTAAAAGTACTTCATGAACTATGAATATTTATGAATTACAAGTAATTCATGAACTTTAAACATTTATGAATGATAAACATTCATGAACTATGAACAGTTATTATACTTAATAAAACATCCATGAATTACAAAGATTCATGAATTATGAGTATTAATGTTTTGGTTTTCAAGTCCTATAAATAGGTGTATTATATGAGTGGAAAGGAATTAAAATTTTTCTTGAGTTCTTACTCCTTTTTGTTGTTAGTTTTTCTAAGGACTTGTTTTTCTATTCTTTCCTTTTATTCTAAAGCTTAGGTGTTCAATCTTTATGCAAAGATATTAAGTATTGTTCCTTTGAGTTTATTGTATCTTATTTAAGAGTGCACCTAAATAAGAATTTGTTGGAAATTTGTTTAATCAATGTGATTTAAAAAAATTATGGGTGATTGATAAATTAATCTAAAAAAACCCTTAATTTTTCTAGATTCGATTATTCATTAATGGTGGTTAATAAAAGGTTGATAATGGTGAGAATGGATTCTTATTAATTCTCCAACCTTTTAGCTTCCAAAACTCACTAAAAAAAAGGTGGAGAAAAAGTTTCTAACTTAAATCTTTTAGATTTTTTCACACTCGGCCTCACTTTATTTTAGTATTTTCATTCTCTTTATGCTTTAGTGTTTTCTCTCAAATCTAGAGTTTTTGTTTATACTTTATTGAGAGATTTGAATTCTTTTATTTTTGTTAAAAGACCTTATTTAGAAGTGCATATAAACTAAGGTGGTATTATTAGAATCTTGAAAGGTTTATTACAAAAATTCTAAGAACAAAGGATTCCTCTTTGACCATAACAAAAGTTTCATACATTTAAAGTACCGAAACAAGTAACTATTATTATTTGCTTTGATTTAAGTATTGCTATTTTTATTATTAGTATGCATGCTAGAACTTTGATATAATATATATTTTATGTTTGAATATATGCTTAGATGCATGCTAATATTCTTTTTATTATATTTATATTAAAAACATATTTTTCTTAAATTTTATTTTGTATATTTATAAATTTAAAATTGTATGCACTCTAGACTTACTTTGAACAATTTTTGGTGCTTTGAATGCTCTTATTATAATAAACTAAATATTTTTGTTCAATAATCTAATGTAATACAACATATTCTAACAACAATCTTAAAATTTTATTTTTTTATATTTGACTTTGTTTAGTTTATCTTATGGGAATAATAATAATAATAATAATATAGATTAATTTTGAAAAAAGATTTTAACATATTTAAAACCTAAGTTATAATTTAACTTTCTTGAATTTGCTATATTCTCACATATAGATTTGATTTTAATTTTATATGCTTTAATCTATAACCTTGCAGTTTGTTATAATTTCCCCCATTTTTCTTTTGTTAACATTTATAAGGTTGTTATATATCTCTTTTTTCAATTATAATTTATGTTCTAAAATTGTTTTTCACGCTTCAACAATTCTATAATTCTATGATCATTATTATTCTTGTATATATGATTGTTCACATGTACAAAAAATTAATGCAGTGAATAGATGCAATCTAAGAATTTTTATTTTAAAAAATTGGGTTTAAAAAAGGATTGTTTGTGACATCTCTATAATATTTTCTAAGAACTTATTTAATGAAAATATTATTCAAATGATACTATTTTTTACAATATAGTTTGCATGTGAAATAGTGATAATTAAACAAATCATGGTGAACAAAATAGAGCTCAACATAGTAACCTAATAAAGAGAATAACTATTGATTTTATCTTGCATAATTTAAATATTTTTATTAATTAAGTTACTTTATTACACGTTTTTTTTATTACTTGCTTATTGTTGAGTTGGAATATATATATATCATGTCTTCTTGTTTAGATTTAATTGTGTCAATAAATGTTACTTTAGCAAGTATTACTTTAGTAACGAGAATTCTATCGTCATCTTTTATAGTGTATAGTCATCTTTTATAGTGTATAGTGAAAAATATTGGAAATGTGTTTAAATAATAAGATTTAAATAAATTATGAGTGAATAAAAAATTAATTTCAAATAATTTTTGGATTTTATATATTTAATTCTTGATTCATTGTGGCTAATTAAAGACTAAAAATAATGGGAATTAATTTTTATTAATTCTTCAACATTTTAGTTTCTAAAATTTACTATAAAATGAGGGTGAAGGAAGAGTTTCTAACTTGAATATTTTTTATTTTTTTACTCTCTTTCTTAACATATTTTTCTTTTTTCATTCTCTTTTATGCTTTGATTGTTTTTCTTAAATCTAGAGTTTAAATTTATATTTTGTTGAGATATATTTGAGTTTTTTTTTGTTCAAACACCATAATTAAAAGTGTATATAAACTAAGGTATATTGTAAACTTCCTAGATGAACAAGTAAGGAGCAATAAAGCTTTAAGGACAAAGAATTTATCTTTAATAATAACAAAATTTTCGTACTTTTAAAGTGTTTCTACGAGTATCTTTCTTTATTTTAATTTAATCATTATTATTTTTATTATTATTATGTATATTAAGACTTTAATCTTATATGAATATATGTTTAGTATGAATGCTAGTATTCTTTTTATTATATTTATGTTAAAAACTTGTTTGTTTTAAAATTTATCTTACATGTTTATAGATTTAAAATTATATATATTTTAGGCTTACCTTGAATAATTTTTTATACTTTGTATATTATAAACTAAAAATTCATGCTCACTATTTTTATATAATACAATATATTTTGATAATATAAGAAATTGTTAGAATCTTGAAAAACTTTTATATATAATAAAGTTTTAAAGAGTATGATTACTCTTTGACAATAATAAAATTTTATATTAAATGTTTTTTTATAAATTTATATATTTGTTTAGTATATATAATAGCCTTTTTATAATGAATGCATGATGATTATCATGATGTTATTATATGTTGGCATGATTATAAATTAAATAAAAAAATTTTGCTTGTCTAATTTATTTGCTTTTGTGAATTTTTAGACAACAGCTGCTACAGAGGGTGATGATGTTCATCGAGAGATTCTCCGGCTGCTAGATTCGACGGTTGCTATGACGAGGCAGATGTGGTTCCAGCAACTCATGCAGTAGAGGCGAGCTCTTATTGGCTTCTGGCTACACCAACCCTTAACACTCCTGATGATGTTGATAGAACATGGAGTCTCGGATTCCAGCCTTACCAATCGATCAGCTTCATTTTCTCGAATGCTGCTAGAAGCGAATCCTACATTACATGCAAATGGAGCGTTCTTGCTGCTTCTTTCTCCTTCTCTTTTATTTTCCTCAAAAGGAGAGCTGGCTGATGACATCCAAGGAAGCCGCACTGGAGATTTCTTTAGTGTTGTAGCCTTTTTATTTTTATTTTTTTGTAGAGAACACTAATCAATTTATCAATTCATGTTTGTAGCTATTAATTTTATTTTTTTGTGATAATATCATGACAGTAGAATAGTTATGAAATTTGAAGTGGTCCGATAGATTGATAAGAGGCATGGACTGATTTTAGTTAAAGAAAAAAGAAAAAGAAAAAAATAGTTAAACTTTGCTAAAAACCCTAGTTAACTTGATAATCCAGATCTTTTTAACCCTTTGAATTTTTTTGAAAAAAATGAGATTTTCCTAGTACAAATAACATTGTTTTGATTTTTTTAAAAAGAAAAAAATTGCAGGCTCAACACAAATCAACTCTTTTGACTTGTGATCCAGGTCTGACGCCAAATCAACTCCTGCTTTGGGTTTTACAATTATATACAGTAGAAGTTTGGTTGATAGGATGGATACAAACAGAGGATGTTAGATTGTAGTTTCTGAGTTATTAAGGGCAAACCTGTTTCCATCTTGCTCTAAAAAAGTTCAGTAAAAGCTATTAGATTGTCCCTCTGTCCAAGGTTGAAGGGGGCACCAACAGAAAGTCCTCACTCAAACTATCCATTCCCCAGCAGGTGATCTCTTGATGCTAGGTAGCCTGACTGGTTAGGACCGCCATTTCGACTGCGGACACCTGAGAATTAATCGGTATTCTGGCTCCATCCATGAAAAGCAAGCTGTATCAAATCTAATTTAATCTTTGCTTCTTTAAGCAGATCGCTCAAAGAGCCAAGGGCAAGCTGTTAAGTTATCGCATTGGGAATTAAATGCTTTCACAAAATGAATGGCCTTTTTTAGGTCTATCTGAATTTTATGCCACGATACACAACGACCAGGTCTTGAATTTGTCGATACCTAAAGCTAAACCCTCTCAAAGAACAAAGCCTAGCCAATTCCCATCTTAATCAATACAAGTATATGATTCTTCTGAATGAGCTCGAGCTGTTTACCTGAACCAAAAATCTATTCTCAAGGAATTGTGAAGCATACGCACCTACTACTAATTTCATTTGTCATTGCTTCTGCATTCAGCAATACAGGCATCTGATCACGAGGGATTTCCATGATTGTAACTCTCGGAATATGAGCACAAATTGTACTTTACAACCTGAAGATACTAGGAAAAAAATATTCACATCATTTTCACTATAAATATCGACTGCTTCTTCTAAAGTCAGAGGAAATGTGTTAATGAACATTATATGAAACGGGTAAGGCATTCCAATATATGATACGGGTAACGCATTCCAAGATTCGACAAAATCAATCCAGTTACAAAGTTGTTTTCAGAATTTAACAATACTTACTGTTGATGTTTTTTTTTTTTTTTTTTTTTTTTTTTTTTTTTTGTATCCTTCCAGCATTTGAACAATCCCAGTATCATTCCCTTACAAGAACAGATTCACGGAGAGATGAATCTGAAAATATTGATTTCAAGAGAAGGCAAGGTATGCAATCACTGGCCAACCGAAGCATGCTAAATGGAATTGGAATGAGACTAAAACTTGATTCAAACATTTGGGACAAAATTTAGACTAGAATATGATGATAAATACAACTAAGGTTCCTAAAATTACACTGATTAATTCATATAGCAAAAACAAACTCACACCCCTAATTATACACCAATTCTGCTGCTACAATTAATAGACCATGAAAAGGGCAAATGATCATAATAGAAATATTATAGATGCACATTTTCTTACAATGATATGTACATCAAATCTGAAAGAATGCATAAACAGGTAACACACTACAAAAAGATAGAAGATGTACTCAGCCTCCCTCCAAGCTCTTCCTTTTTAAGTTTTCAAGTTGGATTGACATCTCGTGAAACTTGGCCTTGCCATCTGCATGAGAAAAAAGGATCAAAATCTTTAATAGCATATCCATAAAAAGCACTACAATATAAACAGTAAAAGAACAAATAAAAAGAGTCAGAAAAATCATTATTTACTATTTAGAAATATATAAAAAGATCAAAATCTTTACTCCTGGTTATTAAACCCAGCTTGGCCCAAAAGGTCGACTGAGGACCCGGTCGAACCCGTAAATATTAAAAAAATATTTTATTTTTTCAATATAAATCATAAAAGAACAAATAAAAGACCAGCCAGGACACCAACTCGACAAAACCAGTCAACTTGGCAAGTTAACCCATGACCCGAGGGAACTTGAATAAGACCCACTGTCTTTTTTTTGTCTTTCAAATGTGGTTTTTTCCTATACCCCTCTTTTTTCATATTTTTTTAGTTGGTTATTAACACTTTTTAAAATTTACTATATACATATTAAAAAATATTTTATTTTTTCAATGTAGGATTTGAAATTCTTTAGTATATATACTTTATGTTCACAAAAAAAAAGTTAGGTTTTTTCAAAGTGGGATAAAAAACTTTTTGATTTAAATAATTTAATTTAAAAAGATAACATAATATCTTTTCAATGCTGGATTTGAAACTTTTTCATATATAAACTCTATGTTCACAAAAAAAAAAAATTGTGTTTTTTCAATGTGAGATTTGAAACCCATTAATATATACTCTATATTCCTAAGAAAAAAAGTTATTTTTTCAATGTGGGATAAAAAACTTTTTTGGTTTAAATAGTAAAAGCATAACATAATATTTTTTTAATGCGGGACAAAAAACTTCTTAAAATATTCTTTTAAACTTCATTATTTACAACATGTATAGGTTATATTTACATAGATTTTTTATTAATTTTTTCATATGAAATATTAAAACTTCAAATATTTTTTTTAATTTTTCTAGATTGACCAATGAAACCGGGAACCCATCCCCTTGGCTAGGCCAATCCCCAAACTAGATTTAATAACTATGTCTTTAATAGCCAAAGATGCTCCAGTCAGATGCAAGATTTTCCTATTTTCAAGTAATAAATAATTCATTGATGGTACAAAAATCACTTAAACCAACCTTGAGAGCAGAAATCTCGCAAGAGGACTTAAATTGGCATTTGAATTAAATTCCTTGGTCGGTTGCTTTTTCCTGCTATCAGCATTTGTATTTCCATTTTGTGTTTCTTCAGGGGCTGTCTCGCCCTTGCTTAATAGGCGAGCTGCAAGCTCCTGCAGATCTCTCAGTGAAGATTCTTTCGAACTGCAGAAACCGCTTTTACTTCAGTAATTTGAACTAAAAATTGCCACTATGTTGGCAAATACTATCACATTAGCATAATTTTCTTAGACAGTTTAAGTAGGAATTTTGAACCTTGCCAACTGCTGAAGCAAACTTCTGACAAAGATATCACAAGATCCAGGCTTTACCCGCTCCATATTTACAAGCGAATTTGTGACTGCATGAAAAAGTGCTCTTTCTGAATCATCAGCAACAGCCTATATCATACATATCAAGCTATTAGAAATGAAACAGGTGAAGAAGAAATTGACAAAAACTTAAAAAGAACATGTGGAGCCATCAGATTGCACATAGAACTTAAATCAAAGATACCTAAACTGTTGGCAGGGACCTAACAGGCTCACAATTTTTCATCACTAGAAAATACAAGAAATTGTGTGCACTAGCACTCCAATGCGACAAAAAGAACAGAAAAACACAAAATATTTCCACAATGTCTAAAAGGCGCATAAATGAACAAGAGAAAAAGAAAAGAAAGAAACGATAGCACAAGTCTAGTAAACATGGGAAATAACAAGGTAAATGTTTCATTATTAAATGCAGTTGACTACAGCGATCTAAAGATTTAGTAGCACAAAACTGACTTCTTTTATTTCTTGATAAGCTTATGAACTAACTTGTAAAGCAACCTGATCAATTTTGTCATACAAAATTAGTTGAAGAAAAGCAAACAAAAATATTCCATGTTTCATATAACCCTAGGCGGATATAATAAATGATCTGATGGGCCAAATTTGCTGCATAGCTAGTACCAATCTTTGCAATGGTTTGTCAGAAGCTAAAGAGATGTGAATTGATGAGAAATACTACATCCACCTGCTCTATTGCCAAAATTCATTTTGTTGACAGAAAGGAACTTCATAACTGACTTGTCACCTAGGAAATTAGATTATAATTTATGAAATAGCAATACTAAAATACCTGTGTCATGCAAATCTGAAAATTGATACACAGCATGATTTGGCTACTCACCTCTTTTAAGGATGGGATAAGCAAAACTGACAAAGATGCTGATGCTATTCTTGCACTTTCTTCAACAACGCTGGCTTGCTGTGATCTTGGAAAAGCTTTTGGTGCATCGAAGTATTCAGGAGAACTTCTGAGGTAGAAGTGTTGCCCTTATGAAATTTGTAAAAAAACTTTCTTTTTTCTTTTTTTCACAGGCAAAATGATTATCCACGTGTTTAAGTATAAGGTACCTGGAAGAATCAGAGCTGTTTGTCAATTGCTCTCTTCTTCTGTTCTCCAGCCCATATCTATTATTATTGCTTGGTACAAACCTTTCTCTAGCATTTCCTTTCCTCAACCCTCCTTGAAACGCAGCCCTTGCCTGCATACACACAACAATCAACAAATCTTCTCAACATAAGCACACTGAAAGGTTCGAGATCAGAATCTACTGACAAACATGAAACTGTCAAAAGGAGAAAAGGTCGGGAATCTGACAAAAAAGGTAAAAACATGACTTCAGCAAAAGCTTTAGGTAGATCCAGAGACCAAATCTTCAGGATTGGTTGGGGCAGACAATCGAACTTTAGATGAGAAACTAAAACAATAAAAAATACAAGCAAGATGGAACGCAAGTTCTAACATTGCTTCAGGAATGAGTACAGTTGAGAAGCACTAAATAACAATTCAAGACTGATTCAAAAGGATCTGATGATTAATGGCCATATTTACAAGCTGCCTAATGAAATTAGCATGTAACAATAAAACACAGAAGTAACCTCGGCAAGATTTAGAGCACTGTCCTCCAGTGAAGAACTTGAACTTCTCTCTTGCATTCCTAATATGGATTTATGAGTCCGAGGAGAGTCAGATTCATCATTTTGGCCACGGAAAACAACTGTTCCATTGGTAGAAGCATCTTCAAAAGTAGTTGATGTGCTGCTAGACTACACAACATAAAAATCTGATAAAATAAATGGGTTGCACAGGGAAAGCAATACGTATTGCACAGCTTAATACAGAAGTCGTACCGCATAGTTTTGATCTCGAAACAAGGCAGATGACTGATATCCTTTAGGAGTCCGTATGACAACAGTTCCTGATCCACTCAAGGACAAATCATCCTGGAAATTGAGTACTTCAGCCAATATTAAGAGTTTGGTCTAGAGAGTTCCAGCTTATTCAATTTCTGCTATAATTTCCGATCAATTAAGCACACTATTGAATTTCTAACCAGTCAGCAGAAGGTTTGAAAAAAACTGGATAACATGTAGGCATTTACTTCTATAAAATTCTAGCGTGAGTCGCTGTTGGAAACATTTCAGGAGAATGCCATTGCTTGTGCTTAGGCATGTAACTTTTACCAATCATGTTGATGGCAGCCGCTAACATCTAAATATTTAGTACAGCTGATTTCATCACTTCTTCTTCTTCTTTATTTTTTATTTTTTTTGTGTATTTTAGAAAACTATCTTGGTCTCTATTCTTAGCCCGCAACACAGGTGAAGTTTTCATTCTTGATATAATGCATAATTCAAAAGAGAGCACTTACATCATCATAGGAATTATCCTGATGATCATCATGATATTGATCCCTAGCATCTTTACCATAGGATAATTCCAGTGATTCCTGAAGTGCATTTCCAGATCCAGACAACAAATGATTACCACTCTCTGAAGCTCTTCTTTGGGTATCCTTATTGTATGAAATATCTGTTTTCTTTTCTCTAACCTGAGGTGGTCTTGCAGCACTTCTAATGGTTCCTGTATTCTGTGATCCACCAATGCTGAAGTCCCATCCAGCATTTTTGAAGGGCTTTCCCTGAATGCTGCAAATTAAACCAGTCCATTGGAATAAGATAACACATAATGCAGACAACAAACAATAAAGAAATGAAATTCACCTGGCTTGAACAGTTCCATCAGCCCTCTCTCTTACAACCTTCACAGTATCAAAACCTTCCCCTATTCCTATAGGACCATTTCTGGGGGTTTCTGCATCCTTTATCTGGTAGATTGGACGCTCTCTATCAAGATGACAACAAGAATGTAAATATTGTGCTTGCTTATGTAACAAAGATGCATCCAGTTTCGCATTTTGTTTAACAAAAACACATGCCAGGAACTGTTACAGGAAATAATGCCTGAGACAAAATTAAGCACATTTCAAGCTACCTTATGATACCTTATATCCTTAATACTGACATATGGAAATAAAACAAAATAGAGAGAGGAGAAAAAGAAGGAAAAAAGAAAAAAGCTTCGGCAACCATATTTGTTTTAGGGGGGATGCAGCATCCTAAGGCAAAGGACAAAAGCAAAATATCGCACCTTATTCTTTCCAAAAGCCTTGGGCTCTTTCTAGCATTTCTAATAAACCGATGCCTTAGAAGTTCCTTAGCAGTTGGCCTCTGAAATTTAATACATGGAAAATTAAAAAGTAAAAATGAAACAATGGTTAAGCCAACAACATAGATATTAAATACACAGCACCCATTTCAACTAACAAGTATCAGAACATTCAGAAACATCGATAAATAAAAGAAAACAGTAAGAGAAAATAAGGGTTTGTTCACTAATAGAAAATTATTTTCCTTTTCCATTTCCAGTTTTCTTTTTATTTTCCAGTTCTTCCTTTCCAATGAAAAATTGAAACACACGATCATTTGCTGAGAATGAAAAGGAATTTTTCCACTAAAAAAAACAAGAAATACATTAAGATTACAACTATTTTTCATAAAAAATCAAAACCATAATTTATAATAGTCATCTTAATATTTTATATTCATGATAATCTAATTATAAAATATTAATTTGTTTTCATTCAAATTAAAAATTATCATAAAAATGTTATACTGTTAGCCCAAAGCAAAGTTTATATTAGATTTTTAATAAAATAAATAAATTTATAGCACTAACTAAATATGAAAATATGAAAAAAATTAATATTTTATATGGCAAAAAAGTGCTTATATATAAAAGAAACAAATTGCATTTTTCATGTTTTTTCTTCATTTGAAAAAAAGTGGAAAAATTATAAAGGAAAACTATGGAGGACCTCTAAAATGTTTTCAAACTCAATACAAATTTTGAAAACTGAAAAAAAAAATAAATGAAAAAAATATTATATTGAAAAGGAAGTTTCAGTTTGCTAACTCTGGTTTTTCTAGAAAATTGGAGTATTGCTCTGTTTTCAAACAGCCCCTAAACTTCATATTACATCAAGAAAGTCATGTATCAGCTTAAAATGTCTTCAGATAAAAATTGAAAGACAAGAATCTTAATCACAACATTGCGTCAGATTGCTTTGGAAAATTGATGTTTTGTTAGTGTATTGAGTAAAATTTTTAAGCTAATAAATTTAGGAAACAAAAGCAAAACCCATCTCATTGGGTTGGGTTGTCGCTCAAAGCAAGTAACCAATCCTTGCAAGTCTCAAGGAATTTGAGTGCAAGGAAACCATACAAAAAGCAACCATCAGTGCTCTTACATGCTTCACCAATGTGTCAGAATGCAAGGTCTCACACCAAAAAAGAAGAAAATGCTTGGTAAAAAGTTATACTTTCTTGTCAGTTCACATTCCTTTTGAATATGTGACATCACGGAAGGAGGACAAACAAATCCAGGTAAAATATGAGTCTAAGAAAATCTTGTCATAAGACAGGTGGGACTATGATTTATCCAAAAACAAATCAGGCACCACCAAACTTTTGCTAAATTCTAAATGGTAGGGCTGCACAACCCCATAATTTTCCACCCAAATATCCCATACCAGACAGCACAGTTTCAGTACAAGAATCTGTGGTAGCTATTAATTGAATTGGTCATAAGCATTCTTGTAACCATTTCAGTCAAAATAGTTCCTGGCACCCAGGATAATCAACACCTATGAAACCCATCTACTGCAGGTTGAATGTTAATTTGAGAAAATTGTATTGATTACGGCTACATAAAAATCATACTGTCCCATTCGCTTTTGAAATAGTTCATATCCTGCATAATTCACCTAACTGATTGACAGATGAAATTCTACCCCCAAAAGGCTTTGGTTGTGTAAAGAGCTTAAAAACAGGATCCATTTCAACATTTACCATGGTCCTTCTCCCAATCATCAGACATGAAAAAGAAATATGAGAACCGTTGCACTGGTATAGTGTAAACACCAAAACGAAAAGGAGCTGCCATACAGCAGCAACAGCCATGAAAACCAAGAAATAAAGTAAAATGTGATTCCCCTAATTAAGCATATATCTTTGAAAGGTATGCTATCACTTGGATGTGATATCTGCAAGGGTAGAGTAAATTTGATTTAGTGTTCTCACAAGCTCCCTTTTTTGTCAGCAAGGGGCATAAATTCTGATGGAAGGTGATATAATTCACTCAAACAAATTACTGAGTGGAACAAAGGATCTCCGCTCAAAAAACAACAAACTCCAACAAAACAACATAGAGAATTGAGAACACTATATCAGCAATATTCATTTTTTTGTGACATGTAATAAGTGGACAATGAGGTATGATATTCAGTTGTAAATTTTGCAGCTCTTGCTAATCAATTTGAACATCCAAAAATAGAAAGAAAAACAAACTCCACATAGCAGATCTCGTTCTTAAGAACAAAACTAGATGAACTCAGTATAATGATCCAAATCAAGTTCAAATCCAAACTTCGACTTTTCATATTTCTAAGACAATGGATATGGGGACTAGTATCAGAGGTTCTGCAAGGGTGCAGGGACATGTTTATTTGTCATTATCATATTGTTACTACATTTTTTATACCATCTGACATGCTCTATACTGATAAAGCTTTTTCTAATTTATAAATGGGGCACCTCTGGCAAAGAAACACACAAACAGGGAAGCAATAAATGGCTCTTCATTTTCTTATTTGTTCCTACAGATCAATCTTTGACAGTTCAAAGAGAACATGTTGCACCCTCTCTCAATGTGTGTGTTTGGGAGTGCGAGCATGCATGCATGGTCATATCATGATACGGGAACTTGAAGCAACAAGCATGTCATGAAATTTCATTGAAAAGTTGGACTTGAGTTTAACCAAGCCCTAAATTGATTCTTCCACTTGCAATGACTCAAGAACACCCAATTCATAGGAAACCCATCATAGCTCCAATATTCACAAGGAAACGGGAAATAAATAATACAGAGGAAATAAATACTAGCCTCGGCAGGAACTTTCTTTAAACAGAAAGAGACGAACTCTTTCATAGGACGAGAAAAGTGTTCATCCAGCTGCACAAGAAACAAATGTTGAATAGTAATTCCATATGTTAAATACATATTTCATCATTCTACAATTGTAAAGTCACTAATCAGTTTGACATTACAGAATTGAGAGAGAACCTGTGGTGGATTTTCTCGAGGTATGATAAAGAGAACCCTCATAGGATGAAGATCAGCAAGTGGAGGTTCCCCTTTAGCCATCTCAATAGCAGTTATCCCTAGAGACCAAATATCTGCCTGCATCAAGCAAGGGCTTTAGCATGACCACACTCAAACATTGACATGAAGGGAGGGAGAGAGGAGTGACATACAGCTCTAGCAAAACAAATCAGAAAACTCAAAAGAAAAGCTAAGAACTGTTTCAAAGATACCTTCACATTGTATCCTTCTGAATTCTGAATCACCTCTGGAGCCATCCAGAATGGTGTTCCTACAAAAGTCTGTATTTGTTAACCAAATTAGCATATTGCTGAACAGATTTTTCACTCAAAATTGAATGCCAGAACAAAACAAAAAAAGTTTAAATGATAATTATCAGAAAATGATGAGTTCTAGTCAGCCAAAGAATGCTACCAACTTGAATTGCAAATCGGAAGAAAGAAATGGTTAACTGAAAAAATATCTAATGAAGATGAATTCCAGTAATCCAACAAATGCTACCAACTTAATTACAAAACTTGAAAAACAAAAGGACAGTAAACAGGGGGGCCTGCGGCCCAAAATGGCCACTGCAAATAAGCCAACTAGGAATAATAATTGGAAGGGGAACCACACCACTCATTCGAACAGGAAATAATGGTGATGTCTCCATCTACTAAATAGTTACTCCCTTCGTCCAAAAATAAAAGGCCACTACAAAAGGCAATAAAATTTAATTTTTTTTCTCAATTAGAGAATTCATTCAATTATTTTCTTTATTTTTAGTTTTCAATGAATTGAACAAAGATTTCAATTGTTTTAATTTAACAACTGAATTATGATCTAATATCATTTTCTATGGTTTCCCACAATAGTTTCTGCTGATCTGCTATTTTTCTGTAGCAATTATCTGCTACTCCTTCATAATAATTTAATATACAAAAAAAGCAAATGTCATAATACAAGTTTAGCAAGGAATAGGTCCTAAAACAGTAGACCTAACAATAAATGATAAACAAAAAGTCCACAAGGCATATTCCACTATGTGATACGCTCTTTACTGGTTGGAGAACAAAGCTTAGCTGAATAAGTTGTAGTACCTTTCTCCTCGATATTGTTCCTGTTAACTGTGCAGAAACACCAAAATCTGCAACCTGTCACAAGGTCACCATAGTAAATTGGAATACTAAAAGTGAGCACATAACTCCACCACTTTCTCAAATAAAAAGTACAAAAAGTGGTAAAGCTACTACATTTACATATCTTCTAATTCACCACTCTACAGATAATCAAGGGGGCCTTTTAAGCCTATTCAAGACAAAAGGAAATACCTTAACATCACCATTCTCGCTCAACAATATGTTAGCAGCTGCCAAAATTTAGTGGGCAGGATGTCAGTGGGCAAGCAATTCAAGCAAGCATTGAGGTAAAAAAATAATAATAACAGGAAGGAAAGAAATTAAAAGCAAATTAAAAATAAATAAAAAAATTTGCAAAACCTTTAATATCTCTGTGAATTTTTCCTTCATTATGTAAATATTCAATAGCATGCAGCAAGTCCCGTAAAATACAAGCAATTGACATTTCATCCAGTGGAGGACCTGACTGCAGCTGCGGAAATAAAAATATGTATTAGCTTTTCAGAGAATAATCATTATCTAGAAAATTATCTGGTTCAATTATAAATAAACAATAATTGACAATTACTGCATCAACATTGCAAATAACCATTATTAGGAATCTTTCACAGACAAAATTACTAATTTCATGTAACAAAGAAACAAAACAAGTGAAGTAACCTACTAGGTCAGCAACAGATCCACCAGCCATGTACTCCATAATTATCCATAGTTTCGTCTGGTGAAGATAGGATCCATAGTACTCCGTGATGTATGGAGATCGGCATTGGCGCAAAACAGAAATTTCCTAGCGAAAAACTTAGATGCATGAGGAACAAAATCATCACATATAATAAATGGATAACCCTGACTAAGAGGTAATACCTTTTGAATGTCTTCAATTTCATCCTCACTGCAGAAGAAAAAAATCAAGCAATATTTAGGAATTAGAGAACCACATTATACTGTTTATAAAGCTCACAGGCTAAAATGTTTTTGGAGAAAAAAAATAGCAGTCTGTTTGCAATACAAAAAGCTTCTAGTTCAATACAAGCCAAGAGGCCATATAATAAGTAATCTCCCCTAACATGCATTTTACCATAAGGAAAGACATATCATAGATTAAGTCAGAAAATACAGATACCAGAACATGTTTCCATTGTTGTTTCGCAAACATCTTGGTAGTTTTTGTCTTTTTTTGGCTGATTGTAAATATTTTGCTAATACTAATCTCCTTTCATTATAAGTGGGAAACTGAAAAAAGAAACATTTAATTTCACTAGATATCAATGTTGCAATTGTTTCCCCAACCATCAATATCAGCAACAGTGGAATAAAGTTATGCCTCCAATAAAATATCAGCACATGGTTAAGTGCCCATAGGATAACACCTATTTGCACCTAGGATCTACTTTCAAAAACAACCCCATTGTCTATGTTTTCTAACCACAGAGAAGTGGTTCAGCTGCTTTAACGCCTATAATTTACTTTGAGAGGAATTTATGAAGTCCATCCACATAAATCTCTTCAGTAAAGTAATAGAACAGTTGTGAATCAGGGAATAATGGAAAACCGGGGTGCCTTTCAGTTTCTCTCTGGCCAGGAAAATATTCACTTGTACACAGAGAGACAACCCTGGGACAGACTGAAGATCACATACGATTAACCCTCTAATTTTGATAGCAGAGAGCAGAATACAAAAGGCAAAATAACTAATACTGAGTGCTTACGATTCTTCCAAATCAATAACTTTGATAGCAACTTCTTTGTTAAGCTCCTTATCAAACCTGCATATTAGAAAGGCATCAGCGGCAACAAGTACAGCATGTACACTCTTCAGATAGTTATTGTGATGGTAAAGCTTCATTTTGGAAATAAAAATAGCATGCAATATCAATAGTATTTTAAGTACAATAATGTGTATTAGCTTCTGATACTGCAATGCTTTAAGCATGTAAAGGAATTTCAATGACATAACTAAGCATACTTAAGGTGGAACATGTTCAAAACAACCCTCGCAAGTGCAAATTTATTACAAAATTCTTCACTAATTCTGCTAATCTGAATGACATGACTTAATAAGTGGAATTAAATTCCTTCTACAGATCATATTCCATGATACCTTGATGAGATGAATCCCGTGTTCCTCCAGTTGGCAAGAACGTAAGATTTCAATTTATCATCCTAATTTGTACGTTTCCATTTTGCATAATAGATGATAGCTTAGTTTGTCTCATTGTGAGAAACCATGCATGAAAATAACTTAATCATTTTCGGAGTTTTGTGTGTTATGCATCTTTTTGTTTCTTTCTCATAGGTGATTTCAACTATGGCAGCGTATGAGCTAGAATTTCCCTGGTGTAATGGATTTCCACCACCTTAATGCTCCAATGTGGTTACAAAAGTGCAGTACTGGCAACTTATGTTCCCATGCAATCTACAGTGATATTGTACAAATTTCTAACAAGGCTTCCTAAGAAATGTATAGAGTTTCAAACTATTATAAGCAAGAGAATAGTAATGTGATTGCTGCAGAACATAAACAAGAAATGAACACATACGCTTTATAAACATCGCCAAACGATCCTCTCCCGATCAACTCCAACGAACTAAATCTAGCCCCAGCGGCCTCCATTAACCCAGCTGCATCAGCCATTCTATGCAATCAAACAAAAACCTCTTCCTTTACAGCCACTTGAGCACACAAAATTAAAACAAACACGTCCACAGTACCCACATTCTCCGAAACAACAAAAAGCACACTTCCAATTCTCCACCCCAAAATCAAATTCCCTCAACAGGGTCTCTATAAATCCATATCTTAGCCTCAAAAACCAACTCTGCAACACAATTCATAACAAACCCATCACAAATCTATCACAATTGAAGATCTAAAGAAACCAAAAAAGTATGTTCTTTCAACAATGCAATAAAGCTAAATTTACACTCAAAGCAAAACCCATATAAAGAAATTCAAAGTAACACGTGATTTGTTTCTCTTTATTTCTTCTCCGTTAGGTGTAAGAGAGTGAACAACTAGGCGAGATATTTTTCTAAAATGACATCCCAACAAAAGAAATTTGGCAAGAGCAAAATTCTATAAATGATAGCGAAATAACAGCAAACAGGTAGCCTCCAAATTGGGTTTTAATCAAAATTGACAAATTTGTTACCTTTTTGTTGATTAACCGAGACAAGAACTGAACTTGGAGGCAATTGTAGATCTTTTTTTCTCTTGTGTGAGTCTCTTTCAAGATTAAAAAAAAAAATGAAGAAAAAAAAAATCAATTACTTGGGGCCGGCCTCTGTCTTGTATGCGCCAAGGTGTCTCTCGTATGGGCCTCGTTGAAGGGAGGCTTTTGAGAAGAGATGCAAAGAAAAGAAGGGATCGAGAGAAATGAAAGTACTTATTCTTGATTTAACTGAAGTTTCTGATTTTTACTCCGCTAATAATTTGTGTTAATTTTTTATTTCTTTTTTAGCAATAATTGTTGTTTTTAGAGTAAATTAAGGATAATATTATCTAATAATGAACTCGTGTCCGTACTGTATAGGATCTGAAGCGCTTGAACGACTGTCGTTTTGAGTTGGATAAAAAAAAGGTTTACTTCCCTTTCTTTTTTCTAACAGTGTTTTATTATTATTATTATTATATTATTAAAAAAATGGAGAAAACATTGTTCACTCAGGCGCGGTTCATTCTATATAGAAACAGTGTTTTCTCCTTGACCTTAAAGAAAAACCTCTTTGTCATGTGTTTAAGGGTAAAATAGTTTTTGCATTGGAACAATTTTGGTATTCTAATATTTACTGGGGGCAAGATTTGTATAATGACTTTCCAACACTACCATTAAAAAAATTAATTTTTAAATTTTTACACAAGATTAGTTTTGTATTTTTTGATTAAAAATATATAATAAAATAACATTTTAACTCGTATAATAAAAAAATCTAATTAACAAACAAAGAATCATTTTGTTATTTTCAATATTGATGCATAGTAAAAAGTCGTTGGCATTCTTGGTGTCAAATGGTTTAACTTTTAGGTTAAAAGATATTTGTGTCATTTTGTTATTTTTTTATGGTTAATTGGTTGGAATGGAGTTATTAACCGTACTTTAATAATTAAAAAGAAGTTTTTTAAAAAGAATAACATGTGTTGTGCAAGCATCAATACATCAGCCACTTTATAGTTTTTATATAACTTAAATAACTAATTCTAGTGATTAAAAAAACCATTACAGAGTGGCTTTAACTATGTCACTGTATCTCCTCCTTATATATATAACATGTACATCAATTGGAGGTTTGGTTTGTTACTAATGATTATTTTTTTTCTTTCCTCTCTTTTTTTCGATGTTTGTGCCCTACCATCTAATTTTTCAAGTCAGCCCCTGTAATTTTATTTCTTTTTTAATTAGTCCATGTTTTTTTGTTTTAATTTTTTAAAAAAATCATTAAATTAGATTTTTTTTTAATTTCATCCTTATTCAAATTTTTTCCTTATCAAAATTGATTCTTATTTTTTATTGCTATTTTTTGTGGTCTAAGATAATTTTTAAAGTAATTTTTTTTCATTCCCACCATTCATAATTGTTTTCTTGTTAGATTTCATTCTCATTATTTTAATTATTTTTTTCTTTTATTGGCAAAATTTAAAAGAGTTGCATTTTTCATATGATTTAATTGTTTGATATTTAATTGGTTTGGATTTGAGCTTAGTTAAGGCTGTGTCTAAGATTTTACGGGTTATGAAATTTGAAAATTAGCCTTACTTCATAAGGTCTGCCTAGGATTACTTTAGTTTTTTCATCATCTTTTTAATCTAATGTTTTTTTTATCTCATCCTTCTTTATTTATTTGATTGGAAATTAGCTCTATTTTTTTCATGCTTTTTATGACCTTGGTTTTATTTTTTTTATTTAATTGAGTTACTTTAGGTCTTTTTATTTGTTATTCCTTGATAAGTTTATTTTTTAAAAGAAAATTTATTCTTGAATTAAATAGAATTGATTTATTGAATATAGGTGAAAGCTCACTTTATTTTTTTGTTTGATTTGCTTTAAGCGTTGCTCTAATGACCACAACAACTTCTTTTTATGTTGTTATTCAAAATTTTTAGTCAAGTTTGAACCATCTCAATAAGCTTTGTTTTGTGATAGGCGATGTCAACAATGAAGTGATAAAAGGTTGCTAACAGTCTTTTTTTTTTTATTATCCTTCTAAATATAATATTAGTGGCTTATTTATTTTAATTGATTTTTAGTCAAAATTGTTTTTTGACGATTCATCTACTATTATTGCTTGTAATTTAAATCAGATTGTTAATATAAGGTTTTTCTTACTTCTTTATACATATCGTAGTCATCTAAACATCTTTTTTGTGTACTCAAACATCTTTGATTGGTTCACGAAATAATGTGGGTCACCAATCTAGTAATATACTAAAACTCTTTGGCATTTCACAATAAGAGTGTGAATAGTAAAATGCTAAGACAAATCACACTTTAGTCCTTAAAAATAAAAATAAAAATAAAAATTTGAGAACTTTTTTTTTTTAGTTTTTAACTTATTTTTATTTTTTCAATTTCATCTTTTAACATTAAGTTTATTGGGTATTAGATTTCATAATTTGTTTTAATTTGCTTTTGATTGAGTTATTTCAGTTTATATTTGTTGGAAATAAAAAAAATATCTATAAGATAAAGATTAATAAATGTATGAGGATAAAAAATTATTTTGTTGCTAGCATTAATAATAGTTTTCTTTGGCATAAAAAACTAATTCATATAAGCATGAATATGCTTTCTAAACTTATAAAAAATGAACTTGTTAAAGGATTTACTTGTATTGCTTTTAAAAAGTAAAAGTTATGTGATGCTTGTCAAATAGGTAAATAAGTGAAAACATCTTTCAAGAGTAAAAATCATATTTCTACCTAAAAACCATTAAACGTGTTACATATAGATCTATTTTAACCGACTAAAAATAAAAGCTTAAGTGATAATATATATGATTTTTTGATTGTTGATGATTTTACTAGATATACATGGGCTTTATTTTTAAAATTAAAAAATGAAATTATTTATGAATTTGTAAAGTTTTCAAAGAAAGTTGAAAAAAAATATTATAAATATAAGGAATGATCATGGTAGTGAATTTATAAGTGATTTGTTTGAAATATTTGTGAAGAAAAAAGATGAGACCATAACTTTTCAACACTTAGAACTCCATATTAAAATGTATTAGATGCACCTATGAACTTTGAATTGATAATTTAATCATATGAAAAATACTATTTTACCCTTCACCCAAGTTATAAGTCTTGTGTATACAATGGTAAAATAGTAATTTTATCATGTTAATCTGCATTAAATATGAGAGGTTCATAAAAAAGTTTGATTATTTTTAGTTTTTTTTTTTAATATAATAGTTTATCGACCATGCTTGGCTTGGATAAAAAAGTTATTGAAACAAAAAATATTATCATATAGACTTAGAAATTTTTCAATATTCTCATTAAACTCGGTATATAAATTTAACATTGACTCAACTCTTTATCTAATTCAAGTTTTAAATTAAATCACGTGGGAGTTGTTCCGACATGACTTTGTTTACTAGTTATTTTCAAATAAAAAAATCAAAAGAAGAAAAAAAAGAAAAACAAGTTAGTTTATCCGAGTCAACATGTCAAACTCATCACTTGGATTATGGGCTTCACTCGGTTAAATTATTTTTGTTTTATTTTATTATATGATAAAAAATATAAAAATCAATTCATAATAAACTCAATACTGAATAATAAAATAAAATAAAAAAACTTATTGACCTTCAACTATAACTAAAGATAAATTTCTCTTCTAAATCTCTATTTATTTTCATAACTTTATGATGAACTCTTGTGAATGATTTTTAGGATAGTATTACTAAATGCCTTCATATTTGAAACCAAATGGATTGAAAAAAATAAAACATAATGGCTTCTTTTTGTGACATTAAAGCCAATTAGTTTCTAAATGAATAAATTTAAATAAAATATTCAATTTTCACTCTTTTTTTTTTCTTTAACAAAGTAACTTTGATAAACTTAATATCAATTTCTAAGCCTAAAAAAAAAGTATTAAATTCTCACTTCAAGCATTCTATTAATAAAAACTAAAACATATAAGAAATTAATTGTAGTTATTTTCACAATTCACTATGAATTATAATAATATATTTTTTTCAAAATTTTCATTTTAGTCCCTAAATGTTTTCTTTTCACAATTCAACCAAAATCATCACAATTGCATGTTTTTGTGGCAAAGACAGTTGAGTTGATAGGAAGAGGATTAAAGTGAAAAACATAGGTAACATAAATGATGACTTTGAAATTTGTTTTAAAAGTTCATTTTCATCTCCTATATTTTTTAGCTATTAAATAATCAATTTCTATAATTTTTTTAAAATATATTTTAATACCGAACCTTTTTTTTTTAGTTTTTTTTATTGTTGAGGAGAAAGAGAGGGTCATTAAATTCTAGCTTAGAGAGAGAAAGTAGCTGTTAGGAAAGATTTTGACCACCAAAACGGTCTATTTTTGTATCAAAAGGTTTCATATGATGAAGAGGGTCACAATTTTATTTTTATTTTTATCTTAAAAACACCTAAAAAACATATCTAAACTCAAAAAGATTTTTAGTTATAAGTTGATTTCAGATTTTGAGATGATTTTTTTTTATGTTTTTAGAGGTCATGAATTGGTTTAACAAGATTGTTTCATTAGTGTTTTAAATAAAAAATAAAAAAGAACCTTGTTTTCCTGGCCACATGAATGGCTGAATTTTAGGATTTTCAAATGATGCGTAATTTGTTTGTTTTTGCCATACAACTAAGGTAAATAACATATTGTTTGTCCCATTAAACTTTTTTAAAAAATTAAAGATCTATATGTGGATTTTTTCTTAATTGGATCAATTGTCAGACATGGCTTCCTAGACTTAATAGTGCCTGATTTTTTTTTATATTTGTTTTTATAGTAATATTTTTTTATATGTTTTTGAAATTTATATTTATTTTTTATAATTTCTTTTATATACATGTGTATGTGAGAGAAACTGAAATTGAGTCTTTTTATTTACTTAGTTGGAATACAACCTGAATTATTGAATTTTTTTTAAAGCATGCTAACAACATTTAAATATTTTATTAAAAATATAACACAAACCCACATCATAAGGCGCACATAGGTAAGAATAAATTATACTAAGTTATCTATATTGTTTATTATAATCAATTAAGAAGTGGAATTTGCATGCAACTTGCAATATTGTTGGGATATAATTAATTAAGGTTGCATCCAGTTATTGTTTTAGAATATAAAAACATACACATATATAAATATAATTGGTTGAGCAGACCAGCCAGTTGTAGACATAAAACATAAATATGATATTTTAAAGCAAATTTGTATAGTTCAAAACAGGAAGATCTCCTCTGTCGCAACTAGTTTAGTACGCTGTCTAAATTAACTTGTTTATCTCGAGATGCGTCCGATTCTTTAAACATCATGTCCACAAGTAATGGCATCAGCACACGTGACTATCACTGTTCATGATTTCCAGATGTAGCCATGAGAAAGCATCCACCCGTTCCTCTCTTCTTTTAAAATAAATGGGATTAAAAAAAAATTATGAAGATATTGAAAGAATAGTAATAATTATTTTTTAAAGTAATTTTTATTTAAAAATTCATGAAAATATTAATTTTTTATTTTTTAGAATTATTTTACAATTTAATCTGCACAATTAGGGGATCTCTAATTCCAATTGTCGTTAGCCTTCTTCTTCTTTTTTTATTATTGTTTTGAGAAAAAAAAACTCGAAATGCAACACAAATGGCTGCAAGAATGACGTTGCTGGTGCCTATTATTTTAAATGGCATTATTTGTTATGGTAGATTGCGTCTTGAAATGTGCTGAGCAAGAAATCTGGAAAATCTGATTTCCTAGTGTGCTTCGTCAAGATTTAGTTGGTGCCCTTGATAAATAATAGGGCTGTCAATCGTCCCAACAATTATTTAAATGCACCATCTGTCAGTTTCTACCGCTAGCTGGAAGATGTTTGTCATTCAAATATCTTTAATAGAGCTATTGTACTGTTCAAGCTTGGATAGAAACTTGGGTCAATGTATTGGAATGATTTAAAAAATATAAAAAAATAATTTAAAATAAATGAAAAATATTTTTTTTTAAAATACCTTTTAAATTAAAAACAGGCAATGCTTAGAATGTGGAGTGGTAGCCCTCTATCGTAAATCTAGCTCCTTCAAAGGTCTAGGTTGGAATGAGGGAATGGATTTTTACAGTATTTATGAAGAATTATTATATTTTTGGCACGTAAAACGTCTAGCAATAGACAATTGGATTATGGATTTTGACTTCTCTTATAATAATTAGGCACCCGTAAATGGACAAAAAGTGCTCTCTTTGATTTTCATTTGATGTACATGAAAAGACAATTGCCTAACATTACAATTGATCCTGAGAAAGCTATTGTGAATTTGAGTTTAACGAACGTATAAGTTTTAAAACTAGATAAAACATAATTAAAGTTGTAAATTCTATAATTTTAATTAGGCAAAGTGTTATAGAATCTTAAAAGAAGGGTTTAAATGCATTAAACATCTCTGCAAAAATAAAAAATTCACAAAAAAAAGTTTAAAATAAGGTATAAAACTTTGAAGGCAATTTTAAAAGCTTTCAGAGTGAAATTTGGCAAATCTAAGCAATAAATAAGCTTCCCACGAGAATAAAAGCTTATTACTATTCAACAATCTAATAAAGAATACATTATGATTGTATTAAATTAGGCTACCTGTCTAGACGAGTTCTTGTACCGTTTCTGTTTGTAAATCTGACCCATAAACTCCCAAGTTAATTGTTACACGCAAACAATTATAAGGCAGTTTTTGTAAATTCTTATTCCATGGGATTTTTATTTTCTTTTGATAAACTATTACCCCACCGAATTTCCCTATTTCCCTGCGGAGAAAATGTTCTAATTAGGCTACATAAATGTGTTAAAAAAGTATGAGGTTGCCATCTTAGTCTATATTATTGTGGTTCTCTTGACTAGTTGGTGTTTGATTACTATTTTAAAATAAAAAAAATAAAAAAATATAGATATTTAATTAAAAAAATAGAGATAAAGACAAAGATATTAATTAAATCTATCCATTAAATACTTTTAAAGTAAATTTATATATTTTCAAAACAAGAGAAGCAAATGAAATATCTTTCTATATAATATAAACCAGTTCATGGTCCATCCTTCAAGATAATCCGATTTTAACTAGAATTGTTATATTATTATATATTAATTTCAATATTTAATATAAATTAAAAAAATAATATCTAATTATTTTTAAAATATATAAGTTTGAGGATAATATATATTAAAAATAAAATAAAATTTTTAATATTTTATTCTATCTTGTCTACAATAATTAAACATAATGCAAAGATGGTTATTATTTTTTATGTATCATTACTAAATACAATTTTATTTTTGTCTTTTTATGTCTTGATTTTTATATTTTTATCTTTTCTAATATGAGGCAATATCCAAACATTATCTTAATAGTATTACTGTGGTTGAAATTCAATATATCATAATGAAGTTGGAAAATTAGAATTTAATTTGCAAAATTATTTAGTTAGTGAATGAGTAATTGACAGCATACATGTGAATGTGGGTTAGAAAAATTAATTAATTTGGTTGGAAGATATTTTTGGTTTTCGATAGAAGTAAATTGTTAAGATTTTTACTAGCTAAATACCAAAATCTATTTGGAGAACCACACAACACAGCTGCGGGTGGGCTCTTGGGACAGGAAGCTTGCTGTTTCAGTCATCTTGCCCTTAACGGTGACTTTAAAGTCAATACAACTTGTGGCTAGGTTCAAGCCACCTTTCGATTCCAACGTCTGCTTGGCAACCAAGTTTTACTTGAGTTCCTTTCACGTAATTAATTCCAAGGATGACTCGTGTAGATATCCTAGTCATAACGCTCACAAGGAATTCAAAAGTGTAGTCCTCTCTCTCTCTCCCTCCCTATATATATATATATATATATATATATAGAGAGAGAGAGAGAGAGAGAGAGAGAGAGGGAGTTAGACTAGTTTACAAGTGCTCTTAGTGTTCTTAGCGTACAAGAATTGATATGATTGAAGATAACCTTACCATTAAAATAAAAGGAAAATGATATTAAAAATATATATATATATAGGAGTATAAAAAACATTATGCATGCATTTAGCATTTGTTTCTCCCGTTTGCTGCAATATTTTCATGGATGGTACTGTGTATAATAATGTGCTATGTACAACTCATGCACAGCGGGAAGACTTCATTGATGACTAAGCATAATTCACTAGAGAAGCACCAATTATTGGGCTCTGAAACTCTACATGAGCATTCTTAACTATATATTACTCTAAATGTAGTTATATTTTCAGCACAGCATGCCATCAACAAAAAGAAAATATGTAAAGATCGATCTATTCAACGTGATATATTGGTAATTCTAATAGCATGCAAATATATATTTTCAGCACCACATGCTATAAAAAAAAGAAGGGTTGAAATTAAATGAATGATAGCCACTCCATGCATGGCAAAAAATCTAATATTATTGGTCGTTTATTTTGAATTTGCTCCTCTTATCTTGTACTAATGTTTCACATGTCCTTTGTATCTATTCATATGTTTCTGTGTTATATCAAACGAAGGAAAAAGTATGCTTGGTCGTGTTCCTATTTCGTTCTGTATATCACATTAAACGTCAACTCTACAGGCTAGCATTTGAAAACATCATGGACCTTTGGAGATCTGCACAGGGTTGACGAGAGGAAAATCTTTCCCAGTTCGTAATTGTAACGTGTTTAACGTGTAATCAGTAATTTAATCTGTCGATATTGAGATCATATAATACACGAGTTTGTTGACTAATCTTTCTAGACATGTGGATTACAGATTATGAATAGCAGCGACGTACAGAACAAATGTCTTTGGAAAAGAGAGTTACATGGTCCTTATAATTCAAATTTGAAAAAAGAAAGAAAGAAAAAGAAGAACGGAAACACATTCATGGGGACGCTTGTACATGGGTTGCATATATTCTGTTTTTCATTCGAACACACCTCGATCGCTACATGCTTCGCTGTTGAATCAACCATAATTTTGGATCTTTGATGATGCAAACCTTGACTTGACCAAAACAGTGCAATTCATCATATTCTACTGTCCATGAGAAAATGAACCTACGAAGATTTGAAAAATGAATTGCACAGCAACCACGTACACAAATGATAACAAGATTAATCCATCATGTTCTACCGTCCATGAGAAAATGAACCTACGAAGATTTGAAAAATGAATTGCACAGCAACCACGTACACAAATGATAACAAGATTATTATAGAATGTGTTGTAGTTTAGGAAAGATTGTATTTTTGTTGTATAGAGTTATACCATATACTGCGTTTCACATTAATTATTGTATTATATTCCAATCATATAAATATAAATGATGATTATTGCATTTCGTAAGCCTCCTAAATTAATCATAAACCTTGTTTTAACTTGGTATCAGAACTTGAAACATATAGAATAGATTCAAGGCTTCCTTCCCCTTTGCAGAACAGATTCAAGGCAGCCTCCTTTGTAGAACAAATTCTTTCCTGTCTTTTCGCTCTTGACCAACCTTTCGCTATTGCAAGTTTTTGGTGCAGTTTTTGCTACTGCATTGTTGCTTCGTCAGCGATCTCTTTTTCCTTGTGATATTCACTTCCTCAGGTAGCATCTTCAGCTGATAAGCCATCACCCTCTATAGTATTCATGGCTACTGCACTCAGCAGGCTCTGCTGCCGTTTATTTCTCCAGTAACAATTTTTTTTATTTATCTAGCCTCCCTTTATGGATCCTTCTGTTGTTGCTACAACATTGAATAATGACAACTCTTCCTCTCGTAGCTACTTCTTTCTTGGATGCACGTATCTTTGCAAACAATATAGTTATGACTGTTGCCATAGTTTCTACCGCAAAAACAGTCATCATCTCACTTTTTAACACATAACAAGTAATCAACTTTAAACTTATTATCACGGGGATGCAAGCTAAGGTATCGTCGTTTGTCAATAGCAAAGGCTATTATTTTTGCCTCCTCTAAGAATTGTTCTGTCTCACAAAATATTTTTATATTTAATTATAAAATTAAAATTAAGGTTTAAGGATAATCATTTAATATTATAATCACTATAAATTTATGGTTTGTGAGAGTTTAGGTAAGAGATTAGTTATATAAAAGGAAGATACATCATCTCCAGTACACCCTACTTAAAGTAAATTGTATTATTATTTGATTTTTTTTCTAACTTTGGTTTTTATTTGTTGGTTCTTTCTAAAACTCAAGGCAGATTTCTCATCATGAAAGAGTCTCTATCTTATCGGGTTAAATCCTAACCGTTCTAAAATCTAAATTTTAGCATTGCACTTATTTACATCTTGTATTTTTAATACCTGAAGGTGTACTTTATTGTGTAATTTTACACCTTACAAATATTAAAGTCTACATATGAACCTTAAAAAAAAGATTGGAAAAATGTTTTTGATATTTTGACCAAATCCTAATAAATAATCATAAACTGATTATAATATCTATTTTTTGGATTTTCAAAAAATGAGAAAGATGCAATCTTTTAATGAAAATATGTTAGGAAAATCTTTAAGATATAGTTGTATGCATGAAAAAAATATTGTTTTAAAGGAAAATTGAATTAAAAGTTTTTTAGACTTTTTTGAAAATGTTTTGAATTTTTTTTTGAAATATTTTAGAGAAAACCATGTATTTTAATACTGGATTTGTATTTTACAATGTAAATATACAACCTCATATTATGCAAAATTGGTAGAAAAATATTTAAGAAAATCATAATTTTTTAAAGGATTTTTGAATTTTCTTTTCTTTTTTTTTTTTGCTTTTTAATATTATATATATACATGGGCTATGTTAGTCCAGCTAACTGGACCGAGCCTAAAAACTTTGGGTTGGATCGATCTTGGCCCATCAAATCCTTTTCTCTTTTTTTAGGTCGGGCTGGACTTGAATGGTTCGACCCAGGCTCACATGGTTGCTGGCTCGACCTAGCAACCATGCAAAGTAATTATGCTGCATGCAGAAGCAGAACGAGAATTCATTCTGCATGTGGCAACTTAGTTGCAACAACAGAGGGGCTGCACTACCTGATGTTGGAGTGCCTAAATAGAAGCCTGACTGGTTGAGACGAGGAGGGACTGATGTGAGGATAATGGCTGAGGTTGTGGCAGATATGGTGGCCAATGGTAGAGGAAGTAAAAGAAGAAGAAACAGAAAATATGAGGGACTGTAGAGAGGAGAGAGAAACTAATGGTGGCTCTTGGTGGTCGGTTGGTGGTTGTTTTGACTTCATGTGGTGGAGCTAATGGTGGGAAGACCCGTGATGAGGGTGGTAAAGGCTATGGCAGAAAAAGAAAGAAGAGAAAGGAGTCATTATAGAAAAAAAAATGGGGAGGAGGCTATTTTTTTCTGATTTTTAGACTCGATTTTCTCCTCTCTTCGAACATGAAACTTGTTCCTAGTTATAGGGATGGAAAAAGGCAATCTTGTCTTTGCCGAGGAAAATTTTCAACCCTTAAATTGATTATAAAAATCCAAACTGTTAATTCAATATATATACCTTGAACTACCAAATCTAACGGTCCATGACTATTCGAGCTAGCTATTTTAGGCCAGTCACAAAAGCAGTTTTGATGTTTATAGGCTTGAACGGACCATACTTAGGGATAGAGGGATTTCAGGTGACCATTTTGATGCATGTGTTGTCAATTTTAGGAGACATATGAGGCATTAAATGCACTTATAAAACTGCTACCTGGGCAGCGTTTATGGGAAAGACAATAAACGGTAACTAGGCAACACATCACCTTATCTCTCTCTCTCTCTCTCTCTCTCTTTGTTTTTTTTAATGCAAAAATTGCATCGTTTTGGGTTAAATAAAGGAGTTTCGTTGAACTTTAATTGATTCCTTCTACATTCATATCTGTTCAATTATACATCTAATTTACCCTCAACCTTTAATTTAGTGCAATCTAACCCGTGCCAAAACTTCAATTAGAACTCCAAGTTTACGCGCCTTTTGCATTGTAGTATTTGGTCTTGGATTTAGGCAATTTTACCTCTAATTGACCATTAAACTTTTAAACTCTTCAATTTCACCCCTGGTTTGTTGTCAATTAAACCCTTATAGTTTGACGCATTTTATAGATTAGTCGTTAGCTGCTAATTTTATCAATTTAACCCCTCATTTACCCCAACACTTCAATTTTGTTGCAATTTGACCCTTAATTTCAATCAATTAACTTGGTAAAAATTAAATTTGATCTCTTAAAATTTCAGCCTTCTCAATTAAGCACAAATTAGGTTTTCAAACTTAATTCTTCACCCATTAAGCGCTAAATAAAATTAACTTGACCTATTTAAAGTATAATTAAGTCTTTGCACTTAATAAAATCCTTCAATTAGACCCAAATTAATTCATAAATATAATTAAAATTTAATTTGGCCTATGATTAAATCAAATTGACCTATTAAAAATTTAATTATATCTTTAGACTTAATTTTTATACAAATTCATCCAATAATTATTTAATTTGAACTTGAATTTTCACCTTTTTTTCCCTTTTTTTGACATAATAGGGTATAACTAGGCCTTGAATTTCCTTCAAAATTATAGTTTGATTCCTCAATTTGCTTTCTTCATGTTGCTAGATTTTATTATTTTTATTTTTATTTTTATTTTGAAAAGAAATTGATTTTTAAGAAATAACCTAGAATTGAGTTATGACACTTACCAACACCAATTATCTATTTTGACACAACAGATGAAGCCATATCTGATTAGTCAATGTGTCTCCTTCTTTATTGATGGCTCAATGGTATGTCCTTCTCCACATAATGATGCCTCTACCACTGTAACAACCAATATTTATGTTTTTTCCCAAGTCTTTTTTGGCATGGAAATGGCAAGATCAACTCATCCTCAATGCCTTCCTCTGTTCTCTATCCATAAACATGCTTCATCTTGTGGTAAATTGCCTAACATCTGCAAGTGTATGGAGTATAGTAGAACATGCTCTTTGATTAGTACTTAAAAATGCATTTTTATCATGGTTTTATATCATCATTTTGCACTTGAAGTATCAATAACTCCTTAACCAAAGCATGTTTTATAATAATATATCTAATAATATAAGATACCTTTAATTTGTGGTAAATGTCTATTTTTAATGCAGGCCTATCACATAAATGAAAGGATTGATTGATGACTTGAAGAACTTAAATTGCAAGGATAAAGAGATGGCCAAACTTAGAAAAGAGATGTCGGTGCAATCCAAACCGGAACACTGTTCGGTAATTGGGTCATATCTGGAGCTACAGATCTCAGATTTAGGTCCAATTTATATGGATGGAAAGGTAAGACATAGGCCTATAACTTTTATATGGAGCCCAAGATCTAAAAATGCCATTATCAAGTCCAAATTGTAGCAACAACAAAGAAGCCCGAATCTGTCTTCCAGCCCGAGCACTGTTCGGTATTTTGGCCATATTTGGAGTTCTAGAAGTCCAAATGAGCTGAAGTTTTTACACAAGAAAGCTGAGACAATTGCCTACAACTTTCATGTTTGCAACTAGCTCCAGTTTTGACGTTATCAATGACGTTTTGGGCAGACAAGAGAAGATAAGGATTGTCACCAAGTCAAAAGTTGGCCACCCACTTATCAATTAGTCATCAAATCAATAGTTCCCAATTTTGGCCTATAAAAGGAGGCATTTGCCATGCATTTAGGCATCTTGGTTTCCAGATCAAGATCATGCTCTTCCTTTCTCTCTTTGTATTTTTTGTAATGTTTATGCTTTGCTTTCATTAATATTAAGTTTATGCCTTTCATTTCCTTTCTTTTACTTAGTTAACTTTTATGTTCTTATTTTGTTTATCTATTTTGCTTTCTTTCATTATGTCTAGCTAAGTTAGTTATGTCAAGGTGAAAAGGTTACACTAATGGTGTAAGAATAAGTATACTGTAAACTTAATATGGACTTTAATGTTTGATACTAACATGTTTTATATTTGTTATCTTGTTCACTCTTTAATACTTTGCTTGTTAAATGACTAATCTTGATTTATGTTGTATAACACTTGGTACAACAAATGCTTGGCACTTTCATAGCCCATAATGTATGGTATAACCGACACCTGAGCTATGAAAGGAACTTGATTTGTTGTTAACATAAGTTATAATCATGAATGCTTGACGAGATTTACAAGTATTAGCATTAATTGAATAAGATGACTAATGTAATCATGTTAACAATATATAATCTGATTGGAACCTCCTTTGTGTGTGGTTTCCAATTCAATAATAAGAGTTTATACTATACTTGTTTGATATACCATTAGTGGAACCTCTAACCTTGACATTTGTTATTATTATTGTTTAATCCTTACATTAATTTTCCATCTCTAAGTTCTCATCATCATCATCTTCTTCTTCTTCTCTTTCTTTACTATTATTATTATTATTATTATTATTATTATTATTATTTGTAATATTATTATTATTATTATTAGTACTATTACTACTACTACTACTACTACTATTATTATTATTATTATTATTATTATTATTATTATTATTAGTACTACTACTAGTATTATTATTATTATTATTATTATTATTATTATTATTATTACTACTACTATTGTTGTTTTTGTTATTGTTGTTTTATAATTGTTGTTTATAATTTGTACAATTAACCTCCCTGTGGTTCGACCCCGGTCTTGCCGGGTTATTTATTACTTCGACACTCCTGCACTTGGGAGAAGACATCAACCTTTTAGTCGTGTCAAGTTTTTGGCGCCGTTGCCGGGGATTGTTTGAGTGATTTTTGCTAGTTTCTTCACCCCGGTCAAATGGCGGATAACGGTACTCCGTGACTTAAGTCGGTTCTTTCAGTTTCCCACAATTACTGATATCTGTGTATATATCTGTGCAATTCTTTGAATCTCTTTTCCAATTCTCATTTGAAAATGGACACTAATCTTGAAAAATTGAAAAAGTATTTTCCCGCTCTGCCTCAGAATGCGATTACAAAAATTTACCGTGCTAGATGTGCAAGATTGAGATTATTAATGAATCATGGAATTCCTGAAGATATTCGTTGGTTGATTGAAGCAAAGGTCCGATTATCAGGTGAGTCCTCTAACTTCTTCATTTCACACATGCCTGGAACAGGTAAAAGCACTTTTGCAAAGAAGCGTCATGCAAAACGACTGGATGTCTGTCATCGATGTGCTAGATGGACTTGTAATACACAATGTCGTTCTTTATGAATGGTATCTATAAACCGTGAAGATAAAATACAATTCATTAAGGATGGCCTGAGTAAGGAGTCTTTAGATAATCTTCTATTGACTCTTGAGACGCATCCTAGTGGAGATGTGCATCGTGCAATTCATGATTTATGGCCACTATTTCATAAAGAACATGATCAACTTAGTCTTGGGAATCTGACTAAAAAAGACCCTGTTTGCCAGTTTTTAAGAAAACTGGATGGGAAGCCTATCCCCGACCCATAGAGGGCGTTTAAGCCGTTCTTGGACGTAAAACCAAGGGAAGATGTGAGCCACAATCACAACTACTTGTACATACACATGCTTTTTTCAAAAGTAAATAAATAAATAAATAAAGAGAGAGAGAGAGAGTGTGTGAGACTCCAGCTGGCCTACATATAGGTGTTATGATTGCCTTTCTCATTTCTCATCTATAAAATCCTCTCTTCCTTCCTTTCATTTCTACTCAACCCATACATTCAACAAATACAGAAGTGTGTAGAAATGGCAAGTTCCTCAAGTCATCATATTAGAAATATTTGTGTTTTCGGTGGATCTAGTCCTGGGAAAGAAAAGGAGTTTTTAGAATCAGCAAATCATCTTGGTCAGGTGCTAGCTGAGAGAAAGATTCATTTAGTGTATGGGGGAGGCAGTCTTGGGTTAATGGGAGGTGTGTCAATAGCTGCATTTTTAGGAGGTAGTCAAGTTTTAGGAATCGTCCCTGAAGCTTTGGCACAAGGGGACATCATTGGAAAAACAATTGGAGAGGAACTTCAGGTCTCCACAATGTTGGCTCGAATGAATGCAATGTTTAACCATGCTGATGCTTTCATTGCTTTACCAGGTGGTCTAGGCACATTGGAAGAGATCTTTCATATTTTCTCTTGGGCTCAATTGCACATTCACCATAAACCCATAGGTTTGTTAAATGTTAATGGTTATTATGATAAGTTGTTGTCTTTTCTTGATCATGCTGTGGAACAGGAATTTCTAACATCTTCTGCACGACAAATCATAATCTCTGCTACTACTGCTGAACAATTGATTGACCAACTACAATCTTTCATTCCTGTGATTGATCCTTCCATGAGTCGCATAAATTGGTCATCTACGGGAAGCCGTAAAAAGCTTAGATTGGATTTGAGCCTTCATTTGTGAAGTTTTATGTATTTTAGTTTTATTATTATGTTTTGTTATTTCTTATTTTTGTTTCAGTGTGTTTCAGGTTTTGTCAGTGTTCGTTATTTCAGGTGATATCTTTTATACTCTATCTTTCTACCTTAGAACATTGAGGACAATGTCTCGTTTTGGTTGGGGGGAGAGGGTAGTAGTTGATAAAAAAATAAAAAAATAAAAAAAAATTTCATTTCATAAAGCATGTGCATAATTGTTGTTACTAGGATGGCAGAGTAAAGGAGTTCTTTTGTTAAAGTGACTCTTGAGACGCATCTTAGTAACCATTCTTAACAAGGTCTATTATAATACTTCCTGAAATATTCAGGTTTACAAACTCTCGTATTGTTACCACTTAATTCTGCTCATATACTTATTTAACATGTATTTTTAAACCTTAATTTACACACACACACTTTAACATATGATTGTGGGTTGCATATTGGATTATTACATTATTTATGTTCTTTTGTTAAAGGTAACAACTAAGGGAAATGGATTGTATATAAAAAAAAATAAAAATAAAATAAAAAAAAAAGAAAAAAAAATGATGATAATAAAAATGTAGATAAGTTTGATTTCGTAGCCTCCTTAACCTAAGCAATTAAGCTCGTAGGGGTGTTTTAACACCTAATACCCTAAAGTCAACTGACTTGGGAGCTATTGGCCCAACGCTTGTTACATGGGTTGAGGAGAAAAGCTTAAGGGAATCAAACATTGCACTATCTACATATCAGTATCTGCGACCCGAGTTACTAAGCTCGTAGGGGTGTCTTAACACCTAATGCCCTAAGACCAACTGGTCTGGGAGTCATTAGCTGAAAGCTCGTTACATGGGTTAAAGATGCATGATGTTTTTAAAGTATATGTATATAGAGTTAAAAAAAAAGAAAAAAAAAAAGACAAAAATAGTAATCCCAACCCAAGGAAGTTAACCTTAAACATTAGAACAAAAATTTTGTTTTCTTCCAAGAAAAGCCCCATAATTATGTGTTGATACATTGAGCACAAAAGAAAGGTTTATTAATATCTTGTTAAGTGGTATTGAGCAGATATATATAAATTTAATGAGAGTTTGTTTATCTGGATAGATTAATGGAAGTTAAATGATGAATACCTTGCTTTGTGGAATTTGCAAATTGTTTTTCTATTTTACGCTTTGATTACTAGGGACTAGTAATAAGCTGGTTGGGGGGTGTGATTAGTACTTAAAAGTGTATTTTTATCATGGTTTTATATCATCATTTTGCACTTGAAGTATCAATAACTCCTTAACCAAAGCATGTTTTATAATAATATATCTAATAATATAAGATACCTTTAATTTGTGGTAAATGTCTATTTTTAATGCAGGCCTATCACATAAATGAAAGGATTGATTGATGACTTGAAGAACTTAAATTGCAAGGATAAAGAGATGGCCAAACTTAGAAAAGAGATGTCGGTGCAATCCAAACCGGAACACTGTTCGGTAATTGGGTCATATCTGGAGCTACAGATCTCAGATTTAGGTCCAATTTATATGGATGGAAAGGTAAGACATAGGCCTATAACTTTTATATGGAGCCCAAGATCTAAAAAGGCCATTATCAAGTCCAAATTGTAGCAACAACAAAGAAGCCCGAATCTGTCTTCCAGCCCGAGCACTGTTCGGTATTTTGGCCATATTTGGAGTTCTAGAAGTCCAAATGAGCTGAATTTTTTACACAAGAAAGCTGAGACAATTGCCTACAACTTTCATGTTTGCAACTAGCTCCAGTTTTGACGTTATCAATGACGTTTTGGGCAGACAAGAGAAGATAAGGATTGTCACCAAGTCAAAAGTTGGCCACCCACTTATCAATTAGTCATCAAATCAATAGTTCCCAATTTTGGCCTATAAAAGGAGGCATTTGCCATGCATTTAGGCATCTTGGTTTCCAGATCAAGATCATGCTCTTCCTTTCTCTCTTTGTATTTTTTGTAATGTTTATGCTTTGCTTTCATTAATATTAAGTTTATGCCTTTCATTTCCTTTCTTTTACTTAGTTAACTTTTATGTTCTTATTTTGTTTATCTATTTTGCTTTCTTTCATTATGTCTAGCTAAGTTAGTTATGTCAAGGTGAAAAGGTTACACTAATGGTGTAAGAATAAGTATACTGTAAACTTAATATGGACTTTAATGTTTGATACTAACATGTTTTATATTTGTTATCTTGTTCACTTTTTAATACTTTGCTTGTTAAATGACTAATCTTGATTTATGTTGTATAACACTTGGTACAACAAATGCTTGGCACTTTCATAGCCCATAATGTATGGTATAACCGACACCTGAGCTATGAAAGGAACTTGATTTGTTGTTAACATAAGTTATAATCATGAATGCTTGACGAGATTTACAAGTATTAGCATTAATTGAATAAGATGACTAATGTAATCATGTTAACAATATATAATCTGATTGGAACCTCCTTTGTGTGTGGTTTCCAATTCAATAATAAGAGTTTATACTATACTTGTTTGATATACCATTAGTGGAACCTCTAACCTTGACATTTGTTATTATTATTGTTTAATCCTTACATTAATTTTCCATCTCTAAGTTCTCATCATCATCATCTTCTTCTTCTTCTCTTTCTTTACTATTATTATTATTATTATTATTATTATTATTATTATTTGTAATATTATTATTATTATTATTAGTACTATTACTACTACTACTACTACTACTATTATTATTATTATTATTATTATTATTATTATTAGTACTACTACTAGTATTATTATTATTATTATTATTATTATTATTATTATTATTATTACTACTACTATTGTTGTTTTTGTTATTGTTGTTTTATAATTGTTGTTTATAATTTGTACAATTAACCTCCCTGTGGTTCGACCCCGGTCTTGCCGGGTTATTTATTACTTCGACACTCCTGCACTTGGGAGAAGACATCAACCTTTTAGTCGTGTCAAGTTTTTGGCGCCGTTGCCGGGGATTGTTTGAGTGATTTTTGCTAGTTTCTTCACCCCGGTCAAATGGCGGATAACGGTACTCCGTGACTTAAGTCGGTTCTTTCAGTTTCCCACAATTACTGATATCTGTGTATATATCTGTGCAATTCTTTGAATCTCTTTTCCAATTCTCATTTGAAAATGGACACTAATCTTGAAAAATTGAAAAAGTATTTTCCCGCTCTGCCTCAGAATGCGATTACAAAAATTTACCGTGCTAGATGTGCAAGATTGAGATTATTAATGAATCATGGAATTCCTGAAGATATTCGTTGGTTGATTGAAGCAAAGGTCCGATTATCAGGTGAGTCCTCTAACTTCTTCATTTCACACATGCCTGGAACAGGTAAAAGCACTTTTGCAAAGAAGCGTCATGCAAAACGACTGGATGTCTGTCATCGATGTGCTAGATGGACTTGTAATACACAATGTCGTTCTTTATGAATGGTATCTATAAACCGTGAAGATAAAATACAATTCATTAAGGATGGCCTGAGTAAGGAGTCTTTAGATAATCTTCTATTGACTCTTGAGACGCATCCTAGTGGAGATGTGCATCGTGCAATTCATGATTTATGGCCACTATTTCATAAAGAACATGATCAACTTAGTCTTGGGAATCTGACTAAAAAAGACCCTGTTTGCCAGTTTTTAAGAAAACTGGATGGGAAGCCTATCCCCGACCCATAGAGGGCGTTTAAGCCGTTCTTGGACGTAAAACCAAGGGAAGATGTGAGCCACAATCACAACTACTTGTACATACACATGCTTTTTTCAAAAGTAAATAAATAAATAAATAAAGAGAGAGAGAGAGAGTGTGTGAGACTCCAGCTGGCCTACATATAGGTGTTATGATTGCCTTTCTCATTTCTCATCTATAAAATCCTCTCTTCCTTCCTTTCATTTCTACTCAACCCATACATTCAACAAATACAGAAGTGTGTAGAAATGGCAAGTTCCTCAAGTCATCATATTAGAAATATTTGTGTTTTCGGTGGATCTAGTCCTGGGAAAGAAAAGGAGTTTTTAGAATCAGCAAATCATCTTGGTCAGGTGCTAGCTGAGAGAAAGATTCATTTAGTGTATGGGGGAGGCAGTCTTGGGTTAATGGGAGGTGTGTCAATAGCTGCATTTTTAGGAGGTAGTCAAGTTTTAGGAATCGTCCCTGAAGCTTTGGCACAAGGGGACATCATTGGAAAAACAATTGGAGAGGAACTTCAGGTCTCCACAATGTTGGCTCGAATGAATGCAATGTTTAACCATGCTGATGCTTTCATTGCTTTACCAGGTGGTCTAGGCACATTGGAAGAGATCTTTCATATTTTCTCTTGGGCTCAATTGCACATTCACCATAAACCCATAGGTTTGTTAAATGTTAATGGTTATTATGATAAGTTGTTGTCTTTTCTTGATCATGCTGTGGAACAGGAATTTCTAACATCTTCTGCACGACAAATCATAATCTCTGCTACTACTGCTGAACAATTGATTGACCAACTACAATCTTTCATTCCTGTGATTGATCCTTCCATGAGTCGCATAAATTGGTCATCTACGGGAAGCCGTAAAAAGCTTAGATTGGATTTGAGCCTTCATTTGTGAAGTTTTATGTATTTTAGTTTTATTATTATGTTTTGTTATTTCTTATTTTTGTTTCAGTGTGTTTCAGGTTTTGTCAGTGTTCGTTATTTCAGGTGATATCTTTTATACTCTATCTTTCTACCTTAGAACATTGAGGACAATGTCTCGTTTTGGTTGGGGGGAGAGGGTAGTAGTTGATAAAAAAATAAAAAAATAAAAAAAAATTTCATTTCATAAAGCATGTGCATAATTGTTGTTACTAGGATGGCAGAGTAAAGGAGTTCTTTTGTTAAAGTGACTCTTGAGACGCATCTTAGTAACCATTCTTAACAAGGTCTATTATAATACTTCCTGAAATATTCAGGTTTACAAACTCTCGTATTGTTACCACTTAATTCTGCTCATATACTTATTTAACATGTATTTTTAAACCTTAATTTACACACACACACTTTAACATATGATTGTGGGTTGCATATTGGATTATTACATTATTTATGTTCTTTTGTTAAAGGTAACAACTAAGGGAAATGGATTGTATATAAAAAAAAATAAAAATAAAATAAAAAAAAAAGAAAAAAAAATGATGATAATAAAAATGTAGATAAGTTTGATTTCGTAGCCTCCTTAACCTAAGCAATTAAGCTCGTAGGGGTGTTTTAACACCTAATACCCTAAAGTCAACTGACTTGGGAGCTATTGGCCCAACGCTTGTTACATGGGTTGAGGAGAAAAGCTTAAGGGAATCAAACATTGCACTATCTACATATCAGTATCTGCGACCCGAGTTACTAAGCTCGTAGGGGTGTCTTAACACCTAATGCCCTAAGACCAACTGGTCTGGGAGTCATTAGCTGAAAGCTCGTTACATGGGTTAAAGATGCATGATGTTTTTAAAGTATATGTATATAGAGTTAAAAAAAAAGAAAAAAAAAAAGACAAAAATAGTAATCCCAACCCAAGGAAGTTAACCTTAAACATTAGAACAAAAATTTTGTTTTCTTCCAAGAAAAGCCCCATAATTATGTGTTGATACATTGAGCACAAAAGAAAGGTTTATTAATATCTTGTTAAGTGGTATTGAGCAGATATATATAAATTTAATGAGAGTTTGTTTATCTGGATAGATTAATGGAAGTTAAATGATGAATACCTTGCTTTGTGGAATTTGCAAATTGTTTTTCTATTTTACGCTTTGATTACTAGGGACTAGTAATAAGCTGGTTGGGGGGTGTGATTAGTACTTAAAAGTGTATTTTTATCATGGTTTTATATCATCATTTTGCACTTGAAGTATCAATAACTCCTTAACCAAAGCATGTTTTATAATAATATATCTAATAATATAAGATACCTTTAATTTGTGGTAAATGTCTATTTTTAATGCAGGCCTATCACATAAATGAAAGGATTGATTGATGACTTGAAGAACTTAAATTGCAAGGATAAAGAGATGGCCAAACTTAGAAAAGAGATGTCGGTGCAATCCAAACCGGAACACTGTTCGGTAATTGGGTCATATCTGGAGCTACAGATCTCAGATTTAGGTCCAATTTATATGGATGGAAAGGTAAGACATAGGCCTATAACTTTTATATGGAGCCCAAGATCTAAAAAGGCCATTATCAAGTCCAAATTGTAGCAACAACAAAGAAGCCCGAATCTGTCTTCCAGCCCGAGCACTGTTCGGTATTTTGGCCATATTTGGAGTTCTAGAAGTCCAAATGAGCTGAATTTTTTACACAAGAAAGCTGAGACAATTGCCTACAACTTTCATGTTTGCAACTAGCTCCAGTTTTGACGTTATCAATGACGTTTTGGGCAGACAAGAGAAGATAAGGATTGTCACCAAGTCAAAAGTTGGCCACCCACTTATCAATTAGTCATCAAATCAATAGTTCCCAATTTTGGCCTATAAAAGGAGGCATTTGCCATGCATTTAGGCATCTTGGTTTCCAGATCAAGATCATGCTCTTCCTTTCTCTCTTTGTATTTTTTGTAATGTTTATGCTTTGCTTTCATTAATATTAAGTTTATGCCTTTCATTTCCTTTCTTTTACTTAGTTAACTTTTATGTTCTTATTTTGTTTATCTATTTTGCTTTCTTTCATTATGTCTAGCTAAGTTAGTTATGTCAAGGTGAAAAGGTTACACTAATGGTGTAAGAATAAGTATACTGTAAACTTAATATGGACTTTAATGTTTGATACTAACATGTTTTATATTTGTTATCTTGTTCACTTTTTAATACTTTGCTTGTTAAATGACTAATCTTGATTTATGTTGTATAACACTTGGTACAACAAATGCTTGGCACTTTCATAGCCCATAATGTATGGTATAACTGACACCTGAGCTATGAAAGGAACTTGATTTGTTGTTAACATAAGTTATAATCATGAATGCTTGACGAGATTTACAAGTATTAGCATTAATTGAATAAGATGACTAATGTAATCATGTTAACAATATATAATCTGATTGGAACCTCCTTTGTGTGTGGTTTCCAATTCAATAATAAGAGTTTATACTATACTTGTTTGATATACCATTAGTGGAACCTCTAACCTTGACATTTGTTATTATTATTGTTTAATCCTTACATTAATTTTCCATCTCTAAGTTCTCATCATCATCATCTTCTTCTTCTTCTCTTTCTTTACTATTATTATTATTATTATTATTATTATTATTATTATTTGTAATATTATTATTATTATTATTAGTACTATTACTACTACTACTACTACTACTATTATTATTATTATTATTATTATTATTATTATTAGTACTACTACTAGTATTATTATTATTATTATTATTATTATTATTATTATTATTACTACTACTATTGTTGTTTTTGTTATTGTTGTTTTATAATTGTTGTTTATAATTTGTACAATTAACCTCCCTGTGGTTCGACCCCGGTCTTGCCGGGTTATTTATTACTTCGACACTCCTGCACTTGGGAGAAGACATCAACCTTTTAGTCGTGTCAAGTTTTTGGCGCCGTTGCCGGGGATTGTTTGAGTGATTTTTGCTAGTTTCTTCACCCCGGTCAAATGGCGGATAACGGTACTCCGTGACTTAAGTCGGTTCTTTCAGTTTCCCACAATTACTGATATCTGTGTATATATCTGTGCAATTCTTTGAATCTCTTTTCCAATTCTCATTTGAAAATGGACACTAATCTTGAAAAATTGAAAAAGTATTTTCCCGCTCTGCCTCAGAATGCGATTACAAAAATTTACCGTGCTAGATGTGCAAGATTGAGATTATTAATGAATCATGGAATTCCTGAAGATATTCGTTGGTTGATTGAAGCAAAGGTCCGATTATCAGGTGAGTCCTCTAACTTCTTCATTTCACACATGCCTGGAACAGGTAAAAGCACTTTTGCAAAGAAGCGTCATGCAAAACGACTGGATGTCTGTCATCGATGTGCTAGATGGACTTGTAATACACAATGTCGTTCTTTATGAATGGTATCTATAAACCGTGAAGATAAAATACAATTCATTAAGGATGGCCTGAGTAAGGAGTCTTTAGATAATCTTCTATTGACTCTTGAGACGCATCCTAGTGGAGATGTGCATCGTGCAATTCATGATTTATGGCCACTATTTCATAAAGAACATGATCAACTTAGTCTTGGGAATCTGACTAAAAAAGACCCTGTTTGCCAGTTTTTAAGAAAACTGGATGGGAAGCCTATCCCCGACCCATAGAGGGCGTTTAAGCCGTTCTTGGACGTAAAACCAAGGGAAGATGTGAGCCACAATCACAACTACTTGTACATACACATGCTTTTTTCAAAAGTAAATAAATAAATAAATAAAGAGAGAGAGAGAGAGTGTGTGAGACTCCAGCTGGCCTACATATAGGTGTTATGATTGCCTTTCTCATTTCTCATCTATAAAATCCTCTCTTCCTTCCTTTCATTTCTACTCAACCCATACATTCAACAAATACAGAAGTGTGTAGAAATGGCAAGTTCCTCAAGTCATCATATTAGAAATATTTGTGTTTTCGGTGGATCTAGTCCTGGGAAAGAAAAGGAGTTTTTAGAATCAGCAAATCATCTTGGTCAGGTGCTAGCTGAGAGAAAGATTCATTTAGTGTATGGGGGAGGCAGTCTTGGGTTAATGGGAGGTGTGTCAATAGCTGCATTTTTAGGAGGTAGTCAAGTTTTAGGAATCGTCCCTGAAGCTTTGGCACAAGGGGACATCATTGGAAAAACAATTGGAGAGGAACTTCAGGTCTCCACAATGTTGGCTCGAATGAATGCAATGTTTAACCATGCTGATGCTTTCATTGCTTTACCAGGTGGTCTAGGCACATTGGAAGAGATCTTTCATATTTTCTCTTGGGCTCAATTGCACATTCACCATAAACCCATAGGTTTGTTAAATGTTAATGGTTATTATGATAAGTTGTTGTCTTTTCTTGATCATGCTGTGGAACAGGAATTTCTAACATCTTCTGCACGACAAATCATAATCTCTGCTACTACTGCTGAACAATTGATTGACCAACTACAATCTTTCATTCCTGTGATTGATCCTTCCATGAGTCGCATAAATTGGTCATCTACGGGAAGCCGTAAAAAGCTTAGATTGGATTTGAGCCTTCATTTGTGAAGTTTTATGTATTTTAGTTTTATTATTATGTTTTGTTATTTCTTATTTTTGTTTCAGTGTGTTTCAGGTTTTGTCAGTGTTCGTTATTTCAGGTGATATCTTTTATACTCTATCTTTCTACCTTAGAACATTGAGGACAATGTCTCGTTTTGGTTGGGGGGAGAGGGTAGTAGTTGATAAAAAAATAAAAAAATAAAAAAAAATTTCATTTCATAAAGCATGTGCATAATTGTTGTTACTAGGATGGCAGAGTAAAGGAGTTCTTTTGTTAAAGTGACTCTTGAGACGCATCTTAGTAACCATTCTTAACAAGGTCTATTATAATACTTCCTGAAATATTCAGGTTTACAAACTCTCGTATTGTTACCACTTAATTCTGCTCATATACTTATTTAACATGTATTTTTAAACCTTAATTTACACACACACACTTTAACATATGATTGTGGGTTGCATATTGGATTATTACATTATTTATGTTCTTTTGTTAAAGGTAACAACTAAGGGAAATGGATTGTATATAAAAAAAAATAAAAATAAAATAAAAAAAAAAGAAAAAAAAATGATGATAATAAAAATGTAGATAAGTTTGATTTCGTAGCCTCCTTAACCTAAGCAATTAAGCTCGTAGGGGTGTTTTAACACCTAATACCCTAAAGTCAACTGACTTGGGAGCTATTGGCCCAACGCTTGTTACATGGGTTGAGGAGAAAAGCTTAAGGGAATCAAACATTGCACTATCTACATATCAGTATCTGCGACCCGAGTTACTAAGCTCGTAGGGGTGTCTTAACACCTAATGCCCTAAGACCAACTGGTCTGGGAGTCATTAGCTGAAAGCTCGTTACATGGGTTAAAGATGCATGATGTTTTTAAAGTATATGTATATAGAGTTAAAAAAAAAGAAAAAAAAAAAGACAAAAATAGTAATCCCAACCCAAGGAAGTTAACCTTAAACATTAGAACAAAAATTTTGTTTTCTTCCAAGAAAAGCCCCATAATTATGTGTTGATACATTGAGCACAAAAGAAAGGTTTATTAATATCTTGTTAAGTGGTATTGAGCAGATATATATAAATTTAATGAGAGTTTGTTTATCTGGATAGATTAATGGAAGTTAAATGATGAATACCTTGCTTTGTGGAATTTGCAAATTGTTTTTCTATTTTACGCTTTGATTACTAGGGACTAGTAATAAGCTGGTTGGGGGGTGTGATTAGTACTTAAAAGTGTATTTTTATCATGGTTTTATATCATCATTTTGCACTTGAAGTATCAATAACTCCTTAACCAAAGCATGTTTTATAATAATATATCTAATAATATAAGATACCTTTAATTTGTGGTAAATGTCTATTTTTAATGCAGGCCTATCACATAAATGAAAGGATTGATTGATGACTTGAAGAACTTAAATTGCAAGGATAAAGAGATGGCCAAACTTAGAAAAGAGATGTCGGTGCAATCCAAACCGGAACACTGTTCGGTAATTGGGTCATATCTGGAGCTACAGATCTCAGATTTAGGTCCAATTTATATGGATGGAAAGGTAAGACATAGGCCTATAACTTTTATATGGAGCCCAAGATCTAAAAAGGCCATTATCAAGTCCAAATTGTAGCAACAACAAAGAAGCCCGAATCTGTCTTCCAGCCCGAGCACTGTTCGGTATTTTGGCCATATTTGGAGTTCTAGAAGTCCAAATGAGCTGAATTTTTTACACAAGAAAGCTGAGACAATTGCCTACAACTTTCATGTTTGCAACTAGCTCCAGTTTTGACGTTATCAATGACGTTTTGGGCAGACAAGAGAAGATAAGGATTGTCACCAAGTCAAAAGTTGGCCACCCACTTATCAATTAGTCATCAAATCAATAGTTCCCAATTTTGGCCTATAAAAGGAGGCATTTGCCATGCATTTAGGCATCTTGGTTTCCAGATCAAGATCATGCTCTTCCTTTCTCTCTTTGTATTTTTTGTAATGTTTATGCTTTGCTTTCATTAATATTAAGTTTATGCCTTTCATTTCCTTTCTTTTACTTAGTTAACTTTTATGTTCTTATTTTGTTTATCTATTTTGCTTTCTTTCATTATGTCTAGCTAAGTTAGTTATGTCAAGGTGAAAAGGTTACACTAATGGTGTAAGAATAAGTATACTGTAAACTTAATATGGACTTTAATGTTTGATACTAACATGTTTTATATTTGTTATCTTGTTCACTTTTTAATACTTTGCTTGTTAAATGACTAATCTTGATTTATGTTGTATAACACTTGGTACAACAAATGCTTGGCACTTTCATAGCCCATAATGTATGGTATAACCGACACCTGAGCTATGAAAGGAACTTGATTTGTTGTTAACATAAGTTATAATCATGAATGCTTGACGAGATTTACAAGTATTAGCATTAATTGAATAAGATGACTAATGTAATCATGTTAACAATATATAATCTGATTGGAACCTCCTTTGTGTGTGGTTTCCAATTCAATAATAAGAGTTTATACTATACTTGTTTGATATACCATTAGTGGAACCTCTAACCTTGACATTTGTTATTATTATTGTTTAATCCTTACATTAATTTTCCATCTCTAAGTTCTCATCATCATCATCTTCTTCTTCTTCTCTTTCTTTACTATTATTATTATTATTATTATTATTATTATTATTATTTGTAATATTATTATTATTATTATTAGTACTACTACTACTACTACTACTACTATTATTATTATTATTATTATTATTATTATTATTAGTACTACTACTAGTATTATTATTATTATTATTATTATTATTATTATTATTATTATTACTACTACTATTGTTGTTTTTGTTATTGTTGTTTTATAATTGTTGTTTATAATTTGTACAATTAACCTCCCTGTGGTTCGACCCCGGTCTTGCCGGGTTATTTATTACTTCGACACTCCTGCACTTGGGAGAAGACATCAACCTTTTAGTCGTGTCAAGTTTTTGGCGCCGTTGCCGGGGATTGTTTGAGTGATTTTTGCTAGTTTCTTCACCCCGGTCAAATGGCGGATAACGGTACTCCGTGACTTAAGTCGGTTCTTTCAGTTTCCCACAATTACTGATATCTGTGTATATATCTGTGCAATTCTTTGAATCTCTTTTCCAATTCTCATTTGAAAATGGACACTAATCTTGAAAAATTGAAAAAGTATTTTCCCGCTCTGCCTCAGAATGCGATTACAAAAATTTACCGTGCTAGATGTGCAAGATTGAGATTATTAATGAATCATGGAATTCCTGAAGATATTCGTTGGTTGATTGAAGCAAAGGTCCGATTATCAGGTGAGTCCTCTAACTTCTTCATTTCACACATGCCTGGAACAGGTAAAAGCACTTTTGCAAAGAAGCGTCATGCAAAACGACTGGATGTCTGTCATCGATGTGCTAGATGGACTTGTAATACACAATGTCGTTCTTTATGAATGGTATCTATAAACCGTGAAGATAAAATACAATTCATTAAGGATGGCCTGAGTAAGGAGTCTTTAGATAATCTTCTATTGACTCTTGAGACGCATCCTAGTGGAGATGTGCATCGTGCAATTCATGATTTATGGCCACTATTTCATAAAGAACATGATCAACTTAGTCTTGGGAATCTGACTAAAAAAGACCCTGTTTGCCAGTTTTTAAGAAAACTGGATGGGAAGCCTATCCCCGACCCATAGAGGGCGTTTAAGCCGTTCTTGGACGTAAAACCAAGGGAAGATGTGAGCCACAATCACAACTACTTGTACATACACATGCTTTTTTCAAAAGTAAATAAATAAATAAATAAAGAGAGAGAGAGAGAGTGTGTGAGACTCCAGCTGGCCTACATATAGGTGTTATGATTGCCTTTCTCATTTCTCATCTATAAAATCCTCTCTTCCTTCCTTTCATTTCTACTCAACCCATACATTCAACAAATACAGAAGTGTGTAGAAATGGCAAGTTCCTCAAGTCATCATATTAGAAATATTTGTGTTTTCGGTGGATCTAGTCCTGGGAAAGAAAAGGAGTTTTTAGAATCAGCAAATCATCTTGGTCAGGTGCTAGCTGAGAGAAAGATTCATTTAGTGTATGGGGGAGGCAGTCTTGGGTTAATGGGAGGTGTGTCAATAGCTGCATTTTTAGGAGGTAGTCAAGTTTTAGGAATCGTCCCTGAAGCTTTGGCACAAGGGGACATCATTGGAAAAACAATTGGAGAGGAACTTCAGGTCTCCACAATGTTGGCTCGAATGAATGCAATGTTTAACCATGCTGATGCTTTCATTGCTTTACCAGGTGGTCTAGGCACATTGGAAGAGATCTTTCATATTTTCTCTTGGGCTCAATTGCACATTCACCATAAACCCATAGGTTTGTTAAATGTTAATGGTTATTATGATAAGTTGTTGTCTTTTCTTGATCATGCTGTGGAACAGGAATTTCTAACATCTTCTGCACGACAAATCATAATCTCTGCTACTACTGCTGAACAATTGATTGACCAACTACAATCTTTCATTCCTGTGATTGATCCTTCCATGAGTCGCATAAATTGGTCATCTACGGGAAGCCGTAAAAAGCTTAGATTGGATTTGAGCCTTCATTTGTGAAGTTTTATGTATTTTAGTTTTATTATTATGTTTTGTTATTTCTTATTTTTGTTTCAGTGTGTTTCAGGTTTTGTCAGTGTTCGTTATTTCAGGTGATATCTTTTATACTCTATCTTTCTACCTTAGAACATTGAGGACAATGTCTCGTTTTGGTTGGGGGGAGAGGGTAGTAGTTGATAAAAAAATAAAAAAATAAAAAAAAATTTCATTTCATAAAGCATGTGCATAATTGTTGTTACTAGGATGGCAGAGTAAAGGAGTTCTTTTGTTAAAGTGACTCTTGAGACGCATCTTAGTAACCATTCTTAACAAGGTCTATTATAATACTTCCTGAAATATTCAGGTTTACAAACTCTCGTATTGTTACCACTTAATTCTACTCATATATTTATTTAACATGTATTTTTAAACCTTAATTTACACACACACACTTTAACATATGATTGTGGGTTGCATATTGGATTATTACATTATTTATGTTCTTTTGTTAAAGGTAACAACTAAGGGAAAGGGATTGTATATAAAAAAAAATAAAAAAAAATAAAAAAAAAGAAAAAAAAATGATGATAATAAAAATGTAGATAAGTTTGATTTCGTAGCCTCCTTAACCTAAGCAATTAAGCTCGTAGGGGTGTTTTAACACCTAATACCCTAAAGTCAACTGACTTGGGAGCTATTGGCCCAACGCTTGTTACATGGGTTGAGGAGAAAAGCTTAAGGGAATCAAACATTGCACTATCTACATATCAGTATCTGCGACCCGAGTTACTAAGCTCGTAGGGGTGTCTTAACACCTAATGCCCTAAGACCAACTGGTCTGGGAGTCATTAGCTGAAAGCTCGTTACATGGGTTAAAGATGCATGATGTTTTTAAAGTATATGTATATAGAGTTAAAAAAAAAAGACAAAAAAAAGACAAAAATAGTAATCCCAACCCAAGGAAGTTAACCTTAAACATTAGAACAAAAATTTTGTTTTCTTCCAAGAAAAGCCCCATAATTATGTGTTGATACATTGAGCACAAAAGAAAGGTTTATTAATATCTTGTTAAGTGGTATTGAGCAGATATATATAAATTTAATGAGAGTTTGTTTATCTGGATAGATTAATGGAAGTTAAATGATGAATACCTTGCTTTGTGGAATTTGCAAATTGTTTTTCTATTTTACGCTTTGATTACTAGGGACTAGTAATAAGCTGGTTGGGGGGTGTGATTAGTACTTAAAAGTGCATTTTTATCATGGTTTTATATCATCATTTTGCACTTGAAGTATCAATAACTCCTTAACCAAAGCATGTTTTATAATAATATATCTAATAATATAAGATACCTTTAATTTGTGGTAAATGTCTATTTTTAATGCAGGCCTATCACATAAATGAAAGGATTGATTGATGACTTGAAGAACTTAAATTGCAAGGATAAAGAGATGGCCAAACTTAGAAAAGAGATGTCGGTGCAATCCAAACCGGAACACTGTTCGGTAATTGAGTCATATCTGGAGCTACAGATCTCAGATTTAGGTCCAATTTATATGGATGGAAAGGTAAGACATAGGCCTATAACTTTTATATGGAGCCCAAGATCTAAAAAGGCCATTATCAAGTCCAAATTGTAGCAACAACAAAGAAGCCCGAATCTGTCTTCCAGCCCGAGCACTGTTCGGTATTTTGGCCATATGTGGAGTTCTAGAAGTCCAAATGAGCTGAAGTTTTTACACAAGAAAGCTGAGACAATTGCCTACAACTTTCATGTTTGCAACTAGCTCCAGTTTTGACGTTATCAATGATGTTTTGGGCAGACAAGAGAAGATAAGGATTGTCACCAAGTCAAAAGTTGGCCACCCACTTATCAATTAGTCATCAAATCAATAGTTCCCAATTTTGGCCTATAAAAGGAGGCATTTGCCATGCATTTAGGCATCTTGGTTTCCAGATCAAGATCATGCTCTTCCTTTCTCTCTTTGTATTTTTTGTAATGTTTATGCTTTGCTTTCATTAATATTAAGTTTATGCCTTTCATTTCCTTTCTTTTACTTAGTTAACTTTTATGTTCTTATTTTGTTTATCTATTTTGCTTTCTTTCATTATGTCTAGCTAAGTTAGTTATGTCAAGGTGAAAAGGTTACACTAATGGTGTAAGAATAAGTATACTGTAAACTTAATATGGACTTTAATGTTTGATACTAACATGTTTTATATTTGTTATCTTGTTCACTCTTTAATACTTTGCTTGTTAAATGACTAATCTTGATTTATGTTGTATAACACTTGGTACAACAAATGCTTGGCACTTTCATAGCCCATAATGTATGGTATAACCGACACCTGAGCTATGAAAGGAACTTGATTTGTTGTTAACATAAGTTATAATCATGAATGCTTGACGAGATTTACAAGTATTAGCATTAATTGAATAAGATGACTAATGTAATCATGTTAACAATATATAATCTGATTGGAACCTCCTTTGTGTGTGGTTTCCAATTCAATAATAAGAGTTTATACTATACTTGTTTGATATACCATTAGTGGAACCTTTAACCTTGACATTTGTTATTATTATTGTTTAATCCTTACATTAATTTTCCATCTCTAAGTTCTCATCATCATCATCTTCTTCTTCTTCTCTTTCTTTACTATTATTATTATTATTATTATTATTATTATTATTATTATTTGTAATATTATTATTATTATTATTAGTACTATTACTACTACTACTACTATTATTATTATTATTATTATTATTATTATTATTATTATTATTAGTACTACTACTAGTATTATTATTATTATTATTATTATTATTATTATTATTATTATTATTATTATTATTACTATTGTTGTTTTTGTTATTGTTGTTTTATAATTGTTGTTTATAATTTGTACAATTAACCTCCCTGTGGTTCGACCCCGGTCTTGCCGGGTTATTTATTACTTCGACACTCCTGCACTTGGGAGAAGACATCAACCTTTTAGTCGTGTCACTCTTGCATCTCCATCCAGCTCTCGAATTATGCAATTACATGATTGTCTTCAGGATATTCGCCAAGGTGATGATTCTGTCACCACCTGTTTGCAGAAAGCTAAGGGGTTTTTTGATGAACTCGGTCTCACAGGTCACCTCATCTCTCTTACGGACTTTAATTTATATGTTTTTCAAGGTCTCCAAAGTGACTTTAATGATTTTGTTATAAGTTTGTAAAAAAAAGTTGACCCTCTATCATATTTTGAGTCTGTATACGCCTATCTACTTATGAATTTTTACGTCGGAGCTCCCTTTAATTCAGTCCCCCTTTAGCTTTTGTTGCCCAGTAGGCATTTTTAGGGTTTAATGGCACTAGTTCTTCCTCTCAGTAGGGCAAAGGAAGACGTAATAGCTAGCATAACATACGCCCCTTCTTTACCCAATATCATGACAACATTTTTAGAGGAGGAAACAATGGTTATAACTAGTAACAAAACTATCCAGACTGGCAATAAAACATATCCAAAGCTGGTTAGTGGGGGCACCAGCTAAAGTGTTAACTCTGCAACATGTTTGGACATTCCGCACAGCAGTGCTCACAACTTGTGCACTATGAAAATCAAGCATTGACTAATCTTCTTTTCAATGATGCTTTAACAGCAGCAAATTTTGTCACTTAGTTTCCTGACACCAGTGCAAATTAGTATGTTACTCCAAATATTACCGATATTACACATGTAGAACCCTATCTTAATAATGATCAATTATATGTTGGTGATGTTAAGGAACTTCTCATTTCTAATACAACCCATAATATCTTATGTACCCCTAAACAAGCCTTTACTTTGTCTAATATATTGCATGAACCATAAATTAAGAAATAACTTTTATCTGTTCAATAATTATACCATGAAAACTATGTTTTTTTTTTAACTTTACTTTTTGTTTTCCATGTTAAATATCTCATAACCAAGGCAGTTCTGCTTTTTGATAAGAGTAAAGATGGTCTCTATGTCCTTTTAGAGTCTTATATCATGTTTCTGCCTCAAGTTTTTTTATCTGTTAACTTATCCATTTATATTGATGTTTGGTATTATCAACTTAGTTACCCAAACTAACAGGTTATGAGTCTCTTGGCATCAAATAAAAAGGTCACTTATGTATACCGTTCTTTAAATTTTCAATGTCTAGCATGCCTCTTAGAAAAAGCATCACGTTTGTCATTAGGACTTACAGGTCATAAAATATCTGCTCCACTTGAATTAATTTTTAGTGATGATTAGGGTCTTGCCTCTATTTTATCTTCTGATGGTATCCAATTTTTTATGATCTTTATGGATGCACATATAAAATTTATTTGATTTTATCCTCTTTGTGCAAAATCTGACGTGTTTAGTATGTTTCACTAATTTCAAGTCTTGGTAGGATGATAATTTTCTTGCAAAATAAAATCGATTCAAACTTATTAAGGTGGTGAATATCGTAAATTAAATTCCTTCTTTCAAAATTTTAGTATTCATCATCGCATAATATGTCTACACACATATAAATAGAATGGTATTATTAAGCGTCGTCATCGTCATATCATTGAAACTAGTCTTCCATTACGTGAGCACTGTAAAACATCTTTAAATTTCCAGAATTATGCATTTGAAACCTTGTTTTATCTTATTAATCATATGCCAATATCGGTCTTACGAAACAAATCTCCATTTGAATGTATGTTTCATCAAACAACTTATTATAGTTTTTTGCGCATTTTTGGATGCTTTCCCCCCCTCCATATAATGCTTATAAGTTAGATTTTTGTTATACTCCATGTGTTTTTCTAGGGTATTGCCTATGTCATATAAGGTATCATTGTCTCGACTTGTCTTTCGATAATGTCTACATCTCAAGTCATATTCATTTTCATGAACAATTTTTTTTCTTTCTTAATACTGAATATGTTTCTACCATACCTAATTATTACCACAGTTGGCATCTCCCTTCCATCTTTCTACCTTAACACACTTTCCATCAACCATAACATCATCAACCTTGTATCAATAGGTCCTCTTACCACTAGTTGTCGCTATGTTTATTGATCATTTTATAGATTCAGGTTCTGCAACTCTGGACATCACATCCATTTGGTTTGTTACACCTTTTGTTATGCCCTCTGTTGTGCCTATTAGGAAGCAATCTGGCTCACCGTCTAGTCTATTATCTTTCTCACAGTGTCACACTTTGTCTCTGTCAGCTTTAAATTTGTATGTTGATCTCTCTAGTTACTGCTACCTATAGTAGCCCACGCTAGTAAGGTCTGTTGTGCTAGTGGTTTTTCATCATACCAAATGGTGTTGCGCCCCTGACAGCAGAGGTCTGCCAACCTAAACTTCGTTTCTACTTCTTTGTTGTAGTCATACTCATAAGTAACTTGTTTTTCTACTCACAAACCTTTAAATTTCAAAGATGTTAACTAATTTTTGTGTGGGCAATGTGTTATGAAATCTAAAATTGTAGTCTTACATGTCAATAACATTTTGTCCTTGAATTCATTTGAATCTTCCATGAATGTTATTGGTTACTATTGGGCTTACAAAATCAAATGACGGGTCAATGGTGTTATTGATCATTACAATGCGTGTTTGGTTGAGTGCATATTCACTCAATAAGAAGGTATCAATTACTCAAAAACCTTCCATCATGTTCTTAAATCGACTACTATTCAGCTCATCTTTATCATTGGTGCATCTAACTATTGATAGATGCGTCAATTTGATATGCATAATACCTTCCTCAATGGTTCCCTTCAAGAGGTTGTTTATTTGCAACAACCCACAAGTTTTGTTGGCCTTACTCTGCCCATTCATATATGTCACCTTCACAAGTCCATTTATGACTTAAAATAAGCTTTGTGGGCATGGTACACATGAATGAGTGACTTTCTTATGTCGATTAGCTTTCACGTTCCCAAGATTGATACCTCTTTATTTATTCTAATTATGAATCATAAAGTCTATTATCTACTTGTCTATGTAGATGATATTCTGCTTACTGGTAATAATTCTACTATGATTCACTGCCTTATTAGTTTGCTGAGTTAAGAATTTAAACTCTAAAATTTAGGTAATGCTCATTATTTTTTATGAATTAAGGTCACTCTCACCAGCATGGGGCTTATGCTTAGTCAACACAAATATGCTCTTGATGTTCTTAGTCGAGCTGGTATGTCATCCTATAAGCCTGTTGGTACACCGACTTCTATTTCAAAGGTCAATCTACAGCCTAATGATTTATATTATTGTTTCAACTAAGATCACGAGGATATAAAAACAAGATACAATGAAAGAATTATGACAAGAATAGTGCTACAGTTTAATTTTGTCTATTACAATCCTTTGGTTTTTCAAAAAAGATATAAACTTAAGCTTTCTTGTTCGAATGAAAGCATATGTATATTGATTAAGCTACACATTCACTAGAATATGTGGAAGGAAAGACCCTAATACTGGCTAGATCATGGTCATGCATTTTGACTAGTATCATGTCTAATTTGAGTACTACAATTATAGGATATGATTTTGTTTTCGTTCCTTGTAAAACTTCCTCTTTCTCTATTACAAATCTGTAGAATAGAGCATCAAAGACTGCAAAAATCTCTTATAATTTTTATATACCATTCTTTGTAAATTTTCATTCTATTAGAGCAAGTTATTTTGAAAATTCTTCCAATAATCATAGTGCATCCTTTTAAGTATTCATGACAATTAGAAGCTACCATTGATTTGGCATACTTCATCCAGCCTTGTTAAGTTTTTTTAGTTGTCTAACCTATTTAGGTTCATAACACATATGATACTTTAGTCTAATATCCACGAGACCACGTGTGGTCTATCATTTCTCTTAGTTTGTTATTAGTAATAAAGTTTTAAAAATCGAAGTAGCTTGAAAAGATTTTTAGGTTAGATAGTCGGTTAATTAATTGACTCTAACAATTTCATTCATTATCCCTAACCAAGGTGGTTGATAGCTTGTATTTAGTGCTTAGTAAATCAAGGTGATTTATAGCTAATACTTACAAAAGGTTCTCTTTGGTAGAGGTGGAGGCTCTTTAATGCTTCAATAAATATCTTTTTAAATAGAAAAAATATAATAATATTCTAAAAAAGTGCTCTATATATATAGTAGAGAATGAAGATTATAAACCTTTGTTATGAATGTCTCATGTGTATTTATAGCTTATAAGTTTTGTCTTTTTATGAAGAAGAAGAACTAGAGTATAATTTTATCTTTATGATATTAATTTTGAGTTGTATTGTGAGTTGTATTCCACTCATTTTATCTAGCTAAAAATTGGTGACATGAAAGACTTTAATACATCTAATGGTCTTGGTGAAGTATAGACTTGTTTAATTAAGACTATTTGTTAAAAAATAATTCATATATGATTTCATATAAAAAAAATTATAGAATTGATGGTGTTAGACCCAATCATCTATTGGGTCTAACCAGTGTCAAAACCAACATACCTGAGATAAACACACTGCCAAGCTCATTTATAGCTAGGTCTGGCTAATGTCAAACCCAACACGTCTAGGCTAGGCACACTACCAAACTCATTTATAGCTAGGTCTGGCTAATGTCAAACCCAACACGTCTAGGCTAGGCACACTACCAAACTCATCCACTGCTGGGTCTGGCTAGCACTAGACCTCTCAAATTTAGGGCTTGGCACATTACCAAGCCAATCATGCTTGGGTTTTGTATTGGTCATGCCCAATACGCGTGGGTCTTAGTACACTACCACACTTAATCATGACTATATTTGGTTAGCATTAGACCTAACGCTTAGACCTAATGTGTCTGAGGCTTGGCACACTGTCAAACCCAATCATTATTAGTTCTGGTTAACAATAGACTCCACATGTTAAAAAAGGTTGTTTTGTTATAAACAAATAAAAGAAAAACTAATGTTTATTTTTTAATTTGCTGTTTAAATTCGCAACTAAAAAAATATAATATAGTCTCTTCTAACTAACTCTAATGGACTCATTTTGGGTTGCAAGCTAATAGGCTTAAATTGGTAATTAACTTATATAAGTTTAATAATGAAATAAACTCCTAAACAATGTCTAATAGGTTACAACAAATTAAAATTAAAAAATAATTATTCAACATTAAATAAATAAATAAAATAGGATAATAGAAACAAAGTTTTCTTGCTAAAATTTCTCCATGTAACCCAAATCTCTAATTTTCACACATTCTTGATAGAATTTAATCCTAAATTCAAACACATCATTATCTCCCGCCTAAATGAATTAATAAGCCTACCATATATGGTTGGAAAGCTTGAGATGTCAACTTTCCATCCCAACTTGAATCAAAGTAAATATTCATTTGTACCTTCATATATGTTATAAACAGTACACAAAGATCTAGTTTAATAGCTTTGATAAGATTCATCTAGTAAATTCGATCTTCTTAAATAATATATACTAAAACTTCATTTGACCTGAAAATTTGCCATAATATATTTTCATATGTCTAATATCTTCTTGTAAAATTTTAGCTCGATTTGATATATGATTTGAGAGATATATTTGATCTCGCAAAACTAGTGAACAAATATTTTAAGGCTAAATTAGAACCTGACTTGGTTTTATAAAATGTCTCCCAAAAAGTTATTCAACAAATTATACAAAGTTCATTGAAACAGTTTTACTAGGTGTTCACTCTTCTATATTCACCGCTACTGGTTTTGTCATGTAAAAGACTCCAATTTCTCTTTTACTTTTTTTATTCTAATATTTTTAACTACATGTCTAGATATAAACAAGTTTTTTCTACTCTTAAACCTTACCTACCAAATCAATTCATTATCATAACAAATAAGAACAAATTGCTTATTAAAGGTATTAAGATAATCTGTTTAAATAACAATTCTACTAGGCCTTTATCCCTCACTAATACCTTTTATGTACAAAAGTTAATGGCAAATTGAATTTTTGTTAGACATATGATGGTCAAAATTGCATGATTCAATTTTCTCTTTATGGTTGTGATATCCAGGACCTCTCAATAGGGAAAATGATATGGAAAGGGCATAAGTAAAGATGTTTATTCCAATTTGATTCCACACCAATATCATTGAAATTTTTAGTTTTTCAAAAAAAAAAAATTCTAGAAAAACTTGGAGCCTTTAACACCATAATCTTATATACTCTTATGCAAAAAAGCTTGAACATGTATTTAAATTTGATTTTTTTTCCAGATAAACTAAATATAAACTATATGATTTTTTAGAAACATTATCAAAGTTGTGTTATTGGTAAAGCATCTAAATTGCCTTTTAATATTAGCACTTCTCATTTTAATATACCATTTAATCTAATACATTGTGATTTGTGGATATCTTCACCAATTTCCTTTTGCTTAGGGTATTGTTATTTTGTTTTGTTTATTAATCAATATACACATTTTATCATAATGATTAAAACACAATCTCAAAAAACTTAATCACATTAGCTAACTTGATTGATAATAAAATTTGTACAACACTATTAGAATACTGAGTGTGTAAAAGCTAACCAACTTTCTCTCTATATAAATAGTTATACATGTAGAATAAGACATTATGAACTATAGAAATCTTTTATAATTTCTCTTTAAATGCATAATTTTTTCTTTATAAAATTTGTAAGAACCTATTCAATAATTTGAATCTATATAAATATTGTATCCATATGAGCTTTATAATTGTTAAATAATCATTTAGGAAAAAAAGTTTTAAAGAAAAGATACAGTGTTAGGATTCAAACTTATTATTACTTTGTTAAAAAAAAACCTCTACAAATAATTTCATATTAATTCTTTTGATTTTTAAGGGTAAGAATATCATTCATGTGTTAGCTAATGTGAAAATACGCTAATTCTATTCTTGTTTCAAATTTTAGATCATTCATTTATATTTAGATTGGTATTTATAGAAAAAAAATAACATTGTAACCTTTTTTTTATAAGTAAAAGCATAACAACACCTATTAAAGATGAAATAAAATAAAAAATAAATTCAAAGAATATAGTAACAACAATTACCAAAAATCAATAGAATTGTGACACTATAAAATTATATAGATATACAAAACTAATAACCAAAATTAAAGCATAAAGTTTTTTTTATAATTTTATAGAATTAATCAAAATATATGTAAGTTAATATGGATGTTTATTGTAAAAAAAAAAATCTTTTCATATTTATGTTGATTTAAACAAATACAAAAGGGTATAACTGTCATCTTTGGCGTTTAAAGTGAAAAGGCATGGTAGAATTTTTATTTTTTTAATTTTGGGTGAAAGTGAGTAAGGATTGCCGGTAAAGTTCATAATCCAGCTAATGCCTAATGGTGCCGTGTATTGGTTCAAGTTCAATCCATTTCCCACCACTAGAAGAAAGGAGTTAAAAATAGTAACTAGAGTAGCAACACAGGGTTAAGGGATTCGGAGGTGGGGCCCGGAAAAGATTCGGTCAGACGGATTTGGAGCGACGCCGAGGGCGGTCAATGCGGAGGTGAGAGGTCTCGGCCAGGTGTGGGCGGCGTCTAAGAGGAAGAGCGCGTGATGTTGTTGAAGAGGATGTCACAGGTAGAGGACACAGTACTCCGCAATTCGTGCGCATCGTTTTCTTTATGACAAAACGATGCACCGACTCCCTGCCATGCCACGTGCGCACGTGACCCCTTAATCCCACTCCCACCCCCTTGTTATTCCCATCTCTGACTCTCTCAACCTTTTTAATTATGTATTAAATAAATAGTTATTTTTTAATTTCAGAGAGCACAATTTAATAATCATAGTGCCACCTGCTTTGCCTGCTTGTCTTTTCAAGACACTGTTTGTTAACGTTGTTCAGTTCAATTGTTTAATTGTTTTTTACTTTTAAAAAATTTAAAACATCATTTTCTAGGTGTTTTTAAAAATCTAATATACTGGCATTAAAAACGAAAAAAAATCTAGAAAATAATATTTTTAATTAAAAAATATTCTTACAAGACAATCTTACACAACATTATCAAACACATTCTAACTTACTAAAATAATTATAAAGAATTAAATTATTTTAATTTTTAGGATTTTGCCTTCAATTTTCCATTTGAATTAGTGAATAGCATGATTTTAATCCTACTTGTATGTGATTTTGAGAATTGATTTGTTCCAAGTGACACCTTTTTAACAAGTAATTGGGAAGTAAATAAAATAAGCTAGCCTTGCTAATATTTCGATGAATATATGAAAATAATAAGAATTTATTTGACTAAACAAATAATATCCTGCTTGAAGAAGATGGTTTTGATCATATACAGCATAACTAAAATCTGTGTGCTCTAGTCAACTAAACAGTAAAAGGATTAAGTAAATAAGGAATGCCTGCATTATTATTATTATTATTATTGTTTACCTTAATTTTCCAGCCAATACAGAGATAAATATTTTCTGTAATTACAAAAAAACAAAAAGTATATTATACAACAGGCAATAATCTTGTTCATCTCTAAAATAGTTGATACGAATTTGATATATTTAAAAGCAATTTTTTTTATAAGTTTAGAACTGTGTTTCATTTTATATAAATAAATTTTTTATCTAAAAATAATTTTTTAAATTATTTTAATGTGTTAATGTTAAGAATAATTCTTAATAAAATTATTTTAAATTATTTTAATATGCTCACAGACAACTATTAATAATTATTTAACTGAAAAATTATAATTAAAAGACCAATTATTAGCGAGAAAAATCATCAAAGCAATAATCTAAATCAATAAAAACAGCATGCCTATTGTGGAAAGCAACAGGCGAAGCTGTGATCTTCCTTTTCTTTTTTTTTCTTTTTTTCTAAATTATAAATATTTAAATCACCTTAACTAATCTATAAAAACCTAGACTAAATTATAAAATTATTTTTGATATTTGTATATTAAAATAATTTAAAAAATTAAAAATATATTAATTTAAAATAAATAAAAATAAATTTAATAAAAAATATTTTTAAAATATAAAAATAGCCTAGACTAAAAAGTTAAGAAAAAGAGAGGTGACGAAGCGGCCACAAACACTGCCTAGTCCTTTTACATTCCAGCCGTACAAAGTTTATTATGATCAGCCCTCAACTCCGTCCTTACAAAACTGACATTACAACATTATTATATCCCATTAAAATATCAATCCAAATCTAATCTCCAGAGGGCTTCCCGTCGCTTTTGACCAGTAAAGATTCTGTTCAATGCCAAACAGTCCCAGCTGATTACACTTTTTTCCTTTTTATTATTATTATGATCAGTAATTAGTGAAGGGTGAAACACTAGGTGGTGTTTGGTGATGTTAACTTGAGAGAAACACCGAATTAACCAAGGTAGATAGACAGATAGCCACCATCCAAAGCAAAAGGAGTTGAATATGATATAATCACCAAGTTCTATGAAAAGGGGAGACTGTTGCACATGGATGGATGCTTATGATTCCTTGTATTCAGAGCAATGCCTCGTCTCAGGCTTCCAAACCATGCTTGCTGTGTTCACACACTCCACACTCGAAGATCCATGAGCTTCTTCTTGCCGCCATCCCTGATCATTCATTCCCCTCGTCTTTTTCATTTAACACCTGTTGCCTGTTAAAGCTGTGGTTGTGTTCATTTTTCATGAAATTTTAATTTTTTTCGAATGATTTTACCATGTGTTTATGTATTGTTTTGATGTAAAGATTAAAAAAAAAACATTTTTAAAAAATATTATATTTTCAAAAAATCCCTTATAGATTATATTTTTACATAAGTTTTCTTTCTTTTGTAATATAAGAGTATATTTTTATTCAAACAATTTATAATAACTGAGTTTAAAATTCCCTTTTCAATGGTATTTTTAATGTATTTAATACATTTTTTAAATGACTTTTACCCTCAATAATTAATTAAGCAAGATTTAATAGTGAGATTTTTTTTGTTTGTAATTTTTAATTTATGTATGTATCCAGCATGCATGTATTTTTATTAATTACATGAATCTTAAATTTAACAACTATATTAATTTTTAATAATTTTAAAAAAACTCAAACTCATAATTATTAAAAAATAAATTTAAAACCTATCAATTAACTTACATTTAAAATTATATTTTTCCTCTTCTAATGATACGATATTCCAGTGAAATCAAGTATTTCGAATATAAATATGACCACCAACTTATTAAGGATGAGGATATGGCAGTCTATAAATAAAATTCTCAATAATTAAACATAATTTTTTCGTTAGTGATTAGTTATCATTCATAATCCATTTTATTACTTACCAATTGCCCTGTTAATATATATATATATATATATATATATATATATATGGAGAGAGATTTAGCATGAGAATTATTTATAAATAATTTACTATTTTAAACTAAACATAGGAGGAAGACAAGGGAGACAAAAGAGGAGTCGATTTATGCAAATTCAAAATCGTTGAAGCTAGCACGTAGCTGTTAGTCGACGGCAATGAGTTGTCGAAATGTACCAAGAATTTAATGGCGATTGGGGTACAAATTAATTTCAAGTCTATCAAAAGAGTAGCAATTCAATACTGTACCACACCGTCACGAGGCCAACGTCAACAGCCTGATTTTTATTTTATTTTTCTCAATTCTTTAGAGATTTTTGAGAAACAGATTCAAATTGTATTTCTTTAAATTTTATTAAAAATTATATTTTTAATTTTTTTTAATGTCCTGATATCTCTTCGATCTTATTTACAAATTATTATATATTATGCAATAAGCTACTAGTTATAATCCCTGTATTTTGTTGCAGGTTATATATTTTTAGTTTTTATAAAAAAGTTATATATAGGTTTTTTTTGTTGTTTAAAAAATTCAAATTTAAATAAAAAAAGTGTGCATATATATAATTAAATAAATCAAAAACTATTTGCATGAATAAATAAATAAAAAGTTATTAGCGACACTAAAACTAAAACTTGAAAAATCAAAAATTAGTTGTAATTCAGGATATTTAATTTTGAAAAATAAAATATTTACCTAGTTGTGTTTGCTAAATTTATTTGTTGAAATAATTTTTTATTTAAATAAGTAATAATAAAAATAGAGACACAAATAAAATTGATCAAATAAAATAAAAGGGGAGCAAAATTATTCAAAGCTGCATGTATTAGAAAAATTATAAGAAAATAAATTTTATTTATTTTAAAAAATAAAGGTCATTCATATAAAGGATTAAAAAAAATATAGAAAAATTAGAAAAATATTTCAAATTTAAATGTATAACTAAAAATAATAATTATCATTCAAAAGAAGCTATTCAAACAAAATTAAAGAGAGAAAGGATACCAATAAATATAAATTAAAAAAATTTAAAGAAAAAACCATAAAAATTATTAATAAAAAAAATAAAAAAATAAAAAAGCAAAGACTAGTCCAGCTGCCTAATCATTTTAGTAAGGCTTGTACGACTGAGACTTTAATTTTTTTTATTTACAATAAAGGAGAATTTTTTTGTAAAAAATCAAACGATACATTATATGATTTGCTCATATTTGAACTATTATAATAACTGAAAAATCAAGGTTTAAGTTTTTTTACCCAAGAATTATTTTTGAACCAAAACATTTATAAAAGCATCGTATAAATTGTGATAAATCTATTCATGGCTTCAAAAACCAAAAAAGTCACCTAAAAACTGAAATCAGCCAAAATTTAACCCGAGTTTAGATATGTTTTTTCACGGGCTTTAAAGGTATAAAAATAACTAAAATAAACTTTTTTCATCAAATAAAATAATTTGATATAAATATAGTCTGTTTTGATGTCCTATATCGATGTTAATGTCATTTTTCTCTCTCTACCCATGAATCTAACGACCTCTTTTTTTTTTCTCTTTTTTTCAATTAATGTCTAAAAAATAATAAAAATAATCTTTTATATTAAAATTGAGTTGAAAAGATGTTGAGGTATTGAAATTGAATAATTTGAATGATTTTTAAAGTTTAATGATCAAAATATATTTTTTACTAAACTTATAACATGACATTCATGTTTGATGTCCTTTTTATTGGATTGGAGATATTTTTTATTTATGTGGGGATATTCAAGCTAGTTTTAATATACCTTAACTAATTTCTATAAATTTTAAAATTAACAATTATATAAATATTTGATAATTATTAATATTAACAACTTCAGGTTTTAACTGGAATCACATGAAAAGCGAACTTTTAGTCCCAGTTACTTATCAGAGAGCCACCTCCCACCTATATGATTATGATTGTACGTGGAATAACTCTTAACAGCTCACCCCGTTGTAGATTTTGTTCACTATTCATTGGATTGGGGTCTTTGTGATTATTTTTCGTGGTATCCTTGTTGACCTTGTCATCGAAACAAGGCCTTTACAGAAGGCAGCATGAGGAAATAGTGCCTGCAAAACCAAGTCAAGAACAACCAAAACCTAACCTCAACACCAAAAAACCGAGATTTCCAACAAAGAAAAGGGACAGAATAGCAATTTCGCGATACAGAAGAGAAATCAGAACAACAAATTTCTACCTCTCCCTTCTCTATTCTTGGCAAGGAGACAGAGAGAGTGAAGATAACAGCTGTCCCCACCCCCTTTTTTTCATGGTTTTAAGTCGACGCCAGAAGAAAACAAATTAAGAAAAGAAAACATCCCCTTGGACCCCCTCTCTTTGCCCTTGCCCTTCCTTTTAACCCCAGACCTCTTTGATCGAGATCACCAACCCGTATTACTACAGGGGCAAGCATAAAGAACTGGACACGCATATTGAGAGAGTCATCTCATCAAGAGAAACAAAGGAAAAGGGTCCATTCACCTTTGTGGCTCTTGAAGAGAATTTACTAAAGAGAAAGTAAAAAAGAAAGGAGAAAGAACAGGATATAAATAAGCAGGCAAGTGCAAAACAAGGTTTGTGTAGGCAGTGTTTCAACAGGTGAAGATAGAAAAAAACAAAAGAAACGCTTAAAAGGGTTTCTGTTTCCAAAGGCAAACTGTAAGTGTGGAGTGAAAGAGCTTAAAACAAAGGGGAAAAAAGGACTTACACCTCCATATAGCGAGATAAAGAGAGAGGGACTTCTAGAGAGAGAGAGAGAGACAGAGATGGTGGGCTCAGGAGGAGCAGATAGGAGCAAAGAAGCTGTTGGGATGATGGCCCTTCATGAGGCCCTTAGAAGCGTCTGTCTCAACTCAGACTGGACTTACTCTGTCTTCTGGACTATTCGTCCTCGCCCGTATATGTCTTCCTTTTTGTGTTAAAGATTCTAACTTTCTATCTCTATAGTACTGTTCAATCTGTTTCGTGCTCTGCAAATTCTGTCTTTCAACTGTTTACTTGAATGGGTTGTCTTTCTTTTTTGCAGAAGAGTTAGGGGTGGTAATGGTTGCAAGGTTGGAGATGATAATGGAAGCTTGTGAGTTTTTACTTTTTTTTCCCCTTCCATATTCTCTTTTTGTTTCGAAGAAAACAAAGAAAATGGGGACGATAGTGGACCGATAATCTAATAAGTTGTGATTCTTTGTACTTTTCCTAGTATATGACAAGGTTCCCTAAAGTTAGAGCTTCGTTACTTCATTCTTCTTCTTTTTTCTCTGATTTTTTTCTCAGTAACCAAACAAAGCATTACTCTTTTGCTTCTTGAAAGAAACACGCAGGACATAGATTGTTGACTCGTGTAATCAAGCACCATGTTTAATCAATACGTACATGTTAATTACAAATGGGTTTGATCAATTACGATAAGTACGTGATTATTCAATTTGCAAGCAAGTGGAGTCTTGGTCTTTTAATATGAATTTAATTGTTGACTAATTGACTTGTGAAGGATGTTGATGTGGGAAGATGGGTTTTGTCGAGGGAGAGTTGGAGATTGTCTGGAAGAAATTGACGGAGAGGATCCTGTCAGGAAGGCATTCAGCAAAATGTCCATTCAGTTATATAATTATGGAGAAGGGTGGGTACTGGGTAGGTGCTATTATTTTGGTTTAAATTCTCACTCTCTCTGAATGAAAGGAAGTCTTCTCTATCTAGTAAAGTGGTTAGAGAGCAAAAATCAGAAAGTGAAAAACATATGCTGTTCATGTGTTTTGATTGGTTTTTATTTCTTCTGAGCAGGTTAATGGGAAAGGTTGCTTCAGATAAGTGCCATAAATGGGTCTTCAAAGAACCTACTGAATGTGAACCAAATATTTCCAACTACTGGCAAAGTTCATTTGATGCTGTATGCAACAATACCCATAAATCCTCCTCTTGTTTATCTTTTTTTCTTGCTTGCCTGATAAGTACCTGTAAGAAGATTGGACAAAAAGTGGTGTTGTGAATTTAATGTGCCTCATTATTAGTTAAAGTTAGATGGAACCATATTTAAGATTGTTGATAGTAACCTTGTCTTTTTGAATGTTTCGTTTGCAGCTTCCTTCTGAATGGACAGATCAGTTCGAGTCTGGTATTCAGGTCAGCACTGAAATAGTTAATTTACAGTTATTAGGCTCATTTTTCTCTGTTCTTTTTTTTTTCTGCCAATATCGCTTTTCCCTCGTCGAGTACTTAGATTGTGTTCCGCATTTATTAATGTTGACCAGACCATTGCTGTCATACAAGCTGGCCATGGCCTTCTACAACTGGGCTCCTGCAAGATCGTGAGTTATAATTTTTATTTTTATTTTATTCTGAGAACTTGTCATCTAGTTTCTTATTTTTCCTTGAAGAATTAATTTTTAAAAGTAATTTTCCCTGAAGATCTTTAATGATTGTTTTGTTACTTGTGCACAATAACTGTTATTTACTTGTGGTGAAGTTTGATCTCATGAGGGCACCATTCATATTTTCAGATACCTGAAGACCTTCATTTTGTACTACGAATGAGGCATACGTTTGAATCTCTTGGCTACCAGTCTGGTTTCTACCTCTCCCAGCTCTTCTCATCGACCAGAAACACTTCCTCTTCTTCCTCAATACCTACAAAGCAATCTGCAATTCCAACCCGTTCAACACAGCCCCTTTTCAACTGGGGTCAAAGACCACTTCCTTCTGCAGCAGCTTCTTTGCTTTCTTCACAGAATTTTCAAAACCCTGCGGCTAGACTTGGATTTCCACAAGCCAAAGATGAGCCCCATATGTTTATCCTTCCCCATTCATCTGAAACCCGAATGGAAGAGATGATGGGAGAGCATGAAAATGACATCAAATGGCCCAATGGTTTGTCTTTCTTCAATGCTCTCACCGGACGGGCAGATGATGCCAAGCTTTTGTTTAACCCTGAGAGCATAGGAAACAAAGGAGACCGCAATCACCACCCTCATATCCTTGAAGGGAAGAGTCCAAATCCAAATTCAGATGCTTCAAATATGAACAATGCTGGTGGTATGAATCCCAACGAGTTCTTGAGCTTAGATTGCCATCCTGATAGTGCAAGGAAAATGGAAAACAAATTCAAAAGGAGCTTTACTTTGCCTGCAAGAATGACTTCATCATCTTCCACATCGGTTGATCACCATCAGCACCATCCTGTGGAGTACCGGAATCCTGAACCAGGGGTGTATTCAGACGTCATGGAGACTTTCTTGGACTGAAATCTGCCTTGGATGGGGTAAGGATGAGAACTTGTATCTAAGGGGGGTGGGGGGAAAGAACCTTTTGTGCTTTTAGCACTGGGACTCTAGTGTTTGTTTTATTATGTTCTTTTACTGTTTTGTGTTTCCTTTGCTAATTCACGGATCTTCCTCATCATTTGTCGTAGCTGATCGATCGCAGCACAAGTTTTTTTTTTTGTTTTTTTCCGGGATAGGGGAAAAGTTAGTAGTGGGGTTATGCCACTTGCTTGTCATGTTATGTCGAGGCCGAAAGCGAAGCGTTAATGGGTTTCTCAATCATCTTAACCAAATCCTAGGGCAGGTTTAGGGGTCCTTTGATGATTAATTTGTTTTAGATTGTTTTAAAATATTAATGTTAAAAATAATTTTTTTAAAAAAATATTAATTTCATATATTTTTAAATAGATGAAGTGGGGCTGGCTTTATGGTGCTTGGAACCTCAGGAGGCAGGAGGCAGGAGGCAAGCAGGGATGAAAGCCATTGGCCAATGAAGTTCTTTCATGCATGCAACAAATTAAAGATAAGAAAATAAATAAATATCAGTTCACAGTGGAGTTTCTTGTCATGGTTTTGATTGTTAAAAATAAAAAAAAAACTAGTTCTCATGGGAATTCAATGTATTCCCTGGTATAGACCACTATTTAAGTCAATAATATAATTATTTTTTTCCATAAAAAAAATCAATGCCCTTGACCCTTGTTATTAAGGTAATATAGATTTTTCTACAGGGTTCATTAATTATTATGAGATTAACAGGAACAATTCAGTTTTTTATCTTTTAAATACATAATGAAAATATTATACTACCATTAAATGTAATTTTTTTTTATAAAGATTGATATGAGATAATTTAGTATTTTTATTTTTTATATGTGCATTATAAAGACTATAACCTTTACAAGCAAAAAATTGATAAAAAGCTTATAAGAGACAATTTTATTTTTTTACATTTTATAAATATAATATAAAAATTATATTACTCTTAAAAGCAAAGTTTATTAAGCTTGTACACATGATTTATTTTTTTTGGTTTTTAGGTTATTAGAAAGTTGATTGGGGAATTGATTTGATTTTTTTATAAATATAAATATATATTTTTTTTAATATCGGTTTTGGTTTTTAGGTTATTAGAAAGTTAATTGGAGAATTAATTTGATTTTTTTATAAATATAAATATTATTTTTTTAAATATCAGTTTTGTTTTTTTAGGTTATTAGAAAGTTGATTGAGGAAGTGATTTGAGATTTTTATAAATATAAATATTATTTTAAAAAAATATTAATTAGTAACATATTTACTAGTAAGTAGACAATGCGCATGGTTTTGTTTTATGTTAAAATACTACCTTCTAAAATGATATTGGAAGAGTTTTATTGTGATATTTTTATTGATATAACATATATATACATGATGAAGTTAATGGTTGAGCTTTGATGAAATTTTTTTTTATTATTGTCAAAATATAAAGATATTATTTTATTTTTTATTTAATTTGATCTTTATTTTTTAAATTTTTTTACATTATTTAATTTATTTAGGTTTTTATATCAAATTTACTTCTTATTTTTTTAATTGATATTTATTTTTGACGCGCTTCATAATTTTTTTTATATATTACTTTTTCTATCATTATATTATTTTGATATTATATAAATCATTCAAGTTTATTAACTCTAATAGTTAATAATTGAGTTTTAATTTTTTTTAAAAGATTTGTTTTTTAACAAAAATTTTTACATTAAAAAAAAAAGGACCGTTCCCCACCAAACATAAAGCGGGTACGATGTGGGTCATCACTAAGGTTCAGTCCAGCTCTAATCTGTCTTCGTTGCTCCAGTGCTTGTTTTGAACAGAATCTTAACAATTCTGGTTTTAAAAATCAAAGAATTACTCTTTGATTAGACCTGTTATCATTATTTTTCTCATGAGAGATTTGCAACCTGACAGACAGTGGTTGTCAAATCAAGTTTGACTTTGATTAGATTCAACCTAAAGGCACAGCCACACCCCCTGCCCTCGTCAGTTTGCCTGTGGAATAGCTCCGATCAATCGATTTTTTTCTTTTTAAAAAAAATATTTTAATTTTTATACGAAAAACAGAATTGTTTATGTTAATATATATATATATATATATATATATATATATATGTTTTTTTTATCATTAGTTGAGTTTCTTGATTAAGTTGGGATTTAGGTTTTAATAAATTATAAATTTAAAAGATTAATTCAATTTATTTAAGTTTAATTATATTTATTTAAAATTTATATTTTTTAATTTTATTTTTCAAAATTTAATTTAATTAAAGATTAAATTTTATTTTTTTTTAATTTTTTTCTATAAAATATTTAACTAATCTTAAAAATAATTCAGTTTATCTCAAATTATTTTATTTATTACACCTTGTTAAATTCAATGTTTTTTTAAATAATTTTGTTTTTTAATTACTTTTTTATTTTTATTGGGCTCCCTATTTTATTTTAATTTGGGATTCATGAAGTTATCATGGTTTGGTTTAATTTAATATGTTATTATTTTAATATTATTTAAAATAAATATGTTATTAAATATATCACATTCTCAGTGCTACTGTATTTCACATTCTCAGTACTACTGTATTTCATCAAATGAATATCCATTGCATCTTACTTCCTAATGTCTTTAAATTTCTTTGAAGGTTAGATTTTTTTTTTTTGACGGACCAATAATATAGTTGGATAGTAATGTGTCTACGTTCACAAAAACCCAGTAAAGTCTCATACATGGGTGGGAGAGGGAGGACTTAAAATTCGCATAAATTGTTAAATGTTAACTAAATTTTTTATACCAAAAAAAAAAAACTATTTTTTCATAGTTTACTTTATATTAGTTTTTATTACAATATCTATACAACGGTAGTTAGCATCTCTTGGTGATCCTAACCTGCAAACCATTCTTCATGTGAAGTACAACAGCAACACTCGGGAAAACCTGATGGTCTTCAATCACTTGAACATGATAATTCCAGAGCACTGCACAGGCAACCATCTTCATTTGAATAAAGCTGACGTCTTTTCCCAGGCAAGTCCTCGGCCCATCGTTGAACGCAGCAAACTTGTAAGGTGGTACGTGTATAATACCTCCTTTATCAGAAATCCACCTCTCAGGCTTGAATTCTAGGCAATCTTTGCCCCAGATTGCTTCCATTCTCCCCATTGAGTAGAAGGAAATCAAGACCTGCATCTTCCGTCGGATGCGATGACCGCTCGGAAGTATATCCTCTTCAACTGCAGCCTTGTGATTAGTATGCACTGATGGGTATAGCCGCAATGTCTCACACATGGCTGCGTGAAGATAAACCAGGCCATTTACCTCTTCCGCACTGAAAACCCTCAGCTTCCCAATATCCTTTTCCTTCACCAAATTTGCTGCTCTAATCTCTTCTAATATCTTGTTTTCTACCTGTGGATGCTCTGCGACAAGCCAGAAGAACCAAACAAGGCCTGCACCGGGAGTGTCTCTCCCGGCCACCAGGAGATTAGTTGCCGTGTCTCTTAAGAACTTGTTTGAAGAAGCTGCACTGTTTCCATGCTCTTTCATTTGAACTTTGATATAAGCTGTTAATAAGTCGAAGTCTGCAGCTTCCTTCTCCTCGACAATATTCTCCATTTTGGCTTTATTTTCGTTTAAGACTTGCTCGCACCTTGTTGAGATGCATTTGTACATGAATTGATCAAATGTCCGCAAAGCTCTACTCAGTTTCTTCTCTTCTCCGATTTGAAGCCATTTTTGAAACTTCCAGTAAAACTCCGGCACGATGTGCCGGTAGAATATTGCCTCCTCCATGATATCGAAAGCTTTTGCATGTGCAACCTCAGGAAATTCAATCGTGAGACAATTTGGATCGAAACCCAAAACAGACATGCAGTTACTATCATACATGAACCGCTGAATCACATCTTGCATGTCTATTATCTCCGACATTTCTTTTCTGGAGACATGATCCAGGACTGGAAATAGGCCTTGAACCAACTTCTGGAGGATGGTCTTCTCTACCAATTCCTTGTACTTGTTGTTCTTCATGAATAACTGAATCATTTTCCTCTGTGCTCTCCATGACTCCGAATCGGAATTGAGAATCCCATCCCCTAGAGGTTCAAAAATCTTCTTGTACACAGGTCCCTTCGGATAGTTTGCGAAGTTGTCACTCAAGATGTGGTGCACATTCCTAGGATCGCTAGTGATCACGAAGTCCATGTTGGCAAACCAAGGACCCTTGAACTTTGAAGTTCCTCCATTATTTCTAAGTGCTTGCGTGGTGTACTCATACACGTTTGATGAATTGATAAGGAGCCGTGGTAGCATCCCTACAACTGGCCAGTTTGCTTTATCTGCGTCTAGCTTCCTAATCTGATCCCAGCAACGAAGCAAGAGAAAACAAACAAGTACTCCTACAACTGTAAGTATGTCGAATATTTCCATTGCTGTCGATTTTGGTTTCTCTCTTTCCAATTTTTAGCCTTTGCACTCTGCAGGCTGGGTTTTATAGTACAATGTGCACGGTGAGACGGCCGGTTAATATATAGCCATTGGCGGGTAACAGAGCCCTTTCTCCCTCGATTATCTTATTTCCCCCATCTAATTAAATAGCTATTACTGGCCTTATACCTCCCTCAGCCTACGAGTAAGATTTAAATTAATTTTTTAAAGAATTGTACTTTAAATAAGTTTTTACTGGATTATATGCCGAGAGCTAGAGCTACTGTGGATTTATAAAATAAATATATTTGATGATATTATAATATTAAAAAAATTAAAAAAAGTTATTTTGAAAAAAATCATAATAAAAAAATTATAAAAAAAACCATATAGAAAAATACTATAGCAATTCACAATATTTTATAAGAAAAGTTCAGTGGTTATCCTATATAATTTAACCTCGTTTAGAATTATAATTCCCGATCAGCATAATATTAAAAAACATAAAATTAACAAAGATAATTTAAAAAATATATATATAAAAAAAAAACTTATGAAAAAAATACTATAACAATCCACAATAATTTGTAAGTAAAGTAATAGTATTATTTTCGTGTAATTCTCAATCAGCTTAATATTAAAAATTAAAATTAATAAAAATAATTATAAAAAGAAAAAAAAACCATATATAGGAACATTATAGTAATCCATAATATTTTAAAGAAAAAAATTATAAAGTTAAATTCTCAACCAATTCCTTATTAAAAAATTAAAATTAACAAATATAATTTTGAACAAAATTAAAAAACACAAAAAACTCATATAGAAAAACACTGTAGTAATTCATAGTATTTTATGAGAAAAACTACAACTATAATTCTCAATTAACTCAATATTAAAAAAAATTAACAAATGTTTTTTTTTAAAAATCATTAAAAAAACTATGTGGAAAAACATTATAGCAATTCATGGTGTTTGAAAGAAAAAAATTATAAAACTAAATTCTTAACCAACTTAATATTAAAAAAAATAAAATTGACAGATAATTTTGTGAAAAAATCATAACAAAAAAAAAATATAGAGAAACAATGTAGAAATTCATAGTATTTTAAATTAAAAAAATTAAAAAGTTCAATTATGAACAGTTCAATATTAATAAGATAAAATCAACAAATATAATTTTATGAAAAACAATAGAGAAAACAATATTATAGCAATTCACAATAATATGTGATAAAAACTATAGTATTATGTTACGTGTTTTAGAGTATTACTTAATGTATCATAATTTATTTAATTAAAAAGCAAGAATATCTAGGTTATGTTTCATTAAATAAATACACTTGTACACAATTAAAGTTAATTTTTTGAGTAAAAACATATGCAAATATTTTATATTGATTATTTTTTTATTTTAAATATTTTTATTTATTTTTTCTTGGAGACTAATTATCACTACTAATAACAAATTATTTTTATTTGTATAAATACTTAATACAAATACAATTAAAATATATAAAATATAAGAGGAAAAATATATGAATTTATATAATCTCTTTGATGCACTACGAAACTCAAGAAACAAGTAAAAAGATCAATTTCTATTTAAATACAAAGTTAAACCAAATATTTATAAAATAAAAGAGATAGCATGAATGAATATTTAAATATAAGAAATTAATGTAAGAAAAAAAAAAGGACAAGCTCAAATGCCTGAACAACTATAACAACGGGGTTTTTTTTTTTTTTTTTCGTGTGTGTAAGGATACTAGCTTGGAGAGGTCATATGTGTTGTGTGATATTTGCTTGGCCTTTTTGAAGCGCAAAGAATTCTTTGTCATACAAAAATGGCTGATCTTATCAAAAGCATGGATTGGAGGAGTACACGCAGGGTCACCAGTCCTTCCCCACCCCCTGCCTTTTCTTTCTTGAGTTGGGCTTGATATGGATCCTAATTCTAGACATTTTAGCTTGCTCAACAAGCCATAGTCCATATTTTACAAGAAAAAATATTCACAGCTTGAGTTTTGAGGCCTGCAATGATAACAAATAAAACAAATTAAAAAGATGATCAAAATAATTTGAGAAAAAATATATTTTTTTAAAATAAAAAAACAATGTAGCTTGATTTTTTATTAAATATGAAATGATGAAATTGAGTAACAAAAAAAAAAACTTAACAAAAAGGAGTAGAAAAAACCAGCTTGACTAAACCTAGCTTAATAAATCTATAACTCTGGTAATAAGGGTCAAGTCAATCTGCTAAATTTACGATTCAGGTTATGAGTTTAGGATAACATGATAGAAAAAAAAAAAGAATATCAAAGTCTATTTTAAAAAAATTGTTGAAAGATGAAAATAAAAAAGAACATATGTAAAAAAAATCAACCCAAGTTAATTTTTCAAACCCGAGACCTGGGGTCATTAGATTGGAAGCAACCCATCAAGAAAAACCAAGAAGTCTAATTTCCAACCAGTCAAATGTGGAATGAAAAAATTAAAAAAATAATTTCATTTACATAAAAGGATCCAAAACAAAAAATAAAAATTACATGAATAGGAATCAAAATGAAAATAAAAAAAATAAATTTTATTTTGTGATGGAATGATGTAATTGAAAAGAAAAATCAAATTAACAAAAGAACCCAAAGAAAAAAACAATAAAAAATAAAGATCAAAATTAAAATAAAAAATAATTTTTTTGACTGAAAAGTACAATTAAAAAGAAAATTCAATTTAACAAAAGAACCTAGAAAGAAATAATAATTAAAAAAATAAGAACAATAATAGAATAAATAATATATCATATATTTGAAAATTGAAATATGTAATTGAAAAAAAATTAAAATATTATAAAAAAATTGAGAATAAAAAAAATAAGGACTACAATTAAAATCTTAAAATATTAGAGAACTTTAAAAGTTTGTATCAACTTTGTGATTTTTGAGAGGAGGAGAAAGAAAAATAAATGAAATAAAAAAGGTTGTTAGAGCATCTCCAATAAAAAATGTTATTTTGAAAAGTTAAATTGATAAAATAGTATTTTAAATAGTATAAATATAATTTTTTATCATATTTATTCGAATAGAAAAAATCTATTTGAAAAGTAATTTATATTAGAGTTGAAAAAATAAATGTTTTATTATTTCTTAATATGTTGGATATTTTTTTTTACATATAATTATATTTAATTAGTTTATTTTTTTAGTGATTCTATTTTATTAGTTTTGACTTTTTTAAAAGATATGTAAGAATAACATTTGTAAAGAAAAAAGATATTTTAGTATTTTATTTAACTTTTCTCATAAAATGTATAAAAATAAATAAAAAAATAAAATATTAATTTTTTATTTTTAACTATTTATTTGCTCCTACGTTAAGATACTCTTGGCGATGAATAACACCACTTTTAACCATACGTGTCGTCTCATAAGAAAAAAAAATGTGATAATGCATCTAATAATACAATGAAAAATGGTTTTCAGTTAATGGTGGCGCCGCATACATTGCCTATAATGCCCGGATATCTTTCACTTGTTGGCGCACTTCACTTTACAGTAACTACAAAATTTGTGTGAAAAAACTAAAGTACCCTTATAGACGGTAGTTTTAAAATTTTTATTTTAAAGATAATTAGATTGTTTTAATATAAGATTTTGCAGGAGACCATCCTGCTCACCCCAAGAGAGAACTCTTCTTGTTCACGTGACCTTTAATACAAAATATAAAAGCGGTGAGATTTAAAAGCATTATTTTCACCACCAAAGTTATGGACGGAAAGTAATGTTCTTGTTATTTTTTTATACTAGCAAGACACTGGACATTTTAAATATCGTACAAGTGTCTGCCAAGAATTAGAAACCAGCTCAAATGATGGGAAGTCCTGTACCATTAACAACCGGCAGTTGATAATTCCCAGAGTAAGGTTTTGAATGATGCAGGCAGACCAGATCCGAAGTGATATGGAGTGATGTTCCTGCAGTCAGAGAAGGAACTCCCATCTGCATTTGTTAATAATGGCTTCAGAGCTACGTTGGCCACGGGCTGTGCCTGCTTGCGGAGCTCAGAAGAGATACACTAACCTTGTTTTTATTTATTTCTGATTTGTTTTGCCTTGAGGAAGAATGTGTGAACAGAAACCAGCACTTGATAATCATTGATGCACTCAAATATAATGTACAAAACACCTCACCACATGCTTTAAGATACTTACAATGATTGAATCATGCTTTTGATTATACAAATAACACTCCTATCAGTCTCTTCCCCACAAATTGTCAGCTGTTACAGAAGTTGAGATGGTCGCAATCCCTTACGAAGACTCGAGCAATTAATTGCAATGATCATTTGCAAATTAACAAACAGATAGATAATTGGACAAACCAGTAATAATGTTTTCCTGGCTACGATCCGGAATGCACTCTCTTTGAGAAAGGGCGAGATTATGCAGTATGATCACATACACCACAGGTAACAAGAAATTTACTCAAAAGTGCGAATCAAAACATGTGCAAAATCAGTATCCCCATAAGAAAAAAGAAGCCCTATGTTCGTATTAATCATAACTTGATGTTCTCTTGCAACATATCGTCCCTAGTGGATGGTTCCATGGCATGGCATTCTCTACATGCCACCAAAAATGACCTGAAAAATCTCCTCCAGAGCCCAGACCTCTCTCTTTTCCCTTTCTTGACTTGTTTCTTGTTGCTGATTAACCCTTCTTTAACCAAAATCCCACCACTTTTCCTTCGTGAATCCTCACGTTTCAGAACTGCAGTTGGCACAGGCATGATATGTTGCCACCTTTGAGAAGATCCGTATAATTGTGCCATAACAACTTTACTAGCCAAGGGTGTTTTGGTACTAGTAATATTATTATACAATCTTCTCCTCTCTGAGTTGTCACTTGAGCTTGTTCTTGCGCTGCTAACACTGCTTCTACTACTATTAGTACTATTACTTCTTGATGACAGGAGGGAATCCTTGCAGCTAACACTGCTTGCTCTGCTAGTTGCACGATATATGTTATCAATAAGTAGCATAGTTGTTGGTTGTTGTTGTCGAAGTACAGGAAAAGAATGAGGCAACAGGCGGCCATTGAAAAAAATATGATCAGCTGGTGAGTTCTTGTTCGGATCACAAGAGGGAGAATCCGGCGTTAAACTACCGAATTCGAAATCAGAATCTTGATCTAGAGTACCTGGAGTGCTAGGAAATGAGAAGATGTACTCTCTAGAGCTAGTCTTTTGGTGGTGGGTTTCTTCCATAGCAGTGCTTGTGGGGAGTCTTGTGTGAGGTTCTACTTATATCCCCAAGGTACTCATAATATATAACGTGGAATTGTATATCATATAAAAAATAACGAGAAAGAGATGGGAATGTGCTATGCATCCATTACGAGTAATTAATAGCATTATATTAATTACTCTATTAATTTTATTTAAAAAAGGGTAGATATATAAAAAGAGAGAGAGAACATATGAGAATGTATTTTTATCATTTTTTTTTTGTGGATTATGGATTTGGTTTTCTCTTCCCTCCGTGTATCTATTTCTTTCTTAAAAATAAGTTTAATAAACAATTTAATAAGATACCATTAATTATTCCCGTGCTTTATAAGATTTTCCATCAAATAAAAGAAGATTTTGATATTTTATTAGCTTGGTGGACAAAATCATGAGTTGATTACATGCCAACTCAATATTAAATTAACTTATACATGGTGGTGTTCTAATAATTTTGTTAGTGTGGGATGTTTCTTAGACATGTGTGTTAAATGATTGGGATAACACAATTTAAAGGCTAACTTTGATGCCAAATGCATGAATTTAACACACACAATGGTTTTCAACGGTGTGTTCATGCTACGAAATATAGAGCTCTCCCCTTAATTTTGATCATCATCATCATTATTATATATAGGTTAACTTGAAAATAAGTAGATCCCTAAGCTTGTTTAGTTCAAAGGGTTTTTCCCTTCGGTCTTGCTTTTGTTTTTCTTCAAGGAACACAGCTTCCCAAATATACTCTTGCATGTAAAGCAAGGAAGAATAACTTTACTAGATACGGAGAGAAAGAGTGGATGGTCAAGCAACACAAGCACCAATAGCTTATTGTTATGTTCGAGCTTTAACTAGGCCATGCTATGATGGGATCGGCAAAGGCTTTCTCGGTGTTGGTGGAAGCAAAGGCTCTCTGTGGACCACCTCTCTCGATGAAATAAATCTGCAAGTGTATTGACTAGCAATCCACTGCTTTATTCATTAATTATCAGGGTTACTTTTGATCACCCTCCTCAAAATGAGGACAGAGCAGCTTTCAGAAAACCTATTTGTCTCCCATTAGGGTTTCTAGCGAAACCTTTTGGTCCCATGGCAGCTCATCATGCCCCCAGGAACCACCGGTCACCCAGATTTCCCTCCCCACCAATCAAGTTTTATATTAAGCTTCCTTGGTTGATACTCGGATTGTGTCATAAGATAGCTCTACTCTACACTAATATTTAAGAGCTGGGCCAAGTTAGTTTGACTCGGGAAGCAATTTTGACCTGAAATTCTATGGTATTTTAATTTTGCTTCACTTAATAATGTCTAAACCGACCAGATTTAAACAGAACATGTTAGAGAAACCAGATATATATGGTAAAGAAATCAAGATACGATTCGCAAACATATATATAATAAGAACGATGAAGATATATTTGGGTTTTAGTATTTACATGTAATCTTTTTATATTATAAACAGTTTTTGATGAAATAACCAAAAACAGAAAAAGAGAGGCTTATCTTCTCCGTTTTCCTCCTCTCCAGCTCCTCTTCATCTTCCCTCTTCTTTCCCTCCTTTTCTCTCTTTTACTCTCTCTTGTTCGTGGCAGAATCTAACTGAATTAATCCTTCTCCAAGAAACAAAAAGTCTGTAGCAAGCCCTAACAAGATTCCGTCTCCAAATAAAATTGTGTATGGGTCATAAAAGAACATTGAGCTTAGAAGATGGGACCGATTCAGGTGTTGGAGTAAACAGCATGGTAAATTGGGCTGCCGGTAACTTAGAAGATGGGGTTTGGTCCCTTTGAGCTTGGTTTGGACAGAGGTCGGAGTCATAGTTAATTGTCGAGTGCCTGATCTCTCTACCTTCCACGGAGAAAAGCTCAGATTGTTTTGTTCCATGGGCCTTGTATTACGGGTCTCAGAATTTATAGCCCATTCTCCCGATCCTAAACCCACTACCCCCCACCCCCAAATGAGGTGCGGATCACAGGTCAAAGTATTTTTTTTCCCGTAAAAAACAAATGTTTGTTAGTTAAAAATATGTTTTTAAAAAGAAAAAAAATCTGTAATTTAGATTAAATAAGTTAATTTTATTTTAATTAAATGATAAAAAAATAAACAACAACATCAAATGGATGTAGCATGTAGCTCAATTTTTAGTCCATTAAATATTGAATATACCAAATTGTTTTTTTTATCTTATTTGATAATTACAAAAAAACCATTGTAAAGAGTTTAATTTTTTTTACTTCTAATAATATTTTTGTTCTTTAATTATGTTTTTAAAATATAAAAATATTTATTTATTTCTAATCAATTTGATAATAACTAATGGGACTTATAAAAAAATCTAAAAACTCTTAATAACCAGTTTTAAATTTTTTAATGGGAAAAGAAAGTCCATATAAATATTGTTCTAGTAAACAATATTTTCATTATGTTACACTAAACATCCCTCTTGAATAATATTTTTGAATCAATTTACACATCAATAAAAAATAATTTTTTTTCCAAGTGATAATTAGAAGACACTTTAGCATGTTGATATAATGTCTTAAAAAAAATTAAAAAAATTCTTTTAAATTCTAACTTTAAAACTCAAAACTAAGATTTTAAAAAAGTAAACAAATTTGTTTGATGACAAGTCAATATTTCCGAGTTTGCCTACTTTTGTAGAGTGACTATCTCATGGAGACCTCACATGCAAAAAAAAAAAAGAATTGCCATTTGCCACTGGATTAGGTTGACTAGTACGTGGATGAAGCAAATCACCGGTGTCCCGTCATTTTCAACACGTTAATAATTCATCCACCTGCTCTAAAAGCAAAGGAAAAAACCTAAAAAAAAAACTAAAAGTCTTCCAGTGTACTTTTCTTTCCGGAGAAGAACAAGTAGCGAGCACCCCCCTCAAAAAAGGCATAATTTATTGTGAGTGAGGTGTTTTGGGCAAGAATTCTGTTGAATTCTGCAAGCCAGCACACGGATTCTACACCACCGTCTGCGCGGTGACTCGGTCAAGACCCCGAATGCAAGGTATTTTTGTGCCAAAAAGTCCACGGCGATCTTTCAGCAAAAGCATCCTAGAACCCACCTTGTTCGTTTTTACCGATCGACGAGTATGGGTAACTTTGAGAGATGATGTGCCTCTGCACAGCTAAATGAAGACCTAGAATTGGGGGATAGTGAACCTCCAAAACAATGTGGGAGACCTTTCAATGGTTTATATATATGAGCAAGGAAGGCGGTGAAGAAGATTGGAAATGTATAAAGAAGGTGAAGATGAATAAAAATCCCCTAACCCTAGATCTTTTTATTCCTTGTATGGGGAGAGGACTTTGCACGGGAAGAAGGGAAGTTCAGGAAAATTTGTTTAAAAATATGGTTAATGGTTATTTTTTAAGCTAGATTAAGAGCGTGGTTCGGGTTAAAATTTTGTTAGAATATAATCTTTAATATAAATATTTAACATGAAATATTAACATGTTTTAAATAAATTATAAATAAATAAAAAATTAATCTTAAATAACCATTCATTGATATATTTTAGTAAAATCTTAATATCCTTAATAATAACTTTATCCCACATGAGAGATTTTTTTAGTGTATATATAATGGCATTATAACAACTCTATCCCATACGAGAGACTTTTTTTGATGTTTAAATAGTAGGCATTTGACAAGTTCGAATTGGGTTTAAGAAGTAATCAAGATTTTAAAGGAGAAATGTTCTACACAAAATAGATTTTGAGCTTCAACCGACTTATATTCGAGTTATATTTGAATTTAAATTTATTATAAAATAATTATTTTAACCATAAAATATTATATTTTACTAATTTAAATTTAGATTTGGGTCTGGTACAAAAGAATTATTTATTCCATGTTAATGTTCTATTTAGTCCAATCCATATTTTGACCATCCAACTACTGATTAAAGAAGTTGATCAACTTATTCTAGAAGTAATTTGCAAACTTGAAAAGTTTTTTTAGCTCAAAAATTTCATATTTATGTCCAAAATATTCAGGTTTAATTCTGGTTTTTTGATAAATAATTAAATTTAATAGTTATAAAAATTAATTCTAGTTTTATAGAGGATTATTAAAGTTGGTAATAATAATAATTAATTCTAGTTATTATCATAATTAATTATTTATCTTTTTAACTTTTAAAATTCAAAGAGTTTTGATGTAAGAGATTTTTGTTTAACTTATAGTTTTATGTTGTTAAGCATAACTTTTAAATTGACAATTATATTAAATTAAAAATCTCCTAAAAGATTTTAAAAGCTTTATTTTTTATATGGTTAAAAATTTAGAGAAAGTGAACATTAAAAAGACCTTCAAATAAATCTCATAAATCATTATTTGGGATATGATATATTTTTGTAGTTGATCTAAAATTATTTAAATTATTTAGATTAGAACTCTCAACTTTATTTATACATATTTTCCAAGCTTGACTAAGATTTTTATTATTTTTTATTACTAGTTTTGTGTTTTCTTGTTAGTTTAGGTAATTTTTTAGGTTTGTTTAAGAATTATAAATCTTTTAGAAAATAGACTTCCTCGGTATAAAATATTTAGTAATAAAATTTTAAAATAAGGTTTTTATGTGATTCTTTTTTTCATTATAATAATATGTTCTCATGCTTGTTGTTCTTTTTATATTGCTTCTATCTATATATCTGAGTCTAACCATCTCAAGTTATTGCTTATTGTCTATGGCTAGTTGAAATCATTAAAAAGTAGACCATGTTCACGTAAGAGAGAAGATGAGGAGGTGTCCTATCTACAAAAAAATATTTAAGAATTGATGATAAAAAATATATAAAGATAAATTGTGAAATTGAAAAAAGATGTTTAAGAACCAGAGTTCAAGAATTGGTGATAAATAACATATAAAAATAAATTAAAAAATAAAATTGTTAGTTTGTAAGGATAAGAAACACTGGGGATTATGTAAATTATGGTCATGAATTCATAAATAGTTTTTAAAATGCATTTTAGAAACATGAACAAATGAGAAAAATTCTTAATTAAAATGATTAGATTTTACCATGGATGAGGCTAATTTTTATGTGTAGATTAGTTTACTCGTATTTATTATCATTATTTTTTAAAAAATTAATATTTTTTCAACTTTGTTATCCAATATTAATTATTTAAAAATTAAATTTATTTTTTATAAATCATCATGATTTCATAACTTGAATGGTTAGTTTTATAGTTTAATCAGATTTATCACATTTAATTTAATATATTATTATTATGATATTATTTATAAAAAATATTATTTAATATTTTATCATATTAGTATTTAAAAAAGATTTTGTTATTAGATTTTTATTTCAATACTAAATTATTTTTTTGCAAAAAATATTAAAAACGCCTTTAATTTTTATTTTTACATGCCGCTGTACAAGATAGAAATATATTTATGTTTTAACACTTTACAGTCCAAAACATATTCACTCGAATTTTCATGTAAAGGTGAAATGAGTCTAATCAAACAAACGGTCTAAACCCAGCCAATCCTGTTTCCAATCAAGGGGAGGTCCAAACTCCAACGTCCGCGTGGAACCACCCAATTGGTTCAAACACCTCGTTCATTGAACCAACGTTAATTTGCGGACGAAGTTTGTGTGGCGTGTATGAGACTGAGATAGTAGTAGATATAGTTTTACGTGTTTTTTATTTAAAAATATATTAAAATAATATTTTTTTAATTATTTTTTTATATTAATAGATTAAAATAATTTAAAAATATAAAAAATTAATTTTAAATAAAAATATTTTCAAATGTTTGCGTTTCTAAGCCACACCGTTAATAATTTTATCGGCAGTAGGAAAGGAAAATAAAGAGAGAGACAACAGTCAAGTGGCGCGAAGACCACGTCACAAGTATTATGCAAGAAACGCGGACAATAAAACTGGGAAGTGAAATTACCGTCGTCAACAGTTGCTGGATCTTCATCAACACTCGCCTTAATCTCTCCCTTTTTTTCTCTTCACTTTCTTGATTTTCTAAATCACAATCATCTTGTCTTCCTATATATTATCTCCACCTGCTTACACTAGCAGCTAGCCATGATTGGCAAAGAAATCCTACACAAGATGAAGGTATGTATGGATGTATATCCTCTGTAGTGAACAAGTTATTGATCTGAGATCTTCAATACATCAACCATTATACATGTGTCTACTGCTTTCCCTGTTTTTTCTTCTTGTTGTGGCCTTGAATTCATGAGTTCTTTCTTGCTTGGTCTCCATGTGTTGGAGACTTCATAAATGTGCTTTTTTGATTTATAATTAAAGACATGATTTTTTGATTTATTTGTTTGGAGTGATATGGATCAGATGGGGTTAGAGATAATGCTTATTCTGTGTTCATAATAAGTCTTAACACCATTCCAGTTCTGGATTTTACGGGGGTAATCTTGAGATCATTAAAGCCAGTTGCTAATTATTTGTTACAGTAGCTAATTTGACATTAACAATCACAATTTGCATTCAGAGATAAGGAATTGGTGAACGAATTATGTAATATCAATGTGTAGCGCGTGCTGAGATATAATGTCAATGAGATGGGCGCTTACAACGTGTTTTAGTCGGAAGGAACCAAGAACATGGCAGTTATTATTTTACTTTACAATTCCTATCTTTAACCAAGTTGCTATAATTTCTGTTTGGGAGGAAGACATCACGTTCGAAGAAGAATTGTAAGACTCTTTTGTTTCAAACAATTATAACTACCCAACTATGGAAGTATTTTTAATTAATATGTTTTTGTGGTTTGTTCTGCTCTTTGACATTGATTACACATGCATTTTTCAATGGATTACTAGCCGTGTGACTTACCTACAAGTTTGAATGCACATATTGCAGGAGAAGGTTGGATTAGGTTCTTCTCCAGATTCTGGGAAGGGCAAGAGTAAGATTTCGAAGCGCATAACACATGGCTTTCACTTAGTAAAGGGGAAATCACATCATGACATGGAAGATTATGTTGTTGCTCAGTTTAAGGAAGTCGATGACAATGAACTTGGTTTATTTGCAATATTTGATGGTCATCTCAGCCATGTTATTCCTGATTATTTGCGGTCTCATTTGTTTGACAATATCTTAAAGGAGGTAAGGCATTCTTTCTGTGTATTGTACGTCATTATTGAAGCATCATTTTGAGAGCTACTTTGTAGGTTTAAATTTTTTACTATGGTTATGGGATAGGATTCTGGGGTTGGTTTCTTAATGGCCTCTCATTTTTAAGTGGAGCTCGGAATTGATATTCCAACTTCTATGATGGACTAAATATGCTTGCTATTTCCCCTTCTTAGATTGTCCGTTCTGCTTTTAGTTTTCTGCACTGGCTGGATTTGATGAAAATAAATGTCTATTTCTTGCTTGAATATTTCCTTCATGCAGCCAGACTTTTGGACACAGCCAAAACATGCTATGAGGAGGGCATATTGTATTACTGATACTACAATTTTGGAGAAAGCCGGTGATTTGGGTAAAGGAGGTTCAACGGCTGTCACGGCCATACTAATTAACTGTCAGAAGCTGGTAGTAGCAAATGTAGGTGACTCACGAGCTGTTATCTGCAAGAATGGTGTTGCCAAACAACTCTCAGTTGATCATGAGCCAAGCATGGAAAGGGAGGAAATCGAGCACAGAGGTGGCTTTGTGTCAAACTTTCCAGGCAAGAGCTTTGCTGAGTTTCAAGAACTATGTTGTTCTACAATGTTTGGACTCTACATAAATATGATTATGATTGTGCTGTGAGAAATGGAGCATTGGAAATTAGATTGTTAGGACATTACTGCTTTTAATGCCTTTAGGTTTTGAGGCTTGCAAGTGCATGCTGGAATTTTGAAAATGGATTGCATACTGTGCATTCTTTCACAGGGCAAGTGGATGCTTTAAATGATAGAATTTGCACCAAGTTATTGCACTGATTTGGTGTCCTGTGACCTGTTGATGAATAGACGTGGGTTATCTTTTTAAACTGATGGAACTGCACTTTTCTATCAACTAAGTTTGCACTTATTCCTCTTCATTTTCATCTGGTTTCAGACAGCTGTTGTGAATATACAATCTGTTACACTATGATCAGCCATGTGATTCTTCTTTGTTCCAATATCAATACCTTTAGATCAGACATGTGATTCTTCTTTGTTCCAGTATCAATACCTTTAGACTATCTCTCCTCCTTATAGAGATGTTTCAATAGTCTGTCACTATCAATATTAACTTTCCAACTTCATGAATTCAGGGGATGTCCCACGTGTTGATGGACAGTTGGCAGTGGCAAGGGCATTTGGTGACAAGAGCTTGAAGGAGCATCTGAGTTCAGAACCAGATGTTGCAATGGAGATGATTGATGATGATACAGATTGTATTATCTTAGCAAGTGACGGGCTTTGGAAGGTTTCTTTTACTTTGAACTTTCTACCTCTAATCTTTGTTAGAAGGATAAATTATTTGTTTGCCCTTTCCATGGACTAAAATCCGTTCCTCAATATGACGCCAGGTGATGTCCAACCAAGAAGCGGTGGACGCCATCAAGAACATAAAGGATGCGCTGTCTGCAGCAAAGCGGCTTACTGAAGAAGCACTTAATAGGAAGAGTTCAGACGACATTTCCTGTGTGGTCGTGAAATTTCAGTGACCTCACTCCAGTTCCTCCTCTTGCTCATGTTTGATAAGAAACTCTCAGAGGTGTGTAATACTGTAATTAGCCCTGGTACATTAATAACTATCATGCATGTTTTCTGCTACATTAGTAGCTGGTTATCGTGTTCTGTTGCAAGTAGAATGAAGCAGACCTGCTTGGTATCATTGTGCCTATAATATATAGTTCAAGGGAGTAGGGATGTTTGAATGGTTTGGCGAACCGTCTCTTTGATGCCAGCCTTAGCCCTCAAAGGAGGGGTTGCCCCAACTACTGTGTCTAATGTTACCTTGCTACCAAATTATTATATTATTATTGACAAAAGAAGTTATAGTAGGGTGGTGTTTTACTGTAGATACATTGCAGAACAGACTCGTTTCCACTGTGGATTCGACATTATGTTATATTGTTCATCAGGGCCAAATGATATCGTTAACCACATCCTTTCTTAAATTTGATTTTTGAAAACATATATTCGCTTTGGTCCTTAGGTTTCCAAGTTTTTCTTGAATGGTTCTTGCCCATCATTTGTAATACATGCCGGTTCCTAGATGGAGAGAGAGAGAGAGAACGGGTGAGGGGGAAGGAAGGAGGGAGAAAACTCTGATGAGCTCCATTCAGGCCACGTAATTCAAAAATCTGCGTGTCCATGTATTCTCGGAAAAAAAATTTAGTCTTTTGGGATTCATATGTTTGCGGAAGTAGGTTTCTAGAGACGTGTTTTGAGGTTGTAAGATGGTTATTTTTAGATTTTTCATGCAACTTAACAAGAAAATGATATATCATGATTTTGACCTTTATTTACATGTAAAAAATAGAAAATGAGGTTTTTTTTTAGTTATAGTTATGCACTAATTAAATGAAATTATGCATCATTTCAGTATAGATTGCTTGCTCATTCTTATGAACATTGATTTTTGTGTTCTTTTAATTATTGACTCTTTCAATTATATTTTTAAGTGTTATTAATAATTAATTACGTGATATCAAAACCATATCTATAAAATATATCTAAGCTCAAAAGTAAAAATACACATGATATTAAATTCTATAAAATGCAATATTTTTAAAATTAATATTAATCAATTTTGATTTCACTCAACTACATTTTTAGAATTAATTGAAATATTAAAATAGACTTTATAAGGTCACCAGTCGAAACTACTAGTGAAGAAAAAACTAAAAGATCTTGGCAATATGTTGTTCATTCAACTATACACGAGTGCACACACAATTGCATTGCGAATTTACACAAAGTAACTTTCTTTGGAAATCATGTAGTTATTTTCACCTCAATTCGATCCTTCCATGTGGGTTTTATTCGAGATTGGTTTTAGTGGTTTGTTTTAATAAGTTCAATGTGGGGTTCTCGTTGGATTAAAAAAAGCATCCAAATCATTGGAATAACACTTGATTCAGCAAAAAAAATAATTCATATTCTTTGTTTTTTTCGAAGGATTGAAACTAAAGGAAACTAGAATTGAAAATTGTTAAGGAAAAAAAATGTAGCCCTCTTTGTTTTTGAAGGGAAGAAAAGAAGAAATCAAACATGAGAATTAAGAAGAGAAAAGAAAAGAAAAAACAAAGAGAAATAAGTTAACAGAACCACATTAGAGCTTCGTAGTCACCATACACTTTGGTAAAAATATATCTTTATTGAGATGATTTTATCAACATTAAAAAAAACTATCATCAAAGCTCGAAGAAAGCTATATGGGCTTCTCTAATGTGGTGACTTTCCTTACAGTACTAGAAACTCTTTTCCATCTCCATTTAGTTTAATCTTTGATTCTCTAATAATTGTTTAATTCAGTCTTGACTTCAATCTATTGAATTGGATGAAGGCTCAATCACGAAGATAAAAACAAAAAGGAAAGGAAAGAGATAAAACGTACAACCAAATTAGCTTATTAGGATGATGTTTATAATCCAAATTATAAATTTTACGAGTTAATTTGATCAGAGTCAATTCATTGTTTCCATCTTAATGTTAAAAAAATATTAATTTTTTTTTTAAAATCAAATTATATTTTTACCATTCATCTAGGTTAATTTTATGTATGTTGGTTAAACTCCCACACAATTTATTTAAAGCTTGATTTAGACAAAGAGTTGGGTAAAGAAGTTTTAAGATCTACTTACTAGATCATGTTTAATGATATTGTCAAAGAGTTTTTCATGGTTTGAACATCTTTTTTATGTTCATATAATGTCTCTACTTAATTTTTTTTAAAAACTTGAATAATATTATCTTAAATTTTTTTATTAAATCAGTTTTTAATTAAGTCAACTTGATATATTATGAATTTATGCCTATTTTTTTTAAATATATGTTTATGAGAATTTATTGATACCTCAAGATATGTTATGAATTTATATCTATGCCTATATTTTTTTTAAAACATGAATGCTTATAAGAATTTATTGACACCTCAGGTCCATATCTGTAGTGGAGCTTTGGCAACAAATCTAGCAAATATACTCAAACAAAATGGAGGTTCATTATTGCTAAACTACAGTGAGATTACTTTTTTTGTCTTAAAAAAAATTAAGACATAGCTTCCCAAACAATATAAGTTGGTTTTTTTTAAAAAAATTATTAACTTTAATTAATATGATTTCATCCCCCTGTCTAAAGTAATTGGCTTGAATAATACAAGTAAAAATAACATAGTTTTTATCAAAAAAAAATTTAAATAGTTTTTGTAATTGAATTCACTTAATCCTTGAAATTCTAACCTATGTGATTTGGTCTTTTGTTTACACTAAAAAGTGGGTATTTTTATGCATTTTTTTTTGTTATAAGTAAAAATTCTTAAAAATTAAGAATATTATAATTATAGATATATGTCTAAAATATTTATGTTATTACACTTGTCCAAAGATTACTGTAACTTTTTAGATAGAAAAAACTAGGAAACTCTAATAATATTGAATAGGAAAATAAAAAAAATTCCTTTTGATAAAAAAACTAGAAAAGCCTAATAATATTGAATAAGAAAAAATAAAATTTTTTAAATTAAATAAAAAATAAAAAAAACTAAGAAAAATATTTATTTTTATAAAAAGCTTGTGCATCGAGGATGTCGCCAGTTGATTGATTAATTTTGACATTTTAGTTAGCCAAGAATAAAGAATAAAATATCAGTATTTACACTTCTCTTCTCGTGTTTGATTTTGATTATTCTTAGTAAGATGCAAGTATGAAAATTGTGCTTAAGCTTTCATTTACCTTAAAGAAGCATGATTTTATATTTTTTTATTGTTGACTGTTTTTCAAAGATGATCCATTTCATTCTTTATGCTAATGTAATAGATGACTCTTGAGTTACTAAACTTTATTTTGATAAGATTATGAAGTTATATTGCCTTTTTAAAGCCATAGTCTTAGATAGAGATGTGTGATATATGAATTACTTTTGGAATTATCAAGTTGAAATTCTTTAGTACCTATTACTCCAAAACAAATGGTCAAACTAAGATGATTGATCAAAATTTAGTTAATCTTTTGAGATGTTTGATGATTGCATATAATAAAAATTGGGATATAATAAAAATTGGGATTTGATTCTCCTTACGACCTGATTTTTTTATATTATCAAGGTTAATAGATTTATAGTCAATTTAAAGTTGTTTATGGTAAATTTATAAGTCTTCTATATCTTATTTCCATGTCTTTAATCTAATTTGGTTTGCATGTTGAGATCACAAAATAAATTTAAGTAAGTAATATCCAATACAAACTTCAAGCTTATTTATATAAGCATCACAATGCATTTAATGGTAGAGATTATGTTATGAAATGGATTAGACTTAAAATGTATCCTCTTAAAACTAGAAAAAAACTGATGGCATGTAAAGTTGGACTATTCGAAGTATTATTAAAGTTAGATCAAATACTTAAGTGATCGACATATCCTTAATTTTAATATTAGTTTTATTTTTAATATAGAAAATCTTGTTGAATATAAAAGGCAACAACCCATCTCATATGATCATTGTCATCTTTTTTTATCAACATAAAAAGAATATATTTATGCTATTTGAATAAACATATTGTTTTAACAAGGGATAGTGAGGTTCAATGATTTCTACTTTGTTAAGTTGGGTGACCTGATTTGGATTATATTTGAATCATTAAATATATATTATAGTGTGTTAATTTTGATTTTTAGAAACATCATCATAGTTGTCAAAAGCTACACTTAAAAAGGTCATGTTTTTCATTCTTAAAAGAATTGGTGAAAATACTAGACTTGTATCATATATCACACATACATGAACACAAAGGATAGATGATAGATCAACCCATCACCTTTTTGTTATTGAATTTTATTTTGTTTTATTTATTTTAATAAATTGTTAGCTTAATTATTAATAATATTTTGATTAGAATTTGCTTTAGACTATTTAGATAAATGTTTCTATTACCTTAACAGTTTCAATAATTAATTTTAAAAAATAAATTTTTGTGTGAGACTGCTTTTCTTCTCCTCTCTTTAACCATCTTCTCTTTCTTTATTTTTTTTACCCTCTTTAATTTATTAATAAACCGCATCAACTTGTGGCGACTTTTTATTTTCTCTAAAATACATGTAACAAACAGAAAGACAAAAATAAAACTCTTGATGCTATATACACACACACGTCCTTCGATGTGTGATTCATCATTTGCAATTTACGTGCTTCATTTCATTTGTATATATAAATATTTTTTGAGCTTGGATTTTGATATATTTGAACTTTAATTGAATTTAATTCAAGATTATATTAATAATTTATAATCATGTTTTTTGGACAGGGAATGTACGTAGTCTTGAATCATAGGATACTGGAAGGGTAGAACCAGCTAGAAATCTAGGTTTACAAGCATCGTAGAAGTTGGGTTAGACTAATTTTCATTGGATGAGTTTGGTTCAGACGCAGGAAGCAGCTCTTTGGTATACCTATCCTTAGCAACGTTGTTTTCTTAGTAAGATGAACCCAACGAGGTTCTTTTGCAGCTCGGCAAGAACATAGTCAACATTATTCTTTATAGGATAGCTATAATTTTCCACCAAGCCAATGCTGGTAGAACCTTGAACACCATTTGAGGCCTAATCCACATAATACAGCCTCTGTCAAACAACATTACAGCAAGTAGATACTAAAGTACACCAAGAACATACAATCCCTTGTAGTGGTCGATCTTATACGGTCCCAAACATGCGTAGAAGTAAGCTGTTACTTGACAGAAGAGAGGGAGCATGCCGCTGGTTTGGTCTTCATCTGATCTGGGATCGCTTGTATGAGGAACTTGCTTGGGGTGGGATGTTTATCTGAAATCTTCCTCTTTCATCAGCTTGCCTGCAAGGTCTCTCTTTCAATGGAGTATTGACGCCTTTGCGGTTTGAACCCTCTCCATAAGACTCAGCTGTGCTCTTCCGGCGCCTCTCATTGTGCCCTGCCAAACGCCTACGGCAGCTCCTCTTTGTTTCATCGAACTCCGCTAGCTCGTGGAACCTGCAAAGGCTCATAATTATAGAATAGTGAAAGCAACTTAAACAGAACCATATACATAGCAAGTCACTGGAAGATGAGCAGAGAGAAGCCACAATGAGCTGAAATTGACTTTCAAGTAAATTTTGGTAAAAACACCTCTTTTCGGAAGTATCATGACGTGGAAAAATGCATGGAAAGGGAAAACACATATTACTTGGCAAAGGCTCATATATCTAACAAAATCTCTTAAGCGGAAACAGCCTCTCCATTAATTTTTTGACATTCCATGATGTTAGGAACATCAATTTTGATCAGATTAATCAGTCAGCTGATTTTGTGTTCGTGACCAGCAGAAACTTGTCTCGAGTTAGAAACTTTCAAGCCTAATTAGCACCATTTCCTTTCATACTGTTGAAGTAAATTGTATCACAACACTTGGACCATTAATTCACAACCTACATTTATGTACCCTAACTCTGTCAAACCTTCTTTTGGGGAATCCTGGTGAAAATCCAACATTTGTCATGCAACCAAAGAAGGTTGCAGAACTTTTACCGTTCAAACGATACTAAATAAATCCCACTCTTCCTTTTGTTTTTGAGATCTACTATCAACTGAAAAAGGTTAAGATTGTTTATGGATGAGTCTCCAGAGTATTTGGAACTTGTAATTCTGACACTTTACTGAGTTTTAGCTTCCGTCAATTGCATGGGGTAGGCAATCTTCTTCACGCTGAGCTTGCATTGGCTAATTCAGATAACTACGCCCGACTTCAAAACTCAAACAAGTTTCTTTCAGGCCAGTAATGTTACAAATGCCAAAAACTAGCCACTATTTTTTTTATGAAAAAGCTGCACAAGGGAAAAGAAATTTTGTGTGTGAACAAAGCATATTTCTCCTCAAACCCCTTTAATTTTCAAGTCGCATGCTATGTATCCATACTAGTAAAAGAAAATACGTCCTACTGATAGAAAGGTAGCTAAACAAAAACGCATGAAACAGAAATACCTGCTGCATTGCTGACAAAACCTCTGCCTGAGGCCAGCAACAACCACAGCTGGTGACTTTGCGTGAACCTCGCAAACTTTGTGTCTCCTGTGGTACCTCTTAGCGTCAGTTAAATTAGCTCCACACTTCTCCACTTGGCAGGATGGTGGAGACGCTCCGCCACTACCAGTCCCTCTCTTCCCATGCATAACACCAGCTCCTTTCTTCTTTTCATCATCGGCTAAACCAACACCGCCGCCACTCTCGTATTCTTCCATGTCATCCTCCAACTCATCCTCAATCAGGAAATCATCTTTGTTGATCATTTTTTCTTTCAAACTGCTATTCTTCCCTACAAGAGTCCTAGCGTCCATTATTTTAGGGAGGATATCACACAAATGAGGTATTGTGTGATAGCTAGCAAGGTGAGGAGTGGCTTTTGAAGTACTTAAATGAAGGTCTGTAGGAGAGAGTGTAAAGGAAAAGGTGAAAAAAGTAGGGAGGACCACAAGCAACATATTCTTGTGTTTTTTTTTTTTTATGTATGGTGTCAGTTGACAATGAATGAATGATTAGAGTGTGGAGTTTGTTTGTTGTGATTTGCCATGACAGATAAATTTTCTGCTTAATTGCTGTTATTGGTGCTTGTGGTGATATTTTCATTTGACACTGCATGTGTGTGGTTGACGCTCAATTATTATTGCTTCCCTAGATGTGAAAATGAAATTAAATAGTATTAGCAAACCTATGCAATCATTGTTTAGAAAGGGCATTCGCAGAGTAAGTCTGTGAGTTAGTCAACAATTTGGTTTAAGCATGAAGTTTTGGTAATATAGCAGGTGCATTTTATGTCAAATGAATCACTTGACGTGTTCAGGTTAATCTTCTAGCTTTTTTTTCAGACATGAAAGAGTTAGGTAGGAATCAGGATTGATGGTTTTGTCAATGAAGAAGGAAGAAAAAGGTTGGGTGATTTCGAGTCAAATCGACTGTTATCCAATTTAGAACATGGGACGGCAGGAAGGATATAGTTTTCCAACATAATGTTAGCCTACAGCACAGATTTGATCACTTGATTTTCCTGCTGAAGAAATCAAAACACAGACGAACTGAATTATCCTCAACAAAGGGCCCCTTAAACCATTGCTTTCTGTTTTTTATCACCATTTTTCCGGAGTGCTTTCTTTACGCTTTATCTTGACATCAATGGTGGGCAACAAAGCAAATTTTCTGGTACTTAAGTGAGCAAGAGAGGCACTGAATTGCACTCTGCACTCTAGTAAGCGATGTTAGTGAGAAGATTACATTTATGGCTGAGGCACGAGAAGGACATGTCAAATTGTAGTGCACCCTTTAATGTAATGGTACAGAATCAATGCTCACACAATATTCTGCTCCTCTTGGTTGGACAAGCAGTGTACTGTAGCAGAGTACCCTATGCTTCTTTTTTGTTGAAATGGACTATTAGATTTCCAGTCTTTTGTTCATGCGAAGCTTTATTCCTCTTATCTTTTCTCCTCGTGTCTTTTTTACCTGATGCAAGACTTACAGGTCCATGTGCAGATTGATTAATTCAATATTTAAGATGATTGCGTTGCAACTGAATGCTGGCTTTCTATCGATGTGTTTTTTGCTGGGGTTGGCTTACGGTACAAGTCTATGGGTCTTTTGTGCTATAAAGTTCGGGACATGGCTCAGTGGCCTTGACACAATGTACATGCCATGATAGCTGGGAAGGCAAAACCTCAGTGGTGACATGACCCTACACAAGTTTTCACGTGGCTCCTGTACCAAGCACAAATGGACTACTTTAGCAAATGTCAATGAAAAACAGATAGACAGCTGAAATCATACAAGGCGCTATAGCTCATTAGAATTTGAGTAAAGCTTGTGTTTGTACATCTAATAGTACAAGGTTAAGGGCTGGACTAATTTTGTAGCAGTGAAAAGGGACCTTTGCTTATAAGAATCCTTCCTATTCCTGCACATATCTTATACGTGATTGGCTGTTACCTATCACAGAGGATCTCCAAGTTGAGTTCAGCATTAAAGGCTCATAGCACAATCATAAAGAATATATGTGAAAGGCAAGAGTTTGGTGGTCAAATCATAAAGAATTAAGTATCACTACAACCAATCTTCTTGGACATCTTGATTTTCTGTAATCTGCAAGGAAAATGGCGGATGGTATCACAGATATTAACATTTAGCATGGATGAGTAGCATAGTAGTGTTCTTGGAGGTGGTGAAAGGATAGGCCTCGAGTTCAAATCACATGAATGAAAAGATCGTCACTGCCAATTACTTGCAGTGGAGTACGACCTTTAATGAAATTTATGTTTAGGATAGATGAACATCTTCATATGATTATTATGTCAAATAGAAGAAAAAATTCTAGATATTTAAATAAAAAGTCTATAGCTCAAAATCCCAATCAGCAAAACGCTGAAAATCGACACAACATTAACAGGCATAAAGGAACCAACTAGTTGAAGCAAATTCATGGTATGGCAAACAGGAACTCTCAAATATCACAATCCATTTCCACCCACAAGTGTGATTCCATGTTCTGATGTCTACCTACCTTTCACCCCTCCACTCTTCCGCGTCTCTCTTTTCTTTTCTTCACCTTTTATGATAACACATTAAAGGAAATGGCCTTTGCATATGATTTTGACTTCCATAAAGTGCCCGTTACTCTCAATATCGGAGTTGGATATTGGTCCTATATTCCCTCCAGATTCTCTATTTTGTTTGGGCCGGGAATCACGAAGACTAGATCGTTGATGAAGTAAAAAAACACAGAATACAGATGAATGGATCATGACTTTGCTTTGGAGAAGAACAATTCTTGTCTATAAAGAGAACCAAACAGCTGTTTGATAAGATGGAGATCTTTCAAGTTTCACGGTGTTTGCGGTAACGATTGATTTTTAAAATATTTTTATTTAAAAATATATTAAAATAATATCTTTTTTATTTTTATAAATTTGTTTTTAATATTAATATATTAAAAAAATCTAAAAATATAAAAAAATTAATTTAAAACAAATATTTTTTTGTAAAAAAGCACTGCCAATTGTCATCTAGTTCCGGAACACAAAAATCTTGTATGATATTGTTTCAAAAAATTATTCTGTGTATCTAGATTGTGCTATGATAATGGTGATGATAAGTGATCTATATTCCCTATCTACATTACCTATCATCTTCTTTGATTCTTTGTTACCCTTCGAAATGGATTTATAAGAAATGATGAGTGAAGTGCTGGATTATATGGATTGCCTATCATCTTTTGCAGGTCCTTTTTGCTTGCCCTGGAAAATGCTTTCGATGGCTTTGTCCTGGAGTTGCTGAGTGTCACATTTTGCCAATCCTTTTCACTTTGGAATTTGTTTTGGCAATTTAATGGCCAAAGCAAGAGCGTATCAGATTCCAAGTCGGATGTTTTCTTGTTCAACAATGCAACTCGACAAAATTTGGGCACTTTCTGTCGTGAAGATAGAATTCTAGTCTGAAAATGTCCTGTAGTGCAGAGAGTGCGTTAGTTCATGGTTCGGAAGTATTTCAGCTTCAAGTTCTAGAATCCTTTGTGGTTGTATGAAGGAAATGGACAAAGCTCTTTTGAACACACAAAGGCTAAAAGTCTCATTCTCCACAGAATCACTGACAAGGCGTCATGATCATTTGGGAACTGATTAGCTGTGCACCAGCCTTCCCTGATCAGCCTTTGCCTATACCATTTTAAGGCTCTCATATGTGGTATGTTGCTGGTATTTGTTTTGGTGAACCAAAGCTCAGCACACTACTGAAACAAAATTATTGAAACGCATTTATCTGAATTCAGAAACCCTACTGAAAATAAAGATAAACATAAAAATTATAAGTTGTGTGTTTAATATTATTATAGCTTTTATAATTATAATTTTAAAAAAATTATTATATAAAAAATATTTTTAGTTGATATTATAATATTTTTAATTATTTTATTAAACTATTTATAATTTTATTATATGCAAAATTTATTCTATAAAAACTATAATTTTTATGATTTTTTAAATATATAATTAAAATAATTAAAATATTATAAAAAATAAAAATAAAATTTCAACACGAATAAATTTAATTTAATCTAAATTAATTTTTCACTGTTTACGTAAACAACAAAAATGAATTGCACTAGTTTTTTCAAAAAAAAAATACTATTAATGTAAACAGTTAGAAAAACAGAACAGCTCAGAGCTGCTTTGAATTTAACTGCGCTTTAAATGCAAAACCTAATGAACCCTACCAAAAATAAATTGTATTTTTAATATCACCAAGTAATTGTTCGGCTGTAGTTGCTTCAACACGCAAACAAACAGACTCTCAGGTCTTGTCACAAATCCATTGTTTTCTAATTAAGCCAGCGTGGTACAAACATTGTAACAGACCATAGTTATTGCTACCAAATGCAAGCAAACTTAAGAACCAAGTGCTTTCTCAATCTGCTCTGGCGCCTATTCTTCTCAAATCATCAATATTTCTGTACTCTACTGTATCAACAGCCGGTCCATCAACTTATGGACCTCAACAAACACTGGATCTTCCACGTTATTATTGTTCTTGTCGTGGCTGTTATGATCATGACTGTTACTATCGTCATTTCCACCACCTACTGTCTCTCTAATCTTTTGGTTAGCCTCTTTGGCTGCTTCCCGTGCACCATCCATTGTTTCCTTAGCCGCGTCCCCAATCGTGTCTGCTACTTGTGTTAACTTTTCTAACCCCTTCTTTGGCAGTGTCAGCCACAAACTGTGTTGCTCCTACTCCTGTATATTCATCAGGGTCTACAGCTTGTTGCTTGGCCTCATACAAGCCTTGCCTAGTTGGATCATTTGTTGCACTATAAGATTTTCCTGGTGTCCTATCTGGGCTATTTGTTTCTCTTCTTGTCTCTGCTGCTACACTGGTACCCTGAAAATTTAGCACATAATGGAAGAAAAAAAAGAGAAGCATTATTAATGGTCTCGCTTAGGAACCGACCAATAGTCCCCATCGTGGAAATACATGTAATTCAATGCTAGACGAGGTTAGCCATGCTTTTCGAAGACAAACTATATGCTTTGTGTCTAAATATTTTAGGATACAGAGAGAGATCAATGTATAAAAAAGAGGAATTACAGCATGGAGATACTTGAGCTCGTTGAAAAGCAGTGGAGAAGTAAGCCCTGTTGGCAGACACAACACAACACAACGAGGTTGATCCAGATGAAGCTCTAGAGATGTTAATGACGGCTCTTTTTGCCAAAAATAGTGCTGCCATAGTTCCCTTCTAGCTAGATGTTTTGCTGCAGAATGTTGATTTCTTCTAACATAAACGTAGCCTAATAGTTAAAAGTAAAATAAATAACAAGTTGGTGCGGTGCGGCACATGTAAAACCGAACATGTTTTGAGAGAATTTGACATGTTCCTTTGGGCAAAAGAGGATGATCCATGTTGATGTGTCTTCTTTCTGAATCATGAATTCTGAAACTACCGATGTGTAAATTGTGTGTGCTAGCTAGTCAGTATCAAATCTTGGGAAACCGGAATGAATCTTAATCTGTTCATAATATTCTCCCATTTGTTCAAAACAAGTATTCTTGAAAATGAAATAATAGTGCTTCTCAAAAATATACATGGTTGAGCTTCACAAAGCTGGAAGAGAAGCAACAAGCAGATATATTATGAGATGCAGTTGGTGTGGAAAGCTGCAAAGACCCCATATTCAAATCTCAAGTTCTTACTTGACAATCATCTGGCTTTCTAGCAACTGTTATGAAGACTCTGAATCAAACATGAAACCATCTAGACAAACAGTGAATGTGGCTTGAGAACCAGAGATGAATACCCAATAAGCACAACTTACCAAGTGTGCTATCCAAAACAGTGATCTGCATTTAAAAAGCTCATCAAATTCAATGACGAAGCAGTGAATGTCATTTCAACACAAATGTAATACAATTTTATGTATCTTGCAAATGGCACCCAACCCCACCATGAAGGGTATATTATGCTTAAGATCGTGGTAAAAAACAAATCATGGTTTTGCCTCAGAGGTGGTGCAAATATCATCACTTTGTCTGATGATACGTGCAGTAAATCACATCAGAGGCAAACCATCTATGAAGAATTTATATTAAAAAAAATCTATTTGAGAAAGTGATCTAGCAAAATAAGTTCATGGAAAGAGGTTAAAGAAAACAAACATAAAATTCTTCCAACAGGGCTTAGTAATCATGCAAGAAGAAACAGCTGATTAACGCACATTCAAATTCTGCAAAACCATAAATTCAAACCAATGACACAAATCACAATTAGTAATGTCATGATACGTACAACACACCAGAAAATGAACAATCAGTGCCTCATATTAAGGTAATTTCATTGCTGTTGCTCATAATATATCTAAACCCATAATCAGTGCCTCATATTAAGGTCATTTCATTGCTATTGCTCATAGTATATCTAACCCCATCACAGGCACAACAAAACTTTAGTAAGTTCTTATTCACTCAAAGTTCTAAATCATTTTGATACCAAAAGGGAAAAACTTTGGGCACAGTAAGTAATTTAAATCTTAAAAAATGCCGTGTCAACACTAACTAGAGAAGCTGCAGGCAGAAGCAGACTTCAATAAATTACTTCAATTGAAATTCTAGAGCAAACCATGCTAGCTCTAGAGCCACCACCGACACTGTTGAGGCTCAACATCCAGCACATACTAATTTGTACATTAAATGGAAATTCTTCTTCCTTTTCAATTGAATTAAGAATTTGACATTGAGAAAGAACTCATGCCATCATAATAAATATGTCAAATGAAACTAAAGCAACGTATTTAACTCTCTAAAAGAACACCAATCAAACAATAATGCATAATCTTGACAAAGAATAAGAAGCCATCCACATTACCAAAACACAAATTAATTACCTCTCATTAACCATCATAAAAAAATGAAATAAAATAAATATACGGACACAAAAGAAGATTGAAGAGCCTGTACAAATGCATCAGATCTGATGATTCTTATTTTGACAGCATCATCATTCTCCAGAAAGGAGTGGCTGATTGTTGGTCTTGTTTATCATCACTTGCAATATAAGCTCTAACAAATTGAAAAAAAAAAAATCAATACTTTAACTATCCCAAACTTGCTAGGGGGGAGAAATAATATGCCTATGATTTGGATTTTTTTCATGGATATAGAACATGATAGCATATAAAAAGTTAACATCATCATAGGCATAGCTATAATAGAATAAATGCAACAAAATCGAGACAAGGAAACAATCTATCAAAAGCAAGAAACAATTATCAAAATTAAGCAACCGAATGCTTGCAAAAAAGCTTAGAAAGATCAAAACTTTCATATACTGGGCATTAGAGTAGCAAAACAACTTAAGAGAGCTGGTCATGAACATATTGAAAGACCAGAAAGGAAAAGAAAACTGTGGAAGTAGAGGAAAACTCTAGGTTTTGTTAAAGACAAAAGCAGGATGACCCTTGCATCCTGTCCGCTTGTTGCAACAAAAATGTTTACTCCCTCGAACAGCTTTGGGCCCATTTGTTTAGAATTTTAGGTTTAAGGTCCAATACAAACAACTAGACTCTAGAAGAAACTCGTGACAAAATATCAGTTAGGATAAGCTCAGCTCTGGTAAGATTCATAGTCTCTAGCTATCTAGGCCTCTTGCTAGAGCCCAATATGACATTACCCGTATCCAAATCGGAGTGCTTGTTTTCTTCGAGGTTCGATGATGATGGATCCACGGGCGTAATCAGTCGTGTCTTATCAACCACGACGACTTTTTGACACCAAAGTTGCTCTGCAAGAATTGAATTTCCATTTTCCGTCCGATTGAAATGCATGCATGCGCGCATGGACTGAAGTTTTTTGGATTTTTAAAGTTTTTAATAGGAAAAATACAATGTGATGTTATGATAACGTTTTTTATGCATGCATGAGATAGGAGGATAACAGGTAAGCTTGTCTTCTCAAGCATCTATACCTTTTACATAGCATCCTCCCTCCATGTAAAAATCTTGTATATTTGAATATCATGCCTCATCCAATTCCATTTTCTTACCAAACAAACCTAAAATTGACTTGTATGAAGACAACTGGCGATGGTAAAGAGATGTATATTTGAATATCCTGACATGATGACACTAAGGAGCTCGAGTGTACTCCTCATGTTTAATCCGTGATAGCACACACAAAGAAAAAGAAAAGGCAAAGGAAGATATAAGAATAAAAACACCAAGGAAAGTTCGATTATGGAAATTGGCGTAGAAAAAGGAAAAAGGGAGAGATTTTCGGAGCTTCAAGCTCGAGGTAGAAATAAAAAAAGGTTACGATCGAGGTGACTGAAAAAGATGGATACCAAACACTCCTCAATTATTAATCTCAATCAATCCATCTGCGAAGGATCCTAGACTTTGAAAATTACAAAGATTTCATCTATATTTTATGTTCTTCCATCATAGAATATTGATTAAATGAGTTGTCCCGAATCTATACTCCCTGTATGGAACAGCAATTTAAAAATGTTTAAAAAACAAGTAAAAAAATTAATTTTATTTATTAATTTTAAATTATTTTCTTATATGTTTAGATTATTTTAATATATTTACAACTAAAAAATATTTTAAAAAGTAATATTTATTTTAATAATAAAAAAATTAAAAATTAAAATTTTAATATGACCCAAAAAATCTCATTCTATTTTTTTAATTATTATTATTATTATTAGTCCTCCATTTTGTGTCCAGAATTAGTGAGTTTCACATCACCCATATCTGCTGCTTTTTTTAGCTAGAAAGAGTTTCTTCAGCAGGCTATGCTAGCAAAGTCAAAAAAGAAGAGGTAGGTAACCTCGAGTAATGGCACGTCGACCTATCCTGTCAACGTGGACACCCAAGCAAGAAAAGCACGTAAAAAGTATCTTTACGGTTGCATTTTAATATTTTTAGGGTCTCTCTCAATCAAGAAAAACCTTACCCATGATGTTTTTATGTAGGGAAGTGACAGATAATCCAATCTTTTGTTTCACAAAAGCATTTGCTACAGAGTGACCGTCAAGCTTTGCCTCTTGAAGCTTCTCAACTCGAGAAAATGTGGAGGGCGGCTAATCTATCTTTCTGCATAAATGGCATTTAGCTGTCTTTCGAATGACAGGGGTGGATGCCAAGAAAGTTTACAAGACTTGACAGTTGCAGAGATGATGCATTAACCATGTCAGAATAGAAGCTGCATTTCTGTCAATTTGTTGATAGTGGTTTGCTCAAGACGAGAACAAGCAGGCCCAAACAATAGCTAAAAGAGGGGCAGTCTCCGTTATCTGCAGCATATCTAATTTCTAATTTCTATATATTCTGAGCCTTAAATGCTTTTGAAGGTCAAGACCTTGAATATTCAAATTCTAAAAGAAACCTAGTAAATTGATTTACATCAATATGTAATATGTGTAGCACAATGTGATATGTAATATGTGTAGCACAATGTGAAGGCTTTGATCTTCCAAGGGATAGGACAACGCATTTTATAATATGCTTATTTATAACAGAATAATACAATAGAAGCTTGGTCAACATTTCAATATTATAGAAACTTGGAATGGAGTTTACTTTACAAGTATACCTTCCCATGTCCACCCCAACTGAAACTAAGAACCCTGAAACTAAGTGCAGTATTATTATAGATCATTGTTGAGCAGCTTGGAATCCAATACCATCAAGCCATGAAACAACTTCTTCGATAAGAGGTCTCCGCCTAGGATCTTGGTCTAAGCATCTGCATGCAATTTCGAGCATTTCAAACAGCTGTTTCTGACGATCTTTACCCCAAATTGCTGAGTCTATAATCTCTGCCTCCCTTTTCTCGGACTTCATCTGAAACAGCCAGGAAACCAAATTTCTGCAGTTTTTTCCTTTGCAAACTTCCACGGGCCTTCTACCGGTAAGAAGTTCAAGAAGAACAACACCAAAACTGTAAACATCACCCCTGCATGTTGCCATCAATGTTTGGCTATATTCAGGAGGTATATAACCCAATGTACCTACCAAATCTGTTGTCACATGAGTATCGTAAGGACAAAGTAGCCTTGAGAGACCAAAATCAGCCAAGTGAGCTTCAAATTTCTCATCTAGAAGTATGTTGCTCGATTTCACATCTCGGTGAACTATATGTGGCTCGCAAACTTTGTGCAGATATGCTAACCCACAAGCCGCTCCTTGCGCTATCTTGAGTCTCACCTCCCATTTAAGTACTGAGCCGCCATCAACAGATTCATGCAGCCAATAATCCAAGCTTCCATTTTCCATGTACGAGTAAATCAATAATCTGTCATTACCATGCCTACAATAACCTTGAAGAGAAACAAGGTTTTTGTGTTGAGCCCTTGAGAGAGCTTCCACTTCAGCTTGAAATTCTCGTTCCATCTGACCACAATCCCCAGAAAGCCTCTTGATTGCAGCTTTTGTACCGTTGGGAAGGTTGGCCTTGTAAACTAGGCCGAATCCGCCACAACCAATGATGTTTGCTTGGTTGAAGTTATTTGTTGATTTCAACAAATCTGGAACTGTGAGGTCTTTGCAATCAGAATTCTGAAAAAGCACCAACTTGGAAGACCTGAGAGCTTCAGATAACCTGTGCGGAAGACTGACTTCCTCCTCCAAATCACCAATAGGATCCCCCACATTCCTCCTTGACATCTTGTGCAAAACAATAGCAAGGACCAGCGCAAGCCCAACTACTATAGTGATTGTTATGCTAAGAATATTGCCTCGACTGAATCTACTGTCCGAACCAGATGGGATACCAGGCTTCATCATATTATTAATGACATTACAGGGAGAGACTATTACCCCACAGAGTCCTGGATTACCCTCAAAGCTTGAGCTAGGAAAGCTAGAGAACTGCCCTCCGGTGGGAATTTGTCCCCTCAAGTGATTATTAGCCACGCTAAACTTCGACAGGAATGTCAGCTTCTCAAGCGATGGGGGGATTGACCCATACAGATTGTTGGATGACAAATCTAAAACTTCCAGGTTTTCCATCTGAGAAAAGGAGCTAGGTATGGTCCCCGTAATGCTGTTCCTGCTCAAATCAAAGACGTGGAGGTCTTTCAGCCTTCCTACTTCAGGTGGAATTGTCCCAGTTATTCTATTGTTGCTCAACAATATTGAAGGAGGGAAACTTGAAGCTTGGTTGTATTGCAAACCACTAGCACTCTGGTTTCGCTTTACATATAAAGGAATGCCAGCAGACGCAGTTAGATGGGGTGAACTGCTGTTTGCAGAGATGAGGCTCTTTAGCTGAGTCAAACTTTGAGGGATCTCTCCAGTTAGGGAGTTATTTGAGAAGTCCAGGTAAAACAAACTCTCCATCTGGCCAATCCAAGAAGGAATACTTCCATCCAGATGATTCCAGGACAAATCAAGAACTTCTAACTTCCTGCATCTCAACAGCCAAACTGGGATTTGGCCTTTGAGAGCACAATTTCCAAATGCTAAGACCATTAAATTCCGAAAACCACTTACATTTCTGGGAATTTCCTCGCCAACGAAGTTCTTAGTGAGGATAAGAGTGGAGAGATTCTGGCATTGCTGCAGTACTGTAAGTGCCCCAGATAAGTCCACAAAACTATTGTTGGACAATGAGAGAAACGAAAGTGATGAGAGATTTGCGAAACTCTCATGGATTTTTCCGGTTAATTCATTCTTAGCCAGGCTCAAAATCTTCAATTCGCGGCAAACAGATAGAGAATTTGGAAGTGGCCCAGAAAGGTGATTAGAGGCAAGATCAAGTGTACAAAGACTAGGCATTCCACTGAAATTAAGATCAATTGGACCAGTTAAAGAATTGTTTCTAAGGTCAAGAATGTGAAGCTTTGAGCAGAATGACAGTGTTGAAGGCAAAGGTCCAGACAACATATTTGAATGGGCAACAAATTCTTCTAGAAATGTAAGGTTGACAAATGCATTTGGTATATGGCCTGAAAACTGGTTTCCATAAATAACCAGGTTTTTGAGATTAAAGAGCTTACTCACTTCCTTGCTTAACTGGCCAGAGAAATTGTTGTTGGAGATAGAGAAGTGCTGCAAAGCTGACATTGAGTATACAAAATCAGGGAGAGAGCCTGAAAGTGAATTGGAGTCCAAATGCAATTGTTGAAGAGATCTGCTGCAATTGAACAAGCCTTCAAGATCGCCCACGAGATGGTTCGCAGATAAATCAAGAATCTGAATCCCTTTAGAGGAGCTGCAAATTTGAGAACTGATTCGACCAGTGAACGAATTGTTGCTCATGTTGAACGCAACAAGATTTGGGTATCCTCCAAGCTCAAGCAAGTCTTCCTTGAACAGATTGCTGGAAATGTTCAGTGTCCGAATGGATAACAAACGAGAAAGCACCCCTGAAACTTGTCCTGATAGCAAGTTATGGCTCAAATCAAGATCCTCCAACTGCTTCAAGCTCGAGAGCTCCGAAGGCAATTCACCACTGAGTTGATTGAAAGAGAGATTAACTGATTTCAGCTGATCTAAGCGGCCCAAGGAGGGCGGAATTAACCCTTGAAGACCCATTTTGGACAGAATCAGCATGGTAACCCTGCTGTGAATTGAACCACTGATATTACTTCGACATACAACCCCTTCCCATTGACAGCAGTCAGTCTTGCTGGACCATGATGTTATGATGGACCCATTCGTGAGCTTTCCTGCAAATTCCTTCAGGGCCAGCATATCATTTGGATCACAGGATTGAGTTGTGGTTTTGAGACCCCAAGATGAACAAAGAAGGCAAGCAAAGAACATCGATCTGAGGAAAGTCATTGAAGCAGTCTCCACCATCGCCATTACTGAAATCAAAGCTTAGCCCCAGCTCAAATCAAGGCAAAGACTCCCGCATTGAAGTTGATATTTCTTGGGCACTAACTGCTTTTCAAGAGAAGAAGCCCAATTGAAGGAACTTGCATGTCAAATCTCCAGCGAAAAAAAAACAAAAGCAGCTCGCAAGTTCCAAAATGCAAATGAAGCAAGAAAAGGAAGTGAAATTAATAGATATCAGCAATCCCCACTAGAAATCAAATCCCTATAACTTTAAGAAACCAAGACCATAGTGATGCCCTTTAGAGAAACGAAAGGAAAATAAAATAAGCACCCCAAATGAACAAACTTCAAATGCAAAACACCTCAGGAACCACAAAACAAGGACCGAGTTAACAACTTGAAAGCGAAGCAATAATTCACACCACTAAACAAGAAAAAAATAAGATTATATATAGATAGGTGAAGCCAGCCAAACAAACTGAGATCTCTTGACCCCACTTGAAACCTAAACCCTTCACAGAAAAAAAAAATAAAAATATATATATATATATATATTCAACTAATCCCCAAAACCCTACACTGTTGAAAAACGACTACTGTGAGAGCAAGAAAGTCATCCAAATGAAGCAACTTCAAACACACATCCCAAAGCACCTACAAGCCAACAAAAAGCAACATTTAGCAAATTAAGCGACAATTAACAACTAAACCAGATCCCAAGATCAAAGCTTTGAAGAAGAGTTGATAAGATTATTGAAGAAAGAAAGAAACTTTAGCGAGTCTAGAATCTATATAGGAAGAACCCACCTCAAGGGTTCCAACGATGCATTAAGACATCACTTGCAAAAGTACCATGTCAATACAGCAGCCCACAGTTGCCAACTTTTCAAGAAATAGGTTCGTTCCCATTTCAAAAACCTCTCTCTCTCTCTCTCTCTCTCTGAAAACGTAAAAAAGCAGTTACGGAAAGCAACAGGAGACAGAATCTAGAGAAAGAAAAAGATATCGAAGGGACAGGAAATACAGATGCGAATCTATAGTTTACTGGACAAAGAAAACAACAAAATACACACTCAAACTTGTGAGAGATAATAGTATGTGTTTATGACTTGAAATGAAGACACAAGGGCTGACTTTTAGAGGATTAATGATTTTATTTCATCACTTTCCCTTTGTTTTGTTTCTCCTGCCAGTTAACGAGCCACTCGGGCTTCTTCTCTCTACGTATCTCCTACCTAATCTAATATTTGTCTCTTGCTGAGAAAAAACTGAGAATATTTGGTGGAGAAATTTGATTGCTTTGAGAGTGAGGTTCGCCTTCCTTCGAGGGAGGATCGATTATAGGGATTTGGAAGTCCAAGCTCTATGTTTGAAATATGTGCGTGGAAGAAGACCACCATGTCTCAAGCATAATTCTTTCAACTTAGATTGCTTATTTGAAGGATTTTTAATATTACCTTACAATTGAAAATAAAAGGTTTGTTTGGTAGTATAGGTACATGTAATTATTAAATAATTTTTTATATTAAAATATATATTAATAATTTTTTTTATTTTTAAAAAAATTATTTTTAATATTAATATATTAAAACAATACAAAACATATAAAATATATTAAATTTTAGTAAAATATAAAATTTTTAATTTTTAAAAAATATAATTTATACTGTATTCTTAAATATATTCTTAAAAAATATATAAACTATGTTTGTTTTCCTTCCCATCAAGAGAAATTTATAATTTATATATATATATTTCAAACCTTGAATTTATAGAAATTATAATAATATGATTTATATGAAAATTTTCATTTTATTTATAAATATGGTATCATTTAAAAAAAACTCGTATTTTTTATTTTTTATATTAAATTTTGCATGTAATTATGTTTTAAATGATGATTTTATAGAAGTTGTAATATCGTGATTTCATTTATAAATATTTATGAATTTATTTTAGTAGGAATCTTGATCAAATTTATATTTTAAAATTATATCTAAAAATATATTTTATAAATCTGACTTTTTTTTATTGCGATAGCAAAGCGAAACAAGCTTGTTGTGGCGTGAAGGGACGCGCTCTAAGAGTTGACGGGGGAACGAACACAGAAATGTGGAAAAGGGAGTAAAGGAAGTCAAAGTGTCAGAGATAATAGGACACGAGAATTGACTGGTTGTAGCCGGTGGATGGAGCCCACCATGTTTGATATATAAATTGATTTGAAAAATACATTTTATTGTAAAATTAAAAAAAATAAAATTACACGTGACCATTTTAAGGAAAGTCGATGTAATAGCGAGGTCATTTTCCAAGTGCGTGATTACACGTGACTATTTTAAGCAAAGTCGATATAACGAGGTCATTTTATAAGATAATGTTTATTATTTTTATTCATGTTTTATCTTTGTAAAATATTAAATTAATATTTTTTAGTATTTTTTTATAATTATAATATATTAATATAAATAATTAAAAATTATTTAATATATTTTTAAATAAAAAATATTTTTTAAAATATTATGAATTACAAGTTATTTAACATTATAATAGTGATTACTTTTTAAAATATTTTTTATTTAAAAATAATTAAAATAATTTATTTTTATTTTTTAAAATTAATAAGTTATAATATTATAAAAACACTAAAAAAATTAATTGAACACTTTACAACCATTATGACAGCAAGCCATAACACATTCAGAAATACAAAAGGAGATATTGAAACTAAATTACAAGTTTTTTAAAATATTTTTATTTAAAAATATATTAAAATAATATATTTTTATTTTAAAAATTAATTTTTAATACAGGCATATTTAAATTATATAAAAAAAAAATAAAAAATTAATAAAACAATATTCCAGAAAACATTAAAAAATAAAAAGAGATATCGAAAGTGGACGAACATGGAGCTAAAAGGAGAAACAAAAAAAAAAAGCTATTGGAAGTGGAAACAAATTGTTATCATAAATATTACTTAAAAGTTACCTAAATGGTTCACGTTTATTATTATATTTTGGCTGCTTTACTGTACGGTCCTCCTCCTCACCTTTTTTTTTTTTTTTTTTTGAGGAAGATCATGAGTGATGATAGAATCTTCCCAAGGAAGCTTGCAGAAACCGAGACATTTCATGGTCCTCCATTGATGGTATTGTGCACGATTTCTCACCAATGATGATAGCCATTTTCACACCTTTTTTCTAATGACCAATTGAGAGATGACACTGCTCATAAAAAGGGCAAAGATTGAAAGTATAGTCCACATCCAATCATTTCCTTCTCTTTTTCCCTGTTTCCTTCCATCATTCACCTGCCTAGGCTGAAAATAAAATGTCGACGGGCCTGTCTTTCCAAAAAAAATTAAGATGGGCCTAATTGTGTCCAAAGTACAGACTGTTCTGGGTCATGGGCCTCTAGTCACCATTTACCTGCCTAGGCTGAAAATAAAATGATAATGGGCCTGTCTTTCCAGAAAAATTAAGATGGGCCCAATTGTGTCCAAAGTACTGACTGTTCTGGGTCATGGACCTCTAGTCTTTTTTTGGGCTTGGAACGGAGGATGTTTCACTAATGGAGACGGAAATGATGATTACAGAGCCCATATGACGGATGCAACTCTCCCACTTGAACAACATTTCACCATCGAGCAAGGCATTGGGAGCACAGATTCCATCTCTTTACACACACCAACAACTCCCCCAAGTACAGAAAACTCAAAGTTTGAGATTTGATATTTAACTTATAGTTTTGATAAGTTTTTTATTAAAAAAAAAATCTCCTAGGAAAGTTTCTTTTCACTAAGATTTACATTATTATTCATGGTAATAATATAATTATTAAATTATCATTGAACAAAAAAAACCCCTTTAAATTATGCTTTCATAACCCAAATTTAAATCCACAAAGTTGATTTATAAAAAATAAATATTTTTTATTTCAAAATCCAAAATCCAAAATCCAAAAATATTTTCAGGAAAAGAGTAATTATACCATATAATATGAGATATAAAAGTATCATGGATTTATTATACCAAGTGTTATAGAACATAAATCTAAATTACTCATTTAACAAGTAAAGTATTAAAAGTGAACAAAATAACAAATATAAAACATATTAGTATCAAACATTAAGGTTCATGTTGAGTTTACACTATACTTATTCTTATATCATTAGTGTAACCTTTTCACATTGACAAAATAAACTTAACTAAACATAATGAAAGTTATAGGCCTATATCTTATTTTTCCATCCATATAAAGTAGACCTAAATCCGAGATCTAAAGCTCCAGATATGACCCAATTACCAAACAGTGTTCCTGTTTGGACTACACCTGCATCTCTTTTCTAAGTTTGACCATCTCTTTATTCTTTCAATTTCAGTTCTTAAACTCATCAATCAATCCTTTCATTTATGTGATAGACCTGCATTTAAAATGAACATTTACCATAAATTAAAGATATCTTATATTATTAGATATGTTAGTATAAAACATGTTTTAGTTAATGAGTTATTGATACTTCAAGTGCAAAATGATGATATAAAACCTTAATAAAAATACATTTTTAAGTATTAATCACACTCCCTAACCATCTTATTACTAATCTCTAGTAATCAAAGCGTTAAAATAAAAAAATAATTTGCAAATTCCATAAAGTAAGGTATTCATTATTCAACTTTCATTAATCTATCCGAATAAACAAACTCTCATTAAATTTATATATCTGCTCAATACCTCCTAAATAAGATATTAATTTTCATAACCCAATTCTAGGTTATTCCCTAAAATTCACTTTTTTTTCAAAAAAAATAAAATAAAGGCTGACAATGTGGAGAAAGGAGATCTAGAAAGATCGTAAAAATAGGCAAAAATCAAGCTGCAATTTTTGAAGGAGATTCAAGACCTATTAGCACCCTATTTTGCCCAAAATTGGAGAAAACAAATGCAAATTTAAGGTCAAATTAAATGATTATTGGATAAATTTACATAAAAATTAAGTCCAATAACATAATTAAATTTTTAATAGGCCAATTTGATTTAATCATGGGCCAAATTAAATTTTAATTATGTTTAAGAATTAATTTAGGTCCAAATGAAGGATTTAATTAAGTGCAAGGACTTAATTATACTTTAATTGGGTCAAATTAATTTTATTTGGGGCTTAATTGGTGAAAAAATTAAGGTTGAAAGCCTAATTTGGGCTTAATTGAGAAGATTGAAATTTTAAGAGATCAAATTTAATTTTTACCAAGTTAATTAATTGAAATCAGGGGCCAAATTGAAAGAAAATTGAAGTTTTGGGGCCAATTAGGGGTTAAATTGACAAAATCCAAAGCCAAGGACCAATCCGCAAAAGTTGCCGAACTATAGGGGTCTAATTGACAAAATCCAGGGGTCAAATTGAAGAAATTGAAAGTTTAATGGCCAATTAGGGATGAAATTGCATAAATCTGAGACCAAGGACCATATTGCAAAAGGCGTGTAAATCTGGGGCTGAAGTTGAAGTTAAGCCCAGACCCAATTGCATTAAATCAAAAGTTTAGGGTCAATTAAGGATTTGATTGAAAGAAATTGAAAGCTGGAGGACCAAATTAAAAATCAGCAAATCCCTAATTTTAACCCAAAACGGCGTCGTTTTTGGGATTTAAAAACAAGAAGGAAGGGACCAGGCGATGCGTCGCCTGGTTACTGTTCATCGTCTTCCCCACAAAGTTGCCCAAGTAGCAGCTTTCCCGAAGTATTTTCTGCCTTATTTGGCCACCAAATCCAACAACGCGTGCACCAACATGTCCACCTGAAACCTCTTTATCCTAAAGAATGGTCCGGTCAGGTCAAAAAACTTTGAAACGGCTCCGTTTATTGGCCCAAAGTGGCCACCTCGGGCAGCCTGCAGCCTTAGATTTGCTAAATTTGGCAGTTCGAGGTGCACACTTTGAACCAACGGCCTAGATTCCTCGAGTCGAATCAAGGGCTGAGAATTTTTCTTCATTGAAGACGGGATTACCCTCTTTCCATCCCTATAAATAGGAGCAAATTTCATGCTCACAAAAAAGAGAAAATCGAAACTAAAGTTGGCCAAAAATCAACTTTTTCTGCCTAATTTTTCTTGCAACTAGCCTTATCTGTTTTTTTTTCTCTCCGCCGTGGCCTCCAGCCGCCATCCTTCCCATAAAACACCACACTCAATCCATCACCCAGCAACCTCACCGAAGCCTACAACATCTCAACATCTCTCTCTCTCTCCCTCTCTTCTCTATAAAAATTTTTCTTCTCTCCACCACCGCCACCCCAGCAGTAGCAGCAGCGACAACCATCCTTCCCAGAAGCTCTCCTTCTTCCCAAAGGTAGCCGGGTAACAGTTTCCTCCTCAGCCGCACCAACAGCTCTAGCCGTGAGCTTTCTTTCTCTCCGCTACAAGTTCTTCTTCTTCTTCTTCCTTCCTCCGCCAGCCTCCACTGTTGCAACTGTCAGCCACGCCATCATCCTCCACCAGACCACTAGCTTTCCAACGCCAGGTAAGCCTCCCTACTTCATTCTCTTCTCCAATCACCCTTCCCCCCTCCCGGTTGTGACTGCTGCATACAAATTCTGTATGCAGCAGCTAATTAATTAGCTGTTGGGCTGGGCTAGTTACGACCCAGCCAGGGCCCAGACCAAAATTCTTGGGCCAACATCGGCCCATCCATTTTGGGCCTAGCCCACATGTTTTAATATTTAATTATATTATATTATATTATATATATATATATATATATATAAACAAAAAAAATTCAAAAAAAATTTCAAAATCATTTCAAAAAATTTGTGATTTTCTTAAATATTTTTCTACCAAGTTTGCTTAATATTGGGTTGTATACTTACATGTTAAGATACAAGTCCGGTATTAAAATATATGGTTTTCACTAAAATGTTTAAAAATTTTCAAATAAATAAATAAATAAAAAGAAAAAAAATATTTTATTACATACAACCAAGTCCTAAAGAATTTTTCAAGCATGTTTCAAAATAAAAAAAAATTACATCTTTCTGATGATTTAAAAATCCAAAAAATGGATATCATAACTAGTTTATGATTATCCGTTAAGGTTTGGCCAAAATATCAAAAACCTTTTTTTTTCCCCTTTTTAACCCCTTTTTTAGGATTCAGATGTAGACTTTAATATTTGTGGGGTGTAAAATTACACGATAAAGTACACCTTCGGGTATTAAAGATACAAGGTGTAAATAAAGATAATTTTAAAATTCAGACTTTAGAATTGTTAGGATTTAACCAAATAAGATAAAGACTCCTTCACGAAAGGAGATCTACCTTGAACCTTAAAAAAGACCAACAAATAGAAACTCGACCTAGAAAAACAATCAAACAAATAATGCAGCCTACCTAAGGTAGGGTGCACTAGGGGTGATGCGTCTTCTCCTTGCACCACCAATCCTTTACTTAGACTCTCGTAGACCATAGGTTCCTAGTTACCATAATACTAGGTGGCAACTCCAAAGAACCAAGCAAAACACAAATAATAAATAGAAAAAAAAATCACCAGTCGATGCCACGCGGATTTTCCGACGTGCGACATTAATAAACCTTTCTTTTGTGCTCAATATATCAAACATAATTATGAGGCTTTACTTGGAAGAAAACAAAATTCTTGTTCCAATATTTAAAGTTAACTTCCTTGGGTTGAGATTTTTTTCTTTTTTTTTTAATATATATACATGTAACTTAAAACACAATGCATCTTTAACCCATGTAGCAAACTTTCGAATAATGACTCCCATACCAGTTGGTCTTAGGGCATTAGGTGTTGAAACACCCTTACGAGTTTAGTAACTTGGGTTGCCTATACTGATACGTAGATAGTGCAATGTTTGATTTCCTTAAACTTTATTTTCAACTCATGTAACAAGCATTGGGTCAATAGCTCTCAAGTTAAAACACCCTTTCGGGCTTAATTGTTTAGATTAGGGAGGCTATGAAACCAAATTTATCTATATTTTTATTATCTTTATTTTTTTGCTTTTTTTTATTTTTTTATTTTTTTCAAATTATATACTACCCCTTTCTCTTAGTTATTACCTTTAATAAAAGAACATAAATAATATAGTAATCAAATGTGCAACCCACAATCATATGTTAAAGTGTGTATGTGAAAATTAAGGTTTAAGAATACATGTTAAATGAGTATATGAGCAGAATTAAGTGATAATAATACGAGAGTTTGTAAACCTGAATATTTCAAGAAGTATTATGATAGACCTTGTTAATAATAGTTACTAAGATGTGTCTCAAGAGTCACTTTACCAAAAGAGTTCCTTTACTCTATCATTCTAATAACAATAATTTTGCACATGCTTTATGAAATAGAAAACATAGTTAGTTAATTTTTTTTATCAACTACCACCCTCTTCCCTCAACCAAAACGAGACATTGTCCTTAATGTCTTAACGTAGAAAGATAGAGTATAGAAGACATTACCTTAAATAACGAACACTGACAAATCTGAAATACACTTAAACAAGTATAAGAAACAACAAAACATAATAATAAAAGTAAAATACACAAAGATTTATAAATGAAGACTCAAATCCAATCTAAACTTTTTATGGCTTTCCGTAGATAACTAATTTATGCGACTCATGGAGGGATCAATTACAAAAATGAAAGATTGTAGTTGGTCAATCAATTTTTTAGCAGTAGCAGCAGAGATTATGATTTGTCGTGCTAAAGATGTTAGAAATTCCTGTGTTACAGCATGATCAAGAAATGACAACAACTTAACATAATAATCATTAACATTTAACAGACCTATGGGTTTATGGTAAATGTGCAGTTGAGTCCAGGAGGAAATATGAAATATCTCTTCTAATTTGCCCAAGCCACCTGGTAAAGCAATGAAGGCATCAATATGATTAAACATTGCATTCATTTAAGCAGACATTGTGGAGACTTGTAATTTCTCTCCACTTGTTTTTCCAATAATGTCCCCTTGTGCTAAAGCTTTGGAGATGACCTCCAAAACTTAACTACCTCCTAAAAATATAGCTATTGACACACCTCCCATTAACCCAAGACCGCCTCCTCCATACACTAAATAAATCTTTATCTCAGCTAGCACCCGACTAAGATGATTTTCTGATTCTAAAAAGTCATTTTCTTTTCCAGAACTAGATCCACCAAAAACACCAACATTTCTTACATGAGGACCTGAGGAACTTGCCATTTCTATACACTTCTCTATTTGTTGAATATATGGGTTGAGTGGGAATGAAAGGAAGGAAGAGAGAATTTTATAAATAAGAAATTAAAAACGCAATCATACCACCTATATGTAAGCTAGTTGAAATCTTTCACACACACACACACACACTCTATTTATTTATTTATTTTTGAAAAAGCATGTGTATGTATAGTTAGTTGTGATTGTGGCTCACATCTTCCCTTGATTTTACGCCTAAGAATGATTTAAATGCCCTTTATGGGTCGGGTATAGGCTTCCCATCTAGTTTTCTTAAAAACTGGAAAATATAGTCTTTTTTTAGTCAGATTTCCAAGACTATATCAAGTATTTTTTTTTATGGAAATGGGGTCATAAATCATGAAATACATAATACATATCTTCACTATAATGAGACTTAAGAGTCAATAAAAGATAATTTAAAGACTCTCTGTGTTTTGAAATAAATTTCACCTTTTGATAATTTTCACATGTTTTGCAGAATGCATGTGAATCCTTAAACATGGTGGGCCAATAAAATCTATTTTGTAAGATTTTTACAGTTATTTTCTTTAATGAAAAATGATTCCCACATGCCTCAGAATGATAAAATTTAATGACATTACTTAACTTATTGTCAGGAATACAACTTTGAAATATTTGATCAGGATAATATTTGAATAAGTAAGGGTTATGCCAATAAAAGTTTTGCACATCGCTAAAAAACTTTCTTTTATCTTGGTTGTCTGAATGAGCTGGCAAAAATCCTAAAGTAAGAAAATTGATAATTTTAGTAAACCAAGGCATTGAACTAAGAGAAAGTAAAGATTCAACAAGAAAGTAATCATCGATTAGTGTGATGTTGGATGTTAAATCTATTGCTAATTTTGACAAATGATTCACAACAACATTTCCGATGCCTTTTTCATCCTTGATTTCTTCCTGTTTGAAAGTCTCAAATATTTCAAAATCATGATTAAATTTCCTTTGTTTGGTCATGGCTTGAGAAAATAGAAGTACTGGAGAGGAATCGGTCTTTTCCTTGCAATATTCAGATTCAATCCTTTCCTTACCCTTAGAGATTGACTCATCATCTTTATCACAAGGTTCTAGAATAGGTTTTTCAATAACCTTACCACTACGAAGAGTGATGACTGATTTGACTTGATCTATGTGTTGACTTCCAGAACTATTTGCATTTGCATTATATTGCCCCTTGGGACTTTGCTGTGGTTGAGATGAAAACTTACCTTTCTCTTGAAAATTGAGGGCGGATGTGAATTTTACAAAAGTATCTTTAAAATTTGTTATGCTTTGAGCAAGTTAAGTGTTGATTGTCTCTTGCTTTTTAATAAATTTATACAAAGTTTCTTCAAAATTTCTTGTAGAAGGTGGAGTATAAGGATTTGCATATCCATGAGAATTTTGGAAATTATGGTGTACTTGAAACTGTGGTTGTGAAATTTGTGCATTGTCACTCTTCCAATTAAAATTTGAGTGATTTCTCCAACCAGAGTTGTATGTTTGCGAGTATGGGTTATGATTAAGCCTTTGGAAACTGTTTAAAGTATGGGCTTGCTCATGGAAACATTCCTTAAAAAAAGCCAAGATTGGACAATCATTGATTGAGTGTTCATTTGTTTCACAGATTTGACACGCAATGTCTTGGATAGATTTTAATTTACCACTCTTTTTTAATTCTAGTGCCTCGACTTTTCTAGCTAAAGATGCAAACTTGGTTTGGAGGTTATGATCTTCTCTAAGGTTGTACATACCTCCACTAGATGTATGAGGTTGAGTTTTACTCGGTGCCTTGATTGATACTTAAAAGCATATTTTTATCAAGGTTTTATATCATCATTTTGCACTTGAAGTATCAATAACTCCTTAACTAAAGCATGTTTTATAATAATATAAGATACTTTTAATTTGTGTTAAATATTTATTTTTAATGCAGGCCTATCACATAAATGAAAGGATTAATTGATGAATTTAAGAACTGAAATTGAAAGGATAAAGAGATGGCCAAACTTGGAAAAGAGATGTCGGTGTAATTAACACGACTGAAAGATTGATGTCTTCTCCCAAGTGCAGGAGTGTCGAAGTAATAAATAACCCGGCAAGACCGGGGTCGAACCACAGGGAGGTTAATTGTACAAATTATAAACAACAATTATAAAACAATAACAACAACAACAACAACAACAACAACAACAACAACAATAATAATAATAATAATAGTGGTAGTAGTACTAATAATAATAATAATAATAATAATAATAATAATAATAATAATAATAATAATAATAAAGAAAGAGAAGAAGAAGAAGATGATGATGAGAACTTGGAGATGAAAAATTAATGTAAGGATTAAACAATAATAATAACAAATGTCAAGGTTAGAGGTTCCACTAATGGTATATCAAACAAGTATAGTATAAACTCTTATTATTGAATTGGAAACCACACACAAAGGAGGTTCCAATCAGATTATATGTTGTTAATATGATTACATTAGTCATCTTATTCAATTAATGCTAATGCTTATAAATCTCGTCAAGCATTCATGATTATAACTTATGTTAACAACAAATCAAGTTCCTTTCATAACTCAGGTGTCGGTTATACCATACATTATGGGCTATGAAAGTGCCAAGCATTTGTTGTACCAAGTGTTATACAATATAAATCAAGATTAGTCATTTAACAAGCAAAGTATTAAAGAGTGAACAAGATAACAAATATAAAACATGTTAGTATCAAACATTAAAGTCCATATTAAGTTTACATTATACTTATTCTCACACCATTAGTGTAACCTTTTCACCTTGACATAATTAACTTAACTAGACATAATGAAAGAAAGCAAAATAGATAAACAAAATAAGAACATAAAAGTTAACTAAGTAAAAGAAAGGAAATGAAAGGCATAAACTTGATATTAATGAAAGCAAAGCATAAACATTACAAAAAATACAAAGAGAGAAAGGAAGAGCATGATCTTGATCTGGAAACCAAGATGCCTAAATGCATGGCAAATGCCTCCTTTTATAGGCCAAAATTGGGAACTATTGATTTGATGACTAATTGATAAGTGGGTGGCCAACTTTTGACTTGGTGACAATCCTTATCTTCTCTTGTCTGCCCAAAACGTCATTGATAATGTCAAAATTGGAGCCAGTTGTAAACATGAAAGTTGTAGGCAATTGTCTCAGCTTTCTTGTGTAAACAATTCAGCTCATTTGGACTTCTAGAACTCCAGATATGGCTAAAATACCGAACAGTGCTCGGGCTGGAAGACAGATTCAGGCTTCTTTGTTGTTGCTACAATTTGGACTTGATAATGGCCTTTTTAGATCTTGGGCTCCATATGAAAGTTGTAGGCATATGTCTTACCTTTCCATCCATATAAATTGGACCTAAATCTGAGATCTGTAGCTCCAGATATGACCCAATTACCGAATAGTGTTCCGGTTTGGATTGCACCGACATCTCTTCTCTAAGTTTGACCATCTCTTTATCCTTGCAATTTAAGTTCTTCAAGTCATCAATCAATCCTTTCATTTATGTGATAGGCCTGCATTAAAAATAGACATTTACCACAAATTATAAGTATCTTATATTATTAGATACATTATTATAAAACATATTTTAGTTAAGGAGTTATTGATACTTCAAGTGCAAAATGATGATATAAAACCATGATAAAAATGCACTTTTAAGTACTAATCACACCCCTCAACCAGCTTATTACTAGTCCCTAGTAATCAAAGCGTTACAACAATTTGCAAATTTCACAAAGCAAGGTATTCATCATTTAACTTCCATTAATCTATCCAGATAAACAAACTCTCATTAAATTTATATATCTGCTCAAAACCTCTTAACAAGATATTAATAAACCTTTCTTTTGTGCTCAATATATCAACACGTAATTATAGGGCTTTTCTTGGAAGAAAACAAAATTTTTGTTCTAATGTTTAAGGTTAACTTCCTTGGGTTGGGATTACTATTTTTGTCTTTTTTTTTCGTTTTTTTTTTTTTTTTTAAATCTATATACATATAATTTAAAAACATCATGCATCTTTAACCCATGTAACGAGCTTTCAGCTAATGACTCCCAGACCAGTTGGTCTTAGGGCATTAGGTGTTAAGACACCCCTACGAGCTTAGTAACTCGGGTCGCAGATACTGATATGTAGATAGTGCAATGTTTAATTCCCTTAAGCTTTTCTCCTTAACCCATGTAACAAGCGTTTGGGCCAATAGCTCCCAAGTTAGTTGACTTTAGGGTATTAGGTGTTAAAACACCCCTTCGGGCTTAATTGCTTAGGTTAGGGAGGTTACGGAACCAAACTTATCTACATTTTTATTATTATCATTTTTTTTCTTTTTTTTCTTTTCTTTTTATTTTTTTTTTCATCTTTTTCTTTTTTTTTAATTATATACAATCCTTTTCCCTTAGTTGTTACCTTTAACAAAAGAACATAAATAATGTAATAATCCAATATGCAACCCACAATCATATGTTAAAGTGTGTGTATATAAATTAAGGTTTAAGAATACATGTTAAATAAGTATATGAGCAGAATTAAGCGGTAACAATACGAGAGTTTGTAAACCTGAATATTTCAGAAAGTATTATAATAGACCTTGTTAAGAATGGTTACTAAGATGCGTCTCAAGAGTCACTTTAACAAAAGAACTCCTTTACTCTGCCATCCTAGTAACAACAATTATGCACATGCTTTATGAAATGAAAAACAATTTTTTTTTATCAACTACTACCCTCTCCCCCCAACCAAAACGAGACATTGTCCTCAATGTTCTAAGGTAGAAAGATAGAGTATAGAAGATATCACCTGAAATAACGAACACTAATAAAACCTGAAACACACTGAAACAAAAATAAGAAATAACAAAACACAATAATAAAACCAAAATACACAAAAATTCACAAATGAAGGCTCAAATCCAATCTAAGCTTTTTACGGCTTCCCGTAGATGACCAATTTATGCGACTCATGGAAGGATCAATCATAGAAATGAAAGATTGTAGTTGGTCAATCAATTATTCAGCAGTAGTAGCAGAGATTATGATTTGTCGTGCAGAAGATGTTAGAAATTCCTGTTCCACAGCATGATCAAGAAAAGACAACAACTTATCATAATAACCATTAACATTTAACAAGCCAATGGGTTTATGGTGAATGTGCAATTGAGCCCAAGAGGAAATATGAAAGATCTCTTCCAATGTGCCTAGACCACCTGGTAAAGCAATGAAAGCATCAGCATGGTTAAACATTGCATTCATTCGAGCCGACATTGTGGAGACCTGAAGTTCCTCTCCAATTGTTTTTCCAATGATGTCCCCTTGTGCCAAAGCTTCAGGGACGATTCCTAAAACTTGACTACCTCCTAAAAATGCTGCTATTGACACACCTCCCATTAACCCAAGACTGCCTCCCCCATACACTAAATGAATCTTTCTCTCAGCTAGCACCTGACCAAGATGGTTTGCTGATTCTAAAAACTCCTTTTCTTTCCCAGGACTAGATCCACCAAAAACACAAATATTTCTTATTTGATGACTTGAGGAACTTGCCATTTCTACACACTTCTGTATTTGTTGAATGTATGGGTTGAGTAGAAATGAAAGGAAGGAAAAGAGGGTTTTATAGATGAGAAAGTAGAAAGGCAATCATAACATCTATATGTAGGCCAGCTAGAGTCTCACACACTCTCTCTCTCTCTTTATTTATTTATTTATTTACTTTTGAAAAAAACATGTGTATGTACAGGTAGTTGTGATTGTGGCTCACATCTTCCCTTGGTTTTACGTCCAAGAACGGCTTAAACGCCCTCTATGGGTCGGGGATAGGCTTCTCATCCAGTTTTCTTAAAAACTGGCAAACATGGTCTTTTTTAGTCAGATTCCCAAGACTAAGTCGATCATGTTCTTTATGAAATAGTGGCCATAAATCATGAATTACACGATGCACATCTCCACTAGGATGTGTCTCAAGAGTCAATAGAAGATTATCTAAAGACTCCTTACTCAGGCCATCCTTAATGAATTGTATTTTATCTTCACGGTTTATAGATACCATTCCTAAAGAACGACATTGTGTATTACAAGTCCATCTAGCACATCGATGACAGACTTCTAGTCGTTTTGCACGACGTTTCTTTGCAAAAGTGCTTTTACCTGTTCTAGGCATGTGTGAAATAAAGAAATTAGAGGACTCACCTGATAATCGGACCTTTGCTTCAATCAACCAGCGAATATCTTCAGAAATTCCATGATTCATTAACAATCTCAATCTTGCACATCTAGCATGGTAAATTTTTGTAATCGCATTCTGAGGCAGAGCGGGAAAATACTTTTTCAATTTTTCAAGATTAGTGTCCATTTTCAAATGAGAATTGGAAGAGAGATTCAAAGAATTGCACAGATATATACACAGATATCAGTTATTATGGGAAACTGAAAGAACCGACTTAAGTCACGGAGTACCGTTGTCCGCCATTTGACCGGGGTGAGAGAAACTAACAAAAATCACTAAAAAAGAAACACAAAAACAATGTGAGAAAAAAAATCAACCTTTATCTAAAAAATCATTCAAACCAGTTGATTCATTTTCATTAGAAAAATTATCAAAGTAAGCTTTCAAACGATGTCCATTTTCCTTAAAATCATTGTCATTCATTGAATTCTCAATATCACAGGCCCCATACGGATTGGTCCATCTTAATCTTAGCTCTTTAGGGAATGCATAGAGTTGAGAATCATAAAACAAAACTTTTTGACCAGTGTCAATTTTTTGACAATTTTCACAAGTTTTGCAGAATGCATGCGTGTCCTTGAACATGGTGGGCCAATAAAATCCATTTTGAAAGATTTTTATAGCTGTCTTTTTTGATGAGAAATAACTTCCACATGCTTCAGAATGACAAAGTTTAATGACACTACTTACCTCATTGTCAGGAATGAATCTTTGAAAAATTTGATCAGGACAATTCACTTCGTTCAAAAACTTTTCTTTGTCTTGAGTACTCCAATCAGCTGGCAAATCTCCTAAAGTAAGAAAATTGATATTTTTATCATACCAAGGCATTGGACTAAGAGAAAGTAAGGATTCGTTAGGAAAGTAATCATCCATTGGTGTGATGTCAGATGTTGAATCTGTTGTCACTGTTGACAAAAGATTCGCATCAATATTTTCATTGCTTGTTTCATCCATGATTTCTTCCTCAGAATAAATCATTTGCAAATCTTCAGTTTCATCCAATTCATTTTTACTTAAAGTAGATTCAAGTTGATCATAAACTAATTCATCAATATGATCTACTTCTTGTAAATCATTATCATCTCCAGGTTGCTTGCACATGTTAAAAATATTCATCTCCAATGTCATGTTTCCAAATGATAGCTTCATCAGTCCATTCCTATAATTAATCAATGCGTTAGAGGTTGCAAGAAATGGACGTCCTAAAATAACAGGAAATGAATTACATGCTTCAACAGGTTTTGTGTCCAAGACAATAAAATCCACAGGATAAATGAATTTATCGACTTGTACTAACACATCCTCAATTATTCCTCTAGGCACTTTTACAGATCTATCGGCAAGTAAAAGAGATATAGAAGTTGGTTTTAACTCACCTAGATTGAGACTCTGAAAAACTGAATATGGAAGTAAATTCACACTAGCACCAAGATCAAGTAAGGCTTTTTCAATTTTATGGTCTCCAATAAAGCAAGAAATTATAGGACAACCAGGGTCTTTATATTTCAAAGCATTATTGTTTTGAAGAATAGCACTTACTTGTTCGGCTAGAAAGGCTTTCTTTTTCACATTCAGTTTCCTCTTCACAGTGCAGAGATCTTTCAAAAATTTAGCATAGGAAGGAACCTGTTTAATAGCATCCAACAAAGGTATATTGATCCTTACCTGTTTGAAAGTTTCAAAGATTTCAGAGTTGTGATTGACTTTCCTTTGTTTGGTCATGGCATGAGGAAATGGAAGTGCTGGCGGTGAATCAGTCATTTCTTTGTAATTTTCAGATTCAACCCCTTCCTTACCCTTAGAGATTGACTCATCATCTTTCTCATAAGGTTCAAGAGAGGGTTTTTCAATAACCTTACCGCTGCGCAGAGTAGTGACTGATTTGACTTGATCCATGTGTTGGCTTCCGGAACTACTTACATTTGCATTGTATTGCCCTTTAGAATTTTGTTGTGGTTGAGATGGAAACTTACCTTTCTCTTGGAAACTGAGAGCAGATGTTAATTTTGCAAGAGTATCTTTAAAATCTGTCATGTTTTGAACAAGTTGAGTATTAATTGTCTCTTGCTTTTCAATAAATGCATGCAACGTTTCCTCAAGATTTCTTCTAGAAGGTGGAGCATAAGAAGGTGCATATCCATGAGAATTTTGGAAATTGTGGTGTGCTTGAAATGGTGGTTGTGAAGTTTGTGCATTGTTGTTCTCACTCTTCCAACTGAAATTTGGGTGATTCCTCCAACCAGGGTTGTATGTTTGGGAGTATGGGTTGTGGTTGGCCCTTTGAAAACTGTTTAAAGCATGGGCTTGTTCATGGAGACATTCTTTAAAAGAAGGCAAGGTTGGACAATCATTGGTTGAGTGTTCATTTGTTTCACAGATTTGACACACAATGTTTTCAACAGATTTTAATTGACTACTCTTTTTCAATTCTAGTGCCTCGACTTTTCTAGCTAAAGATGCAAACTTGGCTTAAAGGTCATGATCTTCCCTAAGGTTGTACATACCTCCATTAGATGTATAAGGTTGAGTTTTACTCGATGCCTCATATGTACCCACGGTGTCCTAATTTTGAGCATTTTCAGCTAACAAGTCTAAGTACTCCATTGCTTCATCAGGGTCTTTATCTTCAAAAATTCCATTGCACATCAATTCAACCATTTGCCTATCTTTAGGTGTTAACCCTTCATAGAAATGTGAAACCAATCTCCATATTTCAAAACCATGATGAGGGCAAGTACTAAGCAAGTCTCGATACCTGTCCCAACATTTATAAAATGTTTCTCCTGGTTTTTGAGTGAAAGTGGTGATTTGTCTCTTGAAAGAGTTTGTTCTATGAGATGGGAAAAACTTTAAAAATTGTTGTTGCATTTCATCCCAAACACGAATGGATCCTGGTCTTAAATTTTGTAGCCATGTTTTAGCTTTATCTTTTAATGAAAAAGGAAAAAGCTTTAATCTAATGGTGTTCATGCTACAATTTAAGTTATTATATGTGTTGCAGACCTCCTCAAATTCTCTTAAATGCAAGTATGAATTTTCCAATTCTAAACCATGAAAAGAAGGTAAAAGTTGAATAATACCTGGTTTAAAATTAAAATGAGATGCATCGGGAGGAAAAACTATGCATGATGGTGCACTTGTTCTTGTGGGATTCATGTGGTCTCTAAGTGTTCTAGCACGATTATTCTCATTATTTTCATTATGAAGTGATTGATTATCTTCTTCGGCCATATTTTCTGAAAATGATGAGGATACCCTACAAAGTCTACCACTTGATGTACGTGACCACACTCTCATGCACGTGTAGGAATAAAAAAAAAACGAAGAAGAAAGCAAAAGAAGAAGGAAGAAAACAAAATAAAAAGAAACAAAAAAAAAGAAACAAAGTTATATACAAGAAAAGTGAAAAGAGAAAATAAATACTATAATTTATACAAGAACTTACCTCCCCGGCAACGGCGCCAAAAACTTGACACGACTGAAAGATTGATGTCTTGTCCCAAGTGCAGGAGTGTCGAAGTAATAAATAACCCGGCAAGACCGGGGTCGAACCACATGGAGGTTAATTGTACAAATTATAAACAACAATTATAAAACAACAACAACAACAACAACAACAACAACAACAATAATAATAATAATAATAATAATAATAATAATAGTGGTAGTAGTACTAATAATAATAATAATAATAATAATAATAATAATAATAATAATAATAATAATAATAAAGAAAGAGAAGAAGAAGAAGAAGATGATGAGAACTTGGAGATGAAAAATTAATATAAGGATTAAACAATAATAATAACAAATGTCAAGGTTAGAGGTTCCACTAATGGTATATCAAACAAGTATAGTATAAACTCTTATTATTGAATTGGAAACCACACACAAAGGAGGTTCCAATCAGATTATATATTGTTAACATGATTACATTAGTTATCTTATTCAATTAATGCTAATGCTTATAAATCTCGTCAAGCATTCATTTTTATAACTTATGTTAACAACAAATCAAGTTCCTTTCATAGCTCAGGTGTCGGTTATACCATACATTATGGGCTATGAAAGTGCCAAGCATTTGTTGTACCAAGTGTTATACAATATAAATCAAGATTAGTCATTTAACAAGCAAAGTATTAAAGAGTGAACAAGATAACAAATATAAAACATGTTAGTATCAAACATTAAAGTCCATATTAAGTTTACATTATACTTATTCTCACACCATTAGTGTAACCTTTTCACCTTGACATAATTAACTTAACTAGACATAATGAAAGAAAGCAAAATAGATAAACAAAATAAGAACATAAAAGTTAACTAAGTAAAGGAAAGGAAATGAAAGGCATAAACTTGATATTAATGAAAGCAAAGCATAAACATTACAAAAAATACAAAGAGAGAAAGGAAGAGCATGATCTTGATCTGGAAACCAAGATGCCTAAATGCATGGCAAATGCCTCCTTTTATAGGCCAAAATTGGGAACTATTGATTTGATGACTAATTGATAAGTGGGTGGCCAACTTTTGACTTGGTGACAATCCTTATCTTCTCTTGTCTGCCCAAAACATCATTTATAACGTCAAAATTGGAGCCAGTTGTAAACATAAAAGTTGTAGGCAATTGTCTCAGCTTTCTTGTGTAAATAATTCAGCTCATTTGGACTTCTAGAACTCCAGATATGGCCAAAATACCGAACAGTGCTCGGGCTGGAAGACAGATTCGGGCTTCTTTATTGTTGCTACAATTTGGACTTGATAATGACCTTTTTAGATCTTGGGCTCCATATAAAAGTTGTAGGCCTATGTCTTACCTTTCCATCCATATAAATTGGACCTAAATCTGAGATCTGTAGCTCCAGATATGACCCAATTACCGAATAGTGTTCCGGTTTGGATTGCACCGACATCTCTTCTCTAAGTTTGACCATCTCTTTATCCTTGCAATTTAAGTTCTTCAAGTCATCAATCAATTCTTTCATTTATGTGATAGGCCTGCATTAAAAATAGACATTTACCACAAATTATAGGTATCTTATATTATTAGATACATTATTATAAAACATATTTTAGTTAAGGAGTTATTGATACTTCAAGTGCAAAATGATGATATAAAACCATGATAAAAATGCACTTTTAAGTACTAATCAGTAATCCATACCGGAACATTATTCGGTAATTGGGTCATATCTAGAGCTACAAATCTCAGATTTAGGTCTACTTTATATGGATGGAAAGGTAAGATATAGGCCTACAACTTTCATATGGAGCCCAAGATCTAAAAAGGCCATTTTCAAGTCCAAATTATAGCAACAACAAAGAAGCCCGAATCTGTCCTCCAGCCCTAGCACTGTTCAGTATTTTGGTCATATCTGGAGTTCTAGAAGTCAAAATGAGCTGAATTGTTTACACAAGAAAGTTGAGACAATTGTCTACAACTTTCATGTTTTCAAATGGCTCTAATCTTGACGTTATCAATGATATTTTGGGCAGACAAGAGAAGATAATGATTGTTACCAAGTCAAGAGTTGGTCACCCACTCATTAATTAGTCATCAAATCAATAGTTCCCAATTTTAGCCTATAAAAGGAGGCATTTTCCATGCATTTAGACATCTTGGTCTCCATATCAAGATCATGCTCTTGCTTTCTCTCTTTGTATTTTTTGTAATGTTTATGCTTTGCTTTCATTGATATCAAGTTTATGCCTTTCATTTCCTTTCATTTACTTAGCTAACTTTTATCTTATTTATGTTCTTATTTTGTTTATTTATTTTTCTTTCTTTCATTATGTCTAGCTAAGTTTATTATGTCAAGGTGAAAAGGTTACACTAATGGTGTAAGAATAAGTATAGTGTAAACTCAATATGGACTTTAATGTTTGATACTAATATGTTTTGTATTTGTTATCTTGTTCACTCTTTAATACTTCGCTTGTTAAATGACTAATCTTGATTTATGTTGTATAACACTTGGTACAACAAATGCTTGGCACTTTCATAGCCCATACTATATGGTATAACCGACACCTGAGCTATGAAAGGAACTTGATTTACATTTATTGTTATCGTTGTTAAATCTTTACGTTAATATTCCATCTCAAAGTTCTCATCTTCTTCCTCTTATTCTTCTTCTTTTTTTTTTCTTTATTATTATTATTGTTGTTGTTATTACTATTACTATTATTATTTTTGTTGTTGTTATTGTTATTGTTATTGTATTACTATTTATAATTTGTACAATTAACCTCCTTGTGGTTCGATCCAGGTCTTGCCGGGTGATTTATTACTTTAACACTCTTGCACTTGGGAGAAGACATCAATCTTTTAGTCGTGTCATGCCTCATACGTGCCTGTAGTGTCCCAATTTTAAGCATTTTCAACTAGCAAGTCTAGGTACTCCATTGCTTCATTAGGGTTTTTATCTTCAAAGGTTCCATTGCACATTAATTCAACCATTTATCTATCTTCAGGTGTTACATAAAAATATGAAACCAATCTTCATATCTCAAAACCATGATGAGGGCAAGTATTAAGCAAGTCTCGATACCTATGAGACGGGAAGTGGTTATTTGTCTTTTGAAAGAGTTTGTTCTATGAGATGAGAAAAACTTCTTTAAAAATTGTTATTGTATTTCATCGCAAGCATAAATGGATTCAGGTCTTAAATTTTATAGCCATATTTTAGCTTTATCTTTTAATAAAAAATAAAAAAAAGCTTTAATCTGATGGTGTTCATGCTACAATTTGAATCATTATATATGTTGCAGAACTCTTCAAATTCCCTTAAATGCAAATATGGATTTTTCAAATCTAAGTCATGAAAAAAAGGTAAAAGTTGAATAGTATTTATCTTAAAATTGAAATAAAATGCATAAAGAGGGAAAACTATACATGATGATGCACTTGTTCTTGTGGGATTCATGTGGTCTCTATGTGTTTTAACATAGTTATTTTCATTATGAAGTGATTGATTATTTTCTTTGGCCATATTTTTTAAAAATGATGAGGATACCCTACAAAGTCTACCACTTAATGTACGTAACCATACTCTCATGCACGTGTAGGAATAGAATAAAAAAAAAGAGAAAACAAAAGAAGAAGAAACAAAACAAAAGAAACAAAGTTATATATAAAAAAAGTGAAAAGTGAAAAGTGAAAATAAAATAAATACTATAATTTGTACAAGAACTTACCTTTCCAGTAACAACGTCAAAAACTTAACACGACCAAAAGATTGATGTCTTCACTCAAGTGCAGGAGTGTCGAAGTAATAAATAACTCGGCAAGACCGGGGTTGAATCACAGGGAGAATAATTATATAAATTATAGATAATAATAATACAATAACAGTAATAACAACAATAAAAGTAACAATAACAACAACAATAATAATACTAGAAGAAGAAGAAGAAGAAGTAGTAGTAGTAGTAGTAGTAGTAATAAAGAAGTTGAGGAGAACTTTGAGATGAAAGATTAATGTAAAGATTAAACAATGATAACAATAAATGTTAAGGTTAGAGGATCCACTAATGGTATGTCAAACAAGTATAGTATAAACTCTTATTATTCAATTGGAAACCACACACAAAGGAGGTTCTAATCAGATTATAAATTGATAACATGATTACATTAGTTATCTTATTCGAATAATGTTAATACTTATAAATGTGGTCAGACATTCATGATTATAACTTATGTTAATAACAAATCAAGTTTATTTCACAGTTCAGGTGTCGATTATACCATACAGTATAGGCTATGAAAGTGTCAAGCATTTGTTGTACCAAGTATTATACAACATAAATCTAGATTAGTCATATAACAAGCAAAGTATTAAATAGTGAATAAGGTAACAAATACAAAATATGTTAGTATCAAACATTAAAGTTCATGTTAAGTTTACACTATACTTATTCTTACACCATTAGCGTAACCTTTTCACCTTGACATAATAAACTTAACTAAACATTATAAAAGAAAAAAAAAAGTAAATAAATAAAATAAAAACATTACTAAGATAAAAGTTAACTAAGTAAAGGAAATGAATTGAAAGGTATAAACAAGATATTAATGAAAATAAAATTTAAGCATTACAAAAATACAAAGAAAAAAAAACAAGAGCATGATCTTGATCTGGAGACCAAGATGTCTAAATGCATGACAAATGCCTTCTTTTATAGGCTAAAATTAGGAACTACTGATTTGATGACAAATTGATGAGTGGGTGGCCAACTCTTGATTAATGACAATCCTTTTCTTTTTTTGTCTGCCTAAAACATCATTGATAATGTCAAAATTGGAACCACTTAAACGTGAAAGTTATAGAAAATTATCTCAGCTTTCCAGAAAAAAAAAGAAGGTCATTTTGACTTCTAGAACTCTAGATATGGGTCAAACACTAAACAATATTTGGGCTGCAGTACAGATTCAGACTTCTTCATTGTTGCTACAATTTGGACTTAAAAATGGTCGTATTAAATCTTGACTTCATATAAAAGTTATAGGACTATATGTTATCTTTCCATCCATATAAAGTAGATCTAAATCCGAGATCTATAGTTCCAGATATGACCCAATTACCGAATAGTGTTCCAGTTTGGATTGCACCAACATCTCTTTTCTAAGTTTGGTCATCTCTTTATCTTTTCAATTTCAGTTCTTAAACTCATCAATCAATCCTTTCATTTATGTGATAGGCCTACATTTAAAATAAAAATTTACCATAAATTAAAGGTATCTAATGTTATTAGACATGTTAGTATAAAACATGATTTAGTTAAGGAGTTATTGATACTTCAAGTGCAAAATAATGATATAAAATTGATTGATATTTAAAAGTGTATTTTTATCAAGGTTTTATATCATCATTTTGCACTTGAAGTATCAATAACTCCTTAACTAAAGCATGTTTTATAATAATATATCTAATAATATAAGATACCTTTAATTTGTGGTAAATATTTATTTTTAATGCAAGCCTATCACATAAATGAAAGGATTGATTGATGAATTTAAGAACTGAAATTGAAAGGATAAAGAGATGGCCAAATTTAGAAAAGAGATGTCGGTGTAATCCATACCGGAACACTGTTCGGTAATTGGGTCATATCTAGAGCTATAGATCTCATATTTAGATCTACTTTATATGGATCAAAAGGTAAGACATAGGCCTACAAATAGGAGCCCAAGATCTAAAAAGTCCATTTTCAAGTCCAAATTGTAGCAACAATAAAGAAGCCCGAATCTGTCCTCTAGCCTGAGTACTGTTCAGTATTTTGGCCATATCTGGAGTTCTAGAAGTCCAAATGAGCTAAATTGTTTACACAAGAAAGCGGAGACAATTGCCTACAACTTTCATGTTTTTGAGTGGCTCCAATTTTGACGTTATCAATTATATTTTGGGCAGACAAGAGAAGATAAGGATTGTCACCAAGTCAAGAGTTGGCCACCCACTCATCAATTAGTCATCAAATCACTAGTTCCTAATTTTGGCCTATAAAAGGAGGCATTTGTCATGCATTTAGGCCTATAAAAGGAGGTATTTGCCATACATTTAGGCATCTTGGTCTCTAGATCAAGATCATGCTCTTGCTTTCTTTCTTTGTATTTTTTGTAATGTTTATGCTTTGCTTTAATTAATATCAAGTTTATGCCTTTTATTTCCTTTCCTTTACTTAGGTAACTCTTATCTTATTTATGTTCTTATTTTGTTTATTTATTTTTCTTTCTTTTATTATGTCTAGCTAAGTTTATTATGTCAAGGTGAAAAGGTTACACTAATGGTGTAAGAAAAAGTATAGTGTAAACTCAATATGGAATTTAATGTTTGATACTAACATGTTTTGTATTTGTTATCTTGTTCACTTTTTAATGCTTTGCTTGTTAAATGACTAATCTTGATTTATGTTGTATAACATTTGGTACAACAAATGTTTGGCACTTTCATAGCCCATACTATATGGTATAACCGACACCTGAGTTATGAAAGGAACTTGATTTGTTGTTAACATAAGTTATAATCATGAATGCTTGACGAGATTTACAAGTATTAGCATTAATTGAATAAGATGACTAATGTAATCATGTTAACAATCTATAATCTGATTGGAACCTCCTTTGTGTGTGGTTTCCAATTAACTAATAAGAGTTTATACTATACTTGTTTGACATACCATTAGTGGATCCTCTAACCTTGACATTTATTGTTATCGTTGTTAAATCTTTACGTTAATATTCCATCTCAAAGTTCTCATCATCTTCTTCTTCTTCTTCTTTTTCTTTATTATTATTATTATTATTATTATTATTATTATTATTATTATTATTATTATTGCTGTAATTACTATTATTATTGTTGTTGTTGTTATTGTTATTGTTGTTGTATTATGGTTATTTATAATTTGTACAATTAACCTCCCTATGGTTCGACCCCGGTTTTGCCGGGTTATTTATTACTTCGACATTCCTGCACTTGGGAGAAGACATCAATCTTTTAGTCGTGTCAAAAACCTTGATGAAAATGCACTTTTAAGTACTAATCAATTGTCTCTTGCTTTCCAATAAATGCATGCAATATTTCCTCAAGATTTCTTCTAGGAGGTAGATCATAAGGAGGTGCATATCCATGAGAATTTTGAAAATGATGGTATGCTTAAAACAGTGGTTGTGAAGTTTGTGCATTGTTATTTTCACTTTTCTAACTGAAATTTGGGTGATTTCTCCAACCAGGGTTGTATGTTTGCGAGTATAGGCTATTATTGGGCCTTTAGAAACTAGTTAAAGTATGGGCTTCTTCATAGAGACATTCCTTAAAAGAGGGCAAAGTTAATCAGTCATTGGTTGAGTTTTCATATGTTTCACAGAATTGACATATAATGTCTTAAACATATTTTAATTGACCACTCTTTTTTAATTCTAGTGTTTCGACTTTTCTAACTAAAGATGCAAACTTGACTTGGAGGTCATGATCTTCCCTAAGATTATACATACCTCCACTAGATGTATGAGGTTGAGTTTTACTCGGTGCCTCATAAGCACATGCGGTGTCCTAATTTTAAGCATTTTCAGCTAACAAGTCTAAGTACTTCATTGCTTCATCAGGGTCTTTATTTTCAAAAGTTCTATTACACATCAATTTAACCATTTACCTTTCTCTAGGTGTTAACCCTTCATAAAAATATGAAACCAATCTCTATGTTTCAAAATCATAATGAGAGCAAATATTAAGTAAGTCTCGATATCTATCCCAACATTGGTAAAATATTTCCTTTGATTTTTGAGTAAAAGTGATGATTTATCTTTTGAAAGAGTTTGTTCCATGAGGTGGAAAAAACTTATTTAAAAATTGTTGTTGCATTTCATCCCAAACACGAATAAATCTTGGTCTTAAATTTTGCAGCCATGTTTTAGCTTTATTTTTTAATAAAAAAAAAACTTCAATCTAATGGTGTTCATGCTATAATTTAAGTCATTATACATGTTGCAGACCTCCTCAAATTCTCTTAAATACAAGTGTGGATTTCTAAATCTAAGCTATGAAAAGAAGGTAAAAGTTGAATAACGTCTGGCTTAAAATTAAAATGAGATGCATCAAGAGGGAAAACTATGCATGATGGTGCACTTGTTATTGTGAGATTCATATGGTCTCTAAGTGTTCTAACACTGTTATTCTCATTATGAAGTGATTGATTATTTTCTTTGGCTATATTTTCTGAAAATGATGAGAATACCCTACAAAGTCTACTACTTAATATACGTGACCACACTCTCATGCATATTTAGGAGTAGAATTAAAGGAAGAAGAAAACAAAAGAAGGAGAAACAAAATAAAAGAAACAAAGTTAGATACAAGAAAAGTGAAAAGTGAAAATAAAATAAATACTATAATTTGTACAAGAATTTACCTCCCCGACAACGGTGTTAAAAACTTGACACGACTAAAAGATTGATGTCTTCTCCTAAGTGCAGGAGTGTCGAAGTAATAAATAACCTAACATGACCGAGGATGAACCAGAGGGAGGTTAATTGTATAAATTATAAACAACAATAATATAACAACAACAATAATAATAGTAATAATACTAATAATACTACTAATAATAGTAATAATAGTGGAAGTAGTAGTAGTAGTACTACTACTACTAATAATAATAGAAGAACAAGAAGAAAAAGAAGTTCATGAGATTAAAGATTAATGATTAGTACTTAAAAGTGCATTTTTTATCAAGGTTTTATGTCATTATTTTACACTTGAAGTATCAATAACTCCTTAACTAAAGCATGTTTTATAATAATATATCTAATAATATAAGATACCTTTTATTTGTGGTAAATACAGGTCTATCACATAAATAAAAGGATTGATTGATGAATTTAAGAACTGAAATTGAAAGGACAAAGAGATGGCTAAACTTAGAAAAGAGATGCCGGTGCAATCCAAACCGGAACACTATTTGGTAAGTGGGTCATATTTGGAGCTGTAGATCTCAGATTTAGGTTTACTTTATATGGATTGAAAGGTAAGACATAGGCCTAAAACTTTCATATGGAGCTTAAGATCTAAAAATGTCATTTTCAAGTCCAAATTAGAGCAACAACATTTGGGCTATATCTGGGGTTCTAGAAGTTGAAATGATCTGAATTTTTTACACAAGAAATCTGAGACAATTTCCTATAACTTTCATGTTTTCAAGTGGTTCCAATTTTGACGTTATCAATGATGTTTTGGGCAGGCAAGAGAAGATAAGGATTGTCACCAAGTCAAGAGTTGGTCACCCACTCATCAATTAGTCATCAAATCAATAGCTTCCAATTTTGGCCTATAAAAGGAGGCATTTGCCATGCATTTAGGTACCTTGGTTTTCAGATCAAGATCATACTCTTACTTTCTCTCTTTGTATTTTTTGTAATGTTTATGCTTTGCTTTCATTAATATCAAGTTTATGCCTTTCATTTCCTTTCCTTTACTTAGTTAACTCTTATCTTATTTATGTTTTTATTTTGTTTTTTTTTCTTTCATTATGTTTAGCTAAGTTTATTATGTCAAGGTGAAAAGGTTACATTAATAGTATAAGAATAAGTATAATGTAAACTCAATATGGACTTTAATGTTTGATACTAACATGTTTTGTATTTGTTATCTTGTTCACTCTTTAATACTTTGCTTGTTAAATGACTAATCTTGATTTATGTTGTATAACACTTGGCACAAGAAATGCTTGGCACTTTCATAGTCTATACTGTATGGTATAACCAACACCTGAGCTATGAAAGGAACTTGATTTGTTGTTAACATAAGTTATAATCATGAATGCTTGACGAGATATACAAGTATTAACATTAATCGAATAAGATGACTAATGTAATAATGTTAACAATCTATAATCTGATTGGAACTTCCTTTGTGTGTGGCTTCCAATTGAATAATAAAAATTTATACAATACTTGTTTGACATACCATTAGTGGAACCTCTAACCTTGACATTTGTTATTATCATTGTTTAATCCTTACATTAATATTCCATCTCAAAATTCTCATCATCATCTTCTTCTTCTCCTTCTTTTTCTTTATTATTATTATTATTATTATTGTTGTTATTGTTATTATTACTATTACTACTACTATTGTTGTTGTTGTTGTTGTTGTTGTTGTTTTTACTACTATTGTTATTGTTATTATTATTATTGTTGTATTATTGTTATTTATAATTTGTACAATTAACTTCCCTATGGTTTGACCTCGGTCTTGCCGGGTTATTTATTACTTCGACACTTTTACACTTAGGAGAAGACATCAATCTTTTAGTTGTGTCAATTAATGTAAAGATTAAATAATAATAATAACAAATATCAATGTTAGAGGATCCACTAATGATCTGTCAAACAAATATAATATAAACTCTTATTATTTAATTAGAAACCACACACAAAGGAGGTTTCAATCATATTATAAATTGTTAACATGATTACATTAGTTATCTTATTCAATTAATGCTAATACTTGTAAATGTTGTCAAACATTCATGATTATAATTTATGTTAATAACAAATCAAGTTCTTTTCATAGCTCAGTTGTCGGTTATACCATATAATATGGGCTATGAAAGTGCCAAGTATTTGTTGTACCAAGTGTTATACAATATAAATCTAGATTAGTCATTTAACAAGCAAAGTATTAAAAGTGAACAAGATAACAAATATAAAACATGTTAGTATTAAACATTAAGGTCTATGTTAGGATTACACTATACTTATTCTTACGCCATTAATATAACCTTTTCACCTTGACATAATAAACTTAACTACAATAATGAAAGAAAGAAAAATAAATAAATAAAATATAAATATAAATAAGATAAAAGTTAACTAAATAAAAGAAAGGAAATGAAAGGCATAAACTTGATATTAATGAAAGCTAAAATACATAAGCAATACAAAGAGAAAAAGCAAGAGCATGATCTTGATCTAGAAACCAAGATGCCTAAATACATGGCAAATACCTCATTTTATAGGCTAAAATTAAAAATTATTGATTTGATGACTAATTGATGAATGGGTGGCCAAATCTTGACTTGATGACAATGCTTATCTTCTCTTGTCTGTCCAAAATATCATTGATAACGTCAGAATTGGAACCATTTGAACATGAAAGTTCTCAAAAATTGTCTCCTCTTTCCAGGAAAAAAAATTAAGATTATTTGGACTTCTAGAACTCAAAATATAGGTCAAACACTAAATAGTATTCGGGCTACAAGATAGATTCGGACTTCTTCGTTGTTACTATAATTTGGACTTAAAAATGACATTTTTAAATCCTAGGCTCCCATAAAAGTTGTAGGCCTAAGTCTTATCTTTCCATCTATATAAGGTAGACTTAAATTCAAGATCTACAACTCTAGATATGACTCAAGTACCGAATTGTATTTCAGTTTGGACTGCACCAGTATCTTTTTTCTAAGTTTGGTAATCTCTTTATCCTTTCAATTTTAGTTCTTAAACTCATCAATCAATCCTTTTATTTATGTGATAGGCCTGCATTTAAAATGAACATTTACCACAAATTAAATGTATTTTATATTTTAAATATATTATTATAAAACATGTTTTAGTTAAGGAGTTATTGATATTTTAAGTATAAAATAATGATATAAAACCTTGATAAAAATATACTTTTAAGTGTTAATTAATGTGTTTTACAAACTCACCTTAAGACAATTTTTAAGCCTTTGGCCTTAACTAAAGTGTGTTAGGAAAACATATGTTACTGGTTTTTCTAGCAGTGTTTCTTTTTTTATCTTAGTGTTCGCTAAATACAGCTCTTGTTTTCTCAATTAATTTAATTTATTTCCTTTAGGGGACATATTCACAATGATTTTTTTTTATTTTTCTTATATTTTCTTCTTATTATTTAATATTTAGGATCGTGACCTAGTTCTTTTTCGACATTATATAAACCAATTTTCTAAAAAGAATACAAAAATAATAAAAGTCTTTCTTTAAAAAATAGATTAAATATTTTGTTGTATATAACCAAGTCTCTCAAATAAAAATCATATTTTTATTAAAAAAAAAATACATGGCATGGTTTAACATTTTCTAATATACCAAAAATTCAAGAAAAATACTTTGCGCGCGCCCGCACGCACACACACACACATATATATCCTTGCATGTTTTTTTTTAGATTTAATAACATGTTTATAAATCCATAAGAACTTGTCTTACATCTTAAAAAAAAAATTATTTATTTTAATATCAAGGATTATAAACTTATACGGAAATCATATTCCTAGTGTTAAAAAAAAAATTAAAAAAATATATTTTTGGGCTTTAAAATGACTTGGTTCGACCTATAAAACCTTGGTTCATCATATTGTGATGGTTTTGCTTTGATTAATAGATTGATCGATGGTTAGAAAACATAACAGTGTCTTAATAATCAGATAAATAAACAATGCATTTTATCTTATGAAGAGTGTACTACGGGTGATATTGTCTTTTTTATATATAATTGGTCCTATTATCCAGATTTTGAAAACTAATTAAGGTTCTTAGTAACTAAAATATTAGGTGACAACTCCAAACCATATTAACCGATAAAGAAAAAGAATTTCTTATTCTTTTCACCTACACCTAAGGATCCTGATTCAAGAGAACGATTATCGCAATACTATGCATATACAACTTGGGCATTGGGGGCAAGGTAGTTTTTTACTATAACACAATTGTCTTTTACAAATTAGATAGGGTCAAAGTAGTAATTTTATCTTTTTATGTACAATACAATTATTAATTTAATATGTCTATTACTAAGGAACATTTTTTTATTTCAAGTTTTTTAAATAGTATAATTATTTTGATGTTTTTCAAGACAAAACCAACAAACTCTCACCCAAGGGTTTTTTTAAAATATCATATTACAATGATTTTATCATAAATTTCAAGGGTGCTCAAGGGCATTATTGTAAATTATATACATTAAATCTAATTTTTTTAAAAACAAGTTGGTGAGTAATGATGGCTTGTTTGGCCACCAAAGATCGCCTTTTAAAGTAGCATTTGAAAGGTCTTGTTGCCCCCGACATAATAGAGCAATGCCTGCCCCTCACTCACATTAGGTTTAGAGTCTACAACCATTAATTTATTTATTTCTCTCTCTTCCACCCTTGAAATTCTTATCAACACTTCAAAAAATCAGAATAGCTCCTACATTTTATTTTATTTTTATCTTTTTGATTATTATTTGTTTTTGTGAATAAGCTATAAAATTATAAAATATTTTTAATTTCACCCCTTTTTAATTATAAGCTATAACATTATAAAATATTTTTAATTTCAACCCCTTCTAATTTTTAATCTTTTAGATTTGATCCTATTTTTTATTACTATTTTTTATTTTTAATAAGCTATAAAATTATAATTATTTCCTAATTTCACTACTTTTTATTTATTTATTTTTTAAAAATAATCTTCATTATTTTGGTTGCTATTTATTAGCATATTTAGGGTTTTTTTTACAATTCCATCCTTTTCAAATTCGATCTTCATTCTTTTTATTACTGTCTTTATTTCCTTGGCAAGTTCTTTAATTTGATTTTGTTTCTCGATTTCATCTTTCATAATTAAATTGGCTATGAATTAAGTTTTTTAATAGAACTTGATTAAAAGATTTCACAAGTTGTGAGTTTTACGGTTTGTTTTATATAGGATTAGTCTTAAGTTCATTACTAAAGTCACTGGTTTCAAAGGTTAATGTAAGTTGACTTGTTTTTTGTTCTTGTTTTAATTCATTTATTTCAATTTCATCCCTCAATATTTAATTTATTTGAAATTGATCTTCCTTCTTCTTTCTTTTCCTTTCTTTATATTGAGTTATCTTAATTATATACCCATGATCATAAGGTTTATGAATTAACCCAAGTTAACTAAGATTTTTTTTCATTGCTGTAAGGTTAATTTTAAGTTTGATTTTAAAAGTTAACACAAATTAACTTTTTTTTAGATATTTTTTAAAATTAAATTATTTTAATTTTCTTATATAACATTTGATTAATTGAAAATTAATCTTTATGCTTTTGTTTTTAATTATTTTCTATTGAGTTATCCCAATTATTTCTTTGGTACAATTTCATCCTTCATGGCTTTTTTCTTATAAAATTTTATCTCCATTCTTTTTATTATTATCTTTTTTTTTTAATTTGGCAAGTTTTCTAAATTGATAATGTATTCATTATTTTATCATTAAAAATTAAATTAGTTTGAAATTAAGTTTTTAAATAAAATTCAGTTAGGATTTCACGATTTTCATATTCATAAAGTTTACACGTTAACCCAAATTGGCTCATATTTTTTTTATTTCTTTTCTTCTTTCAAACACATTCACCTTGGTATCACAACGAGGTCGGAGATTTTGCATTTTGATTTGAATGGGCTCAGATCAAGTTTTTTTAATCCTTTTAAATTATATTTTTTTACATTTTATTTTTTAGAGCTCAAACTTCACCTCTTTCCTTTTTATTTTTCTTCTTGTGAAGTTATCATATTTTCATTTAATTTATTAGGAATTGACATTCAATTTTTTTTTCTATGTTGTTTTATATAAGATTATCTCAACCCTGGTCATCAAGTTTACGAGTTAACTTGGTTTAACTATAATTTTTTATTTTTTTATTTTTCCCTTTATTATTGAGTTTTTTCATAATCCAGCTTGGTTCAAATCATGTTTTTTAACCTTTTTTTTTATTTTCATTTTCTTTGTTTTTTATTTAATATTGTTGTATTGTTAATCATATCAATTGAACTAATGACTTGGATTTCAAATTATTTTCCTTGATTTTTTTTTTTACATTGAAAGATTTTGTGTTGGTCTCATGGTGAAGCATTGGCTATAAATCTAATATAAGCTATTTCATAAGTGCTAAGTAATATCATAAAACCTACCCTGGTATGGCAATATCATAAAACCTACCTTGGCATGATAGGTTAACCTAGCAATATAAAATCAAACCTGAGTCACTCACTCAAATAGCTAAACAACAAGTGAGCACTCAAATTAAAAATAATAAAAGATTAAGCATCAAATAAAGTGGATTTTTATATCGTTCCACTATAATGAGTTTTTGTGAGGGAAACATACCAAGATACATGTTATTTCTCAATGATATCAATCACAACATTTTGTTCCTCTCTCTCTCTCTCTCTCTCTCTCTATATATATATTCCAACCACCTTAGTTTTTGGCTATATGTTAAGACTATTTAGTATAGTACATGTGAATGTTTTTTTTTAAGTGTTATTTTCTACATACATACATATATAATATAGTATATGTGAATGTTTTTTTTAAGTGTTATTTTCTACATACATACATATATACATAGATAGTCTTAAGATATAACCAAAACTAAGGTGAACACCGTTCTATGTATGTATGTATGTAGAAAATAACACTTAAAAAAAACATTCACATGTACTATATTATATATGTATGTATGTAGAAAATAACACTTAATATTCCAACCACCTTAGTTTTGGTTATATCTTAAGACTATTAAGTATAGTATATTCCAACCACTTTAGTTTTGGTTATATGTTAAGACTATTTAGTATAGTTCACGTGAATGTTTTTTTTAAGTGTTATTTTTTATTTACATAAACGAGTATTATTTGTCATTTCATATTACAATTTTTTTTTAAAGTGGTATTTTCTATTTGCTTAAACTAGTATTGTTTGTCATTCCATATTAAAATTATTATTTATTACGGTGATGACTTTTATAAAAATAATTGATTGATGAATATATTAAAGAAAACATTTATGGGTGGGTATAATTGATAAATTTTATAACATATAAGATTATATTAATAATTTCTCATTTATATACAATTGGTTAAGTCAAAGATAGATAAGGCATAAATAAAAGATAAAAAATTAATTATGTTTGATAATTATGTATATGATAAAATAATTGTTTCTGTATTTTTTTGGTTTGATGGTAAAAAAGATATAAAAACATAAAAATAAATTATTTTATATTATTGTCATACTTATATATTTTAAAAAATAATTAGATATTATTTTATTTTATATTGAGTATTCAAATTAATAATAGTATAACAACTCTAATAATAAAATTCATATCAATTTGGATTTAAGAAGAAATATAAAAATGATTGATTCGACTTGAATTAATAAAAAATATTGGTTGACCCATGACCCATAATAAAACTCATGTAAAAAAATTCTTTGATTTTTTATATAAAATAATATTATTTTAATTAATTTTTGAAGAAAAGTTAGGAGATTAGCTTCCTCAAATTTTGTTATATAGTTTGATTTTTAAATTAAAATTTAAAATTATAATGATAATTATTTTTTAAAATATTTTAATTAGATAATTTAGAATAATTTTTTATAATAATATTTTAAAGATAAGAAATAAAAAACTGTTGTATATAGAGAGATGTATTGCCTTATCTTTTATCTTAAAAATATAAAAATTATTTTAAAAATAAATATATTTTTATCTTTAATTTTTTATATATCAGTAAAGGAATCATTTTTCTCAGGAAAAAACAAGAAGAAAAAGCTAGGTTCGGCGCCGTAAGTTGGAGGTAAAGTGATAAGACCTTTCCATTTTTGTAAACAAATATGTTTGATTCAAAAAGAAAAGAAAATCATCCCACGCCATCCCATTAGATTGGTTTAGCACCTGTTGAGATAAGGCAAAGAAGACGCCTTTCGAATCTGTCTCTACGCCAACTGTTTAGAAAACAAGCTTGGAGATCCTCTTTTGTCAACGGTATCAAGAGCGGAGCGACCAAAACCATTTATCATTGAGGAGAGTGAAACAAACATGACGGAGATCAAGGCTGTAGGCGTGGTGGGCAGCGGCCAAATGGGCTCTGGTATAGCCCAACTCGCCGCCGTACACGGGCTCGATGTGTGGCTGCTTGACACGGATCCCGCTGCTCTCTCTAGAGCCGCCAAGTCTATCACCTCTAACATCCACCGTCTCATCTCCAAAGGCCAACTCTCCCAGGTAATATTTGATCCACAGAATAAAAGAAATGAAGAAAAAACAAATACCCATTGTTGCTCCTCCTCCTCTATTACTGTTACTTTTAGTACTGAGTTGGCTGTCTATATGTAATCGTGAGGAATTAACTGCTTTATGCCTAGCTTGTTTGGTTTAAGTTTCACAATTACGTAGATGAGGTCTAGAACTTTGAGTAAGATTATTTTAACTTGTTTATCATTAATTTTTGAGTCAAGAAATCGAAAGACTTGATCTTGGGTATTATTTTTATTTGCAATAATAACAAGAAATCGAAATGAAATTTAAGATTTTTAATCTTTAAAAAAAAACAAAAGGGATTGTGATTAGATGAATGATTCTTTCAATAGTTGATGGAAGTAGCTGAGATTAACATATTTTTTTCGTTAAAAAAAGAATTCTGTTATTTTTCTTAATTAACTGAACTTGTTGGAGATTTCATCGGAACTCATGTGGTATTGTTTGTCATGCTTGGGTGATGCTAAAATGAAAAAAACCCATATTTTTTATAAAATTTTCATCCGTTGTCTTCTTGTCACCGATACTGGATTTGTTTATTTGTAATGATAGGTAAAATTTGTAAAAAGAAAATCCAAAACAAAGGAACTTAAAATAAAAAAGAACTCAAAACAGGTGAGTCGAAAAGATATGGCTCTAAACAGATGAGTTTGAAAAAGCTTGAAAAATACTTCTTCTTTTTTTTAGTGTCGCATGATAGGTGGTAGAATACCAAAATAGTCATCTTCATTATCCTTGGAAATGACAGGAGATATCGATCCGGATGAGCTGGATTGGGATAAGATCGTTTTCGAGTCTTGGCTTTGTATAATGTTTTGAACTATTTGTAGGTATTTTTCTTCAGTTCTAGCAGAGGCAAGGAGAGCTGTTGTTTGAGCCTTTCTGGCTAAAAACTTTGATTAATGATGATGATCAATGATGGGAGCTGTCTGATGTTTTTGTAACCATTCTGTAATAGCTAATTTGGAACTTTTAGATTCAGCTGTAAAGGTATTCTACCATTTGATTTTGAATTTACGAACAAGAACTGGATGTTCGTTTTGTAGATTATAATCATAGAATCATGAACATACCCACGACACAAAAAAATTTGTACAGAAAATGAGCAGAGAAGAGAACTTCCTTTCAGAAGGAGCTGGTTGAAAATTATTTTCGAAAAATTATTTTCGAAATGGAGGTAGCCGTTTTCAACCAGAGGATGGTCTTTGAGGTAGTCAACATGATAACCATAATAATCCACCATTGGAGGAACCAGAGGGGGAGGTTTGTAGTGCTCATGCCATTTTGGAAGTAGAAAAGCCAAGAATGACTATGATTTGTATTTTGTAAGAGAAAAACATTGAAACATGCCCGTTGGTAATTCCAGTATGTATAGGAAGTATTGAAGTCCTGGGGGTTTGTACGAAAGTGTATGGGGAAGGAAAGAGGTTGATGTAAGGGTTGTCATCGATCTTTAGGTTAAATGACTTTGTGAAAAATACATGTAGAATATGCCGGTTAGTATGCCCAGAATGAAGTTTAAAGTGTTTGAATTTGACAGAATTAGTAATATCAAGGATTGTGGTATAATAGGATTGTGGTTTGGCTAAATTCCAGGGTCTGTAGTACCAGTTTGAGGGAAAAATTTTAGAAGCAGCAATGGAAGCGTTTTCATGATAAAATCCTTCTTCCATAGTTAAAATATTTTGAAAAGTAGTTTTGAAAATATATTTGGATTTGGTTTTTGAAAAACTAGTTTGTTGTAAAGAAAGGATGGGTTTTGAAGTAGAAATGCTTCTTTGAGGTTTTGAAAATGGTTTGGAAATATTACCTGTTTGAGATACGGAGTCATCGGAGGTTTGTTGAGACACTTTTTGTAATACCAGTAGTAATTCTAGTGATTTGGATATAGTGTCAACCACTGTTGAACTACGTCTATTTGTACCTGTTGGGGTTTTGTAGTTTCTTCTTCTTCAATAACTATCTCATACAAGGATTTGATTGGTTTGACAGCTAGGATAGCTGAAGACATGAGTTTTGTAGAGGGCTTGGGGCTTTCTGGTTTTGTAGGCTTGGTTTAAGGTGCTTTGCCCTTGTCTTTGGCTTTTACTTTCAGAGGCATTAAGACCTGTTTTGAAGGAATTCTCAGGTTAGAAAATCTTTAACCGTCAAAACACACTTACAACATATATATAGCAAAAAAAACTCCTAGATGTAAATTGAAAAATTTTATATATGCATTTAATTAAGCAATCCAATAGCCATTGTGTAAAGTAATGGAAAAAAATTCATCAACAATAAACAAAAATAAAATTGAGAAAACCAAGCGAAAAATAAAGGTCAAGATATCTAACATCGCAATACGAGTAATTTACCTGGTTATATGTAATGAATTTCTCTATCAAAATAAATTTGTAATGTAAAAATACATAAAATTTGTAATTAAAACTGACATACAAATAAAATTTATTGAATAATAATATATATATGTATATAACAATGCAAAGATGCACATAGCATATAAAATTTATTGAGCAATAATTAAAAAAAAAACAATGCAAGGTTGAACATATGAAAATTCTTATCAAAAAATCAATATTAAAAAAAATTAATCTATATAAAATTAAAAAAACCACAGATGAATCATCCATATCTCTCTAAAAATTAAACATGCCCAATATCATTTAAAAATAATCATAATCTAATTACAACATAAACAAAAAATTTATTTAAAAAAATATACACAAATAATTCATTATTATTTTTTTAATTTTTTTTTTTAAAAAACAGGTTTGGTTAGGTGTTGCAAGGCCTGGTAAGCTAGGCCTATCACCCAACCCAATAAAGCAACAGCTCGTGTGTGGACCTATAATGGACCTACAATGCTAAGCCCAAGTGTGTGGACCTACAATGGACCTATAATGCTAAGCCCAAGTGTGAGCTTTTATTCTTTGAAAAAGTGCTTCATTGACCCTAAATAGTTAAAGAAACAACCCGTCGCCTAATAAAATCCATAATCCAGCCATTGTGGTGGTCGGAAAAACAGGCTTTGTTTTTTCATCTAAAATCTCATTTCCAATTTATTTTTCACTCAAAACATATAGAAAACATCCTAAAGACTTTATTAAACCAATCCATGGCTACCAAAAAACTAACAAACCGATCTAAAACTTGAAATCCACTAGAAATAAAAATTCTTTTCGAGCTCAGATCTGTTGTTTTAGTCGTTTTCAAGGTAAAAAAAGAAATATCTAAATTTAATCCTTATTATAACATGGAATTTTTTAACACAAAAATCAATTGTTTTGGTGGCTGTAATCTTCCCTAACGACCACCTTTTTTTTTTAAATCGGAATCTAACAACCCTCTCTTTCTCTTCCCAATAGAAAAGGACTGAAAAAATAAAAAAGTAAAGTTAGGTATCAAAATAGATTATCTTGAAATTCAAGGGACTGATTATCTAATATTAAAAAATTTAAGGAATTAAAATAAATGTTTATATGGAACTTTCAACTCGTCCCCCACGTTACTAGAGAGTTTTGCTCAGTCTTTCAGCTTTCAATTCAATCTTTTTTTTAAAAAATATATATAATTAGAGGCTAATTTGGGCTCAAAATATGCTCTAATTCACAGTGAATTATAAGAGAATGTCCAGTGTTTTTTGCTATAGTAAAAGGTTGATGCCTTTTAATTTTTGTTTTAATTTTAATGTCATGCTGGATTGCTGGTAGAGATATTGACAAAGAAAGAAATTTATTAGTGTAAACTGATATATATTCTAACCTCAAAGAGTTTCTTTTAACTCCACTTGACAGGCTGCAGGTAACGATGCATTGGGCCATTTACGGTGTAGCTCAAATTTAGAAGAGCTGCGTATGGCAGATATTGTCATTGAAGCTATCGTGGAATCCGAAGATGCGAAGAAAACATTATTCCTTGAACTAGATAGGATAGCAAAAAGTTCTGCCATTTTGGCATCCAATACAAGTTCCATCTCCATTACCCGCCTAGCATCTGCAACTAGCAGGCCACGCCAGGTTATACTCAGAATATGTTTCTTGTTTTTAGCGAATGCTAAGGACATCTATTAACAACACTTGCAAGAATAAAAAAAGAACTTTTAACTTTAGATCATGTATATTGCGTTGGTTTTCACAGAACGGGATTCTAACTGGATAAAAAAGTATCATCTGCAGGTGATTGGCATGCATTTCATGAATCCTCCTCCTATAATGAAACTGGTTGAGATTGTACGCGGTGCAGACACATCAGACAATACATTTTATGCAACCAAGGCATTGGCAGAGAGGTGACCGGAATACCTCCTCCTATGAAACAACAGTACCTTTCATTCCTCTTATGTCCTCCCCTCAACATTCTCCTGCCAAATCCATTTAAATAATTATCTTCTTCATTTTGAATTTTTTTGAAAGTAAAAGCAAACCAGGTCCTCGTTTGCTCTTCCCTCCACCCTGCTCGTGCCTTTTTTGTAATGTATTAAAGAGTGATCTAACATTTATTTTTATCTCGATCACCATTAACTCTGCAGGTTTGGCAAGACAGTGATATGCTCTCAAGATTTTTCAGGCTTCGTTGTAAACCGGATCTTAATGCCAATGATAAATGAAGCATTTTATGCTCTCTATACAGGAGTGGCAACAAGGGAGGATATTGATACAGGAATGAAGTTAGGAACGAACCATCCAATGGGTCCTTTACAACTTGCAGATTTCATTGGACTGGATGTATGCCTGTCGATAATGAAAGTTCTTCAGACTGGCTTAGGGGACAATAAATATGCTCCATGTCCACTTCTTGTGCAGTATGTTGATGCGGGTCGTCTTGGACGAAAACGTGGTATTGGTGTCTATGACTATCGTGCAGCTGAGCAAGTAAAACGATCTGCTCGACTTTGAACTCACTGAAAATTGTGAATTGTGAGACTCGCACTGTAATGCCTTTCTAATTAAGTTTGTGTTTGGTATTGTGATTTATAATGTTTTTTAAATGTGTTTTTTTTTATACTTGAAAATATATTGAATATTAATTTGATGTTTTTTCAGAAGATATATTTTTGATACGCATCAAACAAACAGAAGGGACTGTAAGTTTAACAAATCATTGTTTCTTTTGTAAATAAAAAGTAGCTTTCACAAAAAGGGGGTGAGATACCCCAAAAAGAGGAATATCGTGCTGAAAGTAATAAAGCAGAGGATAAAAGTCTAAGATTAATAATGTTATCCCAAAATTCGAATGATTAGAATGTGATGCACCATGTCTTGATTATTTTTACTTGCAATTACCCTGCTTTTTATACAGTTCCATGTGATGAATTACTGAAGTAGCAATACAGAGTTATAATAATGTTGCCAGTAATGTATCCTTACTGAAGTTTTTTGTAAGATAGGTGACTCGAATTCTCACGAAAATTGCTTGCTTGCCTTCTGTATCACTTCAAGCAATTTAATGAAGGTTTGTTCAGTGGTTAATCTGGGAACTTTGATGGTGGTAGTTGTGCTTCAATTTGTGAATGAGCAATGCGATCTCAGCATGCATGGAGGTCTTTAAATTTCTAGAATTTTTGTGTTTGTAGTAGTAATCTGATCCGAGGCAGCAACTCGCGAGGGTCTGATCTTCGAAGCTGGTGGCACAAGCAGACATGAAAAACGCATTATGGATTGAAAGTCACATGCCTTTTCCCAACTTCTTTTCCTTTCAGTGGTGGAGCATTTGCATGTGGCTAAACCCAAAAACAGACGAGAAGAACTGCTTTCTAGTTCATAATAGCCATTATACTTCGGTTGATTATGTTTCTACATTGTCCATCAAGCAAAATCAAGTAAAAAAACTGGGGACATGGCCAAAATCTAGGTGTATTACATTTATTCTACTCTAGAAAAAACAAGAAAAAAGATTGAAACTTCAACCACAAATGTAAAATATGTAAGGACATAATATTGGTTGCCAGCTTGGAGTTTTTAATGAGAGACAACGAAATCAGAAGGATCCCCTGAATTTCAACGTAAGTGGGCTAGAGATGACCCACAAAGAAGAGACTGTTACTGTATTAAGTTCATCCTCGCTCATGGGCAGCCCCCACCACTCAACAGTCAAAGGCTGGCATTATTTGTTACGTATCTTCTCTATTGAGAGTGATTGATTTGGAATCCTATGGAAAATAAAAAGAAAAAGAAAAAAGTAAGAATGAATGACATTATTTAGATAAGAAAGGAGATAGAAAATCACAGCAAAGGCTAAGACGTTTTTTACAGGGGTTTGGGAGAAGTTTGGAGAGAGAAGGCATACGTTAGCAATGAAGTTCTTGTTCCAGTGCCCTTGCTGCTCATGTTTCTGCTTCATGAAGCCTAAGCAGGGGAAACCAAAGGTGAAGGAAGTTGCCAAGGTAGCCAAGGTAGAGGATGCCAAGGTAGCCAAGGTAGAGGATGCCAAGAAGGTGGATGATGCCAAGGAAGAGAAGAAAGAGTAATTTATAAACTAAATGCAACTACAATGTTGATGCAAAATATTTGATCTCCTTTTTTAGTGTATGCAGGGCTCTTCTTCCTGCTTGCTGGTTGTTCTCAAGTAATTTTCATGTAGCATTTCCCCTCTAATCCATATGAAGTGCCTCTACCTTTAATTTCCATGCATGGAAATAAATGTTACGACTACATTTTGTCTTGCCCCAGTGAAAAACAATGTTTCATGTTCTGCTTATATCTGCAAAACTTGCTTGCAAATCTCTTTGTTCCACGAACAATTCTGGGATATTTGGTTTAATCGAGCACGCTCTAGAGTCCATGCATGCTATGCTTGCAAGGAAGTGAGGAGATACAAGGAGTGAGGTGCTTGTTCAAGCAGAAAAAGAAAAGAAAAGAAAGCTTGACGAGATGTTAGTTTTTTTGTGCACGTTGTTAGCCTGCGCTCCTCAGTCCTCACGGCAGCGTAATCAAGACAGTTGTTACGAGTAATGTAATTTAATTAACCAATATTATTAGAAGCACTGCAATTTATTTATTTCACCCTTCAACTCCCGTCATATATTGCTTTGCTTTTTCTTTGAGTTATTTGTTACATCTTGCTTTTTTTAGAAAGAAATAAAAAATTTATTTGTAATTAAATTAACTCATCTTAATTATATTCAACTACTTAACTGAGATTAGGATTAGTGTTTAAAAGTTTGTGGCTTTTAACGATGAACTTAAATATACAAGATTCATTCGAATTTCACATATATATATATATATTTCAATCTCATCCTTATATATATTTTTATTTGAATTTCCGTATATCTTATTTTCTGGCACAAACGCTCCCACGAGGACTTGGCTTACTGGTCGTTTACCGGCCACCAGAACTTCTTCAATAAGTTTGAAATTCTATGATTTCAGTTTTTTTTTTTAAATGGTGGAGGTAGCATGATAAAAATTATTTTTTAAATGTATTTTATTTGAAAATATATTAAAATAGTATTTAAAAAATTATTTTTGATATCAATATATAAAAATAATTTAAAAATATATAAAAAATAATTTAAAATAAAAAATATTTTTTCTAAACACAGAAATAAATAAGCCGTGAGGCAACTAGAGAGTCTCGGATTTTGTACCTTAATAAACAATACATTATAACACAAAAATCTTATGTAATAATTTTGAGAGATATAGCTCAAGTTATTAGTTTTGTTTTTTAAAGTTTGTAAGTTTTGTATTTTTTTTTTAAAGATAATTAATTCTAGTGTTACAAATTTTAAAATTATTAGAATCTTATATTATCGTTAAGTTTTGAATCTTGAAAGATTAATTGAGATGCAGAGATATACATTTGCTGCGGGAAAAAAACCTTGTGTAATTAATTACTGTTTGTATTAATTTATTAATAGGAAATTAACATTTAATTGGTTTGGTCCAGAAACCAAATTTGCCCCATTCGGTCCAACCAAGTAGATTAAAACATTCAATCCTGACGAGTCTTCAGAATGTCAAGAGCCTGGGAGGATAAAGTAGGCCACCCGGCCCATTATCACACAAAAATCCAGCTGCCAGTCCGGATTCCTTCTTCGGTTATTATATTTTTAGATGAATTTCTTTTATATTGAGATTAAATTGTGCTTTAATCTATCTTAAATACGTTACCTATATCTAAGCTCAAGCACTATATATATCAGTTTTATTCTTCTAATGATATTAATTCCCATAAAATAGGTTTTTTTTTTGTTAATTACACACAGCTTTTACATAGTTTGCTCTTTTTTTTAATCTCCATTCTTCCAGAAATTATATCACACTTTCCATTCTTATACGGATCACCAAGAAAAAATCAATAAAAAATATTAGATTATCTATACGATTGTCATTACATTCCATACAATAACTAAAGAGCCATCACAATATTAATATTATAACTTTGTCATAAAACATATAATCACTATTTTTCCATTAAACTAATACTATAAATTTATCAAAAATTAAAAAAAATCTCCAGTGGTTTTTCATCCAACACTCCATTTACAATACAAAAACAACCTTGTAATTAAATTTACTTTTGCATTTCATTAATTCTCTTATTCAATAAAACATAATCATTTTGATCGATTTAGGTTATAGTTAGGTTTTTAGTGTTTTCATATAGTTGCATGATTTACAATACTCGGCCTCGATCTCTCTCTTTAACATAAAAAAAATAAAAGAGAGAGAGAGAGGATATTCTTGTGTCTTTCCCATGCATGACCTGAGGTGCAGAGATGATTCATTCACTTTGACTGATTTTTTTTCTTTGAAGGTGAGAGAGTAACATACTTCGCTACTTGAACCATTCCTTGCATCAACAAAGATTTCGGCAAATATGAGTGCGAACTGTATGGATCTTGACATCCCGAGTCGATTGAAGGTGCTTAAAAGCTTTGAAGTAGTTGAAAAAAAGGTAGATATGAAGCCCACCATTGTAGAAATAGGTTTTGGAAATTGATTTAATGATCTATTGTTTAAAAGAGAATTGAAATTGATTTTGAGATTTGATATACTTTTAATGAAGTTCTTAGTATAATTTTAACCTATTTTATGTGAAAAAAAAAATAAGAAACTACTTTTGAAAAAGAAAATTCAAATGTTTGTGCCAAAAAAAAAAATAATAATTAATGATGCGTCATCTTCTATTTGTTGCTAGATGCACATTGTATACGTGCTTTATTTGGGTTTAAGGAGTGTTTTGGTAATTAAGCAGATTTTAAAGAATTAATATGTAAAGTGACTTAAAAAAAAAAAAGCATAGTTGAGAGAGTCACACGTACCATCCATAACTTGCATTTTAAAGATAATATCTGCAACTTCTCTAACAAAGCATACAGGGATAATCTATTCTTCTATCTACTCTCTACCAGTACCAAGAAAACAACATTTCACACAATCATAATAATTAGTTCTATATTAATAAAACACAATTTACACAACCAACAAATAATATATTAAATCAGAACTAATAAATATACACTAAAATTTAAAACAACTTAATATTTTATTAAAAATTAAACTAATTATACATCTATTAATAATTATCATAACATATAATAATATGCAATTATATCTAATAATCTCTTTATTGCTCATAGACTGATGTGGGATGCTTGTGGACAGGCCAACATATATCCCTAACACTCCCACGATGAGCAATCTCATATTTCACTAATTCTGCTTCAAGATCCTCAACCTTCCTTGTTGAAATCTGCCATGACATAAATTGAGCGTGGCATTGGCTAAAATACATCTTATTTCATCGATACTTTCATGAATAGTTATTGCTGCTTTTCAAGCTTCTCGTACCAAATAATTAATTTATATACATGCATTAAAAATTAATTAGTAATCATCATCCATAAAAAAATTATTTTGATATTTAATATATATATATAACAATATTGCATACCAATCGATTTTGTCTCGGATACTAGGAGGTATAGTGTGTCGAGTTGCGTGAACGTCTCAGGAAACATGACCAAATCGGTATAATGAAACGACATGTAATGGATATTTATCATGTCATGTAGGTATTTATATCATTCATAGATACATTTATTATGTCATGTAGGTATTTATATCATTCGTAGGTTGTAGCTCCTCAAAAACATGATCTTTTCTAGCATCCTAAAGATCAAGATAAAATACATGAATTACCAACCAATTTTCCTTGCACTTATCTTGATGACTAACATTGTGCAGCTTCTCTCCAATATCAATATAATCCAATATATGATGAGATAGTCTAAATTATCACATTATACGATCTGAACAATGCATTTCATTAATGTTGATGCAATGCAAAGGGACTTATGTTAACCAAATATTAGATCCGTCACGACATATAGATAAAACTGAAAATATCAAGTCATTTATATATGACATTCATATAACCTATCAGAACATATAAAATAGTTATATTAAATAATCAATTGAAACTAAATAATTAATTTTAAAGTGACAAAAAAATTAATTCATCTATAATATATACTTGATTCTCCATGGCAATATGGAGTAGATGTCATAATTAACCAAGGTTCTATGTTAATAATTTCTAGCACAAACATTTGTTTATTATCATTACCATATAATCTAGATAGATCATTTGCTCGTGATGCCTATGTAGTTCTCTAAAAGTTACTTAGAAAGCAGGTTAACTCCATGCTAGAAGAGTTTTTTTCATTTAGGTTTACTATTTAAGTAGAGCTCAAACATATCAATCTCATTAATTCTAGTAAACCCAAACATTAAATTCACACCCTTGTCACTACATATTAGTACATCTACATAATAGGCTTCACTAACCCTAGTTTGCAACATCCTCCAAGTAATCTCAACTTCTATGTTAAATATATTCTAACTTTTATTTCAGATATATTTCAGACAATTTAATAATCTAAAATTCTTGATAATTTTGTTAAGGGACATGTCTGCTGTAACAATTAGGAATTCATGTCTTCCTCCATTATAAGTGATATTATTTTTTATATTGACAATGATCCCATCATGGAAGGATAATATTTCTAAATTATTAGACATTCTATTAAACAATACAAACAAACGCATTTATATTTCATTAATACCTTAGGATTAAATAAAGTGCATCAATTATCAACAAAACATAAATTGATCGGCGAACACCTGTATTCATCAAATTAATCGACAAATACCTACATTTATTAAATTTTAGTACCATAACAAAATTATCAAACAAATTCATGTATCTCATAGCTAGTATTATTATTTTATACAAAATTCAATATAATTCATAATTTAATGTAAACCAACACTAAATTTCTCATTTCATAATTTTTTTAATTAATAATCAATAATAACTAGAAAAAACATTGAATATTTAACAAAATAATCAAACTATCAACCAAAACTATATCTAATTAACCTAACTCATAATCTATCCTAAATTAACACCAACATTACAAAGATATAATTTTGTTAATTCACAATTAGCCACAACCTAAAATAATTGATAAGTAAATAAAATAACATAATTATACATAATTCACAACTTCAATTACATCTAATTAACCTAATTTCTAATTCAAAACCCTAATATTTAATAAAATAAAATTAACACTAATTAAACATAAATTACATTTAATTAATTAAAAAAAAGTATTTAGTAATATCCAGGAGTGAAATGTGAGTGGTAAAGGTAACCGGTGGTGGGTGGTTTGGCTGAAAAATCAAACACTTGCCGCTGAAAGAGAGAGAAAGCTTGACTATTGCGGGTTTTGCTGGGAAGAAAAAAGTGTTTTAGGGCTGTTAAAGGGTGTTTTTGGTGATAAAGAGAGATGTTATCTAGTGCTGAGAGGAGAGGAGGGGGAGAAAGAGAAGAGAAAAAAGAAAATATATATATATATATATATATATATATAATTTTTAATTAAAAATTTTCAATTAAAAATATTTTAAAAAATAATATGCATTACAATTACAAACTTAACATAAATTTAGTAGAGGTCGAGCTTGACTTATGCATAGGCTAGGCTGGCAAGACTAGCAAACAAGTCAGGCCCGCCTCCTAACCTTTTTTCTTTTCAAAATTCTTTCTTTTTTAATTTTACTTGTTCTATTTTTAAAACCATTTATTCTCCTTCTATAAACACTGTTTATAATATATTTTTATCATTAATTTATGTGTCTGTAGAATAAGTTGGGGTTTTAATTTGGAAATCTTAATACGAATGTTCAATAATATATATAACTAGAATAGAACATATTTGGGTTTCATTCGTCTGAATAAATATAAAATATATAAGGAATTGAGATTTCACATATGAAGATTTAGAATTCTTGCTAATAATTTATATTTGGTTAATTTGTGACTTTTTTATGTAATGTGTTTTTGTAAAATATTGAAAATTGCTAAATTAAATTAAATTCAAGGAGTATGTATTTAGATATCCAGTTACATACAAATCATTGCTTCGTATAAAAATATAAAAATCTGAATATTGTAAGAACTAGCAGCTGGAATAGTTAGGTCATTTAATCATTAATTACTGGTTAGTTAATAGATAATGATACAATACTTTTAAATTTAAAATTTGAAAAAACTATTATTTAATTAAATCTTCATGTTTAAATAACTTATGTGAAAATATATTTTTTAAAAAGCTGTTAATCCATTTTGCAATTTAAAAAAGCTGTTAATCTATTTTGCAATATTAAATTTTAACAAATATAATGTTACGAGCATAAAATACTCGCACAGTAAAGTAGTATTTAGATATCTAGTTACATACAAATAATTGCTTAGTATTATTTCAATTGTGTTTTCTTATATATTTTTTATTATAAAATCAAAATAATACATGAAAGGGAAGCATTGATTTAAATAGGTAATTGCTAGTGTTTAGATTAAGAAAATATTTATGATTAAGAAAATGTAAATAAACGTTGGTGATTATTAAGATATTAGTCCTTTTTGTATTTTTATTAGAGAAATTATAAATAATTAAAAGAACATAAGACATTTTTTTTTCTTTTTTATACCTTGATAAGTTTTTAGAATTCATTTAATATTGTAGAATTAAAAAATATTTTTAAAAAATATTTTTAATATTTATGTATCAAAATAATTTAAAAATATATAAAAAATTATTTGTTTTGAAAAATACTTTTAAAATGTGTGCGTAGGAAAAGAGATCAAATCAAAGCCCATTATTTTAGCCTTTTAGTATACTGTCAATCTGACACGCTTAGTACACTTACTACTGCATTTATGGAAGGTTCTATATAATTCAACATTCACAAATCATCATTTACTTTCTTTCTAGTCTCCAAAAAGAACAATCCCAAAAATCTTTACCTTCCATTTTTCCTTTCACTGTATATATCAATAGAGAAGGCATACACACCATTAGACTCGTTTTTCAATAATTTCTCTCAAAATGGAGTCTCGAAGATGTCTCTGTCTCTTGTGGGCTTTGCTTGCTTGCTACTTGTTCACTTCCTCTGCGGCCTATAATAGCTTCTATGTGGGTGGCAAAGATGGCTGGGTTACAAACCCCTCTGAGAGCTACAATCACTGGGCTGAGAGAAATCGATTCCAAGTCAATGACTCTCTTGGTAAGTCGTCCTTCTTTTGGCAATTGAATTGTAATTTTTAACCATCAAGATTCGATTTTTTTTGAAACAATTCCTGGTGTTGGTTTTTGGATTGATTTGTTTTGTAGTTTTCAAGTACAATAAAGGGTCAGACTCTGTGCTGCTTGTGACAAAAGATGATTACAACAGTTGCAAAACGAAGAAGCCACTCAAGACCATGGGTTCTGGTTCCTCTGTGTTTCAGTTCGACAAGTCCGGTCCCTACTTTTTCATTAGTGGAAACGAAGATAATTGTCGAAAGGGGCAAAAAATGACCGTTGTAGTCCTTTCTGTTAAACCAAAACAAGCCCCTACGCCGGTGTCACAGCCCCCAGCCATGTCCCCTAAAGCTCCATCCCCTGTAGCGCATAACAATCCATCTCCAGCGCCATCAAAATCTCCATCACCAAGTGCAAAACCGCCAGCCTCGCCTCAAGGACCATCATTGTCACCTATCTCCCCAGCACCAATTTCCAAGACTCCAAGCGGTTCTCCGCTCGAGGCTCCAGGTCCATCGCAAGTGCCTGTAAAGTCTTTACCGCCAAGCGCTAATACACCGACATTGGCTCCATCACCAACTAGTAACGCTCCGACTGGGCCAGTGGCTGCACCAACTAGTAACGCTCCGACTGGGCCAGTGGCTGCAAAGTCTCCATCACCGAGCGCCAACACACCATACTTGGCCCCGTCACCGTTTAACGAGGCTCCAACTGGGGCTCCAGGTCCATCACCAGTGGCCATGGCACCACACATATCAGTAGTGCCATCAGGGTCACCAGCATCGGCTCCAGGATCAGAAATCTCTCCATCTCCTTTGACTAATCCCCCTGCACCTTCACAATCACCAGAATCTCCATCTCCATTGGCTAGCGCTCCTGTTGTTTCTCCAATCCCAGCAAAATCTCCATCTTCATCAACTCCAACCCCAACACCCAAGTCAAGTTATATGCCAGCAAATTCACCCAACTCCAGTGGGGCAGACCTTGCCCCTGCTCCTGCTGCTTCTTGGGTTGCAACACCTTCAACTGTCATGGTGATTATGGCTTCTTTTCTTATTGGTTCTGTCATTGGTGTCTGGCCTTGAAGAGAATAAACTCATCTGTGTTACAAAGTTTTTTTAAGTTTTTGGCCTTAATTAAGTTTGATTGCAGAAATTTATTAGAACATGGGTGGATTTATTTTGATATATATGTATGATCACCAGTCCTATTATAATTTTGATTCATCTGGTATTATTTTGATAGGATGTTTCTCTCGATTTTCATTTTTTTTTTTTAAGTTACTCTTTGCATTCATTGTTATTGTCTGAGCCGTCATTGTCCTCGCTGCATGTTGAATTGTCCATTGTTTTGATCATCATGATCATATAATGTTTTGATGTTTTTCTTTCCATTCGTTTATGTCATTATTTTGCTACTGTATCTTTAATTAGTTGTTGCTTCGTATCAAAACCTTTATAATTAATTACATTCATAATTTTTAAGAAAGTATCCCAATTTTTGTCCTCCACGTGTATATAATGTTAAACGTGTTTTTTTATTTTTTGGATTTTGAATTAATCTCTTTGGCGTTGAGTTCTAGTTTTATTAATTTGTACAGTAAAAAATAGCCCTTGTTTACCAAACCAGCTCATGGTCTAGGAGTGTTGCCGGCAAAAGAGGTTGAACAGTGTTTTATTTAAAAGAAATATTTTTAAAAATTATTGTTTTTATATATTTTTAAATTATTTGATATGTTAATATTAAAAATAATTTTTTAAATAATAAAAAATATTATTTTAATATATTTTTAAATACCCTCTAAATAAAAAAAAACTTCCTAAAATATGTAGTTTTACTTTCCATCAAACTATTCTGTTCTATGTTAATATCATGAAAGTAGTTATTTCTTAAGTTATTTTATGAGTGATTAAAAAATAAATTATTTTTTAATATTTAATAATATCATAAAATATAAGTTAAAAAATAATTTTATGTGTTTAATTATATCATAAAAATAAATTATAAAATTACTTATAAATATTTTTTTAGGTTTATTACATATATATTATAAACATAATATTATAAAAACATAATTCTTTTTTTTGTTTGAAGAACATTGAAAATAATTTTTTATGCTATTTTAATTTATAGCATAATATATATGATTTAAAATATATAATTATTGTATAATATATCATGTTTTGTAGTCTTAACTTTTTTTTAAAAAAAGTAATCATAGGAACTATTGAGAAATTCTTCATTGAGAAATCTCCTCAATTATTGCTACCTAGAGGTCCACCAAGATCATAAAAGATGGAACCATAAATTTTGGCTCTTTTTTTTTTTTTTGCCGACTCTTACACGCAAACATTTCCTTCATGTCTCCTACATTTATACCTTTCCCTTTCTTAGATAAGCTCCATAAATACCCTAATTTCTCTCTCTCTTTTGCTTTCTATATTGCGTCCCCTCAACAAATATCTTTTTTTTTTTTTTCTTGAACACACCACTAATATCTTTTTAATGAATATGATTAATTAAAAAAAATTGATTTACTGAAAATAATTTACTCGGGGTAAATTAAGATTGTGTAGATGGCTAGACACCAAGTTTTAATTGCCAAACACCATTGTTCATAATTATGTTGAATATTTAGCAAGGGGAAAATATTCCCTGCATTTTCAGTGGATATTTGGTGACCAATAAAAAATTGATTAAAGGAAAATGTTTTAATAATATATATATATATAGTTAATTTAATAACTGTAATAATTAATTAATAATAATAATAATAATAATTCTAGTGAAAGATTGTATTGTCAATTTTCTTATATATATAATAACTATTCATGTACTAGAAAATTGACAACACAATCTTTCATTAAAATTATTATTATCATCCACCAATATTACCACCCCACCGTCAAGTTATTATTATTATGTTATTTATTTATTTATTAATTTCTATTATTTAACTTGAAGAATAATTATATAAAAATATATTCTTATGGAGAATTTTTTTTTCTAAGTAAGGATATTTTTTTCTCGTTTTAGTACTCTAAATATCTATAAATAAATTTTTATTCTAAAATTCATGGGAGAAATATTGAATTGATTTTTTCTTAGTGGTTAAGAGAACTACTTGCAAAAAAAGGGGTCCAAAGTTCACAAGCTTGTGGTCAAAGGCTATCTTCTTGTGAACGAAGGCTGAAGGAGCAATCATTGCGTTCCCATGTATAGCTTCAAACATGCCAGATGGAATCGAGAAATCGACCAATCAGTTGACGGATAACACGTTGCCAGAACTCAGATTCATAAAAATAAAAAATAAATAAAAAAATAAAGAGCTACGTTATAATTATAATTATAAAATACACTAAAAGATATATTTCGTGGATTTGAATATTGCAGCTCAATGTTCATGCAGACTCAGTTACACTATAAACTGCGCTTTCTATTTCTACAGTTTTTTTTTTTTTTAATTTTGATTAATATTCAACTTTATTTCTTTACAAAATCATTCTTTTTAATTTATATTAACATGTTGTTTACTCACCGACAAAGATTAGGTAGATGTTTCCCAATTTTGTAGTGGTGAGTTCTGTTCCAACTAAATTACATGTTTTACTAATTACTACTTCTATAATGATTAGTGATAATCATAATCCTTATTTTCTCACGCCTATGAGTTTTGCAGTTATAAGACGACTTTCTTTATAAGCAGAATAGCATTTCACCATGCTAACGAGACTCGGCTGCTACGCTGCATGTATGTATTGTTTTTTAGTAAAATATTTAGATATTATAAATATTTATTTTAAAAAATTCAATAAAATTCCCACCAACTAAACAAGTTGGTTTTATTTTAATTACATTAAAAAAAACATATATAAAATTTAGATATGGTATGTGCCAATCAAAGCCAGTATAGTAGACATGTAGTTTAAATATTAAATGGCGAGCTCGTTCGAATTAACCTTATTAAGCTGCATCCTAAATCACGAAATTTAGATAATGTAATATAAAAAAATTAATAAAAATCACAAATAAATGTTAGCCCATGATATTTTTCAATCCCGTGATCTAGTTTATCAGATTTGAAGTACTATATATTAAAAAAATGATGAAACTTAATTTTTAAAAAATAAAATATGGAATGATAAAATTAAAAAAATCATACAAAAAAATCTAAAATCCAAAATAGCTATTACAAGAATAAAAATTAAAATCAAAATAAAAAATATATTAAAAGGAAACAACAAAGTTTCACTTTAAGAGTTAAATTAAAAGGAACAAAAATATTAGTAAAAGAAAAAAAAATCAAAAGAATGAGGATAACAAAAAAACAAGATATACTATTAACTTGGATTAAATGATGAAATTAAAAATAAAAATTATTAACAATAAATAAAATATATAATTGAAAAAATCAAGAAATAAAGATAGATTAATATATTTAACATCGCAACACATGTCATTTCTCCTTTTGTATTTAATAAATTTACATATTAAAATCATTTTTAAATATAAATTGATACAAACAAATTTAATGATTAAAAAAAATATATACCATGCAAGATTGTATATATTAAAAATATTATAAAAAAAATATTTAATCTATATAAAATATAAAAAAACACAGATAAATTATATATTAATCTCTTAAAAAACTAAACACATCTAATATATTATTTACCTGATTGTATTTAATAAATTAATACAATAATTTTTTTATTTGAAAAACTATTATTTAAAATTATTCAATTGCATTACATAATTACATTGAAAAACAATTATATAATGACATACCATTTATAAAATTTGATCACAATTCTAATTTTTTTCCTGATAATATTGTACGTTGTTGCACGCTCAGAAAGTCATGGTAATTGTAGTCATGATAATATGATAAAATTGTATATAGTTTAGTGGAATAATAAAAAATACATTATATAAAATATTATTTATTTCATGATGTAATAGTAGTAGTTAAATCTATAATATTTTAATTAAAAAAGGTGTGTGTATATATTTATTATTTTATAATCTCAATTTAAAAAATATTTTTAACTAAACATATTAAATTATTTTTTGTTCAATTTCAATTTCAATTATAATTTTAATTAAATGTATATTTTACCAAACCAACCTTAACTAAAAATACTTTTTATAAAATAATATTTTTAAATTATAATTATAAAAATTATCATAATACCAAATATACTCGTTGGGTAATACACATACGGTTTCTTCACTTCAATCCTTAAAATCATGGCTTGAATTGAAGACTTTTTTTTATGTCTTGCATTGTATTAAAAAAAAAAAAAAGAATCCGAGGACATAATTGTCATAGATGAGTTCCTGTGTAAACAAACGTGCAGGTCGAGCAGTAAACGTATTAACCACAACGGGAGAGCTCTTCAAAATAATGAAAACAGTTAATAATATTTTCTTTATTTTTGCTCGTTTTACAGCTAGTATTTTAGCCTTCAAATAAAAAAAAAATAATTTCCCAAAATTACTACAATATTATCCTGGTTTTTAACGTCTTTTATTTTCATAGTACAATCTCAAAACCAACCATCTGCTAGCTTCACATTAATTGTGAATTCATGTGACTTCGTGGAGAAATTGTTCCTATCGATCGACCGTGTCAACTCATAAGATTATTTCAATTCTATGAATATTTATTGTAAGCTTTCATTTAATATATACCTTTATATTACATTTTTTTCTTAATTAACATAAAATAAAAAAAAATATTTCTAATCTCATATCAACCCATTTAATTAATTTTTTTTTAAATTCAAGAAAAACTTATTTTATAAAAAAAATTTTATGGGTATAAATGAGTTAATAAAACCCTAGTTATTTCAAACTCTTAAAAAAAAATACATAAATGTAATATATCGATATCAAATCTTTTACCGTCATGTTATTCAATTGAAGACCATTTAATTAATTACATTAATTAGCATAACACGAGCTCCATATACTATGGTACAGAACATTGATATAATAAGCAAACATATAATCAATATCGGATCCCTTTACAGCGCAAGATGCTGAAGACTCTGCCGATATATATACAAATATATATAAACTCTTTGGGCTCACACCGTACTGGTAATAATACTACAGAGACCACAAGCTTTGTCGCGTTGGCTTAACAAGAGCGACACGTATTGCAAATTCCTGAATATGTAACGCGACTTTGTTTTGTTCAATGCTTTATGTTTTAATTATGTGACAATTCTTCGTATTCATTCGCAAATATTTAAAAAAAAAATGAATAAAAAATTTATATTACTCTTGATGCTGTCCAACAGGTGGCAGATCAAGGATAAATTATCTCATAACTTTTGGAAAATAAAAATATTTTTTTATCATTAATTATCATTTTCTAAATACTATAAACCAAATAAAGAAACTTTCGATTAAAACATTAATTTCCTTTATTTTATTCTGGATAATTAGCTTATCAAAGATGGGACGCGGAAATAAAAAGACAAGGACCTCCAGAATGCCACGTATTTGGAGTCTTAATTAGGACATGTGAACGCAAACAAAAAAAAAAATAACAACCACTTATTCGTCCACGTAATCTATCCTTACTTACATACGATAACAAGTTGGCCGGTAGAAGTTTTTTTTAAAAAAATATTTTTTATTTAAAAATATATTAAAAAAAAATATTTTTTAAAAGCTATCCAATAAAAATACCAAATATAATTAATCTTTAATAAACTCCTGCGAATTCACACATAAAAAAAAGAAGTAAACATTCTATTTTATATGATTTTTAAATGATGAAATGACACTTCTAGATCCATAGGCCAATAATACAAAATTTACAAGGGTTTGTACATTACTAATTATAAGTTAAAAAAAAAACTATGGTAACTTTTTCTAATAATATTATATGGTATTTTATAAGTAATTTAATGCAGATATTCATTGAATGACAAACAACATTGATCGGAAAATAGTCTTGTCTGTCTCTTCCTTTATGTGAACGAACGACTTTTCTTTTAAGAAAAAAAATAAAACAGATATTAATTGCTATTTTTTTTTTTTTGACATGAACAAGACGTGGATCGTCGGCGCAAGCGACAAAACATAAAAATTTAGTTCGGTAGATATGTGTCGGCAAAATGGATAGAGCTTTGAGGTTTTTCGTGAGTAACCAGGGGACGAGGGCTCTTTGATCTGTTAAGATATTTTCTTCTTTTCTTAACTAGCCATCCATGAAACAAAATCTATTTTTTAAGTTAAAGTCACAATTCCTTATTTATAAATCTTTGTTTATCAAAAAATGCTTTTTATTAATAATACTTTTTGATAAAAATCCAAGGTAACTACAATAAGTATCCATAAGAAACTCAATAATTTAAATTAAATTATAAAAATCATTTATAGAGGCAAAACTCTCATCCCCTTGATAATTGTTTTTGGATGGAAACATTTTTTTTTCATTAATAGCATACTTTTAAGACAAAAACTTATTATCATTTAAAAAGTATGTTCCAAATAAAAATAAAAAATAGCATCTTCATAATTTTACATGGTTTATATGTGAAAAATAAAAGAATAATTAATTAATCAAAACCATATATAAAAAATAAAAAAAACATTTTATTTTCATTAAATATTCATGTGTGATTTTCTTACAGTTTATTATTAAAAAAATTTATTGCAAATATAACCATAAGACCTCTTATTTGATTTAAAAAGTAGGGAATAATTAGGTGGTTTTTTTAAATAGTATTGTAATTATTAATTTAAATAAAAATTTACTTTAAACTAAAAACAAATTTATAGGCCTATAAGGTCAAGCTCACGTGTGATCCTCCACTGTGGATATCTGACATTGTATATACATGGTGCAATAATTTTCTGACAAGTTTTAGTAGTAAAAAAATTATAGCTACTTTTTTTAATTTTAAAAGATCAATTTTTAGCATGTTTTGATTCAAATAAATAATCGTAAAACATTTTATAAATCTAAATTATCTCATTTCTAACATTAAAATACTCTAAAAATAAAAACTTAAATTAAATTTTAAAAATCTTTATGAGTTTCAATCTATTTTTTTTGGCATGATAGATAGAAAAAATTATCACCTTCGAACTTTCCTCTTCTAAAATATTTTTTTTTTCTTATAGCTAAAATGTAGTCAAACAAATTTCTTTTTTTTTCAATGATTTTCTCTCTCATCTCTTATAACTCATACATCAAAATATGATAAAAATAAAGTTTAAAAATTGAAATATAAAATATAAAACTACACACACCAAATTTTTTATAAGAAACAAAAGAAACAAAAACAAAAACTCCAATAGTTAAATTTTAATAGACACTACTTTTCTACAATGCAATCAAGTATAAAATAACAATAAAAAACTTCCTTAATCAATATATTTTATAATGTAATATAATATAATTATAATTGAACAAAATATATAGCATGTGAGCATTTTATTGTAGCACTAGACATAATTTACTATGGACTGCTACACTGAATTTACTATTTTACTTTTGAGTAAAAAAATAAGTCTTGGTTAAAGAGGTGACTTAGTGTTTTTCAATAGCTTATTGTAATTTAGTCTTTTTTAATGGCTTATTAGTTATTATAAAATTATTTGGGGTACCTTAGTCTTTTCTAATTTTTTACATGGTGAAATATATTTTACCCATGAACTTAATGAAATTTAGAATTGTTGTGTTTTTAACTTTTCAAAAAATTTAAAACATTTAAAATACTTCTTTTTCCTTGTGGTAAAAAAAAATATATAGTTGTTGACAAAGGTTTTTTTTTTCTTAATAGGCTTGTAAACCAATGATTAGAATTTTTTCAAGTTATTAAAATATTAAAATTGTAAACCGGGTGGATAAAATGATTAAAAAAATCCCTATATTTTTCATCTAATTAAAATATTAATTATGTTGAAATTGTGTCTAAAATTTAGAGTCATTACAATTGGTATTAGAACCCTGACTATATTTAATGGATGTTTAACATACAATAACAAGTGATGGATTGTTTCAAGTTGGTTCGTCTCTATGAAGGAGGATTCAAGATATAAATATTGTCGATAGATAAAATAAAAAGCCCTTAATAGATATTACTTCTCATGTACTAGCAACATTATATCATTCTAGATAGGGAGAGTTATCTAGACACCCAAATGATTCAAATATTTAGACAAGTTGGAGTAGCATATCCAGAGGGTTTAGGCTATCAGGGATAGATAATAATGTCTTTACTATTAGCATCTACAAGAGCTTTTACATCCCATGTTGACCTTATTTTCCTAATGCAATTTGTTAGAAAAGTGGTTGTTAGTATGTCTAGTGTAGCAGTTTTTGTAGCCCATATAACACTTGTAGTTCAAACACCCACAAACTATATGGTTATTTTAGTTTGACTTTTTAAAAGCATGAAAGAAATGAGTTGTGAGCTCTATTTAAGGGATTGAGATGCGAAGATTACAAGAAGATAAATTCAAAAAATGGAGAAGACATTAACCTAAGTTAAGGTACCATATGAACTATAAATGGATTGTGCCACCCAATTACTTTCTAATAGAGTGCAATATTGATGAGAAACTATACTACTAGGGAGAGCTACTAAAGTGTTGTCATGAAAAGGTCTTAAGATGGAGTTTGAGAATAATTTATACTCCAGATACCACTATAAAATTAAGATGCAAGAGTTTTCAGCCTTAAAGTAGGTAGAGATGTCAGTGCTGGAATACAAGAGTAGATTTCATGATCTCTTTATGTTTTCTCCATGTTACATGCATACTAGGCATTATTTGATAAAGAAACTGCAAGATGGGTTCATATAAGAGCTAAAAGAAGGACAAACAACCTTATAGTTTATGATGGCTAGAGAATTGATTAAGGTAGCTCAAGCTCTAGAGGAATGTATGGGTGAGGTTTAGTAATACCAATCTGGGTTTGGAAAAAAAAAAGATATAGATTTTTCTAGTAAACCATCCCTCTAGAAAAAAGAAAGAAAAAAGTTGGTTAAATTAGTTTAGAAAGAAATAAGGGAGTTTTAGATAAAGATGAGCATCAACCGAGTCTTTTCAACATATAGATGAAAGGTTGATTGGGGGATAATCAAACCCAAAGCCTAGTTTTGCTGGAGGAGTCTTAAAACAAAAGACCATTATTTATCCTCACTATATACAGTGTGAGCAAATACATCCATGGAATTGTTTAATGGTAATAGGGGAAGGTCTAGGACTCGGGGGTATAAGACACTAGGAAAAGTGTTCCATATGAACTATAAGGATGTTAGAGTTACTCCTAATATGGTGGCAGGTGTGCTGTAATTGAATTCAATGTTTATATATGCATTAATTGATCCTGGTGTAATACATTTATTCTTAACAAGTAATATTATAGGGAAACTTTAGGAAAAACTAGAAAAGAAGAAAAGGGATACATAATTCGTACCATTTTAGGTGAGAAATTAGATATTAATAATGTATACAAAAGAGTAAAGGTTAGTATTAATGGGTGTAAGATGAAGGTAAACTTAAAACCCCTAGAGTTACATGATTTTGATGTAATATTAGGTATGGACTAGTTAGGTTTATATAGAGCTCAAATAGACTGTGTTGCAAAAGCAATGACCTTTTTAAAAGGAAAAGAAATGTCATATTGAATTATATAATTTTATTTATAACAGCTAAGAAAATGAGAAAATGATGTATGACACCAAACTTAAGTGATAGACTTGTAAAACAATGATGTTGAGTTATCAAATCTCCTCATAACAAGAGAGTTTTCAAATATATTTTTAGTGGAGTGAAGGTATCTATTAACATCCTATAATACTATGATATTCTTCCCCAATATCCCAATCATCATTTAGGATGGTGCCTTCAAAGTTAGTTGAGTTAAAATTTCAATTATAAGAATTGCTACATAAAGAGTTTATATGTCTCAGTAATTCACCATAAGGAGTATCAATATTGTTTAGAAAGAAGAAAGATGACACATTTAAACTTGACATTGATCATAAATAGTTGAATAAGGTAACAGTGAAAAATAAATATATATTTTCAAGGATAAATGATTTGTTTGACCAATTAAAGATAAAAAGTATTCTTAAAGATAGATATAAAGTCAACGTATTATCAATTGAGAATCAAGACACAAGATATCTCGAAGATTGCCTTCAAAACTCGATACATATATTACAGGTTCCTAGTGATGCCATTTGGATTAACTAATGCCCTAACGGTGTTTTAGGACATGATGAATAAAGTTTTTAGGCTTTTTTTAGATAAATTTATAGTGGTATTTATAGATGATATTTGGATATATTTTACTTCATATTTGGAACATGAACAAAATTTTAAAATATATTAGTTTTCTTATCTTCTTTGTAGATTATTGCTACTTTAGGGATCTATGATATTACCTTAGAGATGGGAAAGAAAGTGATATATCGACGGTATGGACCCTTGCTTATGTCAATAACTAGGAATATTGCTTTATCTACCCATGCAATTGAATATCCTTCTTGTTGCTAAATTATGATTTTGTGATGCAATAAGTTAAACGTTTTTTATTCAATCCAATTTAAAACATGTTGTGATGTCCTTCATATGATAATCGAATTATTGTTATAAAAGGCCTTAAGAAGTTTGATGATGAGCTTTCTTAATGAGAAACTCAAAGATGCAACTTATATTAATAGCAAAATTATGTAAACTTCAACTAAAATGTGTGATAGTGCATAATATCTAGTTTTTTTTTCCCATATTGTTCATAACAATGTATATATCAAATTGTTCATGTAGGAGTTTTAGGGGCATGCAAGCTGAAATATTTGAGCTTACTATTTTTTATCAATTTACTAGACATTTATTTTTTACTAGGTGGTGAAAATATTCTTCTCATGAATCACTGAACATTGTTCTTAAGATTTGTTAAGTGTCTTGTTTCTTTATTATTATGATCCTGTGTAACTTATGTTGAGAGTAGGAATGCCCTCCTTTTTTTCACCAGAAGTAGTGTAGCATACTTTTTCAAAGAACTGAAAATTACTCTTATATATATATATATATATATATATATATATATATATATATATATATAAACTAAAAAATTATGAAAATTTTGAATTAAAAGAAGGATGAAGTTGTATCTAATATGACTTACTATTTATAATCAATCAGTCTCCTCAAAAAGTGGTAGAAAAACATGTCTTATAAAAATTGATGTGTTGTTTATTTAATTGGCTTGTGCTTGCGGAATTGTTAGACTTCCAAGAAATGGCAGGCATTACAATGTAATATGTGCAAAGTAGAGATTATTTATTATCAAGTTAAAAATACACTTAGAAAAAGTAATTAATAGGGTAAAGCTCACCAAAATAAAATCTTGTGGTATTAGAAAAAACCAGACTCATAGACGGAGCCATATTGATTAAACATACATCGAAATCTTTTACAATAGGCTATATATAACCTGTAATGTGAAAATTGTTATAATACATGTATGTAGCAGCATTACAATCCCACTCTAATAAACTGATATTACTCTAGTTATGAATTTTCTATTGCTATAGCAGCACACAAATTAAGTGAGAGACTGCTTCCGTTGTTTGGTAGGAAAAGGAACACAAAAAGTTTCAGGGCCAGAACTCTGCACATGTCTTGGACATTTTCATCAGTGAGTTTTTCACTCTTTATGATGCATTGCCTTTTAAATTTATATCTTCCGTTATCAATCTTTGGAAAGCATCTCATTTTAAAAGTTGTTTTGTTTCTCATTCTTGCAACCTTATATTTCTTGAGATCTATTTACCTGTTTACGTCTTTGATTCTAAATATCAATATGATGTCCTGTATATATATTTTCATATTTGTCCTTAATCATGAAAACCTCTTCATCTTTGATATATGTTTGCAAAATTTGATATGTAATCAACTTATTTTTTTCTATATATATGCTTGTCTATACTTCCTTTCATGATACATTCTATCAGTGTCCAGAATGGTGTTTTAAATAAGCTTATTTTTCACTTTTTCTTTGATGTTTTCACTATTAAACTCTTTTATTGCAAAAAGATTTGATTTAAATTATGAATCTTTGCCCTTGCAGACCACACTTTTCTTTATTTTTATTTAATTTTTAAATTAATAAAAAACAAATATATGAAAAAAGTAACAATTGAAATGAAATATAATAACAGTTGAACTAATGAGATATTAATTGAGAAACATTGATTTAAAACAATATATTATTTCAAATAAACTTATATTATTTATCTAAACATTAAACAAAATACATTTATTTTTTGAAAAGTAAACTTATTAGCATTATAACAGTAACAGTTGGACCAACAAACAGTCACTGAACAAAAATGCATTCCAAACAACAGTTGAACTAATAAATAGTAAATATCAGTTTAATCAAGTTTATTTGTTTTAGGGTTTTTTTTCCATAGATTTTCATTGAAATATCATAAGACATTAATAGAATAAGATAGTAATGACATCACTCAAAAATTATACGATAACATTTGACAAATGAGATAAACAATATTTTAATATATCCTAATTTTTTTTTAAACATTAACAGTTGAACCAATTACTAAAGATAATAACAATTTACATGTCATTTTATACTAAATAATGATAATTTGTTTTGAGTATTTTGTGTTTACCTTACTTTCTTACCATATGATCTTGTGTTCTTTCGTTTTTGCGTTTACTACTTTGGTTTGCGCGCGAGAAGTTATTGATTTTTGTAAAATAAAGATGAGAAATTAAAAAAAAACTTATAAGAAATAATTTTTAAGTCAAATTGCTATTCTGCCATTATAGCAAAAAAAAATTAATTTTTTAAGCTATTTTTTTTAGGGAAGTAAAAAATTAAAGTGTGTTAATTAAGGCATAGTTTTGAAACCCGGTCTCGCCTAGGACGTAACTGACCCGGGGTTGGATCCAGGCTTAAGAGAAGTCAAAAGCCCATTGACTCTTTATTTATTTTTTAACCAAAACAATATCATTTTAACTTATAAAAAGATAAAATTAACTTGGTCAAAACCCAAAAACCCGTGTCGAGTTTAAAAACTCTAAATTAAGAAGTTAGTCATGTCCAATATAGCTATTATAGATAATTACATTTATGTTTTATGATAATTAAATAGGTGGCCATGTCAAATGTAAATTAGGTCCTTCACCTATGTCGAACTGGATGTATATTGAACATGACAAATGACCAAATCCGAGATATGCTTGGACTTAGCAGCAGCCAAGTCCACTACACCTAGACTTGTCAGCTATCCAGGTTCAAGATATACATGCAAAGTCCATGCTAGTATAGGTCCAGCATGTATGCAAAACTCACTACACCTCAACTTGACTGATACTAAGTCTGACGATTCAAGACGCATTACCCTTAACATTTATGTGATTTTAGAAACACACTCAGGTCGGACACAAAATGATTATATTTTGGGTAATCTAATTAAAAACACAAAAGTCTGGTACAACTATAGTGTAAACAGATTATCTTAACATTTATAAACTAGATGAAACTTTTCATTCAATTTGTAGGTCTTTAATAGTTGATTGTTAATTAATTAACTTGTAAGTTTTCCCATAATTTTTTAAGATTGTTTTTGAAGATTTTTAGTGTCACAAAATTTATTTTCTTTCATTATAAGTTGTGTGGAAAATAAAAGGAGTTACATACACTTTTGTTTATAATAATTAAGAGTAAAAAAAATAATTACACAATGCTATTTTATAAAACATAAAATTATAAACGTTTTCTTCTTGGAATTTTAATGTTGTCTATAACTAAAGGATGTTCCTATCGTACAAAAAACAAGGCATTTGGGGATTCCTTTTTCCTATTCTAAGATAAGAAAAATCATAAGAGCAAATAGTCAGATATGGAAATATATTAGAAAATTAAGAAAAACAAATGATTGGAGGCACTGTTGTTACTGCAAGATAAGAACAATAACAAGAGATAATAGTTGAGTTTATTGGAAATTAAAAAAAATAATAATATCATACCTAAGACATCATCAATAACAACATGAAGAGCTAGATTCATTTTTCCTCCTTTAACATATGTTTTGCATGTTTGAATTTAAATTCACTTTGATGTTTGTTCTATTACAAGTATTGTTGTTATTGCAAGACAAGAAAAATCACAAACATGATTAAATAATGTTATTTTTTATATTTTGTAAAGAAATACCATTAACATTAAGACAATAATAATTGAAACAACATACATGAGACATTAATATTAACATAGTAACAATTAAACCAACAAATAATAACAGTATAAAAATAAATTTCAAATCAAATTTATTGTTTTTAAATAGTAATATATCACGAGATAATAGTTAGTATATTAAAAATTAAAAAAATAAAATCATACCTAAGGAATCATTAACATGAGGAGCTTATAGAAAAGGGGTGAAAATGAGACTATTAATAGCCCCTATAAAAAAGCTAAAAATGAAACTACAGGTTATTGTTTCTTTAGCTCTAATTGCAATAATAAATTAGCACGAAATGTAAATCAGTAAATAAAAAAAAGACAGCAATGTGACATTACAAAATAAAAATACCTTGAGAAATATTAATTGAGCTAGAAGCAGGAGGTGATTGTATATTTCCAACTATAATGAAAAATTAGCCAGAGATGTGAATCAACAAACTAAAGGGAAGGCAATAATATGGTATAAAAAAGTATAATTTCTTAAGAAACTTAAGGTAACAAGCTAGAAGCAAGAGGAGATGAACACATAGAGTGAAAGAGATTTCCAATAAAGAGCTCTTTCCTGCATCTTTATATTTAAATACAAGAGAAAAATAAATTATCTTTTTAATTTTAGCTTTCAATTTCCGCAGACTTCTTCTTATACTTAATTTTTAAAAACTTGATCAAATTTGATCTAATCTCCGTTAATCCAAACTATTTTGGACATCAGTTAGGTTGATGTGCAAAACACTTATTAAAACAAATAAGACTTGTTTTGAACATTGTTATCAAAAGCCGATTCTCTAAATTTGAAGGCAATTTAATGCCTTCATATGGCTTCTATATAACTTTTAATAAAAAAGTTTAGTCACAAGATATATATAATAACCAATGAGATTTGATTATTATTTTTGAGATAACATCTACAAACCACATCTTGAAAAACAATATTTAGCGTCAATTTCTATACATTAATGTATACCTCATACTTTTGTACCTCACTAAAAGTTTAGAATAATATGTTGATGATTTCTTAGAATATTTATTTCTTGATTATTCTTATAGGGTAATCATCCAATCCACCATGAGAAGAACCTCATGTTCCATTGATTTATTCACTTTGCTTGTTAATGATGAAAAACACATAAAAATAAATAACTATAAGAAAAGATAAAATATTAGTATATATTTCAACATAAATCAATATTTTAACTTATATATGTTAGTTACTTACCTTAAAAACAAGATTATTTCAGATCAAAAAACAAATGTGACGCTCCTTGTACTTTTTAATACTGCATTTGAGGTGCACTAACAATACAACACTCTAATCATGCTTGTCAATGTCTTCAATTTTCTTTAGAAGTTAAAGATAATGTGTCTGGACAACATGTCCAGAGACATCAAGTAAAATTATTGTTTTTATAAGGAACAATGCGTATGTTCATACATAACATACAAAATTAGGAATGTCCTCCGTACTCGCACCAGAAGTTGTTTAAATTTTTTTTTAAGTCATAATAACTTTACAAAATTTCTTATCTTATTTTTATGGTATATACGATCAGAAATACCCAAACAATTATTACACTCCTCTTCACCATCATTAGTATCTATACCTATAACCGAATTTACTATTTATTAGAAAACCAATTGTGTATAACATTTTTTAAGCCTAAATACAAACTAAAGTTTTAAATTTAAATACATGTTCATTTATATTATGCATGTCTAATAATGCTTGTATTAAATAAACATCTTGCTAAAATGTCGTTGAAATTCTTTAAATTATATCTAAACCTGTACCTTCCAGGTTTTTTTTAAACTTAATGATCCGGTACCTAAAAACCTATTTAGATAATGTGAATGAACAGATTTATCCGTAAAATAAACAAGAAATCATATCATAAAATCATGAATATAAAAATCCCCCATCAACTTCCTTTTGTAATACCCTAAATCTAAAGGAAGTTGAATCCTCGTTGCCTCCTGAAAGAGAGATGTCCTAAACCGCTAGTTGTTAAAGGGCATAATTTCCCAATCGTCAGCATATTATACTTACAATAGGAATAGTTTTTTGACATATTCATGATTTCATGATATGATTTCTTGTTTATTTTATAGATAAATCTATCCACTCATATTATCTAAGTACGTTATTGGGTACCTGATCATCAAGTTTAAGAAAAACTTGGAAGGTATAGGTTTATATATAATTCAAAGAATTTCAGCGACATTCTAGCAAGTTGCTTATTTAATGCAAGCATTACTAGACATGCATAGTATAAATAAAGATGTATTTAAATTTAAAAATTTTTAGTTTGTATTTATACTTAGAGAATGTATGATACATCACTAGTTTGCCAATAGATGACGGATAAGTTACAAGTATAAATACTAATGATGGTGAAGAAGAATATAACAAGTTTTTGGATATTTCTGACTGTATACACCATAAAAACAAGATAAAACATTCTATAAAGCTATTATAGTTTAAGGAAATTTTTGAACAAGTGTCTAGTGAAATCGAGAAGGATAACCTTAATTTTATATATTATGTATAAACATTCGTATTGTTTCTTATAAAAACAATAATTTTACCTAATATCTCTAGATACATTATCTTCAACTTCTAGACAAGATTGAAGATATTGACAAGTATAATTGGGGTGCTATTTTTTTAGCACATCTTAAATATAGTATTAAGAAGTACAAAGACCATCATATTCGTTCTTTAATCTAAAACAACCTTGTTTTTAAGACAAGGAACTAACATGTATGAGTTAAAGTATTAAATTTTGTTGAAATATATATTAATATTTTATCTTTTCTTATAGTTATTTGCTTTTATGTGTTTTTCATCATTAACAAGAAAGGTGAATAATCTAATTGAACATGAGGTTCGTCTCATGATGTATTGGACAATTACCTTACAAGAAGTATCAAGAAATAAACATTCTAAAAAATCAACATGTTATTCTAAAATTTTTAATGAGGTGCAAGAGTACAAGACAAACATTATATATATAAAAATTGACGCAAAATATAGTTTCTTAAGATTAGTTTGTAGATGTTATTTAAAAAATAATAACCAAATCTCATTGGTTATTACATATATCTTGTGATCAAAACTTTTTCTTATAGGTTATATGAAAGCCATATGAAAGCATCAAATTATTTCATATTTGGAGAATCAGCTTATGATAACGATATGCAAAATAGATCTTATTTTTTTAATAGTGTTTTGCACATAAACATGATTTATGCCCAAGATTGTTTGGATTAACAAAAGTTAGATCGAATTTGATTAAATTTTCAAAAATTAAATACAAGATAAAATCTATAGAACCAAAAGCTAAAATTAAAAAGATAATTTATTTTTCTTCTACATTTGAATATAAAGATGAAAGAAAAAGCACATCATCGAAAATCCCTTTCACCCTATGCGTTTATCATTTCTTGCTTATAGCTTATCACCTCAAGTTTCTGAAGGAACTTATACTTTGTTATACCATATTTCTGCCTTTTTTTTGTGTGTTAATTTACATCTATTACTAATTTTTTTACTATAGTTGGAGCTATATTATCACCTCCTCTTCTTGCTTTTAGCTCCTCACCTAATGTTTCTTAAAATACTTTTACTTTATTATGCCACATTGTTGTCTTTTCTTTTCTTTATTGATTTACATTTCTAGCTAATTTTCTATTGCAGTTGGAGCTGAAGGAACAACAAATAAGAGATGATGACGGTCTCATCTTCACCCATTTTTCCATCAGCTCCTTATGCTCCTTATGTTGTTGATGATTCCTTTGGTATGACTTTATTTTCTTAATTTTCAATATATTGTATTTTTATGTTATTGTTGTTTATTGGTTCAATTGTTATAGTTTTAATGCTAATATCTCATGCATGTTATTTCAACTGTTACTATCTTAATGATAATGGTTTTTCTTTGTAGAATATAAAAAATAATCATATTTTAATATATTTGTGATTTTTCTTGTCTTATATTAACAATAATGTCCATAAAAGAACAAACATCAAGGCGGATTCAAATTCGTGCATGTAAAATATATGTTAGGAGAGGGGAAAAAATTATATCTCCTCTTGTTGTTGATGATGTCTTAGGTATGACTTTTTTTTTAATTTCTAATATACTTGACTCTTTTCTCTTGTAATTATTCTTATCTTGCAACCATAACAATGCCTGTAATAAAACAAATACCATATGTTATTGATGATGTTTTAGGTGTAATATTATTTCTCTTAATTTTTCATTATGTCTTTATACCCAATTATTCACTCTTGTGATTTTTCTTATCTTGTAGTAAAAAAAATCCCTAAATGTCTTTTTTTTTGCACGATGTAAATGTCATTTACTTGTAGACAACATTAAAATTTCAAAAAGAGAAAATTTACAATTTTAAGTTTAATAAAATAATATTGTAACAACTTTTTTCCCTTTAATTATTATATACAAAATTGCATATACAAAATTGCATGTAACTCTTTTTATTTTTCACACAACTTATATATAGTGAAAGGAATAAAATTTATTGCACTCAAAATCTTCAGAAAGAAAATATAAAAAAATTAAGGGAAAACTCACTAGTTAAAATTGAATGAAAAACTTTATTTAATTTAAAAATGTCAAGATAACCTTAATACAATAAAGTTATATCTAACCTTCATGTTTTTTAATTAGACTGCCCCAAAAGTAATTATTTCACGCATGACTTGAGTGTGTTTTTAAAATCACATAGATATCAAAGATGATGATTCTTAAATCATTGAATTTAACATCAGCCAAGTTGTAGTTTGTTTTTAAAATCACATAGATATCAAAGATGATGATTCTTAAATCATTGGATTTAACATATTGAACTCATGCTAGCATGAACTTGGTTGTTGCGAAGTCCAAGTCTACCTTGAACCTAAATAGTGACCACGTTCAAGCATGCTTTGAACATGATTATCTGTCATGTTCGATATATATTGAGTTTGACAGTTCGACATAATTACCTTTTTAATTATTATAAAATAATAGATATAATTATTTATATTAGTTACATTGAACATTACTGTCTTAATTTAGAAGTTTTTAAACCTAGCTACATTTGTCATGGCATCAGGATTTACCTGGGTTAACTTTATTTTTTTATATTAATAAATAAATAAATAAATAATGAATTTTTTATTGAGTCTTACTAAGGAGCCGAGCTTTTCACTTTTTTTATTTGTTCTTAAACTATTCTAACCTCGAGACAGCTATGTCACGAGTCAACCCACTAGCCTGAGTTTAAAAAATATATTTTATTTAACACACTTTGATCCCTTGCTTAAAAAAAAAACCTAACTTTAAAAATTATTTTTTTTTTTGCTATAATTGTAGAATAACAATTTCACTTAAAAATTATTTATAGAAGTTTTTTGTTTCTCATCCTAAACCCAGCTCGATTCTAACCTCAGGTTATATAAGTTATGAGTCGACCCACTAGGCTGGTTTAAAAAATATACCTTGATTAACATAATTTGAACCCTTGTTTCAAAAAAAAAAAAACCTAGCTTGAATTTTTTTTTTTTGCTATAATAGTAGAATAACAATTTCACTTAGAAATTGTAGTAGAATAACAATAATAGAATAACAATTGTAGTAAAATTATAGTTGCAAAATTATTTTTTTTTTATATAATAGTAGAATAACAATTTCACTTAAAAATTATTTATAGAAGTTTTTTGTTTCTCATTCTAAACCCAGCTCAGTTCTAACATTAGGTCATATAGATCATGGGTCGACTCACTAGGCTGGTTTAAAAAATATATTTTGATGAGCATACTTTGATCCCTTGTTTCAAAAAAAAAAACCCTAGCTTGAAAAATTAAATTTTTTTGCTATAATAGTAGAATAACAATTTCACTTAAAAATTGTATTAGAATAACAATAGTAGAATAACAATTGTAATAAAATTATAGTTGAAAAATTAATTTTTTTTGCTGAAATAATAGAATAACAATTTCACTTAAAAATTATTTATAGAAATTTTTCGTTTCTCATCCTACACCTAACTAAACCTAGCTCATTTCTAATCTTGGGTCAGCTAAATCAAGGGTCTACCCATTCCTTGATTAACACACTTTGATTCCTTGCTTAAAAAAAAAACTAATTTAAAAAATTAATTTTTTTTTGTCTTAGAATAACAATTTCACTTAAAAATTGATTTTTATAGAAGTTTTTCATTTATAATCTTTATCTTATGGAAACCAATAATTTTCCTCACGTGAACCAAGGCAGTAAAAATAGAAGGAATGAAAGAACACGGATCATGGTAAGAAAAAAATAAATACAAAATGCTCAAAATAGATTATCATTTTCAAAGAACAAATTATTATTCCTTTGTATAAAATAACATGAAAATCTTTATTATCTTTAATCATTAGTTCATCTTTAATTATTGGTTCAACCGTTAATGTTTTAAAAAAATTAAAATATGTTAAAATATTGTTTATCTTATTTTTCAAATGTTACTATATAATTTCTTAATAAATTTAACATCATTACTATCTTGTTATGTTAATTTCTTATAATATTTTAATGAAAATCTATGAAAATACCCATAAAATAAATAAATCTAATTAAAATAATATTTACTGTTAATTAATTCAACTATAGTTCGGAAAAAAAAAATTATTTTGTTCTGTGACTTTCTTAATCCAACTGTTATTTTAGTAATGGTAGTAAAATTACTATTTAAAAAAACAAATTTATTTTGTTTAATATTAAAATAAATAATATAAATTTATTTAAAGTACTAAACTACTTAAAATAAATGTTTGTTAATTATCTTTTTAGTTTAACTGTTACTGTATTTGGTTTCATTCTACATATATTTGTTTTTTATTATTTTAGAAACTGAATATAAATAAACTTAAATCATTTTAAATAAAAATTAAGTTTGGAAGGACAAAGATCCACAATTCAAATTAAAAATTTTTGCAATAATAAAAAATGTTAAAAACAGGTTTATTCAATATACCATTCTAAATATTAATAAAATATATCTTGAAAATAAATATAGACAAACATATATGCAAAAAAAAAAAAAAATTGAATACATATCAAATTTAATAAATATACATTAAAGATGAAGAGGCCTTTTGGATTAAGAACAAAAATATAAAAATATATACATAAAACATCAAATTAATATTTGAAAATAAAAACATAAACAAATAAAAAAATCTCAAGAAATATAAAATTGGAAGGATGAGAAACAAAACAGCTTTTAAAATAAAATGTTTTCTGAAAGTAAAAAGATTGACAAAGAGATAAATAAATAGTTTGTTAAAAAAAAACAGCATAAAAAATAAAAAAACTTACCGATGAAAAATATCCAATATACACGCAGAGTTTTGATCCTGAAGCTTCTTATATCTTTATTCTTACCAAATAACATGAGTAATTTTTCATAATCTCCCATTTAATTTGTGTTTTGCTGTAACGATAGAAAATTCATAACTAGAGTAATGTCAATTTATTAAAGGAGGATTGTAATGTCGCTATATATATACACCATAGCAGTTTTCACATTGCAGGTTATATGGAGCCTACTATAAAAGGTTTCGATACATGTGTAATCAATATTACTTAGCCTGTGAGTCTAGTTTTCTCTAATATCATGAGATTTTATTTTGTTGAGTTTTACCCCATTAACTAACTTCTTAAGATGTAATTTTTAACTTGATAATGAACCTCCCGTCTCCTTCTCCTTGGCATATATTGCATCGTAATGCCTGTCATTCATTGCAAGTCTAACAATTCCTGCAAGCATAGGTCAATCAAATAGACAACACATCGATTTTAATCAAACATATTCTACCAATTTTCAAGGAGACTTGATTGATTATAAATAGTAAGCCATATTAAATACAACTTTATCCTTATTTTGATTCAAAAAATTTCTTAGTTCTTTAGTTCTTATATATATATACATCAATCCTTTGAGACAGTATGCTGCATTGCTTCCGGTGAAGAAAAAAAGGGGCACTCATACTATGAGCACAAGTTACAATAGAACCATAATAATGAAGAAACAAGACACCTAAAAAATCTTATGAACAAAATCCAGTGATTCATGAGAAGAATATTTTCACCACCTAGTTAAAAATATAGTAAATTGATAAAAAATAGCAAGTTCAAATATTTCAGCTCAAGTATCCCAAAACTCCCACATGAATAATTTGATATATGTTATTATGAACAATATGAAAAGAAAACTTCATATGATGCACTATCACACTAGTCAAAGTTTACACAGTTCTTATATATAAAAAAAAAATTAGTCCTTTGAATCAGTATGCTGCACTACTTCCAGTGTAAAAAGAAAGGGGGCACTCCCACTTTCAGCACAAGTTACAATAAGACCATAATAATAAAGAAATAAGACACCTAAAAAATCTCAAGAACAAAGTCCAGTGATTGGTAAGAAGAATGTTTTCACCACGTAGTTAAAAATAAATTGGTGTAGTAAATTGATAATAAATAGCAAGTTCAAATATTTCAGCTCAAGTGTCCCTAAAACTCCCACATGAACAATTTAATATATACATTATTATGAAAAATATGAAAAGAAAACTTGATATGATGCACTATCACACTTTTTAGTCAAAGTTTACACAGTTCCACTAATTACTATAAGTTGCATCTTCGAGTTTTCCAGAAAGAAAGCTCATCATCAAACTTCTTGAGGGCTTCTATAACAATAGTTCAATTATCATGTGAATGACATCACCACCAAGACAAGGCTATTAGAATACAAGAATGATATAACGATTCTGAATGTTAATAAATGGGAAAAATCATCTATCCACAGTCGTGCATCATATTTAATTCATTCTGGCAAGTTGAAAGGGCAAATTTGCATGCCCAAGCATCTCGTGTATCATTTAGATGACAAACATGGGAACCCACTCTGCAATATAGACATAATAAAAATATAAGTTCTAAGGCTGCTTTGGTAAAAGCTGTTCCCAAAGCATCAGATGTTTACAGCGGATAGCATCATACTATCATGAAAAGTGCTATCAAACTGGAATTGAACAAATTATTGACATAAGCAAGTACCTTTGACATATCACTTTCTTTTCCATCTCCAAGGCAATATCATAGGTTCCTAAAGTAGCAATAGCCTGCAAAGAGGATAAGAAAACTAATGTTCACCCAAAATGACCAGTAAAGTAGCAAAAATGGGGAGATTGTAAGAAAGTGCGCCTACTCGGCAAACCCAAATAATTGCATAAAAAGCAATGATCTCTAGGATGTTGTTCCCAACCATATGTGACTAAAAAAAAAATGCTTGCATTTTATCCATACATGAAGTGAAAGAAATATATGATATAGGTTCTGTCCTGCCATCAAAACCTCTTTAAAGAAAAGCAAATTGCACAAAGGTGTACATTATTCCAGCAAAACGTTGCAGTTTCAGGAAGGAGTCATAATTAGCACTTTAACCAAATGATAAAAAATGCCAGCAAATTCAACTTGAGACAAATAAAACAAAAAACAGGTAAATGTTGAAAAATGCAACTCAATAATACTAAAACGACCCCGCAAGATTTAAACTTGGATATCCTTTGTTCATGAAAGAAGCACCAGCAACACAATGCAATTCCCATGTTAAAATGGAGAAATATAAGAAACATTTGAGGTTTGTTGTCGTTAAGTGTGTCTGTTGTGCATTGGGATCCATATCATGGGTTGCAAGCACCTCTTTCGCATTTCGTGGTATGCCTTCTCGCAGTCCAACAAGCTTTTCAACTACTTCAGGCTGCAGTTCGTAAGCACAATACAATCAGATACAAGGTTAATCACAAAACTTTGATACGCACAGATTTATACTGCATTTTTTTCCCGCCCATGGCTTTGCAAGAATTCACTGAAGTCTGACCTGTTATTTTATCCTAGCCTATCATACAACTGGTGATCCACTTATGCACAGCAGGACCCAGTATAAGAAGAATAATTATCGGACCAATATAAACACTCGAAAGAAGAAATATTAAGCAACATTTACCGGGCATTCAGGTTGATGTTCAAGAATATTCATATAGATGAGCGTGAAGGTATCCAAACTCTCTCCTGAAGCAAGTTCTTTCAAATCACTCAGAATCCAACAAAACTAAAACGACCCCGCAAGATTTAAACTTGTTTTTTGTTCATGAAGAAAAAAAAAAAACCCAAAACCACCCACAAACTCAAACTACCACCAAACATACTGAACTTGCAACCAATCACAGCATTCAACTTCCAAACAAAAATTATACAAAAATGAAAAATATCCTGATAAGCAATCGAGTCAAACAACAAAATTAACTCAAAACCGACAACCAAATCCTTAAATGTTCACCCTAACACAGTACCTACTTACGAATTATGAAGTTTTCATTTACATTAACATTATTAACCAGGGAAACAAGAATACCCATTTAAGTAAACGAGTAGTTTAATGAAAAACAACAAAGTTAACTGAAAAACAACCAATAAAGTCTCTAACTTTGCAAAACCCAACACAGTGTACATGACATAAATGGCACCAAATAATAAAAGACTGATAAAGCTTGAGAATTTATACAAAGATAGAAGCATAGGAGAGCTTGGAGATGAGTTCAGGGACACCAAACCCACGAGGAGCAGAGCCCACAATGTCAGAGGCGAGAGTGAAAGGAGACAAGACAAGTTTTATTGGGAACTCAAAAATGTCAATCAATTGGTGTCCATATCGACCAGTGAAGAGCTTGTGCTGTAAGTCAGTGAACAAGAAAAGTTTTATTCGGAACTCAGAAATGTCAATCAATTGTGCATGTGTTGTCAGTCAAGTGAACAAGACATGTTTTACTGGGAACTCAGAAATGTCAATCAATTGTTGTCCATATCGACCAGCGAAGAGCTTGTGTTGTCAGTCAAGTGAACAAGACAAGTTTTACTGGGAACTCAGAAATGTCAATCAATTGTTGTCCATATCGACCAGCGACGAGCTTGTGCTGTAAGTCAGTGAATTGCTTCGCAATTTTCGCTCCATTTATTTTTATTTTTATGTTTTAATTTTTTTAATATTTAAATTTATTTATTAATTAAATTAATATTTTTTACTTTTTAAAATAATTTTAATTCTTTAATATTAAAAATATTTTTTTAAAAACAAAAATATATTTATTCCCTCTTAAGAGATACACATATGATAGAGTATGGAAATGAAAATGTATTTGTTGGCTCGTTATGTATCCTGCCTTCCTTGTCTGCATTTGCATTGCTAGAGGACTCTAACCGAACCGAACCAGGTTGGGTAGGATTTTATAAATAAGCAACTTATTCAGTAAAAATTGAAGTTGAGACATCAATACGAGAATTTAATAAGTTCAGAGGATATTTGTTTTTATATTTTAAAAAACACTAGAAAAAATTTAAATTTTTTATTTTATTTACTTTAAATAATTTTTTAAATATTTTTAAATTATTTTAATGTACTGATTAAAAAATAAGTTTTAATAAATAAATAAATATTATTTTAATATATTTTAAAAAAAATACTTAAAAAACTATCACAATATTAAACTAACTTTTATACACTTCTAATATTATTATCATTTTTTTAGTCAATAAATAAATTAATTTAATCATAGTCAAACTAGAAATCTTAAAAGACTAAACTGTGGGGATAAAAATAAAAAGTTTTTTTATTTGGTATAATAAAAAAAACAAAAATCTTTAAAAAATAATATAGTTTGGTAAGTAAAAAACTGATTTGATAGTTTTTTCATCATTTTAACTTCGTACCATTAAAAATCAACTCAACAATTCACAATTCAAATGGAAAAACATAATTTACAATTTAACACTTCAACTCCGTATTATAAAAAATCAACTCAACAATTCACAATTCAGATAAAGAAATATAATTTACAATTCAACACTCTATACAATTAAAAAATCAACACATTTCTAAATTCACAATTTATAATCAAACTCAAATGAAAAATCACTCAACATGTTATCAAATTTAAACTAAATTTATAATTCTTAAAGTATAACGCAACTACTTTTTAAAATCATCTCAACTCATATGTAGCTCTAGAGTACTTATGAACGGGTTTGCAACACCCTAACTTGCCCAACTCGATGATGAATTTATAGCGCTCATGGAGTGGTTGACACCAAAATCACTCCAGCTCATAAACTTAGATTGCTTGTAAATAGAACTGCCTCTCTGACTACTTGTTTTTGTTCACAAAAAGCAATCTTATTGTCTACTAAGGCCACTTCGAGGCACTTGACCTCCCCACTTTACTATTATGGCTTTCATAATTATCAATAGCAATCCAAGAATGAGATGAGATATGAGTCAATTTTCATAATAGTAGTTTTGTCAAATCAATGGATTTCAACACGTGCATGACACTTTTAATTTTGAAATCTTAAATGAATCATATCTTTGGTTAAACCTGCGCAAATACAATATACCTACTAGTTCCTAAATGCATTACAACTACGTCTAAGTTTTAGTTGAACATTACACCTTACACTACAATGAATTTTTGATATTTCACTACTTAACTATAGCAATATATTTCTGAAGCTAATTCTCATTATGGATATCATAACAATATTATCCCTATCAAAAGATTTTTTTCATCAAGAATCTATATAAAAATAAGAAAATTAATCAGTGACTTCTTTTTAATTTTTCCAAATGGTATTTTCCTTAACAAGTTAAACCACTAAATTAATCCTATGATCAAAACTCTATTATTTTTCTTTTGATCTTTTATCTTTTTAAGTAAAGACATGAATATGGAATGCATATAGTGGACTAATTTGAGCCAAATCATTGCTCATTGACATTGTTCGAGATCGAGAAATTTTTATTATTTTAGATATTCTAAGCATTTATCCCTTATTTCAAGACTACCAAGGTGAAACCACCAAGTCATACACCCTAAAAGTAATAGCATTACAATCAATTCCAACTGCTGTATTGCACCTATCCAATAATCTCTTATATTTTTTTAATAAATTTTAGAGATGGTCTTTGAATTAACTTATTTCTTATTTGGTTCATCATCCTCGTAATATTGTTGCAAATAAAGTTTTTTTTTTAGTGAACCCACAAGAACTTTAATATTAACAAACTTGTAATTTTTTAAAACCAAATTCTTGAATGTTAACAATCTTGTCATTAATTTTTCCTCTAGGGTTTGGAATCAATTTTTTACCAGTAGTGTTATGCCTTTTATAGAAGCTTATTCCTTCCATTCTTGTGTTGATTCTTGGATACAGTAGGACTTCATCAATTGTTGAGTCATTTCTCTTACCTATTAAAAGAAAATTTCTTCCTTTTCTTTTATACATACTTACTTCTTCTTTTTTTAATTAGTGGAGTATTCAATATCCATTCAGAGTTAGCTTCAATTTCCCTCCCTATAACCTAATTCGCTAGAAAATACTAGAATTAAGTTGTTAATACTTCAATCTATAAATTGATCTGATCAATCATTTTATTTTTCTCCATCCATTATTTTATAATTTTTGTTGTTGATCAACCATTGATATTCAATATTCTTGATGAATAACTTATAGTTGTTTATCAAGCTTTCTATAATGTTCTTCTACAACCTTTATCCTATTATTCTCCACCATTTTAAACCAAAAGGAATAAGTTAAAGTTAGTTAGGATTTGCTATAATACCAATTGTTGTAAATCTTACTTAAAAACAAGGATTTGAAAAGAAAATTTTAGAGAAGATAGAATAAAAGAACTTAAAGAGATTCTCAAGAATAATAGGAAGAAAGAGTTATGTAAAACTTTATCAAAATGTCAACTCATATCTTTTGACTTTTCTAAAACTATACACATATGTAACTAACTTTTCATTCCTAACTAAATTTAAATGTAAGCTACCTACAAATCACATGTTAATTATTAACTTAAAAATAACATGTTGAATTATTTCTTACAATTGCCTCTACTAAAAGTCACTAGAGTTATTGTTGCTAAGTTGTTATTGAAGCTACTTCTCATCATGGATATTGTAACAAGAGATAACTCCTCCAAGTTTAGTAACATCAGTGGAGATACACCTCAAGTAGAACATGTTTGGATAATTGTTTTCTTATTAAAAAATTAGCCTTTTACAATAAAATCTTCGTAGATCATTATTTTAGATGTTCTAGTTTATAATCGTCAAGATAATCATGCATGTATATTGAGGAAGCGCTCTTTTATATTGAAACTATATATATATATGACAACAATATGTATTAATTAACTATGTTGAGTAAATAATCAACCTACTTTCATACTTCTTTTAGTTCATTATCAATTATCTACGTATATATAAATTTGTATACATTAATTTATGAAACAACTCGGCAATAAAATTAACAAAATATAACATGGACCTATTAAAGAAGCCATTATTTATATCGTCACAACACAACTAAGTTAGTAATTCAACATAAGTTTTAAAAATTTATAAACAAAAATGATTTTACAAAATCTAAAACAAAAAAAAACATTTACAAAATCATATATCTATCCAACAAGTTTGTTAGAGGAAAAAAAATAAGTAAACACCCAAACAAAATACAAATACTATAAAAATATGCAATAAAAAAATTAACATTTTAAAATCTTGTTCAAATTTAAAAAATGATAAATTTACATACAAATAATGGAAAAAACACAAGAAAATTATTTTTGTGACTAGAAAAGTCAAGGAATGTTGAACTGTGTTTAAAAGAGGGTGAAATGGTAGGGGAAGGGGGTTATTAGTTGCAGATATAGGGGGTTTATTTAGTTGCAAAGGGGAAGAAGGAGATAGAGGGAAGAAGAAGGTCGATCAGGTCATATATTAACTATTATCGATGAAATTACCGATGAATATATTATGTTTGTACATCCATTAGAAATTTTGTTGTTGACTTTAACACGTCACTGTCCAGATATCTCGATTTAAATCCCTTTATAATTCCATTGGTAAAATCGCTTACAAAAACTTCCACATCATCACACTTTTTTATTTTTTAAAAATTCTTTATATTTCATTTATAATTCCCTTGATATATACCGACAGAATGTTTCTGTTGGTATATATCAATCAGTATAGTGAAAAACTTAATTCGGCTGGTAAATATTATCGCAAAATACCGACAGAAAAAAATTATATCTGTAATATTGTTGGTATTTGTTGGATTCCTAGTAGTGAGCTATAATCTTCATCATCATTTTTTCACTAAATATACATATGATCTTGTTAAAATGAAAAAGGATGAAGTGTTTTAATTCTATCTTTTGAAATTATCATAAAATTCAAGTAAAAAGCTCCTATTTAAATTATATTTTATATGATATAATCTAGTTGTAGATTTAGTAGATTCACTTAGGTTAACCCAAGTCAATCTTAATTTTTTTTAAATGTCATTTTAAATTTTGTTAGTAAAAATATGTTGTTCAAGTTGTCTTTAAACTCACCAAATTGATTAAGTCATATTAAATTAACTTGCATACAATTTAATTTTGTTTCCTTCTTAAAAAACCTAGTTTTTTAATCTATGTTTTATCACGGATAAGATATCTTTTAGCAAAACAAATATATGCCATCTTTTCAAATATGTTTTTTTTAATTATAATTATATAAAAAAACATATGTATGCTTTTAATTAAATATATTAAGAATCATATTAAATATCAAAAACAAAATACAAGTAGTTAACATGTTTATTGAACTTGTCTTGTCGCTAATATAAAAGAATTAAATTAACATGGTTCTATTCTATTTTTTAAAATTATCATAAAATTCAAGAAACAAGCTCCTATTAAAATTACATTTTATATGATATATAAAAATTGAAATTTCACTTTAAAGTATAATTGATATGATATGATAGAGTTCGTGGGTTCTTTCCTCCTATTCATTAATTGATTTATAAATAAATAAAAACTCAAATAAATTAGCCCAATTTCCTACCTTTACATGCAATGTTTCCTTCATTCTTGTCTACGTTTTGTTTTTTTGTTTTTAGTTTCTTTTATATCGGCTAATGATTTGCAAGTCAAGGGACTTCAATAATAACAATAAAAAAAATAGCATGATACATGTCGATCAATTAGTAAAAATAAACCGAAACAAACTCCATTCTATTTAATCACAACACATCTTCTTTATCCTGGTCTATGCACTACTTCCTTACTCTTTTTTTTATTATTATTTAATATTTAATTTATTAAAAATAAATTTTATAATTTATTGCAGCTTGCTTTTTATATAATTATTTTAGTTTCATTATCCATGTTGCGAGTTTTATAAATTAGCTAGATTAACTCGTTAATTTTTTTAATTTAAACCTCAAAATATGAAGTTGATTAGGAATTAAACTTTATAATTATTTTGATTTATTTTCTATAAGATTACCTTGATCTCATGATTTATATCACGAGTTTTACGGGTTAATTTAAATCGAATCAGGTCATTCTATTGAGATTTATTTTTAGATTGGTTTCCCCCTACTTTTACTATTCAAAAATGGCTTGATTAATAATTAAGTTTTGTAATATATTTTGATTTATTTTTTATTAGATTATTGTATTCTCATAATCTGAATAATAACTTTTACAAGTTAAATTGGGTTGACTAGAGTCAATTTTTTATTTAATTTATATGAGATTATCATAATCTCATGACCATGATTATGAATTTGGAGGGCTAACTCGTATGAACTTAAATTTTTTTTTAATTAATTTTTTAATTTCATTATTTAACATTGATTTGATTGAAAATTAAATTTCATGATTTTTTTTATTTACTTTCTACAGGATTATTCCAATCTCATGAATCGGATTATGAGTTTGATAGGTTAAATCAAATTGTTTTATTTATTTTTAAATTAATTTTTTTAATATTAATTTGATTGAGAATTAAACATCATAATTGATTGATTAAAAATTAAACATAATAATTTGTTTTTTATAAGTTTATCATAACCTTATGATCCAGTTGTAGATTTAATAGATTAATTCAAGTTAACCTGAATAAATCTAATATATTATCATTTTAATATTTTTTTAAAATATCATCTTAAATTTTATCAGTAAAAATATATTATTCAAATTGCCTTTAAATTCACCAAATCTATTAAATCATATTAAATTAACTTACATGCAATTTAATTTTGTTTCCTTTTTATAAAAAAAACTAGTTTTTTGACATATGTTTTGCCCCATATCATATGTTTTTTGTGGAAAAAAACACCATCTTTTCAAATGTGTTTTTTTATAATTATAATTATATAAAAAAAAACATATACATGCTTTTAATTAAATACACTAGGAACCATGTTAAATACCAATAAAAAAAACATTGTTATAGCATTTATTAAACTTGTCTCATTATAGGTAAACTAATTTTTTTGTAACATAAAATAATTAACATGTACATGTTATTACTATATTTTTTAACATAAACTAAAAAATATATAACTATAAATTAAAAAATGTTTATATATAATAAAATATAGTAAAAATCATATATATTAATAAAAAATATAAAATCTCAAATTAATTTTTAATATAACAGAATAATAAAACAATACTGTAATTGCAACAATGAAACAACTGATGGCTACAATGAAACAACTTTTCCTTAGTCTTTGTATAATAATAGAGTATATTGAGATATCGAGTATCATTCAGCTGAATTATTGAGTATATTTCATTTAATCAAGGCTAAGGGAACAAAAACATAGCAAATTGTAGCTACAAAATATCAGATGAGAGGTAGAGGATAAAGGTACGGCTTAAAATAGGACACTACAAAAAATCGCAGAGCAGACTCAGGTAGGTTATGAAGAAAAAACAAGTACACTTTTGGGAGAGAAAAATGTGAAACACAAATTATACAATGTGCCGCACTGCCTCCATTGGAATGATGGTTAAAACAACTTCAGAAAAACCACCATCTTCGCTGCCTCCTCTGCAAAAAATAAAAAGGTAAGAAGTTGCAAACATTACAGGGGTACCATGATACGCATGAACAGTGACGAGTAAAAGTTTCACATGCAACTACGGTACCTAGTGCTTTTAGGAAGTGAAAATGTGCTTATGGGTAATATACGTAAGGTTCCTGAAAGCCAAGTTTCCCCCTGGATCTCTAGCATGCGATTATAAACAAAATGTAAATGTTTTCCTTGAAAAATACAGCTAAAGACCCTACTCTATTAACCACTTTGAGTGTCGATTGTATTAAGAAATAGCTTTAATATCCATCTTTCTGCCACAAATGCATGTGCATACAAGGCAACTTCCAGATTATTTAGCTTAAAGCAAGTTACTATTGAGAATCATCCTAAATACAAATAATAACTAAGAAGACAATCATAAAACCTCACTTTGTGCAAAACAAAGGTCCGTTTCTCTATGCCAACAGAGAAGAAATTACGGAGAGAGGACTTCGCTTCAGAATTTATTGAAAGATCTTACAAATAAAGTCAAAGCGAAAGGGAAAGATGGGTGGAAACCTTTTTATCCTGCTTCTGTGATTGTAATAGGATAGGACGGGGAAGGGCACCATTGCTGATGTTTTGACTGTATGGCCGCACCTTCTCCTCCAACATTTCATTCAACTGCAAATCAAATTGTATAGGATGTTGATGACTAATGGCATTTATTAGATAACAAAGTAAACAAAGGTGGCATCAAACAAACTGTGATGGATTGGTTAAGCTATTCTCAGGGAGTATATAATTGCACAGGCAGACATGCTATAAATTTCTTTAAGGAACTGCAGAAAAGCATCCAGAGAGTTTGCCACGCATCCAAGCGAAAAGTTTACATTTTCTCCTTTCCTTCAAGTTATGCTTCAGAGTATTTTTCATTGGTTAAATACGAATGCAAAGGGGCTGGTTTTTTGGCCTGGGCCAGGGGTGAGTTGAAGGTCATAATAGAACATTGCCCTACTGGCAAGTAAGAGATGAATTAGTTGACATTTAAACTTGCATTCTTTCTGGCGTACATTCTGAGATTTCCAGAGTATTTTAACGGTCATGGGACTGCGAGTCCCTTGTTGAATGTTTAACTTCTGCACTCTTTTGGAGGGTTCCTTCTCCCATGACTAATTTTTTTTTATCTTGTTTTCTCTCCTCTCTTTCAATAAATAAATAAATATTCCGTTTTCTATGGAAAAAACATCGGTAGTCTTGAACATTAGACTTGGGAAATAAATCTAGATAAAGCAGCCAAAAACAAATCCCTTTGTGCCAAGCTTCTTTTATAACAGGGAAAAGGAAATTCTCCACAAAAGAGAGCAAACACAATTCGTGAAAAACACAAGTTCCTTTTTAAAACAAGAATGATGACATGGAAGCTTCAGTTGAGAGAGAGTACCCCCTGCCATAATTAGATGGCTTCATCCATATATTTTTTTATCATAAACTTCTCACAAATTAATGGCCCAAGCGAACGTTTTGGATTTCATTTATCTTACAGGGTTATTTTAGCAAACAACTTTTCTCACCTAAAACCACAGTATTTCAAAATGGTTTAGTGTCTTAATACTTGTTAACCTTCACACATATTATGCATCATTATTGTAAGGTCGTCCACAGTATTTCACACATATTATGCGTGTGCGTGCGCTGTACATACAAATTTTGCAGGTAATATACACAGGTTTGGAGAAATATGAGACAAGTTAAACAGTACGAGTAGAGGTAGCTTTACCAACCTTTTCTTGACGCCATTTAGTTTCCCATTGTGAATCCAAAATTTTATCAGCAATTTCTCTCTGTGCATTAAGAAGAACAGTCATCTCATAAAACTTTTCTGGTTTTTTAAGATCCTCCTCGCTCCATGATGATGCATTTAGTGGAAGGTCCAGCTCCTGCCAATGCATCATGATTAGCTCAATCACCATTCAAAATGAAACAAGACACTCCATATACATCGCATCTTTGAAGCATGCAAAGGTATTGCCTGCCAAAATACCCTTTACTTTTCCCTTTCAGTGCAAATTCATATTCAAAGAGTACAGATGGATTAACTTCTGTGTAAATTGACAAATTCAAAAAGGTGTTCACATGCCAAATGAAGTAATGCTTGAAGTCAAGAAGGGGACATGATTCAAGGCATTTAGAAATTGAGTGTATAAATTGAGTTTGTCTCCGGAAATAGAGCAACCTGAATAAAATTAAGAGTATTAGTCTATGGTGAGATCATATGATACCTTTCAAGTCAAAGGGGATATTTTGTGGGAAATTTGTAAGGGCAGTTACGCTAAGCTAAAATGAGAATATTGACATAGATAATAGAACAGACACATTCTAAAAAAAGAATAGGCATGGAAAGGTCATTTAAGATGATTCAGCCATGTTCCACGCAAACCTTTAGCTATGCCAGGAGGTGCGTTTGGTATTGTGGTGAAGGCTTCACAATTTAAAACGTATCAAAACAACATTTTTTCAGCATGTTTTTATTTTTATTTTTGACATCAACACATCAAAACCATTGAAAATTACCTACAAAAACATCAATTTAATGTTTTTTCAAGCTAAAAACAATTTGAAAAGCACTACAGTGCCAAACGAGCACTAAGCAAAAAGTGAAAGAAGTGAAAGACCAGAAATGACTTGGGTTGAAGCTGGCTACACTCAAGTAGAAGGGATAAAAGGGGTAGGATAGAGAGACAAACAAAAGACAAATTGAAGTTTTAAGAAGGAATCTCATTTCTAAAAGGCTGGTTGAAACATAGGTCCTAACCTCCAAGACCAGGTGTAATGTAGGGCGAATCATGTAACCAATCCCATATAGTTTGGAATTAAGTTTAGTTGAGTTGATTTGATTAATAAGATTTGGAACTATAATCTGAATCGTGCCCATTCCACCAATTTGTAATTTGATCAAAGACTCAACTGTACCTTGTCAGTGCCACCATGAATATGCTTGATCAAGACCCAATTTGTACCACGAAGTTCTTCAAGTACCTCAAAACAAGGACTAAAGGAAACTGTGCTTGTTCCTCGGGGCTTCATTTTCAACTATGGAGCAGTCACTTTTTTTTTCTTTTTCTTTTTTTATGGATGATGATTGAGTTACCCTCAGTTAGTGAAAAAAGAAACCTATTGAAGGGTTGTATATGTAATTGTCAATGCTTTAGACACTAATTGAATCTTTTTTTCTCTCCCTATTGAAATGATATGTTCGTATATGAACAAGCACCGTAGTTTGCAACCATAGGGTACAATGAATACTCACACCCCAATTTTGTGGCCGAGGTGGTGGATCAAGTTTCATGACCTCTGCCTCCAGTGCCTTCTTGGCTTTGTAGTATGGGACATTTTTCACAACAACAGGATCATCCCTGGCACGAACAGGATCTATGGAGATCAGAGCCTGTGAATGATTAATGAACTCAAATGACAGTTGTGGCAAAACAATGAACTATATGCAATTCCACCAAGTACATATTTAAACTTGAAAGAGTTTAAATAAAATGAAAAAACAAAAGCTTGACACATTGTAGGTTTTGTAATTTGTGTGTATGCACACTGCCAACATTTTAGATGACAGATACTAATTCTTCCCCTGGATGAAACCTCAGTATACCTTCTAATGCAGGGATTCAACTTCCAGGCTTTGACTTCAAACCTATCAATCATTATGTGGATACCGGATAAATAAAATGATCAGGGCAGGTTGGCTATTTAATCCATTCAAAAATTATTTAAACTACTAGCAACGGGAGTAGTCAGTAGATTACTGCAAGTTTTACTTCTCAATATGCTTGCTAGCTTTATTGCTTTAGTCTTGAACATTAAAGAGCTGTGGAGTTAATGACTGAATACCAGAGCAAGGTGTAAACAGAACAGCTTGGCAGGCAATTCTATGAATTTGCACCATTAGGGACCCTATACTAGTATGCAAATGAACCTTGCTCAGCTTTAAGCTTATAAGCTTGTGGTTTTGATAAAACATTTGTGAATATGGTGAACCACAAAATTGGGAAGTAGCAAAACCAGTTAAAATTTGCTTCTAGATGGATTGACTAAAATAAGGTGGCCACAGCACAGAATAAATACAACAATAACAATCTTTTCAGTTTACGAGGAAACCCAGAAGGGTGAGTATAGCAAACACACATAGAGGATTGGAAGCAAAGAATTTGACTATATGCTCTTGTTTTCCTCTTAAATGCACCAAATAATCCCATAAAGAAGATCACATGTTTAATGTGCCAATGAAGTTCATGATTAGATTCTTTCAACGTAAGAAGATAGTCTTACTTCCTGCAAGTGCTCCCAACCAGGATTTCGCTACTATATGCTCTTGTTTTCCTCTTAAATGAACCAAATAATCCCATAAAGCAGATCACATGTTTAATGTGCCAATGAAGTTCATGATTAGATTCTTTCAACATAAGAAGATAATCTTACTTCCTGCAAGTGCTCCCAACCAGGATTTCGCTACTATATGCTCTTGTTTTCCTCTTAAATGCACCAAATAATCCCATAAAGAAGATCACATGTTTAATGTGCCAATGAAGTTCATGATTAGATTCTTTTAACGTAAGAAGATAGTCTTACTTCCTGCAAGTGCTCCCAACCAGGATTTCGCTTGGCTACCATATCTCGTAGTTGATCATACCTCATTGATTCCTAAACTCAACACAGAAAACCAAACTATTAAAAGAATGAACTGTGACAATCAAGCTTTGAAAAACTCCTGCAAATGTAACATGCCTGCCGGTTTGACTTCCAGTCCTAAAAGAACTTCGATATCTTGGAATTGAATAGGATAATTTTTTTCTTAGATTCGGATTCTTGTTTTAAAAATAAAAAAGTGAAAAGTGTAGAAATGACTAGCTAAAAGACTGCATATAGGGATGCAAATTAGTCACTTCTTTGTTTAGCAAGTATTGTTCCATGATTATATGATATGCATGTCATCAACTCTACATTTAGCATGCGCTAAAGTTCCAGAGTTCATGTCATATAAGCTTAGACTTTTCAAATGGATTATGAAACATTCAATATATGTAGCATATGCATGTCAGCACTTCTTTCCTTAGCATGGGTTAAAGCTGCAGGAGCTTAATCAAAGAAGCGTGAACTTTTCAAGGAACAGCATGCCATAAGACAATGAGGAAATGAAATAGAAAACAACACCAGCCAACAGATGAGACAGAGGAAGCAAAATGGACTAGGAACCTTGTATTGCCACCAAATTCTCTGTTTGACATCACCATCATAGTTGAAGCCACCCATAATCTCAGGAAAGGAAAACAACCAAAATGCAGCAATGCTGGGGTCTCTCATGCTATCAACTATATGCTGAAACAGCAAAGGGTCAAAATTATATATTATCTAACATGATAAATTGAAATCAAATATACATGCCTCCACTTCAAAAATCATGCTATCCCCTAATTTATCAGATAAAAAATCATAATGATCACTCTCCAATGGATATCTAAACACCAAACATGAGCAGACTCCCACATAAAAAGCAGATCAGAAAAGAAAAGGAATACAAGTGAACCATGAAGATGGAAAGGCATCTCATTAATTAGGATTCTAGGGCTAACCATGACCATTCTGCCAACCCATAATTGATCCTATAAGCATCTGAAGAAGACAATAAATGTTCTCAATTGCTTGTAAATCTTAGTGGGTATCATAGTCCAATTTATGCAAGACCATGTATGAAGTCAAAGGATGACTAGTTTGATCATGATAATATTAAAGTACTTCATTGAGATGATGATGAGAATTTAACATGACTTATATTTTTCTAGCAATTTAACACAAGAAATAAATGGGCAATTAAATGGCTTGTATTGTAATTATGATGACCGGTTTCCAGCAGGCTAATTAAAGTAATAATGCTACAAGACTTTCTAAATCCTAGGCCAGAGGCAAAGAAACTTCAAAAACTTCAAGGTGGCATTATACTAGCCTCATAGGGATACTCCATCTTTCTCAAGACGTTGTAGGCTTGCCATGGGGGCTCCATTATCTGCAGAAAGACAAACCATACAAGGATAGATAATTTCATTTATTGAATAATAAAGTAAATTACATAGGGTAACCCAATAAGAACCAGCGACTAGATTTTTCAAACACATAAACAGTAGAAACTTGACGAGGATATAGACCATGTCTGAATATTCTGAATGCAAACTCATAATTTACTATCTGTTGCGGCTATTATTTTGTTTTATCAGCAATGGTGCAACCAAACAATTGGCCAAATACACTTACCCTGAATCATCAACTCTCAATGTTCAGTTATCTTAATGACATTTTGTTTACTATAATTCTGTTGTTGAATATTATTTGGTGGCCAACCATTCAGATTCATCTGGGATTATCAATCTTCTCTTCTTTTTCTTTTTTCAAGAATTTCCATTCGATCTAAATGGATCACAAAACCACTACACCAGAAAACAGCTATTTCACTACAGTGTAATGCCATTCAACTCCATGATGGAACACAGCTTTGATATGTCAAGCTTTTGGTTCAGGACTTTTAACTCTAGAACAATCAAAGACTTAAATTTTTAAGGTAGTTGCACTGCCATGCATAGCAACATAAGATGTCGGTTATAAGGATTGTTTCCTTTCAATGCCAACCATGTTGCTGTTAAAAACTCAGCAGATCTCATTGAAAGTCTGGAGCTACTTGATTGTATTCAAATTAAAGTCATAAACAAAAACCCAGCATCAGCAAATTCACCAAAAAAAACTTACATCATCTGCAGAGATCCTGACTTGTAATTTGTTTTTGCATTCAGGGCAGCTCATTACACCCTGCAACATCAATAATATTGCACCCAAAGATCATAATGTACTTCTGTCATGTACAGAAAAATGGTCCAGCTTGTGCTCAAAGGTAGGAACAATATGTGCCATGGACACCACCACATTAATTAGTGTTACAAAGATAGGTCACAAGAATGGTAAAATGCGTATTTTATCAAACTATATCAAAAGGGGCTACATTGTAAGGTGAAGATGAGCATTTCAAACCAAAATTGATTACAACCAGAGAGAATCTGGTTCAAACTACCAATATCAAAAATAATATACGGGGATGGAAAGAACAATTTAGAAACTTGGATAGACATGTTTGGTGATATAAGTCTTACTGTTCCATCACAAGAAGGACAGTATTTAGATGGCAAAGGCATGTTAAGATCCATGGAGGGGGGAAGGTGCACCAGCTCAGCCCGGTTGTCAGCAATGGCATCTGCAATGCATTCAGCTGTAGCCTTCTCACCACTGCAAAAATATCCATAGAAGATGGGGAAAAAAAACACAAAGGGGATATGATCAATTCAAGAGCACTACACTTTCAGTTACAGAGCTCATTGGAAAAGAGTAAATTATGCTTTAATGGTAATGATGCCAATCAGAAAGAACTTTTGCTACATGCATGTTTTCTTTGTAAGCATAAAATAATCTCTGTAAGATTGGTGAAGAGGCAACTGCGAAGAACAAAATTATAGAAAATAAGAAGCTCACTGTGTTTCTCAAAATAGGATTCTAGGAACTAGGAAAGGAACTCTGAGAATATCCTACATTGCATGTATGAAGTGACAGCTCTCAAGCCCCAAAACTGCAACTTCTTGGTTGCAAACTCGAGATATTTTCCCGTAAATTAGATAATGGTATTTGAAAACTGAAGAATTTTGAGAGAAGTCTTTTACTTTTCTTTCTGTTACCAGCAATATGTTTGTACAATAAATAGGGAAGAGAAGCTAACCTACTGACCCTCAAAACAAGAAATAAATACTATATAGGAAAGTATCCTACACTAAACTAGAAAGCAATAATCTAGAGAATCTAGATAGTTAATACCAGATTTCTCTTTCCTAAACCATATATACCAATATTTCTCTAAGATCCTAACTAATTTTGAGATTGATTTCCACACTCCCCCTCAAGCTGGGTTGTATATGTTATACATGCACAGCTTGTGACTCAATTCTTCAAAATTAGTTCTTGGTAGAGCTTTGGTGAGGATGTCTGCAATTTGAGATTTTGTTGGAGTGTAGATGAGGTGAACAATGTTCTTCTCAATCTTTTCTGTGATGAAGTGTCGATCTATTTCAATGTGCTTTGTCCTGTCATGATGAACTGGATTCTTTGCTATGCTTATGGCTGCTTGATTATCACAATGCATCTGAATAGGTGTCAATGATTCTATGCCAAGTTCTTTAAGTAATCTTTGTATCCACATCCCTTCACATATTCCAAGAGCTAGAGCTCTCAACTCAGATTCTGCACTGCTTCTAGATACCACATGTTGTTTCTTGCTTCTCCAAGTTACTAGATTTCCCCAAACATAGGAGCAGTATCCAGAAGTAGATCTCCTATCTACAATGTTTCCTGCCCAGTCTGCATCTGTGTAGATTTCAATATTTTTGTTGTCACATTTCTTGTATAGAAGGCCTCTACCAGGAGTCATTTTTAGGTACCTCAAGATTCTATTAACTGCTGCCATATGATCTTCTGTCGGGTTGTTCATGAATTGGCTTACAAAACTGACAGCAAAGCCAATATCAGGTCTGGTATGTGAGAGATAGATGAGTCGACCCACAAGTCTTTGATATCTCCCCCTTTCCACTGGTATACTACCATTTTCTGCTCCTGTCTTTTTTGTTGAATCCATTGGAGTGTCAGCAGGTTTGCATCCAAGCATTCCTGTTTCTTTTAGTAGATCCAAGATATATTTTCGTTGAGAAACATATATACCTTTCCTTGACCGTGCCACTTCCATGCCAAGGAAGTATTTGAGATGCCCAAGGTCTTTGATCTCAAATTCCTTGGCTAAAAGTTTCTTCAATCTTGCTAGTTCTTCCACATAATCCCCAATTAAGATGATGTCATCCACATATACTATTAGGATTGCTATTTCCTTTTCTGGAGAGGTTTTTACAAATAATGTGTGGTCTGCTTGGCATTGGGAATATCCATATCGTGCTACTGTCTTTGTAAATCTGTCAAACCATGCCCGAGGGGATTGCTTTAGTCCATATAGTGATTTTTTCAGTCTGCATACTCTGTTGATGTTGGAGGATGTTTCTAGTCCTGGAGGAATCTCCATGTATACTTCTTCTTCCAAGTCTCCATTAAGGAAAGCATTTTTGATGTCTAGTTGATGTAATGGCCAGTCTTGGTTCGCTGCTAGAGACAGAAGCACTCTGATTGTATTAAGTTTGGCCACTGGAGCAAATGTTTCTTGATAATCTATTCCATAGGACTGAGTAAACCCTTTTGCAACCAGACGAGCTTTTAACCTTTCAATACTTCCATCAGCCTTATGTTTGATAGTAAATAACCATTTACACCCAACTGGTTTTTTTCCAGGGGGAAGTTCAGAAATTTCCCAAGTTCTATTCTTATTTAAGGCACTGATTTCATCACTCACTGCCTTTCTCCACCCTGAATCTTTAAGAGCTTCTTCAATAGACTTAGGAATCTGTACACTGTCAATGGCTGAAACAAATGCATGATAGGCTGGTGATAACCCTTCATATGAAACAAATTTGCTGATGGGATGACTTGTGCATGATCTAACACCCTTTCTCAAAGCAATTGGAATATTTGAATCATCAATAACAGAGGCAGTAGTCTCACAGTCAGAAGTTTCCATACCTGAGTATAATTGAGCAGAATCTGGACTTGGTTCTGAATCTTGGTCATGTGCAAGAGGTATTGTGTGCTCTATCTTCTTTCCAAGTTTTTTCCTTCTTGAATAGGTAAGCAACTCATGATTTGTGATCTGTTTTGGTATAGGATGAATCTGATCAGGAGATTGGACTGAGGCTGGATGTGTTGGGATTGATTGGATTGAGGCTGGAGGTGGTGTTGGGATTGATTGGACTGAGGCTGGAGGACTCAAATGACTTTGGACAAGACTCTGTTGGTTGTCTCCTGAGTTAATTACATGATCAGATTGTATATCCCAATTCTGATATTCTCTCATGGTTGCCCCCTGAAGATCAGACTTGGGATAGTATGCTTGATGTTCAAAAAATGTGACATCCATAGACGTATAGACCTTTTTCAGAATAGGAGAGTAACATTTATAACCTTTTTGGTGTGGGGAGTATCCTATAAAAATGCACTTGAGAGAGGTAGGGTCTAATTTTCCTCTATGGTGTATATGAACAAACACTGAGCAGCCAAATACTTTAGGGTCTAAGGAAGAGAGTAGTTTGGTGTGTGGAAAGGCTTGTAGAAGGACTTGGCTGGGAGTTCTGAAGTTTAGAACTCTGGAAGGCATTCTGTTGATGAGATAGGTTGCTGTGAGTACAGCTTCTCCCCAGAATTGTTTTGGTACATGAGTAGAGAGCATAAGGGATCTAGCAACTTCTAACAGATGTCTATTCTTCCTTTCAGCCACTCCATTTTGTTGTGGAGTGTTAACACAAGAGCTTATATGGATAATGCCTTGATTTAAACAGTAAGTATTAAGGCTGGAATTGAAATATTCTTTGGCATTATCAGTTTTTAGAATTTGGATTTTAGTCTGGAATTGGGTTTGTATCATGGTATGGAAGTTTTGGAAAATCTGGCCAACTTCAGATTTTTCTTTCATAAGGAATAACCAAGTCAATCTAGTGTGATCATCAACAAAGGAGACAAACCACCGAGTTCCAGTTATATTGTGCACTTGTGAGGGGCCCCATACATCACTATGAATCATTGCAAATGGATGTGATGGTTTATATGAAATGGTGGGATAGCTATTGCGAACATGTTTAGAGAGTTGACATATTTCACATTTGAAGGATTGTGAACTTTTATTGAAAAAGAAGGATGGAAACAGCCTTTCAAGGTACATGAAATTTGGATGACCAAGACGATAGTGCCATAACAGAACTTCACTATCTTTATTGACATGAAAATTTAAAGCTAACTGACCCTTGGATGATACATAGCTTCTGTTTTGAGTTTGCCTTCTTAGAGGAATTTCACTCTTGAGTAGATAGAGCCCAGAACACATCTTAGCACTGCCAATCCTCTTCCCCGTATCCAAATCCTGAAATATACACAAATGAGGGAAGAATTTAGCAACACAATTTAGGTCACGGGTCAATTTGCTAATTGAGAGTAGGTTGCAGTCGAGGTTAGGAACATGGAGAATAGAGTTTAGGATCATGTCCCTTGAGAGTCTGCTGAGTCCTATTCCTTTAACTTGAGAGGAAGACCCATCAGCTATACGGACTGTAGAATTATTAGTGCACTGATTGTATTCATTAAGAAGAGTAGCATCTCCTGTCATATGGTCAGATGCTCCGGAGTCGATGATCCAAGGGCTCGAGTGTTTCTTACTAACAGTAAGGGCTGTTGAAAATTTACCTTTTTGTGCTAACAGTCCAGATCTAGGACAAGAGGCTGACTCACTTGGTTGAGACAGTGAATTCTGACTGAAGAGTTTTTGTAAGATCTCAAGTTGTTCCTTGCTGAAAGGACTTGTTTCAGTTGGCAGAATGGTGTTCTTGTCTCGGTTGTCATCTGAAGTAACATTGTTGGCACGTCTGTCTTTATCATTTATTGATTTTGATGGTTTCCAATCAGCAGGTTTGCCATGAATCTTCCAGCAATTTTCCTTGATATGTCCTGGTTTGTTGCAGTGATCACACCAGGGTCTTCCTTTCCTCTGTCGATTATCATAGTTGCTGTTTGAATGACCTCGAGCAGCAAGGGCAGATCCTTCCATTACGTGAGCTGAGTTGTGAGATCCCATCATTACTTTCTTTCTACTTTCTTCACGTCTAACCTCAGAGAATGCTTCTCTGAGATTTGGAAGAGGTTTGGTTCCCATTATTCTTCCTCTGACTTCATCAAGGTTCTTGTTGAGCCCAAGAAGAAATTTGAAAGTTCTTTTTTTGCTCAACAATTCTTCTATATAGGACTGTGTCTTCAGGGCAATTCCAGCTGTGAATTTCAAACATATCTAGGTGCTGCCAATGACGGCAAAGAATGTTGAAGTATTGAGTAATAGAAAGTTCTCCTTGGCGTAGATCATGTAACACTGCCTCAATCTCAAATAGTTCTGATGTATTTTCAGAACTTGAGTAGGTTTCTCTTGCTGCTTCCCAGATTTCCTTTGCTGTTCCATATAGGAGAAAATTTTCTCCAATTTCATTGGTCATTGAATTGATCAGCCATGACATTACCATATGATTTTCAGTTTTCCATGTTCGGAACATAGGATCATTCTTTTCTGGTATGATGATATCCCCTGTGAGGTAGTCATCTCTGCCCTTTCCACAAATAAACATCATAACTGATGATGACCATTGAAGATAATTATATCCATTGAGTTTATGTCCTGTGATTTGGTGTGATGTACCTTCAGTGCCTCCTGAAAGGCTACCATGAGAGACTGTTCCTGGCTGTGAGGTCACCTCAGAGAGAGAGCTTTGTCCTGCTGCTGCCATGCTTTATAGAAGCAGATTAGGGTTCAAGAGTAGGCTCTGATACCATGAAGAATTTTGAGAGAAGTCTTTTACTTTTCTTTCTGTTACCAGCAATATGTTTGTACAATAAATAGGGAAGAGAAGCTAACCTACTGACCCTCAAAACAAGAAATAAATACTATATAGGAAAGTATCCTACACTAAACTAGAAAGCAATAATCTAGAGAATCTAGATAGTTAATACCAGATTTCTCTTTCCTAAACCATATATACCAATATTTCTCTAAGATCCTAACTAATTTTGAGATTGATTTCCACAAAAACTATGAAATATGCAGCTTAAATCAGGTAAAAGTAACCGGCTGGCCCTAGTCTATCCAACAAAGCTCAACATATTTGGTCTAGGTAACTGCTCTCCATTCTCAAACCAACAATCTATTGGCTGTAAACCTGATACATTTACCATTAATAAAAAAAAACAGTCCTTGAGAACTAGAACAATTTAATTCCAAGTTCCAACCAGGTTAAAAACTCCAGCTGACCACATATTTTAAAACTATGCCCAACAAGCATTTACAGTTTGTCATGAAAGAAGATAAAACAATCTAGCAAGTAGCAAGTCATGTGTTCAGCTATAGTGATAGAAAATTCATAACTAGAGTAATGCCAATTTATTAGAGTGGACTGTAGTGCTGCTACATACATGCACTATAAAAGTTTCAAATTACAGGTTTTATGTAGCCTCCTGTAAAAAGTTTTGATGCAAGTTTAATCAAATATTGCTTAGTCTGTGAGAGTCTGGTTTTATCTAGTATCACAAGATTTTATTTTGGTGAGCTTTACCCCAACAACTACCTTCTCAAGGTATAATTTTTAACTTGATAATGAACCTTCCCTGCTCCTTTGCACATATTACATCGCAATGCCTGCCATCCATTGCAAGTCTGGCAATTCCTGCAAGCATAAGCCAATCAAATAAAAAACACACCAATTTTAATAAGACATGTTTTTCTACCACTTTTCGAGGAGACTGGATTGATTATAAATAGTAAGCCATATTAGATACAACTTCATCCTTCTTTTGATTCAAAAAATTTCATAATTTTTTAGTTCTTTTATATATATATATATATATATATATATAGGAGTAATTTTCAGTCCTTTGAAACAGTATGCTGCACTGCTTCCAGTGAAAAAACAGGGGGCACTCCCACTCTCAGCACAAATTACAATAGGACCATAATAATGAAGAAATAAGACAACTCAGGAATCTTAAGAACAAAGTTCAGTGATTCATGAGAAGAATATTTTCACCACCTAGTCAAAAATACATTTGTGCAGTAAACTGATAAAAAATGGCAAGCTCACATATTTCAGCTCGGGTGTCCCTAAAACTCCCACATGAACAATTTGATATACATGTTATTATGAACAATAGGGAAAGAAAACTAGATATGATGCACTATCACACTTTTTAGTCAAAGTTTACACAGTTCCGCTAATTAATATAAGTTGCATCTTTAAGTTTTCCAAAAAGAAAGCTCATCATCAAACTTCTTGAGGCCTTCTATAACAATAGTTTGATTATCATATGAAGGACATCACAACCAAGACAAGGCTATTAGAATACAAGAATGATATAAAGATTCAGAATGTCAATAATGGGAAAAATCTATCCACAGTCATGCATCATATTTAATTCATTCTGGCAAGTTGAAAGGGAAAATTTGCATGCACAAGCATCTAGGGTATCATTTAGATGACAAACAAGGGAACCCACTCTGCAAGATAGGCATATTAAAAATATAAGTTCTAAGGCTGCTTTGGTAAAAGCTGTTCCCAAAGCATCAGATGTTTTAAATTAGATTGAATAAAAAAATGTAACTTATTGCATCACAAAATCACAATTTAGTAGCGAGAAGGATATTCAACTGCATAGATGGAGAAAGCAGTGTCCAGAGTTCTATAAATTACAACAGATAGCATAATACTATCATGAAAAGCGCTATCAAACTGGAATTGAACAAATTATTGACATAAGCAAGGGTCAGTACCTTTGACATATCACTTTCTTTCCCATCTCCAAGGCAATATCATAGGTCCCCAAAGTAGCAATAGCCTGCAAAGAAGATAAGAAAACTAATGTTCACCCAAAATGACCAGTAAAGTAGCAAAAAAGGGAAGAAGATTGTAAGAAAGCGTGCCTACTCGGCAAACACAAATAATTACATAAAAAGCAATGATCACTAGGATGTTGTTCCCAACCATATATGACTCAAAAAAATGCTTGCATTTTATCCACACATGAAGTGAAAGAAATAGATGATGTAGGTTTTGTCCTGCCATCAGAACTTCTTTAACAAAAAGCAAATTGCACAAAGATACATTGTTCAATCAAAACATAGCAGTTTCAGGAAGGAGTCATTATTAGCACTTTAACCAGATGATCCAAAATGCCAATAAATCATCATCAAAGCTTAAACCACCAATATGAAATCCTAAAGTACAGATTCAACTTGAGACAAATAGAACAAAAACCAGGTATCCCATTTAAGCCAAGGAGAAATGCAGCTCAATAAAACTAAAACAACCCCGCAAGATTTAAACTTGGACATACTTCGTTCATGAAAGGGAAAAAAAAAACCCAAAACCACCCACAAACTCAATCTACCACCAAACATACTGAACTTCCAAGCAATCATAGTATTCAACTTCCAAAACAAAACTATACAAAAATGAAAAATAACCTGAGAAGAAATTGAGTCAAACAACAAAAGTACCTCAAAACCGACAACCAAATCCTTAAATGTTCACCCTAACACAGTACCTACTTATGCATTACGAAGTTTCCATTTACATTAACATTCTTAACCAGGGAAACAAGAATACCCATTTAAGTAAACGAGTAGTTTAATGAAAAATAAAAAACTTAAATGAAAAACAACAAAGTTAAATGAAAAACAACCAATAAAGTCTCTAACTTTGCAAAACCCAACACAGTGTACATGACATAAATGGCACAAAATAATAAAAGACTGATAAAGCTTGAGAATTTATACAAAGATAGAAGCATAGGAGAGCTTGGAGATGAGTTCAGGGGCACCAAACCCACGAGGAGCAGAGCCCACAATGTCAAAGGCGAGAGTGAAAGGAGACAAGACAAGTTTTATGGGGAACTCAAAAATGTCAATCAATTGTTGTCCATATCGAGCAGTGAAGAGCTTGTATTGTAAGTCAGCGAATTGCTTCGCACTCTTTATCAGACGGTCTGTTCCTCTTGACATGGCTACGGTGGATAGACAAAGGATAGAGTACGGATATGGAAATGTACTTGTGGGTTCCTTATATATCCTGCCTAGCCTGCATTGCCGGAGTAGGAGGTTCAAAGCCAATGGATTAACCGAACCAAACCGAGTTGGTAGGATTTTCTAAATGAGCAACTTATTCAATAAAAATTAAAGCTGAGACATCAATCTATGAAAAATTTAATAAGTTTAGAGGATATTTGTTTTGTATTTTAAAATAATATTTATATTTACTTAAAGTTATTTTTTAAGTATTTTTAAATTGTTTTAAAATGCTAATATCAAAAATAAATTTTAAAAATTAAAAAATTATTATTTTGATTTATTTTTAAGTTAAAAAATTTAATAAAAAAATTATCACAATATTAAATGAATTCTTGAACACTTGCAAGCTCAAAGATACAAATACCATACCCAGACTCAAAATCAAAAACATCTAAACTTTTAGTTTAAGAATAAAGATGAATTTTTTAGCGTGATAAAAAAAATAAAAAAATCACATGATATAAAATATATTTAAAAAAATATCATAATTTAACAAATCAAGTGCCATATTAATAACTCATCAAAAAACTGATGTAATAGAGTTTTCAACCTCTCAATTCTTTGCCATAAAAAATCAACTTAATAATTCACAATTCCAATGACAAAACATAATTTACAATTTAATATCCTATATAATTAAAAAATCAACCCATTTATCAATTCACAATTCAATAAAATTAGTAACTCAAAATTTATAATTAATCTCAAATGAAAAAAATCACTCATTATTTTATTAAATTTAAATTCGTAATTTTATAGCATTAAAGCATATATATATATATATACACACACACATATAAACTACTTCTAAAAATCATCTCAATTCTTGTACAAATTTGGAGCGCTTATGAACATGTCTACAACACCTTAACTCACCCAACTCGAGGACAGATTTGTAGTACTCGTGGTGTGGTCGGCACCTAAAACACCTCAGCTTGTAGACTTAGATCACTTATGAATGGGCCTACCTCCCCGATTACATGTCCTTGTCAATGAAAAGTGATCTCATCATTCAGAACAGAGTGTGTTTGATATTGTAATAGTTGTTGTGGTTATGATTTCAAAAAAATTGTTTATAAAAAGTACTTTTAGTTGAAATTGGTTTGGAAAAATATATGTTTGGTTAAAACTGTGGTTGAAATTGAGATTAAATAAAAAGTAGTTTAATATGTTTGGTTAAAAAAATACTTTTTAAATCGAGGTTATAATATATATGTGTGTGTGTGTGTGTTGATGGTTTTTAATTTAAATATCGTATATTTAACTAATGTTATTACATCATAAAATAAATATTATAGATTTAACTAATATTCACGTGAACAAGGACTATATTTTCATAGTTTCTTTCTTAAACGCGTAATAACATCAGGTAAAATATCATCAAGAATAAAATTGGGATTGTGATCAAATTATGTAAATGTTACGTTATCAAGCGATGTCTTTCTAATTTTTTGAATAAAACACAATTACAAATAAAAATAAAAATTGAATTTTTTAAACTGGATCGGATTTAGCAAGAACAAAATTAAAATTGCGATTAAATTCTGCAAATGCTACATCATCAAGCAATCTTCTTCTAATTTTTCAAATAAAAAAAATTAAAAAACAATTTTTTTTTACTAGGTCGAACTCAGTATTTAACTTTGAATCAGACCTGGTCCGACTAAAAACACTTCATTGTTTAACTCTTCATTTAACAAAGACGCGGTGAGAAGCATGAAAAAATTGCTTGCATAAAACTTACAGTTAAACATCAGATTTTTGTGAGTTCTATGGCCAAAACACAATCGTTAAAGATAACCAAACATTATGTTATTAAGTTTGATAAAAAAATACGAAAGTTATCGCAGAGCCATACACTCTCTAAGGCCACTTCAAAGTACTTAACCTCCCAACTTTACTATTGTACCTTCCATAATTGTCAATATCACTCCAAGAATAAGAAGTGAGTAAATTTTTTATAATAGTGGTTTGCAAAACCAATAGGTTTTAACATATGTATAGCCCTTTTAATTTACATTTAAATAGCATAAGAACACCCAATGAAGCGCAATAAGGAAAACAAGAAATAATATCTTTCTAGTGAGCATATAAAAACAATGCGTTGTCACTTAGTACACCATTAAGTTATCTTGCACGCCTTAGGCATGACAATAATCTTTAAGTAAGATATTTCCATTAGAAAAAAATTATTATTTGATCCTCAAGTAAGAAAAACAAAAAACTAATCCACTTTACTTTCCAATCAACCAACTAATAGCTCTAAATAATCAAGTAAAAAAAAATAAGTAAAGATATGTTTTAAACCTTACCTAACAACAAAGATTTGAGAAAACAAGAAAGTTTAAAGAAGATAAAAAAAGATAATTAAAAAAGAATTATATGTGTTAACTAATACATCTTACCTTTTCTAAAATTGCACATTATAGTAACTAATACATCTTACCTTTTCTAAAATTGCACATTATAGTATTTATATTACAAATTCTAATTGACTATGTCAATTAATTTCTCATCCTAACTAACTTTAAATGTCAGCTACCTATAAATCACGTGTGAATTATTAACAATTATATATTGAATTGTTTTTTGTTATTGTCTTTACTAATTATCACTAGATTTACCGCTATTAAGTTATTATTGAAGTCACTTCTCATTATGGATATCATAACAATACTTATTTTATCAAAAGATTTTATCCTCGAGAATCTATATAGAAATAAAAAAAAATTGATCAATGAGTTCTTTTAAAGTTTTTCAAGTGATATCTTATTTAACAAGTTTAAATTAATCTTATGATCAAGACTTTATTGCCTTTCTCTTGATCTTTTATCTTCTTAAGGAAGAACACGAATATGGAATGCACATAGTAGACTGGTTTAAGCCAAATCATTGCTTATTCGTATTGTTCAAGATTGAGAAACTTCCATTATTCTAGACATTTAAAGCATTTTACCCTTTGTATCAAGTTTACGATAGGGAAACCACCATGTCTTACACCCTAAAAGAAATAACATTACAACCAATTCTCATTATTGTAGTTATGCTTGAATGCAATCTAATAATCTCCTGTGTTTTTAAATAGATTTTAGGGCTAGTTTTTACCTCCTTTTTCTTCTTTGGTTCATCATCCTCGTGTTGTTATTGTAAATAAAGTTCTGATTAGTACTTAAATGTGTATTTTTATTAAAGTTTTATATTATCATTTTGTACTTGAAGTATCAATAATATATCTAAGAATATAAAATACATTTAATTTATGATAAATATTAATCTTAAATGCAGGCCTATCACATAAATAAAAGAATTGCTTAATGAGTTTAAGAAATGAAATTGAAAGGACAAAGAAATGACCAAACTTAGAAAATAGATGCTAGTGCAGTCCAAACCAGAACATTGTTCGGTCATTAGGTCATGTTTGGAGTTGTAATTCTTTGATTTAGGTCTACTCTATATGGATGGAAAGCTCAGACATAGGTCTAAAATAATCTGAGAAAGGCAATACTCAATTCTGCTGTTTAGAAGTCTAAATCTTAGTAACAGTGGAGAAGTCTAAATCTATTATGCAGCTCAAATACTGTTTAATGTTTAGTTTATATCTCGAGTTTTAGAAATCCAAATGACCTCAAATTTTTTTCTTGAAAAGCTGAAATAGTTTTCTAGAACTTTCATAATTTAAATATGTTCAAATTCTTATGTTATCAATAATATTTTGTTCAGATAATAAGATAAGAATTGTCATCAAGTCAAGATGTGGTTACATACTCAATAATTAGTCATCAAATCAATAATTTTAAATTTTAGCCTATAAAAGAAAACATTTGACATGCATATAGACATCTTGGTTTTCAGATCAAAATCATGTTCTTGCTTTCTCTTTATTGTAATGCTTAAGTTTTGCTTATGTTAATCTCTTATTTATATTAATCTCTTATATTAATGAAATGTATAAATAAGAAATTAATGAAAGCAAAAACTAAACATTATAAAAATATAGAAAAGGAGCAATAACATGATCTTGATCTAAAAATCAAGATGCCTAAATGCATGGTAAATGCCTCCTTTTATAGGCTAAAATTCAAAACTATTGATTTGATGACTAATTGTTGAGTTGGTGATCACCTCTTGACTTTATGATAATCTTTATCTTCTTGTCTAAATAAAATGTCATTGGTAACATCAGAATTTGAACACAGTTTGTATGAAAGTTCTGGGAAATTATCTTAACTTTCCAACTAAAAAAGAATTAGTGCATTTGGACTTCTAAAACTCGAGATATGGGCTAAACAGTGTTTTGGTTGTAAGACAAATTCAGACTTTTTCGTTGTTGCTATAATTTGAACTTGAAAACGATCTTTTTGAATCTTGAACTTTTCATGAAAGTTTTAGACTTATGATTTAACTTTTTATCCATATAAAGCATAAATAAATCCAAGTTTTATAGCTTTAGTTATGATCCAATAACTAAATGGTGTTCCAATTTGTATTGAACCATCTAAGCTTAACTATTTTTTTATCTTTTTAAAATTTCAGTAATTAAACTTATCAATTCATTGTTTGATTTATATGATAGACCTGAATTTAAAATAAAAAATTATCAGAAATTCAAGATAGCTTATGTTATCAGACTTATTATTATAAAATATGTTTTAGTTAAGGAGTTATTGATACTTCAAATACAAAATAATAATATAAAATCTTGATAAAAATATATTTTTAAGTACTAATCAATAACTGCTACAATATTAATATATTAAAAATTTAATAAAAATAAAAATAATATTACTTTTATATGAAAACATCATTATATAATGTCAATAATTAAAAGTGTTTTTTATATTCAAAAATCTTTTTCGCATGTAAATAATTTAGTTTGACCTAATAAATAATACCTTACTTTAGCAGCCCTTACTTTAGCAGCCCTTCGGGTCTAATAAGGCCCAAATACTTCATACTCCGAGTCAACACAGAGTAATTATTAATTTACTTACCTTAAAGGCTCAAACAGCAGAATCACATTCTCCACCACATTCAAACAAAAAACTAAGTAAAGGAGTCTCTCTCTCTCTCTCTGTTTTTATCCTCTCTCTAGAAAGAGAAAGCAAGCAAATGGCAGCAGCCCCACCAGCAGTGGCAGTGAATGGAGGAGGAATGGCGGCAGCAAAGGTGGCATCACAGGCTTATTTGGAAAGCAAAGCAGTTAAAGACACAAGGGTGTTAATAGCTGATCTTTGCAAACAATTCTACACCCTTGGATGGGTTTCTGGGACCGGTGGCAGTATCACCATCAAGGCCCATGATGATTCTATCCCTAAGCGCCAACAGCTTATCCTCATGTCCCCTTCTGGTAATACTAATATTCAGGTTTTGATTCTTGTGCCTTTTTAAGGGTTGGCGTATGTGTTAAAAGTTTGTATTTTTATGGATTCTTGATTGGTTTTGTTAGTGTTTGTGGCTGGTTATGTGGTTTTGCTTTCTGGTTTTTTTCCTCTTAATTTGATTGTATGTTGTGCTTTATTGCTTCTTTATTGTTGTGTATTTGATACTGGAGCTCAGTTGTCTGTGCATGTGCTTAGTTCCTCGCGTGGTTGTATCAATTTAATTTGTTTTTTTCTTGGTCTTAGTACGTATTTTCTCTGGCTTTTTATTGATTGCTGGGAATTTTATTGAAGCTAACTTGAATATTTGTTGTATTGGGCAGGAGTGCAGAAGGAGAGAATGGAACCAGAGGACATGTATGTCCTAGCTACAAATGGGTCTATATTGTCTTCACCATCTCCGAAACCTTACCCATACAAGCCGCCCAAGTGTTCTGATTGTGCTCCACTTTTCTTGAAGGTACCAGTTTGGTGTTCTTTTTCAGTACTAATAATTACTCGAGTATGTCTTCCATTTGATAGCACATAAGGAATGGATTTTGAGTTATCAATAGCGTTTAAATTTTTAAAAGTGGTTTATTAGTGAAAAAGGCATGGTTTTTTGAATTCTTAATTGTGATAGTAGCTATAATACATTCATGTATTAGTACAGTAATTTTGCTTTTTCTTCATAAGTCACAATTAACAGTATTTGTGGTGTAACGCAGGCATATGACATGCGTAATGCAGGAGCTGTCATTCACAGTCACGGGATGGAATCCTGTCTTGTAACAATGATCAATCCATTATCAAAAGAATTCCGGGTAAGTCTTTCTTTTACAATTTACATGTGGTTGTAATTTTCAAATTTATAACTGTTGTTTTCTTAACATACATCGTATTTCCTACACCCCTCCCCACCAAAAGATATCCACTTTCTGTCCTTGATATTTTCAAGATCTATCTCGTGGAGCCTTGGGGAATCCTGTATCTGAGAAATAGACAGACTATGATTTTATTGTACATGTGGACCCATCATTTGCTTTCTAAGTCATGGGGAAAGATGACAATGGAGGATGTTATCTTGGTTGAAAGCATGGGTTTATGATGCCAGAACAGGATAAATCATCAGTGATCTAAATGCACAAGGACACAGATTAGATATAAACATGCGGCAAAATATTTTATTTTATTTTTGTTTCAGATTACATTTAAGAAACATATCTGTTAAATGAACGAGCAAATGGATAGGGGTTGAAAACCTTATAAATTCAACCAATTGGATCAAAGTGGGTAGTCATTTTTCAGATTTTTTGAAACAATTGGCCTTTTAGTCATTAGGTTTCTAATAGATTATGTGAAGTTAACAAAATAAATTTCTCCTTCAATGGTGGCCTTCCTCAGTCAAGATGGTGGGTTTTCTTTGTGGCATTATTACTGAAAAATTGACAGTATTGTCATCTCAGAGTATCAGCTATTAGCTGTATTAATTTGTTAAAAGAGGTTTCATATTTTGATTGGTTGTTTATGCATCATGGAAAGTCAGATCTTGTAGTCATGCATCGCGAAACATTGCACACAACATCACATGATTTGTTTTTTCCAACTGCTGTTCATTTTTCATTGCATTTGTTAGTTTGCTTCTGATTTTTTTTTTTTTTTTACATTTACAGATAACTCATATGGAGATGATAAAAGGAATTCAAGGCCATGGCTACTATGACGAACTTGTTGTCCCAATAATAGAGAACACTGCCTATGAAAACGAGCTTACAAACTCTCTTGCTAAAGCTGTGTGTTCTTTAATTTGTTGGCATCCACAATTTGTTGCTTGGTTTTTACAATGTGACTTTCTATGCTCATCTGTGGAACACAATGATAATGTTGGAGCAAATAATCAAATATTTCTATGAAATGGACCTAACTATGTGTATAGTTTCATCATGTAGTGTTTGTAGAAGGAGAAAAATCTACTCGTTTCCTTCTGCCATTTTCCTTGTTTAGCTCTGATGATGGATGATTGTTTCAGTAATCTTTTGATGATTATACTTCAATAGCTCACTGTTTACTGATGAGCAGCATAACCCAAACTTGCCAATGAGAACATGCCTTTACTGTTCTTTGAGATTTTTTTACCTTAAAGATCTCCAGTTCTTTTGTTTATTCAGTGGGATATGCTCTAAACTACTTAAAACGCATTCATGTTTTTCAGATTGAAGCATACCCAAAAACCACAGCTGTGCTTGTTCGCAACCATGGCATATATATATGGGGAGACTCATGGATCAGTGCCAAAACCCAGGTTTGTGACTCCTAGTCAATGATCTGAATGAAGTTGGCACCTGCACTGAAATTTCAATAATTTTATATGAAGTTTTTATTTGATTGTTCTGTTATCATTGTCTACTTTGCTTAAATGTGCTGATAGCATGATCTTGATTGTATTTTTAGTGATAAAGGGCCTGATCAATCAGAAAAGTTATCTGTCATCAAATGTTTTAATGCTAGTTATTTGGAGATACTGCAAATATGAAGTGAATCTAAAATTCTTAATCATTGAGTCATATGATAATTTCCTACTAATGGTGAAGTTGAAGAGCAAAGTTAACACAGGCATAGCTTAAGCTGCTGCAAGTATTGCAGTGATACGTGCAATTGTTTCTGGAACTCAATTGATAGTTGATGTGGGAAGCCATTCAAACTATTGATAAAATGATGCAATAACTTTATAGCTATTTTAAGGGCTTCTCTTGTTCACTTGTTAAAAGATTCCCTTTCCATTTCCTTTTTTTATTTTTTTTATTTGATGTTAGGTTTTGCTATTATTGCACTTTTTGGCAGATCAGCTATGTGGTGTAGAATTGGGCATTAACCTTCACAATTTCCCTTCTTACTCCCTTGTTGCTGCTATATCATTTTCTGTAAGGCGCTGTAGCAGAAAGCTTAGGAATTTTGTTGATGGAACCCTAAAACTGGTCTTATTTTGCAGAGCAAGGAAAGTCTTGGGATATACAGCAGCTTGGAATAACACCCCCCCTCAAAATTTAGAACAAAGCCCCCACATATATGATAACTGATATGTGCTTGAGTAACTTTTTCAATGAAAGCCTACTTTTGTTGGGTTTCTTACCCTTTTTTTCTTGGTTTGCCTTGCATATCTGATCTTTTTGATACCCTGAATTTTGTACTAGACATGATATGAGCAGCACAATAGTAAATGATGTTTCAGATCTTCAAGACAAAATGCTGTTTGATGCAATGCAACATACTCTACTCCTGCTCTATGCTGTTATACAATCCTAAGTATTATAAAATGATATATTTGAGAGAGTTGCATTTGTATGGTTTGAGCCCAAAACAAGCTATATGTGTGTATATGTATCCTCAATTCCTTACAGAATGCCTTGATGATACCTTTTGGAGCTTTACTTAAATTTCTCTAATCTTTCAGGCTGAATGTTATCACTATCTGTTTGATGCTGCTATCAAACTTCATCAAATAGGCCTAGATTGGTCTACTCCAAACCATGGCCCGATTCAAAATGTCAAGGTTAAGGCAGGCATGAATAATTCAAATAACAGAATTGAACCGTTGCCTGTAAGTTATTAAAATGATGTCCTCAACTTACTTATATTCTCTGCATTTTAATTTTGATGTGGATTATACTGGCTTAATAGAACTTGTGATTTATGTTGGACCCAAGCCCTTGTGGTTTGAAATGTAAAAGATCTGGTAATGTTGTTATCTATTATCAAATATTTATGTCTTATCAAGTGAACATTATTATTTTTCAAATTATTTGGTTGCAGCGTTGCATTGTTCTTGACATTGAGGGAACTACTACTCCAATAACATTTGTTGCTGATGTTCTATTTCCATATGCTCGTGACAATGTTGGGAGGCATTTGTCTGCAACATATGATACTGCAGACACTCAAGATGATATAAAGTTGTTGCGCACACAAGTAAGATTTATTTTTAGAAGTTTTGGTATACTTGTAATTCACATGTCATACCAGATTGATTTTGCCTTTTATTGCAGGCTACCAGTGGAATCTTAACATTGATCTTTGAATTTTTTTTGAAATGATGATAAAGATTGCTATTCATTTAGGGGAAGCATGAACAGAAGTTAGCTGCTAATAGTTTTTGAAACTTAATGTTGTCCTTGTTCCTCTCCAGCGTCCCTGACAAAATATCTTATGGTGGTTGTGCACAGTAAACAAAAGAATGAAAAGGGAAAAAAAAAAAGCACACCAAAAGTTTAACTAGAGATAAAAGATGGCAACTCTTTCTATATTGTACAAGGACATGTTAGGAACAAAATCACAATAAAGATGCCCTGAAATTTTTGGATGTACCAGAAAAACTGCAGATATGCTGTTGAAGGATTGCAAATTGTAGGAAATTGACAAATTGAGCAAGTAGAAACATGCTCTAATGTGAAGCACAAGATTGTGATGTAGTCAATGGGCTGATGAAGCTCTTCCTTGCAGTGCTTTCATTTTTCCTGTAACAAGTCAGCTCAGAACAGTATAAAGTGGAGTTGAATGACCAGGCTTAGTAGTTTTTGGTGGACTTTTTTATACAGGGTTGATTGTTGCCATTAATTTATGAGTTCAGTAGTTCAGGGATTTTTTAAAACGTGTTGATGTGCTGTCAAATCTTTTTTGCAGGTTGAAGATGATTTGGCACAAGGTGTTGATGGTGCCATTCCTATTCCAACGGATGATGCTGGGAAAGAGGAGGTAATTGCAGCTTTGGTTGCTAATGTGGAAGCGATGATAAAAGCAGATCGGAAGATCACTGCATTAAAACAATTGCAGGTAAGTATTCAGAAACATAAAGTTGGTAACCATGGGATTGATATGCTTGATATAAAGTGTATCTCTGTGATATTACCAAGATTTATTATTGTAGGGTCATATATGGAGAACTGGATATGAGAACAATGAGCTGGAAGGAGTAGTGTATGATGATGTTCCAGAAGCATTGGAGAAGTGGCATGCTCTGGGCATAAAGGTTCTTCCTTCTTCTATTTTCAACATTTATTAGAGGATATTGTTTATAGTTTAATGCAATGTCGGAGCTGCAGTTTGGATTCCACCTGTCCATGTAGCTAAGTTATCTGTCAAAGTTTGAAAATTTCAAACAGTAATTTCGAATGATCACATACTAATTTGTTACCCATCTTTATCTTGAAATTCTCCATTACTGTGAACTACGCTATCATTGTATGAAGAGGATGTTACTGCTGATGTCAAATATTTTTTATTAATAACCGGCCTAATGGTATTTAAATCTGAAGTTATGTTGCAAGACTATTGCTTCTTGGAATCTATGTATTAGATGGTTAATTAATGAATTTGTGAAAAAGTGTTGCACACAGTCTATTAGCTAATATATAGTTCCTTGTAAGAACATCTATTATGGATCTTATAAACAAGTTTGAATATTAGGCAATCTTGCTATCAGAACATAAAAGCACACTCAAAAGTAGAGATGTATGAACGAGGAAATTGGAATAAATGACTGATAGTTGTTAGTGGCATTGAAGAACTTGAGATCCATTGTATAAATTCACCAGCAGGATTGATCCTTGAAATACAATAGCTGAGTTCCATGAACTTGTTGAGTGTGACTCAAAAGGCTTTCAATTTCTTGATTATGCATATTCTTTTTGTGCCATTATTTACTGTTTCTATGTTGCCTCAGGTTTATATATATTCTAGTGGAAGCAGGCTGGCACAAAGACTTATTTTTGGAAAGACGAACTATGGTGACTTGAGAAAATATTTGTCTGGATTCTTTGACACCACAGTGGGGTAATTTTGTTGATGCTACCGGGTTACTATTGCCACTTAATTTGGACTTTGATAACCCTTCGTACTCCTGTTCCTTGCAGGAATAAAAAAGAAACACGCAGTTATATTGAAATCTCAGAGTCACTTGGAGTTGATAAACCATCTGACATTTTGTTTGTGACAGATGTTTTTCAAGAAGCTTTTGCTGCAAAAGGAGCAGGTAACAAGTTGCTTATTATTATACTTAAAGCTAAAACAGAATGGTGTTTGGTACTGTAGATACTGTAGCAAGTGTTTTTTGGTTTTCATTTTTTTTTCTAGCCACCTTTATGGTGGTCAAATTCTGGGCAACAAATGATCTATTACCAATCTATTTTTTTTTTAAATATGTTGTTCGGCCCGTACAAAATCATAAAAAATATAAACTAGGTCTAGCACAAAATCGTAAAAAATATAAACTAGGTCTAGGCACGCGGGTTTAGGTTGAAAGGTCCATGCTCTTGGGCTCTTTTCTTAGAGGCCCAGGCGTGTAGGGCCACTTGGTCCAAGCTCGCACACCTTTCCCTTTTATTTTTAGGTAGAGGAAATTTTAAAAACAAAATTATTAAACCCAGTGGAGTCCATTACCAGAGTTATAGATTTGATAAGTTGGGTTGCAAAGCCCGGGTCGATTTAATATATTGTTTTCTCAATATTTTTTTTTAAGATGCCATGTTGATTTTTTTTTTGAAGAATTTGGTTTATTTTGAATTGACATGTATCATATGTTTTGTTTTAGTTTCTATAGGATTAGTTTGTTAAGTTACTTTTTACAAGATTATCACAGTCTCATAATTTTAGTCACATGTTTAGCATGCTAATCTAAGTTGATTTAATATACAACCATGTCTATATATATATATATATATATATATATATAGATTTCAAAATATCATCTTGATTTTTTTCCTTCTAACTTCATCAATTTTTACCCCTTTTTTTTATATCATGTATTGAGGCAATTCTTTTAAAAATTATTAAACAAGTGGAATGCATCTGAATTGTGGGTTTGATTGGTTAGGCTGCAAAGTTCATGTTGTCTCAATATATATTTTTTAAAAGATGCCATATTGATTTTTTTTTTGTGAACATTTGGTTTATTTTTGAATTGTTGTTCATGATATCTTCAATTGTGTTTTTTTTTTTAATTCAAAATATATTATTACTGCATGTCCATGTTTTCTTTGAATCCGTGTGCTTGTGTTTTTTTTTTGTCATCTAAGCTCTTTTTTTTTTTGTGTTTTAAAAAGAAAATTTCATCTAACCAGCCAGGTAAGATGGCTAGTTAGTTTTCTATTTTATGGAGGGCTGCAAGGGGCCAAAGGGCAGCTGGAAAAAACCTCCCAGTGCATCACTTCACTACATGTTTGATTTACTTAACCAATACAATAGATTTCCTTTATCTGTGTCAATGTTTTTTTGAGCATTCGGGCTGAGAATGTATTCTGCTCTCCCTCTGGAATATATCAATGCAAGTCACTGCTTATAGCAGGTTTGGTTTCTTAATATTTATTTGAACCCAATAGCCGACATCAGTAACCCCCGCCCCCGCCTCCGCCAATAAGTTGTAGCTGCATTTGTTCTCTCCATCCCTTAGTAGACTTGGGTTTGAGTCTCAACCAAAAAACATAGCCTGCAAAACAATCACCAATTTTGACCGTAATTAACAAAGGTTTTGGTTGTTTATTTTCACATTTTCTTTACCTTCTTCATTTTTCCAAGGGAACTAAATACCACAAGTGATGAATAACTATTGTACACCAAAAACAAGGCTTATGAACAACTGATTCCATTGTATGTGGTGTCTTGATTTGGTAATAAAAACTTATTCTTGTTGCCACAAAGAAGCTAGTTTACTCCAGTGCTAAGAGGTACGAAAAGGCTTCTATGCAAAGCTTACTCATCTTCAACAGTGTCTGGAGTTGGAGCAAATATTTGTTCTGCAAACTGAGTTCTGTATTCTCTTTGGCACTTCTGAAAATTTAGTGACCTTTTATTGTTCATGCTATCTTTCGCTTTGATATTTGAATTTTCATGCATATTTCAGGTTTGGATGTGATGATTTCTATCCGGCCAGGAAATGCACCTCTTCCAGAGAATCACGGTTTCAAGACAATCACCTCCTTCGCTGAAATCTGATGGCAGATATGTGTGCAATATTTATCACGCCAAGTTTTGCTTGGAAATCTGATGGCAGATATGTACTTGTGTTATTGCAAATGTATGATATGCTTTTCACAACGCACACATAAATAAAAATGTTCTTTTAAAAGAAAATGCGGCTGTTTCCTTTGCAACCTTCCTGTGCTTTGCATCGTTATATTGACACGCATTTTTCCATAAATTGAAGGACATGCTTGCATAATCAGACCTTGTTTCAACGAAGGAAAACAGACTTGGAAGTTCAGCTTAGGTCTTAGGTAATGTCTCCTCTCACCGAAGCAGTTAGCCGTAACCGGTCTTGCTCGATGAGTTTTAGAATTCTGGGAGATGAACTTCGTGGAAAATCTCCCTTGTTTTGGGTCCTTCCAAAGCCTGTGGATGGGCTGAAATGTTGAGCAAGAGATGATCAGAGGTTGAAGAAGATAATATGAACATTAATGTGCTTGTGAGTTGATGAAACCCTAGGAGTGTACATGGTGATTCATAGGCATTCATGTATCAATGAATTATGTGAATTTGCATGTAGTGAAAGGTAGGGATGCATATAAACTATGCAACCTATCTTCAAGGGTAATCATGCAGAATAATTACAACCCTCCTCCCAAAAAATTATGGATGTCTGCACTATCAATGTGGATAATCGCATTGTCATCGTAGATCGTAAAACGAGAAAACCAGGGGGCTAAGCTATGACTTCATGTTGTTATGTGGGCCTCCTGATAGCTTCTTTAGCATCGCTTTTACAGGGAGTTGATAAACACAATTGACATACCTGTTGGATTTGGAAGAATCGTCCTAAGTTCAACTATGCATGGTAAATTGAGAAATGAGCTAGCCCGAGCCCAAGTCATGGTGGGTTCAAGATGGTAGGACCTAGATCCAATATTGATCAATTATAAGCTGAACTAAGCCCAAATCATGAGTGGTGGGCTTGGATAAGCCTAACATAAACTCCCCATTAAAAATATTTTGGGTTTAGGCTTATAATCAAGACAAAAATTGAGAAATATCAATAAAATATTCTCGTTGGTGTATAAAAAGATTTTTTTTTATATTAAAAGTTACTGAGATGGAAATTTACCATTAATAAATATCTTATTAGTTTTTTATTCCATTAGCTATTTTAAATATTTATAGACTCATCAATGAAATATTCACATCTAAATATCAACTTTTACCACTTATTTTTCATTGAAAACCTCACTCCATCCAAACATATTTGAGGATTATGAAAAGGATAGTAGAAGTGTCTTCAACAAATTTCTTAATCATGTTGATGCTATATTTCTTCTATAAAAATAAAAAAAATCAAGTTTTAAAATTCAATTATATTTTATATTATTAATACAAATAAAAAAAATTAAACCAATAAAAATTATCAAAACACTTATAAAAAAGACATCCGCTCTTTTATCGACAAAACTTTTCTTCCTTTTCCTTTACCCCTCTTATTTACATGAGTTTCCTCGTATAATTTTATTGAAGATGATTCTTTTCCAAGCTATTTTTTTTACTAATAAAATTGTTTGTTAAAAGTCTCACTAACAAACACATAATTAAAAATTTAAGAAAAAGAATAAAATATATAACAATTACTAATAAAATTGTTTGTTAAAAGTCTCACTAACAAACACATAATTAAAAATTTAAGAAAAAGAATAAAATATATAACAATTACTAATAAAATTGTTTGTTAAAAGTCTCACTAACAAACACATAATTAAAAATTTAAAAATAAAAATAAAATATATAACAATAAACTCTTACTAAGAGCTTTTCTTGATAGATAAACATAATCGCTCATCTATTATACTTGCTCATCAAACCATGAGCTTTTTTATTTTTATTTTATTTACTAGAGCTTAAGCACTTTGCAAAACTTTTTGATACCACAAGTTCAAGATGAGTTGCCAAATTAGGGTCTATGATATACTTTAGTTGATAGCTTTTCCACATTTTTTATATTATTAAACATGACCTTCATTGCTCATGTGTGGGTATTATATAAAAAATCACACAACATGCTAAACAAATAGTTAACTCATATATGATTCAAATTTATTATACATAAATTATATAAGAAAATTAAAGAATACAAGTTTATAATAATATAATATTAATTCATTTAAACTTACCTAGTCCCACCATGATTTTTTTGACACTCTCCTCACAAGCACTTGTTGCTCTCATTCCACCAAATTTATTTTTTCATTGATTTCATATGTCGCACGTATACAACATCATGGCAAAAAAATCCACTCTTAAAATATATTATCTTTTATTTATATGGCAAATATGGGGAGTGACACAACCAAAAGATTGATGTCTTCTCCCAAGTGCAGGAATGCCAAAGTAATAAATAACCCGGCAAGACCGGGGTTGAACCACATGGAGATTAATTGTATAAATTATAAACAACAACAACAACAACAACAACAACAACAACAGTAATAGTAGTAGTAGTGATAGTAATAATAATAGTAGTAGTAGTAGTAGTAGTAGTAGTAGTAGTAATAATAATAATAATAATAATAGAAGAAGAAGAAGAAGAAAAAGAAGAAGTTGATGAAAACTTTGAGATGAAAAATTAACGTAAGGATTAAACAATGATAACAATAAATGCAACAATAATACAATAACAATAAATGCAACAATAATACAACAACAACAACAATAATAACAACAATAACAATAACAATAGTAGTGGTAGTAGTAGTAGTAGTAGTAGTAGTAGTAGTAATAATAATAATAATAATAATAATAATAATAATAATAATAATAATAATAAAGAAAAAGAAGGAGAAGAAGAAGAAGAAGATGATGAGAACTTTGAGATGAAATATTAATGTAAGGATTAAACAATGATAATAACAAATACCAAGGTTAGAGGTTCCACTAATGGTATGCCAAACAAGTATAGTATAAACTCTTATTATTCAATTAGAAACCACACACAAAGGAGTTTCCAATCAGATTATAAATTGTTAACAACATCACATTAGTTATCTTATTTGATTAATGCTAATACTTGTAAATCTCGTCAGACATTCATGATTATAACTTATGTTAACAACATATCAAGCTTTTTTCATAGCTCTAGTGTCGGTTATACCATATAGTATAAGCTATGAGAATACCAAGTAATTGTTGTACTAAGTGTTATACAACATAAATCTAGATTAGTCATTTAACAAGTAAAGTATTAAAGAGTGAATAAGATAAAAAAATACAAAATATGTTAGTATCAAACATTAAAGTCCATGTTAAGTTTACACTATACTTATTCTTACACAATTAGTGTAACCTTTTTACCTTGACATAATAAACTTAACTAAACATAATGAAAGAAAGAAAAATAAATAAACAAAATAAAAATATAAATAAGGTAAAAGTTAACTAAGTAAAGGAAAGAAAATGAAAGACATAAACTTGATATTAATGAAAGCAAAATATAAACATTACAAAAATACAAAGAGAGAAAGTAAGAGCATGATCTTGATCTGGAGACCAAGATGCCTAAATGGATGTCAAATGCCTTCTTTTATAGGCCAAAATTGAGAACTATTGATTTGAGGACTAATTGATAAGTTGGTGACCAACTTTTGATTTGGTGATAATCCTTATCTTCTCTTGTGTACCTAAAATGTCATTGATAATGTCGGAATTGGAACCATTTGAAACATGAAAGTTGTAGGAAATTATCTTAGCTTTTTTTTTTTAAAAAAAAATTGAGGTCATTTGGACTTCTAGAATCTAGATACGGGCAAAACACTGAATAATATTCGGGTTGCAGGACAGATTCAGACTTCTTCATTGTTGCTACAATTTGGACTTGAAAACAGCTTTATTAAATCTTGGGCTCCATATGAAAGTTGTAGTCATATATCTTACCTTTCCATCCATATAAAGTGGACCTAAATCTGAGATCTACAACTCCAGATATGACCCAATAATAGAATACCGTTTTGGTTTGGACTGCACCAACATCTTTTTTCTAAGTTTGGCCATCTCTTTGTCCTTTCAATTTCAGTTCTTAAACTCATCAATCAATCCTTTTATTTATGTGATATGTCTACATTTAAAATGAACATTTACAATAAATTAAAGGTATCTTGTATTATTAGATATATTAGTATTAAACATGCTTTAGTTAAGGAGTTATTGATACTTTAAGTGCAAAATGATGATATAAAACCTTAATAAAAATGCACTTTTAAGTACTAATCAAGGAGACAATGAATTCTTGTTTTTTATCTATGGAAAGCATGAATAGGAGTCGGTACCTAATATTTTGATCAATAAGAACCCTAATTGATCTTCAAGATCAGGTATGAGGATTGATTGCGTAAAAAAAAAATATAACACCCAAAATATACCTTATCTAAGATAAGTTGCATTGTTTTATTGTCTGATAAAATCTAAGGTCTTGTGAAATTTTCTAGTTGTTGATCCATCTATGATTTAAGAAAAATCCTTATTGGTAAGGAGATTTTTATCTTATTGGGTAAACCTAACCATTCTAACATTAAGAAAAGAATTTTATATCTGGAATATGTCCAACGTATAAGGTCATAACCCCAGATACTAAAAGAAACAAAATATTTTTTTTTGAAATACTGAATTAGTTCTCGTGACTTTAATAAACTCATTATTAAAGCCAAAATGCATGCTAATACAAAATTTTGAATCTTTATTGTATGAAAATATGATATGAATGTTTTTTTTTTGAGATACTTGGCTATAGGCCTGAAAACAAAAACATTTCTTTGTTTTTTTTTGTTCTTTTGAATTTTTCAATGTTTTGAAAAAAACTGAGTATTTTACAATTAGAATTGTATCTTTACAGTGTAAAAATACAAGCAGAATTCAGTAGGAATATCATATATTTTTTGAAAATAAATTTTAAAGATTTTTTTTTAAACGGGCTGAGTTTGGCCCATAAAAATCCAAACAATCACATATTTGGTTAGACGTAGCCCAATAAAACACAAATCATCACATATTGGACTGGACTCAGCCCAACCATCTAGATGGGGTTTAGTCAACCCGGACATGTTATTGTACCTATGCACAATAACTAGTCCAAAATATAATTATCTGGTTACTATGCTTATGCACAGTAACAGGATATTTATTTCTTTTTGCTTACAGAAACTTGCACAATGGATGTTCGACATGTAAGAAGATGAAGTTGGAAACCAAAACAAGGGGAATAGGATTGCCGGCACTGTTGTTCATGGTGTTGGTGGCTCACAGTGGCGTTGATGTTGCGGCAGCTGGCTGTGATGGTAAACGCTGCTTTTTCTTCTTCTCTTTTCTATTTCAGTTTGCTAGTGTGTTCCTTTCTTTTTTTATTCACTATAGTGTGTTCCATTGTTTTTTTATTCACTACTCTCTCTCTCTCTCTTCCCACTGTTCTCCTCTCTCCACTTTCTTCTCTTACTACTTTTTTTTTTGTTTCTTACACTTTCCCTCCCTTTGTTTTCTTTTCCTCACATTTCCCCTCTTTTTTTTTTCTACTCTGGCTTTTATAGCTAGAGGATACATGTGTTTTTTGGTAACGGTCGGCGTGCATCACGATGGCGAGAGATGTCAACCGCAGGAGGTGCCTCCTAATTGAAGTGGCTCTACTGTCGCTACTAAAACATCTCCTCTACCTTTGTTGCCCAATCATTTGCTTTTAAGAAGATAATGAATAGTGCTCCAAAAAACAACACCATTTCAAAATTCAAATGGATACTTCTAATTTGATCATTGAATTTTTTATAATTTTGTAATTAAGCCCCTGAAAAAATTGTAATTGGATCCCTTGATTTTAACGCCTCTTTTAGTTTGGTCCTTGGTTTTGGATTGTTTCAATTAAGTCCTTAATTAGCCATCAAACTACAATAATTATGCAATTAAGCCTCTGATTTGATCAAACCAACTTTTTTAAATTATAATTTCACCACAAAACTTTTATTTATTTTAATAAAAGCCTAAATTGAATTAAAAATTATTTTTTTTTGCAATCAAACCATCCATAAATTTAATTAAACCTTATTTAAAATTTAATTGAGTCCATAAATATCTGATTTTGGGTTTTTCTTCTTCAAATTGAATTTTTCTTATCAACAAGGCTCTCAACCATTAAAAATATACTATTAAATTTCAATTCTTGTATTTTTGAACCTCCTCAACCAATTTCTAGTAATTTTATGAGTGTTCTAGCATCTTTTTCTTGCTCCTATTATTTTTTGGATTTTTTTCAAATATTTTTTTAATATGTATTTTTTTTATTTTTGTATTTTTTATGTGCAAACCCAAAAATAAGTAACAATAAATACGTCCTATTTACAATACTTACGGAGCAAAGACTTTGTGTAGTAAGTTTTGTAAAGATAAATAAAACAAAAATTTTAATCTTAAACTTCTTAAAATATGGCTGATATGAAATTTTATCTTTACTGCAATCTCCTTTCAACTACGAACTAATGATCAAAACTTAATTATCTTGAGAACCCGATCTTGACACTCCTTTAAATTCTGTCTGTTTTTTTTCTTTTGTTATTTGAAATCTCCTTTAGCAATTTTCTTTTAACCATAGCTAAAATTGTCTATGTGGTTGGGCTAACTTGAGATCTCACTTGACGATCCCCTTTAATCAAAACAAATATCTATGTGGTTGGGCTAACTCGAGATCCCCTCTAGCAATCCTTTTTAAACAAAACCAACGACGATTTCCTCTAACTAGAACCAAAATCTGCATGGTTGGGTTAACCTAAGATCCCATCTAACTATCCCCTTTAATCAGAATCAAAATTTGTTGTGTTATTCCTGTTGGCAAAGTTTGAACTTGCTTTTTTCCTCTTTTTGAGAATTTTTTAATGGTAGGGTTCTTCTCTCTTTTCTTTTTTATGATAAAGTTTGATCAAACTTTTCACTTATTTTTTTTTAATTTTTATAATTTTACAGGATTGACATTAGTCCTTCCTCAATTACAGGGTTGACATCTGTCCTTCTTGATGATTGAAATTAACTGGATTTTTCTCGATGATAAAGTTAGAAAACTTGGTCACAACTTTGATTCTCTGTTATTATCAGTTCAATGATTTTTTTTATCCTCAATCTTGCTAGACTTCTTGAGATTAGATGACATATATGCATCCTTACCTGATTTGAAATATAGGTCCCCTTTCTTTAATGTTCCATCTTCATAGGTTGCCTTTGTTTGCTATCTAAAACCTTTTTTGCTCTTTCAATGTACGAGCTCGTTCATGTACTAGTCATCCACTCAACTGTAAATGCAGTGCTTATTGTAGGCTGTTTTTGATGATTACTGGTTCTACTATTTTTCAAGCTTAACAATGCCCCTATCAAGTTTTCTGGTGTCGTCCTCATTTTAGATTGTTAATCAACCATCAACTTACCTCCAGTTTAAACAATGCTCTTTAAGCATATGTTATCATTAGTCTTTTTGAAAACTATCCAATCATCCAGACATGCATCTCATAGCTTGTAGTAAAATACTAATAGTTGTATGCTCAGTATTCTTCTTAATGGATTCCTCCTATCTTGTCTAATCAGATTGTGAAAAACAATGCATTGGCATTATAAATGATGTTTATTTTATTACCCATATCTATGAGGTGAAGTACTCCTTTGAGCTTCAAAACAAATGATCCCATAGTTAGTCTTGGTGGGGGCATCTTTCCAACATTTATTCAAACACAACTATGCGATAACATTATTCAAAAGCCATAGCAATGTTGGAGATGATAAACCAAAATAAATATATGAAAATATCCTTCAAGTGTAGTGTTACTCATCAATTATTGCTCAAATTCACTATATCATGGATTGTCTTTGCCCCTAATTGATCTAAATATATTCATTCATTGATTCACCATTATATCATCTTTCTTTATCCCCTGCTGTTGCTCATCAATTGCTGCTGAAATTCACTAGATCATAGAGTCTTTGTGTTCTTAGTTGATTTGAATATGTTTGTTGATTGATTCATCATTTGATCATATTTCTTTACCCCCAACTGAATTGAATAATGTTTATCTTCCTTTTCAAGGTCCATTATATTGCCTCTAAGTGGTCAACTTTCTAAGGAAGATTGAGAAGAGTTGATGTCACTTTTGTTTAGGATTTTGAAAATTTAATCAATATTCTTCTTGTTTGACAATATTTCTTATTTTGGAATCAAATCTCATATTTCAAAGATCATGTATGTTCAAGTCTAATTGTTGGAATGAATCAAAGATGTAATTTTTTGAAAGCATTTTTTAAAAATCAAGCTTTTACAATAAAAATCCTACACATGTTATTCAATGTAATCCTTTGATTGACTTGTATTTTGAAAATATAAATTGACCCGTTGCAAGATTAGAATGGCCTTTCCCATTGTTCTTTGTATCAATTTTAATCTTTGATCTTGGGGATATCATTTGATGGTCTGCGATGAGGTGACCCTTCATGAATTTCAAGGAAAACTAAAGTCTTAAGTCAGAACTCGAGGATTTATCAAGAAAGTTTGTTTTATAGTATCTATTTTATCAGCATGCATAATAATTAATAGCTTGATTTATAAAGTCATAACTCTTATGGAAAAAACTCTCCAAGTTTTGAGATCTTTATTTACCGGTTTAGTTTGCTTACTTGATTAAAAAAGACTTTTTAAAAGCATGTAATGTAAGTTATGGTTTATGGCTATGAAAGAAAGGAATTTTACAGGTTTAAAAGGTGTTTGAGGGTTTCAAAGACCTAGAATCAACATCAACTATCCATAAGTTCTCTTTTTTCTTGTTGTCTTTGTAAAGGAGTTGACATATGACTATTAGAATTCTCTTAACAGAAGCCATAATGCAACTCCAACTTTTATTTAATGAATAATTAGTCTAATCATTTGAAGACATCAAAGGTTTTATCAAAAGACAATGTTTGTAACTCATAATTTTTTTAGTATTGACTTTTGGTGTTTGTTGTCTCTTTCCTTCATTGAAACTTATATTTTTTTGCCCATCCTAGACTTGATAGACATTCTCCTTCCTCAATATTTTTTTTTCTCCATATAGCCTTCCTCATAGTTTTCTTATATGCCCCTTAATCTATGGTTTCTTTCTTTTAATCATTTTCTCAAATATTGGACTTGCATTCTTAACATTCCCTATCAATTCTAACGTTGTCTTTATATTTTCAACCAAAAATCCACATTTACCTTTAGTATGGGGTGTGATCTATGTTTAGGTTTCTTTTATTGAAAGAAAATGTTTTATGAGGCTCAAAATGGGATTGCAAGGGATATATTTCAAAAAAATTAGTGGATATCAAAGATGACCTTTTCTCATTTCAAGTAAGATCAATTAGAACCAACAAATTTTAACTTTGTCGAGTATAATAATTTGGACTTGCAATAATCTTGATTTGCTAGTCTATAACTACCAAACTTAGCTACATGGTGGGTGCGTGAGCTTAAAATTTGTTTGGTCACTCCATATCATTTTAATAAGCATTGAGTCATTTTTACAATCAAAATACTTTTAAACTTTCCAAATTGAGTAACTTTAATCGTGTGTTAGAGTTCAATCAAAATATTTTAGTAAATTAAACTTTGAAAGAAACATCTCGTTATTTCAAAACAATAAAGAGGCAAATAAAAAGACATGTTTCATGAAAAAGATGAGAAGTGATCTCAAAACAAAATGCAAAATGGCAAAATTCCATAACAATATGATTGAGGATTCATCACTATTCTTGGATCAACTTTTATGGCAATATCTGTGTTTTGCTAAGCATTTTCAATCACTTATTATTCTAAAAATGTTTAGGGAACAACATAGCTAATAACATCACCTTTCGTAAACTCAACTTGCCTCTTGCTCATCCACCTTCAGACTTGATTCTTGAAATCCTTGCAACTGTTCAACTAAAATGGCTTAGGACCATACCATGATATTCATATCTCTCATTTGGATTATACCATCTAAGAAATGGTGGTTGCATGTGATTTGACGAAGTCGGGGCATTAATTCTTTGGCCTCACAGATATTGGTAGACAAACTCGATTGACAAAGATATTTGAGTAGTTGATGCTACAACGAGACCTGACTAGACCACATAACTAAGGTTTCCCACCTTCAGAGTCATTTCTCATCATTATTCTAGAATCCATGACAAAACCTTTAATCTTTTCCTTTTTCATAGCTTGTTTAATCCTTTCAGCAATCCTTACAACTTTATAAAAATGTTGGGCGGAGCTTTATATTAAACACTCATAATAAGAGGATTGAAAGGTGTTGGAAAACAACTTCACCATTTCTGTATCCATCAGTGGAGGTTGAACATATATTGCATTGTCTCGTTATTCTTGCGCATATACCTTTACAAACTTTTGGTTTTCCTTCTTCATAGCCATTAAGATGGTTTTGTTAGGAGCAGTTTCAAGATTAAATTTATATTTCTTCAAAAAAGCATCTACTAAGTCTTTCCATTTCTTAATCTTGATATTGTATGGTCTCATGTACCAGCTCAAAGCGAATCCAATGACATTATCTTGGAAAAAATATATTAATATCTTATCGTTATAGATCATTTCAGCTATTTTGTTATAATATGACTGGAGAAGGGTGTATGGGCATTCTAGTCTGGTATAATTAACAAAGTTCGGCACTCTAAACTCTTTCAGCACTATAATATTTGGAACCAAACAAACTTTAGCTACTATCACAAGGTAAATTAGATTATTTCCTTTAACTACTCTTTAATCTTTCTTCTAGGGCAACCTAGTTATCATGGCCTTTAGGATTGGTAAATCTATTTTCAGAAAGTCCTTTTATTATTGGATTCACGGTGATGTGAGCTTGACTTGGATATATAATAGTGAAAGGGATAAAATGATTCCCAGTTATTGAGTCTGCTCCCAAGTTATGAGATGTGTAAGGGATGTGGATTGATGGTGTTTTCACAAGAGGTTGTGCAAAAATCCCCTTTTCATTCTTGGAGCTCAACACTTATCTAAGCAGATATGTAAGTCTAGCTACTTCACCTTTGATGCTCTCAATTTCATTTTTATAATTGGCCTTCAACTAAGCTTTTTTTTTTATTTTTCATCTTAAGGTGTAGCAAATCTTGGGTAAGGGATCAATATTTCAAACCAAAAACATGTATGATAAATGTATGAGTATGTTTCTATATAATGAGCTCGCCTTTCCAAAGTTGACATATGCCCCTACATGATAATACAAGAATTTTGATTCTTGCTCTACAACCAAAATTTCCTGATTAACGGTCATTATATCAACCACAAGTTTTGAGTTCAAGATGCTTTAGGAAGGTTTTACTTTGATGTAAAACAAAAGATAAAACATATAAACTAAGGGCATGTTTTGTTTATTAAGTGAGATAAAGGTAGGTTGACTATCTAGTCTAAAAAAAAGTCTCATATCTATCAGTGACAATCTTTGTAAAGACAGCATAGGGGCATGGGCATTGCGAGAAATGATTTAAGGCATGTATGCTCACCATTACCAGATAGACACTTAGATATGAGTTAGGCGTTTAATGCATTTAAACTCTGACTAATAGTCATAGGGCAAATTACTAATCCCCCACCTAATTTAAAGGCTCGTGTGTGTTTTTTAAAAAATTAGAGTATGTAATGCATGAGACAATTCTATATAATGCATAAAAATATATAGACAAAAATTAAAGCATGTAAGAAAATAAAAAGAATAAGCTTATTAACATAAAACACTCAAACCAATCAAAACACAATTATCAAACAAAAACCAAACTTAGTTCAAAAGTCCATAGTAGAGTTGCCATTCTGTTGCACGTGTGCAGCGTTACGACGAAAATATCCACTATCAAAATGGTATCTAATGTCTATGTGGAAAATATAAGGAGACAAGGAATTCTTGTCTTTTTTCTGTGGAAAGCATGAATGAGAGTTGCCAACTAATATTTGTATCACTAAGAACTCTAATTGGTTTCAGAGATCGGGTACGGGGACTGATTGCATAAAAAAAAGATATTAACACCCTAAATACACTCTAACTAAGGTAAACTGCATTGTTTTATTGTCTAATAAAATCTAAGGTCTTGTCATGTTTTTTAGTTGTTAGTTCATCTATAATTTCAGAAAAAAAACCCTTCTCGGTAAGGAGATCCTTATGTTATCGGGTAAACCTAATCGTAAAAGAATTTAATATTTGGAATACGTCCTACATATAAGGTTGTAACCCCAAATACTATAAGAAAACAAAATCTTTTTTTTGGAATTTTTGAAATATTGACCCAGTTTTTGTAACTTTAATAAACTAGTTATTAAAGAGAAAATGCATGCTAAAATATTGTTTATGATGTATGAAAAATACAACATGATTTTTTTAACTTTTAAGACACTTGGTCGTATGCATAAAAATATATTTTTTTTGTTTTCAATTTTTTTTAAGTTTTGACAAAAAACGGGTATTTGCACAGTAACTAACCCATTTGGTTTTGGACCGGGTCTAGCCCATTTCAAAAAAAATTAAAAATTAATTTTTTTTAATATTTTTAATTTCTCCTTTTTTTTATTTATGCCTTTTTGCTTAGTATTAATTTGTGGTAAATGTTCATTTTAAATGCAGGCCTATCACATAAATAAAAGGATTGATTGATGACTTTAAGAACTTAAATTGTAAGGGCAAATAGATGACCAAAATTAGAAAAGAGATGTCGGTGCAATCCAAACTGGAATACTATTCGTTAATTGGGTCATATCTAGAGATATAAATCTTAGATTTAGGTCTACTTTATATGGATGGAAAGGTAAGACATAGGCCTACAACTTTCATATAGAGCCCAAGATCCAAAAAGGCCATTTTCAAGTCCAAATTGTAGCAACAACAAAGAAGCCCAAATCTATCCTCCAGCCCGAGCACTGTTCAGTATTTTGACCATATCTGGAGTTCTAGAAGTTCAAATGAGCTGAATGTTTTACACAAGAAAGCTGAGATAATTTCCTACAACTTTCATGTTTTCGAGTGGCTCCAATTTCGACGTTATCAATGACATTTTGGGCAGACAAGAGAAGATAAGGATTATCACCAAGTCAAGAGTTGGCCACCCACTCATCAATTAGTCATCAAATCAATAGTTCCCAATTTTGGCCTATAAAAGGAGGCATTTGCCATGTATTTAGGCCTCTTGGTGTCCAGATCAAGATCATGCTTTTGCTTTTTCTCGTTGTATTTTTTGTAATGTTTATGCTTTGCTTTCATTAGTATCAAGTTTATGCCTTTCATTTCCTTTCACTCACTTAGTTAACTTTAATCTTATTCATGTTCTTATTTTGTTTATTTATTTTTCTTTTTTCCATTATGTCTAGCTAAGTTTATTATGTCAAGGTGAAAAAGTTACACTAATGGTGTAAGAATAAGTATTGTGTAAACTTAATATGGACTTTAATGTTTGATACTAACATGTTTTATATTTTTTATCTTGTTCACTCTTTAATACTTTACTTGTTAAATGACTAATTTTGATTTATGTTGTATAACACTTGGTACAACAAATGCTTGACACTTTCATAGCCCATACTGTATGGTATAACCGATACCTGAGCTATGAAAGGAACTTGATTTGTTGTTAACATAAGTTATAATCATGAATGTTTGATGAAATTTACAAGTATTAGCATTAATTGAATAAGATGACTAATATAATCATGTTAACAATCTATAATCTGATTGGAACCTCCTTTGTGTGTGGTTTCCAATTGAATAATAAGAGTTTATACTATACGTGTTTGACATACCATTAGTGGAACCTCTAACTTTGACATTTATTCTTATCATTATTTAATCTTTACATTAATATTCTATCTCGAAGTTCTCATCATCTTCTTCTTCTCTTTCTTTATTATTATTATTATTAGTACTACTAATACTATTGTTGTTGTTGTTGTTGTTATTGCTATTATTGTTGTTTATAATTTGTACAATTAACCTCCCTATGGTTCGACCCCGGTCTTGCTGGGTTATTTATTACTTCGACACTCCTGCACTTGAGAGAAGACATCAATCTTTTAGTTGTGTCAAACTTCTACTTTAGATGTCTCTTCATAATTCTCACCTAGATCCACAACACAATCATCAATATTATTACTTGATGAAACGTGACCGCTCTTATTGAACTTAAACTTGTTTTTTTCTTGAATATATGACACCTTAAAGGAAACAATGAACACATATTAGAAAAACATACATGCAAGACCAAAAAAATATAAATATACAAATTCAACTATTTATTAAAAATGAATTATAATTAACCTATGCAAACCAAACTAATAACATAGTAACCCATGATTTCTTTAATTTCAAAGTAACTCAATCCTCTAAATTTAGAGAAATATAATTCATAATACAATAACTATCAAACACTTCATAAGTTAACAAATACTTAACCCCTAATTATTATCAATTCTACACAAAATAAAATTTTTTAAATTTTCAACTAAACCATAATATTGACAAAAAAATTTGATACCCAACTAACTACCTATTATTTATTCAATTTAATAATAAATAAAACCAATTAATACCTTAATTATTATCAATTACACATTAATTTTTCTAAACCCTAAATTCTCAACAAAACCCTAAATACTAAATTAATGAATTATCCATAATTTCTTCAATTCAAATTTATTTAACCTCAATTAATATATTTAATTATTATTATTATCAATTCCACACAATTTTTTTTTAAATTCTCAACTTAACCATAAAATTGATAAAAAAATAAATGATACCTACTAAATTACTCATCATTTCTTCAATTCAAACACACTTAAGTTACAAAATCATACTTAATTTTATCAAGTAACAAATTAAATATTTTTAAAATTTTTAAACAAACTCTAAAATACAAATCATATGTTAAGACAAGAAAATTATCATTATAAAACAAGTAAAACACTTGAATATATAAACAAATCATAAGTATAATAGATAAATATCAATAATTTAACTTAAAAATAAATTAAAATAAATGAGTAGATTTGCTTAATTGGTGAAGTGAAGCTTGATAAAAAACGAAATCAATGAAGGGACATTTAAGCTTTTGGAGAGATATTATATCGATAATAGGTTGTGACAGTTGGATTTTTTTAGGGAGATGCTCGCATGGTTACGGGGCTGGGAGGAAATGGAGGAGGGTTCGGGGGCTTCCCAACCTGAAAAATTCCTGAGATTTTTTCAAAAATCAACCGACCTGCATGAAGGCTAAACTTGAAAAGTTGTGCAGAAAATAATTTTTAAATTATTTTTTTAATGGGGGTGACAAATAAAACCTAGTAATGTGAACGCTTGATAGGGCTGTTATAATTTGTTTAGAAAGAAGAAGAAGAAATGTGTAGAGGAGAGGAATGATAGGGTTTTTTTTTTTTTTTTTTTTTTGTCTTTCAAAATCACCCAGAATTCATATAGGCAGTGTGACACATCAACAATTCCAATTGAATTACTAACAAAATTATTCTATAGCAGTTTCTGTTAATAACCACGATGAATATATTTTATTAGTGATTCCATTGCTTTTCTCTAATTTTCTATTAGCCGTCACTCCTCTCTCATGTCATATAGAAAATAAAATTTAAAATCAAAATATAAATATATAAAACTACATGGATCAACCATAAAAATTTTAAAAAATGCAAAATTAAAATATATGTTTTTTTTTCCTCACAAAAGTCCTCTTTTAGTGTATACTGTAATGTAATTATTGAAACTGGGAATAACTGAAGCTTGTCCTGTGCAAGGGGGTGGAGGAGTACAGGTTATGTTGGAAAATAAGATTTATTCCTTGGAGCAATAACGTTTACGAACTCGATTCGCATATGAAGACAGCATAGACAACATTGGCTGGTTTTATGCCACACACAAATTAAAGCACAACTAACAGCTTAATTTTATTGACCCTGTCATATAAAAATAAATTGAAGTAGGAATTTCTTCTGGTCTGTAGTTTTTGTTTTTTTAGATTAATATGGATATCTGAGTCAGCTTCCATGTACTACGACTAATATTATGAGTGTTGAAGTTAATGATCATATAAATCTTTAGTGGTTATCATGTAAGCAACTAAAGATTCGAACCTGAAATTATAGAGAAATCAAACTCTTTGATCCCAAGTTCTTACCACTTGGTCACCATCTAGATAGTTGCTCTTTTTAATCTAACTACAGTTAAATTACTCAATTTTAGTAAAAAAAATATGGGGGTTACATGCACCAAATAACTAATTCAATCCAATAATTTAAGTTATTAGTTAAATTATTAAGATATTATTTCTATTATTTTCTAATACACTTTCTTAAATAAAAATTCTTTAGACTTAAAATTTATATATGTCCACGATACCTTGTGCTTAATTTTTATTAAATAAATAAAAATAATAAAATTTAAACTCGTGACTGCTTGATTATCAAATTCAATTCAATAGCTATAATTTATATTATTTTCTAACACATTTACTTAAATAAAAATCTTTTAAATTTGAAATTTATGCATATTTATATTATTTTATATTTAATTTTTATCAAATATATATAGATGGTGAGATTCGAACTCATATTTTAAATAATAAATTTTATTTACTAACTTAAATTATAAAATAAAATCTTAAAATATAATTTATATTATTTTTCCGGCATAATCATTCTAAATATTTTAAAAAAAAGAGAGAAACACTGACACAAGTTGAGTTACAATTCATTAGTTGTGTTGATCAGAATCTACCATGACTGAGAAGAATATAACACCACTTCGACATGTCTAGGTGAATATTGAAAATCTCAACGAACTTAGTGACTGCTAATTTCACTTTTCTAGTAAATGAAAAACGCCATCATCATCATCATCAATAATTGAGAAGGGAAAAAAAAAAAAACCCTTGTTGACATTCGTTGTGCCCACTTTATTCCTAGCTTTGTGTCTAATTATTATTGCGACCACTTGGTTTGATATTTTAAAAGTATGCATATAATAATATTATTCTGACCACTTGGCAAACATGATCAATCGTTTAGTAATGCCAAATATCATATCATTGTATTGGATCATGACAGATTCAAAGTTTTTACTAATCTTCAATGAGAAAAATTCAGAACCTTTAAATCATTTGTTCAGCACTATGTGAGCTGAGTTCATAATTCCCTCTGCTGTGGGCGCACCTTCCCTCTGAAGGATTCAAACAACTCGTCACACATTTGCTACATTTCTATCCTTTTCAATACTGTTTTGTGAAATGAGCACTGCTTTTCTTTTTTATTCGATGATTAGGAGACATTTTCAACTAGTAGACCAAATTAATGCACAATGGATATGTATTTGTTACGACATTGTAAGGCTCGCACAGGTCAACAGCACCGGAGAAACACAATTACAAGAGTGTCGACCATAAATTTGGATTAATATTGCAGTGCTCAGAAGCGTGGCTGGCCCAAGAGTTGAACATGCTTTGGTCAACCACAACCAAGGCAGTATTTTGTTGTCATGAACTACAACGCAAAACATACCTTGAAAAACTTCGTATTCTGTGGTGGTCCAAAAAACGACTGTACAGATACAAACTTCCGAAGAGATGTGAGTTGCTAGGGTTTGAATCTGCACTGGGTGGGCCTAAAGTTGCTCGTCAGAAGTCTTGATCAAATAATTTATCCACCATTTCATCATAGTTAAGAGGGAATGAAAGTCTTCTGCTATTTTTTTTTTCAAAGGGACAAAATCATTAAGAGGATTATCCCGTGGAGAAACATTCTGGAAAAAACTAACATATCCAATGAGATTTCTCCCTTTTCAAACTAGCCCAAGAAAAGTGGACCTGGTAATCTCATCATGTAGATCATTGCAAATATTCAATAGCATAAGTGGAAGCAGCTCTTATTCTTTGGGGCGAAAAGGATTAATGGAATCTTTTCATGGTTTTAAACTGATGTATATAGTATTCGTCTCTATATCTTGTGCTGGAAATATGATCAAGTTAGGATTTATGTTGAACAGCCACAGAAACTGGCCTTGTCAGGCATGGCAAATGCACCCAAAGCAGGTTCTAAAAGTTACTCAACTTGCAACTAAACTAGAACAGAAAGATCAGGGAAGTTCTTTGTCAAATAATGCCCTATCTAGTCCATACAGACGCAATGGATGACAAAGTAAAATACAAGAGAAAGTTCATACGGACACATGTTCTCTGCTTTTCTTTTGTTGTTATGCTCATACTCCCCCTTTTTTCCTTCTTTTTCAGTCATCATCATTATATCAAAGTCCACACTTTCTCTTCTCTTTATTTATTTTTTCTAACCTTTCTTGTGCTCCCCCCCCCTCCCCATAATAACTGGTCTCCTCCAAGTCAACAAAAAGACCACACCTTAAGCTCAATACGAAAATAAAGTAGGAAACAATAACAAAATTGCATGATTGCATAGCAATTGAAAGTTATAGCAAAGGACAATGACTTCACTTCCTTCATGAAAGAGGCAAACTCATTAATTTCTGTTGTTCCTTACACGCTCCTTAAAAATGGTTCTAGATACCCAAAAACAATCTAAGGATGCCTCAAATTCATTTTCTCTCACTTCTCAAGAATCTGAGCACTCAGACTGCAAGAATATCTTATGTCAAGTAGATTCATTTGGCCAAAAGATCTAGGGCAGGATTTACAGCAATTTTGGGTATGAGCATATTTTTAAAAAAATACTGACAAAATAAAACAGATGAATTTTTTTTTTGGTTAAATAGTATAGTTTTTACGTGTTATAATTAAAAATTCATTAATTTTTTTCTAACTGTGATACTCTGTGGATATTTTTAATTTATTGTGCTATTTTAAAAAAAAAACAAATTTACAGTGTTCTATAAAAGAGCATGCATGAAACCAGAGAGAGAAACTAGAGACGGAAAGAACAAGAAACCAGTAAAAGTATTTATGACATTAATGGTAAATAATAATATGAGCTATTGAACCGTTCCGATTCTGATCCCACACTTTCTCTCGGCATAAATTGCTTTTCTACTGTGTAATCTCTCCCTTGTATTGGTTTTTTTCTTCTCAAGTCAATGGTATAGATGTTCAAAAAAACTGCATGCGGTGAACTTGTTAGAACTTCGAGTTTGTGGGCCATTTTAGGACGAGAATACCTTCCTCAGATAACTTAATTAACACTCCAAATTGGAAATTTGACCTGAGTAATTTAATAGGACGAAAGCATTACATATCAAAAGTTGCAAAACATACTACCACTAATCTCCACCCAAGCTGATTATATTTTTTTGAAAATTTCCTTTGACATCAAATGCAGTAATTGGCCACTAACATTGTTATGCAGTGGTCAGCTCCTGCAATGATTGAGCATACCACTTAATTACTTTGTCTACTCAAGATATCTCAGTGCAAATTGTGAATTCTCAATCTATTTGTAACGAGGAAAATGAACTATTCATGGGTCAATAAGAGAGTGAGAAAGAGAGAAGAAAAAAGGACAAAAACACTATAGTTTCTACAAAATTCTTGAAAATAAGCCAGCGTATTCAGAAATGCACACACACAGTCAAATTGATTCTCCCATGTTGATACTTGTATTCCTCCTAAAAAAAAAGAAGAAAAAAAAAGCATGAAATTCACCTAAATAATTAATCTTACCTAATGGTAATATATAGTCCCCAATTATCAGAAAAACCACCAAAGAAACTGGAAAAAAAGAGAGAAAAGAAAATGGCTAAAGAAATTAATTAAAGACTTTACCATATATGATGAAAAGAGAGAGATCAAATTATACAATTGAACACAAAGATTTCTACCTCTCCCTCAAAACCATCCATAAACCATCGTCAATCCTTTTGACTTGAATAATATTCAAGAAGAGCCTGAAACTCTTGGTGAGGTTACAGGAAAAAGTGACAACAACTGAGGCTCTGAGTCTCTTGGAGTAGATATAGGTGAGGGATGCAAGTAAAAACCTTTCTCTGCTATCGCTCTCTCCTCTTCTGATGAATTCCCTAAAGAAGGTGAGCTCTTGTTAAAAGGGTCTTCATTTAGTGGAGTCACAGGGCTAAGTGTAAGTCTAGGGAAGTCAAGCAAGCTTGGGGACAAGATCTCCGGCTTGTTTCTTGGTGAAAACCCTGTAACCGATGAAGAGTTACAGGTATTTGCAAAACTAGGCAATAAAGTGTTGATCATGAGACTGTTCTTGAAGCTGTTGTTTCTTCTTTCATAAAGTTTAAAGCTGTTTTGTTGTCTCTTGGGCATGTTCTTGATAGGAGGGATGTTGTAGCCCCTTGAAGTTTGAGTTGGTGTTGTTGGCGGATCTTGGGTTGTTTTTGAGGAGGCCTGCTTTGCTGTTTCTGTTGAGCCAGTTAGCATTTGGACAACTTGTTTGAAAGTAGAAGTGTCTGCTTGGACAAAGGTTGTTGGGTAAGGGTTAGTGTCAGATCTGGAGATGGGTATTGGAGTGAGTGGTGGGGCGTGAATCTGGACCCCATTGTTGCTTCCATTGCTACGAGGAGAGTTTATCGGAGATGGGTTTTTGGTTTCTTGAAATCTCGTGGAGGTTTTCATCGAATTTTACTGGGAGAGGGCAGAGGGCGGGGGGGCGTTATAATAATCAAGCTTAGCTAGCTCTTCCTCTTCCTCTCGCTCTCTTATTGATTTCCTCTACCACCACCACCACAACACCACTTCGAAAGAGAGAGGAGTTACCTTTTAAGAGTGGTGGTGGGTGGAAATATGGAATAGAAGAGTGAAAAACAAGGTTTGGAGAGAGAGAGAGAGAGAGAGAGAGAGAGGGTAAAAAGGGTTTGTTTCCTTTCCTCGCAATGTCTTCGTGTGCGTTGCTGTACTTAAAGGCAAAAAAATGGATATATATACATATATGGTTCGGCTGTTTTCACTAAAATAAAAAATTTCTAAGCTTTTTTATTTTTTATTTATTTTTTTCCCCGGTGGGTGATCAGCTTATGGGCTATGGGCAGGGAGAAAATATACGCCCAACGGCGGTTTTGGGATTATAAAAAAGTATGGGAAGGGTACTGGTTGTGTTTGGAATATTTGGGCAACAGCATCTGTGGCTAGCAAGTTTTTCCTGGAATCAAAATGTGGACAGGAAAGGATATTTATATACATATATGTGTGTGTGTGTGTGTGTGTGTGTGTGGCATTGACTTCAGAGCCCTGTCTGCAAGCAAGGAGGACTCTTGTGTGATGGGATTGGAGATGATAGCAACACCAACCATCCATCCATCCTTACATTAATTACGAAATCATGAATCCCATATGCCCGACTTTACCGTTCAGGGTTTTTTTTTATGTTGTTATTAAACCTAATTTACTTTACTAATAAATTTAAAATATCTAGATATATAAAAATTAGCCTGAAATTGACTTATAGATCAATATATGATATTGTTAAAATCTATTTTTTTAAATTAAAACAATATTATTTATCTTTTTAAATTATTTTTATTTAATTGATTGATTAGAATTAACTTGTTTGATCAATTTTGGACTGGATTCTTTTCAATCTAGTTTAACAATTATAATTTTCACTTGGCATGCAGTGAAGCTACTATCTCAACTCGATTGGTTCATTCCTCTTAATTATGCGTTTTATTTTAATTAATTAAAAATATATTTATTTTTATGATTGAGATTGAGAATAAAAAAGTATATAATTCAATTATAAACAAAACTTAATCATAAAAATTATTTTTTTTTGGTTGGTTCCATGCATAAACTTCATCCTCAATTATAAAAACAAATATGCTCTAAAGTAGTTGCCAAGTAAATATTATATAACCAACAAACACTTTGCAAATTTGTATAATTCACTTCCATTTCATTATTTGCAATGCAATTTTTATTTTTAATCTTTTTAAATCCTAGGCTATTTCTACTCTAGTTATTGAAACAAAGTACAATATTTAATTATCATAGAGGACAGCATTCAAAGATGGGCAAGGTTTTTGCATGGTGAAGAGAGATGGATAAAGTATTGGGTTAAGCCGAACAAAGATCACTGAATTCTCTTCACTTTTCCTGTTTAATATGTACTATTTTGATTAATTAGAAGAGATTAGGGACTATATGTGTTTTTTCCCTCCTTTTTCATGCTGATTTCTTTTTCTTTTTTTCCCCCCTGACCAAACACAGCACTGTTAAGTGTTAAGTTTGAACTATCAATGATTGGCCTTCATCACGCTTCAATGCATTAAGGTCAAGAAGTTCTTTCAATAGCAGTTGATTGTAAGAATCCCCTCTGTGGGATACATATTAGCTAGGGTTTCATTGTACAACCACTAACATTTTATGCAAAGATAAGATTAGTCACCTATATTGAAAAGAAAGAAGGAAGTTGAGCCACCATTTGAGACAAGATGGAGAGTGAGCTGATACATTTTAACTAATTCCTTTTCTCGCCACGCCGAAATATGAAGTTCTTAATTAGCCATAATCATCCCATTAGTCACTTTCCTAATTATCGTCTCATGATAACCAGAATCTCATCTTCTTATTGCTTGATTTTGTGGATCGATGAATCTATTCGGTTTCAAGAACAGGTGTAAACGAGCAAAAACAATGAACCGATTCTGGGTTTTTTTTTTCCATCCAATCAAGTTTTCAAAATGTTGTTCTCTCCCCCCATTAACAAAAGTTTCTTAATTATAGCTGACAAAAATATGGAAAAGAAAAGAGAAAAATAAAAGGAGAATCAAGTTCTCAGTGCTTATTATATACTATATCTCAAGGAAGATCATAGGCAAAAAACAAATATATATATATATATATATATATATATATAGATGAGAAAAGATGGGGGACCGAAACTCCATTACATGCCACTGCTGCTCAAAAAGGGATCACATTCTTTCAAGCTAAAATCATTATGTCTGGTTTGTGGAGCTCCTAACAAACTGCATTTACACTAATTAGCTTAAAGTTTCTGCAAAAAATATCTTGATTAAGCCACAAGCAATAGAAGCCTGCGAAAGGTGGCTGATTCAACAGTACTATGTTCGTCGATAATATTATAATTATCACCCCTATAGATGAAATGGACAGAAAATTCATTGTACCGTGTAAGTTGATTTATCCAAAGTGAACACAAATCTCGATGAAATAAGAATAAAATTATGAATCTCACGTATATAGTACTACTACTTAACCGAAAAACTTAAATCCCACCCCTTCTCTGCAAAAGGAGAAGGAGAGAGAGGGTGTGCAAATCTCAAGTGGATAATGGAGTATCCTCAAGTAGGTCCAGTGGATAAATATGAAGGTGAAGAGTGACAGAATAATTTTATATTATTAAGTGATCTTTCACCATATATATTGGATTGCATTTAGGTTATTATTGCATGAGAATGACCGACTGGCTTTCCCATTCTGCCTGTAGATGATGTTTCAGAGTCAATTACATGTTCATGAATGCGCTTTTTTGCTTGGTAGGGAACTAGAATTTCCCTTGTCATTTCTGTAGTTGCAATGGAAGTTGTAATCGGGACGTTTGGTTTGTACATCTCTCTCAAACGTTTTTTCCTTCTTTTGCCTCCTTTGTATAATTGCTTTCTTTGCACTGGCCATGCATTAATGGCTAAACCTTCCACCAAAAGTTCCTTTGCCACTAACATCATAATGAAAAGTTTGGATTTAACTAATATCTTTAGTTATTTTTTTATTACCAGAAATAACCACAAGTGGTTAGTCTTAAATTAAGAACATATATACACTGCTATTAGTCTGTTAGTATTATTTTTATTGATAGCTTAGGGACAGAAATACTCCATTATAAAACTCTTGTCGATAATTTTTGATATGTTGCTAATAAAATTATTAATAAATTTACTGATTGCAAAAACAAGAAAAAAATAAATAATAAATAATAATACTGAAGAACCGAGCTGCTAGAAAAATAAAATTAACTCAAACAAATTTACAATAAATAAATAACATAAAAATACTGATGGATTTACTGACTGCAAAAGCGAGCAAAAAAATTAAAACTAAATAATAATAATAATGAAGAACCAAGTTGCTTGAGAAAAAGAGAGAAGAAAATCAACTCAAACAAATTTGCAATAAATAAATAATATAAAAAATAAACAACATTAACAAATAAATAAATCAACTAAAAACAATTTCCACCTAACCTAGAAAACCTATTTGAGACCCATAATCCATTAACAAATAAATTCATTTAATTAAAAATGAACATAAAATTAACTAATAATAATTAAAATCAATCCTATATATTTAATTGAAATTGAACAACAAAATTAAAAAATAAAATCTATTTAAAATCCAACAAAATTGTTTTCATATAAAAAAAATTCCTCCGACAACATTCATACAATTATCAAGAACAAAAAAATATTAAGAAAATAAATATAATAAAAAAAACACAGAAAAAAATAAAAAAAAAATCTTGTTGTAGTTTCGTTGTGAGTGAAATTGAGAAGAGAAAAAACCAAATTCATAAAGTATATCAATTAAAAAAAATCAGAGAAGATAAAAGAAGAAGAGAGGAGAAGATATACCTACACATGGAGGAGAAGAGAAGAGAATGAGTTGAGGAGAGAAGAGAAAGAAAGAGAGGGACATTGGTTTTTTTATAGAAGAAGAAGAAGAAGAAGAAAAGGCGTTTCTGTTATGAAATTAGCCAATCTAGTCTTTTAATTGAGCATTTTTACTGATAGTTTTATCAATGGATAATTAAATATTAATATTTGTAACTATTTCATTGGTGATTTTATCTGTAATATTTAATTTAATAGTTTTTTTTAGAAATGCTCCAAATATCATTGACAACTTTTCAGTCTGTCGGTGATTCCGTTTATAATATTTAATTTAAATTTTTAACTTAATTAAAAATTCTTATAAACTGCATAAATATTACCAACAACTTATTAGTATATTAATGATTATGCTTGTAATATTTAATTTAAATTTTTAACTTAATAAAAAAATTTCATAAACCCTTCAAATATCATCAATGATTTTTCGGTTAATTGATGATTCAATCTATAAAGAATAATAAGTAAAAATACAATTGAGAAGTGAATAGTTTTATAGTTCTTGAAAAAATACCGATGAACTTAATTCGTCGATAATATGTTTTGTATTTAACATAATGAAAAATATTAGGGAAAAGAGAACAATTCCAATGCTTTTTGAAATATATCGTTAGACTTATTCTATCGATGTATCTAATAGTATTTTACAATTTCAATACTCTCTTAAATATTATAAATGAATTAACGAATAAATTTTACTGATGAATTAATACCGTCAATAATGGCTATATAAATATTATACCATCATATATTTTGATTTATTTTTTTATTATTTTTTTCAGTGTACTTCTCTTGGTACATACAAATAAAATATTTTTATTAATATTTATTGATGGATGTACCAATAAAATATTTTGTTAATAAAATTTATTGTAATATATGAAAATAAATATTACACCAATATTTCTATTTATATTCGTCATGAGTCATGATTTTCCACCCGTTGGTCAACTATAATCGAGGAGAGTTTAAGAACTTAAATCTCCATGTTAAGTATATATAAATGTGCAGCCATACACACATAAACAATCAAGGATCGATCGATCCCTTTGAATGTATAGCATTAAATTAAATTTCCATGGTAAGCTAACCTTTATACGTGTTTGATGTCCATTGATTAGTTGATTGTAGAGCATAAACTCAGACTAATAAAATATTTAGTACAGTAATAAAAAAATATAATAATTAATAACAACAGTGTTTCTTTCGCCGGCTTGACTAATTTCTAAAACAATGTTAATATTGGCTGGCTTTTGGTGCTTCTTATGTAGCGAATGGAGACAATTTTGTTAAGAATCATAATTAAACTTTGCTTACTTCGTAGGGTCCGCTAAACCATAGTCTTATGGTGCACTGCATGCCACCATCATTACAGACGTTCCTTAATTGCTAGTGTCGTGTTGGGTACATCTTTGATCCAAGAAACCAGCTCACTATGAAGTTTATGACACATTAAATAATATACTCTATAGTCTCATACCCAAAAGTATATTTTATAGTCCTATTTTACATGTTTCCTTCTCTCTTTTTTTTTCTAAAAAAATAAATCGTTGGATCAACTCATACCCATACGTACCAACTAAAGGTTTTATATATGTATATATATAAAGAAAAATTCAATCCTCGGAACTAAAGGTTTTATATATGGACATAATTAATCTCTCACATCTTAATTAACCATTAAACCAACCTCTCATATCGCCTTTATTTTTGTTTTTTCCAGGTTCAGCGATTCCAGCCCCTCCTAACGTGGCCTAGAGTTTGGTATTTTAGATTCACGTGAGGTCGGCTGCTTAGTGGCATGGCAGGCCTAAAAAATACGCCAGGATAGAGTGATTAATGAATGTGTAAACAATAAGCATGTGAGTTAATGCCTTAATGGTAAGCATCCAAACCTGGGTAATTCAGATAAAGATGGTTTCGAGTCCTGAAAAAAAAAAAAAAAAAGGGAAAAAGTATACGAGTACGAAACATTATTCTTGTCGAAATGTCCCTTAAAAAGAATATATAAGTAGTCTAGACCAAACTAGGGTTTTTTTTCTAATGTTCTAGTTACATACTAGCTAGAATTAATTAATATTAAGTCACAATGGCATCTTACAATCAAATAAAAACAAGGCTTGGATATCTGTTCTTTAGTTATAACAACAAATAAATAAAGAATATAAAACTGAATTTCCTTCTTTAGAAAAATACAAGGATACTGGCACGGGAAAGCCGGTATATAATATTTAGTAAAGCAGAAAAACCTCGGAGAAGTTTCGAGGAAGGTGAAGGTTTTGGTTGGATCTAAATTCGAAAGCATAATATGGTCGAAAAGCTTGACTTTGTGTTCTTTGTTCTTGGCTTTAATTTTTAAAGGAAGACGGAAGGCAGAGTCTTGTCGATGGTACTTCTTATAAGGTGGCCGTTTTAAGTCAAGGCTGCATGGTCCTACCCTCTCAGGCGTTGCCCTCAACAATATATAATCATAAAAATGATCCTTCAATCAACATACTCTTGGGATATAAATTGACAAATAGACTTAAATAATAGACAAATAAAACCTCATGGGAAATATTGGAGGCTAGATGGAAGCTTAAAGTTAACTAAAACTTTAATTAACTTATATTTCAATCCAAGAACACCTCAATATATTTGAATCTATCTAATAATTATAGGCACCTTATAATGAACTCATAATGTGTAACTTCGTGGCAATGGAGTTGAGATCGTGGACATCATCAGAACGATGCTTTTGATTTTGTTTTAAATATTCGTATTGGCTATTCAAAGTGGATATTTCAACGTTATTTGGAGGGCACTGGCCTCTGAGATTCATGGCCATGTATAGGCTTTTTACAAGGAAACGATAGTGAAAGAAAAACAATTTCTCACAATTTTGAGGAAATAGAAGAGCATGTAACACATAGTTTTAAGGGAAAAGGATGTATCACCCCGTTTTTTATTCAGTCACAAATCGAAAAAAACTTTTCAATTATACCTCCATCTATTTGAAATTAACCCAATTAGCTCTCATATTAAAGCTTTTACCTTTAGGTTAGTAAAAATTGAGGATTTATTTTTCTTAAAACAACATTATTTATAAATTTTAATTAAAAGATAATAGAATCTCTTGAAAAAAAAACTATATTTAATTTAAAGGAATAAAAACTTCACAATCTTAAAACCAAAACATTATTAGGTTATAGGTTCAAAATCTATCTTATGTAATAAAGACTCGAGCTCGAGCCTTAGAATTTCATTACTAGAGTCCATCTTATTCATGATTAGAACTTAAATTGGGTTTTATGGATTTTATAATTTAGAATTTAACACCTTCAAGCCCAAAAACTCATGGTATAATTGTTCAAGTTGGGTGTAATTGTTTGAGTTGGGTTCAAAATAACCATGCTCGAACCCAACTCTATTATAGTACTTAAGAAATCAAGTTACCACGCTCTAATTATTTATTAGAATTTATTTATATTATTTTTTATATAATTGATATTAATCATTTAATTTTAACATAATCTATTTACCATCATGAAATTTATAGAATAATAGTAAGTTTATGCTATATCATGACTTGTGCATATTAGAAATTATTATCTCACATAATTACCTCTAAAATATATTAATATTTATGAAAAATATATTTCTCAATCTTACATCGAGTAATGTCATTTGAGAATCTATATTAGAGTGTCTTCTAAAAGTATAATATAAAAATTTGAAATTTTTATAATAAATTTTAAGTTGAAGTTAGAGTATATATTTTTTATAAGAACACTCATAAAATACATTTTTTCGGAAGGTATAGCTTTCAAAAATCCAAAAAAAAATTATGCACAGTGCATGTATCGGTAAAAATTGCTTTAATCAATCCAGCTGCGAAGAGATGTTAGATGACATCAGCTTCACCTTCTAAATTATCACGAAAAACCACCACCACATTTCTAACCAACAATGGAGAGTGATATAATTTCAAGTAGATTGCTTAAACCATCATTAATTTCCAGCTTAATTTATTATTATTTTTTTCCCGAAAGGAGGAACGTTTGAGATAATCCTTTCCTTTTCCATGCCCCACTTTATTCTTTTCAAGATTTGAGGTCGACATTTCATAATAGAAATTTGAAATCTCAACTGTTAGATTGTTTTTGAATATTCATTTAATTCTTTGAAATAAGAGTTGTTGTTTTGTGTACCAGAGAAGAGTTTTCCTCTCTCGCTCTTTCTTTCCTGTTCTTGACAATTTTTATTTGTCTGTAGTTGTTCTTTGGTTTTTTTCCCATAATTATATTTCTTAGTTTATTAATTGGAAGAAACTATCATTGCCCAGATGCCACTATTATTGATTGCTTAAAGTGACTGATAGGAGATCTAGCCACACCCTGTAGCACAAACTTGACTTTTTATCCATGCTCAGCTGAGGTTGAATTATTTTTTTTAGTGTAAAAAAATATTTACAGGTTGTTAATATATTTTTGGATAAAAAATTTAATTATGATTCTAAAATATAATACATATTAAAATATATATTTTTTCAAATATTAAAACGACAACATATTAGATCGACCTGAATTAATTTATGTGATGTGGGTTATGCGATCGTAATAATCCTATAAAAAAATAAAAAAAAATTATAAAAGCTATTTTCTAACCAATTTAATATTAGATGATGAAATAAAAAATTAATTAAAAAACATAAAAATCCATTTCCTTTGAATGTTAAAATTGAGAGAAAAACTAAATCCATGAGACCAATATAAACTCCATAAAAAATAAATTATAAAAATCATGAAGTCTGATATTCAAACAACTTGATATTAAATGATAAAATTAAAAAAAAACTAAAAAAATAGAAAAAGATTGAGTTGTTGGAGGTTTGAAATTCAAAAAAAATATTCAACTAAAAAGAACATATAAAATACTGAGTCAATGCAGGTTAATATACTAAACTCATGATTTAGGTCATGAAATCAGTATAAACTAATAGGAAAAAAACCAAAAAAAAAACTTTCAAAGCTCAATTAAAAAACAATCAATTAAAAAAACTAACAAAAATAAATGAAATTAAACTGAATCAATTAATCAAACTTGAGACCTAATTATAGGATTAAAATAACTTTATAAAATGTAAATTGAAATTACAAAGTTCAATTTTACTAACTTAATATTAAATGATGAAATAAAAAAATAAATCTAATTTTTATTAGAAAAAAATAGCAAAAAAATAATTTAAAGTTAATTTAGGTTAACCTATTAAATTCTTAATCCATATTATAAGATTATAATAAATTTATAAAAAACAATTAAAAAAAATTATGAAGCCTTACTTTCAATAAAATAACATTGAAGGTTGAAATAAAAAAAAAAACTAAATCTATGAGCATAATATATAATCTAACAAAAAAATAAATAATAAAATATAATTTTTAAAATAATTTAATATTAAAAATATTAATAAAAAAATTGAGTTATTGAATGATAAGTTAAGAGAAAAAACTAAAAAAATATAAAATGTTATTTTAATAAATAGTATTTTATAAGATAACTAAAGTGATTAACCATTAATGTTTTGCTAATTAAAATAATAAGTTAATGATTGCATTTATTTATTAATGTCAACATGCCATTGAAAGCGGAAACTACATTGGGGGTTGTGTCATGAAGAAAATAAAGTTCTATGTACCATAGTTGTTGAGAATGTTAGTACTTTTTAAATTATTTTTGGAATTACATTAATCAAGCAATGCATTGAGATACACTCCAAACCGCACAAAGTCAAAAAGTTTCCACCCCAATTTGTTTTTTAATACATCATGCTTTGGCAGTTCCTTTCCAAACAATAACTTGAGTTTATACTTCAAAAATCCAATCTTTTTTGCTCCCTCCCACTTTGAAACTCTATGTAATGGAAGAAAGCTTGGAATCTTATGATCTAAGCAAAAAAATTGAGCAACAATGACGCCGAGAAAGCTTTGGATCTGAGTTTAACAAGTCTCCTAGAATTGCAGAAGGTGGATTTATGTACCTTAAGACTAAGATAAAAACACAACCGAGTTGTAAAAGTTTGTAGTTTATTCAGTAAAATCTTCTAAACATCCGCAAAAACTAGAAAACAATCAATCAAGAAAAATAATAAGGCTAAAATTCAAAACTAAGGAAAAATTCTAAAATATGGTCTTCAGTTCCAAAGACAATTTTAAGGGCTTTTGGAGTGTAATTTGGCGAATCTGAGCAGCAAACAAGCTTAGTGTAAAACTAAAATGGACAAAAAGCTCAATTTTCTATGAGAAACTCATCTTTAAAATTTAAATCTAATGCAATAATCAAATAGAAAATTATAATTATTTTAAAATAGATGGCCTGTTTGGATAGCTTCTTAGACCATTTATATTTTTCAATCTGAGCCATAAATTTTGAGGCTAATTGTTCCACATCAAATATGCAACTTAAATACACTTTTAATTAGACAATTATAGAATAATTGGTAGGAATAAACATGCTAATTATTCAATTATTAATATTATTTTATAATAAATCCAAATTCATGCCCAAGCTAGCGCACATATGAGTTTAAGTTTAAAGTCCACTTTATATAGAATCTCTCCTCTCTAAATACTTAAGTATATCTTGAGGTCAATTTTAACTTTTTAATAATCTATTTATAAATATTAGGATTTTTTTCTTTTTAATATGGAATAAAGTTTTTTAGAAAGTTTTGAGTTTCATCTAAGCATACTAACCAAAGATTTTTTGAGATTAATTTATCATTCTCTCATAATTTGTTTTAACCGTGTTAATGTCTTATGTTAATGAGCATATTTTGAGATCAATTTCTCATTCACCCATAAGTAATTGATGATTGTTTATGGATGTATTAAGATTTACCTAAAGAGTTGTGTAAGATGGATTGTTGCAATGAGGTCCAATGTTTTATTAATTACTCACTATCTAATTCGAGAAATATTAGTGGAAATGGTATTAGATGTCCATGTAAAAGGTGTGGAAATAAAAAATTTCGTGATCCAAATGTTGTAACGAGGCATCTTTTATATATATATATAAAAGATTTATAGAGAGATATCCGTGTTAGTTTGCATATGTATAACCATATGTCCCTCGTGAGACCATGTTTAACTTCTAGTTCTAGCAATGCGTATAAAGTTGTAGATGTCAATAATAATCCTTATAGGAATATGGTTATGGATGCAATGAGAATGAATTAAGATTATGTCGGTTAGTGTCCAATTATAGATGAAGAATCTAATGGAAACGCGACCAGGTTTTTTAAACTTTTGAAAGAATCTAACGAACTATTATAAAATAAGATCAATGTCCAATTGTAGATGATAAATCCAATATAAAGTGACCAGGTTTTTGGAACTTATGAAAGAATTTCACGAACCATTATGAGATGAGTGCATAAATCATAGTAAATTATTGATCGTGCACAGGTATTCACTATCAAGTTAGGTTATAGGTTGAGTGGGGTTGATTACAATAGAATTGTTGAATGAGTGATATAGATGTTTGTCTTTATTTGTTGATTGATGAGTTGAAGTAGTTGTGGTCATCCAAGAATTTGATATATGATGTATCGAAGAAACAAAGTTTTCAGATAAAGACAACTTTGATATGGACTAGCATTGATTTTTCTACATATTGAATGGTTTTTGATTAGAGGCCTTCACATTAACAAATGATAGTAACATGTGTTTTTTTATTACCATTGGTAGTTTTTACCATTAGATCACAAGTATAGAAATAATAGAAAAGACTCCTTTTGTTGGCAGAGTTGAAAGGAATGACACATCGCCACTACCGTTGGGTGAAGAATTGTATAACATGATATCAAAGTACGATGATATTGTGTTTGATTTTTAATTTGGTAAGCAGAAGTTTTCTAGTTTTGGTTTGACCTACAATTTCATAAAGCAAAGTATTTTCTATGAGTTTTCTTATTGGAAGTCCAATCTTCTTTGTCATAACATTGATATTATGCATATTAAAAAGAACATGTTTGGAAATATTTTTAACACGGTTATAGACATGAAAGAGAAGATAAAGGACATCATTAAGACTAAAATGAATATATCTTTGTTTTATCATTATAAAAATATGAAGTTGGTTTATGATAGTTCACAGGTAGTAAAGCCCAAAGCTAGTTTTACCTTAGACAATAATACATAGTTACTGGTCTATGAATAACTTAAAAGTTTGCATTTTTCTAATGAACATGCTTCAAACATATTAAGGTTAGTGAATTTAGAGGATTGTAGATTATATGAAATGAAGAGTCATGATTGCCATATGTTTAATCAAACACTTATTCCATCAGCTTATCGAGATTTATTGTTAAAGGGAATATGAAATGCACTTATAAAGATTAATTACTTTTTTACATATATATGCTTCAACAAGTTGCAAACACAACATATGGAGAAGCTTGAAATAAATATCGTCTAAATAATATGCAAACTTAAGATGATATTCTCTTTATCATTCTTTGACTTAATATGTAATTTACCTATACATGTAAAGTTTAAGAAAATAGTTGGAGGCTTAGTCCAATAAAGATAGATGTATCTATTCGAGAGGTTAAAGATTACACATGCATTATGATTAAAATTCTACTTTAAAAAAAAATCAAAACATTCATTTAATTCCATGCATGTATTTATTCAACCTTAAGAAAGAAGTAAAAAACAAAGTGTACATTGAGAGTTCAATGCTTATATTGATGAAGAGATTTTAACATTTATCTCATATTATTTTGAGTCTCACTTCAGAACAAGAATGAACTGCGTTCCAAGGCATAATAACGGTGGGGAAATGCCTTTGAGTGAAGACTTTTCAATATTCTCTCATCATAGATGACTCGTACCAAAAAATATTATGAGGTAAAAATGTTTAATAGAAATAGAATTTAAACAAACATATAATTATGTGTTGTTTAACTATTGAGACCTTTTATTCATTAAGTATAATACTCTATATATCATTACTTTCAAATAATTTATCTTTTATACTATCATAAACTAATAGATTGTTGAATTTCTCATTTACAACTTTATTAATTTTTATTGTTCCAAAACTCATAGTTGACTGAATCTCAAATTTTTCAATCACGTGATTCAAAACACATGAAAGGACTTTAATTATTCTTATCTCTCGGGGTACTTAATCTCATCACACATTTCTCGTTAATTATGATGGAGATGTAATTGATATACTAAGTTAATCAATTAAGAGAGAATGCTAGTGTTATTTTAAATTTACTAAGTTTGGGACTTGAAAGAAAGGTGAAGTAGTGTAACAGATATTCTGTTAATGGACATGTGTTTCATACTAAAGAGTATGGTTAGGGTAGAAAGACATATAACAATGGGGTTTATGTTAAATGATCAACTTCTTATAGGTTTTAAGTTGACTCCTATATAAAGTTAAAAGATATCATTAAATTGCAATATCATAACGAGTAAAATAGATTTTTTTTATTCAAATGTTATTTGTATGATACTATTGACAGATAAATCATAGCAGATCTCCGTTATGGTTTGGTCAAAATTAATACAAAGGCTAGACTTCACAATGTTGACAATGTCTTTATTTTTGCCAAATAATGCTACCAAGTTTATTACGCGACCACGTTATTATTAAAAAAATTTCTGCCTTTGTGTTAAGAAAGGATCGTTCATAAGTTGATTGATTATCAGTAGTGAAAATCAAATCCAAGAGTCGTATTCATGTTGTTCAAGATGACAAAGATGAATTGAGCTAGTTAATCCATATTGAGTTGCTCTATTTAATGACTTAGAAGAAAATTTAAAGTTTTATATCATCAAGAATATTTAATTGATTTTTACATTAAGGAGTTGAATGATGTTTTGAGAATCAGTGGATATACAAAAGTTGATAAAGAAAATGATAATGATGAAATTAACGTAGAAATTAAAGAAGAAGAAGAAGAAGAAGAAGAAGAAGAAGAAAAAGACAATTCCAATTAATTTACATAACACGATTATATAATGCCATAAATTATAATATAATATTTTTGGATGAAACAAACTTTGATGCACTGACAATGACGTTAACTTGTTATTAAATGACAAGAAAAAATTAATTTTATTTTATTTTAATATTCTACACAGAATTGATGTTATTGTGTTGTGTGTACTTGATGTGAATCTCGTGATCACATGGTTACGCAACCCACAAGCAAAGACACTAATTCCCTGAAAGTCAAGTAAATTAAGTTTGATAGGAGTGTGACATAAAGATAACTTGTACCCAGGCACCAACATTATTAAAAACGAAAACCCCCCACCTAATGAATATTGATTCATAAATGAGAAGTATAAGGATGACACCACGAAGATATTTATTCTTCGATAAGTCGTTTTCAGTTCTTTAGAGAACCAAGAAAGGGAGATTATCCCACCAACATATAATAAGTGCAATAAAGAAGTTTATTGATCTGAAAATTACGTAACCATGTGATCACGAGCTTCGCATCATTTTGTAATAGAGCTTGACTCCATTAATCAGGTTATATCCTTCTGAAATTTTTGTTTCTTCTTGTTCTGCAAAAAAAAGTTTCCTTAGTCTCTAATTTCTTCTTCTCTTTGATTTTGCAACATATAAAAGAAATAAAATTGTTATTTCATTCTGTTATAGTTCAAAATATATCTGTAGCATAAAAAAATAGAAAAGAGAAAAGTAAAAAAAATATTTTAAAAAGATGTTTATTGGTTTCTGCCGTATAAAACTAAACAAGAAAAAATTAGATCAAATCAACTCAGAATTAGCTCAAATTTGAGAATCTAATTACTGGAATCCTAATTGAACCACATATTGATTTTGGGATCAATTGGATATCGTTTCCTTTGGGTTTCAAATTCGGGTCTAATTAGAACTAATTCATAACTTGTTTGCGTTAGTATATCAAACCTTATCATACATTGATCAAAATTTATATTCTTTCTATATGGGTTGGTATAGCACTATATCTGAAATTTTAACTCAATTAAACATTATTTACTTTAGGTTCCAGATTCACACTCAACACGTCGTAAACGAGTCTGTTTTGCGTCAACTTCTAAAATTTACTTTCTTTTTGTTTTTTTCATTTCTTGCAGTTTATTTTTATCATATCCAATATATTTGGGTGTTGTTTCATCATTTTTTATATTTTTGTTTCTTTTTTTTATTCGAGTCTTCAGAATGTTATTAGTACAAGACAATTCAGATTAATAAAACTTCTTGTTTGCCGCACTTTGTGTTTGTGTGTGTTGGTGGCACAATCTCTCTTCCATGGTTCTTTAAAGAACTGAAAAATAACTTATTAAAGAACAATTGTCTTCGTGGCGTTATCCTTATACTTCTCGTTCGCGAATTAATATTCATTGACTGAGGTTTTTGTTTTTGTTTTTAATAGTGCTGATACCTAGGTACAAGTTATCTTTGTGTCATACTTCTATCAAAACTAATTTACTTGGTTTTCTAAGAATTAATATCTTTATGTGTGGGTTATGGGACCATGTGATTATGAGATTTACATTAATATTATTGTGATTTTAAGTATTTGTAGGATGACTAGCTAAGAAATACTGTTATAATCAGCTGTACGTCGTGCTGATTATAAGCTGTACGTCGTGCTGATTATAAATATATGGTGCTGGACTGTGTTCCTAATTTGGGGACAACGGAAATGGAGAGGGAGGATAGGGGGGCCACTGCCACTGCCACTGCCATGATTGATGGTTCATGAACTTCTTCAGAGAGACAGAGAGTGCTGACACTTTGTTTCTGTCTTTCTTTATTTTATTTTGTGTTTGTTTTGAAATAACAACTAAACCATTTACATCTCTTTCAATTATTCTTTCCTGTGCATATACACGATTTATGATATTTTATTGAAATCTTCTTCATTACAACAAAATTCTACTACCGAAATTGTGTTTATATAATTTTCAGTGGCTTTTGATATAAATATCATTAAATTTAATATCAATATAATACAAATATAAGTGTTTTCCTTTTTTTATATTCATGTTCATAATTTAATTGATTTTGTTTTTTAATTTTTTTCTTTATTATTGAGGTTTTTTAATTTTTTTAATGTAATTTGGGTTACCTCAAATTATGTTTTTTAACTTTTTTTTTGTTAGTATATTTTTGTCATTGAAAGATTTTTTTGTCCTGTCCGCAGAGAAATGTGGGTTACAATTCTAATGTAAATTATTTCACATGTGTTAACCACTATCATAAAATCTATTTTAGCATGGTAGGTCAACTTAACAAATTACAATCAGACTTGAGTCACATTCAAATAGTAAAAAAAAAGGTTCTCAAATTAAAAAAATAGTATAAGATTGTGCACCAAATAAATAGTTTTCTCATATGAGATTTTTTACACTAATTTATTATGATGAGATTTTGTGAGGCAAATATACCAAGATATATATTATTTCTCAATTATATAAATTTATACAAAGATCAATCAATCATAACCTTCTATTCCTATTCTCTAGTATATTTTTTTATCATTTAATTTTATTAAAATTGATAGTTATTTATGTAATCATAAGTCATTTTAACATAAATTGATGAAAACTCCTTTTTAACATATATATAAATAAATTGATATTCACAAGTTTTTTATTTTTTTGTTAGTATAATATATATACACACATTAATAAAAAAATATAAAAAACTCACCGTATACCAATATATTTATATCTTGATGTAAGAACTTATGTTGTTTACATCAATGGTGGGATGTTACTTCTCAAATATCTGCACTCTGTTGTTAATATAATTAATATGCATTATCAACCAATTATCATCACTTCTACTTTAATGATTGATATCATGTAGCTCATTAATAAAATCAATATAATTCAAGATATCTTGATACAATTCTTATCACACTATTAAAGTTATACAACTCAATAATTAAAAATAATGTATAATTGATTTGGATGTAAACTGAAGATGCAAGTCACATCCTTTATGTAGGATGCCCATATAACTAATTAAAATATAAAATTTATATATTACAAAATAATTTAATTTAAAAAAAATATAAAAATAAATAAAATAAATGTCTTAACTTAGATGAAGTAAGGCTCCTATGGATGTAACTTGTTGTATTAAAATGTATGGATGTAACTTGTTGTATTAAAATGATTGCACGAGGGTTGGATTTTCAAGAAATCTTTTAAGCCCACACTATCTAATATGACTATCCACATATCTATTACAACTTTACAAGCAATGTATTTTATGTGTTAATGAAAATTTCATTAAGAATTTATATTATTAAGCCCTTGCTAAGAATAATGTCCCTATATTTATATCTCCTATCTATCCCCTCAAACCTTTCGACAACTAATATGCTAATGTTACAACCATAACTATATGTAAATTATTAATGAATATTTTTTAATGTATTGCTATCATTTAATAATATTGGATAAATAAAAATATTTGAAATAATTATATTTGTAAAAATAGTGAATAACTCCTAATTTATTTTGAGCTAGCCATGAATCCATGGTATGGTTGGCAATAAAGATAGACAAGCACTACCAAACCTTAACTATATCCTAGAATTCACTCAAAATCCTCTAGGAGTAGTAAAAAACATGACTCACAATATAATATCAATCCAATATATGAATAATATGTTACTAACAAATGTGCATCAAGTATACTCTAGCATATCTAATCAACATCTCATCCATTGTATCATTTGGAGGTGGGCCTATAAAATTCTCTTTCAGCCATTTAAGCTTGTTGTGTTTTTTTTTTTAATAGTGACATCATTAGATATGAGTTATGATAGATTTCAATATACCTCATATACTTTTTTAGTAGTCATATGAGCATCATTTATGAGTAATCCAAGTAATAGAGTAATATCATGAGATGTAGGTGTTGTTTTCTCAACATATATTTAGAATATGCAGGTCTCACACTTTCATTTCTTAACCAACATGTTAAGTAATCCATGATCAATCTTGATATGTTGGAGGTAAGTGATCTTATAAAAATCAACATCCACAATGAAAAAATGAAAAAAAGAATACGAGGATGTTAGTCATCAATTTATGATGATGATAATTTTTTATTGTCTAAAAAACAATAAAATTATATAAATATGAGTTATATATAACATTCATAAGTAGACTTACACATGCAACCTATTGTGCATGGTCCAAAGTTAGTCTTACAAGTGTAAAACTGAACTAAATCGAACTATCCATGAGACTTATAACAAAACTACTTTTTAGATAGTTTTTTTGATGACTGACTCCATTAGTAGAACCTATAACACCACCTTTTCTTACGTACCATAACTTATAATGTATCTATATGATATATTTGTTCAATAATAAGTTATTAGCATTCCAACAAAAAAAAATATAAAACAATAATGATAATGTAAAACAATAATAAAAAAATATAAATATAAATCAAAGAAAAATATTAACACATGTTTTCCTATCCCCCAAGTTAGTTCAACTTCTAGCTATTCTTCTATTTGTCAAACCTTCTCATTTAGAGTAATATACTAGGTTTCAAAATTTTATTTTGATGATTCATAACATATAACAATCAAGATTGTCTTCAAATTCTAATATTTAAACCTAGTTTTGAAGTTACTTTTAAAATGATATGAATAATAATGAAATCTAACCGGCATGAGCTATATATCTACCATGAAATTTTTAATTACAATATGTCTATAAGATAATATACGTAGCCTGGTATGACTAACTACAACATATTGATAAATGCAATCTAAGAACCATATCTAAATCTAATTTGTCCAGTTTTCGATTAAAGAAAAACTTAGAGAAAATATCTTATTATTAGCATCAAACCAATTAGAACAAAAAACTTTCCATTAAGTTTCTCATATAAGTAAGTATCATTAATATTTATCAATGAACAATAAAGCCTCAATGTCTTAATCATAAATTTAAATAAAAAAATCCCTTAAATATTATGCTACCCATACTTTTAATATTAGACATTAAACTTATATTATTTTTGTGTTCTTGCTTTAATGGCTACAATGTTCACATATATGTCAACACTGATAACTAAAAACAAAAATTGTAATAAACTCTAAATCAAGTTGACAATGGTCTTACATGACCAATAAATTGATACACACACACACACACACATACATATGTATGTATGTATGTATGTATGTATCAGCTTTGAGATCTCAAATAAATTAGAATTCTTAAGATGCCTCTCATATGTAAATACCATTGAGATTCTAGAGTATATATGCATTATAATTGCACATAAATTATGATTCAACATTGTATAGTGCATTATATATCACACTTCACTATGTTAATTAATTTAAACTTATTTTGAAAGGTTTGTCCAACCTTTAACTCAATACTTATGCTAAATTCTATAACTCAAAGCCTAATCATTACATATTATCTCATCAATCCTATTAGCTTTTTAAATTCAAGAATAATAATTCTTGTGAATTGGTTTATTGGTTAATCAAACTCTTTTTCAGGTAGCCAAACTAAACTTAGAGTAACATTACCTTGAACCTCCTCATCACTTTGTTTAAAGTTATTATTAATTTATACACTGTCAAACATTCTTGAATCTTTTATTTTTATAATTTCAATAATCAATTTTATGTTTACTACATCACTTAGTATCCTAAATAATATTCTATTTTTATAATTTCAAGAATCATTATTAGGTTTACTACACCACTAACTATCCTAAATAGACTAAAAAACTATGATTCTTGTATAGTCATTTAAGTATAATTTGGATCTAAATATACTTGATATTAAAGAAGGATTATACATGTTGAGATATACTATTTAAGAAGAGTTCTAAATCTTTTAATCTATATTCATTGGCCAACCCAACTATAAACTTCAAATTAACATCACAAAAATGGCATAGCAATGTATTGGATATTTTGTAACTTGTATTCTTCAATTAATATCAACTTTGATTTCATTATAATTTAGTAATATTAACTTTAATTTCATTATAATTCCAACAAATATCTTCATATATGACTTCTTTTAATTCTACTAGTAAAATGTTTAATATATCACTAAAAATGATAATACTTCTTCTAATATAAATGACAAGTATCAACAATTACACCACCATAATAATATGTTATATTAGATGATAAATTCTGTAAAATCACAAAATCCAATGTTGTCATATAACAATCTAAAACAATAATTTGCATATCTATTTTATAACAATTTAAACCATACTAATCTCTATTACTAACAAATTCTCTCCATTTTTTTAAATACATAATTTTTTTTTTTCTAATAATTCTCATAAATTCTCCTAAAATTTATCAATTGCAAAAAAAAATTACACAATTCACATAACACCTAATATACAAAATAACTAAATTTGACAAAATTCATTAATTATAAAAAATAAATTCTCCCAAAATTAAAACTTATTAATTCTCACAAACTCTCAACAAACCTTATGAATTGTAAAATAGTATACCATTTCATAATTCATATAAACCCTAACATAAAGAAATTATAAAACTTGACAAAATTCATTAATTAACACAAATTCTCACAAATTCTCTAAAAATTTATCAATTACATGTTTCTCATTAAAATATATAATTTGAGAAAATTCATCAATCACCCCAATTCTTTCTAAATTAAACAATTGACACTAATTCTATAAACCTTAATTCCTCTATTTTATATCTAGCTTATGTAATTTATCCACCTGATTAATATAAATCATACCTTATTAATATAATTCATACCTAATTGATCTAAATTCAACTAAATCCTAGCATAATAAATTAAATAAACTCTAACATAATCATCAAAGCCCTAATTTATCCAATTTATACCTAATTAATATAATTTACTTATAACTGATCTAAACTCAACGAAACCTAACATACTCACCAAAACCCTCTTCCATCAAATTTATACTTTATTAATATAATTTACTAACATACTCACCAAAACCCTCTTCCATCAAGTTTATACTCAATTAATATAATTTATTAACTCAATTGATGTAATTTTTACCTAATCGATCTAAATTCAACTAAACCCTTACATAACTAAATAAACTTGAACCCTAACATAATCATCAAAGCACTACAAATTTTACGAAATTAAGAGTGAGAGGTGGAGTGTTCTTTGCACAGCGTGTGCACAACGAGGCAAGTTTCACCTTTCTGGTTTGATCTCAGAAGCAGACCGTGCGAGAAGTGCTGCATTAGCAGTTGCCTTCATTACATGTTGGGTAACTTATTCCTCAGTTCCTTGGTTTTGAACGCAATCATAAGTTCGTCCTTCGTGTTTGAAAAACCCGTAGGTTAATCTGCTCGTTAGAACTTTTTGATTTTTCTCCGACGATCTAAATTATCAAGGTGTACGATATTGGGATTTAGATAAAAACCGAAAAATATTCTAAATGAAAATCAAGAACGAAGCTCGTAAAATATTGGGATTTAGATAAAAACCATGAATGAAAGAAGCTTCCTATGGTTCACTAGTTGTGAAACCCTTGGCAGTATCATTATAGGCAAGGGCTTCCTGTCATTAAGGGGTCCCAGCTAGCAACACCTTTGAACTTGTTCAAGAAAGACAGGAGTATGTTCTGACGTTTCTGAAGAGACTGGCGTTCATCCTGTAGCACGTCAATGGCACCAGGGGAACGAACAAGTCCATGAATTTCTCTTCATTGACAGCAAACAAATCTAGCCCCAAGTTCCGACAGTGTCAATTAGAAACAAAATGAAAAAGAATTACTGTAGTCAACTCATCCAAGGCAAAGACAGTGATAAGAGTACAGAGCACATAAAAAGCACCATGTCACTTAGTGGAAACAATTTAAACCCATATTTATACAGCTTTTCTACATTTTACTTCCATTGGCATGCATCTTAAGTCATTGGTAAAATGCACGTAATTTCCTGATTCCTAGCACATGCTTTTATAGCAAACCTGCCGCATGAGTCAGGTATGTCCTCGCGTATTAGCTTTTGCTCTGCTAGTTATTGGCAAGCATTGAAGAAATAGGACAGTAAGAAACCAATTCCTTCAACATTAAATTGATATTTAAGATTTGATATTCTTTGTTTTTTATAACTAATTTTTTTACTAGGGAAAGTTTTTTAAATTATTTTTTTCTTCTTAAATTTTTAGTTTTTTATTTTAATTTAAATCTAAAATTTTATGGATTATAAATTTAAGAAATTAACACAAGTATAAAAGATCTTACATAGTTTACTTGTATTTTTTTTACTTTATTTACTAATATTATATTTTTTTATTTGTGTTATTAAATTAGTTAAATTTATTAAATCCAACTGAGTCAATGTAAGTCTGATTTAAAAAAAAAAAAACACTTGCATCATTTTTTTTTTATGTTGAAAAAAAAAGAGAATTGGTTCGCAGCGTGAGCACCAATCTAGTAGCACTATCAAAGCAGATAGATTGAAGGAGGCCATAACAAAAAATACCAGTTTAATTTAACATGTATGCTTATGCCTAAGTAATTTGGTTTCAGAAACACGAAATAAACTCACCAGGGAGTTTGGAATCCAGTGTTCAAAGTTGATGCCACGCTTAGTTCCACAAGAGCTTAACCTATCCGTGTAAAATGCTGTGCAGCAGACGAGCAGATTTCCAACAATGCTGACCCTGGTAATGAACCGCTATCCCTATTTTCAAACAAAAGACTGCCACCATTTCGAACTCTTAAATTTTAAGTGTTCTCTGTATGTCCTTCCATTCTTGACACTCTCTTACTGGTCCACTTTCATTGCAGTTCACGTTCTCCTTCCTAACACCAGCATACATCACATCACATGGCTGGTCTTGAGATGGGGTCTCAGGCACTGTCATTTGGCTCTCTTTAATTAAGAGCTTCTCTATCTTCTGCAAATTTTCCTGTAGTAATTTGCTCTACATGTTTTCATTACGCGATGGTACCCCCACCATCTGACAACTCGTGATGGAATGGACGAGCAGAAACTTGATTGGATTTAAAATAAGATGTTGCACTCAAGCCAAAGCCTCCCGAAAGTCATTCTCGTAACAAACCTCAGAATATGGGCTTATAGCTGAATCAAGGGTGGTGCCGAACTGGTTGCTTGCACTGTTTGGCATGATCATTTACGAACCTATTATAAGCATGCCTCGATGCAGCATGAAAACCAGCATAAAAATCCATTTTTCAATTAGATTTAATTGTATTTTCTTAAAATTAATATTTTTTTTATCAGTATCTTCATCTATAAAATATAATTAAAATTCTTAATTTAATAAAAAAATCTAGAAACATACTAAATATTACCAATGTCTTTTATGTCAAAAAATTAAAAATTTTACTTTTAATTTTTTCTCAATAATACCACATGTAATGAATAGTGCAATTTTAAGATGCAAAGTTTCAATGTTTTTTTAAATATACTAAAAAATTTTCGTTGATGATATCATCTGTATTGAACATAATAAACAATGATTAGGAGAAGGAAACAATTTCAATATTTTCTATAATATACTGATGAAAAGAGAGCAATTTTAAAACTCTCTAGAATATATTAATGGGCTTAATTTGTTGGTGATACCTTCTGTATTGAACACAATGAATAGTATAATTGAGAGGTAAAAATCTCTAATGCTTTTTAGAATATACTAATAAACTTAATTCATCGGTGTATCTATTGGTATTTTACAGTCCATCGGTATTTCTATTTGTGTATAACAATTTCTATTATGAGATTAAATTTGTATTTCTTATCTATTCATCCTACAAATACTTAAAATCACAAAAGTACTGATGTGAACCTCTTAATCACATGGTCACATAACCCACACGCAAAGACATCAATTTTTGGAAAGCCAAGTAAATCAGTTTTGATAGGAGTGTGACACAAAAATAACTTGTATCTAGGTATCAGCACTATTAAAAATGAAAAAACTCCCAACCAATGAATATTAATTCGCGAACGAGAAGTATAAGGATAACGCCACAAAGATAGTTGTTCTTTGATAAGTTGTTCTTCAATTCTTTAAAGAACTATGGAAGAGAGATTATCTCACCAACACATACAAACACAAAGTGCGGCAAACAAGGAGTTTTATTAATCTGAATTGTCTTATTCTGAAGACTCAAATAAAAAAAGAAATAAAAATATAAAAAATAATGAAACAACACCAAAATATATTGGATATGATGAAAATAAACAGCAAAAAATGAAAAAAACAGAAAGAAAGTGAATTTTAGAAGTTGACGCAAAACAAACTTGTTTATGACGTGTTGAGTGTGAATCTGAAACCTAAAGTAAATGATGTTTAATTGAGCTAAAATTTTAGATATAGTGCTATAACAACCCATATAGACAGAATATAAATTTTGATCAATGTATGATAAGGTTTGATATACTAACATAAACACGTTATGAATTAGACCTAATTAGACCCGAATTTGAAACCCAAAGCAAACGATATCCAATTGATCCCAAAATCAATATGTGGTGCGATTAGGATTCCAATAATTAGATTCTCAAATTTGAGCTAATTTTGAGTTGATTTGATCTAATTATTTCTTGTTTAGTTTTATACGATAGAAACCAATAAACATCTTTTTGAATGATTTTTTTTACTTTTCTCTTTTCTTTTCTTTTCTTTTTTTATGCTATAGATATATTTTGAACTATAACATAATGAAATAACAATTTTATTTCTTTTATATGCTGCAAAATCAAGGAGAAGAAGAAATTGGACACTAAGGTAACTTTTTTTTGCAGAACAAAAAGAAATGAAAATTTCAGAAGGATATAACCTGATTAACGGAGCCATGCTCTGATACCAAATAATGTGAACCTCATAATCACATGGTTATGTAATTTTCAGATCAATAAAGTTCTTTACTGCATTAATTATGTGTTGGTGGGATAATATCCCTTTCTTGGTTCTCTAAAGAACTAAAAATGACTTATCGAAGAACAAATGTCTTCGTGGTGTCATCCTTATACTTCTTGTTCATGAATCAATATTCTTTACGTGGGGGTTTCCACTTTTAATAGTGTTGGTGCTTGGGTACAAGTTATCTTTATGTCACACTCCTATTAAACCTGATTTACCTATTAAACCTGATTTACTTGGCACAAGTTATCATTTGCATAGTTGGAGATGTACTACTAGAAAATTGAAAAAAAAAAGAAAAAAGAAATGCGGATGGAAAATATTTCATCATGGTTTACTCAAAGTTGTGATAAAAGAATTTTATTAGTAATTTCCAAAGAAAACAATGATGGAATAAAAAAATAATAATAAAAATCCTTTCAGCAATTATGCTAGTTCATGCTTAGTGTACCTCTTGGATAGGAAAGGCTAGGTACATCGATAACCCATTTATAAGGAACGAGGTCTTCAAAAATAGATACCTATAAAACACATGAGATCACGAAAATTACTATATTATATTTCTTTATCATAATTACTATATTTTACAACTATATAAATAAAATCAATACCATTATTGCTTTTTTCTTTTTATTTTAATATCTCTTTGTTAGCTATTAGTAAACTAAATGGGCATGAAAAATAATTAAGTGGGAAAATATTGAAATTATAAATAGAATTTTTGTAATTTTCCATTAATAGACACGAGAATTATTTGTGTAAGAAAAATATTGAAACCTATCACTAATTGATAGAAGAAATATTCTAGTTGAAAATGAGTTTGAGAAATGCTTAAGATGATGATGGTGATAGTAGTGTTTGAAAAAAAAGCCAGATGCACGTGAAGTATACAAGAAACAATGAAATGTTTGTACAAGCTAGAAATGGACTGGAAGTATATTGAGGTTAAAAAGTTATATGGATGAGTCTTAATAGACATAATAGATATTAAAATTGAAAGTGATATTGATAAGCAAATAATAATATAAATGAATAATGAGATGAAATAATTAATAAAATAAATGCTTGGGAAGACAGAGAAAGCATACAATGTTAATTAAGAAATAAAATATGGCATGAATTAAGGTGAAATGTGTTATAAATAAAATATGATATAGAAAAAGAAAATATGATATGGAAATATTAAAATGAATTCAATAAACATTAAAGAAGTGAGTAGAAAAATGTATTGAGATGAGTTATGGAATATATGAAAAATTAAGGCATAGTTTATATGTGTGATGACATAGTTAATAATGAAAAAGAAGAGTTTACCAATAGTTAACAAAGAGAGTTTCAATGCAATCGCAAAATAGATTTAATTATCTAAATAGTGGTATATAACTTTACATAAATTAGAAGCCCAATAGATAACTTTAAATTTTAGTGAAATAGGATATTACATAGATCAAATACCAAAATATACCTAGTAAAATTACCCACAAAAGAAGAGAATCAAGGTTTTCATACAATATGAGAAGGTTTTCCTCAATTACTAAGTTTACTAAGTTTGCTTTAGTTACTTTTAGATGAGTTTTTTATTACTAAGTTTCATAGTTTGCTTTTACATTTCTTGTCACCTTGGTCCCTATCTTAATGCAAACCAAGTAATCAGATAAATAACCATGTTTTCCTTAATTTTTGATTGAGTTCATTACCACCTTAGTCATCTCATACATAGATGATTAAGTTCTATAACCACACCTTAGCTCCTGTTTTTACAGAAAATTAAGTCAATTTCTTCATCAAATCTCCTTAGTTGCTGTGTGATTAGTACTTAAAAGTGCATTTTTATCATGGTTTTATATCATCATTTTGCACTTGAAGTATCAATAACTCCTTAACTAAAATATGTTTTATAATAATGTATCTAATAATATAAGATACCTATAATTTATGGTAAATTTCTATTTTTAATGCAAGCCTATCACATAAATGAAAGGATTAATTGATGACTTGAAGAACTTAAATTGCAAGGATAAAGAGATGGTCAAACTTAGAGAAGAGATGTCAGTGCAATCCAAACCTGAACACTGTTCGGTAATTGGGTCATATCTGGAGCTACAGATCTCAGATTTAGGTCCAATTTATATGGATGGAAAGGTAAGACATATGCCTACAACTTTTATATGGAGCCCAAGATCTAGAAAGGCCATTATCAAGTCCAAATTGTAGCAACAACAAAGAAGCCCGAATCTGTCTTCCAGCCCGAGCACTGTTCGGTATTTTGGCCATATCTGGAGTTCTAGAAGTCCAAATGAGCTGAATGTTTTACACAAGAAAGCTGAGACAATTGCCTACAACTTTCATGTTTATAACTGGCTCCAATTTTGAAGTTATCAATGACGTTTTGGGCAGACAAGAGAAGATAAGGATTGTCACCAAGTCAAAAGTTGGCCACCCACTTATCAATTAGTCATCAAATCAATAGTTTCCAATTTTGGCCTATAAAAAGAGGCATTTGCCATGCATTTAGGCATCTTGGTGTTCAGATCAAGATCATGCTCTTCCTTTCTCTCTTTGTATTTTTTGTAATGTTTATGCTTTACTTTCATTAATATCAAGTTTATGCCTTTCATTTCCTTTCCTTTACTTAGTTAGCTTTTATGTTCTTATTTTGTTTATCTATTTTGCTTTCTTTCATTATATCTAGCTAAGTTAATTATGTCAAGGTGAAAAGGTTACACTAATGGTGTAAGAATAAGTATAGTGTAAACTTAATATGGACTTTAATGTTTGATACTAATATGTTCTATATTTGTTATCTTGTTCACTCTTTAATACTTTGCTTGTTAAATGACTAATCTTGATTTATGTTGTATAACACTTGGTACAACAAATGCTTGGCACTTTCATAGCCCATAATGTATGGTATAACCGACATCTGAGCTATGAAAGGAACTTGATTTATTGTTAACATAAGTTATAATCATGAATGCTTGACGAGATTTACAAGTATTAGCATTAATTGAATAAGATGACTAATGTAATCATGTTAACAATATATAATCTGATTGGAACCTCCTTTGTGTGTGGTTTCCAATTCAATAATAAGAGTTTATATTATACTTGTTTGATATACCATTAGTGGAACCTCTAACCTTGACATTTGTTATTATTATTGTTTAAATCCTTACATTAATTTTTCATCTCCAAGTTCTCATCATCATCTTCTTCTTCTCTTTCTTTATTATTATTACTACTACTACTACTACTACTACTACTACTACTACTACTACTACTAGTATTATTATTATTATTATTATTATTATTATTATTATTATTATTATTATAGTTGTTGTTATTATTGCTATTATTGTTGTTTATAATTGTTGTCTATAATTTGTACAATTAACCTCCCTATGGTTCGACCTCGGTCTTACCAGGTTATTTATTACTTCGACACTCCTACACTTGGGAGAAGACATCAACCTTTTAGTCGTGTCACTGTGTTTATGAATAACTAAGTCATTTGACCATATCACTTTATCTCTGCCTCTGTGAATGACTAAGTCAAACATTATTCACCTTGGCTTTCAACCACTTTGGAAACAAGTCAAAATCAAGATATTTATATTTCCATAGTTTCTAACCATTTAGACAACTAAGTCATACACATTATCTTTTATACTAATTAAATTTATTCATCGAATAATTTTCATTCTTCACCATATATTCTCATAATTCTCTTATATTCATGACACAATTCTGTTTTACTACTTATCAAACATACATAACAAAGACAACCCATTCACATGTAAAAATAAGAAAGAACAACCATAATAATTCAACATAGTTAAGGAATGAAACACCTATTTATAACTTCAGGTGTTCGAGCTTGCTTTGTTGAAGTTCTAGCCATGAATGTTCCTTTTTTAATTAAAAGGAAGGTATGCTGGTTAGTATATCATATCCATAATTGTAAACTATATATCATTTCATTGTCACACTATATATTTTAACATTACATGTTCCAATAATTCTCATCTCAATATTAATTTCATGTATACTAATTAATTCTTCCGTTAACATTTCTTATCAAATATACATATTTTCCTAACTTAATTTCCTTTAAAATGTATTGTCTTATTATTGATATTAAATACCTTTAATTCTAATTGATTTACACTTTCAAACTTCAATTATTTCTTTTCATATCTCCTTAACTTTATATATATATATATATATATATATATATATATATATTAATTTACTAAGCGTGACAAAATAACTATGACATATGATCATTCAACTAAATCCTCACACCGTTCCTTATATCTTCATAATTAACTAACTTATTCATGAACATATAATTTAATACTCTTTCCAATATTTCACATTGAAATACATTAAATTCTCTACCTATACATATTAACATCATTGACATTAACCATTTATTTACTTAACTTTTTCCACATATCATTATATCTTTATATACAATTTATCATTTATTCGTCAACACACCAAAATCACACATAATTATACAATCTATATTACATTCCATGTTCTTCATTTCTATTTCTAACATGATCGATTAATGTTGTCTCTGTAACATCATTTTCAACCTATCCTATCATAAATGTATCAATTTCAAAAATTTCATATTTTTTTTCCAAAGTCCCACCTAAGAACCATAATTCAAAAATCTAGTGATGTTTTTCCTCCTTTTCAATTTTTCTTCGTTTCCATGATTTACAACTCATTTTTCTCCTTTATCTCTCACTTAGTTTCTTCTTAAATCCTTGCTTAAGGGGGTGATTTGTGTTTTACACCTTTTAGATCCTTAATTCTATACAATTTCTATTCTTTCTCTCAGTATATTTTTTCGGTTTTGTTTTAAGTGCTCTACTCTCCTCTTTTTTTCTCTTTTTTATTTATTTATTTGTTATTTCTTGTTTTGGTGTTAAAATAAGGAGAATAAATTGCTAGAACTTTGTCAACTTATCAAAATATTTAATATTCGACTGTTAACAATTTTAAAATATCTTTCCAAATTCAAATATTTCTAACTTATAATCAAATGTAGGACTATATGTTATGAGATTCCTCGAAACATTTTAGCCTGATTTAATGGTCAAATTGAGCGTTATACTCAGTAGTGTAAAACTAGTTAATAAGTGATTTTGTTTTCCACCAAAAAACCAACTTTTCTCATTATTATTATTATTATTATTATTATTATTATTATTATTATTATTATTATTTAACTATTCATTATAATCACTTATTTTTCAGGGTTATACGTTCTAAGTATGGGCTCACCCTCCACAAGTTCCCCGTAGTCTCTTATAATTTTTTTTAAGTATGAGCTTCTTCTCTATAAGTTTCCCCTAACCTCTTAGAATTTTTTTCTAAGTATAAAGTCCTTTATATATCACCTAACCCTCCAAGAAATATTTGTAAAAATAGATTCTTTCATAGTCCCCCTTTATATACTTTGAAATTTCTTCAAACATAGTGCACACCACTACACACTGAAACAAGCCTACTCTTAATTTGGGTTTTTTAGTAAATAATCTTAGAGTTTTCATCCCTCATCATAATAAAGATAGTTCAATGAATTTGTAAAGGTAACCGAGTATTTTTACAAATATTTTCAAATTAATATCATAAAGACTTGGTAGGCTATTGATAAACCTAATCTTAATAGGCTTAAAAACTTTCACCAAATGAAACAAGCCCAAACTATTGCTTGAATTAATTAAATTGATTTATAGTGTCTAGACCTAATTAAATTTGGGTGTTAGGTGTATGCCCACCACCAATTAAATCTAGGTATTAGTTTTAGGTGTTGTGAGCATGCCTAACACCCACTAAGTTAATTCACAGAACTTGAACCCAAATATTTTTTTGATATTAGATGCACATCTAGTGGCTTGCTAGACTCCAACTCCCCTCACAAGCTCGAGCACACACCTTGAACCCAACACTCCTTGGAGACTTTTCTAGGACCTTGTATGAGTCTTTCTGTAACTTTTTTAGACCCTTGTATATGTCCCTAAATATCTTATACTAATATAATATGTATTATTTTGAGTAAAACATAACTCAAAATATCATAAGGGTGAAATGACTTTAATTCCTCCTCTTCACAAAAGAAACAAGACTTGTGAGCTATAAATATCCCATGAATTCTTTAAACTTTAAGTTCATAATCTATTCATTCTTAATATTTTTAGCATATATATTTTCATAGTTTATCTCTCTAAAATATTATTACACTTTATCTCTTTACAAAGTTACTTATATCAATCAAAGGGGAAATTTTACTAGTACTAACTATCAACCATATTAGTTTACTAGACACCAATAGCTACCAGCTACCAACCACCTAAGCTTTCTGATTAGTACTTAACAGTGCATTATTATCATGGTTTTATATCATCATTTTGCACTTGAAGTATCACTAACTCCTTAACTAAAGCATGTTTTATAATAATATATCTAATAACATAAAATACCTTTAAATTATGGTAAATATTCATTTTAAATGCAGGCCTATCACATAAATGAAAGGATTGATTGATGACTTTAAGAACTTAAATTGCAAGGATAAAGAGATGACCAAACATAGAAAAGAGATGTCGGTGCAATCCAAACTGGAACACTGTTTGGTAATTGGGTCATATCTGGAGCTATAGATCTCAGATTTAGGTCCAATTTATATGGATGGAAAGGTAAGACATAGGCCTACAACGTTCCTATGGAGCCCAAGATCTAAAAAGGCTATTTTCAAGTCCAAATTGTAACAACAACAAAGAAGCCCGAATCTATCTTGCAGCCTGAGCACTATTCGGTATTTTGGCCATATCTGGAGTTCTAGAAGTCCAAATGAGCTGCATTGTTTACATAGGAAAGGTGAGACAATTTCCTACAACTTTCATGTTTTAACTGGCTCCAATTTTGACGTTATCAATGATGTTTTGGGCAAACAAGAGAAGATAAGGATTGTCACCAAGTCAAAAGTTGGCCACCCACTTATCAATTAGTCATCAAATCAATAGTTCTCAATTTTGGCCTATAAAAGGAGGCATTTGCCATGCATTTAGGCATCTTGGTGTTCAGATCAAGATCATGCTCTTCCTTTCTCTCTTTGTATTTTTTGTAATGTTTATGCTTTGCTTTCATTAATATCAAGTTTATGCCTTTCATTTCCTTTCCTTTACTTAGTTAACTTTTATGTTCTTATTTTGTTTATTTGTTTTCCTTTCTTTCATTATGTCTAGCTAAGTTAATTATGTCAAGGTGAAAAGGTTACACTAATGGTGTAAGAATAAGTATAGTGTAAACTTAATATGGACCTTAATGTTTGATACTAACATGTTTTATATTTGTTATCTTGTTCACTCTTTAATACTTTGCTTGTTAAATGACTAATCTTGATTTATGTTGTATAACACTTGGTACAATAAATGCTTGGCACTTTCATAGCCCATATTATATGGTATAACCGACACCTGAGCTATGAAAGGAACTTGATTTGTTGTTAACATAAGTTATAATCATGAATGCTTGACGAGATTTACAAGTATTAGCATTAATCGAATAAGATGACTAATGTAATCATATTAACAATCTATAATCTGATTGAAACTTCCTTTATATGTGGTTTCCAATTGAATAATAAGAGTTTATATTATACTTGTTTGACATACCATTAGTGGAATCTCTAACCTTGACATTTGTTATTATCATTGTTTAATCGTTACATTAATATTCCATCTCAATGTTCTTATTTTCTTCTTCTTCTTCTTCTTCTTCTCCTTCTTTTTCTTTATTATTATTATTATTGTTATTACTATTATTATTAGTACTACTACTACTACTACTACTACTACTACTACTAGTATTATTATTATTATTATTATTATTATTATTATTATTATTATTATTATTATTCTTGTTGTTGCTGCTATTATTATTGTTATTATTGTTATTACTATTATTGTTGTTTATAATTGTTGTTTATAATTTATACAATTCATCTCCCTGTAGTTCGACCCCGGTCTTGCCGGGTTATTTATTACTTCGACACTCCTGCACTTGGGAGAAGACATCAATTGTTTGGTCGTGTCACTTTCTGATTAGTACTTAAAAGTGCATTTTTATCATGGTTTTATATCATCATTTTGCACTTGAAGTATCAATAACTCCTTAACTAAAATATGTTTTATAATAATGTATCTAATAATATAAGATACCTATAATTTATGGTAAATGTCTATTTTTAATGCAGGTCTATCACATAAATGAAAGGATTGATTGATGACTTGAAGAACTTAAATTGCATGGATAAAGAGATGGTCAAACTTAGAGAAGAGATGTCGGTGCAATCCAAACCGGAACACTGTTCGGTAATTGGGTCATATCTGGAGCTACAGATCTCAGATTTAGGTCCAATTTATATGGATGGAAAGGTAAGACATAGGCCTATAACTTTCATATGGAGCCCAAGATCTAAAAAGGCCATTATCAAGTCCAAATTGTAGCAACAATAAAGAAGCTCGAATCTGTCTTCTAGCCCGAGCACTGTTCGGTATTTTGGCCATATCTGGAGTTCTAGAAGTCCAAATGAGCTGCATTGTTTACATAGGAAAGGTGAGACAATTTCCTACAACTTTCATGTTTTAACTGGCTCCAATTTTGACGTTATCAATGACGTTTTGGGCAAACAAGAGAAGATAAGGATTGTCACCAAGTCAAAAGTTGGCCACCCACTTATCAATTAGTCATCAAATCAATAGTTCTCAATTTTGGCCTATAAAAGGAGGCATTTGCCATGCATTTAGGCATCTTGGTGTTCAGATCAAGATCATGCTCTTCCTTTCTCTCTTTGTATTTTTTGTAATGTTTATGCTTTGCTTTCATTAATATCAAGTTTATGCCTTTCATTTCCTTTCCTTTACTTAGTTAACTTTTATGTTCTTATTTTGTTTATTTGTTTTCCTTTCTTTCATTATGTCTAGCTAAGTTAATTATGTCAAGGTGAAAAGGTTACACTAATGGTGTAAGAATAAGTATAGTGTAAACTTAATATGGACCTTAATGTTTGATACTAACATGTTTTATATTTGTTATCTTGTTCACTCTTTAATACTTTGCTTGTTAAATGACTAATCTTGATTTATGTTGTATAACACTTGGTACAACAAATGCTTGGCACTTTCATAGCCCATAATGTATGGTATAACTGACACCTGAGCTATGAAAGGAACTTGATTTGTTGTTAACATAAGTTATAATCATGAATGCTTGACGAGATTTACAAGTATTAACATTAATTGAATAAGATGACTAATGTAATCATGTTAACAATATATAATCTGATTGGAACCTCCTTTGTGTGTGGTTTCCAATTCAATAATAAGAGTTTATACTATAGTTGTTTGATATACCATTAGTGGAACCTCTAACCTTGACATTTGTTATTATTATTGTTTAATCCTTACATTAATATTTCATCTCTAAGTTCTCATCATCATCATCTTCTTCTTCTTCTCTTTCTTTATTATTATTATTATTATTATTATTATTATTATTATTATTATTATTATTATTACTACTACTACTACTACTACTAGTATTATTATTATTATTATTATTATTATTATTATTATTATTATTGTTATCGTTATTACTATTATTGTTGTTTTATAATTGTTGTTTATAATTTGTATAATTAACCTCCCTGTGGTTCGACCCCGGTCTTGCCGGGTTATTTATTACTTCGACACTCCTGCACTTGGGAGAAGACATCAATCTTTTCGTCGTGTCAAGTTTTTGGCGCCGTTGCCAGGGAGGTAAGTTCTTGTATAAATTATAATATTTATTTTATTTTCTCTTTTCACTTTTCTTGTATATAACTTTATTTCTTTTCTCTTGTTTCTTCTTCTTTTGTTTTCTGTTTTCTTTTATTTTATTCCTACACGTGCATGAGAGTGTGGTCACGTACATCAAGTGGTAGACTTTGTAGGATATCCTCATCATTTTCAGAAAATATGGCCGAAGAAGATAATCAATCACTTTATAATGAGAATAATGAGAATAACCGTGCTAGAACACTTAGAGACCACATGAATCCCACAAGAACAAGTGCACCATCATGCATAGTTTTTCCTCCTGATGCATCTCATTTTAATTTTAAACCAGGTATTATTCAACTTTTACCTTCTTTTCATGGTTTAGAATTGGAAAATCCATACTTGCATTTAAGGGAATTTGAGGAGGTGTGCAACACATATAATAACTTAAATTGTAGCATGAACACCATCAGATTAAAGCTTTTTCATTTTTCATTAAAAGATAAAGCTAAAACATGGCTACAAAATTTAAGACCAGGATCCATTCGTGCTTGGGATGAAATGCAACAACAGTTTTTAAAGAAGTTTTTCCCATCTCATAGAACAAACTCTTTCAAGAGACAAATCACCACTTTCACTCAAAAACCAGGAGAAACATTTTACAAATGTTGGGATAGGTATCGAGACTTGCTTAGTACTTGCCCTCATCATGGTTTTGAAACATGGAGATTGGTTTCATATTTCTATGAAGGGTTAACACCTAAAGATAGGCAAATGGTTGAATTGATGTGCAATGGAACTTTTGAAGATAAAGACCCTGATGAAGCAATGGAGTACTTAGACTTGTTAGCTGAAAATGCTCAAAATTGGGACACCGCGGGTACATATGAGGCACCGAGTAAAACTCAACCTCATACATCAAGTGGAGGTATGTACAACTTTAGGGAAGACCATGACCTTCAAGCCAAATTTGCATCTTTAGCTAGAAAAGTCGAGGCACTAGAATTGAAAAAGAGTGGTCAATTAAAATCTGTTGAAAATATTATGTGTCAAATCTGTGAAACAAATGAACACTCAATCAATGATTGTCCAACCTTGCCTTCTTTTAAGGAATGTCTCCATGAACAAGCCCATGCTTTAAACAGTTTCCAAAAGGCCAACTACAACCCATACTCCCAAACATACAACCCTGGTTGGAGAAATCACCCAAATTTTAATTGGAAGAGTGAGAACAACAATGCACAAACTTCACAACCACTCTTTCAAGCACACCACAATTTCCAAAATTCTCATGGATATGCACCTCCTTATACTCCACCTCCTAGAAGAAATCTTGAGGAAACATTGCATGCATTCATTGAAAATCAAGAGACAATTAATACTCAACTTGTTCAAAACATGACAGATTTTAAAGATACTCTTGCTAAATTAACATCTGCTCTTAGTTTCCAAAAGAAAGGTAAGTTTCCATCTCAAACACAACAAAATCCCAAAGGGCAATACAATGCAAATGCAAGTAGTTCCGGAAGCCAACACATGGATCAAGTCAAATCAGTCACTACTCTGCGCAATGGTAAGGTTATTGAAAAACCCTCTCTTGAACCTTATAAGAAAGATGGTGAGTCAATCTCTGAGGGTAAGGAAGGGGATGAATCTGAAAATTGCAAAGAAACGACTGATTCACCTCCAGCACTTCCATTTCCTCAAGCCATGACCAAACAAAGGAAAGTGAATCACAACTCTGAAATTTTTGAAATTTTCAAACAGGTAAGGATCAATATACCTTTATTGGATGCTATTAAACAGGTTCCTTCCTATGCTAAATTTTTGAAAGATCTCTGCACTATGAAGAGGAAACTGAATGTGAAAAAGAAAGCCTTTCTAGCCGAACAAGTAAGTGCTATTCTTCAAAACAATAATGCTTTGAAATATAAAGACCCTGGTTGTCCTATAATTTCTTGCTTTATTGGAGACCATAAAATTGAAAAAGCCTTACTTGATCTTGGTGCTAGTGTGAATTTACTTCCATATTCAGTTTTTCAGTGTCTCAATCTAGGTGAGTTAAAACCAACTTCTATATCTCTTTTACTTGCCGATAGATCTGTAAAAGTACCTAGAGGAATAATTAAGGATGTGTTAGTACAAGTCGATAAATTCATTTATCCTATGGATTTTATTGTCTTGGATACAAAACCTGTTGAAGCATGTAATTCATTTCCTGTTATTTTAGGACGTCCGTTTCTTGCAACCTCTAACGCATTGATTAATTGTAGGAATGGACTGATGAAGCTATCATTTGGAAACATGACATTGGAGATGAATATTTTCAACATTTGCAAGCAACCTGGAGATGATAATGATTTACAAGAAGTAGATCATATTGACGAATTAGTTCATGATCAACTTGAATCTACTTTAAGTAAAAATGAATTAGATGAAACTGAAGATTTGCAAATGGTTTATTCTGAGGAAGAAATCACGAATGAAACAAGCACCGAAAATGTTGATGCGAATCTTTTGTCAACAGTGACAACAGATTCGACATCTGACATCACACCAATGGATGATTACTTTCCTAACGAATCCTTACTTTCTCTTCATCCAATGCCTTGGTATAATAAAAATATCAATTTTCTTGCTTTAGAAGATATGCCAGCTGATTGGAGTACCTAAGATAAAGAAAAGTTTTTGAACGAAGTGAAGAGCTTTTATTGTGATAACCCTAACTTATTCAAATATTATCCTGATCAAATATTTCAAAGATTCATTCCTGACAATGAGGTAAGTAGTGTCATTAAACTTTGTCATTCTAAAGCATGTGGAAGTTGTTTCTCGTCAAAAAAGACTGCTGTAAAAATCTTTCAAAATGGATTTTATTGGCCCACCATGTTCAAGGACACACATGCATTCTGCAAAACTTGTGAAAATTGTCAAAAAATTGACACTGGTCAAAACGTTTTGTTTTATGATTCTCAACTCTATGCATTCCCTAAAGAGCTAAGATTACGATGGACCAATCCTTATGGGGCCTGTGATATTGAGAATTCAATGAATGACAATGATTTTAAGGAAAATGGACATCGTTTGAAAGCTTACTTTGATAATTTTCCTAATGAAAATGAATCAGCTGGTTTAAATGATCTTGTAGATAAAGGTTGATTATTTTGTTTTTCTCACATTTTCTTTTTTATGTTTCTTTTTGAGTGATTTTTGCTAGTTTCTCTCACCCCGGTCAAATGGCGGATAACGGTACTCCGTGACTTAAGTCGGTTCTTTCAGTTTCCCACAATTACTGATATTTGTGTATATATCTGTGCAATTCTTTGAATCTCTCTTCCAATTCTCATTTGAAAATGGACACTAATCTTGAAAAATTGAAAAAATATTTTCCCGCTCTGCCTCAGAATGCGATTACAAAAATTTACCGTGCTAGATGTGCAAGATTGAGATTGCTAATGAATCATGGAATTCCTGAAGATATTCGCTGGTTGATTGAAGCAAAGGTCCGATTATCAGGTGAGTCCTCTAACTTCTTCATTTCACACATGCCTGGAACAGGTAAAAGCACTTTTGCAAAGAAGCGTCGTGCAAAACGACTGGATGTCTGTCATCGATGTGCTAGATGGACTTGTAATACACAATGTCGTTCTTTAGGAATGGTATCTATAAACCGTGAAGATAAAATACAATTCATTAAGGATGGCCTGAGTAAGGAGTCTTTAGATAATCTTCTATTGACTCTTAAGACGTATCCTAGTGGAGATGTGCATCGTGCAATTCATGATTTATGGCCACTATTTCATAAAGAACATGATCGACTTAGTCTTGGGAATCTGACTAAAAAAGACCCTGCTTGCCAGTTTTTAAGAAAACTGGATGAGAAGCCTATCCCCGACCCATAGAGGGCGTTTAAGCCGTTCTTAGACGTAAAACCAAGGGAAGATGTGCGCCACAATCACAACTACCTGTACATACACATGTTTTTGTCAAAAGTAAATAAATAAATAAATAAAGAGAGAGAGAGAGTGTGTGAGACTCCAACTGGCCTACATATAGATGTTATGATTGCCTTTCCAATTTCTCATCTATAAAACCCTCTTTTCCTTCCTTTCATTTCTACTCAACCCATACATTCAACAAATACAGAAGTGTGTAGAAATGACAAGTTCCTCAGGTCTTCAAATAAGAAATATTTGTGTTTTCGATGGATCTAGTCCTGGGAAAGAAAAGGAGTTTTTAGAATCAGCAAATCATCTTGGTCAGGTGCTAGCTGAGAAAAAGATTCATTTAGTGTATGGGGGAGGCAGTCTTGGGTTAATGGGAGGTGTGTCAATAGCTGCATTTTTAGGAGGTAGTCAAGTTTTAGGGGTCGTCCCTGAAGCTTTGGCACAAGGGGACATCATTGGAAAAACAATTAGAGAGGAACTTCAGGTCTCCACAATATCGGCTCGAATGAATGCAATGTTTAATCATGCTGATGCCTTCATTGCTTTACCAGGTGGTCTACGCACATTGGAAGAGATCTTTCATATTTCCTCTTGGGCTCAATTACACATTCACCATAAACCCATAGGTTTGTTAAATGTTAATGGTTATTATGATAAGTTGTTGTCTTTTCTTGATCATGCTGTGGAACAGGAATTTCTAACATCTTCTGCACGACAAATCATAATCTCTGCTACTACTGCTGAACAATTGATTGACCAACTACAATCTTTCATTCCTGTGATTGATCCTTCCATGAGTCGCATAAATTGGTCATCTACGGGAAGCCGTAAAAAGCTTAGATTGGATTTGAGCCTTCATTTGTGAATTTTTGTGTCTTTTGGTTTTATTATTGTGTTTTGTTATTTCTTATTTTTGTTTTAGTGTGTTTCAGGTTTTGTCAGTGTTCGTTATTTCAGGTGATATCTTCTATACTCTATCTTTCTACCTTAGAACATTGAGCACAATGTCTCGTTTTGGTTGGGGGGAGAGGGTAGTAGTTGATAAAAAAAAAATTGTTTTTTATTTCATAAAGCATGTGCATAATTGTTGTTACTAGGATGGCAGAGTAAAGGAGTTCTTTTGCTAAAGTGACTCTTGTGACACATCTTAGTAACCATTCTTAACAAGGTCTATTATAATACTTCCTGAAATATTCAGGTTTACAAACTCTCGTATTGTTACCGCTTAATTCTGCTCATATACTTATTTAACATGTATTCTTAAACCTTAATTTACACACACACACTTTAACATATGATTGTGGGTTGCATATTGATTGTTACATTATTTATGTTCTTTTGTTAAAGGTAACAACTAAGGAAAAGGGATTGTATATAATTAAAAAAGAAAAAGAAAAAAAGAAAAAAAATGATGATAATAAAAATATAGATAAGTTTGGTTTCGTAGCCTCTCTAACCTAAGCAATTAAGCCCGAAGGGGTGTTTTAACACCTAATACCCTAAAGTTAACTGACTTGGGAGCTATTGGCCCAACGCTTGTTACATGGGTTGAGGAGAAAAGCTTAAGGGAATCAAACATTGCACTATCTACATATCAGTATCTGCGACCCGAGTTACTAAGCTCGTAGGGGTGTCTTAACACCTAATGCCCTAAGACCAACTGGTCTGGGAGTCATTAGCTGAAAGCTCGTTACATGGGTTAAAGATGCATGATGTTTTTAAATTATATGTATATAGATTTTTTTAAAAAAAGAAGAAGAATAAAACGAAAAAAAAGACAAAAATAGTAATCCCAACCCAAGGAAGTTAACCTTAAACATTAGAACAAAAATTTTATTTTCTTCCAAGAAAAGCCCCATAATTATGTGTTGATATATTGAGCACAAAAGAAAGGTTTATTAATATCTTGTTAAGAGGTATTGAGCAGATATATAAATTTAATGAGAGTTTGTTTATCTGGATAGATTAATGGAAGTTAAATGATGAATACCTTGCTTTGTGAAATTTGCAAATTGTTGTAACGCTTTGATTACTAGGGACTAGTAATAAGCTGGTTAAGGGGTGTGATTAGTACTTAAAAGTGCATTTTTATCATGGTTTTATATCATCATTTTGCACTTGAAGTATCAATAACTCCTTAACTAAAATATGTTTTATAATAATGTATCTAATAATATAAGATACCTATAATTTGTGGTAAATGTCTATTTTTAATGCAGGTCTATCACATAAATGAAAGGATTGATTGATGACTTGAAGAACTTAAATTGCAAGGATAAAGAGATGGTCAAACTTAGAGAAGAGATGTCAGTGCAATCCAAACCTGAACACTGTTCGGTAATTGGGTCATATCTGGAGCTACAGATCTCAGATTTAGGTCCAATTTATATGGATGGAAAGGTAAGACATATGCCTACAACTTTTATATGGAGCCCAAGATCTAGAAAGGCCATTATCAAGTCCAAATTGTAGCAACAACAAAGAAGCCCGAATCTGTCTTCCAGCCCGAGCACTGTTCGGTATTTTGGCCATATCTGGAGTTCTAGAAGTCCAAATGAGCTGAATGTTTTACACAAGAAAGCTGAGACAATTGCCTACAACTTTCATGTTTATAACTGGCTCCAATTTTGAAGTTATCAATGACGTTTTGGGCAGACAAGAGAAGATAAGGATTGTCACCAAGTCAAAAGTTGGCCACCCACTTATCAATTAGTCATCAAATCAATAGTTCTCAATTTTGGCCTATAAAAGGAGGCATTTGCCATGCATTTAGGCATCTTGGTGTTCAGATCAAGATCATGCTCTTCCTTTCTCTCTTTGTATTTTTTGTAATGTTTATGCTTTGCTTTCATTAATATCAAGTTTATGCCTTTCATTTCCTTTCCCTTACTTAGTTAACTTTTATGTTCTTATTTTGTTTATTTGTTTTCCTTTCTTTCATTATGTCTAGCTAAGTTAATTATGTCAAGGTGAAAAGGTTACACTAATGGTGGAAGAATAAGTATAGTGTAAACTTAATATGGACCTTAATGTTTGATACTAACATGTTTTATATTTGTTATCTTGTTCACTCTTTAATACTTTGCTTGTTAAATGACTAATCTTGATTTATGTTGTATAACACTTGGTACAACAAATGCTTGGCGCTTTCATAGCCCATAATGTATGGTATAACCGACACCTGAGCTATGAAAGGAACTTGATTTGTTGTTAACATAAGTTATAATCATGAATGCTTGACGAGATTTACAAGTATTAGCATTAATTGAATAAGATGACTAATGTAATCATGTTAACAATATATAATCTGATTGGAACCTCCTTTGTCTGTGGTTTTCAATTCAATAATAAGAGTTTATACTATATTTGTTTGATATACCATTAGTGGAACCTCTAACCTTGACATTTGTTATTATTATTGTTTAATCCTTACATTAATATTTCATCTCTAAGTTCTCATCATCATCATCTTCTTCTTCTTCTCTTTCTTTATTATTATTGTTATTATTATTATTAGTATTACTACTACTACTACTACTACTACTACTAGTATTATTATTATTATTATTATTATTATTATTATTATTATTATTATTATTATTATTATCGTTATTACTATTATTGTTGTTTTATAATTGTTGTTTATAATTTGTACAATTAACCTCCCTGTGGTTCGACCCCGGTCTTGCCGGGTTATTTATTACTTCGACACTCCTGCACTTGGGAGAAGACATCAATCTTTTCGTCGTGTCACTTTCCATATCAAGCTACCAAACACCTTGGCTAAGGAGAATGCATTGGATTACTTGAACTAAAAGATTAACTTATTATCCAACATATGAGCCTTATTCCTAAGCATTTTAGATTTTAGGATTTCATCAGGTATCAATTATCTTTTATCAATTTTATGGTTTAGTTGAAAATTTAAGAAAAATTGAATTTTTATGGAATTGATAATAATCATGAAACCTCTAACCTTGACATTTGTTATTATCATTGTTTAATCCTTACATTAATATTCCATCTTAAAGTTCTCATTTTGTTTTTTTCTTCTTCTCCTTCTTTTTCTTTATTATTACTACTATTACTATTATTATTGTTGTTGTTGTTGTTATTGTTGTTGTTTGATTAGTACTTAAAAGTGCATTTTTATCATAGTTTTATATCATCATTTTGCACTTGAAGTATCAATAACTCCTTAACTAAAGCATGTTTTATAATAATATATCTAATAATATAAGATACCTTTAATTTGTGGTAAATGTTCATTTTAAATACAGGCCTATCACATAAATAAAAGGATTGATTGATGACTTTAAGAACTTAAATTGCAAAGGCAAAGAGATGACCAAAATTAGAAAAGAGATGTCGGTGCAATCCAAACCAGAATAGTGTTCGGTAATTGGGTCATATCTAGAGCTATAGATCTCAGATTGAGGTCTACTTTAGATGGATGGAAAGGTAAGACATAGACCTACAACTTTTATATAAAGCCCAAGATCTAAAAAGGTCATTTTCAAGTCCAAATTGTAGCAAAAATAAAGAAGCCTGAATCTGTTCTCCAATCCGAGCACTGTTCAGTATTTTAGCCATATCTAGAGTTCTAGAAGTTCAAATGAGCTGAATGTTTTACACAATAAAACTAAGACAATTTCATACAACTTTCATGTTTTCAAGTGACTCTAATTTTGACGTTATCAATGACGTTTTAGGCAGACAAGAGAAGATAAAGATTGCTTCCAAGTCAAGAATTGACAACCTACTCATCAATTAGTCATCAAATCAATAGTTCCCAATTTTGGCCTATAAAAAGAGGCATTTGCCATACATTTAGGCATCTTGGTGCCTAGATCAAGATCATGCTCTTGCTTTCTCTCTTTGTATTTTTAGTAATGTTTATGTTTTGCTTTTATTAATATCAAGTTTATGCCTTTCATTTCCTTTCATTTACTTAGCTAACTTTTATAGTATTTATGTTCTTCTTTTGTTTATTTATTTTTCTTTCTTTCATTATGTCTAGCTAAGTTTATTATATCAAGGTGAAAAGGTTACACTAATGGTGTAAGAATAAGTATAGTGTAAACTTAATATGGACTTACATGTTTGATACTAACATGTTCTATATTTGTTATCTTGTTCACTCTTTAATACTTTGCTTGTTAAATAGCTAATCTTGATTTATGTTGTATAACACTTGGTATAACAAATGCTTGGCACTTTCATAGCCCATACTGTATGGTATAACCGACATCTGAGCTATGAAAGAAACTTGATTTGTTGTTAACATAAGTTATAATCATGAATGCTTGATGAGATTTATAAGTATTAGCATTAATCAAATAAGATGACTAATATAATCATGTTAACAATCTATAATCTAATTGGAACCTCCTTTATGTGTGGTTTCTAATTGAATAATAAGAGTTTATACTATACTTGTTTGACATATCATTAGTGGATCCTCTAACCTTGACATTGTTTGTTATCATTGTTTAATCCCTACGTTAATTTTTCATCTCAAAGTTCTCATCAACTTATCTTCTCCTCCTCCTTCTTTTTCTTTATTATTATTATTATTATTATTATTATTATTATTACTACTACTACTACTACTACTACTACTACTACTACTACTACTACTACTACTATTATTGTTATTGTTATTGTTATTATTGTTATTATTATTATTGTTGTATTTTTGTTATTTATAATTTGTACAATTAACCTCCCTGTGGTTCGACCTTGGTCTTGCTGGGTTATTTATTACTTCGACACTCCTACACTTGGGAGAAGACATCAATTTTTTGGTCGTGTCAAGTTTCTGCCGCCGTTGCCGGGGAGGTAAGTTTTGTATAAATTATAATATTTATTTTATTTTCTCTTTTCTCTTTTCTTGTATATAACTTTGTTTCTTTTCTCTTGTTTCTTCTTCTTTTGTTTTCTTTTTCCTTTTATTCTATTCCTACACGTGCATGAGAATGTGGTCACGTACATCAAGTGGTAGACTTTGTAGGGTACCTTAGAACATTGAGGGCAATGTCTCATTTTGGTTGGGGGGAGAGGGTAGTAGTTGATAAAAAAAAATATTTTTCATTTCATAAAGCATATGCATAATTGTTGTTACTAGGATGGTAGAGTAAAGAAGCTCTTTTGTTAAAGTGACTCTTGAGACGTATCTTAATAACCATTCTTAACAAGGTCTATTATAATACTTCTTGAAATATTCAGGTTTACAAACTCTCGCATTGTTATCTCTTAATTCTGCTCATATACTTATTTAACATGTATTCTTAAACCTTAATTTACACACACACACTTTAACATATGATTATGGGTTGTATATTGGATTATTATATTATTTATGTTCTTTTGTTAAATGTAACAACTAAGGAAAAGGAATAGTGTATAATTAAAAAAAACAAAAAAAAAAGAAAAAAAAAGAAAAAAATGATAATAATAAAAATGTAGATAAGTTTGGTTTCATAACCTCCCTAACCTAAGCAATTAAGCCCGAATGAGTGTTTTAACACCTAATACCCTAAATTCAACTGACTTAAAAACTATTGGCCCAACGCTTGTTACATAGGTTGAGGAGAAAAGCTTAAGGGAATCAAACATTGCACTATCTACATATCAGTATCTGCGACCCGAGTTACTAAGCTCGTAGGGGTGTCTCAACACCTAATGCCCTAAGACCAGCTAGTCTAGGAGTTATTAGTCGAAAGCTCATTACATGGGTTAAAGATGCATGGTGTTTTAAATTATATATATATATATTAAAAAAGAGAAAAAAAAGAAAAAAGAAGAAGATAAAAATAATAATCCCAACACAAGGAAGTTAACCTTAAACATTAGAACAAAAATTTTGTTTTCTTCCAAGAAAAGCCCCATAATTATGTATTGATACATTAAGCATAAAAGAAAAGTTTATTATTATCTTGTTAAGAGATATTGAGCAGATATATAAATTTATTGAGAGTTTGTTTATTTGGATAGATTAATGGAAGTTAAATGATGAATACCTTGCTTTGTGGAATTTGCAAATTTTTTTATATTTTAACGCTTTGATTACTAGGGACTAGTAATAAGATGGTTGAGGGGTGTGATTAGTACTTAAACGTGTATTTTTATCATGGTTTTATATCATCATTTTGCACTTGAAGTATCAATAACTCCTTAACTAAAATATGTTTTATAATAATGTATCTAATAATATAAGATACCTTTAATTTGTGGTAAATGTTTATTTTAAATGCAAGCCTATCACATAAATGAAAGGATTGATTGATGACTTTAAGAACCTAAATTACAAGGGCAAAGAGATGACCAAAATTAAAAAAGAGATGTCGGAGCAATCCAAACCAGAACATTGTTCGGTAATTGGGTCATATCTGGAGCTATAGATCTCAGATTTAGGTATACTTTATATAGATGGAAAGGTAAGATATAGGTCTACAACTTTCATATAGAGCCCAAGATCTAAAAAGGCTATTTTCAAGTCCAAATTGTAGCAACAACAAAGAAGCCCGAATATGTCCTCCAGCCCGAGCACTGTTCAATATTTTGACCCATATTTGGAGTTCTTAAAGTCCAAATGAGTTGAATGTTTTACACAGAAAAGCTTAGACAATTGCTTATAACTTTCATGTTTTTGAGTGACTCTAATTTTGACGGTATCAATGACGTTTTGGGCAGACAAAAGAAGATAAAGATTGTTTCCAAGTCAAAAGTTGGTCACCCACTCATCAATTAGTCATCAAATCAATAGTTCCTAATTTTGACCTATAAAAGAAGGAATTTGCCATACATTAAGGCATCTTGGTGTCCAGATAAAGATCATGCTCTTGCTTTCTCTATTTGTATTTTTTGTAATGTTTATACTTTGTTTTTATTAATATCAAGTTTATACCTTTCATTTCCTTTTATTTACTTAGCTAACTTTTATCTTATTTATGTTCTTGTTTTGTTTATTTATTTTTCTTTCTTTTATTATATCTAGCTAAGTTTATTTTGTCAAGGTGAAAAGGTTACACTAATGGTGTAAGAATAAGTATAGTGTAAACTTAATATGGACTTTAATGTTTGATACTAACATGTTTTATATTTGTTATCTTGTTCACTCTTTAATACTTTGCTTGTTAAATGACTAATCTTGATTTATGTTGTATAACACTTGGTATAACAAATGCTTGACACTTTTATAGTCCATACTGTATGGTATAACTGACACCTGACCTATAAAAGGAACTTAATTTGTTGTTAACATAAGTTATAATCATGAATGTTTGACGAGATTTACAAGTATTAGCATTAATCGAATAAGATGACTAATGTAATAATGTTAACAATCTATAATCTAATTAGAACCTCCTTTGTGTATGGTTTCCAATTGAATAATAAAAGTTTATACTATATTTGTTTGATATATCATTAGTGGATCCTCTAACCTTGACATTGTTTGTAATCATTGTTTAATCGCTATGTTAATTTTTCATCTCAAAGTTCTCATCAACTTATCTTCTTCTCCTCCTCCTTCTTTTTTTTTTATTATTATTATTATTATTATTATTATTATTATTATTATTATTATTATTATTGTTACTACTACTTCTACTGCTACTACTATTATTATTGTTACTACTACTAGTACTATTATTATTATTGTTGTTGTTGTTGTTGTTGTTGTTGTTGTTGTTGTTGTTGTATTCTTGTTATTTATAATTTGTACAATTAACCTCTCTATGGTTCGACCTTAGGCATGTTGTGTTATTTATTACTTCGACACTCCTACACTTGGAAGAAGATATCAATCTTTTGGTCGTGTCATTATTGTTATTGTTGTTGTATTATTGTCATATATAATTTATACAATTAACCTCCCTATGGTTCAATTCTAGTCTTGTCGGATTATTTATTACTTCAACACTCCTATACTTAGGAGAAGACGTCAATCTTTTAGTCAGGTCATGTTTTTGGCACCGTTCCTGGGGAGATAAGTTCTTGTACAAATTATAGTATTCATTTTATTTTTACTTTTCACTTTTCTTATATATAACTTTTTTCTTTTCTTTTGTTTCTCTTTTGTTTTCTTCTTTCTTTTATTCTATTCCTACACGTGTATGAGAGCATGATCACGTATATTAAATGGTAGATTTTGTAGGGTGATTAGTACTTAAAAGTGCATTTTTATCATGGTTTTATATCATCATTTTGCACTTGAAGTATCAATAACTCCTTAACTAAAATATGTTTTATAATAATGTATCTAATAATATAAGATACCTATAATTTGTGGTAAATGTCTATTTTTAATGCAGGCCTATCACATAAATGAAAGGATTGATTGATGACTTGAAGAACTTAAATTGCATGGATAAAGAGATGGCCAAACTTAGAAAAGAGATGTCGGTGCAATCCAAACCGTAACACTGTTTGGTAATTGGGTCATATCTGGAGCTACAGATCTCAGATTTAGGTCCAATTTATATGGATAGAAAGGTAAGACATAGGCCTACAACTTTCATATGGAGCCCAAGATCTAAAAAGGCCATTATCAAGTCCAAATTGTAGCAACAACAAAGAAGCCCGAATCTGTCTTCCAGCCCGAGCACTGTTTGATATTTTGGCCATATCTGGAGTTCTAGAAGTCCAAATGAGCTGAATTGTTTACACAAGAAAGCTGAGACAATTGCCTACAACTTTCATGTTTACAACTGGCTCCAATTTTGACGTTATCAATGACGTTTTGGGCAGATAAGAGAAGATAAGGATTGTCACCAAGTCAAAAGTTGGCCACCCACTTATCAATTAGTCATCAAATCAATAGTTCCCAATTTTGGCCTATAAAAGGAGGCATTTGCCATGCATTTAGGCATCTTGGTTTCCAGATCAAGATCATTCTCTTCCTTTCTCTCTTTGTATTTTTTGTAATGTTTATGCTTTGCTTTCATTAATATTAAGTTTATGCCTTTCATTTCCTTTCCTTTACTTAGTTAGCTTTTATGTTCTTATTTTGTTTATCTATTTTGCTTTCTTTCATTATGTCTAGCTAAGTTAATTATGTCAAGGTGAAAAGGTTACACTAATGGTGTGAGAATAAGTATAATGTAAACTTAATATGGACTTTAATGTTTGGTACTAACATGTTTTATATTTGTTATCTTGCTTACTCTTTAATACTTTGCTTGTTAAATGACTAATCTTGATTTATGTTGTATAACACTTGGTACAACAAATGCTTGGCACTTTCATAGCCCATAATGTATGGTATAACCGACACCTGAGCTATGAAAGGAACTTGATTTGTTGTTAACATAAGTTATAATCATGAATGCTTGACGAGATTTACAAGTATTAGCATTAATTGAATAAGATGACTAATGTAATCATGTTAACAATATATAATCTGATTGGAACCTCCTTTGTGTGTGGTTTCCAATTCAATAATAAGAGTTTATACTATACTTGTTTGATATACCATTAGTGGAACCTCTAACCTTGACATTTGTTATTATCATTGTTTAATCGTTACATTAATATTTCATCTCAAACTTCTCATCATCTTCTTCTTCTTCTTCTCCTTCTTTTCCTTTATTATTATTATTATTATTATTATTATTATTACTACTACTACTACTACTACTACTACTACTATTATTATTATTATTATTATTATTATTATTATTATTATTATTATTATTATTATTGTTATTACTATTATTATTGTTATTGTTGTTATTATTGTTGTTGTTGTTGTTGTTGTTGTTGTTGTTATTGTTGTTGTTGTATTATTGTTATTTATAATTTGTACAATTAACCTCCCTGTGGTTCGACCCCGGTCTTGCCGGGTTATTTATTACTTCGACACTCCTGCACTTAGGAGAAGACATCAATCTTTTTGTCGTGTCATGGGGAATCCTCGTCATTTTTAGAAAATATGGCCGAAATAGATAATCAATCACTTCATAATAAGAATAATGAGAATAATCATGTTAGAACACTTAGAGACCACATGAATCCGACAATAACAAATGCACCATCATGTATGGTTTTTCCTCCTGATGCATCTCATTTAAATTTTAAGATAGGTATTATCCAACTTTTACCTTCCTTTCATGGCTTAGATTTAGAAAATTCATACTTGCATTTAAAGGAATTTGAGGAGGTCTGTAACACCTATAATTACTCAAATTATAACATGAATACCATTAGATTAAAGCTTTTTCCTTTTTCATTAAAAGATTAAGTTAAAACATAGTTATAAAATTTAAGACCAGGATCCATTCGTGCTTAGGGTGAAATACAACAATAGTTTTTAAAGAAGTTTTTCCTATCTCATAGAACAAACTCTTTCAAAAGACAAATCAACACTTTTACTAAAAAACTAGGAGAAACATTTTATCAATATTGGGATAATTATCGAGACTTGCTTAATACTTGCCCTCATCATGGTTTTGAAACATGGAGATTGGTTTCACATTTTTATGAAGGGTTAACACCTAAAGATAGACAAATGGTTGAATTGATATGTAATAAAACTTTTAAAGATAAAGACCCTAATGAAGCAATGAAGTACTTAGACTTGTTAGTTGAAAATGCTCAAAATTGGAACACCGCAAGTACTTATGAGGCACCGAGTAAAACCCAACCTCATATATCTAGTGGAGGTATGTACAACCTTACGGAAGATCATGACCTTCAAGCCAAATTTGCATATTTAGCTAGAAAAGTCGAGGCACTAGAATTGAAAAATAGTGGTTAATTAAAATTTATTGAAAACATTATGTGTCAAATATATGAAACAAATGAACACTCAACCAATAATTGTCTAACCTTACCTTCTTTTAAGGAATGTCTCCATGAACAAGCTCATGCTTTAAATAGTTTAAAATGGTCAACCACAACCCATACTTGCAACACATACAACCCTGGTTAGAGAAATCACTTAAATTTCAGTTAAAAGAATGATAATAACAATGTACAAACTTCAAAACCATTATTTCAAGCACATCATAATTTCTAAAATTCTCATGGATATGCACCTCCTTATGTTCCACCTCCTTATGTTCCACCTCCTAGAAGAAACCTTCAGGAAACATTGCATGCATTCATTAAAAAGCAAAAGACAATCAATACTCATCTTGCTCAAAACATGATAGATTTTAAAGATACTCTTACAAAATTGATATTTGCTCGCAGTTTCTAAAAGAAAGGTAAGTTTCCATCTTAACCACAACAAAATCTCAAGGGACAATACAATCCAAATGCAAGTAGTTTCGGAAGCCAACACATGGATCAAGTTAAATCAGTCACTACTTTTCGTAGTGGTAAAGTTATTGAAAAATCCACTCTTAAACCTTATGAGGAAGATGATGAGTCACTCTCTAAGGGTAAGGAAAGGGTGGAATCTAAAAATTACAAAGAAAAGACTGATTCCCCATCAACGCTTTCATTTCCTCATGTCATGACCAAACAAAGGAAAGTCAATCACAACTCTGAATCTATAAAACTTTCAAACAAGTAAGAATCAATATACCTTTACTGGATGCTATTTAACAGGTTCCTTCCTATGCTAAATTTTTGAAAGATCTATGCAAGATGAAGAGGAAACTGAATGTGAAAAAGAAAGTCTTTTTAGCCAAATAAGTAAGTGTCATTCTTCAGAACAATAATGCTTTAGAATATAAAGACCCTAGTTGTCCTACAGTTTCTTACTTTATTATAGAACATAAAATTAAAAGACCCTTACTTGATCTTGGAGCCAGTGTGAATTTACTTCCATATTTAGTTTTTTAAAGTCTCAATCTAGGTGAGTTAAAACCAACTTCTGTAACTCTTTTACTTGCCGATAGATTAGTAAAAATGCCTAGAGGGATAATTGAAGATGTGTTAATTCAAGTCGATAAATTCATTTATCTTGTGAATTTTATTGTCTTGGTCAAACAACCTGTTAAAGTATGTAATTGATTTCCTATTATTTTAGGACATCCTTTTCTTGCAACTTCTAATGCATTGATTAATTGTAGGAATGGACTTATGAAGCTATCATTTGGAAACATGACATTAGAGGTGAATATTTTCAACATTTGCAAGCAACTTGGAGATGATAATGAATTACAAAAAGTAAATCATATTGAGGAATTAGTTTATGATCAACTTGAATCTACTTTAAGTAAAAATGAGTTGGATGAATCTTAAGATTTGCAAATAATTGATTCTCAGAAAGAAATCATGGATGAAAAACGCACCAAAATTTTTTATGCGGATTTTTAATCAAAAGTGACAACAGATTCAACACCTAACACCACACCAATCGATGATTACTTTCCTAATGAATCCTTACTTTCCTAACGAATCCTTACTTTCTCTTAGTCCAATGCCTTAGTATGATAAAAATCTCAATTTGTTTGCTTTAGGATGTTTTCCAGCTAACTAGAGTAAAGAAGATAAAAGAAAATTTTTGAGCGACATGCAAAAATTTTATTGTGATGACCCTAACTTATTCAAATGTTGTCCTGATCAAATATTTTAAAGATGCATTCCTGATAATGAGGTAAGTAATGTCATTAAACTTTTTTATTCCGAAACATGTGGAGTCATTTCTCGTAAAAAAAAAACAGTTGTGAAAATTTTTCAAAATGGATTTTATTAACCCTCCATGTTTAAAGACACGTATACATTCTGCAAAACTTGTAAAAATTGTCAAAAACTTGATATTGGTCAAAAAGTTTTGTTTTATAATTCTCGACGCCATTTATTCCCTAAAGAGCTAAGATCAAGATGAAGCAATCCTTATGGGGCCTGTGATATTGAGAATCCAAAGAATGACAATGTTTTTAAGATAAATAGACATCATTTGAAAGCTTACTTTGATAATTTTCCTAATGAAAATGAATCCACTTATTTGAATGATCCTATAGATAAAGGTTGATTATTTTGTTTTTTTCATATTTTTTTTGTGTTTTGTTTTTTTATGACTCTTGAAATATTCAAGTTTACAAACTCTCGCATTATTATCATTTAATTATGCTCGTATACTCATTTAACATGTATTTTTAAACCTTAATTTTTATACACACACTTTAACATATGATTGTGGGTTGCATATTGAATTATTATATTATTTATGTTCTTTTGTTAAAGGTAACAATTAAGGGAAAGAGATAATATATAATTTAAAAAAAAAAGCAAAAACAATGATGATAATAAAAATGTAGATAAGTTTGGTTTCGTAGCCTTTTTAACCTAAGCAATTAAGTCCGAAGGGGTATTTTAATACCTAATATCCTAAATTCAACTGACTTGGAAGCTATTGGCCTAACTCTTGTTACATGGGTTGAGGAGAAAAGCTTAAGGTAATTAAACATTGCACTATCTACGTATCAGTATCTGCAACACGAGTTACTAAGCTCGTAGGGGTGTCTCAACACCTAATGCCCCAAGAACAACTGGTTTGGGAGTTATTAGCTGAAAGCTCATTATGTTTTATACAAGAAAGCTGAGACAATTTCCTATAACCTTTATGTTTTCAAGTGGTTATAATTTTGAAGTTATATTTAACCTTTGGAGCACATAAGAGAAGATAAGGATTGTCACCAAATCAAGAGTTGGTCCCTTACTCATCAATTAGTCATCAAATCAATAGTTTCTAATTTTGGCCTATAAACGGAGGCATTTGCCATGCATTTAGGCATCCTAGTTTCCAAATCAAGATCATGCTCTTGCATTCTCTCTTTGTATTTTTGTAATGTTTATACTTTGCTTTCATTAATATCAATTTTATGTCTTTCATTTCCTTTCCTTTACTTAGTTAACTTTTATCTTATTTATGTTCTTATTTTGTTTGCTATTTATTTTTTTTTCTTTCATTATGCTTAGCTAAATTTATTATGTCAAGGTGAAAAATTTACACTAATGGTGTAAGAATAAATATAGTGTAAACTTAATATAGACTTTAATGTTTGATACTAACATGTTTTGTATTTGTTATCTTATTCACTCTTTAATACTTTGCTTGTTAAATGACTAATCTAGATTTATGTTGTATAATACTTGGTACAACAAATACTTGACACTCTCATAGCCCATACTGTATGGTATAACCGACACCTGAACTATGAAAGGAACTTGATTTGTTGTTAACATAAGTTATAATCATGAATGCCTGACAAGATTTACAAGTATTAATATTAATCGAATAAGATAACTAATGTGATCATATTAACGATTTATAATCTGATTGGAACCTCCTTTGTGTGTGGTTTTCAATTGAATAGTAAGAGTTTATATTATATTTGTTTGAGATACCATTAGTGGAACCTCTAACCTTGACATTTGTTATTGTCATTGTTTAATCCTTACATTAATATTCCATCTCAAAGTTCTCATTTTTTTTCTTTTTCTTCTCCTTCTTTTTCTTTATTATTATTATTATTATTATTATTATTATTATTATTATTATTATTAGTATTAGTATTAGTATTAGTATTAGTACTACTACTACTACTACTACTATTGTTGTTGTTGTTGTTGTTGTTATTGTATTCTTGTCATCTATAATTTATACAATTAACCTCCATATGGTTCAACCCTGGTCTTGCTAGGTTATTTATTACTTTGAAACTCCTACACTTAGAAGAAGACTTTAATCTTTTAGTCGTGTCACTAGTTTTTAAAATTTTAAAAATTAATTCATGTATGAAATCAATTAAGAGATTTTTTTGGTGAAAAGCGAGCCAAAAGGTGCTTTTTAAAAACATATGGTGAAGCCACAATATGACTAGCTAAATTAATTAATGTTATATTCTCATAAACTTGTATTCTTTTATCTTCTTATTATTTTTAATAAATTTATGTGTTAGGTTGCATTATTTTTTATATGATACCTATAAACAAGCAATTAAGAAAGTCGGGTTTAATGACATAGTGAGGTGGAAAAGCTATAAATCAAAGTATGTCACAAACTATAATTGGATAACATATCTTGAGTTTGTGGTTTTAAAACATTTTACAAAGCGCTTATGATTCAATATATAAATAGAAATTAAAAAAAAAAACTTATAGTTCAATGAATAAGCACATTGGAGGAGTAATTCCATTTATCCACTATGAAAAATGCCAACTAAAAGCTTATATTTGTATATTTTATTATTTTTTAGAAGTTTTAATTACATGTTTATTAGGGAGGTTTTTAATAAACAATTTAATTTGTAGGAAAAACAACTTAGATAATAATTAACTCCAATGAAATTATATGAGGAAACTTGCATAAAGAAGAGGGATAAAGGGGGGGAAGTTTGTCAATAATAGAATGAAAGTGGTCATTGTGAATGTTTTGATAGTTATCATTAGTTTAAGATTTTAAATTTTTTTTATTTGCATCAATAATATGAAATGTAATTGCATTTTAAATTTTTTTTTATTTTATAAGAGAGATGTAACACTAACATAGTTGATAGATTTGGTGAAAATACTTAATTTCATCTATCCTCCTTATGATTCTCAAGTGTGGTTGAAAATTGTTACAAGTGATAAACCAAATAGAAATCATGATGCGATCTCAGCTACAATATCAAAGAATCCATTAGGAGTATCCATTGGATTTGTTCTAAGGCATAGAACAAAGTGCATCCAAAGGGAGTTTAATGAGCTAAGTCAATAGGCTTAGGCTAAAAAGGTTTAAATCTATAAAGCTAGACCTTTGTCTTCTCTTTGGGTCACATCTGAAAGCTACATGTGGATTTTAGATATGATTATAAATATTTTAGAAACTAGACATTTGTACATTTCCAATAATATATATTAAGCCCGCAAATTCATCTGGATGAGAGAGAACAAGTTTTTTTAGCCCAAAATCTGTTAATAAAATGCAAAAAAAAAATAGTGTTTCCTTAAAAGTTATGGATTCCATTCACTATAAGGAGTTTTGAATGCTATTAAGAGCTTATGTGGTAACTTTTGACTTATTTTATAAGGATTCCATATCAAATAAAAAAGAATTAATTGGTTAGAAATTAATTCTTATTTTACAATACATTATGTTTTTGTTCAGTGAGCATTCTTTAATAATTAAATTCTCTTGGGTCTTTTTCACTATCATATGTGAAAAGGAGTGAAAAATAATCTTAGATTATATATTTATATTATTTTAGACTTTATTTTAATTAATCAGGGTTTTATTTAAATTTGGTACATGTTATACCCACTACTTTTAAGGTTTATATATAAATATTTTTATGTAAGGATTTTAGAGAGTTGATGGATTTTATCCACAAGTTGTCATTTATTATGCACGTATTTTTATTGTTAAATACAATTCAACATCATATTGGTATTAGTGCTCAGCTAATTTTAGGTTATATCTCTTTAATTTTTATTGTTATAAGTAATTCTAGGGTTTTCTTTAAATCTTGCTTTATCTAGGGTTTGTTTCTTATTTTTCTTGGTTTGTTTCTCTCTAGGGTTTCAACTATTATTTAAAAAAATATATTGAATCTTGATTAATCTTTTTGGTATTTTGGTGGAATCTTAATTAAAAATAGAAAAAATGAAGAAGAAAATTGGTTTTCAATAGGTAAAGAAAAGGTCTTGAAGTTGGTAAAAGAAAATTAAATTGCATACAAATGACAAATTATATTAATCGTTATACTTAAGAAATTCCACACCTACTAAAAAAAGAATTAAAATTGCAAATCTTGAAAGGATTATTGGAGAAGCAATTATGAAATCTTTGATCTTGTACAAACTAGGGTTTAGTTGAAACTTATCTTAAAAATTCTTGGTGATCTTGATTGATTTCTTGCAAATTTTGGTAGAATAGAATTATCTTGCATCAATTTCTTTATTTTCTTGATTTCTTATATCAATTTCTTTATTTTCTTGAATTTTGTAGTTTTCATTACTTCTTAAAATAATTCTTACTTTTATTTCATATCTTTGTTTTTGTCATTATGTTAACAAAAATTTACATTACTACTCCTAAGTTTATCCTTAAGTTTCATTTTGAAAAGTTTGAATAATAATTGATTCTTGAGTCTTTAAACATAAAATAAATCATTGCTTATTTTGATTGAATTTCTAATAAGTTCTTAATTTACTTTTAAGAACCAAAGTATATGAATAGAATGGTAAAAGGTGTAGCAAGACTATTATGGTGAAAAGCCTAATAAATTGTGTGAAATATGAGAGGAATGAATTTTATTGTAAGGGTACACACATCAGTTTTTTATCAGGAAATATTTTCTTTGCTACTAACCTTTATTATAGGTATAAACAATGTTTCAAGAACAAAAATAGACAAGAGCTATGGAGGAAAGGCGGCAGGATAGAATGAAAGTTATGATGAAGGTGTTAATAAGTTTGATAAGATGATTAATAGAAAAGAAGTTCATAGTCGTAAGGAAAAGAAAGTTGAAATGCTTATCATTAAGGCTACAGTGAATCATGAGAGCGTGAGTGATAATTATAAAGATAAAGAAAATATGTTTTCGAAGGTTGATGATCAAAAAGCTACTATGAAATTAAATCTAAATATTATTAAGCATGATAAACCTTATAAACTTCTATGGTTGAATGGTTGAATGATTGTAGTTAAGTTATAATGACTAAACAGGTTTTGGGTTCTTTTTTAATTGGAAAGTATGATGATAAAGTTTTATATGATATGGTTCACATGCATACTAGTCATTTATTATTAATGAGACCTTGACAATTTGATACGAAAGCCAAGTATGATAGATTTAAAAATAAGTATTCTCCTGAGAATGATGGAAAGGCGTAGATACTTGCATCATTATCACCTAGAATGTTTATGAAGACCAATTGAACTTGAAAAAAATAAAGTGAAGCTAAAATGGTAATACAACAATGTGAGGCTATGGTTACCATACAAAAATATCTATGAAAGTTGTTAGTATGGCATGCTTATATGAGATTATTATCTGCTAATATTTTTATATGATATTGTTAGAGGTAAATGTTGCAAAAAGGGAGTTTTAATGGCTTAAACAAGACTAATTAAAGTTGAAAAGACAAAAAACTTCCCAATCAATAGGGACCATAGTAACTCTCTTCCCAAATGCGTTGCTGAATTTTTCTCTTTTTCAATTGATGAGTTCATTATATGATCTATCTCTACATGTCTTTCATCACAAGCTCATAAATGTTTCTTTTTTGAAAAGGAATCTCCTCATTCTTTCCCTGACTATAACCTACTCTACGACCTTTTATTACCATAGTTGTTAGTAGAACATAACAAGAAAACAAATAGTTATGAGGTTTTAACACACAACAAGCAATAACATAAGATTGTTGGGTTGTGATACCAACTAATACAGGTGAAAGCAAAAAAATAAAAAATAAACAATCATAGATTAAAAAAATTGATGAGTGAAAAAGGTTGCAAATATAAACTCTAAATTTATATTTTTATTATCTTAAAATAAAGTCTAATAAAGTGTGCCTTGTAAAGAGGTTTAAAATATCTTTAAAAAGACCATAATACTAACCTATACTAGCTAATAAAATTATAATACTAAAATATGAAGGAAAATAACATAAAATCCAAAACAATATAAGAATCCAAAAAAATCAAGGAAAATTAGCCAAACAAAATATTTTTAAGCCAAATTTCAAGAAATCCATATAGTGGATGGACTAGCAAAGAGGGTTCTTTATGGCTTTTTTTAGCAACTATACTGGTTTTGTACAATCAGATATTCTTTTAGGCATAACTCTGTCTCACTAGTATATAAAAGCATATGTTAGGTCATCAATATAGTTTATTTAGGATAAATCCTTATCTAACTATAAAAGATCCCCATATAATTATTTATAAACTTCAGTTTTAGATAACCTTGTTGTATTATTCTTTTCATGTTAGAGAGAACTCATCCTTAAGTTTTGCTCTTCCTCCAAATAAGACGTCGAGCATTGCACTTTAAAGATATTAAAAGTTTTTATGTTCTAAAAAAGCAAAGTCTATAATAATTATCATTTATCTTTTACAACACCTCAAAAGAATATATTTCTTTTCTTTGGCTTGTTGTCTTTTCTTATTAGAAATTTATCACGAGTGATCACTACTCACATAAAACCACCTAATTTAAACAACACTTTTCTACAATAAGTATTAATCATGGCTTGATACTTAATATTATTATTCTCTTTGATTATTTTCTTGAACTGCTTATAAATATTTTACAAATAATCTACAACACATTTAATTTGGATGCTCAGTTGTTTGGTACAAAAAAATAAGTGTTAGCTTTAATATTCCAAAAGGATTCTTCCCATATATTATCTTGAATATACTAAATTAGACGGTATAATTTTAATACATGTTATAATCAAACTTGATTTTGGGCAAGCTTACATCCCACTATTTCAGCTTGTCTCTCACCAAAATCTATGGAAAATCTCAAATATTATGACTAACCAGTCCTGTTTATTTATTTATATAAGGAAAATGTTAACTTCAATCTTTAGAAGCTTTGAAATGTTGATGTTAATTTCTAAAACAGAATATCCATAAAATTCAAAATTGATAAAATTTAGTGTAATTCACATTTGATTTTAAAATTTACACATCAATCCCTTTCAAAAAAGATGTATGAACTAAGTCATTTATAAAATGGACATTATCATTAAGTTTTTAACCTGATGGTGTAAGTGGGTTTTCAACCCAACAATTAGCTCCATGGGGGATTTGAGCTTAGACACTTTTTTTTTTGTTTTTTTATATATTTAACTTTTTACAGTTTTTTTTATATCTATATTTTTACAACATAAAGAAAAAAATCAATCGAGATTGACCTTCATGGTGGAAAAACACCTGAAATCACTGGAAAACACCACGGGACCAATGGAGAAGGGAAAGGCTAATTAAATTGTTCTCTTCTTCTTTCCTTGAACTAATAAGGTATAAGGATAGCTATAATTCTCCTTATCATACAGAGGTGATTGAATCTCATTATATATATAATGTATAGCAGTTAGCAAATCCTATATAATAGGAAACAAATAAAACGTAGCAAAATATATATCCTATAAGATATGTATATAATAACAAATCATGTAAAATCAAGGAATAGAATTAGATTCCTTATCACCCCCCTTTAAGCTAAACATGGAAGAAGGAACCACGTGAAGCTTGTTACAAAAAAGAAGAAACTGAGGTTTGGTAACTCTTGTAAAAGAATTGGCAAGCTGAAGATGAGAGGGAACAAAGGCGACTTTTAAGGAACCATTGGCAATGAGTTCACAAACAAAATGATAGTCAATCGCAATATGCTTAGAGCGAGGCCGAGTAACAGGATTGACCGCCATAAATATAACATTTTTATTGTCGCATAACAGCTTTGAAGGTGAAGGTTATTGTAGATGTAGATCACGAAGTAGCTAAACAATCCAAGCGACTTCAGCAGTAACAACAGCAAAGGAACAATATTCAGCTTCGGCACTAGAACGAGAAACAATGGGCTATTTCTTGGAGCACTAGGAGAAAAGATTGAGACCCAAGAAAATAAGATAACCAGTGGTAGACCAACGTGTATCAGGACAACCAGCCTAGTCAGCATCAGAATAGGCAAGCAAGTCGCGAGAAGTATTACGATGAAGTTGAAGACCATGATGAGTCGTTCCTTTAACATAACGCAATATACGTTTGAGTGCGCAAAAGTGATCTTTTGTTAGAGCATGCATATATTGGCAAATTGAATTGACACTGAATGAAAGATCAGGGCGAGTAATTGTCAAATATTGCAAAGCACCAGCAAGAGACCAAAAAGGAGTGGGATTTGAAAAAAAACTTCCTTCAGTGGATAAATGTTGGCTGATGATATAAGGAGTGGTAATCGGTTTGGCTTCAACCATGTTAGCATGGTGGAGAAGATCAAGAGCATACTTGGTCTGGCTAAGAAATAAACCGTGAGAGTTATGGTGGACTTCAATACCAAGGAAATAATGTAGAGACCCTAAATCTTTCATGGAAAATTTGGTGGACAGCTGTGTGATAAGAGTTTTGATCAAGGTGGGCTTGATACCAGTAAGCACTATCTCATCTACATAGAGCAAGAGATAAACCGTTCCAACTGTAGAGTGATGTATAAACAGAAAGGAATCTACCTTGCTAATAAGAAAACCAAGTTGCAGTAAAAACAAGCTAAAGTGTTGAAACCAAGTACGAGGGGCTTGTTTGAGTCCATAAAAAGCACGCTTTAGTTGACATACATGGTGAGGAAATCAGGGATCTATGTAGCCAGAAGGTTGATCCATATATATATCAGTTCAGAGAGAGGACCATGTAGAAAGGCATTTTGGACATCTAATTGATGTAGAGGCCACCTGAAACCGACTACAATGGATAGAATAATCTAAACAGTAACCGGATGCACCACAGGACTGAATGTGTCTTTAAAATCAAGGCCATGAATCTATGAGAAACCCTTGGCCACAAGACGATCCTTATGACGCTCAATAGATCCATTAACACGAAGCTTGGTTTTAAAGATCCAGTGACAACCAACCACATTGTGATTTATAGGACGCTATACAAGATCTCATGTGTCATTGTTCTTCAAGGCTTGTATTTCAGCATCCATAGCCGAGAGCCATGCAGGGTTTTTGGCTGCAGATTTGAAACCCCTAGGCTTTTAGAAAGCTAGAAAAAACCTGAAAAAACTAAGAAGAACCTGAAATGGTTAGCGCATGATAAGCCTTAGGTTTAAATATACCAGCTTTCCTTCTAGTAACCATGGGGTGAAGGTTAATAGAGATCATCATTAGTGGAACAGGAACAAAAAAAAAGGGCTAACTAGAAAATGGGATGATAGACATAATAGGAGGCTCGGAATAGGAGGCTATAAGTTTATCACTGTATAGAAAACAAGTAGAGGTCGAAACTAGAGAAGACAACAATAGAGGTGGGGAGGCAAGAGACAATATTATAAGAGTCCAAGAAATCAGAAAAAGTAATATAGGGTGTTGAATTATGACTTTGTTGAACATTATCACCTACATAAAGAAATATAGTTTCATAAAATTGGACATGATGAGAGACAGAAAGACGTTGTGTCTTGCAGTCAAAACAACGAAAACCCTTGTGAAGGGGGTTATAACCTAGGAAGACACAAGGAGCATATTTGGGAGATAATTTGTTAGGAGCAGAATCTTGTAAATAAGGAAAGCATAAACATCCAAAAGTATGAAGCATAGTGTAGTCGGGGTATTTACCAAACAGAAGCTCATAAGGAGTTTTGCTAGCAAGAGTTTATGAGGGGAGTCGGTTGATGAGATAAACAGTTGTTGAAAAGGCTTCAACCCAAAGAGGTAATGGAACACATGCATGAAACATAAGAGTGTGTTCGGTTTCAGTAACATGTTGACGTTTATGTTCAACAGTTCCATTTTGACTGGGTGTATAAGGACAGGCAACACGCAATACAATACCACAAGATGTGAGGTGTGAGCGAAATTTATTATTGGTAAATTCAGTTCCACTATCACATTAGAAGAATTTAATTTTAGATGAAAATTGACTTTCAATATATTGTTGAAAGTTGAAAAATGTATCAAAAAATTAGATTTATTTTTGAGTGGAAAAAACCAACTGAAACCAGCACAATCATCAACAAAAACTGTATAATATCAAAAATCCGTAGTTGAACAAATAGGTGAAGGACCCCATAAATCACAGTGTAAACGATCAAAAGACAAATCACAACGAATATTATTAATTGAAAAGGGTAGCCAATGGCTTTTGCTAAGGTTACATCAACACATAAACTAGAATCTAAACCTATTAATTTATCGCTATAAACTAGAATCTAAACCTATTAATTTATCGCTATAGGAAATAAAACCTGACTTGGTGAGAGAGTCAATAAAACGAAAACTAGAATGACCTAGACAAGCATGCCATAAATGAGCAAAGACATGTAATTTATTGGAAGAAACTATGAAAGCCATAAATGAGCAAAGACATGTAATTTATTGGAAGAAACTATGAAAGCAAGGGCATGATGATGTTGCTAAAGTACATATAAGTCATTCTCACATTTGTCGACGCCTAGTACTATTCTTGTGACTCGATCCTGTATTTTAAAACTAGAATAAAAAAAGATGACCCAACAATTATTATTTTTTATAAGTTGACTTATGAATGGACCGAAGAGAAACTAGATTTTGTGACAGAGATAGAGGGAGATTTGGGCTTTTCTTTGTTGATGTATTTTGATTTGGCGATTGAAGAATGACGTTATTAAGCATAAAATATTGAGTTGAAAGATTGTTGATACATTGATCGTTCAAAAATTTCATGGCTTAAAGCTTTCAGGATTATATCTGCAAAAGAAGGTAATGAAGACTGGGAAAGCATTATTGTTGAGAAGATTTTATATTCAGGATCAAAAGCTCTAAACTTTGTATAGGTCATCAATGGGTCAACTAATTACTGCCAGTTGATCATAGAGACCTTTGAAGAGGCGAGAGAATTCAAACACTAATTTAGAGTCTCACTGCATCAGTTGGAGCTCGTTCTTGAATTGCAGTTCACGAGTTTCTAATTTGTGGAAGAAATAGACTTCAAGAAAAGCTTAGGTCTCATGAGCGAGTATGTTTCAAACCAAGCAACTTACTTATAGATTTCTCTGTAAAAGAAAAATAGAGGAGACTTAATAAGACCTAATATGTATTTAGCTAAGAAGAGTATGTTCAGCACTAGTAATTTGTGTAAAAGGAACTCTGATATTATCATCTAGAAATCCAAGAAAATCATGCTTTATTAACAACAATATAAACTGATTTCTTTATAACAAATAATTTGAGGAGATTAGTTTGATGATAAATATATACACTATCATGTTCAGCAGAAGAGAAGATAATGAAGACGGCGCAACTAGATAAAATAATTGGGTAAAAAATTTTTTTAAAGGTACTCTAAATAAAACATAGCAAAATATATATTTTTTTAAAAAAAAAAAAAAATATATATATATATATATATATATATATCATCTAAAATCAAGAAATAAAATCAGATTTTATGGAAGCTGTAGGGCTCAGAATTCCCCGTGGGTGGAAGGAGTACTGAGAAAGTTAGGAAGGTGAAATGGGTCGGCCAATTAGTTTGTGTTTTTGGTAAAAAGAGGAGGCCGGTGGTGTTGTGTTTGTTGATGGAAGTGTGATGTTGTGAGATGGAAAAATAGTGGTGGTGGTTATGGGTTCTTGGCCGACAGTTGGAGGCTGGTGTTGAGACTGACTTGAGGAGGCTGTTGTTGGGACTGATTTGGGTTTAGGAGGACACTTGTTCTGAAACAGAGGAGATGAGGTTTTGTGTCTGTGATGCGGGTTGATTTCGGTCAATTGGACCTGGTTTCAAGGGTCACTATGGTGAGTGGTGGTTGAGGAGGCTGTATGGGCTGAGTTGTTGGTGAGATATGGACTCTGGTTAGGGGGCTTGTCGGAGATGACGGCAAGTGTTTTTTTGGGTGATGAGCTGCAACGGGTTCGGTCTATCATGGGTTGGAGAGCGAGGCTGGTGGTGCTGAGTGGGTGGTGTTTTTCAGGCAGATTAGACTGGCTGCCATGGTGGATTTATGGTGGAGGGATACTGAGCCTGTTGGGTGGTTGGCAATGTATGGGTGGTTCATGGTCTTGATTGGGAAGATGAGAGAATCTCTGTGTATGATGGTTGTTGGATCATTTTTGTTGCTGGGGATAGTAGCGGTTGTTTTGCAGACTGTGCATGGTCTTTAGTGGGTTGAGGATGAAGAAGGAAATGGGGGAGATGTGCGAGAGGGAGTGATTTTTTGCTCTACTGGTTTTCCTCTGTCCTGTCTACGAAAAATGGAGACCCCCTCCCCTTGAATCAGCTCTGTTGTTGGTTTTTGAAGGAGAGAGATGCTAAGATTTGGGAAATCAATTGATGCCAGATTTGAAGAGATCAATTTGGGACTTCGATAGAGGATTGGGGCTGAAAATCTGGGATTGGGGAGCCCAATTTGGGAGATTATTTTATTGGAGAATCTGAATTTGATTGCTGGGATTTTGGACAATAAAGGAAATTGAATTATGAATTAATTAGGAACTAGATCGAATCAATTTGGTAAAATTATTGGGCTGAATTGAATCAATTGGAAACAATTGGATTTAATTGGTACTGAAATGATTGGAATGAAACAAATGGGACATGAACGAAATTTAAACAAAAATTTAATTGGTCCCCATAATATTGTATCCATTTCATTATAGTCCTTATCTTTTGAATCTTCCCAATTTCACTCAAATAGGATTAAATCTTGAATTCTTTCTCAATTTAATCCCTCAAAATAATCTTTTTAATTTAGTCATTGCTTTTCAAATTCTTGCAATTTTAACTCAATTTGTCTTAAATTCCCTATTTCTTTTCAATTTTATTCTTACTTAAATCAATTTAGGTTCCAGATTAATTTATAAATTCATAATTAATTTCTAAAATCATACAATTTTAACCAATTTATGTATCAATTTTGATTTTTTTTTTTTAATTAAACCCTTTATTAACTACTAATCTAGTTATTTAATTCACAATCATCATTTAACTTTAAATTTCTTTTACTCTTAAACCAAATTAATTTAAAATTAATTCTTTTTGTTAATTTTCTTTTTAACTAAACCCTCAATTATAGCTTAAAAATTCATAAACTTTATTTTCGCATGTGATGCTTAATTAGCAAACCAATTTCAAAACCCAACTATTTTTTGTATTTTTTATTTTTTTTTGTATTTTTTATGATTTTAAAGATTTCTTGACACACAAAAATTAAAAAAAAATGAAGAAAATTAAAAAAAACAAAAATAATAAGAAGAAGAAGATCAAAATAGCTGAAGTTATTGGAAAGATATTTTTTTGGTTCTTTCTAATTTTTTTCAAAATATATATAAAAATAGAGGTAAAAAAATTTAAGTTGCAATAATTGTCCTCCTTTTTATAATATTTGCAGTATAAAATCTTACCAAAAGCTTTGCATAGCAAGTTTATAAAGAAAAATGATATTTGAAACGAAAGAAATTTGACATCCTCAAAGATCTCATTTTAAAACGAAGAAGTTCTGACATCTTTAAGTTTAATAGAGGGATCCAACACCCTAAAAAATCATGTTGTTAGAAAAAAAATGAATTTGACACCTTTAAATTCTAGAAGAGAGATCAAACACCCTTTGAGATTTTATTTTTAAATAAAAGAGATCTAATATAATTTTAATGGAGGGATTTGACCTCTTTAGATATCATGATGTTTGGAAAGAAAGGGATCTAACGCCCTTAAATTTCATGGATCCAACACCCTCGAAAATCACATGTTTGAACGAATTTGACACACTTAAGTTTTGATAGAGGGATTCGACACCCGCAAAGATCATATGGTTAGGAGGAAAGGGATTCAACACCCTCAAATTCTAAAAAATAGATCCAACACCCTAAAAAATCACATGTTTGAATGAAAGGGATTTGACACTCTTAAGTTCAACGGAAGGATCCAACACCTTTAGAGATCACATAGTTGTAAGGAAATGGATCTAACACTTTTAAATTTTAAAAAAAGGATCCAACACTTTAAAAAAATCACATGTTTGAACGAAAAGGATCTCACATGACTAAAAGATTAATGTCTTCTCCCAAGTACAGGAGTGTCGAAGTAATAAATAACCCGGCAAGACCGGGATCGAATCATAGAGAGGTTAATTGTACAAATTATAAATAACAATAATACAATAACAATAACAATAACAACAATAACAACAACAACAACAACAACAATAACAATAGTAACAATAATAATAATAATAATAATAATAATAATAACAATAATAATAATAAAGAAAAAGAAGAAGAACATGATGAGAACTTTAAGATGACATATTAATGTAAGGATTAAACAATGGTAATAACAAATGTCAAGATTAGAGGTTCCACTAATGGTATGTCAAATAAGTATAGTATAAACTCTTATTATTTAATTGGAAATCACACACAAAGGAGGTTCCAATCAGATTATATATTGTTAACATGATTACATTAGTCATCTTATTCGATTAATGCTAATACTTGTAATTCTCGTCAAGCATTCATGATTATAACTTATGTTAACAATAAATCAAGTTCTTTTCATAGCTCAGGTGTTGGTTATACCATACAGTATGGGCTATGAAAGTGTCAAGTTTTTGTTATACCAAGTGTTATATAACATAAATCAACATTAGTCATTTAACAAGCAAACTATTAAAGAGTGAACAAGATAACAAATATAAAACATGTTAGTATCAAACATTAAGGTCCATATTAAGTTTGCATTATACTTATTCTTACACCATTAGTGTAACCTTTTCACCTTGACATAATAAACTTAGCTACATATAATGAAAGAAAGAAAAATAAATAAACAAAATAAGAACATAAATAAGATAAAAGTTAATTACATAAATGAAAGGAAATGAAAGGCATAAACTTGATATTAATAAAAGTAAAGCATGAAAAAATACAAAGAGAAAAAGCAAAAGCATGATCATGATCTGGAAACCAAGATGCCTAAATACATGGCAAATGCCTCCTTTTATAGGCCAAAATTGAAAACTATTGATTTGATGAATAATTGATGAGTGGGTGACCAACTCTTGACTTGGTGACAATCTTTATCTTCTCTTGTTTGCCCAAAACATCATTGATAATGTCAAAATTGAAGTCATTTGAAAACATAAAAATTGTAGGAAATTATCTCATCTTTCTTGTGTAAACAATTCAGATAATTTAGACTTCTAGAACTCCATATATGGGTCAAACATTAAACAGTGCTCAGGATAGAAGACAGATTCAGACTTATTTGTTGTTGCTACAATTTGAACTTGAAAATGGTCTTTTTAAGTCTTGGGCTCAATATGGAAGTTGTAGGCCTATATCTTACCTTTCCATCCATATAAAATAGACCTAAATCTGAGATCTCCAACTCTAGATATCTTATATTATTAATATATTATTATAAAACATGTTTTAGTTAAGGAGTTATTGATATTTCAAGTGCAAAATGATGATATAAAACCGTGATAAAAATGCACTTTTAAATATTAATTACACACCCTCAACCAGCTTATTACTAGTTCCTAGAAATCAAAGTGTTAAAATAGAAAAATAATTTGCAAATTCCACAAAGCAAGGTATTCATCATTTAACTTCCATTAATCTATCCAGATAAACAAACTCTTATTAAATTTATATATCTGCTCAATACCTCTTAACAAGATATTAATAAACCTTTCTTTTATGCTCAATGTATCAACATATAATTATGGGGCTTTTCTTGGAAGAAAATAAAATTTTTGTTATAATGTTTAAAGTTAACTTCCTTGAGTTGAAATTATTATTTTTTTCTTTTTTTCTTCTTCTTATTTTTTTAAATATATATACATATAATTTAAAAACATCATGCATCTTTAACCCATGTAACGAGCTTTCAACTAATGACTCCTAGACTAGTTGGTCTTAGGGCATTAGGTGTTAAGACACCCCTACGAGCTTAATAACTCAAGTCGTAGATACTAATATGTAGATAGTGCATTGTTTGATTCCCTTAAGCTTTTCTCCTCAACCCATGTAACAAGCGTTGGGCCAATAGTTCCCAAGTCAGTTGACTTTAGGGTATTAGGTGTTAAAACACCCCTTCGGGCTTAATTGCTTAGGTTAGGGAGGCTACAAAACCAAACTTATCTACATTTTTATTATTATCATTTTTTTTCTTTCTCTTTTTTTTCTTTTTTTTTAATTATATACAATCTCTTTCCCTTAGTTATAACCTTTAACAAAAGAACATAAATAATGTAATAATCCAATATGCAACCCACAATCATATGTTAAAGTATGTGTGTGTGTAAATTAAGATTTAAGAATACATGTTAAATAAGTATATGATCAGAATTAAGTGATAACAATGCGAGAGTTTGTAAACCCAAATATTTCAAGAAGTATTATAATAGACCTTGTTAAGAATGGTTACTAAGATGCGTATCAAGAGTCACTTTAACAAAAGAGCTCCTTTACTCTACCATCCTAGTAACAACAATTATGCACATGCTTTATGAAATGAAAAATAATTGTTTTTATCAACTACTACCCTCTCCCCCCAACCAAAACGAGACATTGTCCTCAATGTTCTAAGATAGAAAGATAGAGTATAGAAGATATAACCTGAAATAACGAACACTAACAAACCTGAAACACACTAAAACAAATATAAGAAACAACAAAACACAATAATAAAACCAAAAGACACTAATATTCATAAATGAAGGCTCAAATCCAATCTAAACTTTTTATGGCTTTCCTTAGATGACTAATTTATGCGACTCATGGAAGGATCAATCACACGAATGAAAGATTGTAGTTGGTCAATTAATTGTTCAGCAGTAGCAGCAGAGATTATAATTTGTCGTGCAGAAGATATTAGAAATTCTTGTTCCACGACATGATCAAGAAAAGACAATAACTTATCATAATAACCATTAACATTTAACAAACCTATGGGTTTATGGTGAATGTGCAGTTGCGCCCAAGAGGAAATATGAAAGATCTCTTCCAATGTACCTAGACCACCTGGTAAAGCAATGAAGGCATCAGCATGGTTAAACATTGCATTCATTCGAGCTGACATTGTAGAGACCTGAAGTTCCTCTCCAATTGTTTTTCCAATGATGTTCCCTTGTGCTACAGCTTCGGGGACGACCCCTAAAACTTGACTACCTCCTAAAAATACAGCTATTGACACACCTCCCATTAACCCAAGACTGCCTCCCTCATACACTAAATGAATCTTTATCTCAGCTAGCACCTGACCAAGATGATTTGCTGATTCTAAAAACTCTTTTTCTTTCCTAAGACTAGATCCATCGAAAACACAAATATTTCTTATCTGATGACCTGAGGAACTTGCCATTTCTACACACTTATGTATTTGTTTAATATATAGGTTGAGTAAAAATGAAAGGAAGGAAGAGAGGATTTTATAGATGAGAAATTAGAAAAGCAATCATACCACCTATATGGAGGCCAACTAGAGTCTTACACTCTCTCTCTCTCTTTATTTATTTATTTATTTACTTTTGAAAAAGCATATGTATGTACAGGTAGTTAACAATAACAACAATAACAACAATAACAACAACAACTATAACAATAATAATATTAATAGTAATAATACTAGTAGTAGTAGTAGTAGTAATAATAATAATAATAATAATAATAATAATAATAATAATAATAATAATAAAGAAAAAGAAGAAGAAGAAGAAGAAGAAAAAGATGAGAACTTTGAGATGGAATATTAATGTAACGATTAAACAATGATAATAATAAATGTCAAGGTTAGAGGTTCCACTAATGGTATGTCAAATAAGTATAGTATAAACTCTTATTATTCAATTGGAAACCACACACAAAGGAGGTTCCAATCAGATTATATATTGTTAACATGATTACATTAGTCATCTTATTCAATTAATGCTAATACTTGTAAATTTCATCAAGCATTCATGATTATAACTTATGTTAACAACAAATCAAGTTCTTTTCATAGCTTAGGTGTCGGTTATATCATACAATATGGGCTATGAAAGTGTCAAGCATTTGTTGTGTCAAGTGTTATATAACATAAATCAAGATTAGTCATTTAACAAGCAAAGTATTAAAGAGTAAACAAGATAACAAATACAAAACATGTTAGTATCAAACATTAAAGTCCATATTAAGTTTACACTATACTTATTCTTACACCATTAGTGTAACCTTTTCACCTTGACATAATAAACTTAGCTATACATAATAAAAGATAGAAAAATAAATAAACAACATAAGAACATAAATAAGATAAAAGTTAACTAAGTAAATGAAAGGAAATGAAAGGCATAAACTTGATATTAATGAAACCAAAGCATAAGCAATACAAAAAATACAAAGAGAGAAAGGAAGAGCATGATCTTGATCTGGAAACCAAGATGCCTAAATGCATGGCAAATGCCTCCTTTTATAGGCTAAAATTAGGAACTATTGATTTGATGACTAATTGATAAGTGGGTGGCTAACTCTTGACTTGGTGACAATTTTTATCTTCTCTTGTCTTCCCAAAACGTCATTGATAACGTCAAAATTAGAGTCACTCAAAAACATGAAAGTTGTAGGAAATTATCTCAACGATCTTGTGTCAACAATTCAGCTCATTTGGACTTCTAGAACTCCAGATATGGCCAAAATACTGAACAGTGCTCGGGCTGGAGGACAGATTCAGGATTTTGTTTTGTTGCTATAATTTGGACCTGAAAATGGCCTTTTTAGATCTTGGGCTCCATATGAAAGTTATAGGTCTATGTCTTACCTTTCCATCCATATAAAGTAGACCTAAATCTGAGATCTATAGCTCCCGATATGACCCAATTACCGAGTAGTGTTCCAGTTTGAATTGCACCGATATCTCTTTTCTAATTTTGCTCATCTCTTTGCCCTTGCAATTTAAGTTCTTAAAGTCATCAATCAATCCTTTCATTTATATGATAGGCCTGCATTTAAAATGAACATTTACCATAAATTAAAGGTATCTTATATTATTAGATATATTATGATAAAACAAGCTTTAGTTAAGGAGTTATTGATACTTCAAGTGCAAAATGATGATATAAAACCATGATAAAAATGCACTTTTAAGAACTAATCAATAGGCCTGCATTTAAAAGGAATATTTACCTCAAATTAAAGGTATCTTATATTATTAGATACTTTATTATAAAACATGCTTTAGTTAAGGAGTTATGGATACTTTTGAGTACAAAATGATGATATAAAACCTTGATAAAAATGCACTTTTAAGTACTAATCAGCATCTGACATCCTTAAGTTTGATAGAAGGATCTAACACCGTCAAAGATCACATAATTGAAAGGAAAAAGGTCTGACACATTTAAATCCTAGAAAAAAAAGATTTAACACCTGCAAAAATCACACTTTGGAAAAAAGGATTTAATTTCCTTAAGTTCAACACAAGTGACTTACCTCGTTCCAAGATTTAGCCTAAGATGTTCTTATTGCATAGTTAAGTTTGAAACTTCCTGATGGTAGAGTTAGCGCTTTTTTCATGATGATGTTTCTTGATGACAAGGTTGAAAAAAAGATATTCTTGAAGATATGGTTGAATTTTATATATAATTCTTTTAAAAATATTTTTTAAATAAGAAAACATTTTCCTCCCTCTAAAGTTTAAGTTTTTATGTCATCAATTTTTCAAACTCAACCAAAACATTTAATTTCCTTTATAAGTTAGAGATGAATCCAACTTCAATAATAAACTTTTTTCAAACAATATTTTATTTTATATATAATTTTTTGGATGGATGAAATTTACATAAAAGTCAAGAATTGACTTGGATAATAAATGGATTCACTCTTTATGTGATTATTTCAACTTTAAATTAAAGAGAAAGTCATATATAAGAAGAATAATTCTTTTTAATGCTTTTAGCATGAGCACGAATCATGTCTTAAACTCAAACAAAGAAAAATCTTATCTTTAACAAGTGAAAGCTTGAACTTGGAGATACCAAAAACTTTTTATATATAAAAAAAGTACTCAACCTATTTTTGATGTACACACTAGTCCCATAATCACACCATGCCATGAGTTGAAAAACAAATCTTACGACATTAGATGCACCGAACAAAGAAAAAAAACATGATCATGGTAAAAAAAAATGTTAATTAAAAATAAAAAATAAAAGCAAAAATAAATTTCAATCTAACCAAAAGCATCATAAAGGAAATAAAAAAAAATTAAAAGGAAAGAAATGAACCAAGTGCGCTTGCCGGCATGTAAACCATCTACGAGGCTATGATCATTTTTTGTAAAAAAAACATAAAAGAAAGATAGAATGCAAACTATTAAAGGATAAAAAAGATTAATATTACTTGAGTCAAACTTTCAAACTCTTCACCTTAGTCATAAGCCTAGTATAACTCTTCTAATAACAATCAATCTAATATTATAGGATAAAATTAAAAAAAATAATTTGATAAAAGACATTAAAAATGCCAAACCAAAAAATTTGGGTGAAAATAACATTGATTGATTCAAGGGTAAAAACAATTACAAAAGAAATCAAGTCAAGAATTTAAAATCAAAAGAAAGATGATCAAATCAAAAACCAAAAAAAAAATAAGAGAAAAAATAATATTTCAATATTAGAGGACACAAATAAGAAAAAAATTGATAAAAGCCCCCCCGAAAAAAATAGTAATTTAAATTAAATAATGAGGATTGAATGCTAAACAAAAAACTAAAGAGGTAAATATCATTCATAACTTTAATGGTGAAATTAAAAAAAAAATCAAACATTTCACAAAGAAACTCAAATAAAAAACCCAAAACTAAAAGAAAAGGTATTAAATCTAAAATAAAAAAAATCATTTTAATATTAGAGGATGAAAATAAAAAAAACATAATTTAATAAAATTTCCTAAAACAAAATAAAATATTAAATAATGAAGAACAAATACTAAACAAATAAATAAAAGGGAAATAACATTCATTTATTTAAGGGTGAAAATGAAAAATAAAATCAAACATTTCACTAAAAAAATCATAACATAAACCTAGAATCAAAAGAAAGTGATTCAAACCTGAAACTATAACAAAATAATAGAAAAAATAACGTTTCAATCAAATATGAAATCAAAAACGAACTTTTTAAAATGTACAAAAGAAATCAATACAAATATCATACAATCCATAGAAACAAGACTAAATCAAATATCAAGACAAAATAAGAGCACAACATGGATGTTCTGATTAGACATCATGTTTTTCAAGGCAAAACAAGAATAAAAAAAAATATTGTTGGAGCCAAAATGTCTAACAGGCCACCACATACACCACTTCATTTGAAAGAAAACATCGTGAACTTTCTAATGCTATCATGGATGGACAATTTCCATCACCTAAATCCTCCATTCATGCCATTTAAAGTGTGTAGAGTAGCCTAACATGTTGGTGCATACACAAAACGCACTAGTAAACTTCTTTTCTAAAATATTATTTAAAAAAATAAAAGATTATAATGAAAATATAAATAAGCCTTTATAGCCTTATTTATTTATTTTTAATTCAATGAGTAACCAAGTAAATTTACTATAAACTTTCAAAGCAAAAAATGAACTCGTTCATGTCTTAAACATCAAAAGAAATAAAGAGAAATACAAAAAATAAGAAAGAAGGAAACTAATGTTTCATTGATAGTACATAATGTAATCAAATACTCTAAAAAAATAAGTTTTATCTAAATACAAAGAGATTATATATAGGCTAAGTAAAAAAAATGAAAAGACTATTCAACCCTTAATAAACAATAAAACAAAATAACCTTATATCTCTTAACATCTCCCCTCAAACTCACGATGTGGCAACTACAAGTATCAAGAGTTTTCCAGCTAGAAAACAAAACTAGGAAATAGAATGTAACTTAGTAAAGAAATTTAAAATTTGTAGAGAAAAAGACATAGAGAGTAAAGTAATGGTGGTGTGCCTAAGATGATGACAAGTAAAATGACAATCGATCTCAATATGCTTAGTTTGTTAATGAAAAATTAAATTATGAGGAATCTAAATAAAATTCTAGTTATCACAATACATAGAAGTGAGATGAGAAATAATGTTTTGTTTCTTGCTTTTCAAGAAATAAAATAATCACCTAAAAAGATACATAAACCTATAACAGACTTTCAATGAGATCACTGTCATGATCAGTATTAGAGTATACATACAACTCCAAGGAAAAGATGAATAAAAGTTAAAAACTCTACAAGACTATACCTCAAAAATATCACAAAATATGAAGAATAGGTGCTCAATAAACAGTAGTAAGAGAAACAATAAATTGACTAACAACATAAATAACATATGCGATATCAGAAATCTCATAAAAAAGATCTATACGAATAATATAAGATCTAGTCAGGTTATGAGTAATGAATGTAATAGAAAAGAAAAGTATATGCTTGAGAAAAATAATATGATGAGATACATAAAGTTTTTAAGTTATTAGATCAAAACAACAATATATTTTTTTTACCTTTACCATAACTAAGAAAGACACAAATAGCAGATCAATAAGACAATTTGTTGTGTTCTATAAGAAGATGAAAAACAAAACAAGTACAACAAAACAACTCTAAAGAAAGAATAATTAAAGGCATACTCATACAACTTTTCAAAATGATAAAAGCCTGAAATATAAGAAGATGAAATTGTATTAATCAAACCTATAGTAGTAAAAATAGTTTCATCCTAAAACACACTAAGAACAAAAATAGACAACACGAGAGAATTAGTAGTTTCAACAATGTCATTTTGCTTAGAAGTATATGCACATAAAGTTCGGTGAATAGTTTCATCTAGGATAAGCAACTTATAAAATTTATTAAAGGTGTATTTTTCACCTCAATCACATTTAAAATATTTAATAACAATATAATATTAAGTTCTGACAAAAGCGTCAAAGATTGTATATATATCTCAAAGAATTTAGAATGATATTTCATTAAATAAATTCAATAATAACTAGTATAATCTTCAATAAAAAAAAACATAATATTGATACCTTTCTTTTGTGGCAACATGAGAAGGTCTCTATACATCTAAATGAATTAAATTAAATGAAAAAAAAAGAAACAAAAATACTTTTATTAAAAGGTACAGTAGAGAATTTTGCTAGTTTACATCCATTATAACCTGAAATATTACAAGTTTTTAAATTTTCTAATGCTATTGTGGATGCTGAAAATCTTAAATGAGAAGACAAAATATAACCTTAATGAGAATGTCATAAATAAAAATAAAAGAAGAAGAACTCAAACAAAAAAAAGACAAATCAACATTAGTATCAATAACAACTAACACTTTTAACTCATCTAAAATATAGTCTCCTTTTTCTAAAGCATGTACCAATCAGCTTCTAAGATTGCAGATCTTGTACACAATAAAAAAGAAGAGGAAAAGATGACTAACTAATTGCCAAAATCACATAACTAACTAACAGAAGCAAAATTCAATATGAGTTTAGGGATATGATAAACATTAGGAGAAGACAAGTAAGGTGTGACAACAAAATCATAGTTTATAGTTATAAAGAGAAAAACTTCTAAAATTATTTAGTCATAATACTAGGATTTGTGAAAGAATATAATAAAACTCTGCTGCAATATTACAGTATGGTGGTTTGTAACTCTGAGATGGTCTATACATTTTAAATTGTGACTGGTTACCAAACTTCCAAGCTTGAGATTGCTGCTGTGATTGATTATTATGTCTCAACTTAGGACACTAAGCCTTCTAGTGACCTTTCTGCTTATATAAATTGCACTCATTGAAGGCAACCCTTGTGAAAAAATTATTTTTATTATTAAAAAGTAACTTAGAAAATACTGGTAGCTCATAAAGATTATAAGTAGAAATAATTTCTTTTTCAAAATAAGATTGAAGATATATTTCTTCAACTAATAAGTCATTGACAACTAGGTCAACAAAAAAAAGTGGAGAATGATGCAAAATTGAATCTTTAAGTCTTTTAAAATTATTGTGAAGTGTTATTAAAAATTATACCAATCATTGTTGCTTTCTATAGGCAATATATACACCATATGCTTTTAGTTTTACCAATTATGTAAAAGCTAATTGATTTGAAAGATCTGTCATAATAAAAAAAAACTTTTGAATACTCGTATTTTTCTAGTGAAGAGTTTATATATCATTCTCCAGCTTTTCAGACATCTATCAAAGCAGTATAACTCTCACTAATATTCCGAGGTTTCATAAAAGTTCCACTTATACCATATCTCTACATACTGACGTGAATCATCTCTTTTAGTAGCTATAATTAACAACAATAAAAAAATATAAAATAGAATAAAACAAAATACTAGATTGTAGAAACTGGATGGATACCCCTCAAAATTGTACGTTTTCTTTGATAAAATACCTTATTTGTCTTCTTTAAATTATTTAGTCACTCCAAACAAAAAGAAATGGAGAATCATGTAAAATTAAACCTCTAAGTTGGATCCGCAAAAATTATATTTAAGATTAAATCTCGTTCCATGAAATCTAACTCTAATAGCATGTTACACAATCCAAAGAAACAAAGAGAAATACAAAAAATAAAAATAAAAAAGGAGGATGTTAGGATTTCATCGATATTGCATAATATAATTAAATACTCAAAACGAATAAGTTTAACTTAAATATAAAAAGACTATATATAGGTTAAACAAATAAAAATGAAAACAAAATAAAAAATTATTAAACCTTTAATAAACATTATTTCTTAATAAACTCGATAATTATAAAAAACCAAAAGAAAAGGAGAACAAGCCTTTAAATCCTATTTAAAATATATTTGTTTCAAAAGACAATAAAGTAAATTTATTATATATTTTTAAAGAAAATGATGAATTTTCCCTTGCATCAAAGGTAGAGTTTTTTGTATTTAAAGGGCGCCTTAGTCATTATAGTATATATAAAAAAAGATATACCAGACTTAATAAAAATGATAATCATCTATTAGTCTCTATGCAATTACAATTATATCCCCAAAAGCTATGTAAATGAGTTTTTTGAGAATAAAAATATAATTATTATATTATTCCCATCAACAATGAACAATGTTCACCACTTAAATATTTTTTTTTAATGTCCATATTAATTGATAAATTGCTAAAAAGATTCCAACACGGCGGTGTAGACTCAAGATCAATTATGATAATTGCAATAACTTTAATATCTTCATCAATCAACCACAAATTTCCCTTAGTCTGATGTTGTTCTAGGCAAAATAATAATATTTCAGCAATGTGCCATTGTTATTACATCTAGAAGAAGACTAGCAATTCATCATATACTAGAACTCAAAAAACTAAAGAAAGAAAAAGTAGTAGACTATAACTTATCGGGCCACATGAAGATGATATGCTGAACAGAGTACAAGAAAATACTTAAATGGTTATGGAGTCAACACGTTATGATCTCGGTTGGAGGTCAAAGAAAAAAATAAGTAAATTAGTGGAACGAGGCATGTCAACCACTGATTATTTTAGGGTAGATTTATTAAGATTTGTGCGATTTCGATTTGTTTATGACACCAAGTAATCATACAATGCCATACGTACACACTTCATTAATTTCATTGGCTGTGATCATGTGATGAGAAGCGTGATCAATCGGTGGATTTCAACGCATCCGCCGCCGGGAAAGAAGATCCCTAACATGTTCACCGGCGATCTAGCTAGCCTTCATGGACAAGCAATTAGATAGCTAGCGTTACCACGTGTGGCCAGTGGTTAGCAGCCCGAACCCAATAATACTCCTACCTAGCTGGTAGATGGACCCTGCTTTTTGCATGGTTTTACGTCTTACGTCAGAAAAAAATAATTCTGAAATGCAAACTTTTACCAGCTACACACCTGCATTGGCATAAATAGCTACAAATTCCAATGTCCATATTTTACCATAAATAAATCTTAAAGGGACGAGTTCTTAGGTGAATAGATCATAGATGCATCAAGGTTTAAATTAGCCTAAGAATCCAAGGGCTCATTGACCATAACCTGAAGAATATTATATTCGGAGTTGATTCAAATCTCGAAGTTAAAATGTAGAGGCCAGGCTTTTAAGATGTGAATTAGTATAATTAAGTATATTTATTTGGAATTGTTGTGTAGTTAATTTAGAAAAAAAAATTATATGGAAATGTATTAAAATAATTTTTTTAATTTTATTTTTAATATTAATATATCAGAACTACTTAAAAATAGAAAAAAAAATTTAGACAAAAAAAAATTCAAAAAATTTTAAAAACCCAATTTGATTCATAAAAAAACAGTATATTGATCTAACCTGAGAATCTAGAGTTCCATTATGAATTACTAATCATTCTACTCAATTAATAGTTTATGAACTTGTTGCCCTGACAAAGCTTTGAGGCAGCACTTTCCTTTCAATATATTATGGAATATTTTTATCACAAGCTAACAGTTTAAAATACCCTCCCTCCACCTCCTTTACTGACACTCTTGCAGACACACTCCCACACCTTTTGAGAGAATGGCCAGTTCTTTACTCAAGCTTGCAGCCATTCTCTCCCTAGTCTTTTCCATCCTTCTAGCCTTGAACACTCAGATAACCTTATCATCCGATATAGAAGACGATGATGACGAGTATGTTCTTGACACCCCACCAGAAGATTTCAGGTCAAGAAGCCGGTTCTTGGCAAGTGTGATAAAGAAAGGTACACGATGCAACGCTGAGCGTAATAACATATGTAATGGCGTTTCAGCTAACAAGGGCACGGGCCTCCTTTATTGTTGCAAGAAACATTGCCGGAATGTTCTTGGAGACAGGAACAACTGTGGAATATGTGGTAACAAGTGCAAATTCGGAGAGTCTTGCTGCAATGGAAGATGTACAAATATCATTTTCAACGTTAATCATTGTGGAAAGTGCAACAAGAAGTGTGCTCCGGGGGTTAGATGCCAGTATGGAACATGTGGGTATGCTTAAATGTATTTAATGGTACAAGCACAAGTGATTTCAGCAGTATTTTCTTTTGCTTTATTTTCACAAAGGGAATTAGTGGGTGCATGTTTTGTACTTAAATCGTTTGAATTTCTCCAGTTGAGTATACAAAATCATCAGTTTGTGCCACCAATAAAGAAAGCCTGTATGGAAGTGATTCTCTGGTCTTCGAGATCGTGTTTATCCATACGTATGTAGTTACCATAGTTCAAAGTTCAAACCAGAGGGAACATTGATGATTGATAATTTCATTTGCCATTATTTTCCTGCTTTTTGCTTGTTATTTCACTTTCCCCTTCCTATCTTTCGAATGAATTGTTTCCATTGTCTGCCCCGCCTCCCCATTTGGCAGACTACCAATATTCACTTTTGCCCAAGGTTTTTAGGTTTTGAGTTTTCATGTTTGAGTTTGCAAGTAGCATGTATGGGAAAGGGAAAGGACAGGGAAAACCATGCATGTGTGGTATTTTGCCATCAATGAATCCTGGAACAGCACTAGAGTTAATGTATTATTCATCCAGGAGTTAGAACATGTAAATGATTATCGTGTAGTATATCAATAAATATCAAGCTGAGCACTCATAATCCATCTTAGAAACATCTTGGACAGAGAGTCTCCAATTTTAATAATACATCTTGCATGCTATTCCTGAAACATTCTGCTTGTTATTGTAACAGATCACCACCGCCAAACCTATTCCGGCAAGAAATGTTTCCATTGAATGCATCTTCCAAAGCTAGCAAACTTCCCATGAACATGAACAGATATATTTTATTTTTGGTATGCTCCTGTTATGGATTTCACTCCAAGACTTATCAAACATGATTAATTGTTTCAAAGCCAGGAGCAACTGGAGCTCGAAGATATTGATTGATATGAGGACTAACTTAAAAATATAAACGAAATCGATCATGCATCGGTCAGTACTTCACGCACATATACATCTAGAAATATAGCTTTCATACACGGCTCTCGCACTTAATTTCAACAAGTAAATAATTTGTAACAAGGATAAACAGAATTTAAAACTTGGAGACACTGAAGAGAGACTTGAAATTAGAAAATTACCATCCAAGGAGCGCATATATCATGGCATGATACTGTTAGAACTCATCAACAAAATTGCAAAGAAAAAAAAAAAAGGTGAACATCTCACTTCTTGGAATAGGGGAAAATACACATATCTTTACCTGACACTTGTAGACCTTGAACATTCTTCGATATTCAAAACATCCTCGAGAGAATTAAAGAAGGCCTTCATCAAAATGTGGTAGACGGTAATCATTGTATCTCTTTTGTTTCATCAGTAGATCTCTAACTCTTTGGTTTCAAGAGTCCTGGCTCCTGGAAATTTCATAATAGGAATTTTCAATATTTCCCATTGCATAAAAATTCATTATCATTACGACAAATTAAACAAAGCAAGCCATTATAAAAAACCTACCACCCCAGCTGACATGTTTGGATTGCTAAATTTGGTGTCTAGACGACTCGCTATGGCATTATTATTTCTGCCGAGGCCGGCGAGGAGCACGGTTTGAACTCATAACATACCGGCTGTTGGGCGAAATCACATGAACTCCAGAGAAAAGCTACCTGCTGCGGGGGTATCCTTGAGACGTACGTGACGATGAGAAAACTAAGGACTCGAGAGAAAATCATGCCAGAGTTTGCTAAGGAACTCGCACTGAATGATTTTGTTGAGTGGGATTTGGAGTGTCGATTGTATATCAGCAAGGATATGAATTGGCAGATTGTATATAAGTTTACTTTTCAAGTTTTTGTTCCAAATAAGTTTATATCCTATTATACTTCCTTGTAAAATCCTACCAATACAATTGAAAATTTGTTATTTTTTTTCCTTTAAAAAAGCTCCACAACAAATTTTATTATACGACTTTTTTCACTTAAATTTTTTTCAACTAATAATTTTTTTGGAATTTTTTAAATAAATCTAGCTGTAATTATTAGAAAAAATTTAGAGCACTAATGATCAATAATCTTTTTATTTTTAGAAACAATATTTACAAATATGAAGAATTATATTCTCTACTTTTACAATCATAAGTTCATTTGATTATAATCAACATTTACAACAATGGTAATACAAGAAAAAATAGATTATAGACCATTTTACAAGCAACATTCAAAAAAAGTATTATTATGTAATTTAAAAAAAAAAATCAATGAAGTTTTATTTTTTTTAAAGAAATGAGAATGATAATATAGGTAGCATAATAACATGCATTGTTGAAAGATAAACTATAAAAATATTCTTAATTAGAGATATCTTTGTAATAATAATTTTTTTTAAATTGAAATTATATTTAATTTTCTAAAATAAAATTTTTTTTCTGAATACTCTAGATTTATGTGAGGTATACTTTTAAATACTATTTAGAAAGAAGACTTGTTTATAATTAACATTTCTTCATAGTTTATAGCATGTGAGGTATATTTTTTCAAATTGCATGAATTAGTGGAAGTCTTTTTTTTTTTAAGATTAATGTGAGTGTTTGAACCAGTTTTTGCACACCACAATTAATGTTACAGGCTCTAAAGTTAACAATCATGTAAACCTTCAATAATCATTATATAAACAACCAAAAACTCAAAATTAAAATCACAAAAAAAAACAAACTTTTTAACTCCAAATACTTATCACTTACTTGCCCACCAAATAGTCTTCCACTCTTGTTTCTATGAGGCGGGGGGGAATTTCATGATGCCACTACCACTTCAGAACCTGAAGTTGCGTAACTTCAGAGGGCTGCAGATCTAACCAGTGCCTCTAGAGAACAGCAGCAAACAGAAAACCCATCCATCAGCGATCGTTTATGTAGTGAAAAAAAGATGAGCAGAAGAGTGCAAATGAAATTTACGTGGTCCAGCAACTTAAAAAACAACTTGCTTCTTGCATTACTGACCGAGTTTTCTGTTCGAATAAGAAAGTTGATGCCTTCTCAGTATAGAGCAAATCAGTCGATCCAACTATTAGTTGCTCCTTCTGTGGACGAAATTTGTACAATGATCTGTATATCAAGTCTGTTTTGAACAAATATTTGTTCGGAAATCTGATACTGACAATTATTTTTCGATAACAACTCCCTTTTTTGCTTGTGAGGAAACGTTGAATGCCAATCACATAAGTTAAATTGATGAAGTGATTGTGAAGCAAGCCTTTGGCAAGGTGACACTCACATTCACTCCCGGACAATGAGTCTTCTGACTAGAAGACTCAAACGCCCATTAACCCAGTAACCTCCCTTTAGCGTGCTCAACTGCTTTATCAAAAATCCACAACCTCCCTTTACTGTGCTTATCAAAAATCCACTGAACGCTTAAAATCCTTGATAAATATATAAAGACACACACACACCTGGCCTAGAACCTTGCAAATGCTTCCAACTCAATGTTGGAGCTGTGAACTCAAATTTGAGATGTACATATCTCGACTCACCAAGCAAGTAGCTTTCAGCGTCCTGATTGATGATCTCTTCCGAGTCTTCTCACCAGAAATTTCAGTTTTAAGGTCCACAGGCTAGTCTAGCCTTTCAATTACCTTCCATGAATAATTCTATCCATGAAAGTAAAAGAGCTTAACAAAAACTATATGCTGAATATGATCCTCCCCTCCCCAAGCAAGCGCTTGCAACATATATGAAATTTAATTGAAGCCAAAATTTGAAATAATAACAGCATAAAACAAAACAAATGTATTTAGCTCCCTGTCTAAACCTTTAAATTGACTGAGCTACCGACAACATTATGAGTTTCGAATCCATCCATCGACAGGATGAAAGAACATAAAAGGATTAATTCTGCTACAACAGACCTTGCCACTCACATGCTTATCAAGCAGAAAACTGTCCATAACTCTTCTACTTAACCCTAGTTTTAACTCTTCAGAGAAGATAGTAGTAGTACCCGAGCGCTAGAAACAAAAGAACTACTAAAGCAGCCGGAGCAGCCCATATCCAATAGTTTGTTGACTTTTTCCTCCTCGGGATGACTTTGGGAAGTGAACCCGGGCCTCTTGGACGATTCCTCGGCCTAACAGTATTCTCTTTCCTAACTTTTTCCTTCACTGGAACAGGAACCTCATCATTCACTTCAACCATTTCAGGTTCTGCCTCTGCAACTGCTTCGACAGGTTCCTCAGGCTCAGTAGCTGCAGCCTTCTTCTTTAATTTCTTTTCTCGTTCCTGAAGCGCATCAAAGAGTATTATGAGTTTCTAAATACAAATAATCAACCACCCAAAGGCAGAAATTAAAAAATACATAAACCAAAACCTTGAGCTTTTTCTCAGCATCCTTTTGAGCTCTTGCAGCTGCTTTTGCAGCAGCTTTCTCAGCCAGCTTCTTCTTCCTTTCCATGGCTTGCTTAGCTTTTGCTATTTCCTCTTCTCTTTTCATCTCCTTCAATTTCACTTCATCAACTTCCTTTTCTGCAGAAGGATTCTTCTGCAGATTTTCCAAACCAGAGACCTCCTTGTCAATGATGTCAGAGTGCTCTGAAGTCGTCTTCAATTCTGTCTTCGTAGTTTCCTTCTGGACCTTTAGGGGGGGCAGATCATCTTTTTGAGAAACGGGTTTTGGATCTTCTTTCGGTCTCTTTGCAATAGCTTTTACCACTGGCTCTGGTTCAGAAAGTTTCAGTGTCTCCAATATCACCAATGGCTTCTCATCAGGGTTCCTAATTCGTCCATCCTTGCTCATTTGTCGGCGGTCAAGGGAGGGCAAAATTCTTTTCTCGTAATCATCCCTAAAGGCTTTGTTATGGCTCCAGAGGGACATAAAATTCTCAACCTAATTATGGATATTAAAGAAAAATATTAGAATGTAGCAGCAATAATTAAAATATTGCTGTTCCTATCACCAGATAGTATTTGTCTAACAAACCTCGGCATGTGCAAGTTCTTCAAGAGCTGGTACATCCTTCCTAGCAGCAAGTTCTTTGGCTTTGGTCAAGAGCATACGGCATTGGTAAAAGTTGGCATTCTGAAAGATTATTAAAGTTATGTCCAAGAAAACAACTCACAAGCTTAATCGAAAATGTAATAGAAAAGGCTAGCAAAATGATTGAATAACTATTCTACAGCCAATAATCAAAAAAGAAGCCAAATTCAACAATGTCAAAAGGAAAGGAGCGGGGAAGGACGGAGTATCCAATACAGCTAATTAGTTTAAGCTTTTCTAAAAGTACTCACTCCAAAGCAAAGATTCAAGAGAGGTTCGTAAGAAATACAGTCCTCCACAAGGCACTGCAAGGTATGCACATGAAATTCAAAAACAGCCTCACAGTGCAAAAGTAAAACCATCAAGTCTACCGCATCAATTTGGTTATGATTTGATTGTCAATACAGGCACCCATGCAACCAATAATCTCACTAAATTATGGTGTCAAAAAATGCTTTTCAAGGTAGACTCCAGCTACACCTCTGAAACACCATCCTTTTGGACCTCAACATTTTCACAGCATATCAGAGCATGCTTGCTTTGTAGTTTGCTTTTTCAGACAACAGATTTCTGGCAAAACTAACCTTGAAGTAGTAGATGGAAGTAGAATCTGTTGAGGGTAAAAATTAAGGACTAAAAGTGGGACAAAGCTTTTGATTAGCGCATGCCTACACACTAACACAGACAGCTCTTTTTTTGAAAAAAAAAATATTGGATTTATTAAACATACTGCCTCATCACGCTGTTTCCGAAGTTCCTGGATAGTTTCATATGCTTTGTCCCTCTTCTGGGTCACAGCTGTCAACTCATCCTGTAAAGTCTTAATTTCAGCATCCAGTGCCTTCACTTTCCCATCGAGGCCGTCAACTTTTCCCCAAAGTACTTGTTGTTCCTTCCTTACACCATCCAAGTCAACACCTATAAGCTACAATAATCGAAATAAAGTAAATTACTGTTACATACATGAAAATAACAACCATACAGGCACAGAAAGTAAAGTTGGTGCAACTACAAACTTCCAACGCATGATATTTAAGAAACAGTTCTCTTACTTTGACCTGGTCTTGAATGGCTTCTTTTTGACCCATTGAATCCTGAATCTTTGCTCTCATAGCAGCATTAGCAATTACTTTTTCCCTTGTCCCCTCAAACTGTTTGATTTCTCTAAGTATTTGCTTCTCCTCTGTCAATGGGATGCTCTCATGTTGTATGCGGTATTGCAAACTGTAGATCTGAAATCACCACACCAACACAAAAACTTAAAAAATGCAATATTACACTTGCTAATGCACCAAAACAAACTGGCAAGTCCCAATGTGCATGCAAAGCTACCAGCTAAGAACATACAAGATCATTAAGCTCTTCCTCGGATGAACACAAACCAACTCGACCAGCACTATTTGTGTCACGCAGCTTGCCCAGTGCCTGCTGCAGAGGCTCTATTTTCTTTTTTTTCTCATCAAACATCGATTTATACTGTCGACCCTCATTCTTCAGGGTCCTTACCTGGTTCACCAACTCTGCCCGTTTTGCCTGCAGAAGAACAAGTAAAAACTAATTAGAGTTTCATTGGAGGTGAAAAACAAGTAGAATTTCATTGGAACTAGATTGGTGCAATCTTTTTCAAAAAATGTGAACTCCAAGATGTGCTAAGCATATGGTAGCATATAATGGAACAGCATGCTATGTAAATAACGGACTCTTTGGAATCTACATTTTAAGAGCAAATAATTCTAAAGTTTTGTTCTTTCTTTAACTCAATAGAAGATAGTCATTTCTGGAACTTGAGCTAGGACACCTCCATGGTTCAGTTTTCATCACAATGGTTGCTAGCTAATTGTATCATATGATAAATTTCTTCATAACCAGAAATCTTAGTTTCAAAGAGTGCAATGAGAATGTGTTAATGGAGTTTGTGTGCAACTAGAATGAAAACAAAGGAAGAGAATAAAAGTGAGAGTAATTGCTTCCAGTAAGGTCAATAGCTACGGCATAACAACCAAGCTCATAGTTAAAATATCAGGAAAAAAAAAGAGAACATATTATAAATCTGAAAGCAGAAATATAAATATTAACCATAGGGACCCTCAAAATTTAGTGATTTCAAAACTAAAAATCTTTGTACGGAGTTATCAAACACCATTCCAGAACTATTTTGTAATTACTAGTGAAAAACTTAGGGGTTCTAAATACTATGCCATTGAATTGGCATAGCAGGTGTAAAAGGAAGACTTTCTGTCATTAACATTATTGCAATGGTGTTTTCACAGACATCAATACATAATTGTAATATTTGCAATGTACCAAAAAATGTTGCCATGAACATTTATCAGACATGTGCCTGATTCCATCCATTGACATACATGGTTTAAAAACGAAAAAATAATAAGGCCAATCAGTAGTATTATGATTCTCATTTCTAAACTTCATCATTCAAAGGTGAATAATACTAAAAACTACAACAACTTATGATAGAAATGAGTTTTCCTCTCTTTAGAAAAGAAACATATAAATGTTCTGTTAAGTTGATGAAAATGAACAAAACGAGCTGATTACCTGGATTATTTCTGCGTGCTGCTATGGAATTATTCAGACCAATCATGATAATTCACAAACATTCTTAAAACCCATAACTTTCTAGTAATTTATAGTTTTCCAGAACAGCTGAGACATGGTAAATAGCATATCTAGTAAAAACAATAAGCTTCCAACATACCCTTTTAGCTTTTAATTCTTCTGTAATCTCAAACCGGGACAGATTCCTCTTCTGAATCTCCTTATCAGCCTGATCAATTTTGGATTTTATTTTCGGATCATCGTATTGCCGGTATATTACAAAGTAAAAGGAATGGATCTTCTTAGGAGCAGGCCACTCGTCAATGGCATCCTTCGGCAAGTTGGCATCCGTAACATCATTTCCTTCTGCTCTAACTGGCTCCTCCCCATGTGAACCAAATTGTATGGGCTCGGTAAGCCCTGATACCTCATCCAGTTTCACGTTTTCCTTTTCATGCAGAATTGTTTCATCTACTTCACTTACACTGTCAATAGGGGCCTGAACCTTCTCAGGTGCCACGACCTCAACACCCATTGCTCTTAAAAAAGATCAACCTTATAAATGAGCAATCCTGATGTACAAACAAGCACATGTTGAGAATATGAATCAAGAAAACCCATTTTACAACAAGATCAAGGCGTCTAGCAAGTCCAAATCCATTTGTTTTACTAAAAAAACAAGATCAAAATTAAGTAAATATATGAACCATATCGAACTTATCATTCAAGTAAAAACCAAAGCAAGCCCAGATAAAATCTCCACTCATATACAACGCAAAATCCATAACACAACAGTAACAACAATCAAAGAACACTTGGATTAAATAAAGATATCAAAATCACACATCTACAAGTAAATTCGATAGATAAAGCCATCATAATATACAACACATCAAATCATTAAAAAACAAAACAGGTCCTTCACAAAGATCAAATCTTTTTCAACTTTAACACACCATTCCAATCATGCAATAAAGAAAAGAAATCCCAACAGAAGCAAGAAATGAGATCAATTCATATCAATCAAGAAAAAATAAAAGGAGAAGACCCTTGGGATATGATAATAGAAAACATGAATGGGGATTGTTACCAGAAGTAGAAAGAAATGGAAGCAGGAAAAGAAGACCCTATTGACAAGCAAAGGACCCTCAAGTTTCGAGTTTTAACCAAAACGAACAGGGTGGGTCGTGACTTAGATCTCGAAGTCTCTTCTCCTTCTCCTCTTCTCCTTGCCTCTGAGACAAAGCACGATTCACTTCTCTTTCTTAAGCAAGAGAGAGGCAGAGTAAACAGGGACCCTGGCACCCTGCTATATAGACACGAATTACATAGAGAGGTGAAGAAGATATCTCGGTTATCTTTAATTTCTACTTTCTATAATTTTATTTTTTTTTAAGTTCTATTACTGATTTTTCATGAATTTTTGGAAAAAAAAAACATTAAATTATTTTAATACATGAATATCAAAAATAAATAAATCAAATATTATTTTAATATATTTTTAAATAAATAATTCTTAAAAAAACAATTTCAACACTTTCAAATAGTTTGTAAAAACTAAAAAAGAAACCACCCTTTCTTTTTTTCCTTATAAATTGCCATAATTTATTTTTTTGAAATATATATATATATATATATAAGGAAAGATTTCATTCGTGCTCTGCCTTTTTTTCACTCCTCACTTTATGAGAAAGATTTGAAAGCCTTCAAGGATTGAAGAGGACCTGAGGATCTTCGCACCCATATTTTTGCTCTGAGTAGATAGAACTACAAAGTTATATATGTTTTAATATTTACTAATTATAGTTTTTATCTTCTTTTTTTCATCTTATTCAGGTTTATTTTTGTTTACAGCTAACTTCCGGTTAAAAATAAAAACCAACATTTAAAAAGGATTTTCTTACTTATCAAGGATTTTCAAGAAATACAACTCATTTTAAAACAAATTTTCAAGAATTTATGTTTCTTATTATCAAACAAACAGATTATTTAGACGGCATAATCAAGTTTCACTTTAAGCTTGGTTAGACCACAATTCAACCGAGTTATTCTCTTATCTCTATCTCTCTTTTCTTTTTCTTTTTTGTCTTTTCTCCTAGCAAACTTAATTAAGCTTCACGAAGTTTGATTGATTAAGTTGAGGCTCACTCGAGCTAAAGTTTTAATATAATCAAATTATTTTTTGTCCATCTAGGTCTTTCATTTTATTATTTATGAAAAGTAATATGCATGACAGTATTCATGAATATTAATACTTGTAGTCTTAGCTATGAAGAGTAATTATGAAGTTTTGAGAGAAAAAGAGGATTTACCTGAATCACACTATATTACATTTAACATTACTTTATTATAAAAAGAACACACTTGACAAGATAGAGAATTTTTTTTTCTTTATAAATAAAAATTATCAAAATTATCATTTTTATTTTCTTGAGTTTTTACTTGCTTATCACCTAAAATAAAGCTTAAAAACTGGCTTAAACATTGAAATATATATGTTCTATGAAAAAACTTACTTTATAGGTATAACTTAAACTCTGAACTCATACTTAGGGAAATTCAATATTTTTTTTTAAAGTTTTTTCATTTTTTTATTAATGATGTTGTTTTTAAGGTCTAAACAAAAAACTTGTTCATTCCTCTTCAATTTCTACGAAAATTTTTTTTTATGAATAACAAGATTTCAATGCATAAAAAAATGATTTATCTTTTTATTATATAGATTCTAGCTCCTCTAGATATTCAACAACTCTTCTAATAAGTGTAATTATTCAACAATATTATTCTATCTATACATGAACATGAATAGCTTTGATTTTTTTAGTATAATTGATAACAAAGTCAACCTACAATACTAGATATACAAAAATAATTTATGATACAGGAAGAAATTACATAAACCAACATGTCAAGTAGGTATCATGTTCCAACTCTCTAAATGAGCCAACACTCAACAATATATTCAAGTTATAAATATAGTTATATTCATCAATCTTCTTTTAAGACTTAGTCTTCTTGTTCACAAACTTTCCATCACAAAAAACTTAGGTTTAATATGCGCGAGACTGCAACAACCCCAACTTTTGCATGCCATTATCACAAAGTAAAAAAGTTTTTATTTTGTCATAATATGTTGCATTCTCACATCACCAAGGATTATATTATTGTTAAAATCAATTTAAACAGTTATAATAGCTTTACATTATTATATATAAGCAAATTAATTTTTAAAATTTTTTTTCATTTGAAAAAAAAACTTGTAAAGAAATTATGAAAAAACTCGAAAATATATTTTTAAAAATTAGTATAAATTAAAAAAACTAAAAATGCATAACAGTAATACTTTCTAGTTTATTAAATAAGAATATAATATTATTTAAATATAACCTCTAAAATGTATTTTTTTTTATTTTATGTTTATGACTCGGGTTTTTTAAGGGAAAAAAAAAAGTATTACTGTCATGCATTTTTATTAATTACTACTGCTAAACCACAACTGATGCAAAAAGGCAATTTAAAATCCGTCGAGTAAAAGCGAATTTCCTGCCTCCATCAATTTTCCTGCTTCAACGCCCTTGTTTAACCTGTCAATAGTAAAACTCACTCTGGAAGTATCAATTTTTCTGGTAGGAACGCCCATGCTTACACACGCTTGGCCGATGATTCCAAGAGCGGCTTCTAAGATTTGGATAAGTACATCAGTACCCCTGACACTTACAACAAATTACCCCCACTGACTTTAACTTTTTTTACACGTGCAAGGTCAAGTCTGACAAGCAATTAATGTTGTGGCAGTGCTAGATATTTTGCTATTAATGGGATGTAGGAGGTAAAGAATCGGCCCTAAAATGGAGTTCCCATTCCTTCTGTGGTAGATTTCCCTTTCCTTTCTTGCTCGGTCAAAAGGTTTATCTTCTTCTGCTGATATCCGATTCGTCATGAGAATTAGGGCTTGGAATCTCAGAAGATAGATTGTGTTTTGTTGAGATTTGGGACGAACAAAGGGTAAATGCAAACAGTTTGTATTATTTAGGTAATATATGATTATTATCCTAAAATAGATAAGATATAAACAGATTGTTATCACAGTATAGATAAGATTTAAACAGTAAAGATAAAGAAGATAAAATAAAATAGAAAAGGATAAAATTATATTTGATGGTGGTTGTATAAGATAGAGTATGATATATTTATCATGTTTGGTTGATGATAAATAAAAAAATAAAAAATAAAAATATTAATTTTACCTTTAATAAGATAACCTTACTGTAAAACTTATATATTTTAAAAAATAATTAAATAATTTTTTTTACTTTAGTTTATATTAAATATTGAAATTAATAATAATATAATAATTATAGTTATATGAGTCGGACCGACCCGACTCAGTAGGTAAATCTTAGACTTAAACTAGTTCAGGTTCAAGAAAAATAAAGAAAAAATTAACTTAGTCTAATCCAATAAAAAACCTAGGTTGATCAAAAATATTTATTTTTATGTTTTTATCTTTGTTTCTTTAACTAAATATATTTTCATGTCCAATGTTTATATTATTTTTGTCTTGAAATAGTAATAAAACACTAGACAATTTATTAGATGAATAAAATGGACTTAATTAAGTTAATTCCGCTTCAAAATACAAAAAAGAACTTTTTTTAATATAAATAAAAGATAACATGTTTGTTTTTCTAGTGCAATTTTACTAAGTTTATGAGAACTTAGTTAATAAAAAAAAATCATAGGATCTGAAAATTTATATAAAAAAAATTCATAATTATAATGTCAACATTTATAATAAATTTATTTCTCATTATTATACCTTAAATTTAAACACCACAAATTAATGGGAAAAATGTAAGTACAATCCTAATTTATCTAGTCAATTACTATAAAATAGAGTTTGTTTAGCACATATTGTATTGCGATGTGTTATTATATATTTTGATTTTTGGATGTGGTGTACTTATTGTTAGGCAATACTGAATGAGGCTGACCTCCTAAAAGGTATTGGAAAAGAAAATGATCTTGTGTATAATCATAAAGTTATAATTATAAAGTTCAGGAATCACCACATAATATTATAGTTATTAAAAAACCTATGGTTTGCGAGAGTCCGAGTTAAAAATTAGTCATGGAAGGGGAAACACATCATTTTCAGTGCATTATACCTAAGATAAGTTGTATTGTTATTTAATTATTTTTTTAGATTGTGTTTCTATTAATTGGTTTTTTTCTTAGTTCCAATGTAAATATCCATTTATGAGAGAGTCTCTATTTTATTGGTTGAAATCCTAACTGTTCTAAAGTTCAAATTATAGCATTGTATCTATTTTCTAAATATAACTAATACCTAAATTTACAAACAAAATAAATGTTGTCGGTTTTTTGTATTTTAGCCAAACCTTAAGAATAATCATAAATTGGTTATGACATCTTTTTTTTTTTAAAAAATGATAAAAATATTGTGATTTTTATCTTTTAAAAAATATATTTGGAAAACTTTTAAGATTTGGCCATATACGAAAACAAAACATTTTTTAAAATGAATTTTTTTTAGTTTTTTGTTTTAATTTCAAAGGAAACCGGGTATTTTTTTAATATTAGATTTGTATCCTATAGTATAAGTCTATAATTTGATATTATACAAAATTATTGGAAAAAACATGCGAGAGATCCACAAATATCCTTTGAAAATTTTAAAGTTTTTTAATATTATTATATTATTAAATTTATTGGGTCAAGTTGAGCTAGGCTGTGTCAATAGCAACCCAACAAAGTTGTTCCCTTTTTTATAGGATGGGTTGGCCTGCCATTTAGGCCAGACTTAGTTAGGTTGGGTTGAGTCGACAACAACCTAATAGGCTTGACCTTTTTTTTATGTGCTGGGTTGGCCCAACCATTTAGTTCAAACCTAATCGGGTTAGGTTGGGTTGACAACAACCTAACAGACCTAACCTTTTTTTTTTTTATGTGCTAGGTTGGACCTAGCCCAACCATGTAGGTTAGGCCAAAGTAGGTCTAGCTCAATTTATGATTTAATTAATTTGTCTCCTGCATAGAGAAAGAATTCTCATTCTACATGCATACATGATGCTGGCAAGGAAAAGAAAATGAAAAGGAATAAGAGAAAAGGGGATTACTTGGTGTGGAAAAGGAGGTTAATTAGTCCTATTATCGAATGGTTGTAGAACTGTGGGTGAGGATGTTGACAATTAATGATAGAGCTAGTTGTTGGAAGAAAGTTTGTGGCACAAAAAAAGGAGTATATAGTGGCCACTTTTAACATAAGGGTGGATAGTTGGTGGTCATGTTGATGCCTCACGGTGGTGCTGGGATTGTAGTGGCTAAAGACAGCAAATAAAAAGGGTAAGTGGTTGAGAACATAACATAGAGAGAGAGAGAGATAAAGAGAGTAAAATTGTAGAAACAAACAGGGAAGAGATAATTTTTTTGCTAACTTTACACATTGATTTCTCCCTTTTCAAGCCATGAAATCCACCCCTATTTATAAAAGATGAAAAAGAGATATTTTATCTTTAATGATGTCGAATTTTAACTCTTGATTCGACCTAGAAAGATCTCAATTGTTGGCTTAAAGTTGCCATCATAGCCTGAAAAAAGTGTTATAGAAGGATTGGTAAGGTTGGCCACTTTGGAGTAGTGCTGAAGCTATTGTGGTGTTTATCGGTCGTAAAGGACTATACTAGGGTGTAGTCAAATGTTAGGTTATTATTTGCGTGCAAATTTTATTAACTTTAGTGAAGAAATGAAGCATTACATGCTTTAAAAAGATAGCCACTCCAGTAACTTTCGAGCGAAACCAATGATGAAGAAGATGAACTGTTCTAAACAAATTTTATTTTCAACCCTGGTTTTCAGCACCTTTTTTATTTTGATCTTTGGTCTTATATTTCTTCAATTTAGCACCTAATTGACCATTAAACTTTTAATTATTTTTAATTTCATCCTTGATTTCAATTAATTGAGTCCTTATATTTCAACATCTTTTGTAAAATAATCATTGATTGTGAATTTCTTTAATTTAACCCTTGATTGGTCCAAAAACTTTGATTTTACTCCTGATTTGAACCAATTGACTTTGTAAAAATTAAGTTTGGTATCTTCTTAATTAAGCCCAATTTAGGCTCCTAAATTTAATTTATCACCAATTAACCTTCTAATAAAATTCATTTGACCCATTTAAAGTATATTTAAGTCTTTGCATCTTATTAAATCCTTCAATTGGGCCAAATTAATTCTTAAACATAATTAAAATTTAATTTGACTCGTGATTAAATAAAATTTTTCTATTAAAAATCTAATTATGTCCAGCCTAATTTTATACAAATTCATCCAATAATGATTTAATTTAACATTGAATTTGCATTATATATTTAGTTTTAGGTAAAATGGGATATAGTTAAGCTCCCGATTCCATCTAAAATTGCAGCTTGATTTTTTTCTAAATTTGAAATTCTCTCAACTTGCTTTTGCTGAAATGTCAGTCTTCTTGCTATTATTATTTTATTTTTATTTTTGAAAGAAAAAAAATATAAATTTAGAGAATAACTCAGAATTGGATTATGATAGTACTTATTATATTGGATTATGTTAAAAAGTTAAATAGCAATAAATTATAGTATTGTATTGTTAATAAACATGTTGGTATACTATTTGAAATAAAATGATCATAAAGCAAATAAATTTATTATAATACTTTTTGTAACTACATTAATTAAAAAAAATCAACCATATTATCTAATTTAATATAATTTGTGTGCTTGTACATATTTTTATATTTAACATATAACAAGGTAAAATATTCATTATTATTTATAAAAAAAATTCTTAATTATGAATATATTTATGATAAAAAAAAATACAAGTTTTTTATAAAAATAAATTATCTAATACTTATATTTGTAGATATAAGGTTAAGAACATGAATAATAGTACTCAAAATATTGAAATAAATATCAATATGAATATGTAATATTAACAATTTTCTAGCTTAAAAACAACTTTGAGATGATATTTTTTATTTTTGAAAAAAACAAACAATATTTTATCTTATATTTATCTTTAAAATCTTTGAAGTAAAACATTAAAAGAACAAAAGAAATTATATGATGCTTAAAAATCCTAACTTTGGTGCCCAACAATATCTCGATGGCCATCCTTAGTTCTAAATTTGAGGAAATTCATCTTTTAATTAGGGGTATCAAAATATTTTTCAAGTTATAGCATTGCTTTATACATGGATGATTAGATTCTATGGACTAAGAGACAACTTCAAATGCATATAACACTATTTTATAAAATAATCTTATATGATTATGCCTAAGGAGATGAACAATCAACTATGACAATTTTTTTCCCTTTTAATATAGTTCTAGGATTGGGCAAGAATTTACTCTTCAAGGCAAAATATTGACAATTTTCAAGAACATTTAATAGTTAATTTGGAATAAGAGGAGAGATAAAGAAATTTCAAATTCATTCAGCTTCCTCTCAACTTTATCAAGAGCAATAAACTTTAATTTCAACATGAATCTGGCGATACATGTTTGTTTGAAAGATTTCCATAACATAACTACTTCATCAAGTGTAAAGATACATCAACTTGTGGATTTCAAATCTTTAGTGTCAAATATCCAATTAGCATCATTATACCCTTCTAGTACTACTATGTGATTAATATAGTATAGCTCATGGTTCAAGGTATACCTCAAATATTTCAGTACCCTTTTTATTACATTTTAATGATTCATACTTGGATTTTTTTTTTTAATCTTCTCAATTTACTAACCGAGTAGGCAATATTAGACCTTGTGTAATTTGTAACATACATTAGACTTCTAATTATTTAAGAATATTCTAATTGCTTATTTTCTTACCTCTATTTTTGAACAGATGTACACGCTTTAATAATGCTATTGTCATCATTATAAAATTTTTTGAGAACTTTCTCAACATAATAAGATTAAGACAACATTAATACATTAGATATCTTAAAAGCTTTTATTCTTAGTATGATATTTGCAACACCCAAGTCTTTTATGTTCACCTTATTAATTAATATTTTTTTGGTAGACTTGATCACATGATTAATGTTACTTACAATCAAAGTTATTAAACCTGGACCGGACCAATGGGTCGACCCGAAACTCGTCCGACCTGGTGGCTAAATCGGTCCAGGTTTGTCAAAAGACCGACCAATACAATGACCCGGCAAAACCCGGTCGACCCGCTAGGTCGACCCATGACCCGGGAGACCCGGGCAAACTTGGATGAGACCCGACGTTTTGGAGTTGGGTCTATTTGAGATGATTGTAGATCTGGGTGGAGATCTTAAAGGTTGGCGTTAGGTTCTCATTTCTTCCTTCTAGCCCTGACTATTGATGACTATCTAGTCAGCCATTTTGTTTTTCCTTTTGATGGCTCCAATTTGAAGAAGAAAACGAAGCTTTTCGCTCACCCGTTTCCTCTTTATTAGCAAGTCTTTATTGTTGAGTGGGGGGCATACCAAACTCATAGTTTTAGGAGAGAGAAAGGCAATAGGAGCAAGGACTGTGCTTCTGGGCTTCCAACAAGTCGTGTTCATCCCTGCACAAAACTAATGGTTAAAAAAAAAGAGATAATTTGGTTGCTTGTGGTGAAGTCAGAGAGAGTAAATAAACTTTGTGAGGAGATGGTGATGAGATGAGCCCTTTCTCTACACAAAACAACCAATAATGACTGTCACACATTCATCCCACTTCACTGCTTCTCATTTTCCATTTCTTATCTTTAACCTAACCTGACCTTTAAATATAAAATACGAGATCTAGCTCTTTGGCCGGGTCAACCCTTGGGCTTGGTTTAATAACTTTGCTTATAATTAACATATCGTCCACATAGAGATATATAATGACATAGTCTTTATCTATTTTTTTTTTCATATAAACACATTTTATCATCTTTTTTTATTTTGAATTAATTTGAAAACATAACCTTGTCAAGATTTTCATATCATTATTTAGGTGTTTGTTTCAAACCATAAAATGATTTGACAAACTTATAAACTTTTTTTTTTCTTGTCCATTAACAACAAACCCCTTAGGTTGTTCCATGTAAACCTCTTCTTCAAGGTTACCAATTAAGAAAGTTGTTTTTACATCCATTTGATGTATTTCAAGTTTATTAATAAATGTAATGGCTATCAACGTTCATATAAAAATTATTCTTGACACAAATAAATATATGTCTAAAGATCAATAATGCCATAAACTTTCATTTTTCTTTTAAATATCTACCTATGGCATAATAACTTACTTCTAAGATGAAGATTTACTAGTTTCCATATATGATTATTCATAATGGATTTGATTTTACTATTAACTGTCTTTTTCTAAAAAGAAGCTTATGAACATGATATTGTCTTATAGTAGACTTGAGGTTCATTTTCTAATAAGTATCTTAAAAAAAAACAAGCCTATTAGTGTTATCATTTATATATGGCATTTGGTTCACATGAAAAATAAAAAAGATTATAAATTTCATTATATTGTTTTTCAAAAATATGTAGATATGTGAAAAAAATAGTTTTATTTTACCTTAAGGGATTTGTTATGGTAAAACAAAGTTAATTTTGTCTAAAGTTTTAGGAAGGTGATATTCATACATTTCATTATTGTATATTGTTTTAGTCTTAATGTAGGTGATAGAGTCTATTCAATCTTCAATTATGAATAAGTGTGAAAAAAAACAATATTCTTTAGTGATTTGTGTGATAACTTCTTTATTCACTCATTTCTATATTTTTCATTTATTTTGAAAAATAATTAGCTATGATGTTTTTATTAAACTATTTTAACAAAATAAATTTTGAATTCTCATTATATTTTATATCATTTATAACATCCAACAGGTAACGGTGCGACCATTATAATGAGAATCATAAACTAGGATGCGATTTCATTCAAATGTTTAGTTGACTTTAAAAATAGCTTCTATCTTATTGTTTTGGTGAAAAATATCTCAACTATAATAAATATGCATCTTCTTAATTAGTATTAATTAAGAAGTTAGAACTAATTTTAACTAAGATTTTTTTTTGCTTTCCAAGAAGTGATTTGACTAACTTATGATATTATATAAAAAAAACACATTAGATTAAGTAGTTGAAAGAGATGGGAAAGTTTGTACAAATATAAAAGGAAACTTTGATACCATGATGGCATGCTATAGAACAAAAAAAAAATGCTACTTCTAATTTAACTAAGGTAAATAAATCTTGAGTTAATCATAAAAAAGTAAATATGATGCATTAATTTAAGAACATCTAAAAAATCATTTATGTCCAACCACCATCATAACATTAAGTCAAACCACATAAATATATAATTTTTATAATCTTACTTGTTTAAAATTATTGATGTCCTATTGTTTTATCTTTAGTTTTCATATATATGCAACAAGATATAATTATGTTAATTAAGGATACTATGACACCCTAAACTTTAAAAAAATCTATGTTTTAAACTTAATATTTGGAAATTTTTTAATTATACCTTTCAATTTTACATGTTTTCACCATAAGAATCAATTATTTTCTTATTCATCCTCGAATTTGAAGTTTCTAGTTTCGGATATAGATATAGATAGATTATGGAACCTCAAGTAAATTATATATATAATATAATTTTTTTCAAATAAATTTAAGATTATTTAATTCCTTCATAAATTCTACCATCGGTTCTTCCATTTTACTTAAAACCACAACTTAGTAGTTTTTATTAAGCCACCAAGCTCAAATTGAATTGTTCTTTGATATGGGCTATATATTAAATATGAGTTTTTATTTTAGGTTAGTTTGAAATTAAATTGAAAAGAAAAAAACTAAAAGGTTTTAATATTTACTATGTCATGTGAGAGCTTCCACTATGGATTCACAAAGTGAAAGCTTTTTTTTATTTGTCCCTGAATATTTTTTTCACTTTGGTCCTTAAGTTTTTTTTTTTAATTTGGTCCTTAACATTATGTTGATTTAGAATTGGTCCTCGTGAATTTTTTTATGCCTATGTATGGTGACCTCTCAATATCTGGAAAATATTTCGCCACTCGATTTATGTTTGACTTGACAAAAAAATCAATTTTATTGATTAAAAAAATTAAAGCTTAGAAGAGGATGAAATTTAAAGCTTAAAAGAATATTGAGTCTCTTTCTTTTACTAACATCAAGGACTGATCTGCACAATTAAAAGGTGATTTTTTTTCCGATCACTTAACCTTTTTTTTCTAATTTAATCATTTCACATTGATTTTTTTAGGATTTGACTTGATTGTTTATTTTGGTTCCCTATGAGGTTTTTGTAGTGTCAAGGGAAAATTGTAACTTTTGATTAATTCTTAGTTTTGTAAAATAAATTAAAATTATCTTTATGTAAAATAATAAAATGTTAAAGGACCAAAATTAAAATTTAAATAAATATGTGCGATAAAGTAAATAGGCATGAAAACTTGGGTGGCGCATTTGGAGTTTGACTAGTATGCTTTAGAGATGCATGATGTTGCCTCTAGTGATGTAACATCACCGTCCATGATTGCATTGGAAGTGGAATAGTAAGCTCTTCACAATGATACGACACTTTACTATTGGAAGCATATGACAACCATGTTTTTTCTTTTTTTTTTTTCTTTTCCTTTCTCTTTTTGCTCTCATTTCATAAGGATTTGTGCTATTCTATAAAAAATGAAGTCTTGTCATTTCATTTTTGTTTTAGATTTGGATCTTATTCTTTTGATTGCTATTTTTTTTGTTTTAGATCCTTTTTTAAATGGAATTTTTTTTTTTAATTTCATTCCTCGACATTGCATTGGTTAGGAATTGGACTTTGTGATTTTTTTCAATATGATGATCCTAATCTCATAACTTTGTGGCTGTTTAGTATTGTGGCTGCGGGTGAGGTTCATCTACAACCACATATATTATTGTTTGGTTAAGTAAAAAACACATTTTTAGTTTGGCAGGACCCACCATAAACTGTGGTTGCGCTGCAGGTTTATCAAAAGCATAAGAAGCAGCTCTTTGCTGCTTCTTGTGTTGAGAAATCACATGAACAATGGAGCATGCCTCTATTGTTCACGTGAACAGTGGAGACATTCTTCACTGTTTTGACCGAACTGGGTCCGGTCCAAAGTTAAAAATACATTGCACTGGGTCCAACCCGATAAAATAAAATAAAAAATATTTTTTTTATTTTTAATTGTGTTTTATTAAAAAAAACTAGTGTTAAACATTATTAAATAACACTGCATAAATTATACGGAGATCGTTTGATGACATAACATTTACAGAATTTGATCAAAATCCCAATTTTGTTCATGATTATATTTTACCTGATGTTGCTGCGCTCTTAAGAAACCAAGAAAACATAGTCCCTATCTGGTGTATTTCATACGTGATGAAATTGTAGATAGTTTAATGAAGCAATAAAAAATATTTTATATAAAATATTGTTAATTTCATGATGTAATAAAAATTGTTAAATTTACAATATTTAAATTAAAAACCATCAATACTAATATATATTTTTTAAAATTATTTTATAACCTCAGTTTCAAAAGCATTTTTAATTAAATATATTAAACTAATTTTAATTCAATCTCAATTTCAACTACAGTGTTAACCAAACATGTGTAAATATCATATCAACCTCAACTAAAAGTACTTTTTATATAATAATTTTTTTCAAATCATAACCATAAAAGCTACTAAAATACCAAACAGACTCTTAGCTCATGGGTTTGAAATGTTAATCATGGTTGATATTTTTTTTTGGGATTTTTTACACTAATTTTCTTTTTCAATTTCATCTTTCAACATTATATTTATCTAAAGTTGATCTTCCTTATTTTCTTTGCTTTTCTTTCCAAAGATTTATCCTAGTCTTATGACCTAGATCGTAGGTTTAACGAGTTAATTTAAATGATTCAATTATTTTTTTTGTATTTTTTTTATATTGAATTTTTTTTTTCAGTTTCATCCTTTAATATTAGATTGGTTTGAAAATTACAATGCATAGCTTTTCTTCTTTTGGTTTCTATTAGGTTATCGTGCTCATATGATCCGATTCATAGGATTTGACTGCTTTACTCAAGTTTGTTAATATTTTTAATTGATTTTTTTCTATATTTAAATTGTTAAGAATTTAACATTTAATTTTATAGAGATATCATGTTTTATATATATATATATATATATATATATATATATATTGATGAATCATTCCACTTATGGGCTTAATGACTTCTTGAATCCGTGGGGATTTCATTTATTTTTGAATTGTGAGCTTTAAATATACACAAAATTAAGCCCATTGCCTGGTTACACCAAGCTCCAAAAATGGAAAATACGTAATAATCTTTAAACTTTGCAAGGAAGATATGCAGGACCTCCTTGGACAGGAGATGGTCTCCAAAGAGAGGGAGGAAAAAAATTAATAAATGGGATATTATTGTATTATTACTTCTAATTTTTTAATTCACTCATTTCGTTAAATACTATTTTGTATAGCATGAAAATTGCCTAATATAATGAAAGTTAGTTACTTTTATTATTAATAATATGCTTTGATATGGAAGGTACCATTGCTAATGACTAAAATATATACCATCTATTTATATATAAAAATAATAATCATTGTATATATTTTGAAAGAAAACAAAATCAAAATCTGATGGGGCTATGCCCCTCCCGCCCTAACCTAGATCCGCCCCGTTAATTTTGATCATGGGTCTCAAACCCTTGGGATACTTGAGGTTATTTTCTTTCTATACAAAAAAAAATATAATTTACACAAAATCATTATTTAGAGATTTTAAAATAATAAATGAGTGACTACGAATCACCAATAAAAAAACACAAATTCAAGATGGACAAAGTAATTTAATAAAAAATGGTAAGGATATTATCACAATAAAAAAATATTAGTTTTTATTTTTTATTTCTCTTTCCTTCTTAATAATAGTAAGTAAATATTATAGCATTTTCTCTATCATATTAAGTAAATATTAATAATTATTCTTTGAGTGCTATAAACTCCTCCTTCATAAACTTGTTGTTCTCACTTCATTATTTATTTATTTATTTATTTGATGTGTTTATTGTATTTAAGTAAAATCTTCCAAGTAACAAATTTTAAAATATTCATTTTTAATCTTATGAATTAAAATATATACAAGAAAAAGAGTCAAGTATGCCTAAATATTTATAATTTTATTTTTCAATATATAAGTCATAAGTTTTTTTTATTATAAATTTTAAACTGCTTGTATAAATGTTGTAAATTTATGAATAAGTTACTCAATAAATCATAGATATCAAAAACCATATGTTATAAATAATAAATTATTATTAGTAATTTAGTAATGTTTTATGACATAATGATTTCGCTATATTAGAGACTATAAAGTATGGTAACTATACATAACTATCTCTACTATTTCACAAGGTGGATCCTCTAAATTTTATTATTTAATAGAATATATATTATAAAAGACAAGGACACCCCTGCATTGAGGTGGGCAATGCATTCATTATACGTTTGAAAATTTACGGTTGGAATTCCTTGTCATTAAAAAAAGTGAAGGAGAGACAGATAAAGAAAATGTCAAAGTCAACCATATCGACTGGAAAACGACAACATTAAGATTTAAATTAAGGGCAACGTGCGGCCCTTTATAATTATGGGACCCCTTTGAGAGGAGACATCATGTTATTTGTTTTTCAATTCTGTCTTAACTGCGTGGGTGCTTCTGATACTGATTCTTAAAAGGATTAAGAAGGCTCTTTATAAAATATATTCATGTTATTTATAAGAATATTTACATGTTTGTATTTATAAATAAAATAAAAATTTTAAAATACAAATAATCAAATATTATAGTTATTAGATATTGAACAATGAATTTGATAAAAAAATAATCATAATAATACATCATTCCTTGAATTTCTATGTTTCCTAGGCTTGTATATATCATGTCAAACACCCCCTATAAGTTAAAAGAGATAGATCAAAGCATCAATTTATGTAGAAGTAGGAGGAATAGTTAAGAAGACAAACCTTTGGTGAAGATATTTAAATGCTGATTAGAAGTTAAAAATATAATCAATTTATAAATCTATGTTTAGAATGTATAAAGTGGTAATTAACTTTGATGTGTTTAGCTTTAGCATGAAATATATAATTTGCAGATAAAGCTAGACCTTCAATTTTTTCAACCTAAAGATAAGGAGTTGTGGTGAGTGGAATATAAAGTTCATAAAAAAATATACGTAACCAATAAAGTTCAACAAAAATAATTGCTATAAAACAATATTCAATAATAGTATTGGACTTGTCCATGACAAGCTGCTTATTTGTTGCTCATGAAACGAAAGAGGTAGGGTCTAAGATAAATGTCATATCTAGTTGTTAAGGTCTAAATGAGGTAATGGATAAGGGTTTACAAGATAAGGAAGAAAGTGAAGAATCATGTGTGATATTATCTAATGCAAAGAAGGGATGTAATGAAAGATGGTATGTATTGGAAGGAATTGAAAGATTAATTAAAGAACCAAAGTTTTGAAGAGATAAACCTGAAGTTGTTAAAATTCAAACTGAATAAGCAAGGTAGTGTCATCAAAATTTAGTTCATCAAACTCCACGTGATGTGAGATGTATACACAATTAGTGTAAAAATTGAAATAACAATAACCCTTTTGATAACATTATATCCTAAAAAAATACATTTTTTCTATAATATTGCAACTTATAAGTGTGGAATGGATGTAACATGAGGGTAACAAGTGCAATCAAAGGTTTTGAGAAGAGAGTGATTTGGTTATAGTTTAAATAGCATAAGATAAGGAGATTCATTTCTAAAAATAAGTGTAGGCAATAATTTATAAGATATATGGCTATTAAGAAATCATTAACCCAATACTTAGATGGAAGGTGAAACTGAGTAAAAAGAGATAAACTAGTTTTAGAAATATAGTGATGTTTTTGCTCAAAAATGTCATTTTGTTCTAATATGTATGGACAAGTTAGAGAATAAATAATCTCATTTGTTTCAAGGAAAGCTTTGGAAAGGTTTGAGGTATATTCACCTTTATTATTAGTTTATATATATATATATATATATATATATATATATATATATATATATATATATATATTACATAAGAATAGGTTTTCAATCAAGCACTTGAATTTAATGAACCAATATGTGTGATGTGCAAACCTCCTCTATTACCCATTATAATCATGACTGCACCCTTATTTTGTTGTAAAGATAGATGGTTAATATTAGTTATGATATGGTTGGTGACATCAATATCGAAGCACTTGAATGCTCCATATTATGAGAGACATTTGACTAGGCTGCTAATGCTGAAAGTTGAGATGAAGGATGTCGTATTTATTAAGAAAAAATCATCTGATTATAGCAGTTTAGGGCCTAATGATTTGTTTTTTCTAGTATTGGTAGGGTTGTTAAGGTGTGGAAAAGATCTTAATTAGAGTAAAGTATTTGGATTCATTTTTAGTAGTGTATGTAAGTATTGGTTATGAATTTGGCTTGTTAAGGAAATGATTAGTGGTATGGAGAAAATTTATTTATGTAGTATGGTGGGTTTGTGTTAAGTAACTCATTTTGAAAATCATTGAAGTTGATATTGGTGCTACGTGTTGTAAAATTCAAAGAGGCTATGAAATGATAAAATACAGAGTTGAGCCCTTTGTAAAATAAGAGATCAGATCCTCTTCATTCACAAGTTTTCCAACAATGACAAGTTAGTTAGACCACCTTTTAGTTGTCAATAAATAATCAAAATAATTATGAAATTCCTAATTTAAAGACTGAAGTTGTCTTTTGAGATGAGAGATACAAGAGTGAACATGAGGTGCAAAATGATTAGCTAAGGTAGTCCATACTTGGAGAGAAGAAGTGATTAGCTAAGGTGGTTCATACTTGGAGAAAAGAATTTAGTCCATAAATAGTTGACAAAACTTTCCCAAGTAATATGAAATTTATCAATATAAGGATAAATTGATTGTTTTTCTACCATAAAAGATAGATAGGATTAACATCAAATATGGTCTTTCTAGTATCATCAATAATAAACTACAAAGCACAAGGGTTGAAACCATTAACAATGCTTGAAAGATTATGGCTATGAAGGTCAAGAGTGAACTAAATAGTCTAGTTGAGATAATTAATGTCATTTAGTTTAATAGAAACCAATTGGGTGATATTAGGGATAACAAAAATGGTGAAAGATTCACTTTAAGAGGTCATATGAATCGAGTGGGTGAGCTAAAATGTTTTGATACCAAGTTAAAAGAATTAAGAAGGTTGGTTTTGTATATACCAGTATGAAGTATATTTATGTATTTATAAGAATATTTACATATTTGTATTTACAAATAAGATAAGAACTTTAAAATATAAATAATCAAAGATTATAGTTATCAGATTTTAAATAGATTTTAAATAGATACTAAACAATTAACTGGATAAGAAAAGTAATTTGTCATTCCTTTAATTTTTATGTTTTCTAAAGCTTGTATATATCTTATCTAACATAGATTAGTTCATTTGATCAAATTTGGTATGGTAATAAGTACCCAGACATCAATTCATTATTTGGATCAATCTAGAAAATATATTAACATAAATAAAAGTAAAATAAAAAAAACTAATATAAAAACAATAATAGAGAGATGTATAAAAGCTTTAATTTGTGCAAAAAAAAAAAAACAATGAGGCCTATATGGTCATAAATTTGTTATAAATGATTGTAAAAAAAATTTAAATGTTTCATTTTCTTTCTTTTCTTTTGTCCCTTTTTACATAGTGATGACTACTTATAGTCTTATTTTTTTATATTATTTTAATGGAATTAAATACTCTTTTGTTTCGGGTTGGTTCAAGTTTAATTAGTTTGATTTTGGAAATTTGTTATTGATAAGTTTAGCTCTAACTCTCATTGAAAGAAGTAAAAAAAAAAAAAAACACAACTATAAGTCATTTAATCTATTATGTGGTTGAGTAAATGCAAGTCATTTGGATCAAGGTTGTTAAAAACAAATATTTATATGACACAGAAAATACAATATAAACTCAAATAATAAAAATAGATTATAAAATCAAAAAAATTATAAGGAACTTCAAATTAATGGCAAGAACTCAACAATTAAAGAATAAGATCAAACTTATCAACTTAAATTATTATGTTAATAATAAAAAGGGATTTGCCAAAAAAAATTTCTGAACATAAAAATATGCTTAATTGTTTGGTTTTCAAGATTCTAACTTTTAATCAATAATGAGATGTTTTGGTATAAATAAAGGATGACTAGAAACAAAGATAGTTCTTATCTAACCAAACAATATAAAAAGAAATTTAAAAGGAAAAACTTTGTAGTTGTCATCATATAAAAAAGGACATAGGAAAAAAAAGAAAATAAAACATATAAAACTTTTTCACAATCGTTCGCAACAAATTTATGATCATATGGGCCTTGTTGGATTTTTTTTATGCACAAATTAAAGTTTTCATACATCTTTCTATTATTGATTTTATATTATTTTAATGGAATTGAATATAAATTTCTCTTTTTTTTTGTCATACCTATTAGTTATAGATTAAACACCATAAAATTTTCTAAGAGATATAATAAATTGTTATTTGATTTTATAGTTTTTCATTCTTTTGATTTTATAGTTTTAAAATTTTCTACTCTCATTTAATGAAATAAAAAAAAATTATAAGTCATCTAATCTATTGTTTGGTTGAGTGTATGCAAGTCATTCGGTTCAAGATTGTCAAAAATAATTTTTTGTATATGATATGAAAAATGCAATATAAACTTAAATCATAAAAACAAATTATAGAATCATAAAATCATAATGGACTTCAAATTAATGGCAATTAAATAATAACCTCAAACTTATCGACTTAAATTGTTGGGTTATTAATAAAAAAGGATTTTTCAATATAATTTCTAAACATAAAAATATACTTAATTATTTGGTTTTCAAGATCCTAAATTCTAAGGAATAATGAGATATTATGGTATGAATGAAGGATGACTAAAAACAAAGATTTAGTTCCTATTTAACCAAACAATATAAGAAGAAATTTTAAAGGAAAAAATTAAAGGAAGAGGTTCAATTCTTATCTAACCAATCATGATTTTATAACAAAATCAGGAATATAGATTCATTATACAAAAGCATACAATATCATAGAAATAGATATTTGACTTTGTGTTTTCTAACAAGACAGGTATATTTCTTAGGATTCATTCTAGCTATAACTAAAGGTTTCTTCAATTCATTAAGAATGAGAGCCGTCACATATAACTGTAACAAAAAAAAATTAATTAAATAATATAATAAGCAACATCGCCAATAAAACAAAAAAAGAAACCCTAATCTTCTTCACTTCGAGCAATAAAGAATATGATTAAGCAAGATTTAATACATAAAAAGATGACATCGAATCAAAATAATATATAATAAGGCTTTTTTGATAAAGAAGAAGAAAAATTCTTTTTTAATCATTTTTTTACAAGACTAAAAAAAAGAGAGCAAAACTAATTATAAGAAAAAGAGATCGATAATATTAATACATACCTTTGGAGAAAACTGAGGTTTGACCACTGATTTCTAAACTTTCAGTACCTTGGCACCACGAGTGAGACTGTGAAATAATATCTTAATGTCATTTTCACTTGACTAGGATTTTGTTTGCTTTAACTACGGGAGAAAAAGAATTAATTATGGTAGTATTTATATTTTTTTAATATAGTTTTACATGATAAGTATATATTAACTTATAAAATTATACGAATTTTATAAGTCAACTCATAATTTTGACAATCTTGGTTTTGATAATTATAAATAGAGGAAAATTCAGTCATAAAAGTTTTTATAACATGTATTTAATAAGAAACTTATAATAAATTAGATGTTACATATCAATAAATACCAACATTTGTAAATATAATTAAATATTAGATGTCAAGTGGAATGACATATTAAACTATATGTTAGATATATTTTTTTATTAACTTTAAATTGAGATTTGAAAGGTTTTCTCAATTTTAGTTTAACAAAATCTTTATTTTTTTTATTATAAAATAGCTCTAAAAAATCATGAAATCTACTATAAAGTTGGTCATCTTAGACATGTGAGGTCAAAATCATAAAAATAAAGGAAGATAAAATTTCAATAAATATGCACTAAATTCCCATATCTATCATTCAACTATATATTTAGGAAATTTTGCTATTTTACTATTTTTTTATTTTTTTATTATTGAATTTTTTTATCCTATTCTTAAGTAATTCTAGAATTTTGATAGTCAAATTGAATAAATTATTATTATTATTATTTTAAAAGTTTATTTGAATTTATTATTACTTGTTTAATGGAAGCTAAATATTTTTATTTGTTGGTAAACTATATTAAGAAGCACAATAAGTATTCTATAATGATTTTTTAAGAAAATTAAATATTCAAAAAATGATTTATAGTAGCAATTAATGGCAAGGCAACAATTTGAAAATTTTCATTTGGATGCCTAATGTATCATTGGATAAGCTTACAAATTAATTGAGACCATAATCTATTTTAAAATAATACCATGTTTGGTGTTGTTTAAAAAAGAAGGAAAATGAATAGGGGATTTATTACTTGGTGAATGGAAGCTAAATGTTTTTGTTTGTTAGGTGGGAGAATTAGAATGAAAATGAGTAGAGAAATTATCATTTTTAGTTAGTTTGAAAAAAAAAGAAGCTCATTATAAATTAAAAGTGAGAATAATAATATGTATTTGTTGTTCTAGACATTACAAGTAATATATATATATATATATATATATATATATATATATATATATATGAGGTAAAAACAAACTTTTTTATAATTTGTTTATCCTTGTCCTTCATTAATCAAACATAACACATAAATATTTATTTTTTCTTGTATATTACTACCAAACACAATCTCATCTCTATCTTTTACTTTGTCTCATCCTTCTGTCATAATTGTCTTTTTTATTTTAAAACAATAATCAAACATTAACTAAGATAGTGTTTGGATATTATCTTAAGAAAAAAAACTGAGATGGTGGTTATAAAAAAGACATGTTTTTGTTATCCTTTCTATCTTGTAAATATAAAAAATTACTGTAAAATTATTCTATAAATATTTATTTTATGTTTGTGTCTTTATCCTTTAAACCAAACATGTTTTTGTACTTTTTGTATTTATCCTTGCTATCTTGAAAACTAACCAAATACAACTTAAAAGACATGTGGTCGAGGGACATGCCTTTATTAAATGCAGATCAAGTTTTACTAGAAATTATTGCATTCAAGTGTAGTAATTAATCCTAAAAGTATTGGCCCAATTTTATATTCAAAGATGTTGTCTTGTTAATTCTTACAAACACCCTATATTCAAAATAATAGTAGGTTCTTTTGTCTTATTGAGCCATCAAAGTTTTTATAGGCTAGATTAATAATCTTGGTTTTAGAAGAGCTTCTAGCAACATGATAAAGGCTAGGCCTTAATGGATATAAGTTATATTTAGATCTTGGATGCTTGAGTAAGTTTTATGATCCGTCATAACTTTGGATTCATGTCTTATATGGGTTTTATTTTGAACACTTAGACACACCATGTGCTTATCAATAGCTTTCTTCATGCATAAATTTGTTTTTTTTTTTTAATATGTACTAGTTACTTAAGGATTATATGCCATTAGACGCACTATGCCACAGGCCAAGGGATATCAGTGCTATTTAAAAAAACAAGAAATATGTGATACATAAGTTATTCACTTGATTGGTTCAATAATGTTAGTTAATTTAATAAAATTATTAAAAAAAGGGATTAACAATAAATAAAATGGAAAAATATGATAATAATTAATTATAAAAAATGATTTTGGCGACATAATACTCAAGAGGAGAAGGAAGAAAAGCTCATTGGAGACTCATCATCATTTTATTATGGACACTACCTCATCGCCAAATTTTTTTTTATCGAAATGGTTCTAATATCATTGTGAAAGGCTATATGATGACTCTGAAAGAGGGTGCACATACCATCAAAGCAACAACATGAAAAGCAAACCAAGCAAAATATCATAAAGTGAACATATAATGCTTATATTTAACCAATTAATTTAATTCAAAATATAAATTCTTAAAAAAACGTAAATTTAAAGAAGAATGAGAATAAAAAAAACTAGAGATAACTCGTGTTATTTTCCAATTCAGTGAGGAATCCCATATAAACAAATATAAAAAAGTAATAGAGCTCAATCTCTAATTAAATAAATATTGAAGGATAAAACTAAAAAAACATGAGCTTTTAAAATAGAAATTAAAAAAAAGCTACACCGGGTAAATTTCTTAAACCTGAATTAATCTATCAAACTTATAACCTATAAAATATTAGAACTTATGATTTATAGTATTTTTTATGTCATTAATGAATTAATATTTAATTCAACTAATTTTCATGTTTTATCTCTTTTCAAAATATCTTAAATTCTTTTTTTTTTCAATAAAAAATATTTGTTTTTGCAAGATTGAACACCTGTAAGATCAATTATTAAACTCCAAACACTATTAATGTACAAGACCCATTGAATTTATAAAAACTCTAGATTAATTACACACCAACAAGTAATATATTATAAAAAATTACAATTAAGTTCTATCCTCTTTTTAGCAATAAAGGTTAATCTCTAATAAAAATTATTGAAAGATAAAATAAAAAATTGAATCTAAAAAAATTACCAAAGTAAAATAAATAAAATTTAAAAGAATAAGGATTAAATTTGATAAAAAAAAAATAAAATAGAATAAAACATTAAGGGATGAAATTGGAAATAAATTCAATTAAAAAATGATTCAAAACAAAACAAATAACAATTAAACACGAGGACCAAATCTGGTAGATGAAAAAATTAAAAAAGAATGAAATTAAAAAAATAATTTTATAAATAATTTCAAATAAAATAAATGATAATAAAAAACAGGGATTAAATATATAAAAAAAATAAAGAGCTGCTTTGAAAATATAAGCATTGCATCACCCCACACAAGCTATTAGAATGGCATGGATTAGACCAACGCACTGGCATATGCAATGTATATTTTAGTTATTTTTTAAATAATATTTATATTTATTTTATTAAAAAATATTTCTCATTCAACTTTTTAATAACAAAAAATAAGATAAAAAAACAAAAAAAAACCCGAATATTGATTAAAGAATTTGTGATTTTAAGTGCAATTAAGTTATCTTAGCGAGCTTTAAAAATTAAAAAGTTTAAACAACCCCTGGACAAAAATTAAATATTTCTTACTATTAATTATAAGTTAGTAATTTTATTATATAAAAAAAATCTATTATTTCACAAGTAGGTCAAATATTTATAGTGAAAATAACAAAATCATTATTATACTTCACATTATACTTCACAGTGCAAAGAGCAACATTGTTTGACATCTTTCAAAAAATTCTTTTCCTTTTAGTTTTTTGTTTTTTAATACTAAATTTCTTTAATTTTAAAAAATATATATAAAAAGATAAAAACAAAACATTATTGAACTAGAAGAGCTAAAATATAGTTAATAAAAAATTTTATTATTAAAAATTTACATAATCATATTTGAGGACATGGTTGAACTAATTTTTCATCCAATTTTAAATTTTTTACTCCAAATTAAATTTTTTTGACATATCTAATGTAATCTAGATAAGCACTAAACAAACAAAACGATGCACTTCATGCATACACGTCCTCTTATAAAAACGAAAACCACCTAATTTATTTATTGCGCATATCTCTCCCTCTAGAATCTTATTGTTTATAAATACGTGGTCTCTACCTCCCTTTCGCTCTATCTCGACGTTGTCTCTCCTGAAAGAGCATAAGAACAAAATTACTGTCTTGAATTTCTCTCTATCTCTATAACAGGTTTATTCTATTTTTTGATTTTTTTATTAACAAAACTAATTATTTACGCTAGTTATTGTCTCTTTTCTTGTTCCTGTCTTTCTATAATTTGTTCTTGTATTGGTACAGCTGTGTTTGTGTGTGCCATCATCCACGCCATGGCCGTTAAGCTATTCTTTTTGTTTTTTTTTCCTGTTACAATATTTTCTGTGTTCATTTGTTTCTTTCATTGATTCAATGATTCATATCCTGAATTCCCTCTTTTGGGATTTGCTTCTTATTGTATGCTCTCTTTTTTTCCTTAAAAAAAAAAGAATTAATGAAAGAATAAATAAATAAATAAAGGAAGGAGTTGACGTTGCTTGCCAAGATTTTAGCATTCTAGGAAGCTGAATAAAAAAAAAACTTTCTTAGTTGTCAATGACTTGCTTGATAATTTATGCACCTGATTAAAAAATGTGAAGATTTTTTAGCTAATTTGTTTGATCCACTTGTTGATCTTTGGTCGATTTTATTGATGCATCGTTTGACTCTTATAATTCTTGGTGTTTCTTTTTTATATATAACTGTTTCTTTGTCTTCCTATGTCTATGTGGTGGTATTGTATTTTATTTCTTTGTTAATGGAATGCTCTGTTGTTTTTTTGTGATTTGGCAGCCTAGACTGGTTAAAGGCCAGGTTTTGGATTTTTTCCCCCCTATCGTAGTATCCAGTATATAAAAGATATTGTTCATCGTTGAATACCAATTTCTCGTTTCTGTTGAGTGAGCAAGCACAACTTGGGAATCCCAATTTGGGATGTTGTGAGGATCAGTCAGTGGAACTCATGATAAGGTCTTTCAATGGGGTCCCTAAACGTGGAGAAGAGATGGGCTTTCCCTCTTGTTATAAGCTCCCTCATATGTCTGTTCCTCTTAGCAACTTGCTTCAACATGGGTCTTGTTTCTTCATTGCACACAATCAATCAAATCTTCAACATTTTCCAATTCCGTGTCAACCAGACAACCGAAGTTTATGCCGAAACAAAAGTCTCGCAATCTCCTCCCCCTCCCCTCCCTTCCCAAACTCCTCGATTTGCTTATCTGGTTTCTGGGTCTAAAGGTGACTTGGAAAAGCTTTGGAGAGCCCTCCATTCACTTTACCATCCCCGAAACCAATATGTAGTTCATCTGGACCTCGAGTCGCCAGCAAATGAAAGATTGGAGCTTGCGTCCCGAGTGGAAAAGCATCCGGTTTTCTCCAAAGTTGGAAATGTTTATATGATCAGCAAAGCCAATATGGTTACTTACAAAGGACCCACCATGGTTGCTAACACACTTCATGCCTGTGCAATTCTTCTCAAAATGGGAAAAGATTGGGATTGGTTCATCAACCTCAGTGCTTCTGATTATCCTCTTGTAACTCAAGATGGTTAGTCTGTGATTTGAATTTTATACGAAACTATTCGTTTTTCTTATTTGGTGGGTGGGTGGGTTGTGGAGGTCATGTTGAAATTGTTTGCCTTCAAATATCTTTCTGATTATTTTGCTGCTGATATGCAGATCTTATTCACACATTTTCCACCATAAACCGTAATCTGAACTTTATTGAGCACACAAGTAAATTGGAGTGGAAAGCGTAAGCACTCTTTCTCTCCCCCGCTTTGATTTAGAATCTGTTTCCAGAGAGTGATCTGATATCTGATGTGGTGTTTAGGGACAAACGGGCGATGCCTTTGATTGTAGACCCTGGGCTTTACTCAACAACTAAAGCAGATATATACTGGGCGACGCCAAGAAGATCTTTGCCAACAGCATTTAAATTATTCACTGGTTAGTTTTCATATTTAACATATCCCTAATCTTTTGACGGATGCATGCCAGTAAGGTTGATAATTGATGTTTAATTCCCTGCAAAATAAAAATAAAATAAATACTAATTAGGATTGAATTGTTGACATCTGCAATTTTTTTAACAAATCTGTTAGAGCTTTACTCAGTTTCTAAATGAATTTAATGGTGATCTCTGTTTCTTTGATAGAGTTTAAGGCTGTCTACTGGCAATTGCAATTCGCATCTTTCAACTGGCAATGCTTTCTGTAACTAACATCTTTGTAGTTTCATGCCATGAAAGTTCCTTTTTCTATATTCTTCAGTTGCTTGTGATCTATAGTAACTGATAGAGTTAATGCTCTATGTATTGATTACAACTACAGCTTAATCTGATGCATTAAGAGTTTGCTTCAGAAATGCATGGCGTCTCTTTCATAGGTTATCATTTTTTTTTTCAGTTTAACAAACCAATTGGTGTTTAGTCCAGTCAGCTATTTTGTAGAATTTAGAACAGGTGTTCAATTGCAGCCATTGCTTTACTGAAAATCGAAGTCCTGATGGCTTCCAACATGTGCTTTGCAACTGAAACTCTAAAAATGCTAAGAACTACGAAGGCCTGCTGTTCTGCTTTCAATGAACTTCATAAATGGATTCCATTTGTTTATGCAGGTTCAGCATGGATGGTTCTCACCCGCTCGTTTGTTGAGTACTTAATTTGGGGTTGGGATAATCTACCAAGAACCTTATTGATGTATTACACAAACTTCGTTTCCTCACCTGAAGGATACTTTCACACAGTAATATGCAATGTGCCAGAGTATGCTCAAACAGCAGTCAGTCATGATTTGCACTACATTGCTTGGGACAATCCTCCTAAGCAGCATCCTCACACCCTTACCCTTAATGACACAGACCATATGATTGCGAGTGGTGCTGCTTTTGCCAGGAAATTCAAGAGAGATGACCCTGTCTTGGATAAGATTGACAAGGATTTACTTCACCGGAAGAATGGGAGCTTCACTCCTGGTGGATGGTGTTCTGGTAAACCCAAATGTTCCGAGGTTGGGGACCTGGACAAAATAAAACCAGGTCCTGGAGCTCATAGACTGAAACGCCTCATAGCTATGGTAGCTTTGAATACAAAGCTTGAACAAAACCAATGTAAATAGGTTTTGGAAACGTTTCTTGCTTGCAGATGGAAAAGAACTCAACTTCAATCTACATGTCAGAAAACGGTCTAAAAAAATGTTCTGAGAAATGAACCTCGATGCTGAAGTTCCAGCTAAGGCGTCATTCTATCTTAGAATCTAAGGTATATTAGTTTTTCATTACAAACTTGTTACGTTCACAATCTAGTATAGCACATTACCTTTCCTCAGGTTCTACTCTCCCAGACCTATTATACCACACAGCTCGGAAAATTTCTGGAGTTTTTTTTTTCCAATTCCTTGTGTTGCTGTAAAATTTTCTGTTCCAAATAATTTGATCATTTGTTTTCTGCAGTGTAGTTTTATGATAAAAATCCTAAACACTCAATTACCACAGAATAAATTACTTTGCATTTTCTAAAGTACTGTCATGGAGTATTTTGTCCTAAGCATGGAAGAGGACACAAGATCTGCCTCTAGTTTTAACCTTTCGGATAAACCTATGATCTAAATTAAACATCCTGTGCAGAATTATGTTGTCATTATTAAATTAAACATCTTGTGCAGAATTATGTTGTCATTATTTTTTACACCTTTTCCTTGTATAGCATAATAAATTAGCAAGACTTGTATAAGCACTAACATTATTTGATTCACTTGATCCCATGTTGAGAAGAATGGTCTCCGGTTTGAATCATTCTTGGCACACGGTCTTGTATTAATGAAGATCCCCAATTAATTAAAACTTTAAAAATAAAAATACCTCTCAACTATATAACTGGCTTCAGTTTTATCACCAAAACAATCTTTGTATCCATTTTGCATTCAAGATTTCAAAATAAATTAATATAAAAAAATCTAGTAGTAAAATTGATATTATCTTAATAGTTGGATGTATATTTGAGGTTTGCCATGGAATTAATATCCATTGGGGGTATAAGAGAAAAAAATCTCACTTACAAAAAATGGTTTTTTTGTGTTTTTATATTTTTAGTAATTTTATTTTATAAAAAAAACTTAATATATTTTTATATAAAAAAATATTTAAAAAAGTAATTGCAGTTTGTTTGAAGCTAGTAGAGTTGATCCTTTGACCCAGATGCATGTTTTGACAATTGCTGGCAAGTAAAACGTATTATAATTACCTTGGCTAATGAAGTCTCAATTCCATTTCCGCCAACTCATTTTTTGGCTACAAACTTCTTGTGCATCTAGTCGTCGAGTCATTAATAAGTTGAACAGATAATTGCTAGATCTTCCATTTTCCTTGCGGCCCATGTGATGCCTTGGCTTGTTTTGCTAGTCAGATATAAAGAGGAGGTGCTCAAAACCAAGGTAGTCAAAACATGGTGATTGACTGCTGAATTTAATGAATTCCCCAGCAGTCACTCTCTGTGATGGCTACCTATTTGGGATCAAACACCAAAGTCAAGCAATGTATTGTTTTTTTTTTTTATTATTGTTGTTGTTGTTGAATCAAGCACTGTTTTGTTAAATTATCAGTCATCCCTCCTCATTTCTCATGAGGTGTTGGAAAATGGTGCTGGAAAATAATTCTTTGAAACTTTGATAATGGGAATTAGGTTTTCTTTCTTTTTTCTTTTTTTCCTTTTTAGATGGGTATTTTTCGTTGGGCGGAGGAAACATGTGGTTTGTTGTTTACAGGGAGAAAAGGTAATGGTGGCATTGAAAAGGTTTTGTTGGTGGGTAACCTACAATTTGCCTCCACATTTAAGTGGGTTCATAATTCAGAATTTTTAGGTTCTAGCTTTGAAGCCATTTCTCGAGCTTACATCATTTAGACAGGCACAAATAACAAGCAAGGGGGCTTGGTGCCGAAAGCAAGGGTTGTCCACTACAAAGAATAATAGCTGAATAGGGTTGAAGTTAAAATGTATAATCAAATGGAGTATGATAGTATTATTTGTCAATTGCCTTGTCTTCGTCTGTAAAGAGACGTTGACATAAAAGGGCATGATGCGACTTCTGTTTCATGCCTGAGGAGGGACACATTTTGGATATCAGGCTTTGTTGGGTGATGCTATTGGCTAAACTTTTTGCTTCAAGTGCTACTGTTGATGGCACTCTGGCTGTATAATAGTGTGATTATGTGTTGCTGAGAGTTCTTCTCTGGTTATGAGCAGTAAAATCCTCAATTCTTCAGTATTGGTGTGGGTATTTTACTTCTGACTGAATCACAGAGTGATGTTCTTCATCTTGGGTGCATGAAATATTCCAAGAGGTTTTAGTGTAATGAATGGATTTCTCGTCTTCTGAAATCAAAGGGGTTTCAGACTAAAAGCATCTTTGGACACTAGTTACATTTTCAAATTCTTTCTTCAGAATTATTTTTCCATTAACCAGCAATAGCCTTTCTTAGGCAAAATATTTGGCTCCGCTACTCAGCCATAGCGGGTCGAGCTTTCATAGCACCAAGGAAAAGTGTCTGCACTTGTTTCGCAACATGAATATGCTCAATGAAGTTTACTCTTCATCTGCTATCGCTTCTATATCACCTCGCAACATTATTTATCGATGTTTCTAATGATCAATAGTCTCTAGACCAAGTGAGGTGCCCTTCACGGAAGAAAAAAGCAGTGAGATTTGGAACTATCATCCTTTGGCTAGAGAATTATAAGTAGAAAAGGGCAAAATCTACTTCAAAATGGCAGGCTAGACATCATTGCTATTGTTAATACATGGTGTAATCAGCATGATACTACTTCAGCGCATTCCCCTAATTTGATAGTACCATCATAATCTTCTAGAAATGTTGTTGCTATAAAGGTTTGCGTCTTTCTATCGAGAAAGCAAACGGAACTGCAACAAAAGGTGACTAGAGACTGCATCTAAAACAGGAGCTAGTTGATTATGCTTTAATAAAACTCACGTAGGTTTTACTCCAGGAAAAAACAAAGTAGCCTACTAATGTTTTTATCTTGTTCTTGTTCTTATTTTATGAATGTTCAAGATGGCTTTAAATAGCCTTACAAATTCCACTAAGCTAACACTTATCTAACCATGAAGAAAGTAATCAACTAACTATCTTCTAACTATAATAAAACTCAAACAGATCATTGATCTTAATGTTGCAGAATTCTAATAAAATCGGAACTCTTGTAAACTCTAAATCTTATTAGCCATAAAATCCTACCTAATTTTAAATTCTAACACTCTTTCTCAATATCAATTACCATTCTTTTTACTACATTAAGTTGATGCCAAAAGGATTCAAGTTTACCGGTGCTTGAACCTTTTGTAAATTAGCCTGCAATTTGCTTATTTGTCTTGATCAACCTTATCTCATTTTCCTGTTGCAATACTTTTTCTTTAATAAAATAATAATGCAATTTCATATATTTTGTCCTAGAACGAAACACTAAATTTTGTGCAAATCAATATTATTGCATAATCTACTTGTTTATGCAAATCATTTAATAATTATATCAACCAAATACTTAAGCTGTTATTACTACTACTAGATATTTTATCTATGTTGTTGATAAAGCTATTGTTTGTTATCTCTTAGTACACCAAGAAACTATTCATGGCCCAATCTTAAACACATAACCAATTGTAGATCATCGAATGTTATAAAATAATCAATATTACAATAACAAACTAACTTGTATTTTACACCCTTCTTGTATAGAATATCATAATCATTGTTGTTTCTTTCAAGTCTTTTTTCCTATGGGCACACATCTTGGTGTTTAATTCTATTGATGTTAGAAATGGCTTGTAATCAAGCATTCCAAAATCTTTATAATAAATTTTTTTAAATATTTTTATTGATAAACAAATATTTCTTCTCATGTATGATCAATCTCTAACCCAAGAAAATACTTTAGTTCTCCAAGTTCTTTCATTTTAAAGCGAATTGATAAGTTTATCTTTGTTTAGGGAATTTCTAACTCATCATCACTAGTTATAATTAAATCATCCACATAGACTAATATAATAGTTGTCTTTCCTCCATTGGCTTTCACAAATAGGTTGGAATATGTAGGTGTTAATGGATATCCTCCATCAATAAAGAATTTAGCAATCTTGTCATACAAAGCTCTTGGTTTTTGTTCTAATTCGCAAAGTGTCTTTTTTCAATTTGCATACATGCACAGGATGATCTTTACTCTGAAAACCCATTAATTGATTTATATAAATTTCTATATCAAACTTCCCATAAAAAAAATACATTCTTCACATCCATTTGTCATAGTCTCTAATTCTTGTTTGTTATAAGTGCAAGTAGAATATGCACAATTGTGAGCTTTGCTATTAGAATAAATGTTTCATTATAGTCCAATCCAAAATATTGTGAGAACCCATAAGTCACCAAACAAGCTTTATACCTTTCAATTAATTCATTTGCTCCATCCATTTTCTCCACGCTTAATCTTGTAAACCTATTTATAGGATATAGGTTTCACATCTATTAGTTTAGGCACAATATCCTTGGTTTGATTTTTCTTTCAAGCATTAACCTCTTCTTTCATATCTTTAATCCATTTAGATCTTTGTGATGCTTCTTAAAGCATTTTAGGTTTTTTTTCACTTACCTCTTCAATTATGGTTGCATTGATATATTTAGAGTTTGGCTTACAAACTCTAGTTAACCTTCTAAAATGTGATTATGGAGATGATACTTCAATTATACTAGGTCTACCATCTATTTGTTGTTGATAAACAGCAGTTTGCTAATTATTTTAGTCAGTTTTTTGCTCATCAATAACATTATTGTATACTGTTTCAAGCTTTTCTCAACTTGATTGGACCTATATATATTGTCCATTATTTTACTGTTAAAGTCTTTCTTCATATTCTTTGAAATTTGAATTCATTTTTTTTTCAAATACCACCAAGATGATATTTCATCAAAAACTATAACTTGTTATGTATAACACCTTCCTATCATGGGATCATAATATTTTTATATTTTTCTTTGGTTGTCATATCTCGCTAATATGCATTTAACAACTTTCTTATCAAATTTATTGTATAGTTGGTTAGGGATAAATACATAACAAAAACAACCAAATACTTGAGAATAGCCAATTATAGGCTTTATATTCTATAGTTTCTCATAAGGTGATATAAACTCTAACTTCTTTTGAAGGAGTCTATTGATAACATAAGCAACAATCCTCAACACTTTAACCTAACATTTTTCTGGTACTTTCTTTACATGTAACATACTTCAATAAATTTCTGCAAGATATCATTTTTCTCTCTCAATCACTCTATTTTGTTATGGTGTATTGGCATAAGAATATTGGTGACATATTTGAACTTAGAAGTACTAAGAAAACTTATTTGAACTATTTATCCTTCATTATCAATGAGTAAGCAATGAATCCTTCTTCATACTTCCCTTCAACTAACACTTTAAACTTTTCAAACTTTGTGAATGTATTTGATTTTTCTTTCACAAAAAAAAACCCACATAAACCTTGAAAAATCATCAATAAATGTCACCACCAAATTGGTAATCTTTAGTTTTTAGATGTCACCACTACATAATTTTTTTTTGTATTCTATTAGATGTTATAACTTTTGTTTATCATTTATAATGTCGCACGTATACGACATTATAGCGATCATCCACCCTAACAAACTATAGGTATGTACATTTATCTAGCAAAATATAAATGAGACAAGGAATTCTTGTCTCTTATTAGTAAAATATAGACTAGAAGTCGCCACCTAATATTTGATCATTAGGAACCCTTATTGATTTCAAAGATGGGGGTACAAAGACTAGTTGTATAAAGGAAAGGTATTAACACCCCAAATACATTTTACCTAAGGTAAGTTGCATTGTTTTTTATAGTCTAGCAAAAAAACCTTTTTTTATTGATTTTAATATCAGGAATATGTTTTACTTATAAATTCATAATCCCTGGTATTAAAACCAAACAAAAATATTTTTTGATGTTTTTTGAAATTTTAGTCAATATTCTCTTAACTTTAATAAATTGGTCATTAAAGCTAAAATGCTTGCTAAATTTTTTTTTTTTATGTATGATAAAAACATGATACAATTTTTAGCTTGGAGACACTTCACCGTATTCATAAAAAAATATTTTTATTATTTTTATAATTGATGAAAAGTGGGTATTTTAATACTCAATTTGTATTGTTATAGTGTTTTTAATTGGAATGGATCAATACGGTGTAATATAAAATAATAGGCTAGCTCCAACCCAACATAAAATGAAACAGGTCAGCATTGGCCCAACATGAAAACAAAATAGGCCAACATTGGACCAACATAAAAATAAAATGGATCGGTACCGGCCTAACATACAAAATGAGACAGGGCTAGCCTATTATTTTATAATTGGCTGCTTACTGTACACAGCACAATAACTAGCCAATTTATTTATTAGTTGCAGAATGTAAATTGCTCACATTCTACATGCTAACGAAACGAGAAAAGATGACGACGCAGAGAAGGAAAGAGACTTACCCAGTAAAAGTAAGTGTGGCTGTTGTCGTCAGTAGTGGCTCGCGATGGTTGAGGTAGTGGTTGGACCCTATGACGCTGCTTCTTCTTTCCTCTACTTCTCCTCTACTTCACTTCTTCGTCTGTCTTCTTCATTTCTCTCATTTCCCTCTTTGTTTTCTTTGTTTTTTTTTTGTCTATCCCTCCTGCTCCCATTCTTCCTTTTTCTCTTTTTTCCTTTTCCTCTATTTTTTCTTGCTCTCTCTCTTCTTTTATTTTTTTCTTCTATTCTTCTCTATCTCTCCTTATTTTTTTCGTCGCTCATGCCTCCTTTCTCCCCTGTATTTATAGGGAGAAAGAAGGTTCACACCCCCTGCCCAGTCAATGATGCAGGGGTGTAGGGTGATCAGGGCAGTTACTATTCAGCCATCCTTCTACCACCCTAGGGACACCTCTCTCCTTATCTTTACCACGTAGGATCTTTTTGCAGGTGGAGGGGTCCTTGGTTCGTGTCCTTTTGGGCTATTGGGGGAAAAGGAAGGCGATGAAATAAGGGAAGAAAATTAGAGGAAGAAAATTATTTTTTCTTCCCCTGCTTCACGCTTTTATGGGAAGAAAAGGACTCATATTACCTTTAAAACAGCACCGTTTCAACCTTTTTTTAATGAATAGTAGATGAAATGGCATCGTTTTGGACAAAACGTGTAAACCCTAGGAAAAAATAAATAAATAAATTGAAGAAATTCATGCATATGGTTAAATAAAAGTAGAAATTCAAAAACATTTGAATATAAATTTATGGGAAAAATAATTCAAGACATTATAATAAACCCAGTACTATTAAGGGTTGGATTTAATTGAAAAAAATAATACACTTAAAGGAAAGTGGGGCCTTAATGCAAATAAAAAAATATAGAATATAAATACTCTCTCCTCATAAAAAATCTATAGAAACCATAAGTAGAGAAACTAAGGTGTTTTATACCCATTTTTGAGAGATCAAAATAGAAACACTAAAATTTCAAGAACCCATCCAAGATTAAGAGTTTATAGATGTGATAAATACTTAAGAGCAAAGGATTACCAAGATATTGAATAAGAAGAAAAAAAAAAGGGAGTTGAAGATCAAAATCTTAATTTGTACTGGTAAGGTGTTCTAAACATGATCTTAAAAAAATCATTTAAAATTTGATAAAGAATTAATGCCTTGATATTGAATTGTATGTTAGGGTTCTTAGACATAAATTGGGAAAAAAGTTAATTCATATGTTGTATGTAGTTTATGAAAGTACTGTGTGAAGGAAAGGGGGAGACAATTTAAATAGAATTGTCTCCTGACTTTTAGTGAGATTTTAGGTAGGAGGATAAGGGAATTAAGATTAGTTTCCTCATATAATTTGTAGATTTGAATGTTAAATAACTAAGAAAACTTATCTTGCTTAATTTGAAGATGTAGAACTCCAGTTATGAGTTAACAACTGAGACTGAGTCGTGACTGATTATATAGGGTAGTAGGACTAATTAGTTAATGAGCAATTTTGAGTATCTTGAAGGTAAAACTGGGTTTTCCTCTCTTTAGAGAACTTGTAGCCTCGTGTCTTAGCTTTCTAACAAGATCAATCTCACTTAAAATGGAGTTTTAGAACTTTAGATATAGTTAAAAATCCGATGAGTGTTCTGATAGTAATAGTTGAAAGTTGAATAATAACAGTTCAATGTCTAGACAGTAACGATTGGACAGTAACAATTGAAAATTGGACAGTAACAATTGAAAATTGGATAGTAACAATTCAAAATTGGATAGTAACAGTTGAAAATTGGACAATAACAGTTCAATATCTAAATAGTAATTGTTCAGTTTAAAATTAGACAGTAATAGCTTAAAATTAGACAGTAACAGTTGAAAATTAGACAGTAATGATTGGACAATAATAGTTCAATGTCTAAACAGTAACAGTTAGATAGTAACAGTTAAAAATTGAACAGTAACAGTTCAAAGTTGGACAATAACAGTTGAAAATTAGACAGTAACAGTTCAATATCTAGACAGTAACGGTTGACTTTCATGTAAATACTATATATAAGAATATAAAAGAATTGAGTCATACGAACACTTGCATGTTGAGATATTAACTCTAGAAATATGTGTGTGTGTGTGTGTGTGTGTGTGTGTGTGTGTGTGTGTTATTATGAGAAAATGAACATGTATAGAAAGTAACATATGAGTAATGGATGAGTATGGATTCTCTTTAATATCGGCTTAAAGGAATCATAACCAAAAACTTCCTTATGATTCAAGAGGAGCAATCGGGATTAGATCTTCTGTTAGGGGAGGTCACGAGACAAGCAAAGCAGGTGTGTGATTTTCCTACTATTTGTACTTACATAATTTAAAATTCTTCTGGTGAATGCAATTACAATAAATATCATATTCAATATAAATAAAGTCCAGTGTAAATACAAGATTAGCTTAGGCTAATGGCATCCATTATAGGATTGTCGGATATGAAATACAAAATTAGCTTCAGCTGATGGCATCCGTAATAAGATTATCGGAAGATGATTTATAAGATTAGCTTCAGCTAATGACATCCATGATAGGATTGCCAGGAAATGAATTACAAGATTAGACTTTGCAAGGTCACCCAGTTCATGCAAGTAAATAAGAGTATACAAATTAAGAATATACAAATAAGTGTTAATTAGGTTTAAAAGATTTAAAAGAAAAATATAAGTTCTCTATTAGAATTCTTATGGATCTAATAGAAAGGTAATATGATTAGTAATTAAAAGTGTATTTTTATCATGGTTTTATATCATCATTTTGCACTTGAAGTATAATAACTCCTTAACTAAAGCATGTTTTATAATAATATATTTAATAATATAAGATACCTTTAATTTGTGGTAAATGTTCATTTTAAATGCAGGCCCATCACATAAATAAAAGGATTGATTGATGACTTTAAAAACTTAAATTACAAGGGCAAAGAGATGACCAAAATTAGAAAAGAGATGTCGGTGCAATCCAAACCGGAACACTGTTTGGTAATTGGGTCATATCTGAAGTTATAGATCTCAGATTTAGGTCTACTTTATATGGATGGAAAGGTAAGATATAGGCCTACAACTTTCATATGCCCAAGATCTAAAAAGGCCATTTTCAAGTCCAAATTATAATAACAACAAAGAAGCCTGAATCTGTCCTCCAGCCTGAGCACTGTTCAGTATTTTGGCCACATCTACAGTTCTAAAAGTCCAAATGAGCTGAATTATTTACACAAGAAAGTTGAGACAATTGCCTACCACTTTCATGTTTTCAAGTGGCTCCAATTTTGACGTTAACACTGACATTTTGGGCAGACAAGAGAAGATAAGGATTGTCACCAAGTCAAGAGTTGGCCACCCACTCATCAATTAGTCATCAAATCAATAGTTCCCAATTTTTGTCTATCAAAGGAGGAATTTGTCATGTATTTAGGCATCTTGGTTTCTAGATCAAGATCATGCTCTTGTTTTCTTTCTTTTTATTTTTTATAATGTTTATGCTTTGCTTTCATTAATATCAAGTTTGTGCCTTTCATTTCTTTTCCTTTACTTAGTTAACTTTTATGTTCTTATTTTGTTTATCTATTTTTCTTTCTTTCATTATGTCTAGCTAAGTTAATTATGTCAAGGTGAAAAGGTTACACTAATGGTGTCAGAATAAGTATAGTGTAAACTTAATATGGACTTTAATGTTTGATACTAACATGTTTTATATTTGTTATCTTTTTCACTCTTTAATACTTTGCTTGTTAAATGATTAATCTTGATTTATGTTGTATAACACTTGGTACAACAAATATTTGGCACTTTCATAGTTCATACTGTATGGTATAACCGACACCTGAGCTATGAAAGGAACTTGATTTGTTGTTAACATAAGTTATAATCATGAATGCTTGACGAGATTTACAAGTATTAGCATTAATTGAATAAGATGACTAACATAATCATGTTAACAATCTATAATCTGATTGGAACCTCCTTTGTGTGTGGTTTTCAATTGAATAATAAGAGTTTATACTATACTTGTTTGACATACCATTAGTGGAACCTCTAACCTTAACATTTGTTATTATCATTGTTTAATCCTTACATTAATATTTCATCTCAAAATTCTCGTCATCTTCTTCTTCTTCTCTTTCTTTATTATTATTATTACTACTACTACTACTACTACTACTACAGTTGTTGTTGTTGTTGTTGTTGTTGTTGTTGTATTCTTGTTATTTATAATTTGTACAATTAACCTCCTTGTGGTTCGATCCTAATCTTGCCGGGTTATTTATTACTTCGACACTCCTGCACTTGGAAGAAGATATTAATCTTTTAATCGTATCATAATACTTCATTCGTATTCATTACATGAGTGAGTGTGTGTGTGTGTATTCTTTATCAGCATAATGGTATGTTTATTATGTAATATGTTTATCAAATATCTAAGGAGATCATTAGTTTAGGACTCTACTTTGTGAAGATTATGTAAATATTTAACTTAAACAAAAAGAAATTAACGCGTTTATGTAATATACTTTTGTGTAAACCTTGATGTATTTATTAAAGTTCAGCTTAGCATGTAGTATTTTAGTTATCTTGTAATTAACCCTTTGAAATATTTAAGAACACTTATTATGTTGTAAATCCTTTCGTTACATGTTAGTATTCATTTTCTTTTAAATTTTATGATATGATGTTTGGACTATCTTCATATTGAACTTATAGGATATATATATTGTGTAAATTGTATGAGGTGTGGAATTATTATAAGATTTGATATAAGATCCGGGATTATAGGACCTTGTAATGATGGGTTGAGTGAGTGAATTAATAGTAGTCGATAACTTGGGATGTCCTAAACGCAAATGAAACTCTGCCAAATTTTTTGTAATAAAAAAAATTATCCTAAAATAAAAAGGATATATTGGGATCTTTTAACATTGATCGAGTCGTACAGTCGAACTGTTACAAAACACATCGTTTCATTTAAATGAAAACTACACCAAAAACATGTCAAAGTCCAAATCAGTCTTTAATTTATAATTTGTTCAATCTAGTTCTAAATTGTAAATTTTGATTTAAAAATCAATACAATTGTGTATTTGTGAAAAATCAAACAACGGCACTGAAGTTGACTGCCTTTTTCACTTTGATCCTTGGTATTGAATATATACAATTTAGCTCTCAATTGATCAATAAACTTCTAATTTTTTTCAATTTAGCCCCTGATTTAGTTTTAATTACAGCCTCTCTATTCAGGCGCATTTTCTAGTTTAGTCCTTGATTTTGAATTTCTTCAATTAAGTCCCCAAATGACCATTAAACTTTAATAGTTATGCAATTAAACCCCTTATTTGACCAAATTAACTCTTAACTATTATAATTTAACCATATAACTTTAATTTCTTCCAATTAAAGCTCAAATGGACTTCAAAAATTAATTTTTCTTACAATCAAACCCTCCATAAATTCAATTAAACCTTCAACAAAATTTAATTGAGTCAATAAATATCTGATCTTAAACTTTTTTTTTCTCAAATTGAATTTTTTTTTATCAATAGGACTCTCATCAGTTAATAAAGTACTGTTAAATTTTAATTTTTATATTTTTGAACCTCCTTAACCAATTTTTAATTATTTTTTGAACATTTTAGCATCCTTTTTCCACTGTTGTCATTTTTTTTGTTTCTTTCAAACATCCTTTTTCCACAAATCAATTATTTTTTTGTGTAGAGACCTAAAAATGGATTACAACATATAATATAATCAGAACACTTGAAATCAATGATCCAATCACTTTCATAATTGATTTGATCTTTAATTTTAACATTTTTTTTTTATCATCAATGCTAATTCCTTCTCTTTTATGACAAAGGATACTTCAGCATCTCATTCATCTTCAAACTATATTTTTAAACTTGAAATAGCATTATTGCGTTTTATAGGCTTTTTAAACCAACAATCTTTCTTCATGTGACCACTACTCCTATAATTATGATATTTTCCTTTAAACTTTCTAATGTTGTTGTAATTTCTTAGAGCTCCCCCTTAACAAAAGCCTTTTTTAATCACCATCTTTATTAGATTCATAATCAATGTGCCAATTATGGATTATGTCCTTGCGATTATGCTATTGTTTACTCTTGTCATTGCTAGTATGGAGTGCTTCTTCCCTACCCTTCAATAAGAATTATGTAATCTATTTAACCATATTTTCTTAACCAATAAGTAGGTTCTCAAACTAAATTAGTGATGGTTTGAGTAGGATATCTTTATAATACAATAACAAACCCTCGCATTCAGGTCTTAAATCATGGATGATTATTCTTCTTTGAGAAGTTACAATCTAGAGTCATTTTTCTTTGAGAAAAAACTAGAAAGGATATCTCATGCTTCTTTTGGCATTAAAACATCCAGAATGTGCTCAAACATATTTTCTTCAATTGTTTTCTTCAATGTAAACATTGCTTTGTCATCTTTAATCTTTCACTTGGCGGAATTTTATTAGTGTCTTTAGTTGGTTGTGTGTTTTCACTATATGGTGACCATGCACTATAATTCTAATTATTCTGATTGTTAAGCTTCTTAATCCCTCCAACAATTTAAATATCTCCCATGTTATTACAAGAATAGTTTAAACTACTACCGTTATGAATTATATTGTTGTGTTTTGTGCAGGTGAAGGGATGTACAATTAAGAACAACAGTGTCAGGTATTAAAGAACATGAACTACACATAAGGTGTTTGATAAAAATGTCTCTCAAATTATTTTATTAACTGCATGTCTTTAAATACATGAAAAAAAACTTAACAAACTTCTGTAGTTATCACCCACTAACTATAATGGACAATGTGCTGCCAATAACTCAGCAACAACCTCAGAAAAACAAGAAATTTACTCTAACAAAATCAAAACATAAATGAAAGAAAAGAAAACATACAACACTTGATTGAATAACAATTAAACAAATTGAAACACTAGAGTTAAAATGTCAATTGTCTAACACTCCTCCTTGACATTTTGACAACAAATTCCAATCTTTTATCTTAATGTCTTGAATCTCTCTTTAGGTAGTGATTTGGTAAATACATATGTATGTTGTTTTTCAGAAAAACAATGAATCATCATCACTTCATAAAATTGTTGAACTTTTCTAATAAAATGAAACTTGATTTTGATATGTTTTATACGTCTATGAAAGACTGGATTCTTTAAAATTAATACTACAAAACTATTATCACATATGATTTTTGTAGCTTTAACCTATTCATGTCCTAAATCCTTTAAATACATGAAACAACTTAACAAACTTCCTTAGTTATCAGCCACTAACTATAATGGACAATGTGCTGCAACTAACTCAGCAATAACCTTAGAAAAATGAGAAATTTATTCTAACAAAATCAAAACATAAATAAAAGAAATAAAACATACAACACTTGATTGAATAACAATTAAACAAACTGAAACACTAGACTTAAAATGTAAATTGTCTGACACTCCTCCTTGACATTTTGATGACAAATTCCAATCTTTTATCTTAATGTCTTGAATCTCTCTTTAGGTAGTGGTTTGGTAAATACATCTGCAAGTTGTTCTTCCAAAAAACAATGAATCAACATCACTTCATTAAATTGTTGAACTTCTCTAATAAAATGAAACTTGATTTTGATATGCTTTATACGTCTATGAAAGACTGGATTCTTTAAAATTGATACTATAAAACTATTATCACATATGATTTTTATAGCTTTAACCTGTTCATGTTCTAAATCCTTTAACATTTTCCTCAACCAAATTGCTTGGTTGACAGTAGAGGCAGCAACAAGGTACTCTACTTCTACAATGGACTAAGCTGTTGTCTCTTACTTCTTTGAACTCCAGGTGAAAACACCTGAATTGAGTGAGAATAAATACCTTGAAATGCTTCTGGAATCATCAACACAACCTCCCTAGTCACTGTCAATATAACATCTTTATTCCATAGTTCTTTTTTATGGTCTTGGATAGAAAATACCAAGATTAATGGTACCTTTGATGCATCTAAGTATCCTTTTTGCTGCAATGAAATGAGTCTCTCTTGGAGAATGCATAAACCTTGAAAGAATACTCACAACAAATAAAATGTCAAGTCTACTTGCTATGAGATATTGAAGGCTGCCAATTAAGCCTCTATACAAACTTTCATCCACTTTTTTAGATTCATCATCCTTGCTAAGTTTGACACTTGTTGTCATAGAAGTCCCAACTGGTTCACAACCCTGCATTTTAAATCTTTTTAGGATGTCTGAAGCATACTTCTTTTGGTATGTAAAAATATCATGGCTGGTTTGTATCACTTCCATTCCAAATAAGTAATTCATCATTCCAAGGTCAGACATCTCAAACATCTTTCTTCATTTCATCTTTGAACTATTGGATCATTTCAAGTTCACTTCCTGTAATGAGCATATAATTTACATAAATAGATACAATTAGAACATGGTTACCATAGGATTTCATATATAAAGTTGCTTTATTTTGGCTTCTACTGAACCCAAGTTGAAGCAAATATGTGTCCAATCTGTTATACCAAGCTTAGGGAGCTCGTTTCAACACATACAAGGCCTTCTTAAGTTGATACACATGATCTTTTTTATCTTTAACAACATATCCATCGGGTTGCTCTACAAAGATTTCTTCAATAAGAAATTCATTCAAGAAGATAGACTTGACATCAATTTGGTGAATCTGCCAAGAGTTATGTACTACAAGTGCAATGAGAAGTCTAATAGTATTTGATAAAAATGTCTCTTAAATTATTTTATTAACTGCATGTCTTTAAATACATGAAAAAACTTAACAAACTTTCCTAATTATCATCCACTAACTGTAGTGGACAATGTGTTGCCACTAACTCAACAACAACCTTAGAAAAAACAAGGAATTTACTTTGATGAAGTCAAAACATAAATGAAAGAAAAGAAAACAGACAACACTTGATTGAATAACGATTAAACAAACTGAAACACTAAAGTTAAAATGTCAATTTTCTAACAACTATTGAACTTGAGATTGGTTACAAACCGCCAGTGCTACTCAATCAATTTAGAAGTTGTTCTTCAAGATGCTTCTGGCAAGAGGAACATGGTTGCTGGTGCTGGAGGAGTTTTGCGACTATTTTATCATTACAAAGTCAGCGAGCTTGTTGCTACGTTTGCTTGCTAATGCTAGAGAAGTATCGTTGTTGCTGCTACTACAAGTTACTGCCATGAATGAGGAGGTTGTTCTGTCTGGTGCAAGCTGCTACATCAAGTGTAAACTATTATTGTGTATGTGTTTTTTGGTTTTTGTTTCTTAACTACGATTACTCCTCTCCTTTTTAACCTAGGCAGATTTCACTTCAAAAAAAACATAACAACTACTACCCTTTTTCTCTTATTCTTGTTCTTATTTTCTAAATGTTCAAGGTGTTTTAAATAGCCTTACAAATCCTAAAATTTCTGTATTTTATCTAGAAATTAATCAACTATCTCCTAACTATAATAAAACTCTAATAAATCATTGATCTTAATGTTGCAGAATTCTAACAATATCAGAACATCTTATGAACTGGTTAGTACTTAAAAGTATATTTTTATTAAGGTTTTATACCATCACTTTGCACTTAAAATATTTAAAACTCCTTAACTAAAGTATTTTTTTATAATAACATATCTAATAATATAATGTACCTTTAATTTGTGGTAAATGTGCATCTTAAATGCAGACCTGTCATATAAATGAAAGGATTGATTGATGAGTTTAAGTACTGAAATTGAAAGGACAAAGAGATGGTCAAACTTAGAAAATAGATGTTAGTTAGTCCAAAGTAGAATAATGTTTAGTAATTAGGTCATATTTGGAGTTGTAGATCTCAAAGTTAGGTCTATTTTATATGGATGGAAAGGTAAGACATAGGCCTACAACTTTCACGTGGAGGTCTAGTTTTAAAAAGGTCGTTTTCAAGTCCAAATTATAGCAATAACAAAGAAGTCTGAATCTATCCTGCAGCCCAGACACTGTTCAGTGTTTGGCCTATATCTGGAATTCTAGAAGTCCAAATGACCTTATTTTTTTTTCTGGAAAGATGAGATAATTATCTAGAACATTCATGAGCACAAGTGGTTCCAATTCTGACGTTGTTAATAATGTTTTGGGCAGACAAGAAAAGATAAAAATTGTCATCAAGTTAAGAGTTGGCCACCCACTTATCAATTAGTCATCAAATAGTTCTCAATTTTGGCTTATAAAAGGAGGCATTTGTCATGCATTTAGACATCTTGGTTTCCAGATCAAGATCATGCTCTTGCTTTCTTTCTTTGTATTGCTTAAGTTTTGCTTTCATTAATATCAAGTTTATGCATTTCATTTCTTTTTCTTTATTTAGTTAACTTTTATCTTATTTATGCTTTTATTTTGTTTATTTATATTTTTTTTTCATTATGTTTAGCTAATTTTATTATGTTAAAGTGAAAAGGTTACATTAATGGTATAAGAATAAGTAGTGTAAACTTAACATGGACTTTAATGTATAATACTAACATGTTTTGTATTTGTTATCTTGTTCACTCTTAATACTTTGCTTGTTAAATGGTTAATCTAGATTTATGTTGTATAACACTTGGTACAACAAATACTTGGCACTTTCATAACCCAACCGCATGGTATAACCTACACCTGTGCTATGAAAGGAACTTGATTTGTTGTTAACATAAGTTATAATCATGAATGCTTGACAATATTTACAAGTATTAGCATTACTTGAATAAGATAACTAATATAATTATATTAACAATTCATAATCCAATTGGAACCTCTTTTATGTGGTTTCAGTTGAATAATAAGAGTTTATACTATACTTGTTTGAAATATCATTAATGTATCCTCTAACCTAAATATTTATTGTTATCATTATTTAAGCCTTATATTAATCTTCCATCTCGAAGTTCTCATCATTATCATCATCTTATTTTTCCTTATTATTATTACTACTATTATTACTACTGCTACTACTACTATTATTGTTGTTATTGTTATGAATTTGTTATTGTTGTGTTATTGTTATTTATAATTTATACAATTAACCTCTATATAATTTGATCTCAGTTTTGTCGGGTTATTTATTATTTCGACACTCTTATACTTAAAAAGAAAAAACATTAATTTTTTAATTATATCACAAACCATAAACTCCTAGCTAATATTGAACTCTGCCATAGGGGCTCCATCAACTAAAAAGTGAAGGATGAAGTTAACATCCATTATAATTATAAAAAATGATCAACTATAACCATTGCCAGAATATACAAGACATAATTTTTGCTCCTCCTTCCCCCTGAATTCTATCTACAATACAGTGAATCGAGACCATTATTTCTCGTGTTGACTATTTCTGCTATAATCTAATTCCAAAACTTGTTTATGCTTTTTTTTTTTTTTTGAAGAAAAAAAAAACATCCGGTTCCTATATAAGTAAGCTACACAGTTGCCTTTGGTGAAAGATTATCGTCTTCGTTCCATTTTTGCTGCACTGAGACCATCTTTGGTCCTTTAAGCTAAAATCATGTTGTCTGGAGCGTCGACCAAATCAAACCATCTCCAAGATTTTGATATTCCCAGTAGAATTCGCAGCAACCAAAGTAGATGACTGGCCACGCCAACAGACAGAAGAAATAAATTGTGCAGCGTCATCCATTTCATGGTCAGAAAGCGGGTCCGTGTTGTTAAACTTGAAGGACAGCACTGGCATAGGGAAAGCCTTGTGATAGACAAAAACCTATTCCACCAAAAAAAATAAAAAATATTAAACTTAATGGATGAATGAAACTTGCATTGTACTATAATGTGCGCTGTAGAAGTCACTTCACTAGCATAGTTGCTTGAGTTTTGATGGGTGCTAAGAGTTAGGCAATTAAAAAAAAAAAGGCACCATCACAATCACGAAAATAAAAGCAGCTTAAAGTTAATACAATATCATGATGCGAGTGAAAAGAGTATTGCTATTGTGTTGTTTAACAATTTAATTATGACTTCCATTCAACTCAGTCTCCATTCCTCCCTTTATAAACTGATACAAGCTTGTTGAACAAAGTAATGGAAAGGGGATAGAAGTTTTGAGTCCTGTGTCACACAAAAGTCAATACAACCAATGCAATTCGTGTTAGATGGATTGAACTCTGGAGCTCGAGGGAAAAGATCATGTGCTGCCAAAAAGAGCGCAGGTAAAGTGTTGGGATATGTCTTGAACTAGCTCACTAGTTGCTAGGCCCCTTTTCCTTTTTGCCCACTTGGTTTGCTATGTATATTAATTCTAGAACTAAAAGGGTTGGGATTTAGAAAAAATCAAGTTGAGTTTCTTGTAAGGAATGGGTGTATCGGGGCCGGAGTTTGATAAGCCAATCCAATTTCATAGTGAAGCTTGACCTCAATTTAAAACGAACCGTATAAAATTTATTGTGTTCTTGTTTCCTCCTTTTCTTTCCTTCACTTCTTGCATAAAAAGTCCATCCAATTCAGTCATATATCTTGTTTCCTAAACATTAGAAGTAAGAAAACTAAACTGAAGAAGAAACAGATGCTACAGTCTTTTGACGTGTATAAGAGAAAGTAGCTTGTAGTGCTGTAATATGAAGTAAAGGTAAGAAAAGGTGAGAGAGTAGCTTGTATTACTGTAATATGAGGATATTTGGTTTATGAAATTGTTTCCTATTATGGATGCTGGTTATGTTTCGGTGTCCATTAAGGTAGGTCTTCTTAATTTACAGTCGACTTTTCCAAGGCTGCGAATCTAATGAGTTAACCTAGTTAGATGTATGGAAAGCTCCACACAGTTATCCAAAAAGCAACTGAACATTTGACGAGGAAAAGTCGATTTTCTAAAGAAGTTCCTAAGTTCTTATGCAGCTCAAGCAACAAGGCTTGTCAAACAAGAAGAGAGAGGCCACGAGTTCTTGGATGGCCATGCCATCATAAGAAAAGTAAAGGGATACAGTTAAGTTCGTTTTGCCACTGAAAAGAAACCATAATTTTATCCATCGAGGAAAGGCGAGGTACCTCTAAATACTAAAGAAGTAAGATATATAGTACCTCATTCGTTTCCGAGCCAGTTGCAATGTATCCATCTGATACAGACAAACCCACGAAGTTCTACAACATAAGCATACATAGACAAAAGATGTCAAGCATGGACAATTTTCCACCACCAATAAAACACACTTATCACTGTGAATAGTACATCAAGCATATAATAAACTATGAAATTGAAGCAACTTAACATCAAATTTATATGCATGGTGAAGTACCTAAGCCAGAAAAAAAAAAAAGCATTCGATGTTTCCTTTGTTAGTTCTTAGTTCATTATTTTAGTAGGCATTTCAATTTCTAATATCTAACATGATGACCAGTCATAATAATTATGAGCATCCAATCCCCAACTTCAATGAGCATAAACAGACTATTCTAGAACTTTGTATTCAAATATAAATCCATGAGAATACTACTATCAGAGCTTTCGGCATAGCTGATAGAACTCAACAAATTTCACAGTAGATCAACACAAAGAAACATCAAGATACAGTAGTATATTAACTTGCAATAATGAATTTCAGTCACCTCATCTGCTGCCAGTGACCCCCATTTGCAATGCTTAGCAGCCCTAGTTCTGCCAACTATATAACTAGCATGCATGAAGACCAATTGTGCAATTTTTTATTAATACTTTCAGAGGGTCATATGCATTCTCCAAAACATATACTTGATAAATCTTAAGCTAACTTTCCAACCAAGCAAAACATGTTTTGAAAGAAAATCAACTTCGAAGGCACAGGCTTTCATGACTAGCAAAACCATAATGTTTTCTTTGTTGCAAATCTTGATTCTAGTGCAACTTCAAACTAACCACAACTGTGACAGACCAGGAAAATTAACAGCTAATCAAAATGAGGTCAATTCTCATCCAATATCACTTGCAAAAAAGGTCAAAATAGTACACAGATGCTTATTATTGTATGAGAACTGAACATACCTTTACATTCATGTGGCCTGTGAAGGATTGAAGTGGGCTATCAATAACCCTAGACGTGCCCATTGACAAATCCCAGAGCTTCAGCGTGTTATCCGTGGAAGCAGAAACAAGATTGGTTGAATCAACAAACTTCACATAACTCACAGTTTTATTGTGTCCAATCAATGTACATAGAGGAACTTTTGAGTTACGGAGATCATAGTAATAAATTCTATGATCTGCTGAACCAAATGCAATAGAACGACTAGAATCCATGGGAAACTGAACGGAGCAGACATTGGCTTTTGTTATGATGGAACCAATACTTACTCCCTGCATAAGAAAATCAAGTATAAGGATCAGCTTATTATATGTCCAGAATTAAATTAGCACATTAAGAAATTCTATAACATTAGCACGTTCAGTTTCAAAGTTGACATCCAACAAATGCAAAAGTAGCATTGCCTGATTGATACTCCATAGCTTCACCGAACCATCATCACTCCCACTAGCCAGCATTGTTGGATCTGCTGATGAAAAGTCAATGGACCACACACGCCTCTCATGCTCTCTCATTTCTGTTACCACTTGACTCCTTGTAACATCCCATACCTGAACATGTTGAGCAACTGATTTACAATCGAGTGAAATAAAGACAAAAGCCTCATCCAATATCAGGTTTGAGCCCATTACCTGCACCACACCCTCAAAGTTACTTGAAGCAATTTGGCTTGTAATATATCTGTTCCAACATATGCTGCTTAGCTTTGACCTACTTACCATTTCAACAACAGGATAGTGGATATCACGAGCTTCATTTATAACTGTGTCACATTCAAATACTTTTATCTTTTTATTTACACCAGCTGTAGCGAAAAATTCTCCATCGCGGTCAAAACTAAGAGAGCAGACTAGGTTTGAAGAGTTCAACAAATCCCCTTGCTTCAGGTCAGCCTTCACTTTTAACTTACTATAAGATAGATACTTGCACAAACCCTCCAGGAATGGACTTATCCATCCACTTTGTCTACCCTCAATAAACCGATCCTTCAGTGCTAAACTATTTATGGAGCTTCTTTCAGTCACAACAATGGAACCTCTCCCATCACCACTTACTGGTGAATTTCTAACAAATGGTGGTTTCCCTGGTGGCCTGACTGGTCTGGATCTTGTCAAAAAATATGCTGACTCTAATTTCTTAAAGTTCTTCATCAATCGAGAACTTCTAAAAAGAGGACTTTCCTGTGATTCTACAAATGTATCTGAGTTCCGACCTTCATCGAGATTATCATCACATCCCTCTATGTTGAGAATCTGAAGACCTGAGCAAAATCGTTTTCGGGAACCCAAGCTAGAAGAATCGTCTTTATCATAAATGCTCAGGGGAGGGAGATTTGATGCTAAATGATCACCTTCTCCTCTTTCTTTACATGTGCTTCCCTTTTTCTTAAGAAACCTTTGATGCTTTGTGACTTCTTCAATATCAGAACATAGAAGAGAAACAGTTTCTTGCAACTTATTAGCTGCATCCTGCTTTCTTTGTTGCATTGGTAAAAGGAATTCCAGCAACAATTCCTGCTCCTCTATTCTCTCTCTAAGCTGTATTGCTGCTTCACGCTCTTCCAAATAGTCTCTTGGTTCATTAAGAAACTCGCTTTGCAGTAATTCTCTGTCATACGATACATGAGAGTTAGACAATGAAAATTTGATGGAACAGAAATCAGATGAAATGTAAATCAAAAAAGGTACTTTGCTCAGGGTGCAGTAACCATAAGCACACAATGTACTTGTTTGAAGAGCTCGAGAAAACTCATCCCCATATCAAGGCAGATGCTACCATAAAATGCAAAGTAAACAAAGGTACAGAAAATTAACATTCACCCCATTTTTGGCCGGCTACTTGGCTCAGGGTGCAGTAACCATAAGCAAAATGAAGCTTCTTTTGGCCACTTGAGCAGCAATTGAGGAGGAAGAACCCGATGTCTGAGACTAGACATAGTTCTGCTCTTCTCTTCCCTTGAAGTGAATGGGTTGAACAGCTGTTCACAAGTAGAACTATATGACATCAATGTAGACAGTAAACAGCAGATGCTCTTAAGGCATTATTACAGGCCATTTAGATAATGAAGAACTTTCTGCTTGAAATAGAAGTCAAAAGTTCAAAACACATACAAGAAATGGTTTTGAATCCACTCTAATTTTGATCGTTAACATCATAAATGCAACATTATCATTACGAACCTCGAAAAGAAGAACTCCCAATTGGTAGATGTCTGAAGCACAAGAGCTTGGTGACCCAGCAACCTCTTCAGGGCTGGTATACCAACTGGACTCCATCAGCAATATTTGCTTCATTGGAAATGGTTGTTTCCTTTCTTCTTCATGTTCAACGTTCCCCGTACCAAGGACTTTTTTTTCTTCTGTTTCTTCCCCTAATGGTAAATCTGCTGCATAAAGTGAGCTGGACTGCATGCAACTGGCTTCCGATAAAGCATTTGTTGGAGTAGATGCAGGTAGAAAATATTCACTTTGCAAACTACTTCTCTGCTGGCACATGTCATGGGGGGAAGATGAAGAATTTTTAACCTCCACAGTTTGGCTATTCAATCCATCATCCAAAGAATCAGACCCAGAATCCGAGTAAGAAACGGACTCGATGAAGGAGACATGGTTAAATGATGACATGACAAAGCAAGAAGGCCTGACATTGTGAACAATAATTCCCTGTGAATGTGCCACATTTACAACTTCGACTATTTGCCTAAATATGTGCAAACATTCAAATTCATCAACAGACCGTTCTGGTTTGTTCAACCAATGCCTCAAGCTAACATCGTTCCACTCCATGTTTTGGACGAAATGGTCAACTGCAGCTTCATCCTCACAAACCCCAGATAAAGTACCAGCCTGGTTTTTTAGGATTTGACGAGCCAGAATAACCCTATCAGTCTCCTTTCTAAACCCAGAATTGTAAGATGCGGATCTCAGATTCCTGTTGGTGACTGCTGAAGTATTAAATCCCCTATAACTACCAGACTTCTGCCAAGCAGACTCAGATGAGCCCTCCATGGTTACCCCCCTTGGGCTGCATGTAAGCCAGAACAAACACATCCAAGAAATGGAGGAATTCGCCTGCTACTACCACACTCGCTAAGTTCCAGCATTACCATCTTCAATCAATACCTTATTTCACAGAAATAGCAAAAAGAACCTTGCTTCTGATCAAGCCAAAGCTCAATAACTCATCTCCTCAAGTAAAAATACTAACCTTGCAGTGCAGCGGACACTAAAGAAAATAAGATGAAATCTTTTAGCGAGTACACTTCTCCTGAGACAACCGCAACCAGCCTAACATCAATGAACCAATAAGAAAATTTTTAAAAAGTAGAGAAAAATAAACACTTACATTATACTACACATAATTTTCCTTTCCTTTCTTCATCCACCGGAATTATAAAACTAAGTCCTCACACGTGCACTGTTCAATACCAAAACAACGCAAGCACCAGCACAAAAAAAAAAATGAAAGACAAGTACAATAATATCCAGAAAGGGAGAAAAACTCCTTTTTACAAAGTAGAATTAGAAACACGTACCCAGAGGTTTCATGAAAAAAAACAACGCATGCATCAGAACCAACAAAAGCCCGCACCCAATAATATTATATACAGCCATTTAAAAGAAGAGCTAGAGAGAAGGAGGGAGGGATAAGTACCTGTAGCAGCACCAAGAATGGATATTTCTGATCATTCTAGACCAAAAGAGAACCACACAACACAACAAGACTTTAGTTACTACACTCCACTAAACACTACAGCCTCATAAATTCCCTCATTTTTCCCTCACAACTTCAAAAAATAAAATCAAACAAAACCCCTCCACAAAAGAAAAAAATCAACAACGCGTTTCAAATAAAAAAAGAAAAAAATACCTCTCTCTCGCTCTGTTTCACTCTATATATTATATAGTTCTTCATGAAATTATTATGATATTCTTTCTGTTTTAAGCCACAAGCTCGTGGTTCGCTCTTTGGCTCATCTCCCCGCTTTATTCCATTTGAGTTACGTGGCACCACCATAGCCTCAACCTTGTTTGTCTATTTCTTTGCAAAGAAGCCAAAAAACTTTGTGGGCCATCAGTGCCAAAAAAAAAACAGTTCTTGATGAAAAAAAGATCTTGGCTTTCTAGAATTGGAAACTCTCAAGGTGAGAACATGAAAAGCAAATAAGAGCATGCGTTACTGGTGTGAATCATTAAACTAATCTGATGATGTGATTCTTGTTAGAACAGCACGTAAGAAACAATTAAGAATACTAGAGGGGGCTGTTCTTGTTTCTTTAATCCGATTAGTGACATTAAAAATAATATTTTACAAGAAACACACATCACATGGTAGAAAAGAAGCTAATAAACTATTGATTAATGTAACGAAGCACAAACAATGAAGCTAAAACAGAAATGATAGTGATAAAATCAACCTTAAAATGTGGGTTTGAGTTTTGTGCCCTCCCCCCTTCTTTCTGTGATCCCTGATGTTGGTAAAAGAAGGCATAAGAGTATACAAGAAAGGAGGGAAGGAAAGAGGAAGAGGTGGGTTTAATTTAAGGTAATTAATTTTTTTTGTTTGTTGTAATTACTAATTAGTACTATAATAATAATAATAATAATTAAGGATTGATAAGAGAGGATGTGGACTGGTGTCAGGTAATCTAAGAGGATGTTCGTAGCAGTTTTGTTTTTAAATGTTTTTAAAAAAACAATTTATTCAAAAAAATATTAAATTAATATTTTTTAATGTATTAATAAAAAAATAAAAATATTTTTTTTTTCAATTTGATGTAAAATTAGGAGCATGCGATCCTTCCTCGAAACAGCGGTAATGTTTGCGGTTCCTCCATCTGACGGCTATTAGCACGATACAAGCCAAGTACTTGTAATTTGCTGCTGGGAGGATTTCATTCCAATAACATGCAATCATCGTAAATGCATTTTCTAGAAATAAAAAAAAAATTGAAAAGTTAATACATGCAATATGAATTAATTTTTTATCAGTATATTTTTATCAAAAACAATATCAGATCAAAAAAATTATAAATATAAATTTTCAAAAAGACAAACATGCACCCTAAGCTTGGCATAAATAAATTCTGAAAAAAGGTTATCAATGAGAAAATAAAATTAAGAAGAAAAGTTATAATTGTAATTGTTAATATAAATCCATTAAAATATTTAATGATTTAAAAAAAAAAAGGGACTTCTTTTTTTACAAAAAAAATGTAAGAAGTAATGTTTTTTAAATAAGAATTTATTATAATTTTAATAAAAAAATGATAAATTTATAATTTTGAATGAGTGTATTAAAAAACTAAAATAACAATGATAATAATAAATTTGAAAAAAAATAAAAAAATAGATATTTCATTCATTTTTAGAAAATTAGGCACGTTAAATTTATAAATAATTATTCTCAAATAAATTATTAATATTATCATAAAATACACTTATATTATTTGAAAATAATGATATAATTGAATAATTATTTAAAAATCATTTAAATAAATTTATTTTAAAATTATAAAATGCAAAAAAAAAATAAAAAAAATACAAGGCTAAGCGAGCATTAGCCGAAAGAATGAGCCTACATCTTTGACCCACATTAAAACCTATGGGTTCTTGGGTTAAAAATTCAAGCTTGTACACTTAATTTTTTTAAAAAAGACAATATGAATAACATGGTATCCACCTTTATTTAAAAAACATTAGGCAAAAGATAAGTTATTTGATGTCAAATCATTCGTCTACTAATTTTTTTTATCATCAAAAATATCTTTGTAATTGAAAAATTAGGATTCAAAAACTTGGACCCCAAAGACCTAGAATCCAACCACATTCCATCCAAAAATACAAAGGAAAAAAAAACATTTAAATCAGTTTAAAAATTCTAAATTAAATCAAATTAAAAAAAACTCATGTACTGAAAATGACCACTCTTCATAGGGTTTGGACTAGGATTTGAGACTCATGGTTTCTTGTTGGTCCCCTTAGAGTACGAGCTCTCATACTTCGTAGTTTCCCTTCCCTTGTAACATTCATTTGTGGTAAAACATGTCATGAATTTATATAATTTTTCATCATGTTTCACCTTAAATATCTAAAGAAAACCTTCTAGAAAATGTTGTCTAAATTCTATAGCAAGGACAGTATTCAGCCAAATTCATAGAGAACAACCTAAGCATACGAGAATGGACAAGACTGTACCTAGCATTATATCATTTTATCTGTAAATGTTTGGCGTGCACATAAAATAAAATAAATGATTAAAAACAATTTTTAGTTTTAGTTTTTATCTGTCATGCAACTAGGTTTCATCCTCTTTCTCGTCCTCCCTTGTCATTTAAACAACCAATAATTTTATTTGTGGTGGGCAGTTACTGCAAAACATTCAGTGAACTTGAATGTGTTTTCAAGTTCAATGAGATTTGTTTATGAACACGAAGACGATAGTTAGGCCGTCTCTGGACCACTGGTCCACCTTCCTAAATATAGACCACATAAACATAATGTGAAGAACAGATCCCATTGAATGTGAACTCTTGGAAGATGATAATCAAATCCACTTTGAAAGTCCCCCTCAAAGTTTTGTGATTTTCGGTAAGATTCCCAGTAGATGCACAGAAACCCACATACACTTCATCATGAAATACTTTCGAAAGGTCTAGAGGAACATCAATCAGTGTGTGTGTGTGTGTGTGTGTGTGTGTGAAGGAGCAATGGTTACGCTCAACTCTTGGAAAGACCATTAGTCTTTGCTTCGATCGTTCTTTGCATAAGACCACTATCCGGCTTCCTTGGCAACCAAAGAACAGTGCGCGCGTTCACGACACGTTTATCTTAATATCATTGAATTCTTGATTTTGGAACACGTCGAATTCAATGCCAAAAACATGGTTGTTGGGGTAACCATCATTGGTGCTGTTCGAGAAACCAAGATGTCGTTGTGAAGAGGCACCTTCAATACATAGAGAAGGCACGAGAATGAACGCAAACCCATGACCAGCGGGGGAATTGTTGTTAGGGGTGATGGAGAAGGTGGAGGAGGACGAGAATGGCAGGAGCTTTGAGGGGTTCGGGTATCTTGTGGGAATCTTGGAGTGGTAGAGGGCTCTACCACCAGAAAATGTGGTGTCTCCAGTGAGGGAACGCGTGCCGGATTGTAGCTCTGCAGTGCCATAAAGTAACAAGCTCGAAGAGCTGAAACTGTAACTCAACTGCGATTGTTAAGTGGAGAAAGTAGCACATGGTGGGGCCCGCAGATTCAAGAACTGGGTTCATCACTGTCAAGTGTCATCCATCACCGGTCTTGTAATTGCAACTTGGTGCATGCACCGCACCACCTTGTTTTGGAAGGATAATAACGCAATCAGCAGCTTCTTGAAGACGGCTCAACGATGGATTTTCAAATTGAAACAATCATGGGTATGGTGGATGCAACACCCTAGAATAATTTCACATCATCCAGATACTCTACATCTTATGGCTAATACAAAAGCTCTCCGAGAATGGTCAGTGATTTTGAGATTGCAGTGATAGTGGAAAGTAAATACATGTGATAAATTGCAGAGGGAAGATTTATCAGTGAGCTATAATCTTGTAGCTAAAATGGCCACTAGCTATCTTTCTAAGAACATATACAAAAACCCCAACCAACGGTTTTTAACTCATATTTCACAGAAGGAAACCACGAACCAAATTACTCTTAAGAGTCCCTGCAATACTTCTCTTTTGGGGCTTACCTCATCGACCTGAAACAAATAATGAATTGGCTGATATTTGGTAGCTTTCAGCCTGGACTTTTCTAACCCTTGCCTTGTCAAGGCGTGCTCGTCTAACAGCTTCTTGGATCTGGCGATCATGGTCCTTCAGCATCTGATCCATGTTCCCTGATGGAACTATCAATGGACCAGAATAGTGGATTTTGTGAGCCTTTGACCCATAGCCAAGCTGGATCCAAATTAACAACCATGAATCAGGAAACACAAAAAAAAAAAAGGGCTCCTCAGAATTCAGGAAACATGACATTGAAATCAATCAACTTAGAAAAGACAGTTATAAACAACTTGCAGATATGATGCAGACCAAGAAAAAGCAGCCAATTAGTTAAAAAAATCATCAAAAGGTTTAGCAAAAAAGCAAAAAAAAATAAAAAAACAAGGAAATAAAAGAAACTGAATTGTGAAGTGACTTACAAGGACAGGATCTTTACTGTTATTTCTCCCATCTTCCTTTTGGAGGGAACCTGCAACACCCTGTGACAGATGCTTTGGATCCTGTTGGGCAAAGGATTCCGAGGTTTCCTTGAAGGATCCTGGAAACCGTTCCATTAGTTTTGGAACTTCTGGTTGTGATAGGCCAGACCTTTCTCTGTGATCTTCAGATAATAAACTCCTCCGCGCCGCCTCTAGGCTTGAAATTGTTGACAGGTCAGCCCCCGTGTAAATCTTAGGAGCATCCTCGGGGTTTCTGCCAGCCTTTGCCCATGCAGAACGGTGAGACAGTGGCCCAGAATGTGAGGCTCTCTTATGCTGATGACCCTGAGGATCCATGTTTGATTCTGCAGCTTGTGATGGTCTAGGGGGATCAATTGGAAAGCCAGAAGCAACTTCCTCAGGATGGGGATTAAACTTCTCACTCCGGCTCTTGGATTTTGGACGACCATGTCTTTTCTGTAATTAGAGCGCAATCCATTGATATAAATTTCACTAGTAAAATCAAATTTAATCAAATGGAGCACCAAAAAATAATGGGATTCATGAAAATAGAACAACAAGAAACAATCAATTATTAAGGTAATAATGCTTAAAAGAGGGCTGGAGCAGCTCAAAAGGATGGAAGTCAGATGTTGTTTGATAAAATATATATATATGACTTGCTGCTTTCAAGGCATAAGGAGGATGGAGAGGGCGAAAGAAAGGACAAAAGAAAGAAACTTGATAAGATTTCTTGTGTCTCACAAAGTGCCTTTTGTACAAAGCTGTTTTCTGTAGTGGAGAATTGCAATTTCCATGTGATCAGAATGGCAAGATGGCACATTACTTTATACTTCATTGTTCTGAGACGAGTGCAGTAAGAAGTGTTCTAAGACTTCCGTGTTATGACTGGCTTGTTTATTAGTTTCATCTATAACAGAGCTAGCTTTAAAAAAAACCTTCCTTTCTCTTCTGACCAATCTTTCAACTCGGCAATTCTCTGAACCTCACCACATGGCCCAGCAAGCCTGCATACCCATCTCCTAATCACAATCCTTTCCCAACTGTACACACACACATGCAAAAAAGTGTCCTGAGAGAGCTAAGGTTATCTTAAAGAAATCACCTGCATTGATAAAACTAGCTCAGCATTGGCATCAGGTGCTGGAACAGCTCGAGATTCTCTTTGCCCTCTTCTTTCCATGTCAGGTTTCTGACCCTTGCTTCCTGCCGCTCCTTGTCTGTTTGAGTGAACAAAAAATGGGATTGTTAGTAAACTACACAACATTTACAAGTCAAGGATTCCATCAGTGATAGAAGTGCAAAGGATAGTTTAGTGGATCAGTAAGAAACACACAATAAGCAATATGAGTAAGGGCACCAAGGCACCTGTCACAACCAAAACACAAAATTATGTTAGCAGACACTGCATTCATCTGATTCAAATTGATTCCTACATGTTAACAGACACTGCATTCATCTGATTCAAATTGATTCCTACTTCAACTATTTTTTCTCTTTTCTCAATTAATGCACGCAACTTCTATATTTTAACAATGTCATTAACTGCAGCCAACATGCCAAAAAGGAAATCTTTTAAAGCCTTTTTTATGGGCCTTTGCAAGTAGCCTTACAACAAAAGATTAAATGAACAACAAATAGGAGAAAAACTTTTTTTCTGTTCTTTTACAATGTTTACCTTCTAGCTTCTTCATCTCGCATTTTTGCATCAAACTCTTTGCTAGGAGGATAATCAGGCAAACTTGAAGGATCACAAGGAAGCGGCTTGGTCGTAAAGAACTTTAAACAAAACTAAACAAGTCAGATACAAATTAACAGAAAGCAAGAGAGAAAATTGTAAAATAGAACTATAAATACTAGAGCCAGCCTCAGCCAGCCATGAAGATTATGCTCATCTTATGATTTATTTATTTGTCCAACAAAAAGAGTCAAAATGAACATTTGCTACCAACTGCTTTGGACCAATATGTTACATTAAATGGATGGTATTCTCCAAAATTATGTTAAGATTACAAAAAAAAAAAATAGCTGTGCTGCATAAGAAGCTATAATAACAAATAAGGAACTCAAAAATAAAAAATATAAGATCAGTTACCAGATCTACATCCAAAAGGTTGAGAAATTGCAAGGTGAAAAGAAAACACAAAAAGAACATACACACTCTTGTAGGGATTTTCTCGATCAACCAGAAACAGAGATAAGCTCGAGTGTCAGAACATGTTACATAGAAGGAAGCATAGGGAAATGAAGGACAGTTCTCTTTTAATTGATCACAGAAAAAAAGAAGACATACACAAAAAGAAGAAATAACATATATAAGAAAACAAACACACTCTTGTATAAGATGCAATTTTTTTTTTTTTTTCAAAGAGCATGTTACATAGAAGGAAGCATAGGGAAATGAAGGACAGTTCTCTTTTAATTGATCACAGAAAAAAGAAAACACTCATCAACCACCAACTAAAATTCAAAACTGTTCATGGTTGTTGAAAATTCACAAACTAAATGTGATAGACCAAAATATACAAAGTGCATAAAAGAGTGAAATTGTAGGTGTCTTCAAGTGAGATCAAGGGACAGAAAAATAAATCCTAAAAGCAACACATCATTTGGCAACAGATTATAGATGAAAACTCAACCCCGTATAGTTGCAGGCTAGCAGTGACAAAATGTGATTAACAGAAACACAATCAACATTGAGAAAACTGGGCTTGGGTGCTTTTGTGAAGAAACAAGGTGGAATGAATCAAAGGAGCAGCCACAAAAGTTTGGTAAAGTTGATTAGTTGTGGAACAATACAATGAAGGGAGATAATAGAGAGATCTGAAACCTAATATATGCAATGAGATGGCTAAAGACCTGTCCAACGTCATTAAGCACAGTCTAAACCCCCTATGATACAACTTCAGAGTGGTGTGAATCGCCTGCTATTGTGTCTTTACTGATGGCACCAGATGAACTTGAATGTTTTAACAGGATTTACCTCTGTCCAATTACATAAACACAGAAACTCTTCCAGTGACTTTTAGATTGCAACAACATGGTATCACATGAGATGGAAGGAAAACAGACTTCAGTCTCAAAATGTATTTCAGTGACAATAATAACAAAAATCCTAGACAAAATTATTAGAAAGATTGAATTAAAAATGAAAGAAATGTTAACGAGAGTGATTTACTTATTAGGTAAAAAGAATTGAAATATATGCACTATCAGGTGTAGCAAGATAGATCTTCTAATTGAAGCGAATATGTATCTCTGAACCAAAAAATACCAAGACGACCATAAACCACTTTCCAACATAACACCAAATCCCCCAACCCCCAAAGGGAAAAAAAATCACTCACAAAAATGGAAGACACATAGTTCATGGATACTTCATACCTCATTCCTCAGAGCAGAAGCTGCAGATCCACGATCTGCAGGATCAATGGCGAGCAAGGTCTCCATAAGTGCTAAAGCTGGTGCTGGGAATTCCTTAAATGTTTCTGCAACACAGCGTCTATAAGGCTGCTGAGGCTTAAAGATAGTCGCATGAGGCAACTTTGATTTTCTCCAATAATCTTCCGAAGGTGAGCCACACAGCTTGAAAATTTTATGCAGCTGCTCCACCTACAAGGCAGAGGCATGCAAACTAATCATCAACATTTTACGTAGCTGCACTAATGTTTTTTTTTTTTTGACACTTACATAGATTATAAGAAAGCAGAAAAGGGATACGGCATCTTGTGATAATTATTCTCTCTTTCAATCTTCTCTTTTTAATAAATCCTTTTTCTTTTTCATATTATAAGATTTATGCAAAATGATAAAGAAATTCAGACAAACCAGACTATGTTAGGTCTTAGCTTGCGGTCTCTTTTTAAATGAACTTTTACAATAGCTTGAAACACTGCTAAAACCTATTCTTACTCAAGTTCCCTTATTTTTACCGTTAACCAACTTAATAGAAAAAATAAGGCACCCTCCAAGGTTAAAGTAAACATCAAGACAACGGTTACCTATAATCAACACCCATGATTTGTCAAAGGTGAGAACTCATAAGGTATTATCAACTAGTATTTGTGTTAAGTGTTATAGTAGTGGAAAGTGCATAACTATGTTTCTTGCATTGCCCAACAGCTTGGAATGTGGAGTTGAGTTTCTAAATGCTGAAAAGAATTAGGCACTTCTGTGTAGGGTGGAGAAGATGTCAATGATCCATTTAGTGGGTTTTTTGCTGACAGGATGTAATTCAACAATCTTCAAAGCAATAACTATCTAGAAGTTAGCATGGAATAAAATTTGTATCTGGCAATAATTATCAACATTGTACTCAGAATGATGGCCCATGAAAAATAATATGCATTGCAGTATATTATAACATGAAATAGCAAGCATCTAAGAGAAACACTCTGTTTGGTGGAGAATCCTAAAAGACTTTTTTTTTTCTTGAGAATAGAAAAGGAGAGCACCTCAGTTCTCCCTGGCATAATAGGCTTGCCAGCATACAATTCTGCAAGTATGCAACCTGTACTCCATAAATCAACAGCTATCCCATAGAAGGTAGCTCCAAGTAGAAGCTCTGGAGGACGGTACCAAAGAGTCACTACTCGGCTTGTCAGTGGCTGAACCTGGGCAGGATCATAAAAACTTGCTAGTCCAAAGTCTGCAATTTTCAAGATACCATTGTTGTCAATTAATAGGTTGGAACCCTTTATATCACGGTGTAGAACACCACGGCTGTGACAGTGATCAAGTCCTCGTAAAAGTTGTTGCATGTAACATTTCACCTGCCAGCATATATATATATTAGACCATAACATCCAAAGCATACAAGCATGAGTCAAATATCAAACCTGTTCTACCTTTTAAGATTGACAATTTACATATGAATTTCATAGTTGGCAGCTGATAGCCTGTTGCGGCAAAATGCAAACACCCATTGAATTAGAATCTATTAGAAACAAACTGCCAAAATTACCTGGGCTTCTGTAAAATTCAGACCAGGGTATGAGGCAAGCCCAGCCAAATCATGCTCCATGTACTCAAACACAAGGTACAAGCTGCATGACATCCTTGATGTAACTAGGCCTTCTAACTTTATTACATTAGGATGGTCAAGCCTGCGCAAGATGTGAATTTCCCTGGCCATGAAGCGAACACTCTCAGGTTCCAGGTTATCAAACCTTACTTTCTTCAAAGCAACAATCTTCTTTTGATCAAGGTCACGAGCCCTATAAACATTACTGTAGGTTCCCTGGCCAATCTGCATTATAATAGAAATCATCAGATGTGGAAACCAAATCCCAAAAGCAGGTCATTTCAGTTCAAAGAGGACAGCAGCAGATAAAAATAACAGGGCAAACCATTCTACAAGAACTTGTGGGACCTGAATAGATTGATCTGCTGTTGTCAACTACTCAAAATTATACACAAAAAAGTGCAAATAGAAGTCCATGATATCCAAACAAGAAATGCTCAACAGCAAACCTGGCCCCTTGACCCTAGCTTAAAGAGTAAGAAAATAGAATGGTCAGGGACACAGGATACAGATTTGCACATTCAGACCAGCCTATTCATGCAAATCGCTTCATCCTTATCAAGACTAGAAGTCCGAAAAAATTGAGCCAAATTAACCAAAACAGAAAACCAAAAGCGGGGAGCAGGAAATTCCAGCTTCTGAAATTGTTAACAAGCATCAATTTCTAGAATTATGCTGTAAAATTAACAATACATGTTCAACTGTTATAAGCTATCTGTCCATATAATAGCAGCTCCCTCGCACATCTTTAAACGCTATTGTAAAATTTAAGTTTTTTTCTTTAGGTGAGAGGGGCAAGACATGAACTCGAGATCCTGCCGCCCCTCCCCAGATTCTTGAGCATTTGGGCTAAACTATCGCAACAAAATTGAGAAAGACCTGTTACAAACAATGTTGATACATATCACTCATCTTCATGGACCCAATTACAATTCAGATATCACATACACACAATGCAAGTTGAAGATTATACCACACTTTTAATATTCTGCACTTTGTTTACTGTTGTTCCCCCCAACATATTTGTTTCAAAGTTCCCTCCTTCCTCAGCACACTAACGCTAATTGACTGGCAGCTTATCAAAATTGGATTCATTTTAGACCCATTGTATCTATTTTGATGGATAATTATCTAAATTTTATGGGTATTCCACTAGCTATAATAAAAAGGGCACATTATCAAAGAATGATGCTTCTCAAATATTCCCCAATACTTAATAGCTCTTAAATTCTCTTAATAGCCTGTTACATTTTCTCAAAGCTCTTGGACTCAAACATGGAGACTTCCTATTTTCTGATATGGTAATCTCTCTAACCAAATAAAAAGGTCTAACTACAAGAAAATCATTCAAACCTTTAAAGCATCACTAATTCCTACACTGTGATTGCAGAAACATGGATCTTTCTCTGGTGTAATCAGTATAAGCCACTCTTTCATATCCATACTGTCTCAAGCCTCTCAAAACTCTATGCTTCTCAAGCCTCCAGGCTCTGACAATAAACTGAACTTCTAGCTAACATTTATTTAGAAGTTATCCGGTTCAAAGAATCCATCATTACTCTTAGCATGTTAACAATGAGTTATGCAGAGCTCTTATGCATGTTATAAATGAGCCTTCCTAAATGTATTTTTCACCATCTTGCTTATTTATAAATATAAATATAACAAGCATACATACAACACAAATCTCAAGGAAATGTCACTGAACAGCACCAAAAAAAAGTTTCATAATTTTGCTAACTGAATTCAAGCTAAAGCTATAAAATTTGACAACTCACCATATCCAATGCGTGCACAAATGAAAATGCTAAAAAATGTAACAGTCCAAAAAGGTTCTAATTCTAATTACCAATCGTCACTTTGTTCCTTGCATTATGAACCTATCGAGGTGTCATAAGCATGTTCTTCAACCATTAAGTTTGAATTGCTAAATTTTGAAAATCATAAACAGAATCTTGCTTGCAATGGAGCAGAGCTTACAAAAACACATGTCAACGTTGAGCTTAGAGATTTTTTATAAAGTTACTTTAAAAATGTAATAAAGGATCATCAGTAATTGCAGGACGTGTTCTAAACGAAAACACATGTCAACGTTGAGCTTCGAGATTTTTTATAAAGTTACTTTAAAAAATGGAAAAAAGATCATCAGTAATTGCAGGACGTGTCCTAATGATTAAAAATGAGATATAACAACAAAAACAAAACGAAGAAAAGGGCATACCTTGTCCAGCTTCTCAAATGAATCGGCACGCCGTGGCAACCAACCTTTGATTGCCTCTCCAGCCACAGCAGCTAGCCACGAAGGCCACCCAGCTGCAACCTGCTCCCCTTCAGTGGCTTTCGGTATGCTGCCCATACCTGGGTGGTGAAGAACTGCATACTCTGACTTGTCCCTCTTCCTATCAACATGCTCACCCCCATGCCCTCTAAGAGACCCATTCACTTGCTTATCAATCAACATTGTCCTACCATCATTACTATCATATTGATCTTTCGCTCTATATGCTTCCTCTCTCCTTGAAGAGGTAGCCCTTGATACCCTCAAGTCAGACGAGGGCTTACTTGAAAGTCTCTCTCTTGGGCTCTCCTTACTATCCTCAATTGCAGAGGGTTTACAGCACATGCAACCCATTTTGTACCTAAACCACCTCCAAAAACACCCTTCTCCTTTAGAATCAATAATTACCCTTCAAAAATCTCATATTTACACTTGTATCCTCTTCTTCCATTCCCATTTTCACACAACCAAACTATACTTCATCGAAAATAAGCAATTAAACTATATATCTCAAAATCAAGCACCAGAAGAGCATAAGCAATTCCCACTCAAGATTGAAACTTTAAAATACCGAACACTAGAACCACACAATTTTGCACAATAACTTAACTGTGACTCACTGACTGCTCTTTTACTGTCAAACTTCCATTTCCTTATCAAAGCCACCGACTCCTAATCCAAAAAAGGAAACAAATTTCCTCAACCTGCAACGCTAAAAATGAAAAAACTAACAACAACAACAACCACCACCTTTACTCCAACAACAAATTAAGATTCACAACCTGAAAACTAAATACCATTAAAATGCCATGCCTAATCTTTTCAGCTATCGAATCAGGTGATTCAAAACCCTCCACCAGACTCACAATTCCACTACAAAACAAACCCTAAAAACCCCATAAAAAAATGTAGAACCCAAATTACCAAAACAAACAAACAAAATCTAAAGAAGGTAAAGAACTGGAAACACTTCAATATAAAGCATGCACCTTGAAAATGGAAACCAAAATGGTAATAAACAATATTGTGAAATGAGAATTGAAGGGCCTCCTAGAGATGGAGAGATCTAGGGAAAGAGAGAGAAAGAGAGTGGAGTAGTGTAGAGCAGATAACAAAAAATGAGAAATGAGAATAAATATGTAATAAAATAAATAAATGTTAAAGTTATTACTATATATTAATATTATTAAATTAATTAATTAATGAGATGGCGCGTAAGAACAGACAGGCTTTTAGAGAAGACTGAGAACTGAAGAGTGAGTGAAGACCCCAATGCGTCAAGACATTCTTGGTTTGTGTCTTCTTGTATTCCCACGCGCTCTGTTTCTATTGACACATGAATTATTTTTATTTTTCCTTCGTTTTTTTTAAAAAAAACATTATTTATCATTGGTGAATGATCTCTCTTTAGATTTTTTACTGCCAGTTTATACCTGACTGAATAAATTAAAAAAAAAACTAAATAGAATAATTTAACAAAAAAATTAAAATATATTTCATTAATTTATTTAACTTGTAGTTTAGCCGAATAAAATAACTTTTATATATCATAAAATTTTCTCAGCTTTATATAATATTATGATAATACATAATTATATAATATAAGTGTTAAATATACAATACTAATGTTGTTTTATGAATTAAACCCTAGTCAATATTCATAATGAAAACATATCTTATAATGGTATCGTAGCTTCGCAGGATGCGTTTTCATCTAAGATAAAATTTCTGTGTTTCATTTTTGTTCATGCTTTATTAAAATAAAAACTAAAAAGCGGGAGAGTTTAGTGCAACTCTACATATAAATTATTGTAAATTATTATAGTGAAGGCATATATATTGTAAATTACTATAGTGAAATTACTCTCTTACTTTTAAATAAAGAAAACTTGTACCTTGAAATTGGAAATTTGTTAGTCTTTTCCATTAGCCCATTAGTTATTAAAAAAATATTGAGGAGTATTTTTTTTTTAATTTTTTATATAGTAAAATATTCTTTATTAAGAGTTAACAATATTTATAAATATTTTCTAAGGGTTTTTTTTTCAAGTTTCTTAACAATAAAAATATTTTTTTACCTTGAGATTAAAAATTTATTAATCTTGGCAAATATGTTTATAGTTTTTTCATAATTTATATACAGTGAAAACATATTTTTAACCTTGTAAAAGATAAAAATAAAAATAAAAAGCTTTTTCTTTGGGGGTGTTTTGCTATTTTCATACAAGTATTATGTATAATTAATATATTTATGAGAGTGTTTTGGAATTTTTTATATTTTATTTTTAATTTTTTATTCTGAAATCTATTGATGTGTATTCCAAATACTCCGGAGAGTGGGCATCGTCCATGTTGTTTAGGTGGTGATAATAGTAATAATTGTGATAGTGGTATTTATAATGATGATGATGATATTATTATTATTATAATAACAACAACAACAACAATAATAATTTATTATGATGGTTGTAGTGGGTGATGATAGTAATAATAGTAGTAATTATTATAATAATAATATTAGTGGTAGTGGAAGTAATAATACTAATAGTATTAATTAATGTTATTAATAGTAATAGTAATAGTATCGTAGTAGTAGTAGTAATTATGATAATGATAGTGATAGCAATAATAATAATAATAATAGTTATATTTGTGTTATTAAGAGTAATAATAATAATGATAACAATGATAATACTAGTAACACTAATAATAATGATAATAATATTATTTATTGATAATAATAATGATGATGATAATTATAATGTTAGTGATAAAAGTAGTGATGATAATAAAAATGATGGAATAATAATAGTGATAATTCATCATTTAATATTAGATTTATTAGGAATTGAGTTACACCACTTTTTCATATATAGTATTTTCGGTCTAATACCTTAGATTACTAGTTTAAAAAGTTTAATTGGAAACTCGTATTAGGCTAGGATTCAAGATTCAATTTTTTGCTCATGTTTATAACATTGCAAAAAGATCTCCGCTCTCTTAATGATTTTTTTAACATTTTAAAAAATATAGTTTGACCTGTGTTGGAGCGTAGACAAATAAACTAATACATTTTCTATGCATTGATATTTATCATTGTTTAAAGAGCATTTTATTTATTTATTGTTATTAAATTATTTTTAAATTTAAAATAACATGGATCAAACACTTTTATTCAAACTTACTAAATTTATGCAACGATCACTTTCTTTATTTTATCAAAATTTCTAAAAACCAACAATTTTTAATTTTTAGAAATTTTCCTAAACAAATATATGCCAAATATATTTGTGATTTGAGTATTTTTTAGACATGGAAATTAATAAAGTCATGAAATTTTCATATTAGATTATATTTTCAAAAGAATGTGATTTTAGGTTAGAGAAATGACTACCTTCACCACTGGTTAATAAGATTTTTCTATTAAACAAGTCTTATATCTGAACAAGAAGTTCTTTAATATTTATGTTAATAAAATACATGAGGGAAACAATGAACATGAAAGTAAAGAATGTGATAGTGTATATTTATGAATATTGGATTGAGTGTTTTGTATAAACTTGTTGAATAGTTGTTTGTGATTTTTAAAATAATTGTCTAGTGGCTTGTGTGTTTCTAGAAGTGTTGGATGGTTGCTTGTGCTTATTAAAAATGTGGATGGATTTTTGTGATGACTAAATTGAGATCTAAATAATTTTTCAGGGTTGAACCAATCACAATAAACTAAAAAACAATTTATTTGGGTTCTGATTCAAAGGGATGGAAGGTAACCATTTAGATTTTCTAGGTATTATTTGTTCTCCAAATCTTTTAGAAAACATGCTTGGAAGATTTTACTAAAAAAAGCATGGGATATAAAATATTGTTTTTATATAAGTGACGTTACTTGCTTTTTTGTTAATGTACATTCATAAGAGTTCTCGTACTTGCTCTTTATCATTTATGCAAGGGAGAAGAGAATTTAGTCAATTTTGTGTGATATTCCTAAAACATAGAACATTATTACTTAAAAGTAAAGAACATTTTATGTGAAAACAATTTTAAAGTATTTTTTACCATCTTAAAATTTTTAATATATCACTCATGTTTGATATTTTTTTTCAATTATAATCCTTGTTATTTAAATTCTCTCATTGACTAAGAAATAAAAAATAATTAGCTTTTAATTAGGATTAAAATATTTAAAATTAAACTTTGATGATTAAAATAAATTATTAAAAAAATACGCAATATGCCCAAATCTACGGTGTTTTATGTGTGTATAAATAATGAAATCACATGCCCTTTAGATTTTTACTCTAATAAGTTTTCTTTCTCAAATTTGAAGGGTAGTAGATGGGCATTTATTTTATTTGAGGACAAAGAATTGTTTTGAAAGAGTACTGTTTTTGTGCATGAATCCAAAAAGTATATACTATAGTTTTGTTAAGGAATCACATCATGTGCTAGGACACGGCAACAATTGCAGGGAAAACTTGATAATAAAGGATGGATTGATTTGCTGAGTGAAGAAGGTTGTTGGCTTTTCTTTTCCCTCTGCCTTTTTATCAGTCTTTTTATAACTTGATAATAAATATGGTTCGGTGGGTGAATTGGATGGAAACTTTTGCCCGTCTAATAAGATAATTATGATCCTAATCATAGTATGTTGATCAATCATGTGGCTGTTCAATGATTGATTTTTTTTGGGTAAGGCTGATTTTAATATGGTTATCATCTATCAAGTTTATTAGGTGGGTCCTTGTCGCTGACATTTTTCTTTGGATGATTGGAGACTTTTTTTGACATTCATCAATGGAGGTATGGGTTTTAACCAGCGGTGAGAAAACTAGTTGACATTTGTCTGCTTTTGACATTAAATATAAAGTTAAAAGGATTGGAATACTCTATTTTTATATATTCATTAACATTATGGATAGTAATAGTATCTTACAGTATTGGTTTTTTCTTTTTTTGCATTTTGACCTCCTTTTGTTTTCATTTTAAGTATTGTTTTTTTTTTAATTTGTTCCTTATATAATGTGTTTATAATTTATTTTTTTATATAGTTATCACAATATTAAAAAATTCCTAGCATCGAGTAGGTATCGGAAAAAAATCTTAGTATTGCAGTATGATTTATTTAAAAAAAATCTTAGTGAAACAAAAAATAATTTAGGAATAAAAAAATTAGGATATTAAACTTTGCGGAATCAATGATCCTGTTTGCAAGTTCAATGAGGTAATCCTAGTTATCCCAGTTCACAGGTTTGTAAGGATTTTTTTTCTAATTCAACTGGATCTATTTTTCTTTTTATCATATATTTAAAAAATAGTTTCAAAAAAAAATATGTTACTAAATTTTGAGAAAGTCCATATGCCTCTATAGGGCTGTTGACGAGTATAACAAGTTTAACTTTTTATTTTTTTTAAATATTCTTTTTATTTCATTCTTTGATATTAAGCTAATTGAGAATTAAATTTCATAATTTATTTTATTTTTTATTTTTTAAGAGGTTATCATGGTCTTAAAAAACGTCTCAAAATTGGTATGATACTTGATTTTGTGACCATTTATTTTTTTATCATTAATTAAATAAATAATAATTTAGAAAAAAACAAGTTATTAATCCCAATTAAGTTCATTACCAGGTTTGCAAGTTCGACGTGTTGACTCGGGTTACCTGATTTACAAGTTTAGCGAGTTTATCCATCAAACCTGATATGTTTTTTTTAGTTCTTGGTCCTTTAATTTTTCTAATTATTTTTTTTTATTTCACATTTCTTTAATATCGAATTGGTTGAGAAATGAAATTCATGGTTTATTTCTTTCTACTTTCTATATGGTTATCACCATCTCAAATAAATGTTATCATAAAATTAAATTAGATAATTTATAAAAACACAAAGTTATTAAACTCATTGAAATCCATGGCCTAGGTCACAAGGTGACCGAGATTGATCCAATTTGACATCATCTTGATATTAAAAAAATTATTGTTTTAAAGTATTTTTAAAAGTTATTTTATGTTTTTATCGATCATCCAAGTTGTCTTTAGACCCATTAAATTAAATGATTCACTTTGGATCAATTCCCATTTGATTTAATTCGAAACCTAAGCTATGTAAGGAGTTGTGTTGACAAGTCAAACTATTTGATTAAATTTAATAATACTACAAAAAATATATTTAATAGTCATAAGTGAATGTCCTAAAAACTAGAATGTATGACATAAGCTGGGATATTTACATTAAAAACTAGAATGTATGACATAAGTTGGGATATTTATATTAAAAACTAAAATGTATGACATAAGTTGGGATATTTACATAAGTTGGGATATTTACATTGCTCGTAGTTAGATTATTAGGGAATTACAAAATTGTCGAGAAGAATGATAAATTGATAGTGGGTGGGTTAGACTTTAATTTTTTATTTGAAAATGACAATAACTAGACAATTAGCCTACATCATTTAACTAGCCATGGGGAAATTGAATATAAAAAAATTTCAAGGTTGTAAAGAATTTCTAGGCAATGTCATTAAATTTGGCCTAAATCAATTTTAAAATTTTATTATCAAACAAATTTTTTAGTTCGGATTTTAAATTAAATCATATGAAAGTTATTTTGGTATGACTTGGTTGACTTGATGAGTTTAAAAGTGATCCAAATAAACAATATAAAGTATGATTTGACTTTTAAAAATTTTCAAGATAACATATATTTTTTTTAAAAAAATATTGATACAATAATATAGTAGATTAACCTAGGTTTTATGGCTTAACCTACCAAACTCACTATCTATGTCACGGATTCCACTTTTAATAAAAAAAAATTATATTACTTTTTATCTAATTATATAATAATAAAAATAAACATTTGTAAAATCAACCACCAACTTGATATTGGGAAAAATCATGGTGTTTGTTTGAGAACACAATAAATATATAAAAAGAAAATTAATACAAATTATGAACGTCAATTCAAAATCAACCAAAAATTGAACGATGAAATTAAAAAAAAAAGTCAATAAAAATCTAATATTGAATGATGAATTTAGAAAAAATTAAAGGAAGAAACCAAAAAAATAGGCTAAGCGGAATGCCTATATGGTCTAACATGCCACGACCTTTATTTATTTATTTTTCTTTCTTAACAGGTGAATAACATGTCATTCGTTGTTGTTTTTTTTAATATATAGCAGACAATATATTGTATACTGTTATAGATTATGATCACCACATGTGGCGAGAAAGTTAGCCTTTTGACTCATAGGCTTAAAAAAACTAATTTTAAATAGTTTTGCAATTGAAAACATCTAATAAACACCCTATGCATCTTAATAAATCTATTTTTGATCTTAAATTAGCATGTAATTAGTTAAAAATAAAAAATCATTTGAATCCATTTATTTTAGATGTGATCTACTTTTTTTCAACAAAATGAATAAAAAAAATTTAAAAAGAACTCTTATTGTCAAATGGAATAAGTTAATAAAAATTAATCATTTACTAACTTTCTCTTTTCTTTATCATATTTTAAGCGACTCTCTTTCTTTTCTCACAATTAAAAGGCCTAAATATGAGCAAAATAAAATTTAGAACAAAACTACTTAATTCCCAAACAAAATAAACCATAAAGAAAATTAGATAAAATCCTAAGGCACAAAGGTGTTGACATAATTTTTTAACAAATGAACTTTTTTATTTTTTTTAATTATGGTCCCTTGATTTATCTAGTTTTCTCAAATAATAAAATTGGATTCATTTTTATGAAATTGAGTATCAATCTAATGATAAGACATTTTTAAAATTGAGATAACAAAAAGAAATCAAAATAAATTATCAACCTTAAATCTCAATAAACACAACATTGAAGCGTCTAATTGAAAAAAAAATGATAATTAAAGGCAAAAAAAAAAAAGAGGATTGCTTGACCGCTTTTTATGATCGGCTTGTTTTAACTCGCAAGTGCACGAGTGTGCGATGTAGCAATTAACTCGGTAAGATCGAGGTCATATCCACAGAGAGCTAGATCTGGAAATTAAGCTAAGTAACAAAAAAAAAACTCAAGAGAAATTAAATTAACAATAACTTGGTTGAAAATAATTGATGGATTTGTTTTCAAAGATAAAAAAAAAATGTAAATAGATTTTAAATGACAAGAAAAGTAAGTCTTGGTCCAAATCAATTTTAATGGTGATGTATTGGTGATTTCTTCAACATATATAAGATAAATCAACCTAATCTCAACGATGGTGATATTAGATCGGAAGATATTACAATGAAGATTAGAAAGATGAAGATTGATTATTGCTTAAGAATGAACAAGTACTTTCATATTAAGTAAGACATTGAATCAAGCAATCTCTATACCAAAACTAAAGTTTGTGCATAAAAATTCAAGATTATAACATTACCTAAATGATTTCTAAAATTTCTTTACAATAATAAATCATTCATGAAGAAAATAAGAAGATAAACATTAAGATTCATTCATATCCTAAAGAACTTACCTCAATCACCATTATCCTTGATTTGGATCCAAGAAAGAGTTTAGCCAACCATGATTATATATAAGAACACTTCAATAAACATGAAAGAACTTGAATCCAACTGAAAAAATAAGTTTTACAAACTAAAGAACCGAAATCTATAAAGAAGAACACAATACAATTTCAGAAAAAATTCGGACACAAATCTGACTCTAACTTTGGACAGCAATTCGACCCTCTTAGAAGCTTTGTTTGGAGAAGTCTATTAGAGACATATTTATAGGCAATTCTGTTACCTTTCCAGATAATTAAAGAACAGCTCATTTGGACACCTGAGTCAAAAGTTATGGGCAAAACACCGAAAGGTGTTCTGAAAAATCAAATCAAGACAGCTTTACAACTACTTTGGTGCACGTTTTTCTTCCTCATTTATGAGGTGTCTCCTTCTTCTTTTTGACCCAAAATAATGTTAAAATATCCCCTCCAGCTTTCCATCCATGTGCTTGCCTTCTTGGATCAATGGATTACCCAAAATAAATCAATTGTTATTTGTTGTGTGGACATGTAAGATCATGGATTGTGTTTGGGTTGATTTGAAGGTTGATTTGGGGTTGATTTAGGGCTGATTTGGGGCTGATTTTTGGGCTGAATTTGAGCATCAAATAAGTATACAAATATACTTATTATTTGGGCTAAGATTGACATTGAAACCTTGAGTGTTTAATGGTTGAAGTTTGCACACAACATAAGGCAAGTTTGGGCTTGAAATAAATCATATGATATTCTTTTCTAGAATTGGAATAGAATTGATTTTTGGGACAAATTTGGAGCACTTATTTGAACCAAGATTTGCTTCAATCTTCAACTAAATGTCTCTTCAATTCTTTGTTCTGAATTCCGACGTTGAATTTTCTGAATTAATTCATTTAAGCTCCAAAAACCTATCGAAACATTAAAACAAACTTCATTACTAAAAAACACATCAATTATTATAAAAACAACCAAATAAAAACAATAAATACATATGTAAAACAAGAGACTTAATGACACTTTTGATGCACAATCACACCCCCCAACTTAGATTTTGCTAGTCCTCAAGCAAAACAAAACATAAAACCTTTAAAATAAAAATAATAATAATAACAACCATAATCAGGCTCGATTCATCACACTTGAAGGACCTATCATGCAAACATTGGTATCTTTAACTTAGTGTACACAATAGCAAATAAAGAAAAATAAGCATACTCACATTCTCTAAATCAAACATCCATACAAAATTTCCAAATTCAGTCATATTTATCGTGCAACCAACATAATTGATTCATACGAAAACTCAACTTGTAATCTTCCCTTCTCACCAACACAAACAAGGTAGCAAACTAGAGAAATATCTATATATTTTCTTTCTTTGTTTTTTTCTTTCTTTGTTTTTTTTTTTTTAAAGATATGATTTATTTTTTGTCTTTAAGTAGTCACTTCCCTTTTGACGCGAATACAAACATTTGTGATGAATGCACCCGGTTACTCACAAAGTCACAAACTTAAAGTGCTTTGCATACTCATATTTTAAGCTGCCGTTTGACGTAAAGATAAACATTTGTGATGAATACCCCTAGTTACTGAGCAACTCAAAACATTGGAGTAGATAGAACTTTGTACACATTTATTTATTTATTCGTGTAATAATTATTACTCTATTTACTTAAACCTTGTTTAGGACTGGATCAAAAGGGATAATCACAAGTAAAGCATCATACTCATCTTTCATGCATAATCACACAACTCACACAACTTTTACAAGGAAAGATGTATTTCAGTAATCTTAAAAAAAAGTATGCTATATCTTGCTTTATAAGATATTATCTATCCCAAATTAAAGTATGCAATGTTCAACATAATAATGAATCCAAAAATGTAATGATGATCCTAAACAAGTCTCATTCACATACGAATGCAAGTTTTTTTTTTTTTTAACAAGCATGGTTATCTCAAGCATTCAACATAATGAAATATCTAAAATTAAATTTTACATTATCCTCAATGTAAAAGAGAAAGAGAAGAAAAGTATACAGATTAGAAAATTGTTACTCCCCTTCTGTTTTCAAGGATGAATGTCTGGTTGAATTGGGCATGAGCTGACTTCTTGCTTGATTTTTTTTTAACCTGCATATCACAACTTAAAGAAAACATTGATTTTTTTTATTTTTTTTTTGAAAATAAAGAACCTCACACCCCTCAACTTAAAATAATGCATTGTCCCGAATGCATGAACGCGAAAATATAAGAGATGGAAGAAAGAAGAAAAAATAATAAAAATGAAAAATAAAAATAAAAATAAAATAAAAATAAAAACTCATTACTTCTAATACTACAATGGTATTGGATCTTGAAGATCCAATGTCTCAACTTCAGCCACAACATTTTCAAGATAAGGTTTCAATCGATGACCATTTACTTTGAAAATATTTCCATTCTTGGTATTTTCTACCTCAAATGCACCATGCTCAGAGATGAATTTAATCACAAATGGACCAGTCCATTTTGTCCTCAACTTCCCAGGAAAGAGATGTAATCGTGAATTATACAAGAGAACCTTTTGACCAACATGAAAGGATTTTCTAAGAATATGTTTATCATGCAAAGTTTTCATCTTATGTTTTGAAATTTTTGCATTTTCAAATGCATCATTTCTCAACTCCTCTAATTCATCCAATTGAAGCTTTCTATTTTTGTCAACCTCGTTTTCATTGTCATTGAATTGCCGAATGGCCCAATATGCACGGTGCTCAATCTCAACAGGGAGATGACAAGGCTTTCCATAAACTAGCCTATAAGGAGACATTCCTAAAGAGGTCTTATAAGCAGTGCGATATGCCCACAAAGCATCAACTAGTCGTAGGGACCAATCTTTACAGTTTGGATTGACTGTTTTCTCTAAAATGTTCTTGATCTCCCTATTTGCCAACTCAGCTTGGCCACTAGTCTGTGGGTGATAGGGGGTACTGACCTTGTGAATTACACCATATTTTCTCATCAAAATCCCAACGGGCTTGTTACAAAAATGTTTTTCCCCATCACTAATCATAGCCCGGGGCATGCCAAAACGAGAGAAAATATTTTCTTTCAAGAATTTGACCACAACTCGATGGTCATTGGTTCGAGATGCAATGGCCTCCACCCATTTAGACACATAATCAACAGCAACAAGGATGAATTGGTAACCAAATGAACTTGGAAAAGGTCCCATAAAATCAATCCCCCAACAATCAAATATTTCCAAAACAAGGATGGGGTTAAGGGGCATCATGTTACGCCTAGTGAGGCTACCTAGTCGTTGGCATCGGTCACATGCAACACAGAAGGCATGAACATCTTTAAACATGGTAGGCCAATAAAAACCACACTGCAAGATTTTGGCAATGGTTTTCTTGGAAGAGAAATGCCCACCACAGGCTAATGCATGACAAAAATTAATGACCCTTGGAATTTCATGATCAGGGATGCACCGCCTAATAATTTGGTCAGGACAATATTTAAATAGGTAGGGGTCATCCCAAAAAAAGGTGCGCACATTGCGCAAGAATTTTTGTTTGTCAAGTTTAGACCAATGAGAAGGAATTTGACTTGTGGCTAGGTAATTTGCTATGTCAGCATACCATGGAGAACCAATGTAAGAGACAGTACCTGCACAAAATAAATTTTCATCAGCAAAGAGTTCATTTATTGGAGATTCATCAATTAGGGTCTTATAGCTTGAAAGACGAGACAAATGATCAGCTACTACATTCTCTACTCCCTTTTTATCTCGAATTTCAATGTTAAACTCTTGGAGTAGGAGGATCCATCGAATCAAACGTGGTTTGGCATCTTGTTTTGTGAGCAAATATTTCAATGCTGCATGATCAGTGAAAACAATAACAAGAGATCCAACCAAATAAGACCTAAACTTGTCTAATGCAAAGACCACAGCTAAGAGTTCTTTTTCAGTTGTAGTGTAATTCAATTAAGCATCATTCAAAGTCTTGCTAGCATAATATATGACATGAGGTTTCTTGTCTTTTCTTTGCCCTAAAACAGCCCCAACCGCAAAATCACTAGCATCACACATCAGTTCAAATGGTAAAGACCAATCAGGAGCTTGTATGATTGGTGCAGTTGTCAACAACCCTTTAAGCTTTTCAAAAGCTTCTTGACATTTTGATGTCCAATCAAATGGGACATCTTGTGACAACAAGTTACACAATGGTTTGGCAATGGTACTAAAAGAATGAATGAATCTTCGATAAAAACCAGCATGTCCTAAAAAGGATCTCACATCTTTCACAGTCTTAGGGGTAGTTAATTTTTGAATGACTTCCACTTTTGACTTATCTACCTCTATCCCTTTTGAAGAGACAATGTGACCTAAAACAATGCCATGTGTCACCATAAAATGACACTTCTCCCAATTGAGTACAAGATTGCTCTCTTCACACCTTTCAAGAACTTTTTCTAGATTCATTAGACACAACTCATAAGAATCCCTATAAACTGAAAAATCATCCATGAAAACTTCCAAAAATTTTTCCACCATGTCACTAAAGATACTCATCATACACCTTTGAAAAGTGGCTGGTGCATTACACAAACCAAATGGCATTCTTCTATAAGCATAAGTACCAAAAGGACAAGTGAAAGTGGTTTTTTCTTGGTCTTCTAAAGAAATCTCAATTTGGTTGTAACCTGAGTATCCATCCAGAAAACAATAGAAAGCTCTTCCAGCTACTCTTTCAAGCACTTGGTCTAAAAATGGAAGCGGAAAATGGTCCTTCCTAGTCACCATGTTCAATTTACGATAATCAATGCACATACGCCATCCAGTTTGGATTCTAGTTGGTACCAGCTCATTATTTTCATTCTTCACTACCGTGACTCCAGATTTTTTTGGGACAACTTGGGTTGGACTAACCCATTTTGAGTTTGCAATAGGGTAAATGATACCTGCATCAAGTAGCTTAAGCACTTCACCTCTCACTACTTCTTTCATATTTGGGTTCAATCGTCTTTGCATTTGCCTCACAGATTTAGCCTCTTCTTCAAGATAGATTCTATGTGTACATAAAAGAGGGCTAATTCCTTTCAAGTCAGTAATTTTCCACCCAATTGCTTTCTTGTGTTTTCTCACCACTCTCAAAAGTTTGTGTTCTTGCTCTATGCTAAGTTTTGATGAGATCACAATAGGATATGATTCATCTTCCCCTAGAAATGCATACTTAAGATCACTCGGTAAAGGCTTCCTTTCTAGTTTATCAGGCTGGACAAGAGATTCCTCAACTTTCACTTGGGGTGAAATCAAAGGCTCAAATGATGGGGTCCATTGACCTATTGACATAATAGGCATTGGATCTAGATAAGTCTCGAGTTCTCTTACTTCCTCATCAACACATTTCAAAGAACAAAATCTTTCATCATGAATTAATGTTCTCTCCAATGGATCCTTGATCCACACTTTCTCAAAGTGTTCTTGACAAACTGTTTGGATGAAATCTACCTCTCTAATGTCCTCATGTTCCCCGATTTGTTTGGAGACATTGAATATGTTCATCTCCACAGTCATATTCCCAAAAGACAATTTCATCACCCCATTCCTACAGTTAATTAAGGCATTGGATGTAGCTAGGAAAGGTCTCCCTAAGATGACTGGGATGGGGGCATTAGAACCTTGAATTGGTGCGGTGTCTAATACTACAAAATCAACAGGAAAGTAGAATTTATCTACTTGGACCAACACATCCTCAACGATACCCCTGGGAATCTTGATTGACCTATCAGCTAATTGAAGGGTGATTCGAGTAGGCTTGATTTCTCCTAAACCTAATTGTTCGTAAACAGTGTAGGGTATTAAATTCACACTTGCTCCTAAATCCAACAAAGCTTGATCTATCTTATGACTTCCAATAATGCATGAAATGGTAGGACAATCAGGATCTTTGTATTTGGGAGGGGTCTTAAACTGGATGATGGCACTAGCATGTTCAGTTAGAAAGGCTCTTTCTTTCACATTCAATCTCCTTTTGACTGTGCATAAATCCTTAAGAAACTTTGCATAAGATGGAACTTGTTTAATTGCATCAAGGAGTGGAATATTGACTTTCACTTGTTTGAACAACTCATAGATTTCTAAGTTCATAAGATCTTGCTTAGGTTTCCCTAACCTTTGTGGAAATGGTGCTCTAGGAACAAATTCTAAGTTACTCACTTTGACTTCAATTTTTCTTGAATCATCTCCTTTCTCACTCATCTCTTTCTCATTTAGCTCACCTTCTTTATCTCTCAAACTCTCATTTGCCACTTGTGTTTTGATTCCCTCTTCACTTTCCCTAGATTTCTCCTCCACAATACCTTTAGGAATCCTAAAACCTACACCTTTGTCAACAATCTTTCCACTTCTAAGGGTAGTGATGGCTTGGACTTGTTCATGGTTTGAAGGTTCACTAGGTGAGGATTCACTCATGTGTACCTGACCTCTAGGATTGGGCATTGGTTGAGCTGGGATTTTTCCCTTCTCTTGAATGCTTAGTGATTGAGTCAACTTAGTTAGTTGACTTCGAATGTCATCTAAGGTCCTATTGGTCTGGTCTTGGAATTTGTAAACTTGGTTGTTGATTCCTCCTTGCGTTTGCATGAATTGTTGAAGAGTATCCTCTAAGGATCTCTTATGAGGTGGTTGGTATGTGTTATGTGTGGGAGCATGAAATGGTTGGGGTGGAGGTTGAAATGTTTGAGGTACTGAAGAGCCCTCATTTCTCCATCCAAAATTTGGGTGGTTCCTCCATCCAGGATTATAGGTCTCAGAGTAGGGATTGCCTACTTGGTTTGGAAATGGCTTTCTAACATTACTTGAATCAGAAGTTTGGCCATATAGCACTTCCTTGAAGGCTGGAATGGTAGGACATTCAGTTGTCCTATGCCCTTTGCTTTCACAAACAACACAACTTTCCTCTTGTTGTTCACTTATGACATGCACTTTTTTAATCTCAAGAGACTCTACTTTCCTAGCCAATGAGGCTAATCTAGCATTGAGGTCATTAGTCTCTTTCAATTGAAACTTCCCACTTGAATGAGAAATGGTGTTTCTAGACTCAACATGAATTGGGAGAGAAGTCTCCCATTGCTTTGTGTTTTCAGCCAATTGATCAAAAAAATCAAAGGCCTCACTTGGTTCTTTATCATAAAACTCACCATTACACATGGTTGACACTAGCTTTTTAAAATCTACGGTAAGAGAGTCATAAAAGAAACTCACTAACCTCCACATCTCAAAACCATGGTGAGGGCATGCATTTAACAAGTCTTTGAACCTTTCCCAAGCTTGGTGAAATGACTCATTTGGACTACAAGAAAAATTCATCATTTGACGTTGTAAGGCTGCTGTCCTATGAGTGGGGAAGTATTTTTTCAAAAATTCAGCTTGCATTTCTCTCCATGTACCTATAGACCTAGGACGCAAAGAGTTTAGCCAAAGCTTGGCTTTATCCTTTAGAGAGAATGGGAACAATTTAAGCCGAATGGTTTCCTCGGTGCATGTTCTATCAATAAAAGTATTACATACCTCTTCAAAGTCTTTAATGTGTATGTATGGATTTTCAGAATCCATACCATGAAATGTGGGAAGAAGTTGAATTATGCCCGGTTTCAAATTGAAAGCTTGTTGGTTAAGAGGTAAGATAATACACGAAGGTGTACTTTGTCTAGCTGGGTGAAGATACTCTCTAAGAGTTCGAAAATTAGGTTGATCATTGAATTGTGGAGGTCCATTACCTTGAACACTCCCTTCACCCTCTACATCTTCAACATTAGCCATGATAAAATAATAATAATAATAATAATATAACAATTATATGAATATGAAAAGAAAGGAAAGAAAAAGAAAAAAAATTACAAATAAAAGTAATAGCTCAAAAATAAAAATACAACAAATTAAGAAATTCACTCTCCAACTAATAAACACTATTAACAACAATAAACATTAAAAGATAATTATAACAAGCTTGAATAAAAAGGCGGTAATACCAGCCAAGCACTTCAAACAATAAATATAAGAAAAATAATCATAACAAAACAACAAAATAAAATGAAATAAACAAGAGGCGGTAATACCGACCAAGCACTTTAGACAATAAATATAAGAAAAATAACAATAATAAACATTAAAAGATAATTATAACAGGCATGAATAAAAAGGCGGTAATACCGGCCAAGCACTTCAAACAATAAATATATAAAAAAAATAAGCATAACAAAACAACAAAATAAACTGAAATAAACAAGAGGCGGTAATACCGGCCAAACACTTTAGACAATAAATAAAAACAATATCAACAAAATAAAATGAAATAAACAAGAAAAATATTAGAAACTAATAAGAGTAGACAATAAAAGAAAAATGGTTGAACCAACCAAAATCCAACAATTAATAGTCCAGTCCACAGTCCAATATCCGAAACGTTAAGGTAAATTTTTTTTTTAGGCGGTAAAACCAGCCAATTGATTTTTTTATATGATTTTTTTTTTAGTTTTCCAATAATCAAATCTAAATTTGTTACCTTTGCTTGCTAGCTCCCCGGCAACGGCGCCAAAATTGCTTGACCGCTTTTTATGATCGGCTTGTTTTAACTCGCAAGTGCACGAGTGTGCGATGTAGCAATTAACTCGGTAAGATCGAGGTCATATCCACAGAGAGCTAGATCTGGAAATTAAGCTAAGTAACAAAAAAAAAACTCAAGAGAAATTAAATTAACAATAACTTGGTTGAAAATAATTGATGGATTTGTTTTCAAAGATAAAAAAAAAATGTAAATAGATTTTAAATGACAAGAAAAGTAAGTCTTGGTCCAAATCAATTTTAATGGTGATGTATTGGTGATTTCTTCAACATATATAAGATAAATCAACCTAATCTCAACGATGGTGATATTAGATCGGAAGATATTACAATGAAGATTAGAAAGATGAAGATTGATTATTGCTTAAGAATGAACAAGTACTTTCATATTAAGTAAGACATTGAATCAAGCAATCTCTATACCAAAACTAAAGTTTGTGCATAAAAATTCAAGATTATAACATTACCTAAATGATTTCTAAAATTTCTTTACAATAATAAATCATTCATGAAGAAAATAAGAAGATAAACATTAAGATTCATTCATATCCTAAAGAACTTACCTCAATCACCATTATCCTTGATTTGGATCCAAGAAAGAGTTTAGCCAACCATGATTATATATAAGAACACTTCAATAAACATGAAAGAACTTGAATCCAACTGAAAAAATAAGTTTTACAAACTAAAGAACCGAAATCTATAAAGAAGAACACAATACAATTTCAGAAAAAATTCGGACACAAATCTGACTCTAACTTTGGACAGCAATTCGACCCTCTTAGAAGCTTTGTTTGGAGAAGTCTATTAGAGACATATTTATAGGCAATTCTGTTACCTTTCCAGATAATTAAAGAACAGCTCATTTGGACACCTGAGTCAAAAGTTATGGGCAAAACACCGAAAGGTGTTCTGAAAAATCAAATCAAGACAGCTTTACAACTACTTTGGTGCACGTTTTTCTTCCTCATTTATGAGGTGTCTCCTTCTTCTTTTTGACCCAAAATAATGTTAAAATATCCCCTCCAGCTTTCCATCCATGTGCTTGCCTTCTTGGATCAATGGATTACCCAAAATAAATCAATTGTTATTTGTTGTGTGGACATGTAAGATCATGGATTGTGTTTGGGTTGATTTGAAGGTTGATTTGGGGTTGATTTAGGGCTGATTTGGGGCTGATTTTTGGGCTGAATTTGAGCATCAAATAAGTATACAAATATACTTATTATTTGGGCTAAGATTGACATTGAAACCTTGAGTGTTTAATGGTTGAAGTTTGCACACAACATAAGGCAAGTTTGGGCTTGAAATAAATCATATGATATTCTTTTCTAGAATTGGAATAGAATTGATTTTTGGGACAAATTTGGAGCACTTATTTGAACCAAGATTTGCTTCAATCTTCAACTAAATGTCTCTTCAATTCTTTGTTCTGAATTCCGACGTTGAATTTTCTGAATTAATTCATTTAAGCTCCAAAAACCTATCGAAACATTAAAACAAACTTCATTACTAAAAAACACATCAATTATTATAAAAACAACCAAATAAAAACAATAAATACATATGTAAAACAAGAGACTTAATGACACTTTTGATGCACAATCAAGGATCAAAGTTAAAACCATATGTTTTTTTTTAAATGCCTGCTATTTGTTTTTTCAATTTTGGTCTCCTTATTTTTAATCTTTTGCAAACAATAAAATCAAATATATATTTTTGTGTGAAACTTAGCAGTCACACCATTTCAGGATGTTTTTCTAAGATAGCGCTAAGCATATAAAAAGCGAATTAAAATAAAGTATTAATTATAAATTTCAATCAACACAATATTAAAGGATAAAATTAAAAAAATAAAAATTTAAGAAAAAAAAGTGTAAAACAAAAAAATAAAGCAACATTGTACGAATCTATAGTGTTTTGCCTTATAATCCACAATATTTTATGATGCTTTTTAGTTTTTAACTAGATATAAATTTGTGCTACATCATGTGACCGTATTATTATTTTTAATAATAGTATTGCTTAAAATGATGTTTAGGTGATGTGAACGTTTTAATGAATGAAGAAAACTCTATGACATGGGTTATAGAATGAACTGGGTTAAATAAATTGATTTAATTTTATTTAGATGAAAAGGCAAATAGGCAATGACAATAGATGAACAAAAAAAACTATCATGATAACCTAAAGAAATGTTTTTTAAAGAGAGGTGAAAAATGATATAGCTTAGTTATCAACCAATTAAATACGGAATGATATAATTAGGTGAAAATAGAACAAATAAAATTAGCCTAAATCAACTTAAGTTAGCATGAAAAACCTATAACCTAGGTGATTAGTACTTAAAAGTGCATTTTTATCAAGATTTTATATCATCATTTTGCACTTGAAGTATCAATATCTCCTTAACTAAAACATGTTTTATAATAACATATCAATAATATAAGATACCTTTAATTTATAATAAATATTTATTTTGAATATAGGTCTATCACATCAATAAAAGGATTGATTGATGAGTTTAAGAACTAAAATTGAAAGGACAAAAAGATGACCAAACTTAGAAAAGAGATGTTGGTGCAGTCCAAATCAGAACACTGTTCAATAATCGGGTCATATCTGGAGCTGTAGATCTCAGATTTAGGTCTGCTTTATATGGATGGAAAGGTAAGACATAGGCCTATAACTTTCATAAGCCCAATATTTAGAAAAGTCATTTTCAAGTCCAAATTATAGCAATAATAAAGAAATCTGAATCTGTCCTGCAGCCCCAACACTGTTTAGTGTTCGACCCATATCTGGAGTTCTAGAAGTTCAAATTATCTCTGTTTCTTTTCCTGAAATGCTAAGATAATTTCCTACAATGTTTATGTTTTTAATTAGTTCCAATTCTGACGTTATCAATGACTTTTTAGGCAGACAAGAGAAGATAAAGATTGTCATCAAGTCAAGAGTTGACCACCTACTCATCAATTAGTCATCAAATCAATAGTTCTCAATTTTGACCTATAAAAAGAGGAATTTGCCATGTATTTAGGCATCTTGATCTCTAGATCAAGATCATGCTCTTGCTTTCTCTTTTTTATTTTTTGTAATGCTTAAGTTTTGCTTTCATTAATATCTTATTCATGCCTTTCATTTTCTTTCCTTTACTTAGTTAACTTTTATATTATTTATGTTCTTATTTTGTGTATTTTGTTTATTATGTCAAGGTAAAAAGGTTATACTACTGGTGTAAGAATAAGTATAGTGTAAACTTAACATGGACTTTAATGTATGATACTAACATGTTTTCTATTTGTTATCTTGTTCACTCCTTAATACTTTGTTTGATAAATGACTAATCTAAATTTATGTTATATAACACTTGATACAACAAATGCTTGACATTTTTATAGCCCATAATGTATGTATGGTATAACTGATACCTAAGCTATGAAAGGAACTTGATTTGTTGTTAACATAAGTTATAATCATGAATGTCTGACGAGATTTACAAATATTAGCATTAATCGAATAACATAACTAATGTAATCATGTTAACAATTGATGAGTAAGTAACATACCCTCATAACTTTTTTTATTTTTTGAAAAAATTTAATTTATTAAAGGATTTAAGTGTCCCTAACCTTATGTAATATTAATTAGAAAACCATGACAACAAGATAAAAAAAGCTTTGGATCTAAATTATAGATTTTTTTGCTTCTAAGAATATGTTAATAATTACACTATTATAAGAAATATATATATAAAAAATGTTCTTGCTAAAAAAGTTAAGAAAATTTAACTTTTAAAGTTATTTTAAATATTATACTATGTAAATAAAATGTTAACAAATAATATTATCCTTATTCAATATAATGATAAATAAATCTTGTAAAAAAAGATAATTTAATGAAGCAAGTTATATTGTTCAAACTGTAGAGGGAGAAATAATAATTTTATTTTGAGGATCCACAATAATTATTAGTGTGTGCATAATGTATTCTTGATTTTCTTTTTTAGCTTTTTTTTTGAAAAAATTTCATTTAAAAGTCTCCCAAACATGTAATTTGAATCAAATATTTGTAAACACATTTTTTCTTTCCCTTTCCTTAATTATAACTTATAAGTGAATAGTTAAGAAATATCAATTTCATTCAAAAAAAAGATGAAAAGAATTAAGAAGAGGTTATGCAAAAAGGTTATCTTGTCTTATGCCAAAGATTTTATGATGTTTTATTAAAATATAAAACATAGATTATATAAAAAAAAGTTAGGGATAAATATTTTTAGTTCGGTTTAATTTTTATTTGAAAAATAAGTAAATCAAAACTTTTTTTTTTAAAAAAACTAAGAATCGGCTCATGAAAAAAGACAGGAACTCATGGAGTCTAATGAACATTGGAATAAAATATAAAACATAGATTTTTTGATTTTTTTGTATGATTATTTTATTATACTTGGATTTTATACATCGATCTTTATCTTATTATTTTTGTGCATTTTATGTGTTTATATTGGATATAGATGTGCCTATGCACCCATGACACATTATCTTATTTTGCACACATTTTTTTATAGGTTAGCATGGGGAGTTAATGATGCCCTTCCAATGAACTTTGTCTTGGAATAGCACTCACAAAACCTTAGACTCTTGATGAAAGTATATAAGGCCACGATTAGTAGCCTATGGGATTTTCTTGATTTATACTCTTTGTGCCTTATAGGCCTCGAGTTGACCATTTTAAGGTTTGTTTACCCAAGCGATAAAAGACTTTTTAAGACTAATAAGTTAGTTAACCTACTTGTATATAATGACCAGAATTTTTTTCTATGATGTCTCTCCATGATGTCATCAGGGAAGTCTAATGTGTACAAAAATCTAGAGATTAATGACAAAGACAATGAAGATCTTCAGTTATATTAAAAAACAATTCCAATAGAAGTCAGAATACTAACAAAGAATTAAAAAGGAGTTGTCTCAATAAAGGATTTCAATATAAACTACATGATTTGAAGCTTTTTTTATCATTTTAAAAATATGGAGTCACAAGACATCCTTGTCATTATAAGCTTTTAGGGTCCATTTTATAAAACACCATGATTCAATAGAGTTAGCAAAATGTAAATTGCTTCTTAAAATCTTGTTGATTAGAATTTAGAAAAAAATAGGATTGGTTTGTATGATAAATTAATAGAACAATTTTTTAACACTATCCTATTTTTGGATGAATTAAAATATTGAATTTTCTTCTCAAAATATATGAGTTAATGCGTTAAGTTACTTTTGTAGTTTTGGATGAAGGAAAGTTTCAAACTATTTTCCAAAAGTATATGGACAATATGTTAAATCATTTCATATATTTTTAAAAGAATAAAGTTTTTAACTTTTAATTCCAAAATTGATGAATTAATATATTTTGATTCATCACATAATAAAGTTCAATAATTTATTATGCACTCATTATGCAAATGTTGAGCACATGTTAAAGTTGCTAATGTTAAGACATAAGATGAAAGGGGACTTAGAAATACATTAGATCAATAATAAATTACTTGATATGAAATCTTTATAAAACTTATTTTCTAGACTTAGATAGTGATAAAATCACTTCTAGTCTTTAATGACTAAATCTCATTGGAAATTAAAAACATCAAAATAATTATCAAACTTTTGATCATTATTAAAAAATTCAAAATTATAATTTGTCCTTTTAAAGTTTAATAATTAAAGAAAAATGGTAAAAAATAAGGAGCGAAGAGGGTTAATCAACTAACTTACTTAAACAAACTTTTTAATATAGATAAATTAAAAGACCTCATCATATTGAAATAGCTCATCACAACTCATATAGGTGGTGGCTTCCTATTTCTCTTACATATTGGTTGAAACAAAATCTTTAACAATCATTTTACCCTATCTTACTTAGCATCTTTATAAAAAATATCTAAATGCATATTTGATTGATTAAAGCTTACTTCTCACCAATTAGAATGTTCATTTTTCATTACAGGTTCCTATTGACATGACATATGATTTTAACCTTAAGTTATTGACCCTGTATATGATATTACCTTGAAAGAAAAATAGTTGAAAATATAAACTATACAATTCCTATTTATTTAAACGACACCTTTTTTTTTATCTTTGAATGAAAAGACTTAACTGATTCTGTTTATGTAATTTAAACATGATTAATACTAAAAGTTAACATTTCTAAAGTATTTGAGATTTCTAAATTTAATTAAAGCTTGAATTAGGAATTATTATAAATCTATCATTAAGGTTTTATCGACATCAAGAGATGAATTTTAAATAAAAAGTCTTAGCCATTCAGTCATGTCAACTATTATTGAGTTTTATAATATCATCAACTTTTCAAGTGCTATAGTTCGAGATTGACATATGATTTTTACTAAACATTTACTTGACACATTACTTTTATACTTAATAAATCACATACAATCATTGCACCATAGGTGACGTGATTCAAATATATAATGTATTCTAGGTGTTTCAATTTAAAGTAATGCAGTGGTAAAGTCTTTAAATATCAAATTTGAAAAGTGATAAATTAGGGTATTGCATTTTTTGAGGTAAATAACACATGTTATGATCATTAATCTATTGTTAACATAGTAGATGTTTGATCAAGATTATGAAAATAGCATATAATGGATGTCACCAAACCTAAAATGTTTAATGAAAGAAACTAATGTGAAAATAAAAGGAATGTTGCACACTCAACTCATTTTTATGATTGTTTATAAAAAAGGTTATTTATGTTCTCTTTTTTTCCAATAAAATTTAAAACTTTGATTTGTTTTTCACCTATTTTTTATTGAACAACATATTTTAATGAAATGCACATGTTTTTATATCTTATTATTGTTATAAAATGAAAAGATGTTTATTTAAAAGTAACATAAAATTCATTTAAAATTTGTCAAACTCTAAAATATAATATGTAGATGTTAGGGGCAACCTCCTTCTTGAATTCTAAAATCCCATTTTCCATTTCTAATAAATCTTAAAGATAAAGTATTGCATAGAATCCCCCTTTGAACCTAATAAAACTCAAAATAAATATCTCACTTGAAATAATATAGATATTTCCAAAATAAAATCAAATAATTTGATGACTTAAATAATAATAAACAAGGCACATTCAGGTCATAATCTCATAATTTTTTATTTGAGGTTAACCTTATTGTTTTTCTAATTAATAATGATATTTGAATAAAATAAGATTTATCAACTTGAGTAGGTTTATATTTGAGATAAAGAAAGACCATTTTTTATGTATCCTTTACAAATAAAAATATATCCCTTATTATCCCTATTAAGCCTTAAATATTTTTCTTGGATAGTGATCTAGACCAATATAACCCCTTATATTAGGGGTATATTTTGAAAATTTTTAGACAGCAAATGAAATTCTTCAAATGAGAAAAAATATGAAAAGGATGAAAAGTATTATGAAAAAGAGAAAAAAAAACCCTCCACCTAAGTATCTTTTATGAGTGTGAAAAGTCCAAAATTGAAAATAAAATATAAATAATAAATAATAAAGAATGAGATTGAACTTTAAATATCAAGATTAAATCAATCACTAAAATATCAAAATCAAGGTTATAAACCTAAAAGATATTCATACATAATAAATAATCATATATCTTTAAACTCTTAAACATATTATAGGTCTTATACATCCTTTTTTTCGTAAACAAAAACCTAAGCTTACATTACATGTCTTTAAAGACTTTTTTGATTTAAAATAGTTTTTTTTTTTTTGAAAATCTAAAAAGAGAAGAAAGATGTGTTTAATGCAAAATCATAATCTATTTATGTGTTACATGTTATTCTTTATAACATTGAATCATGTATTTTTGCTAATAAATAATCAAACTTAACATAATTTAAAGCAACGTGCTCTACTATTGAAAACCAAAACACTTATCACCAAAATAAGCTTTCACTATCAGAGAATCCATTCGAGCAATTTATTTTTTCAAAAATAGATAGAATTTTTAGATAACCACATTTTTTTTAATTCTAACTAGCACCCATTTCACCATGTGCTAAGAGAAAATCCAATATTTCATCATGACACTTGAATGACTGATACGATGAAAAGATTGATGTCTTCTCCCAAGTGCAGGAGTGTCGAAGTAATAAATAACCCGACAAGACCGGGGCCGAACAACAGGAAGGTTAATTGTACAAATTATAAATAACAATAATACAACAACAACAACAACAACAACAATAACAACAACAATATTAATAACAATAACACTTATAATAATAATAATAATAATAATAATAATAATAATAATAATAATAAAGAAGATGATGATGAGAACTTTGAGATGAAAAATTAACGTAAGGCTTAAACATTGATAACAAATAATGTCAAGGTTAGAGGATTCACTAATGGTATGTCAAACAAGTACAGTATAAACTCTTATTATTCAATTGAAAACCACATACAAAGAAGGTTCCAATCTGATTATAGATTGTTAACATGATTAGATTAGTCATTTTATTCAATTAATGCTAATACTTGTAAATCTCGTACATTCATAATTATAACTTATATTAGCAACAAATCAATTCCTTTCATAGCTAAGGTGTCGGTTATACCATACAGTATGGGCTATGAAAGTGCCAAGCATTTGTTGTACCAAGTGTTATACAATATAAATCAAGATTAGTCATTTAACAAGCAAAGTATTAGAGAGTGAACAAGATAACGAATAGAAAACATGTTAGTATCAAACATTAAAGTCCATATTAAGTTTATGCTATACTTATTCTTACACCATTAGTGTAACCTTTTCACCTTGACATAATAAACTTAGCTAAACATAATGAAAGAAAGAAAAATGGATAAACAAAATAAGATAAAAGTTAACTAAGTAAAGGAAAGGAAATGAAACGCATAAACTTGATATTAATGAAAGCAAAGCATAAACATTACAAAAAATACAAAGAGAGAAAGCAAAAGCATGATCTTCATCTGGACACCAAGATGCCTAAATGCATGTCAAATGCCTCCTTTTATAGGCCAAAATTGAGAACTATTTATTTGATGACTAATTGATGAGTGGGTGGCCAACTCTTGAGTTGGTGACAATCCTTATCTTCTCGTGTCTGCCCAAAACGTCATTGATAATGTTAAAATTAGAGCCACTCGAAACATGAAAGTTATAGCCAATTGTCTCGGCTTTCTCGCGTAAACAATTCAGCTCATTTGGACTTCTAGAACTCCAGATATGGCCAAAATACTGAATAGTGCTCGGGCTGGAGGACAGATTTGGGCTTCTTTGTTGTTGTTACAATTTGGACTTAAAAATGACCTTTTTAGATCTTAGGCTCTATATGAAAGTTGTAGGCCTATGTTTTACCTTTCCATCTATATAAAGTAGATCTAAATCTGAGATCTATAGCTCCAGATATTAGAAAGATAGAGTATAGAAGATATCACCTGAAATAAGAAACACTGACAAACTTGAAACACACTGAAACAAATATAAGTAACAATAAAACATAATAATAAAACCAGAAGACACAAAGATTCACAAATGAAGGCTCAAATCTAATCTAAGCTTTTTACGGCTTTTCTTAGTTGACCACTTTATGCGACTCATGGAAGGATCAATTACATGAATGAAATATTATAGTTGGTCAATCAATTGTTCAGCAGTAGCAATAGAGATTATGATTTGTCATGCAGAAGATGTTAGAAATTCTTGTTTCACAGTACGATCAAGAAAAGACAACAACTTATCATAATAACCATTAACATTTAACAAACCTATGGGTTTATGGTGAATATGCAGTTGAGCCCAAGAGAAAATATGAAAGATCTCTTCCAATGTGCCTAGACCACCTAGTAAAGCAATGAAGGCATGAGCATGGTTAAACATTGTATTCATTCGAGCCGACATTGTGGAGACCTGAAGTTCCTCTCCAATTATTTTTCTAATGATGTCCCCTTGTGCTAAAGCTTCGGGGACGACCCCCAAAACTTCACTATCTCCTAAAAATACAACTATTGACACACCTCCTATTAACCCAAGACTGCCTCCCCCACACACTAAATGAATCTTTCTCTCAGCTAGCACTTTACCAAGATGATTTGCTGATTCTAAAAACTTCTTTTCTTTCTTAGGACTAGATCCACTGAAAACACAAATATTTCTTATATGATGACCCAAGGAACTTGCCATTTCTACACACTTCTGTATTTATTGAATGCATGTGTTGAGTAGAAATAAAAGGAAGAAAGAGAGGGTTTTATAGATGAGAAATTAGAAAAACAATCATAACACCTATATATAGGCCAGCTGAAGTCTCAAACTCTCTCTTTCTCTTTATTTATTTATTTATTTACTTTTGAAAAAGCATGTGTATGTACAGGTAGTTATGATTAGTCATCAAATCAATAGTTTCCAATTTTGGCCTATAAAAGGAGGCATTTGCCATGCATTTAGGCATCTTGGTTTCCAGATCAAGATCATTCTCTTCCTTTTTCTCTTTGTATTTTTTGTTTATTTATTTTTCTTTCTTTCATTATGTCTAGCTAAGTTTATTATGTCAAGGTGAAAAGGTTACACTAATGGTGTAAGAATAAGTATAGTGTAAACTTAATATGGACTTTAATGTTTGATACTAACATGTTTTATATTTGTTATCTTGTTCACTCTCTAATACTTTGCTTGTTAAATGACTAATCTTGATTTATGTTATATAACACTTGGTACAATAAATACTTGGCACTTTCATAGCCCATACTGTATGATATAACCAACACCTGAGCTATGAAAGGAACTTTATTTGTTGTTAACATAAGTTATAATCATGAATGCTTGACGAGATTTACAAGTATTAGTATTAATCGAATAAGATGACTAATCTAATCATGTTAACAATCTATAATCAGATTGGAACCTCTTTTGTGTGTGGTTTCCAATTGAATAATAAGAGTTTATACTATACTTGTTTGACATACCATTAGTGGATCCTCTAACCTTGACATTTGTTATTATCATTGTTTAATCGTTACATTAATATTCCATCTCAAAGTTCTCATCTTCTTTTTCTTCTTCTCCTTCTTTTTCTTTATTATTATTATTATTATTATTATTATTATTATTATTATTATTATTACTATTATTATTTGTATTACTACTACTACTACTACTAATGTTGTTGTTATTATAGTTATTATCATTATTGTTGTTGTTGTTATTGTTGTTGTATTATTATTATTTATAATTTGTACAATTAACCTCCCCGTGGTTCGACCCCGGTTTTGTCGGGTTATTTATTACTTCGACACTCCTGCACTTAGGAGAAGACATCAATCTTTTAGTTGTGTCAAGTTTTTGGTGTCGTTGCCGGGGAGGTAAGTTCTTGTATAAATTATAGTAGTTATTTTATTTTCTCTTTTCACTTTTCTTGTATATAACTTTGCTTCTTTTCTCTTGTTTCTTCTTCTTTTGTTTTCTTTTTCCTTTTATTTTATTGCTACACGTGCATGAGAGTGTGGTTAGGTACATCAAGTGGTAGAGTTTGTTGGATATCCTCATCATTTTCAGAAAATATGGTCGAAGAAGATGATTCAATCACTTCATAATGAGAATAATGAGAATAACCGTGACATAACACTTAGAGATCACATGAATCCCACAAGAACAAGTGCACCATCATGCATAGTTTTTCCTCCCGATGCATCTCATTTTAATTTTAAGCCAGACATTATTCAACTTTTACCTTCTTTTCATGGCTTAGAACTAGAAAATCCATACTTGCATTTAAGGGAATTTGAGGAGGTCTGCAACACATATAATAATTTAAATTGTAGCATAAACACCATCAGATTAAAGCTTTTTCCTTTTTTTATTAAAAGATAAAGCTAAAATATGGCTACAAAATTTAAGATCAGGATCCATTCGTGCTTGGGATAAAATGCAACAATAGTTTTTGAAGAAGTTTTTCCCATTTCACAGAACAAATTCTTTCAAAAAACAAATCACTACTTTCACTCAAAACCAGGAGAAACATTTTACCAATGTTGGGATAGGTATCGAGACTTGCTTAGTACTTGCCCTCATCATGGTTTTGAAACATGGAGATTGGTTTCACATTTTTATGAAGGGTTAACATCTAAAGATAGACAAATGGTTGAATTGATGTGCAATGGAACTTTTGAAGATAAAGACCCTGATGAAGTAATAGAGTACTTAGACTTGTTAGCTGAAAATGCTCAAAATTGGGATACCGCGGGTATTTATGAGACACCAAGTAAAACTCAATCTCATACATCTAGTGGAGGTATGTACAACCTTAGGGAAGATCACCTTCAAGCCAAGTTTGCATCTTTAGCTAGAAAAGTTGAGGCACTAGAATTGAAAAATAGTGGTCAATTAAAATCTGTTGAAAACATTGTGTGTCAAATTTGTGAAATAAATGAACATTCAACCAACGATTGTCTAACCTTGCCTTCTTTTAAGGAATGTCTCCACGAACAAGCCTATGCTTTAAACAGTTTCCAAAGGGCCAACCACAACCCATACTCACAAACATACAACCCTGGTTGGAGAAATCACCCAAAATTTTAGTTGGAAGAGTAAGAACAACAATGCATAAACTTCACAATCACCATTTCAAGCACACCACAATTTTCAAAATTCTCATGGATATGCACCTCCTTATGCTCCACCTCCTAGAAGAAATCTTGAGGAAACATTGCATGCATTTATTGAAAAGCAAGAGACAATCAATACTCGACTAGCTCAAAACATGATAGATTTTAAAGATACTCTTGTAAATTAACATTTGCTCTCAGTTTTCAAGAGAAAGGTAAGTTTCCATCTCAACCATAATAAAATCCCAGGGGGCAATACAATGTAAATGCATGTAGTTCCGGAAGCCAACACATGGATCAAGTCAAATTAGTCACTACTCTGCGCAATGGTAAGGTTATTGGAAAACCCTCTCTTGAACCTTATGAGAAACATGATGAGTCAATCTCTAAGGGTAAGGAAAGGGTTGAATCTGAAAATTATAAAGAAAAGACTGATTCTCTGCCAGCACTTCTATTTTCTCAAGCCATGACCAAACAAAGGAAAGTCAATCACAACTCTGAAATTTTTGAACTTTTCAAACAGGTAAGGATCAATATACCTTTGTTGGATGCTATTAAATGAGTTTCTTCCTATGCTAAATTTTTAAAAGATCTATGCACTGTGAAGAGGAAACTAAATATGAAAAAGAAAGCATTTCTAGTCGAACAAGCAAGTGTTATTTTTCAGAACAATAATGCTTTGAAATATAAAGACCTTGGTTGTCCTACAATTTCTTGCTTTATTGGAGAGCATAAAATTGAAAGAGCCTTACTTGATCTTGGTGTTAGTGTGAATTTACTTCCATATTCAGTTTTTCAGAGTCTTAATCTAGGTGAGTTAAAACCAACTTCTATAACTCGTTTACTTGCCAATAGATCCGTAAAAGTGTCTAGAGGAATAATTAAAGATGTATTAGTACAAGTCGATAAATTCATTTATCTTGTGGATTTTATTGTCTTGGACACAAAACCTGTTGAAATATATAATTCATTTCCTATTATTTTAGGACGTCCATTTCTTGCAACTTCTAATGCATTGATTAATTGTAGGAATGGACTGATGAAGCTATCATTTGGAAACATGACATTGGAGATGAATATTTTCAACATTTGTAAGCAACCTAGAGATGATAATGATTTACAGGAAGTGGACTTTACTAAAAAATTAATTCATGATAAATTTCCAACCACTTCCAGTGAAATTGAGATTGATGAATCTGATGATTTGCAAATGATTTATTTTCAAGAAGAATCAAAGACAAGTAATTGGAGGCCATAAATTGAGGAATTGCAACCACGATCAATTAAGTCCATACCTTCAAATGTTCAACCACCAAAACCTGATTTGAAGTCGTTGCCATCCAATCTCAAATACTTATTTTTGGGAGAAAATGAAACTTTTCTGGTAGTAATCTCTTCCAAACTTAATGCACATAAAGAAGGTAAGTTATTAAAAACTCTGAAAATGCACAAAAATGCATTAGAATGGACCATAGCTGATATAAAAAGAATTAGTCCTTTGATTTGTACACATAGAATTTATTTAAAGGAAAATGTTAAACCCTCTAGAGAAATGAAACGAAGGCTAAATCCTAATATGAATGAAGTAGTGAAAAATGAAGTCATTAAGCTTCTAGATAATGAAATCATTTATCCTATTTCTGACAGCAAATGGGTAAGTCATACCCAAGTTGTACTCAAAACGTCTGGAGTCACTATGATAACAAATGAGAACAATGAGTTAATTCCCACCAGAACTGTTACTGGTTGTCGTGTGCATTGACTATAGAAAACTTAATTCAATGACTAGAAAAGATCATTTTCCTTTACCTTTCATGGATCAAATCCTAGAAAGAGTTGCAGGTCATGAATTTTATTGTTTGCTAGATGGCTATTCGGGTTACAACCAAATTGAAATTGTATTGGAAGATCAAGAAAAACCTACTTTCACATATCCATTTGGTACTTTTGCATATCGAAGGATGCCTTTTGGATTATGTAATGCACTAGCCACATTTCAAAGATGCATGCTTAGTATATTTAGTGATATGGTTGAACATTTTCTTGAGATTTTCATGGATGATTTTTCTGTTTTTGGCGATTCATTTGATGATTGTTTAACTAATTTAGGAAAGGTTTTGACCAGGTGTGAATAGAAGAATCTTGTGCTGAATTGGGAAAAATATCATTTTATGGTAACAAACAACATTGTACTTGGTCACATTGTTTCACAAAAAAGAATTAAGGTTGACAAATCTAAAATCAAGTTAATTGCAAACTTGCCAACACCAAAATCTCTTAAAGATGTTAGATCATTCTTGGGAAATGCTGGTTTTTATAGAAGGTTCATCAAAGATTTTAGTATAATATTTAAGCCTTTAAGTAACCTTCTAACAAAGGATACTATTTTTGAATGGACTGAACATTGTAAAGAAGCCTTTGTTAAACTTAAAAACTTGCTTATGTGTGCTCCTATCATTCAACCTCCCGATTGGTCATTACCTTTTGAAATAATATGTGATGCTTGTGATTATGTCGTAGGTGCTGTTTTGGGACAAAGAAAAAATAAGAAACCTTATGTAATTTATTATGCAAGGAAAACTTTAAATAGTGCTCAAATGAATTATACCACCACTGAAAAAGAATTACTTGCAGTAGTATTTACATGTGAAAAATTCAGATCTTATCATGTTGGCTCACCTATTATTGTTTTTACTGATCATGCAGCATTGAAATATCTTCTTTCTAAGAAAGATTCTAAGGCTAGATTGGTGTGGTGGATTTTATTACTTCAAGAATTTGATATCACAATCAAAGATAAGAAAGGCAGTGAAAATGTTGTCACAGATCACTTGTCAAGATTGACAACAGATTCGAAAACTGATATCACATCAATTGATGACTACTTTCCTGATAAATCTTTACTTTCTTTCTCTAAAATGCCTTGGTTTGCTAATATTGTCATTTTTCTTGTTTCAGGACAATTGCTAACTCATTAGAGTACCCAAGATAAAAGAAAGTTCTTGAACGAAGTGAAGAACTTTTCTTGGGATGATCTTTATTTATTCAAATATCGTCCTGATCAAATATTTTGAAGATGCATTCCTGACAATGAGGTAAGTAGTGTCATTAAATTTTATCATTCTAAGGCATGTGGGGGCCATTTCTCATCAAGAAAGACAACTGTAAAAATCTTACAAAGTGGATTATACTGGCCCACCATGTTCAAAGACTCACATGTATTCTGCAAGTCTTATGAAAATTGTCAAAAGTTGGGATCTATTTCAAAACATCACATGATGCCTTTAAATCCTATTATTGTTATTGAGATTTTTGACTATTGAGGTATAGATTTCATAGGTCCATTCCCTCCATCATTTGGTTTCTTATACATACTAGTCGCAGTAGATTATGTTTTAAAATGGATAGAGGCAATTCCAAGTTGAAACAATGATCATAAAATAGTGATAAAGTTTTTGAAAGAAAATATTTTGAGTCGATTTGGAGTCCCTCGAGCCATAATAAGTGATGGTGGAACACATTTTTGCAACAAGTCATTTAAGTCTTTAATGAAGAAATATGGAATCACACACAAAGTTGCCACCCCTTATTACCCTCAAAAAGTGGACAAGTAGAGCTTGCTAATAAGGAGATCAAACATATTTTGAAGAAAACAGTGAACCCTAATAGGAAAAGCTGGTCTTTAAGACTTAATGATACACTTTGGGCTTATCGAACTGCTTATAAAACATCATTAGGTCTTTAAGACTTAATGATACACTTTGGGCTTATCGAACTGCTTATAAAACATCATTAGGTATGTCACCTTATGACACGACTAAAAGGTTGATGTCTTCTCCCAAGTGCAGGAGTGTCGAAGTAATAAATAACCCGGCAAGACCGGGGTCGAACCACAGGGAGGTTAATTGTACAAATTATAAACAACAATTATAAAACAACAATAACAACAACAACAATAGTAATAATAATAATAATAATAATAATAATAGTAGTAGTAGTAGTAGTAGTAGTAGTAGTAGTAGTAGTAGTAGTAGTAGTAGTACTAATAATAATAATAATAATAATAATAATAATAAAGAAAGAGAAGAAGAAGAAGATGATGATGATGATGATGAGAACTTGAAGATGAAATATTAATGTAAGGATTAAACAATAATAATAACAAATGTCAAGGTTAGAGGTTCCACTAATGGTATATCAAACAAGTATAGTATAAACTCTTATTATTGAATTGGAAACCACACATAAAGGAGGTTCCAATCAGATTATATATTATTAACATGATTACATTAGTCATCTTATTCAATTAATGCTAATACTTGTAAATCTCGTCAAGCATTCATGATTATAACTTATGTTAACAACAAATCAAGTTCTTTTCATAGCTCAGGTGTCGGTTATACCATACATTATGGGCTATGAGAGTGCCAAGCATTTGTTGTACCAAGTGTTATACAACATAAATCAAGATTAGTCATTTAACAAGCAAAGTATTAAAGAGTGAACAAGATAACAAATATAAAACATGTTAGTATCAAACATTAAAGTCCATATTAAGTTTACATTATACTTATTCTCACACCATTAGTGTAACCTTTTCACCTTGACATAACTAACTTAGCTAGACATAATGAAAGAAAGCAAAATAGATAAACAAAATAAGAACATAAAAGTTAACTAAGTAAAGGAAAGGAAATGAAAGGCATAAACTTAATATTAATGAAAGCAAAGCATAAACATTATAAAAAATACAAAGAGAGAAAGGAAGAGCATGATCTTGATCTGGAAACCAAGATGCCTAAATGAATGGCAAATGCCTCCTTTTATAGGCCAAAATTGGGAACTATTGATTTGATGACTAATTGATAAGTGGGTGGCCAACTTTTGACTTGGTGACAATCCTTATCCTCTCTTGTCTGCCCAAAACGTCATTGATAACGTTAAAATTGGAGCCAGGTGCAAACATGAAAGTTGTAGGCAATTGTCTCAGCTTTCTTGTGTAAAACATTCAGCTTATTTGGACTTCTAGAACTCCAGATATGGCCAAAATACCGAACAGTGCTCGGGCTGGAAGACAGATTCGGGCTTCTTTGTTGTTGCTACAATTTGGACTTGATAATGACCTTTTTAGATCTTGGGCTCCACATGAAAGTTGTAGACCTATGTCTTACCTTTCCATCCATATAAATTGGACCTAAATCTGAGATCTGTAGCTCCAGATATGACCCAATTACCGAACAGTGTTCCGGTTTGGATTGCACCGACATCTCTTCTCTAAGTTTGACCATCTCTTTATCCTTGCAATTTAAGTTCTTCAAGTCATCAATCAATCCTTTCATTTATGTGATAGGCCTGCATTAAAAATAGACATTTACCATAAATTATAGGTATCTTATATTATTAGATACATTATTATAAAACATGCTTTAGTTAATGAGTTATTGATACTTCAAGTGCAAAATGATGATATAAAACCATGACAAAAATGCACTTTTAAGTACTAATCACACCCCTCAACCAGCTTATTACTAGTCCCTAGTAATCAAAGCGTTAAAACAATTTGCAAATTTCACAAAGCAAGGTATTCATCATTTAACTTCCATTAATCTATCCAGATAAACAAACTCTCATTAAATTTATATATCTGCTCAATACCACTTAACAAGATATTAATAAACCTTTCTTTTGTGCTCAATGTATCAACACATAATTATGGGGCTTTTCTTGGAAGAAAACAAAAATTTTGTTCTAATGTTTAAGGTTAACTTCCTTGGGTTGGGATTACTATTTTTGTCTCTTTTTTTTTTTAACTCTATATACATATAATTTAAAAACATCATGCATCTTTAACCCATATAACGAGCTTTCAGCTAATGACTCCCAGACCAGTTGGTCTTAGGACATTAAGTGTTAAGACACCCTACGAGCTTAGTAACTCGGGTCGTAGATACTGATATGTAGATAGTGCAATGTTTGATTGCCTTAAGCTTTTCTTCTCAACCCATGTAACAAGCGTTGGGCCAATAGCTCCCAAGTCAGTTGACTTTAGGGTATTAGGTGTTAAAACACCCCTTCGGGCTTAATTGCTTAGGTTAGGGAGGCTACGAAATCAAACTTATCTACATTTTTATTATCATCATTTTTTATTTTTCTTTTTTTCTTTTTTTTTCATGTTTTTTTTTTAATTATATACAATCCCTTTCCCTTAGTTGTTACCTTTAACAAAAGAACATAAATAATGTAATAATCCAATATGCAACCCACAATCATATGTTAAAGTGTGTGTGTGTAAATTAAGGTTTAAAAATACATGTTAAATAAGTATATGAGCAGAATTAAGTGGTAACAATACGAGAGTTTGTAAACCTGAATATTTCAGGAAGTATTATAATAGACCTTGTTAAGAATGGTTACTAAGATGCGTCTCAAGAGTCACTTTAACAAAAGAACTCCTTTACTCTGTCATCCTAGTAACAACAATTATGCACATGCTTTATGAAATGAAAAACAATTTTTTTTTTATCAACTACTACCCTCTCCCCCCAACCAAAACGAGACATTGTCCTCAATGTTCTAAGGTAGAAAGATAGAGTATAAAAGATATCACCTGAAATAACGAACACTGACAAAACCTGAAACACACTGAAACAAAAATAAAAAATAACAAAACACAATAATAAAACCAAAATACATAAAAATTCACAAATGAAGGCTCAAATCCAATCTAAGCTTTTTACGGCTTCCCGTAGATGACCAATTTATGCGACTCATGGAAGGATCAATCACAGGAATGAAAGATTGTAGTTGGTCAATCAATTGTTCAGCAGTAGAAGCAGAGATTATGATTTGTCGTGCAGAAGATGTTAGAAATTCCTGTTCCACAGCATGATCAAGAAAAGACAACAACTTATCATAATAACCATTAACATTTAACAAACCTATGGGTTTATGGTGAATGTGCAATTGAGCCCAAGAGGAAATATGAAAGATCTCTTCCAATGTGCCTAGACCACCTGGTAATGAAAGCATCAGCATGGTTAAACATTGCATTCATTCGAGCCGACATTGTGGAGACCTGAAGTTCCTCTCCAATTGTTTTTCCAATGATGTCCCCTTGTGCCAAAGCTTCAGGGACGACCCCCAAAACTTGACTACCTCCTAAAAATGCAGCTATTGACACACCTCCCATTAACCCAAGACTGCCTCCCCCATACACTAAATGAATCTTTCTCTCAGCTAGCACCTGACCAAGATGATTTGCTGATTCTAAAAACTCCTTTTCTTTCCCAGGACTAGATCCACCGAAAACACAAATATTTCTAATATGATGACTTGAGGAACTTGCCATTTCTACACACTTCTGTATTTGTTAAATGTATGGGTTGAGTAGAAATGAAGGAAGAGAGGGTTTTATAGATGAGAAATTAGAAAGGCAATCATAACACCTATATGTAGGCCAGCTGGAGTCTCACACTCTCTCTCTCTCTTTTTATTTATTTATTTATTTACTTTTGAAAAAAAAGCATGTGTATGTACAGGTAGTTGTGATTGTGGCTCACATCTTCCCTTGGTTTTACGTCCAAGAACGGCTTAAACGCCCTCTATGGGTCGGGGATAGGCTTCCCATCCAGTTTTCTTAAAAACTGGCAAACAGGGTCTTTTTTAGTCAGATTCCCAAGACTAAGTCGATCATGTTCTTTATGAAATAGTGGCCATAAATCATGAATTGCACGATGCACATCTCCACTAGGATGCGTCTCAAGAGTCAATAGAAGATTATCTAAAGACTCCTTACTCAGGCCATCCTTAATGAATTGTATTTTATCTTCACGGTTTATAGATACCATTCCTAAAGAACGACATTGTGTATTACAAGTCCATCTAGCACATCGATGACAGGCATCCAGTCGTTTTGCACGACGCTTCTTTGCAAAAGTGCTTTTACCTGTTCCAGGCATGTGTGAAATGAAGTTAGAGGACTCACCTGATAATCGGACCTTTGCTTCAATCAACCAGTGAATATCTTCAGGAATTCCATGATTCATTAACAATCTCAATCTTACACATCTAGCACGGTAAATTTTTGTAATCGCATTTTGAGGCAGAGCGGGAAAATACTTTTTCAATTTTTCAAGATTAGTGTCCATTTTCAAATGAGAATTGGAAGAGAGATTCAAAGAATTGCACAGATATATACACAGATATCAGTAATTGTGGGAAACTAAAAGAACCGACTTAAGTCACGGAGTACCGTTATCCGCCATTTGACCGGGGTGAGAAAAACTAACAAAAATCACTCAAAAAGAAACACAAAAACAATGTGAGAAAAACAAATTAACCTTTATCTACAAGATCAGTCCAACCAGTTGATTTATTTTCACTAGGAAAATTATCAAAGTAAGCTTTCAAACGATGTCCATTTTCATTAAAATCATTGTCATTCATTGAATTCTCAATATCACAGGCCCCATAAGGATTGCTCCATCTTGGTCTTAGCTCTCTAGGGAATGCATAAAGTTGAGAATTATAAAACAAAACTTTTTGACCAGTATCAATTTTTTGACAATTTTCACAAGTTTTGCAGAATGCATGCGTGTCCTTTAACATGGTGGGCCAATAAAATCCATTTTGAAAGATTTTTGCAGCAGTCTTTTTTGATGAGAAATAACTTCCACATGCTTCAAAATGACAAAGTTTAATGACACTACTTACCTCATTGTCCGGAATGAATCTTTGAAATATTTGATCAGGACAATATTTGAATAAGTTAGGGTTATCACAATAAAAGCTCTTCACTTCGTTCAAAAACTTTTCTTTGTCTTGAATACTCCAATCAGCTGGCAAATCTCCTAAAGCAAGAAAATTGATATTTTTATTATACCAAGGCATTGGACTAAGAGAAAGTAAGGATTCGTTAGGAAAGTAATCATCCATTGGTGTGATGTCGGGTGTTGAATCTATTGTCACTGTTGATAAAAGATTCGCATCAATATTTTCGGTGCTTGTTTCATCCGTGATTTCTTCCTCAAAATAAACCATTTGCAAATCTTCAGTTTCATCCAATTCATTTTTACTTAAAGTAGATTCAAGTTGATCATAAACTAATTCATCAATATGATCTACTTCTTGTAAATCATTATCATCTCCAGGTTGCTTGCAAATGTTGAAAATATTCATCTCCAATGTCATGTTTCCAAATGATAGCTTCATCAGTCCATTCCTACAATTAATCAATGCGTTAGACGTTGCAAGAAACGGACGTCCTAAAATAACAGGAAATGAATTACATGCTTCAACAGGTTCTGTGTCCAAGACAATAAAATCCACAGGATAAATGAATTTATCGACTTGTACTAACACATCTTCAATTATTCCTCTAGGCACTTTTACAGATCTATCGGCAAGTAAAAGAGTTATAGAAGTTGGTTTTAACTTACCTAGATTTAGACTCTGAAAAACTGAATATGGAAGTAAATTCACACTAGCACCAAGATCAAGTAAGGCTCTTTCAATTTTATGCTCTCCAATAAAGCAAGAAATTGTAGGACAACCAGGGTCTTTATATTTCAAAGCATTATTGTTTTGAAGAATAGCACTTACTTGTTCGGCTAGAAAGGCTTTCTTTTTCACATTCAGTTTCCTCTTCACAGTGCATAGATCTTTCAAAAATTTAGCATAGGAAGGAACCTGTTTAATAGCATCCAGCAAAGGTATATTGATCCTTACCTGTTTGAAAATTTCATAAATTTCAGAATTGTGATTGACTTTCCTTTGTTTGGTCATGGCTTGAGGAAATGGAAGTGCTGGCGGTGAATCAGTCGTTTCTTTGCAATTTTCAGATTCATCCCCTTCCTTACCCTCAGAGATTGATTCATCATCTTTCTCATAAGGTTCAAGAGAGGGTTTTTCAATAACCTTACCACTGCGCAGAGTAGTGACTGATTTGACTTGATCCATGTGTTGGCTTCCGGAACTACTTGCATTTGCATTGTATTGCCCTTTGGGATTTTGTTGTGTTTGAGATGGAAACTTACCTTTCTCTTGGAAACTGAGAGCAGATGTTAATTTAGCAAGAGTATCTTTAAAATCTGTCATGTTTTGAGCAAGTTGAGTATTGATTGTCTCTTGCTTTTCAATGAATGCATGCAATGTTTCCTCAAGATTTCTTCTAGGAGGTGGAGCATAAGGAGGTGCATATCCATGAGAATTTTGGAAATTATGGTGTGCTTGAAACGGTGGTTGTGAAGTTTGTGCATTGTTGTTCTCACTCTTCCAACTGAAATTTGGGTGATTCCTCCAACCAGGGTTGTATGTTTGGGAGTATGGGTTGTGGTTGGCCCTTTGAAAACTGTTTAAAGCATGGGCTTGTTCATGGAGACATTCTTTAAAAGAAGGCAAGGTTGGACAATCGTTGGTTGAGTGTTCATTTGTTTCACAAATTTGACACACAATGTTTTCAACAGATTTTAATTGACCACTCTTTTTCAATTCTAGTGCCTCGACTTTTCTAGCTAAAGATGCAAACTTGGCTTGAAGGTCATGATCTTCCCTAAGGTTGTACATACCTCTACTAGATGTATGAGGTTGAGTTTTACTCAGTGCCTCATAAGTACCTGCAGTGTCCCAATTTTGAGCATTTTCAGCTAACAAGTCTAAGTACTCCATTGCTTCATCAGGGTCTTTATCTTCAAAAGTTCCATTGCACATCAATTCAACCATCTGCCTATCTTTAGGTGTTAACCCTTCATAGAAATGTGAAACCAATCTCCATGTTTCAAAACCATGATGGGGGCAAGTACTAAGCAAGTCTCGATACCTATCCCAACATTTGTAAAATGTTTCTCCTGGTTTTTGAGTGAAAGTGGTGATTTGTCTCTTGAAAGAGTTTGTTCTATGAGATGGGAAAAACTTCTTTAAAAACTGTTGTTGCATTTCATCCCAAGCACGAATGGATCCTGATCTTAAATTTTGTAGCCATGTTTTAGCTTTATCTTTTAATGAAAAAGAAAAAAGCTTTAATCTGATGGTGTTCATGCTACAATTTAAGTTATTATATGTATTGCACACCTCCTCAAATTCCCTTAAATGCAAGTATGGATTTTCCAATTCTAAGCCATGAAAAGAAGGTAAAAGTTGAATAATGCCTGGTTTAAAATTAAAATGAGATGCATCAGGAGGAAAAACTATGCACGATGGTGCACTTGTTCTTGTGGGATTCATGTGGTCTCTAAGTGTTCTAGCACGGTTATTCTCATTATTCTCATTTTGAAGTGATTGATTATCTTCTTCGGCCATATTTTCTGAAAATGATGAGGATATCCTACAAAGTCTACCACTTGATGTACGTGACCACACTCTCATGCACGTGTAGGAATAAAATTAAAGGAAGAAGAAAACAAAAGAAGGAGGAAGAAAACAAAATAAAAAAGAAACAAAAGAAAAGAAACAAAGTTATATACAAGAAAAGTGAAAAGAGAAAATAAAATAAATACTATAATTTATACAAAACTTACCTCCCCGGCAACGGCGCCAAAAACTTGACACGACTAAAAGGTTGATGTCTTCTCCCAAGTGCAGGAGTGTCGAAGTAATAAATAACCCGGCAAGACCGGGGTCGAACCACAGGGAGGTTAATTGTACAAATTATAAACAACAATTATAAAACAACAATAACAACAACAACAATAGTAATAATAATAATAATAATAATAATAATAATAATAATAGTAGTAGTAGTAGTACTAATAATAATAATAATAATAATAATAATAATAATAAAGAAAGAGAAGAAGAAGAAGATGATGATGATGATGATGAGAACTTGGAGATGAAATATTAATGTAAGGATTAAACAATAATAATAACAAATGTCAAGGTTAGAGGTTCCACTAATGGTATATCAAACAAGTATAGTATAAACTCTTATTATTGAATTGGAAACCACACATAAAGGAGGTTCCAATCAGATTATATATTATTAACATGATTACATTAGTCATCTTATTCAATTAATGCTAATACTTGTAAATCTCGTCAAGCATTCATGATTATAACTTATGTTAACAACAAATCAAGTTCTTTTCATAGCTCAGGTGTCGGTTATACCATACATTATGGGCTATGAGAGTGCCAAGCATTTGTTGTACCAAGTGTTATACAACATAAATCAAGATTAGTCATTTAACAAGCAAAGTATTAAAGAGTGAACAAGATAACAAATATAAAACATGTTAGTATCAAACATTAAAGTCCATATTAAGTTTACATTATACTTATTCTCACACCATTAGTGTAACCTTTTCACCTTGACATAACTAACTTAGCTAGACATAATGAAAGAAAGCAAAATAGATAAACAAAATAAGAACATAAAAGTTAACTAAGTAAAGGAAAGGAAATGAAAGGCATAAACTTAATATTAATGAAAGCAAAGCATAAACATTATAAAAAATACAAAGAGAGAAAGGAAGAGCATGATCTTGATCTGGAAACCAAGATGCCTAAATGAATGGCAAATGCCTCCTTTTATAGGCCAAAATTGGGAACTATTGATTTGATGACTAATTGATAAGTGGGTGGCCAACTTTTGACTTGGTGACAATCCTTATCCTCTCTTGTCTGCCCAAAACGTCATTGATAACGTTAAAATTGGAGCCAGGTGCAAACATGAAAGTTGTAGGCAATTGTCTCAGCTTTCTTGTGTAAAACATTCAGCTTATTTGGACTTCTAGAACTCCAGATATGGCCAAAATACCGAACAGTGCTCGGGCTGGAAGACAGATTCGGGCTTCTTTGTTGTTGCTACAATTTGGACTTGATAATGACCTTTTTAGATCTTGGGCTCCACATGAAAGTTGTAGGCCTATGTCTTACCTTTCCATCCATATAAATTGGACCTAAATCTGAGATCTGTAGCTCCAGATATGACCCAATTACCGAACAGTGTTCCGGTTTGGATTGCACCGACATCTCTTCTCTAAGTTTGACCATCTCTTTATCCTTGCAATTTAAGTTCTTCAAGTCATCAATCAATCCTTTCATTTATGTGATAGGCCTGCATTAAAAATAGACATTTACCATAAATTATAGGTATCTTATATTATTAGATACATTATTATAAAACATGCTTTAGTTAATGAGTTATTGATACTTCAAGTGCAAAATGATGATATAAAACCATGACAAAAATGCACTTTTAAGTACTAATCACCTTATAGACTAGTCTATGAAAAATCTTGTCACTTGCCTGTGGAACTTGAATATAAAGCTTATTGGGCTATTAAAGCTTTCAATTCAAATTTGGATTAGTCATCAAATCAATAGTTCCTAATTTTGGCCTATAAAAGGTGGTATTTGCCATGCATTTAGGCATCTTGGTTTCCAGATCAAGATCATGCTCTTCCTTTATCTCTTTGTATTTTTTGTAATGTTTATGCTTTGCTTTCATTAATATCAAGTTTATGCCTTTCATTTCCTTTCCTTTACTTAGCTAACTTTTATCTTATTATGTTCTTATTTTGTTTATATATTTTTCTTTCTTTCATTATGTCTAGCTAAGTTTATTATGTCAAGGTGAAAAGGTTACACTAATGGTGTAAGAATAAGTATAGTGTAAACTTAATATGGACTTTAATATTTGATACTAACATGTTTTATATTTGTTATCTTGTTCACTCTTTAATACTTTGCTTGTTAAATGATTAATCTTGATTTATGTTGTATAACACTTGGTACAACAAATGCTTGGCACTTTCATAGCTCATATTGTATGGTATAGCCGATACCTGAGCTATGAAAGGAACTTGATTTGTTGTTAACATAAGTTATAATCATGAATGCTTGACGAGATTTACAAGTATTAGTATTAATCGAATAAGATGACTAATGTAATTATGTTAACAATCTATAATCAGATTGGAACCTCCTTTATGTGTGGTTTCCAATTGAATAATAAAAGTTTATACTATACTTGTTTGACATACCATTAATGGATCCTCTAACATTGGCGTTTGCTATTATCATTGTTTAATCGTTACATTAATATTCCATCTCAAAGTTCTCATCTTCTTCTTCTTTTTCTCCTTCTTTTTCTTTGTTATTATTATTACTATTACTATTATTGTTAGTATTACTACTACTACTACTACTACTACTACTGTTGTTGTTCTTATTATAATTATTATCATTATTATTGTTGTTGTTGTTGTTGTTGTTGTTGTTGTTGTTGTTGTTGTATTATTGTTATTTAAAATTTATACAATTAACATCCCTATGGTTCGACTCAAGTCTTGCCGAGTTATTTATTACTTCGACACTCCTGTACTTGAGAGAAGACATCAATCTTTTAATCGTGTCAAAAACCATGATGTGGGCAAGTACTAAGCAAGTCTCGATACCTATCCCAACATTGATAAAATATTTCTCCTAGTTTTTGAGTGAAAGTGGTGATTTGTCTTTTGAAAGAGTTTGTTCTATGAGATGGGAAAAACTTCTTTAAAAACTATTGTTGCATTTCATCCCAAGCACAAATGGATCCTGGTCTCAAATTTTGTAGCCATATTTTAGCTTTATCTTTTAATGAAAAAGGAGAAAGCTTTAATCTAATGGTGTTCATGCTATAATTTAAATTATTATATGTGTTGCAAACCTCCTCAAATTTCCTTAAATGCAAGTATGAATTTTCCAATTCTAAGCCATGAAAAGAAGGTAAAAGTTGAATAATACCTGGTTTAAAATTAAAATGAGATGCATCGGGAGGAAAAACTATGCATGATGGTGCACTTGTTCTTGTGGGATTCATGTGGTCTCTAAGTGTTATAATATAGTTATTCTTATTATGAAGTGATTGATTATCTTCTTCGGCCATATTTTCTTAAAATGATGAGGATATCCTACAAAGTCTACCATTTGATGTACGTGACCACACTCTCATGCACGTGTAGGAATAGAAGAAAGCAAAAGAAGAAGAAACAAGAGAAAAAAACCAAAGTTATATACAAGAAAAGTGAAAAGAGAAAATAAAATAAATATTATAATTTATACAAGGACTTACCTCCCCGGCAATGGTGCCAAAAACTTGACATGACGAAAAGATTGATATGTTCTCCCAAGTGCAGGAGTGTCGAAGTAATAAATAACCTGGCAAGACTGGGTCGAACCACAGGGAGGTTAATTGTACATATTATAAACAACAACAACAACAATAACAACAACAACAACAACAACAACAATAATAATAACAATAACACTTATAATAATAATAATAATAATAATAATAATAATAATAATAGTAAAGAAAAAGAAGGAGAAGAAGATGATGATGATGATGAGAACTTTGAGATGAAAAATTAACGTAAGGATTAAACAATGATAACAAGTAATGTCAAGGTTAGAGAATCCACTAATGGTATGTCAAACAAGTATAGTATAAACTCTTATTATTCAATTGGAAACCACACACAAAAGAGGTTCCAATCTGATTATAGATTGTTAACATGATTAGATTAGTCATCTTATTCGATTAATGCTAATACTTGTAAATCTCGTCAAGCATTCATGATTATAACTTATGTTAACAACAAATAAAGTTCCTTTCATAGCTCAAGTGTCGGTTATATCATACAGTATGGGCTATGAAAGTGCCAAGCATTTATTGTACCAAGTGTTATATAACATAAATCAAGATTAGTCATTTAACAAGCAAAGTATTAGAGAGTGAACAAGATAACAAATATAAAACATGTTAGTATCAAACATTAAAGTCCATATTAAGTTTACACTATACTTATTCTTACACCATTAGTGTAACCTTTTCACCTTGACATAATAAACTTAGCTAGACATAATGAAAGAAAGAAAAATATATAAACAAAATAAGAACATAATAAGATAAAAGTTAGCTAAGTAAAGGAAAGGAAATGAAAAGCATAAACTTGATATTAATGAAAGCAAAGCATAAACATTACAAAAAATATAGAGAGAGAAAGCAAAAGCATGATCTTCATCTGGACACCAAGATGTCTAAATGCATGGCAAATGCTTCCTTTTATAGGCCAAAATTGGGAACGATTGATTTGATAACTAATTGATGAGTGGATGGTCAACTCTTGACTTGATGACAATCCTTATCTTCTCTTGTCTGCCTAAAAAGTTATTAATAACATCAAAATTGGAGCCACTTGAAAACATGAAAGTTGTAGCCACTTGTCTTAGGTTTCTTGTGTAAACAATTCAGCTCATTTGGACTTCTAGAACTCTAGATATGGCCAAAATACTAAACAGTGCTCGGGCTGGAGGACAGATTCAGGCTTTTTTGTTGTTGCTATAATTTGGACTTAAAAGTGACCTTTTTAGATCTTGAGCTCCATATGAAAGTTGTAGGCCTATGTTTTACCTTTCCATCCATATAAAGTAGACCTAAATCTGAGATTTATAACTCCAGATATGACCCAAGTACCGAACAGTGTTCCGGTTTGGATTGCACCGACATCTCTTTTCTAATTTTGGTCATCTCTTTGCCCTTGCAATTTAAGTTCTTAAAGTCATCAATCAATCCTTTCATTTATGTGATATGCCTGCATTTAAAATGAACATTTACTATAAATTAAATGTATCTTATATTATTAGATATATTATTATAAAACATGCTTTAGTTAAGGAGTTATTGATACTTCCAGTGCAAAATGATGATATAAAACCATGATAAAAATACACTTTTAAGTACTAATAAATGACATATCTTTGATCATTGACTAAGAAATCTAAATTCTTATTTGATTAAAGATGTATGTCTTATAGTCGCCACAAAAAAAAGATGAATAGAATTAGATCAACTAAGAAATTTTTTTTATGAAATCCATGATAATCACGATAATTAAATGATGATTTAAAGAACTATATCACAATCTTCAAGTAGTAGAGATTCATAACAATGGTGAAAAATAATTTTATGAACAAGTACTTTTATAATACATTCAGAGGTAATGATAAACAAAGTCCACGCATACCAAGCTAAAATGATAGATAAGCCATACTTATCGAGTGATAAAAATTAGAGAACATGTGAGGAAAAACTGGTAGTCAACATTAAAAGTATTTTGGATGTTTAAACAATTTAAACAAACTAGTGCTTGACTTCTGACACTTCTAATGACAAAGGTTTTCAAACATGTGAGGAAAATTTGATTTCTCCTTTAACCTTAGAAGATATCATTTAGAGATAAAATCAAAATTGGTCGTTGTTATAGAAAAGAAACCCAAATCTTTTCTTGTCGATTCATGAAATTCTCATCTTTTATTGCTTCAACAAAGTTCCCATTTCTCTTTTAAACTTGAGATTGGTAGCCTTTCTATTAGACCATTTTCAAACTTATCAACCATGATAACATTTCTTATAGTCCATTCACTTAACAACACTTTTTCTCTAACAAAGCCTATTAGTCATGATATTATTATTTTTCCTCAAGCTCATCAATCCAATGATCATTTTATATTAGATGAAGCAAATTAATTCCATGGCTTTTTTCTTTTGATGTAAGTCCATTAGTTCAAGATTTTTTTTTTTAAATGAAGCCCATTAATCTTATGAGATTCTTCTTTTAAGAAAATCTCATTAATTCAATGGCATTTTCATTTGAAATAATACCAATACATTTGATGCTAATTTTTTTTCAAATAAAATTTTTATATTAAGTCAAAACTTATTGATCTGATGATAATTTTCTTTTAGATAAAATTTTTAAGGTAAATATTTTAATATAAAACTCATTTATTCGATGATAACTTATTTTTAAATAACAATTTTTTCAAGTGAAGCTCATCAATCTGATGGCAATTCTATTTCAAAAGGAAAACTCCTTTGCATATAGAATTTTTATTTTAAAGTTAATCACATCAATTTAATGATAATTTTCTTTTAAGAGCATTTTAATTCAACCACAGCTTATTATCGTATAACAATTTCCTTTCAAAAGTAATTTTATTAAAAAGTGAAGCTCATCAATCTAATGACAATTTCTTTATATGAGTAACTTATTTTTTAAATAATCTTATTGATTAAATGGTAATTTTGTTTCAAAAAAACCTATTAATTCAATGACATTTTTATTTCAACCCAATTATTTTTTTATTTTAAGAAAAAGCCTATTGATTCAATGACATTTTTATTTCAACCCAATCATATTTTTCTTTTAAAAAAAAGCCTATTAATCACATTTTTATTTTAAAGTGTAGCTTATCGAATAGATGATAATTTCCTTTCAAGTGTCCATTCAATTAGATTTTATGTTATGGCTCGTCACTTAACAATTTTGAGCCATTTTAGATTTAATGTTAAGGCTCATCACCTAACAATTTTGACCCTTTCATATTCCATGTCAAAATTAGTCATTTAACAATTTTGAGCCATTTTAAATTAAATGACGAGGTTGGTTGGTCTCCAATTTTGATCTATTTTAATTTAATGCTAAGGTTGGTTGCCTTTCAATTTGACTTGTTGATTATCTTTAAGTCAATTCATTTTTATTTGGTCTTTACAAACTTGCTATACAAATCAAAGAAAAATGAATTGTTTTAATGTCTTTATATATTAAGTATTGTAATAAATTTAATGTTGAGGTTGGTTGCCTCTCAATTTGACTTGTTGGTTACCTTTAAGTCAACCCATTTTTATTTGGTCTTTACAAACTTACTATACAAATAAAAAAAATGAATTTTTTAATATTTTTATACATTAAGTATTATAAAGAGGAAGAAATTGTCTTAACCCATTTCTTACCATCATTTTTCCTAATGTATTTTCAAACACATAATATTTTCTAAAAAAAAAAAAATTGAATGAAAATTTGTCAATTTCCATCATTTTATAATTTTTCTCACTTTCATTTACTTTATTTTATTTTTTATAACAAGATAGAAAATAGAAAAATAAATTTCAGTTAATTTCCTTTTTTATTTCATTTGCAGATTGGGAGAATATTTTTTTTTAAAGAATCAAACGAGGCATTGTTTATTGTGACAAATAACTCGCTGTCTCCTTACTTAGGTTCCTATTATTGTAGAAGTAATCAAAAAATTAAGAAGTTTTTTTTACCTAAAAATATAATTTTTAAGTCATTTTCATCTAAAATCACATGATAAGCACCCTTAAAACCTCAAAAAACAATTTATAAACCCATAAAACTTTAAAATGATAAAAGAAACACAAAATCAAACTAGAACAAAAAACCTCCCCCAACTCGATCTACTTGTTTTTAGTATCATGAAAGCCTAAAAACAAAAGGACATTCCTCTTGACCAAAAAAACTTTGACACCAAATTTCACAACTTTTGTCAACTTAATTCAACCAATTAATCACCTTTTTTTTTTTTGTATTTTAATGATTCTATCTCCTATTAAACTCTTTTTTAAATGTGAACAAAATACAATTTTAGATTAAACCATATAATTATCAAACTAAATGGACCTAATGTAAATTTGAAAAAGTATTATAGCTAAATGTCTCAAAAAAGTGCTAAAACATTTTTTTTTAAAGCATGCCATTTTTTTTCCTTTTTTTCCTAATTTTCAATCTATTCCAGATTACAAAATCAATTTATTTTTCAAAGAATCAAGCTTCAAACCAAAGTTGAGATATTTTTATAAGATTGTGATAACCTTGTAAAAAATAAACTAAAATAAATTATAAAGTTTAATTTCTAGTAAATACAATATTGAAGGATTAAATAAAAAAATTAAAGGACAAAAAAAAACCAAGTTGTTATGAAAATCCACGGTGACTTGTGTTTGTATGAACAATAAAACAATGAGTTATTTTAGATTTTTTTTTAATAATTTACCCATGACATCCACACATATTTAAAGAACTCTTGTTATATTTGTGTAAAGGAGTGGTGTTATTATAATGTTCTTTTCTATGGTTTTAATAGAGGATCCCACGCCTTATAAAATAGATAATTAACTTAAATTGTTAAGTTGTTAGCTACAAACCAATTCATAAAAAGTAATTTAATAGGAAAAATTCTCATGACACTCCTATAATTTAACAATTTTTCTCACTTTGTTTCCATTTGTTTTGGAATTATAATTTCCATCATGGGTCAAAGCAATTTTTAAAGTTGTATAATACTTTACATACTTATATATAAAAAAAGTCAACAAAATAATTTATATTATTTATAGGATTGTTATTATATTCTACTTAATAACTAAAGAGCCATTGAATGTTAAAATTACAAAATTATCATCTCTTATTTCTTACAGTAGTTGCCACCTTTTCTCCCCTTTTTCTTTTTTAGTGAAACATCATATACCCAATATAAACGTAACTAATTAAACTCATCTTCTCTACCATAAATATCAACGCAACTTTTATAAACAATGCTCAATATATATATAAAACAAGACATTCATCATGTTTCAAAAATCCAGTAGAATTCTATATTTTAGCCAATCAACAACAATTTCAAGTTTATAGCTAATTTGAATGATGGTAACAAGAAATCTCATGCTTTTTTAAATGTTCTACATATGACCATCTTATAGTGAATGAATTTGCCAAACAAATTGCAAGAATTTAAGGCCAATAAATATGAAGAATGATATCTTTAATCATAGTTTTAAGAGTTTCTCTTGTCTTGGTGAATGGATCTTCGATATTCTCTTTAAATATTATAGTTATAGCTAATCTCGTCTCCTTTAATCTCTTCCTTCATAAATATAAATATAATCCCAGTAAATAATGATTAATGTTTTTTATATATATATATATATATAAATATAAATATAAGACTTTCATCATCTTTAAAAAATCCATCAGAATGCCATGTATATTTTAGCTAATAAAAAAAATTTTCAAGTTTATAACTAATTTGAATGATGGTAACAAGAAATCCTATGCTCCTTTAAATGCTTTATATATGACCATCTCATAGTGAATAAGCCTACCAAATAAATTGCAAGAATTTAAGGCCATTAAATAAGAAGAATGGCATATCTTTAATCATAGTTTTAGGAGTCTCTTCTACCTTGGTGAACTGATCTTTGATGTTCTTTTTAAATGTTGTAGCTATAATTTATCTCATCTCCTCTAATTTCTTTATTATGTCAACTTTTTTCTGTTGATCAATAATATTTCGATCAAAAGTTGATGCAATTGAGTAGGGTCTTGTTGGAACTTCACTTGTATTATAAATTTACGCATCCATTACTTAGTCTTACTTTCAATTACAATTTAAAGTTTTTTTTTCATAACCTTTTCAGTTATGGACTGAAAAAATAGATTTTTAAATCTATTTAGGGGATTTTTTTTATAAGGTTTTGAATTAGATAAGAATAATTGATTTATAACTTGTAACTTAGGCAAAATCACATCATAAGTAAAAAGAAAACAAATCAATTGGATATGGAAGACTATGCTTTAGTTTTAATGATATTTTGTGTTCTTGGATAGGTGAGAAGAAATAGATTATATTTTTAAAACAATTTGAGATGTTTTAGGAGCATATTTTGGCTATTAATGCTATATTATGTAGGAGGATAGGTTTGTGTTGTTTATGTTCACAAGTTCCCTTTTAAAATATTTTGCTTATTGTTTTTTTTTCTTTTTAGTTTGACAATTCTACGTTTTGATATAAAATTTTATTTAATTTACATTCCAGTTTTTATATTTAAAAAATAAGAGTTATTGGAAAATTATGGAGAGAGAAAGTAGTGGATTGGTGATATTTTGTTGATAAAAAGTTAAATTTGATGTCAATGTGTTTTTCTTGACATAAAAAATATCATTGAGATATTTTTTAAATTTTATATCGTTAAAAAACATAAATCAAGGTTAAGAAATTATATTTTGGTGCTTTTGAGTTTATTTAGAGGTTTTTAAGTTGATAAATAAATTTACGGTGATTTAAAGAGTATTTTTTAGAGCAAAAAAATTAAAATTTAATTTTTTAAGTACTAAAAATCCTAATTAGTGAAATTTAAACTCATAGAAAACACATCATCTAATTTCTTTTTTAACTAATTAAAAACTTCTTAAGGCATGAACATGGCCTACTTTTAATTTTCTTTTTAATTTCTTTTTAATTGAAATTTAATTTTTGTAAAATTAAATAATTTAAAATATTTTAGATATTATTTTATTAAATGCCTTTAAATTTTTACCTTATTTCTAAAAAAATATATCAATCTTTTTAAAGTCTTTTTACAACTTATAATGATTTTTTATAATTTTATTTGGTTTCTTTTCCATGTGTATGTATTGTTTCTAACATATAATTAAATAAAAAGATAATTTTATTGTTAAAATCAATAAGATGTGTGACCTTCAATCACAATTTTAGTAAGTTAACTCAAGTCGATCCAAAATATTTTTATGTTAATATTTATTTTTAAAAAAATATCATCTTGAATTAATTTTAAACCAAACCAATTTTTTATTAATCACCGAGATTGCTTTTAAACCCTCTAGGTTGAGCAAGTCATATCAGATTAACATTTGTATAATTTTCTTTAAAATTCAAGTGAAATAAGAAATTAAGTTAAGAGATTTTAGAATGTGTTTGGTATTGCGGTAGTTATTGTGGTTGTAGTTGAAAAAATTTATTTTATAAAAAGTAATTTTAATTGAGGTTGGTTTGAAAAAATAGGTGTTTGATCAAAACTGTAGTTAAAATTGAGGTTAAAAAAAAAGTAATTTAATGTGTTTGGTGAATAATACTTTTGAAATTGAGGTTGTAAAATAATTTTAATATATATATATATATATTAATATTGATAGTTTTTAATTTAAATATTATAGATTTAACTTTTGTTATTACATCATAAAATAAATAATATTTTTTATTAAATATTTTTTATTGTTTTATTAAAATATCTACAATTCCATCATGTATGAAATACATCCGACAAAAACTATAGTTTTTTTAATTTTTTAAGTGCGCAATAATATCAGGTAAAATATAATTAAAATTAAAATTGAGATTACGATCAAATTTTGCAAATGCTACTTTATCAAGTGATTTTTATTTAATTTATATAGTGTTATTAAATAATATTAAATATTAGTTTTTTAAATAAAAAATAATTAATAAAATAAAAATAATTTTTATTTTATTAAATTAAATTTGATTTAATGTATTTTAAACTTTAAACCGGAACCAGGACTGTCTGCATGTTACACTGATCATGCTAATTAATGTACAGTCAACATGCACAGTGCGTAAATATAAGTTTGCCATTGTTTATTGTTGAAACAAAAGCAGCCTCCTGCTACTTTGCGATTATTGAATTTGCAAGGTGGGACCTATAAATAGTTAACGATGTTTTCTTCTGCAACCAAATATATATTTGCTGTGTTTTATTTCAATTGCAGCTATAGAAGAATCCACCATGAAAACATAAGAACATTATTTTTTCAGTTTTCATGTATTTTAGTAAGATATCGTTTGAAAATGTAAATGATATTTTAAAAAAGAAATTATTCTTTTGTTTAAATTTAATTTTTTTGTATTTAATTTTTTTTTGAAATTTTAATATTAAAAATAATTTAAAAAATTAAAAAATATTTAATTTATTTTTAAACAAAATTATTTTTAAAAAAACCACCACCAATATAATCTTAAATATTATAAAAAATGCAAAAACAATATAAAACACTTTGTATCCAGAAAGAAAATAAGAAGACGACTCGCACGCGCCCACTGAGAGAGTCCGAATCAGATATTTACCTGCAAAAACAGAATGATGAACAAAAAAACCCATTTTTGATAAGCTAAGAAAGAATTCAAATCTCGCTCTCGGTGGGTTTCAAATCTCATTTTCGGAGCCAATTCCATTTCTAAAACTTTTTCTTTCTTTTGTTGGCTAATGTAGGTTTCCTTTTGTTAATGTTGAGGTTTTGTTTTGTCTAGTTTGGTATCATAATTCTCTTATGAATCAGTTTCCCATGGAATTCCATTGATTTGATTTATTAGGACAGATAGGTAAGAATTGAATTCCCTTTCGTTATTTGAAAGGATAAATGGGTATTAGTGCATTTGAGATTTGATTGAAATTTAAAAACTGGGTTTTGTTTTCAGGAGTAGTTGCTGGTGGGTTTTGCGACTTAGACCCTGATTTTGAGGAAACAGAGGGTTTCTTTCTTTTGGTTTGTAATTGCATAAGGAGAGGGGAAGTAGAGTTGTAGGTATTAAAAATCAGGAGAGAAGTGGGTTTTGGCTTTTGAGAGAGAATGATTTGTATAGGATAAAAGGTGACATGAGAAGTAGAGTTATTGTTGGTCCAGAGGTAAAATGAATGGAGGGTCATTCGGTCAAAGGGGGAGTTATGGATCATTGCCTTGCTACGGAAAATTATCAAATATTGCACGAAAACAATCTTCGAAAATGCCGCCGGTGAGTTCAAGGGACAAGGAGCGGGTTCTCCTGGTTGTTTGCCGGTGCTTGGGGCGTAGAAGAGTTGCAATGTTGCTCTTGGTTGCACTTGCTCTCCTAGTTTTCATATGGGGTTCCCTTACAGTTAGCAAAGGTAGGGTTCAAACATGTGTCCTTTCCTATGATGTAAAATGTTTGAGTGTTTTATGTATTCTTTTGATCTACCTGTCCTTATATTTTGGTACTGTTGCACTGAGTTACAGGAGGATGAAAGTTTTCTAATTACAAGGAAATAATCACTTAACAAAGGAATAGTTTAGGCACCTATTTATTAGTTCATTCTGACTATTCTATATTTAACAGAAAAGATAAAATGTAGTGGTGTTTTAACTCTATGAGCATCTTTTAGTTTTTCCTGTTGTTTGCATGGGAATGTTTAAGTCATGTATTATTCATGTCTTGAGAGCAGCTGTATCATGCAGTGAGGAGGGTGGTGGCACAAGAAATAAAGAGTTGGAGGTGGTACTTCATGAATTTTGGTTCCCATATAGGTGTGGGCCATGATTGAATAATGGCCTTGTTTCTATTAGTTCTCATTCTGTGCTAAATCCTTGACAGGAAAGCTGACAGCCAGAGAGTCTTCTTCTTTCACTCTTTATATTTTCAATCTTGAATGGAAAGCATACGAAGACAAAGTTGTCTTCTTGAATTTAAAGCAGGAGATAATCAATCGATTACAAATATTGATCAGAATGAAAGATTCTGTTATCAAGTTATTTTTCTGCATTTAATTGATGATGTCAAAGTCCTGAAATACTTGGGATTTTTACTGCCTTTTGTTTTGCTTTAGACTGGCTGAGGCAATAACTAATGTGCATTTTGTGTTATGGTTGCCCCAGAAACCACAAGTCCAACTGTTAGACCAATGGATAGTATACATTTTGACAACAGTGATATAATAAGCCATCCTTCTGTTGCTTGTCGTTCTAGAGCTAATAGCATATTGGACCATCCATGCCACAAGTTCGCTCTCCCTCCTCCCCCTCCTTCTGGTGGACGACGGTTTGGACCGCGCCGTAAGTTTTGGGTTATTTTGGTTGAAGTGTTCCTTATTTTCTTGTTTTTATGATCATTCTATTAATATATTGGATTGGACCATGAGTTTGAGTTGCTACATCTGTGCGTCATTTGGAATTAAAAAATGACTTCTGGCCTGAATGTTACTAAAAGTCATGTATATAATTTTTCTTGCACCAAGAATGTGCTCACACATTTCTGTAACAGAAAAAAATGGCATGTTTTTGCAATTAATGTTATTATCTTTCTCATCAGTGTTTGTTACAGAAGACCACTTGCATGTTCAATTGTAAATTGATACAAATAACCCTCAATACCTTTGCATAAAGTATGCCAAAATCTATACTCTTAGTTGAAGCAAAAAAATGCTTACATGCAATTTATTTCTGTTGGTGTGGTATTTACTTTGTTGTCACTCATTTGTTATGCAGCTTGTCCAGTATGTTACATTTCTGCAGAGCAAGCTAGAGCTAGCATTCCATGCTACTCATCTGCATCACCAGTGCTCCAAAACTTGACATATGTTGTTGATGAAAACCCAATTAAAATTGAATCACATGGAGGTTCAGAATTTGGTGGATATCCTTCTCTAAAGCAGAGGAATGAATCTTTTGATATACAAGAGTCGATGACAGTTCACTGTGGGTAGGAGTCCTTCTCACCTATTATCTTTCTGTAAAATTATAAGCATTGAAGACACTGTTTTGCATGGATCTCATGATCTCTGTCCTCCATTATTATACAATGTCCTGTAACAAATATGAATAGCTTATTTCTTATAAACACATATTTTTCTGCTGGCTGTATTTTTTATCAGATTTGTTAAAGGAAATAGACCTGGTCGCCAGACTGGATTTGATATTGATGAAGCTGACCTGATGAAATTGGAAGAGTTCCATGAGGTCATTGTTGCATCAGCCATATTTGGTACTGCTTAGCATTGGACATTCTGCAAAGATTTCTTGTTTTATCCATGTTTTCTACTTTCCTCATCATTGCATTTTCCCAGGGAACTATGACATAATACAACAGCCCAAGAAGGTTAGTGAAGCAGCTAGGAAAAATGTTCCTTTTTATATGTTTATTGACGAAGAGACAGAGACATATTTGAAGAATTCCAGCGCCCTAGCTAGCAATATGAGGATCGGACTGTGGAGGATTATTGTCGTCCATAACATCCCCTACACTGATGCAAGACGCAATGGAAAGGTCAGTTTGCATTTGTTTGGTTGCTTTGCCTGCTTCTTTCAGATTTCTCTCTTTAATTTCCTTGGGCATCCAAACCTGGGCTGGATTGCATCACACTTCTTAATTTTTTTTCTTCCCCTTGTTCTCTGTTTCTCTGTTAACTCGTTGAAAACAAAGCTATCAGTTTGTTAACAAATTTCTGTTTATCTCTTGGTGAGTCTTCAAGGAATTTCAATTTCGGTGCTTATCCTAGTATGGCAGAATTTCCTGAATAAATTTCTGTTGATATATTAATCTACTTCAAGTCATTTTCTTTTCAATTACTGAAAACCTAAAATGTTGCTGCAAGAAGTGATGGATGCTGTCGTTGTGCTATTTAAATGGACAGGTTCCAAAGCTTTTATTGCACAGGCTCTTGCCTAATGTTAGGTATTCCATATGGATAGATGGAAAGCTCCAGCTTGTTGTGGATCCATATCAAGTTCTTGAGAGGTATGTTGTTTTGTGCTTAAATTAAGTGGTCATTGAATACAGTCATTCAGATATGTAAAATGGCTTGTGAATTCAGTGCATCTTTTTTTATAATTTTTCTGGTATCTTCAAATTGAGATGTATGGAAATTTTGTTGTACCTGTGTGTGTATACTCATTTTCTTCTGTTATCTGTCACTGTACCAATTTCTGGTCCCAACATGGCATCACTTCAAAAGTTATGAACCATCATAGGTTTCATTGGTTCATCAATAGGCAACTTATGGGATTCTGGAAAAATGCATGGAAAATATAATTATAGCCGTATGCTCTTTTATCAGCTGTCTTGCAATGTTAACTTTATTACACTGTTATTGATCACCTACATGTTCATTTAAAGCATTCAAAAAAGGAACTGCGTTTCTTGCTTGGAACATGGGAATGTCATCTTTCTGTTGGTTTACAGTAACTCATGCTTTGGCAATGTGTTCTGGATATGTTGACTCATGTTAAGACAGTTTTTTAGTTGGCATTTACCATATAGATCTTCATGCATATTGCATTTCTGGCCTCTAGAAGCAGGGAAAATAGGTGGATAGTTTTAGTATAATTGCATAATCTATGTGTTTTAATCATACCTGAGCTGTCCTTTGGTTCAGATTCTTGTGGCAGCAAAATGCCAGTTTTGCAATCTCAAGACACTACCATCGCTTTGATGTGTTTGAAGAGGCTGAAGCTAACAAAGCTGCAGGAAAGTCTGACAATTCATCCATTGATTACCAGATTGAATTTTATAAAAAAGAGGGTTTATCGCCATATTCCAAGGCTAAGCTTCCAATAACCAGTGGTAGGTGTATAATCCTATGTGCGTGCGTGTGCTTCATTTTCTTGAAGATTTGTATTTCTTATGTTTTCTGCTCAATGACTGACCTTTTGCAGATGTTCCTGAAGGCTGTGTTATCATAAGGGAACATATTCCCATCACAAATCTGTTTACCTGCCTGTGGTTCAATGAAGTTGATCGGTTTACTGCCAGAGATCAGTTAAGCTTCTCCACTGTGAGGGATAAAATAATGGCTAAAGTTGATTGGAGCATCAATATGTTTTTGGATTGTGAGAGGCGTAATTTTGTGATTCAGGTACATGTTTATGTGTTGTCTTTCTATTATCAGGGGAGATGAAACCAGTGCATCTAAAACTAAGCAATTTGTTATTGTTCAGCTCTAAATGAACCTTGCAAGTGAACTTTTCTAATGAAGTTGGCCAAAAAAGCTGAATGACATTAATTTTATTGTTATATTAACTTATGTATTTTTTTTCCTTCCATGTTTAAGATTGAGCAGCACCTCTTTCCTCTGTTGAAAGAGGAAAGTATGACAATTTATTATTGGTCTGCTTTATGTTGCCTGTTTGTCTTATTTATTATTGGTCTGATTTTAGCCTCAAATGCTCCTTGATTCCCAAACACAGAGTTCTGGCAACTAAATGGATCCTCTGACAGCAGTGTATTGAACAAAGCTGTCCAGCTGCTATTTTACAGTGCACGAGACTGATCTCTATGGGTGTCTTTGATCCCTTCTGTATTTGTTGATCCTCCAAGTGTTTCTTTGGGTGTTTAATGTGGTTACTCTCCATACAAGTGACATTTGAGGCTAAATTCCGTCCTGGAAGTGCAGCTAGTATGCTTTGACCAAATGATGCTAAAAGCAGGAACGATCAAATAAAAACAATCTTTAATGGGGATACTTAACTTGGATTTAAAAAATAGAACTCCTATGCTTTGGGATGCTAAATCCTACTACTATTAATTTCTCTGTAACAAAATGCCACTGTTTTATGGTACTTTTGTGCTCAGCACTTGATTTTTCTTTTGACTTGCAGGCTTACCACAAAGATTTATTGGACCACATGCCACCTCCAGTTGCTCATGTTATTCGACATCCACCACCATTACATCGTGATAGTTCAGTTGGGAGAAACCCAAGTAAAAATTCAAGGCGTGGAAGAGATAGGAGATCTGGTTCAAGGCAACACCGCAAGGCTGCTGCGGGTAATAGGGAGAAGCAAACCTTTTTGTAGGAGAGGTAAAAGTAGGTGTTTTTTTTTTTTTCATTATACTGCACCGGGAAGATGGATTTGGTTAGAAGTATTTAGAATGACCCAAAAACAAAAGCAAACGAAATTTTGTTTGAAATTATTGATATCTCATATTCTTTCATTGTTGTAAATAATTCATACCAAATAAGTCCACACCAGCTGCAATCATTGAATGCTTCTTGATTTTCATTTACTTGGTGCACGAACATGCATTGGCCATCACTTGTGTTTCTTGAAAATGTCAGCTTTCAGGCTTTATGCGTTGTCCAGTTATAGAAATGGAAGATATACTTTCTATCCTCCATACAATAAATACCGTGCCAACCTTAGTGGGGAGCGACTGTTCCTTGTTCTTAGGAGTGCCGTTCATCTTCTCTTTTGAGCTATCAAGATGCACTGCTTATTCTGCTTTTCGAAGCTTGAGTCTGATCTCTTTCTTAATGTGTTCTTCCCATGTTTTGGAATGAGTTGTTTAATTCTAGGGAATTTGTAAGAAGAGAAAATCTTAGTGTTTTGAGACCTACGGAATGTTTCCAAACCTGTGACTGTACACGTAAATAGGAAGATTTCTGAACTGGCCTCGTCAATGCTCTTACCTTAATACGCAGATTGAAAATTTTGGTATCCTATATGTTGAATCTCATATTTCTCCACTCTTATCAAATCCTCAAATAATTTCAAAAGCAGGAACTGAAAGTGGAAGGATAGATTACATTTCATGCTTCAACCCTACAGGCAGCACATAACATCGAAGGGTCTCACAGGAGAGGAGAGGATAAGAGAGGCCTATCAGCAAGATACAAGTTCCAGTGTTCCCTTTTGCCGTGAAAGCAAATTACTAAATGGTGAGAATCGACCATATACTTAAATTAACATACAATGAAGTGTACCTGCAAAATATATCAGCTGTATTGGATACAATGATGGCTTCTTCTCTGTGATGATACTATAACAATGTGGTTTTGTCATTCGATTTGCATACAGAAGAGAGCAATACAGCTTGAGATATGTTAAAAGTACTCTATGGATCCATTTTTTCAAGTGCATGCCGAAAGCACTTTTGACAATTAAAAGTAACCTCAAGTTCTAGCAAGTTCGAGTTAAACTATAAAGGTTCACACTTTTTGGGCATTGATTCTTATTTTCTGTTAATTATTTCTTACTCTTACAGTTCATTTTATAAACAATTTTCTTAATTCGATTTTAAAAGAAATATCTTCCTAGTATCAATTAAAATTTGATAACACTTGCAGCTCAACTAATAAGATGCATCGAAGATGATGTTGAAGTTAACAAATTGTCATGAGTTTTTTTTTTTTTTTTTTTAAATTATTATTTTAATAAGTTACTATTAAAAATAAAAAAAAAATGATACGGACATGATAAAAGTTATATATATATATTTTTTTTTTAATTTACGTGGGGTGTCCGGGCCAGCTTACGCGCACCACGACTAATCCCCACGGCCCACTGAACACCCTGCAAACCCAGCAGGCAGGTAAAGCAGCGCGGGGCTGACAGACATGTAACTCAAAGGCTCGAACCCGTGACAGCAGAAGACGCAAAGCGTCATTCCACCGCTGGGCCGTTTGCATATTTATTTCACCCTCTGGAGATATCTCGTGAGGAAGAAAGGTCGGGTGAACTTGATCCTCCTACATGACGATGAATGGATTCTAACTTCCAAAAAGCAAAAATAGAAAATTCCAAAAAGAGCTTATTTTCTACATTTAAGATAATTAGAAACACAAAGGGTAGAGGGTAGGCCAGTGAACATGTGACCCCCAAATGTGGAATTGCTAAGCACAGGAAGCAAAGAATTGCATAAAAAAACAATGGCGTTTTGTGCATGGGAGGAAGGTATGGTATGGGATTATTGAGAGCTCTTAATCTCTATGGAGTGCCACTTGAAACAATAGAAAACACCAAATTATTGCTTTCTCTAACACCTCTCTGTCCAATTAAGTCTGAGCCCACCAAATTATTATATCCATTAATTTAGCTCAATTATTATATCACCTAAAAAGGTCACATCCAGATCAGCACCACGAATTTTACCTTTTAAACCCCTCCCCGGTTCTGTTTCATTTCCCTTCAATTTGGTTACAGCTTTAGGGTTTTGGGATGCAAAAGGGTTTCCTGGATCCGTCTCTCAACATCTTGAATTTGAGGTTAGGACCCTATAATCTCTTCTTGGTGGATTAAAGGGGTCTTATATTGAAATTTGAGGTGGGGTTTATGTGGGTTTTTCTTGTTTAATACACTTTGATTCAAGATTTGTTTTCTTGGCACAATTGGTGGGGGGGATCAAGTTATGGTCTTGAATAATGGGTTTATCTTGGTTTTTGAGTCTTGGGTTGTTATCAAATTTGGGGCTTTAAATCTTGATCAATGATTCGATCATCTTTCTTCAAGATCACACATTCAAAAAAGTAGGTTTGAGGGCTCTTTCAATAGGGTTGATGTTACTCTTTTCTTGTATTGTGCTTTGGTAGCTATGGTTTAAAGGCCTTTTCTTGTTGGGTTGTGCCATTGTTTCTGACAGAGTTAAAGAAAGGGGAGGGGAAAGTAATTCTTTTTGGTGCTTGATTAAATGGAATCCTCTGGCTTCTTTCTGATATGTATGCTTCATTCTGGGATAGCTCTAACTTGTGGAGCTTTGATGATGTTTTACACAAATGAGGCCACTGTGTTTGGTCATGGCATTGAAATAGCTACAAAGCTTAAAGGTTCAACACCACATGACCAACTCCTGATCCAAACCTCTGATTCCTTTTCTGGGTTGCTATTGTTTGCCATTGGGTTCCTTTTGTTCATGGTGGCATTTGTTAAGGACAGAGAGTTCCAGAGTTTCTTTGCTAAAGGTTGTGTCTTGCTGCATGTTTCAATGGCTTTTTGGAGGATTTACTTTGAGAGGAAGCTTGAAGATCTGGCTCGTGATTTGCCTAGACTTGTTGTTGGTGACATTGCATTGGCTCTTTCGTGGATTTTCTTTCTTGTTTATTCTTGGAGAGAGAAGTATGATTAGCAAGCTACAAGATTCAGACAGCCAGTCCATCATGGAATAAATTTGAGCTGTTATTGGTGTAGCATTACGGGTTCTGCCAAGTGGGATCTTTTTCCTGGCTCAGTTCTGTAAATTACAGGGTTAATCTGGAACTTTAAAGAAATGGCGCAAAGCATGATAAGATTCTTGGTTAGTGCGCTTTTTAGATTGGATCTTGAACAAGCTTGGATTCCAAGAAAAGCTGCAGATGAGAGCCGGGGGCTGCCATTTTGTTTTTAATTGAGAATCTTCAACTTGAGAAGTTTCTTGCACTTGTTACTGTGGGCTTCTTGTATTGAATTTCAATGGCATTTGTAAATCAACCTTCTTCAAATAGATATTTGATAATAATTAGAAATGTGAATCCCATGAAAGTTTACTCGTTTGCTGCAATCTCTTACTTTCTTGGCAATCTTTGATTTACTGATATTGCAATTTGTACGCATCTGCAGCTTAAGTTTGGGACAGAACGATGTCAAGACATTTCCAGGATTATGTTAAGCAATCCGAGGGAGGAATGAAATTTAGTCGCACCCACTTTTATTTTTTTATTTCTTGGCTCTATATAAGAATTCTCATCATATTATATCATATTTTTAAAGCTTTTTTGTTTTGCATTTCAAAAATATTTTGGAAAAAATATATATTTTTATTTACTTCAAAGTAATTTTTTTTATATTTTATATTATTTTAATGTATTAATATTAAAAATAAAAAATAATATTTGTCATCATATTTTCCATTTTTTTTATCTTTGTTCTTTAAAAGAGTTTCTGAAAAAAATTATTATTTTTATTTACTTTAAATTAATTGTTTTTTTAATGTTATTGTTTTGATATATTGATGTTAAAAATAAAAAATTATTATTTTAATTAAAAAATATTTTAAAAAATAACTATTAAATAGGTTTTTAATCTCCTAAGTTTATTGAAGATTTATCTTATTCTTGTTGCAAATGTTAAAAAGAAAAGTTATCAAGAGGAGGGATTTTTTATAGGACTCTCTATCATTCTAATAATTATTATTATTATTTTTATATTTGTTTTTTAAAAAATAACCTTTGAATTTATTTGGAAGAAAAAATAAAAACTGTTGATTTTTTTTAAGGTGTTTGAGAGAATAATAATAATTTTTTTAAATATTTTTAACTTAAAAATATATTAAAATAATTTTATTTATTTATTACATCATTAAATTAAAATAATTTTAAAAAATTAATTTTACAAAGAAAAAAGAATTAGCTTCTGTTTCAGCCGCAATCCGAATACTTGTTCTACGTTAAAAAGAAAAGTTTATGCTGTTATTAGACCATGAAGGCCCGGCCCACGAATGCCACAACATCTTGTCTAGGACCCGTTTCTTTCTCCTCCTCTTCTCTCTCTCTCTCTCTCTCTCTCTCTGAAGTTTCTAGTATTCAACCACAACAAAAACCCTGCAGAGTCCCAACTCCTGAAACCTTTGACTAATTCTAACGGTAACTTATTCTTCTCTTTTGTTCTTTCTATGTTTCCGTATGTTCATCTGTTCCTTTATTGTCTTTTAAGTTGTAGATAGTCTGTTATGGTGTAGTGTTTTGCTTTATTTCTGGTTTTATTATTTGAATGAACTTTTTTTCTTTTTCTTTTTTCAGAATTGTTTTTTTCTTTTGTTTTTTTCTTTAATTCAAATTGTTATGTAGAAAGGTCGTCAAAAGCTCAAATGGCTTTATCTTGAAGATCATTTTTGAGTCAAGAATGCAATTTTGTAATGGCAAATGATTATAATTGGTATCATTAATTGATTTTGGTTTCTGGGTATATGTTTTGCATAAATTTCAATATTTAGGTTCCGTTTTAAAGAAGGTATTGTAGTTTTCAAGAAAGTTGAGAAACTGAGAACATGATAGGCATGATCGCTCACTGCTATGAAAAGGATGATCATGCAGGAGTTCTTAGAGAAAAAGGTTGGATTTTTACTCGAGGCAAATGAATTATTATTCTTTTAAAAAAAAAAGTCTGGTTACTTGAAGTTATTGATTGGGAAACTATCATACTGTTGGTTCTGAACTTGGGTGAAGCGCAATTTTGAACTTTTTAAGTTTCTAATTTCTGTATGTTGATTTTGGGTATATATTTTGATTTTGGGTATATAGCTAGTCAGTTGCATAGAGTACTGCTATATAACACAAAAATAAGTTAGCGAAAAGTTCACAAGCAGATAAAGTGGCCAGAGAAGTGATTTCGTTCAACTTTTGGGCTATTTATTATTTGTGCCTGTTCGTGTCCTATTTGTTACAAAATATTCGTGTTATACAGCTTTCTTCAATTGGTTAATTGAGAAGCTTGGTTGAGTTAAGTTGCTTCCTTGATTTAAAAAGAAATGGGGTGTCTTTTTCGAGTGGTTGTCTCGTTCCCTTGAACCCATATATATGTGCATTTATTTTAGGCTTTTGGGCTACATTGCTTATCATGACTGTGTCAGAATCAGATTCATTGGTTTGATTGAGTATAATGTTGACAGATTTTTGGCCAAATGTCTAATTTTTATGAGGGGAAATGGGAATACAAACAAAAACAAACCTTTCATGTTGTTGATTTACCACGCGGAGTACTTAATCAGGTCTGAAGTTTCTGTCTTAGTAAGTCTAAGCAAAACAGCACTTAATGGTATGGCAGTTTTTCAAATTGTTTGATGGAATCGGATATCATACTGAATTGCTTGTGCTATGAGCTGCATTAGAAGGATGATATTAGTGATCCCTTTGTAGGAAAACAAATTGGGATATGAGTAAATCTCACATGGTGGAGGGCAGTCATGTAATGGAACATATGAACAAGAAATTTGAATTGTTTTAGTGGAGTTGATTGATTGGACAATTTGTAGAACAAGGACTCCAGGTGGCAAAGGCATTAATTGGAAAAAAGAGAGAAAGGAAAAGGTGCACTTTTTTATGATGAAGAAATAGATGTCTCTCCATTCACAACAGAAAAGCTCTCCTCTAGTGAATTGTATAATCATTGGAATTATAACAACGAAAAAAAACCTATGTAATGAGTTTATAAATAGAGTAGAGGCTCTTGAATGATTTTCTTCACTCCGTTCTTTATTTCTTTATGCCTTACATGTGTTTTCTGCAGATTTGTGATGGGTGGACTGCCTTTGCAAAATGCTTCCCCTGCCCCAGTTGTAAGCCAGGTGTCAGTAATTACAAATTCTACTAAAGAATCAAAGCCCAAGAAGAAGATCTGCTGTGCTTGCCCTGAAACTAAGAAACTAAGGGACGAATGCATTGTGGAGCATGGTGAAGATGCATGTGCAAAATGGATTGAGGCTCATCGACTGTGCCTCCGTGCTGAGGGCTTTAACATTTGAGCTTGGTGGATATGGTTTAGTTCATAAATCAATACCATTTTGGAATATAGAATATTTGTTTTGGAATTACACATACTGAATACGATGAATAAAGCTAGAAAACACAGGTTTTCTTGACTTTTTGTACTTACAGTCATTTTTTTCTTCTTGGATTATGATTTCTTTCCTTCCTCTGTGACAATGGAAAAATGATCAGAATCCTTGGATGGGGTTGATATTGTGTTGTCTCTTCTCGTTGTCAGTGTTATCTGATTATTTTTTGAACCTTTGATATTACAGGCAGGGGAAAGTTGTTCCTCTGATGTATTGCATTCCTTACATGCCAATAACTCTCCCATTTGTGATTCCTTCTTTAAATTCCATTGCGGTGTTATGTATTGTTCTGAACTTCCGATGATAGTTTATAGAGGCTCATCTCGTACTTATGCAAGCTTATCCACACATGTTGATTGTTATCCTTATAAGTGGCAGTTGCCAAGGATGAAGTGAAAAGTTATAATCTGAAGTGTATTTTCCAGAATTAGACATTCTCATCAACTTTGCTGCAACCTGAATTATCCTCTCTGTCACTTTTGAGCCATTACATCTCCCTTGAACTCAACTGAGCTTGTCGAAGGGCTGAGAAGCAACTCAGAGGATGCCTCTGGGTTAGAACGTCTAACGTGGACTGCATCTTCAGACAATAACATCTCTTATCTTCTCATTTCATCTTTTGCAACTTCTAATCACTGCATGCCAGGTCAGTTCTATCTTCTTTGTCAATATCGAGAACCGATTCTCCGAGTTTTATAAATTGCGATTTCTGTCTTTTTTTATTCATTGCTTCCTATGCTAATTGTCATTTCGTTCAGAGAACAGATTCTCCTCTTTTTTGTCTTCCGTTTCCGTGTCCATTAGCTATAAAATGGAAAAGGTAAATAAGACGAGAAATCTAGAAGTGTGAGTTCCAAGAGTTGGTTGACTGCAAGAATTTCAAACTGGAAGACCTATTAGGTCATCTTTCATGCCCTTTCAAAGCTTGTACACTATATTTCAAATTGTTTGCCAAAACTTAAGTGATGAAACAGGAAAATGGAAAAAACTCAGTCTTCTCTTCTCATGTTTCTTTTACGTTTTATGTATGTAGTCAAGTGATAAGTTTATGCCTCTCCTTTATGGTATTTGCACTGTTTTGGTCGTTCTACATCATGCGGTTTAGTTTCGATTCTATTTGGTTTTTACTAAAAAATAATAATAAAAAAAAACTAAACCAAAAGTTTTTATTATTTTAAATTAAAAATTGAAACTGGTTCAAACTAGTTCCTTTTGGTTCGGTTTAGTTAATTAAAGGGAAAAACCGATTTAATAAAACTATTAAGTGTTAAATCCCCAGCTGCGAATCACTTCATTCTAATCCGGAAATAGCATGTTATCCCGAAAATAAATAATAGGAGTAATAATAGCATAACAAGAAAAGGAAAAAAACATATTTTCTCCCGATGTAAGCCTAATTTTCTTCAATAGGCTTTGTCAATTGCTGAAGTGTTCCTCCAGCATCCAACAATAATGCATCATATGCTTTTTTAACAGTCTCTATTGCTCCTGTAATGTAAAGAAACAAAGTGAACGAATCTGATCTATTGAAATATTGTACGCATTTACATATATATATATATATATACTAATAAATAAATAGATAAAGCACCAAGTAGAAAGGAAAAGTGACCAGACCAGTAGAGTGGATGGCAATGGAAGAAGAGCTTGATAGCTTCAATTTGATAAGTTTCAGAGCTTTAAGCAAATAGTTCCCATGAGATTGGCCAAACGGGAAATGGAGATTTAGGAATGGAATTGAGCAAAATAAAGAAAGATATACCTTTAAAGATTGCTAGAAACCTTTGTTTTTTCTCGAGACTTTGAACCTTAAAACTGGAGAAGACAAGAAACCAGAGAAGGGGAGATGCGAGAACTGAGATAGAGAGAAAACCTGGGGGAGGGGGGCGACTGGGTTTGACTCGGCCTTTAGAGTTAGAGAAGAAAAGTTTATATTTATACTGTTTTTATTTCAGTGGTAGTTTTCTTCATGTCGTGGAACAAATTAAGATAAGAGTTGTATTGATCTCAAATAAGCTGATGCCGTCGTACCAGAGAGCTCATGAAGAAAAAATTTGAGTTCCAGAGAAGATGATACGCAGAATAATCTTGAATTTAGAACAGTACTAGTTGGCAAAGAAGGAACAAAACTGAAATGCATGGTGAATGATTTAAAATTGTGAGAATGAAATCGGGATTTAATGATTTTGTTTTGAATTTGATGTTCTTAGTTCCTTTTCTTCTTCCCCCGTGTCTCCAACCCAACGGTGTCTTGTTTCTAAGTATGAAAGCAGGACTCAATGATTTTGCTTTCAGTTTGCTGTAATCAAAGCAAAAAAGGAACTGCTGGCTTGCCCTGAAACCAAGAAACTAAAACACGACAGCTTTTTGGAGATTGGTGAAGCTGTTTGTGTGAAATAGGTTAAGACTCATTGTCCAGGGAGGACTTCAACATTTGGCAAATCAAAGTCACTTCAAGCATAGAACAGATACGAGGAAAAAAATGCTAAAAACCGCAACTTTGCTTGACCTTTTCATCTCTTCAATCATTTTGTCTTGGAACTCCACTAACAATTGAAAATGGCCAAAATGTATGAATAAGGCCTTGATACTGTGTTTGTCTCATCTCTTTGTCGATGCTTTATTCTAGTCTGTACATGTGATTAACAGGTAGACTAAAGTTCCTTTCTCCAATTTATTCCATTCCTTAAGATCGATGCCATTGAAATCTTCCATTCATTTATGATTCCTTAATTAATGGTGTTAGATATTGTTCTCAGCTTTTATTACGATGGTTATTGACAGTTTATCATAAGGAGATCTAATGGCTGAAAAGCAAGAAAAAAAGGATGGATAATTATTCTACACGCTACTATAAATTGATCTAAAGGTCTTCAGACAGTAACCCTTTCCCTGATTTCTTCTGTTCATCTTTTACGACCACTAATCATTGCATGCCTTGCTAGTTGTATGATCAAACAATTGCTGGCCAGGTTACCTACTTTCTTGTGATCCTTTCGAGTATTCTCTTTCGCAATCACTTGAACATATTGCTGGCCATGCCGTTTCTCTTCGAGTTCAGAGATATCAGATTAGATTCTTCCAATTAACTTTCTTTTGCTTTTGGGTTTATCTTTTATGACTTCTGATTGCTGCGTGACATATTTCTTGTGGAATCTTTAAGTGTTGTGTGCATTAGCAGAAAATAAAAGGAAAAAAATGTCTTGACACGATCCCAACGAAGAAGAGTTGATTGCAAGATTGTGGACTGGGAAAAAAACTGATTTCTTAAGCAATAACGATCTCGAATCAACTTGAATAATTATTGTAATGCTATCCGATTGTAATTCTCTGTGGCGAAGCTATACTTTCACGCATGAAATTTTATGCCATTTGATCACGAAGCATACCGCTTCATAGGCTATGAACTCGAGATTAATCAAGTTCAGCAATATTCTTGCTCTGGTAGTCTAGGTCTACTTTAGCCATGGAGCCAATATAGTTGTGAAGTAAATGATGAGAAAGATGAGAGAAGCAGAGTACTACACTAATTATAATTCTTCATTAAACCACACCAGAGGCCACAGACATGGCCAATATATAAAGACACAAAGATAAAGACACTCACGGACACTTTTGTTTGTTCACTCCACACCCACAAGTACAGAAGAACACAGATTATTTATCACAAATTACATTATTAATCTACTCCCAATCCCACATCACAAATGATAGTTGATGTGCTTGCTTAATGACCGCATGTGCAGGTAGTGCAAGTGCAGCCAGTACCGCACTTGCACTTGCCATCGTTCTCAGCTGCTGGCACATCCATGACTACGGAGGAGACATAGCTGCAAAAAAAAAAAAAAAATAGACTCCATTGTATTAGCATCGTGTTCCCATGTCCTTCATTATCATTCTTAACTGACGAACCAAAAATGTTTAGGAATAAAGCAATATATATTATTTCATTCTGCTTATTAATCATCAGTGCATACTTAAGCTTCAATCATGTCTCTCTATGCTAATTATGACTACGACAACAGGACTTTAAAGATAGAGATGCGAAAGTTACTTCTTCTCAGTCTCGACGATGCCAGCAGTGTAGCTGCTTCCCTTCTTGCTGCAAATTAATCACAAATTGCATGGCATGAGAGAGCAGCTAATGCATGCACGAAAGCCATGCACAACATATATAAACCATAAACAAGCAAGAGCTGCTTTATCAGGTTTGCAAAAGAAGGGGAAAAGAAGAAGAATCCTTACACACACTGGGTCTTGTCAGCGCAGTCGCAGGTGTCGCAGGTGCTAGACATGATGATTGATTGATTAAGCTTAAATGGATGAACTAAAAGACTTGGGGTATGAAAGCGTTCTCTGTGTAGCTTAATGAGTTGTTACATCTTCAAGCCCTGCTCTATTTATAGAAGGAGAGAGGCGCATCAGTAATGGCTGCGATGAAGAGGAAGGGCAATTGTGGGACCCTCTTAAGGCATGAGAGAAGCACACTCTTCTCGAGGAACCGTCCGAAGGAATCTTGATAATGGAGGTAGGGGTTGGCCATCTTTCCTCCTCTCATGTCAACTTCATTTCTCTTTTTCTATATATGTAAAATTATCGTGAATCTTCCGTCATTTTTCAGGGAAGATGTTAGCCCCACGCTTAAAAATCTTCTTTGGCCATTGGTTCTAGGAGCTTGAAGGGTCCATCTGACAATTTCTTCCATCTTCTTTCGTCTGTTAACTGATTTCTCAGTTGTCGTTGTAATTTGCTTGTTTTTTCTTTTCTTTCTGGTTTACAAATTATACAGATGGCCTCGGTTACATCGCGTGCAAGATAAAATATTTTCAACATAAAAATATAATATTCAAAGTGATGATAATTCAAAATAAATTAATTTAAATTTACTAAAACATGACCAAAATAATTAAAAAAAAGAGGTCTAAATAATGCACCACCGAGTAATGCTAGCTTAGAGTATAGTGACCTTGAGTTCATGCTTATTGAATTAAAAAAGATAATGAAATGCAAAAACAACTTGAATTACAATGTTGATGTCGTATTGTAAATGAAGTGTTCATGAAATATTACTATAAAAAATTATTTAATAATTATATATTTGATGACAAAGCTGGAACATTGAAATTACAAAGACTTTTTAATTATTAAATAAAATATTTTTTATTGATATTTTTTTACGTGTATGAGTAGGGATGTGAAGTAATATTTGAACTCGATATTTTTTTTTAAAAAAATGGATAATGACAATTGAACTACATAAAGTAATTCCCTTCCCTAATGGATAAGCATGGCCTCCAAAATAGTTGATTACTCAGCAATTCTTCTAAGTTCATAATATTACTATGTTTTATGTTTTATTGTGCTATGAAAAATAAATTGATTTTTTTTTAATTTTTGGTTTCCATTAAAAAAATAAATCACAAAAACTTAACATGCAACATGTAAAATGAAATTCATTGCTTGGATGGTTTTTTTTAAATATAAATAATTCTACAAATAAAAATAAAAGTGAGATGTTTTAACTAATAAAAAAAAGAAGAAGATAAAAGCACTTATGATTAATGATAAACTTCAAAATAGTTTAAAATAGCATTATATAAAATACAAAGATCGGAAAACACTTTCTCTTTTATTGCCTTATGTTTCTATGTTTTAGTCTCCTTTAAAGTTTGTAGTCTAGCAATTATATTCTAGCAATTAAAATATTATTATATTATTATAAGGATGAAAGTATAAATTTAATTTTTTTAAAAGATATTTATTAAAAAAGATAATCACGGATCACAAACAAAATTATTTTTATTTTTTGAAAAAATATGAAAATACACAAATTAAAAAAAATATTTATACAGTAAATATAATTAGCTTTTCTAAACATCTATTACTCAATAAAAAAACAAAAAGATATCATTATAAATAAACTATTTAATGAAAATTAAATGCTACGTTTTCATTATTTGAATAATAAATAGGAAATCAAAACCTTTTTTTTTCTAAGCAGCAATAAGCATCACGACGACGATTTTCTTTCTTGAGAAAAAAAAATATCATTTTCAAGCATCTCGTTGGGTAAGTGATATCATGATTGATGCTCTTTTGGGGCCCTACGACTCTCACAAGTGGATGGAAAGTCACTCTCTTTAGCCATGTGACTAGCTTGGAGTGAAAAATTAATGAAATTAAATTAAAGATGCTCTTATTTAGTACATTTAGGTTATTTTATTTAAAATTGGTTTAAGTTAAGGCCCTTTGGACAATGATTTAAAGTTCTCATTTAACCAAAAACTTCAAAAATATATAAGATATATTTATTGATTATACTCTTATGAAATAAAAATTACTCTCGTTTGACAAAACATCTCAAGTAAAAAATAAAGATTATCTATGGCTAGCTTTACTTGTTAAACATATAAAAAATATTTTTTAAATATTTTAAAAGATTCAATTTATAATTATGTTCAAAATTCATGTCCATCTCCATTATTTTTATCTTATTTTTACATTCTTTCGAGTAAAATCTTATTAATTTTTTTTATAATTACATTATTATAAATTGATCAAAGGATTTGTAGTGTTTGATATTGGTGACATATTGCCTTTTATTTATTTTAGTTTTTCTTTGTGTGTCTTCGACTTGCTTACTTGAATTGGTGTGAGTTTTTTTTTTTAACAATGGTGTGGTTGGCAATATTTCAATATTCCTTTCAATAATTTCAAAGAAATCGCTGGAGATTAGTTGAATTTATCATGTTTCATATCAAGACACAAAAATCTTTATAAACATTTTTGAATACTTTTTTCTTTTTCTTTAAGTTTCATACATTTTCTTTTCCTAAATATAAAAATCAGCACAAGCATTCTCAAAAACTTGTTGAATATTTGTTATATATATATATATATATAGGGATTCTTCTCACTTTGTCTTTTTTATATGGGGTATGATATGATGTTTTTTTATTACAAGGAAGAGACTTGAACACTAAAGTTTTTTAAGAGAACAAAATTTTATTATGAATTAACTTACATGTTCATTAATAGTGGCAGAGACAGAAGGGTTGGTAAGAACCTCGTTTTCTACAAGAAAATTATTTTTTCTGCCCTTCTCTTAACAATATTTATATTTTTAGTCTAAATAATAAAACAATTGAAATCTTCATCCCTTTTAATTTTATTTTCTAGCTACACCTTGCTTATTAGCTATAAAATAATTAGTTAATTCCAAGTCCGTTATAAACATAGCTATATATTTTGACTTATCGTAACCATAACTTTTCTTGAGAAATGCAATGGTTTATATATATATATATATATATATATATATATATATATATATATATATAATCTTTGATCAATAATTTCTTATAATGTAAATCGGTTGTATTAGGTTTTTACAAGGAAAATGAAAATTCTTTTTCTTCACATAAATAAGGATATCACTTATCAGCAACATTAGACTCAGGGTCGAAATGAAAAGTTTTAGACTGGTATTAAGATTTTTAATGCCTAAGTATTTTATCTTAGAGCTTGAAAGTTTAATAATATATTTATATTTTTATAACTTTCAATATAGATCTTTGGGCATGTAAGATTATCGTAAAAATATATAAAAAATCAACTAAATATAAAGAAGGACGGGCCATTGGCTAACACCTGACTAGAGCATATTAGAGTACCTTACTTTTTATAAAAAGTCTAATAAAATCTTAATTAATTTGGTCTTTAAAAGCTTAACACAAATTGATTATTTGTTTTACATTATTTTCCCTTAGTTATACGTGGGCGTGTTAAATTCTTACAGGATAAAATATATATAAAAAAGGCATTTAAATACAAAGAACAATCCATGTTGAAAAGGATATTTATGATAATAGAAATCCAAACAAAATTATTTAATCCCCATCTGCTAAAGAAGCAGTCGCAAAAGCCTGGAACTAGATATGGATACATATCACTAGCTTCTTCAATATATATATATATATATATATATGCTTGCTTTTGAAGTGACAACGAGACGAGAAAAGGACCAGACAAAAACCACAATGGATTGTCTTGCAATTGCTTCTCCTGGTTGCCAACTTCATTCTCTCAATTTTCTCGGCGAAGAAACCACAGCCTTACATGCATGTTTCCTAGCTTTTTATCCACAAGTTGGAAAAGAAAGCAGGCTTGTCCTCTTCATTACCTCTCCTCCTATACGTGTCTAAATCAAGATTTTTTGAGATTCATCAAAATCATACATACCACTCACTAAATGGTCAAATTTGGGAATTATATTTAGGGTCCCTTTCTGTTTTTTCATAATGATCGATTGATTTTTTTGGAAAACAAGTTTCTTAGGATAACAATGAAACCTCCGATATTTAAATTAATTAATTAATTATAGAAGAAAAATATAAGTGAAAAAGAAGAAGAAGAATGAAGAGTGCACGAGAGTATCTCTTGTGATCTTGTGGTTATATCTATTTGCTTGTTGATTTAATGTATTTATACATTTAGATTACACGACCTTATATTGTTTTGGGTGAAATAATGATAGAGAATAATTATTAGTTTTTGAAAGTAATTTAAAAAAATAAGTTGTTGATTATTGTATCATCAATGAAAAAAGTTGGTGCTCATGTAAGTTAGCATCTTGACAAAAAAATAGACACTCCTTGAAGAGATATATTGGAGAGATAGCCATTAATGAAAAAATAAACACCTTTTAAGAAGATATGTTAAAAGAGATAATTACTAAAAACAGTAGTGTTGCCCTAATAATTTGTGCATAAATATAAGAGATTGCGGTGCTGTATTGATTTTTTTGGAGTGAGTAACTATGCTTTGTGATGTGTTGTAACTTAATTTTTAAACCCTATTTTTTGTATGTATTTTAAGAAATTAGAAAAAAAAATCTAAAAAATAGATCTTTTTAATTATTTTAGCTAATTTTAATCATTTTATTATTTCTTTCATTTTTATTTTGTCTTTATGCGTAAAAAAATCTAAAATATCATAAAAAAATACAAGAAAACAAATAATAAAAATATAAACGGGTTGAATAAACTTATCTATATCTTTTAATTGATGATGATTAAAACGGGTTGAATAAAAATATAAATGGTTCAATCATTCTCTTATGTGTATAATTTTTTTATATGGAAATACATCCTTGAAGAATATAACATTCATTAATTTCATATTAGTATTAAGATGAATATCCTTAATATTTGACTTGAATAAAAAAAATTAATAAGTATTATTATTGTATACATATACAACAAATACACAATTTTCAGTTTTATGTCCCATCTTAACATTTTTAAGATCAAATATTTTTACCTTTATAAAATACCCCCAAGGTATATGTTAGAAGGTTTTTTATCTTTACATAATTTATATAGGGTTTTTTCTAACTTTTTATGAAGTGACTTGCTAAGTATATAATTGTTAGTGTGATTTGCCTCCCCTACAAATTCTAAAACGCTCTTGAACTTATCAATAAAAATTATTTTTTTTATTGTTTATTTTAGTAAATAAAAAATAATAGTATATTGAATAATATCATTTTAAAAATAAAAATTACCATATGAAGCTTTGTGTTATCCACTTCTATAACTTCTTATTACTTTTGTCTTTTAGTTAAGTTAATTTTCAATTTTATTCTTGTAATATTTAAATATTTCAAGAACTTCATCATTTCTCTTAAGCAAATAAATATAATAATACCTTGTGCGATAATTTATAAAAATAATACAATGCTTTTTTTCATATTTAGTTTTCACAAGCTTTAAATCACTAATATTTATGTGAATTATGTCTAGAGATTCATTACTATTTTTTAATTATTTGAAAATAAGATTTTATGAATTTTAATTCTATCCAAATTTTATATTTGTGATTTTTCTTATAAATTATACCTGATAATAATTCATAATTTATTAATCTTTGTATAAAACTATAACTTATATAATTTGACTTGTTATAACACACGTCATAAAACTCGAGCGAATAAAAAGATAAGAAAATCTTATTATTATAATATCAATGATTATATTCGTTTTAAGAAGGTTTTTATAAAGATATAATTATTTTTTTATAAACATAATACTTTTAAAAGTTAAAAATTTATTATTTTTAAACACCATTTTAAAATTAATTTTCGCTAAAAGATGAGCCGCACACTAAACTAAGAATGGGGTGGGTTAGGTTCCATTATCATGGAAGTTATATCGACATGGACCTGACTGTGATTTATCGGAAGCACAGGAAGCCATGAATTTGACAGGAAAATTGAAAGCACATATATTTTATGGCCAGGCCAATAAAATAGCCATGTGAGCTTGCAGCTATGTTATAATTAATCACCGGCCTTCCCTGTCGACATAGATAGGACCAAGCTCCCTTTGTTGAAGTCGACTCCCATGCGCTATGGTGACCGTTGACCACATATAGACCATGGAATAGCCTGTTTTGCTTTCTGATAACTTCTGTTCTTTTTTTTAATACTTTTTAAAATACTTTTTAAAAAAAAATATTAGCTTCATGTTTTTATGTTTACTTTTCTAGTTTTGATGTAAAAAATAAAAGAGATTTTGAAAAAAAATCATTTTAATATATTTTTAGCTGAGAATTTTATATAAAAATATCTAGAAAGTTAATATAAATTAGGTTTTTTTTTATATTTTAAAAATAAACTAGAACAATAATATTTTAGATGGATTATAGTGAAAATAAGTTAATTTAGTGGATCATGACCTAGATAATAATCTTAACCACATTTAATTTGAATTTATTTTTAATTTAATAAAAAAATACTAAAAAAATAGAAAAGAAATCAATAGTGGCTAGGTCTAGACACTTGGTATAACAAAAAAAAAAATGTTCTAGCATGTCTTTTTTTTTTTTTCAAGAAACGGATAAATTATCATTCATTTTGTGTTTTTTTAAGTAAATCATTTATAAATTTAAATTTCAACCATAAAAAAGATAGCTAGAAAATCAAACTGGAGTTTTTTTACTTAAAATATATATTTTAATTTATTTTTACTTAAAAAAATTTAATAAACATTTTTATAAACTAATTTATCAACTCAAACCACTCCTAAATAAGATTAAAACGAAAAAAATAAATAAATATAGTAACATCGATATGCTTTTTATGAAAATATAAAACCTGAAAAATTACCTCACTAGCACTTTTCTCGGCAAACCGAACACATTAACATCAAAATTTAGCTATTTTATCAATAAAATCATCTACAACTTTTTTTCTCTACTGTTTATATGATTTTCTTTCTTCTTTCTTTCTCGGAAGCTTAAATACTAAAATGGAAATAAAATAAAATCTTAATCCAAGATATAAAAGTTTCAAACGACTAGCACCCAGTAGTTTCTATTGAATTAACGAATCAAAACAGTGATGTCATTTGCATGACTCGGAGCTGTCGAGTAAATATATATTAAGCAACTGGAAGTGAAACTGAGAACTACTATACGGTCAGAACCCAAGTGAATTCTTTCCTCTTTGTGAGTTGTGATCAACGGATGGTGGTGCCAGAAATCGTGAATTGGGCCAGACCTATTAATGGGCTCTCAGCTCTGAGTTCAGGCCCGAAATTATACTCTAAACCACCGGAGAACACAGTTGCATTCAAACCAAAGATTATAACCCAAATCGATTACATTATTTCTTACATTTCTAAACATCTGTTCTTTTTGTTTAGACCTGAATTTGGCAGCCGGATCGCATTCCCAGCAATCCACTTATCGGTTAATAAATTTTAATGGATTTATAGTATTTTTGTTTTTTTTTAAACATATCTTTTTAAAAAATTATTTTTTTATGTTTTGAAATCATTTTAATACGTTGATATCAAAAATAATTTTTTAAAAAATAATAAATATTATTAATTTATTTTTAAATAAAAAATACTTTAAAAATAACCATTACTGCATTTTTAAACACCTCCTCAGAATTGATTTATTATTGTACTCCTGCCACCTTTGATAATATTTAACAATATTTATATTGCAATCCTTTCATGTTTTATATCGGATTGATTTCACACGCACTCACATAATTTCATTTTTAAAATATGTAGTGGTGTTTGAAAAAGTGGTAAATATTGCTTTTAAAAGTTATTTTTGCTTATAAATATATTAAAAAAATATTTTTATTAATTTTAAAAAAATTTATTTTTAATATTAACATAAAAAATAATTAAAAAACATAAAAAAAAATTAATTTTAAAAAACATAGGTGGACCTACCCAGAAGTGTTTAACACATTTTCTACTTTTACTTTTAAATACTTGTTTAAAAGTATTTTTTATTTAAAAATATTAAATTTATTTTTTTTTAGTTTTTTGTAATAATTTTAATGTGTTAATATTAAAAATAAAAAATATTAAAAAATATCTTAATTATTCTTAAATGAAAAAACTATTTAAAAAAGCTTTCTACACTGTAATTTCGCACATTCCCTCGCTGATGATAATACCTTTGACCAAACCTCCCGTAAGGAAGAGGACGGACGACGCAAAACATCCTTGGTTGCCGTGTCATCATGATACATTATTGCTGGCAATATTTTCACAGGAATCTTATGGGATTCCACAAATATATTTTATATATTATTTTTTACTGAATTCAATTTAAACTTTGATTTAATATTTATAGTATCCCACCATTATATATGAATTTTATGGTTTTTCCTTTTAGGACTTGAAAAATACTTCATTCAAATTTATTTTATTTTATTTTAACTTAATTATATGTGCAGAAACACTTTAAATTACTTTTTCCTAAAGCAATCATAACTTGAAGCCATCAATTTTTATATATTAACATATATCTTTAATACTTTAGCCTTCACTTATTATTTTTATATATCTTTAATACTTCATCTTTTAACACTTAATTTTTAGTTTGAAACCTTGAAACAAACACAATAAACTTTTATTGTGATTAAAATAATTTAATTTATGATAAAATAAAATAAAATTATAAACATAAAATTTCAAAACCATTTGAGATTGCCATTATTTTGCGTCGGGAATTTCCACTATTTATAACATGAAAAACTTGTTGGATATTGTAATAATAATTGTTTTTAAAGTATTTCTTACTTGAAAATATAACAAAATAATTTTTTATATTAGTACATCAAAACAATATAAAAAAAACTTAGAATAAAAAAATATAAATAATTTTCATCTTAAAAAAAATATTCTTGAAAGATAAAAATATTCCATTTCAAAAGCATCTGTGAATGGGTTTATGGCCACATGGATTCCACATCTTACAAAATTAAGGGCGGAACTAGGGGATTGCACATGGGACCCAACTCCCCCAAAGTTAAGGGTAAAAAACTCATTAAATTAAGTGATGGTTCCAAAAAAAAAAGTCTAAATTTTCTTATGCAAAATTATACTTACAAATAGAAAAACTTACAATTTAATCTTTAATATATAAATTTAAAATATATTTTTAACATTTTTTATTATAAACATATTATTAAAATGACAAAATTTACGAGCGGTTATTTTTAAGAATCAAATCATAAAAAAAAACCTCATTAACTTAAATTCCTAGTTGATTTTATATTTACAGGAATATTGCAGCTCGCTTACAAATTTATTTTTAACATGTATGAATACATTTCTTAAATTTAATATATTCACTGACCCTCCCAAAATTTATTGTCAGGCGATAAGAGTGCTCCCTATCAAATGACAGGGTGGAATTATCTTGTTAAACCACGTGTAAACAAGCCATTGGGCTGTTATTGGGTAATTCTCTGATAAGAACTGGGGCACTAGGCAGCAGGTTAGTACGGACCCTTTCAGTAGAGGGGCTTCCGTCTCTCCTAACCTGGGAAGTCCATGTCTCATAGAAATCATCATGATTTGTGTCTCTCCTAGTCTCTTTTAAATAAGATTTTATGTGCATTGCGTGAACAATACGTCACAGACTCTGTATGTATATCTCTTCCACGACAACCGTCGATGCAAACATCAGCTGCCTTGTCTTCTGTTTTATTATTTCGCCTATTTTAAAAATATTTTAATTTTTTTCTTCACTTTAAATAAATTTTTAAGTGTTTTTATATCATTTTAACACATTAATTTTAAAAATAATTTTTTAAAAATAAAAAATATTATTTTAATATATTTCTAAAAAAAACACTTTAACAACAACCATAACAATATTTCCAAACAGACCTTAAAATATTTTTTTATTTAAAAATATATTTAAAAAATATTTTTTTTTAAAAAATAAATATTAAAACAATTTAATAATATTAAAAAAATAATTTTTATAATATTTTTTAAATTTACTAAACCTTTATTTAAAATGTTATGATTTATGATTTCATTTTACTTGTGTCCGATTATCATAGTTTATGTAAAAATATTTACAATCAAGTTATTTTATATTTACATTTTCAAGCTCTTCCTTTATTTAAAATAAATAAATAAATTGAAATCTAATTAAGAATATATTTTTAGTAACTAATTTATATAAAAAAATTATGAATCATTAAAATGCTAAATTTAAAATTCACAATGCAAATAGTCAGAAAATATTTTTACACCTTTTTAATTCTATAGCATTTCATTTGATTTTTTATTGCAAGCATAAAAAGAAAAAAGGAAATAATAGTCATATTTTAGTGTAATCTAATAATTTCCATAAATAATATTTAACTTTAATTAATCGACAGAAAGAACGGTCCAGAAACAATTCAGAAAAAAACAGTAGAAAGTAAAAGTACTATATCTTACGTGGAGTCCACGAAGAAGTGGGTCCCATAACCAGACTTTCCACGAGTACATGTGGAAAATCCTCGTATCATTCCATGAAAAATCGCAAAAGTCTGCGGAGAAAGACAGAGGGTCCAGCTCCTGTGTCAGTACTCTACGACTACCTCTACGAACTTTTTTCTTCGATCTCAGCCATTGATGGAATTGTTACAGGTAATCCAGCGGTTGAGAGATTTTCCATTGAAACTCTTAAATCTATTTAAAATGACACAATAATCAGTATGGTAACTGAGAAGATAATCCAACGAAAATTACAATTAAATACTAAAAAAATAAAATTAAAAAATATTTTAAGAAATAAATTAGAAGACACATAAGAGGAAGCAACTCGAGACTCGTGCTAATCATCCACCTGTGTCTTACCCTTTTGCTAGGCGCGAAGCCTCGAAAACACCGAAACTGAACCACTTCTCTCTGTCTTCTAGCCGAGCCGAGCCGAGCCGCGTTTCATTCCTTCTTGATTCTTCCACAAGCCGATCATCATCATCATCTTCATCAATGAAGCCGCCGCCGCCGCTACACATCCCTTTGAATTCCAAGTCTCTCCTCTTTCAATACCTTCTTTACCTTTCCCTTTCTTGAATTGGAATTCCTCTTTGTTTCTTTAGTTTTCCTCTCACTTTCTCACTAACGAAACAGGAAAAAAAGAGTGTTCATGGACCCTGACGTGATCGAAGTCCCACCTCCTCCAGCTCCGATTGTTTCTCGCTCTCACTCTAAACAGCCCAAAAACAAACAGGTTCTTGTAAAAAACAGTTGTTGTCTTTGTTCAATTTCGAGCCTTTCTTTTCTTTTTATTCATTTATTCCGATCATGAATTTATCTTGATTTTTTAACTGATTAATTCTTTTTTCCTGGGGATTTAATGTCTCTGTGATTGTCAAAGTTGGTACCTTTTTGTTGATTGCTTGAATAATTGAGATGGTTATAATGGGAAAAGGGCTGAGATTTCGGAGAGGTTTACTGATAGGTGGTGCACCTTTTGAGCCCTTACTAGTGAGAATGGCTGTGTTTGAATGAAATTATAATGCTAACAGTAAGCTATTTTCGGAGAGAAGGAATGATCAACATATTTTATAAACTTGCATTTGTAAGAAAAGTGGGCTGCTTTGCTTTCTATTGTTTGGATTATTTTTTTTTCTCTCAAAATGTTGTGAGAGGCCTTTGGCCTATTCTAAGGGTGTCAGGACTTGGGATCATTAAGTGGCCCTCTCAAGCACACTACTTTTGTGGTAATGTAATGGTTTTGGAGTTAAAATGGTTAGTTGTAGGATGGGTTGATAGATGAAACTAGGTTGGGGATTATGTTAGAATTAATGAGCGCGATTTGGAAAGTTTTTAAAGCTAATAAGGATTAAGAATGCTCAAAAATAAGTTTGACTTGTTGCTAACATCTGAACAATTTTACATTCTTCATTGAAAGATGGATTTGGAGTGGGCTTTAGCTATTCCAACACTCTGTAAACCAACCTAGTTAGTTGGGTAATCTGATCTCACTTTTGACGGAATAGGGAGCTGTTCTGCGGCTTCGGAGGGATGAGTACTACTAGTGGGCTGGATTCTTTCTCTTCTCTAGCTATGGCTTATTTTTCATGGCAGGTGAATAATGTGATAACTCATCCATGCGGGTAGTCCCTATCTGCTGTCATGCCCCTCTAAATGCTGTGTCAAACTACAAAGAAATGAAAACATAACTCTTTGCTTGTTGTCCGCTGACTCTTTTAGCCTGCCTGGTGGAGCCTCTTGGGTGTCCATGGCGGATCTGATCAGTCTTGTGATGAAGAGAATTTTGATCTTCCACTAAGAAAGGTATCATCACGACAACTCAATTTGTCCGGTAAACTACTCGGGGTCTTAATTCAAAGCATGTCCCTAAAGCCATTGTTGACGGGCTTCATACCATACCGCTCAGGAGGTTGACACACCGCCTAATTGCCGTTCTGCTTGCTATCTTTGGGAAGATAGCAAACTATGATTATGATCGAGGTAGTGACCGAATGACCCAATGCATGTGCTGTCCTTAGTTTGACATTGGATTGAGTCGTTTGTTTGAATCCTTCAATCCACTGCTTGTGGACTTTGCATCTTGGCCTATGAAGAGTTTGGGAGCACACTGCACACTTGCTATATCCAGCCATGGGCATGGTCAAACCAACTTTACTTGGACTTGGAACCGATAGAAAGCTATCCACCAATTCATTCTATTCCTTGTTTTAATTTAGTATGAACCTGGTTTGCCTCAAGCAAAGCCTTGTGGAGGGCATCTTCCCCCTTCATGAAGTGAAGGAGGGAGAGCATGAAGGGAGGAAATGTTAGCAATTTGGTACTAGTGTTCCAAAGCCCTAGCCATAGCTGCAGAATTGAGAATGAAGACATGTCTTCAGCAGTTCTTGTCTTTGCACTTGTGCATAGGCCCTCGGACAGCTGCCCAAAATCAAGGAAATACTAAAAACTCCCTGTCCTGGATCTTGTAAGCCCCAGATTTCAAACTAAGAAAGACTACTTTCTTACTCACTACTAGAGAGAGAAGGGAAAAGGGAGACCAACTAGTTGAACTTGATAAATTGACCTGTAATATCTTAAGGTTGGGACTATATCAGAGTTTGGTGCTCTTTTATGGTGTTTGGTCATGGTTCTCTTTCATCCAATCTCATTTCCTTTTCCATCCTATAGATTAATTTATTGTTGCAAACGACCTCAGACTTTGCAGCTGCTATTAACAATCGGTCTAGTTTCAATAGGAGACTGTTTCAAACAAATTTCTATGATTCAAGGGTGGTTTGAAAGGCCGAAATAAGTACGAGCTTCTAGTTTATGTTGTTTCTGGTGCAATCACAGCAATTTTGTTCTTTATTCTCTTCAACTTGTGTGATATCGTATGGTGCAGAGTTATGAATTGTCTTTGGCTCCAACACCAATTGCTGTGTATGGGAACACAATGAGGCATGGAGCCATGGATATATTTTGGTACTCCATTGAGACTTAAGGTTGCAGAGGGAAACGAATATAATACCTCTTTCCTTAATTATCAAAATTCTAAGTTCATGATAGACTTGAAAAGCCAACCTTTTCTATATATATGGCTTTGAGACGGTAACTACTTGTAAGAGGCTAAATCCTAGTAACTCAAGAACACATGTAACCTTCATTTTACCTAATTTGTGCTGTACAAGCAATCATGAACAAATTAAATAAATGCAAAGACTGGATACTCTTAATCCTTACAACAATGATGGAAAATTTACTGGAATGCTGCTGCTACAGTACCATAACCTGCCAGTTTTATCCCTGCATCATTGGATTTATCTACTCCATGGCTGGAATAGAATGACTACTCCCTTAAATGCTTCGAGATAAATGGTTTAAGTAGCAGGAATATAACACCCACGTTTTTGGTATCCAGCTTAGTTTGCTGTCTGGTTCTTTATGTAATTATAGTGTTGTATTTATTTTTTTCCAGCTTCTTAAGTTTTGTGCAAGAATATCAAAAATTCACTTTGTATTGTTAACGTTGCTTTCTTAATTACTGTTTGCTAAATGATGTTGATCTCTTTCCATGGTTCCTCTCTCTTTTTTTTTCTTCCTTGAACAGATATTCTAAAACTATATAGGATATCTATATCTGCTAAGGGAAACAAGTGAAATAATGCAAAGAAAATGAGAGGAAAAGAAAAGAAAAGAATCAGACTTCTTCATTAAATAAATTTCTCTTGCTGTGTGGCATGAGTGGAAAAGAAAGTGAAATCAATAAATTATATCCTTTTCCATTTCATTCTCATCAATATTTAAGTTTTTTTTTTTTTAATCTCTTCAGGATAACATTAGGAAAGTTTCCTTCTCAAATCTTGACTCTCAAAGAAAAGGCATTAACCTTTAATTTCTTTCACTTTCCTTTCACTCCCATCAGTTCATGCACTGTATTTGTAAAAAAAATATTTTTTGTAGGTTATTCTTCATGAAATAATTGATGTTGACAAGGATGAAGATGCCATTGATGTGATGATTCTTGACAAGAAAAATGACTTGAAGAACAAGGGAAAATCCATAAAAGATAACTCTGATGGCTACAGTCAAGCTAAGGTACATATTAGTTTTTATACTGTACCCCTGTTAGAGCTAATATATTGTGTTTCTTTTCTTTTCTTATTGATATTTTTAATTTTTTCTCTAGGACGGTATTTCCAGTTGTCTTTTCAGTCCTTCCCCTGGAGAAAATAATATAATTAACATGGATGGTCTTGATTATGATGATGGCATACTTATGGATCCTGATGACTTCATGGATTTTGATGAGTATTCATTTTTACAATCCCACTTTGACAAGGTAGATATTCCTCCTGGAGTGGAGGCCCCCATTCCTTGGTTGCCAAATTCTGATAATAACACTAAGACATCTGTTAATGGAAATACTTCTTTCAATACAAACAATCAAAAGCAATCTAATGGTGGTGGTTCATGGTCATTGAAGCCGGGCCATGTAAGCAAGAAGCTGAGTTCAGTGAGTGGTTTAAGTTTTCATAACCCAATGGATTCCATGAGCCATGATTCTGGAGTGAACCTGTCCTCTCATTGGCTACTTCCCCAAACTGCCCAAGGTAAGGAAGAACAAGATGTTTCACAACATGGGGGGGGTGCCTTGAATTTTGCACCTTTCCAGAGTAAAACAGAGCTGGTTTCTTCAAGTATGACTGATTATGGTTATGCAAAGCACTTAGACGGTGTTATGCTCCCTCATGGAGTTGGCCCAGCACATTTGGGACATACCAATCCTGCTTCTCCATTTGTTGGTGGATTGGATCATTTTCCTATTATTAGCCCTTCCACCTCTTCATTGGTGTCAAAATTAAATTACTCATTTGCTAACCATACAAGTCATTCAAAACTCTATGATCCATTTGATGCTTTGCATATCCCTCTTGAAGACAGTGCAGCTGGAACTCCAAAAAATGTAGATAAAGATGATATCCTCAGAAAGTTTCAACAATTTAAACAATTTGATACAGTCGAAGATCATTCAGATCATCACTATACTAGTAGTTCTTCGATGAAGCAGGTGATTGTTTTAGAAGATGCAACCATGCTAACTTTTCTTTTATCTTTCTATCAATGATTTGATTACATAATGCTATAGCATCCTCTTTCTGGCAGCCACCAAAGACCTGGGCAAAGAGAATTCAGGAAGAGTGGAGAATCCTGGAAAATGATTTGCCGGGTAAGCTTTAACCTTTCTGATTCTGATCATTAATTACTATTGCAAGTTTGAGTGGATGTTGGGTCCCATTTTCTTCTTCTCCTAAGGACCTCCTACCCACCGCTCCCTTCATGTTGTTCATTATGTTTACCCGTTCAGAATCACAAGGGGGAAACTGGTGAAGGTGTACCAATGTTTATGTGTATACTAAGAATGAATGTCACAAGGACTTTTTATTTATTTATCTCATCCTCTATTTCATTAATGCTCTTAAGCATGTTGCCTTTTTTTCACTTTACTATCGAGAGAAACTTTATGATTTTAATAGGCTATAAATTTTCAATATTTGCATAATTCATTCTCACGTTTTGTTTGTCCTACTATTATTATGTCAACAGATTCTATATTTGTTAGGGTTTATGAAACAAGGATGGACCTATTGCGGGCTGTAATTATTGGAGCAGAGGGTACTCCCTACCACGATGGTGTCTTTTTCTTTGATTTTTTTTTCCCTGCTGGCTACCCCAAAGTACCACCGGTATGTGATAGAGGTTGTGTGTGTGTGTTATTTTTTCATCTTCTGTTGAACAGTTTTCCATCTCATAATTTTGGATTTGTCTGTGCTAGCTTGTCTACTACCATTCTGGTGGTCTTCGACTCAACCCAAACCTGTACAATTGTGGTAAAGTATGCCTCAGCCTTCTTGGGACCTGGCAGGGTAACAAGAATGAGATGTGGCAGCCTGGAGTCTCGACTGTGCTACAAGTTCTGGTATCTATACAGGCATTGATATTGAATCAGAAGCCCTTCTTTAATGAGCCTGGATATGAACGATTGAGTGGTTCGGCAAATGGTGAAAAGCGATCTCAGGAGTACAGTGAGAGTACCTTTTGCTTTTCGCTGAAAACAATGGTTTACACAATGAGGAGGCCGCCTAAGGTAAGTTTCTTTCACAGCTTATTTGCTTCATGAATTATTGCTGGTTTAAATGTTAATCTGAATTATTTGGATAACAATCCCAGGAGAAGCTTAAATTATTGAAAATATGGGTGACTTTCCTATGTTCCACCACTAAAGTGCCAATTGGAGAAGTTTTTAGTACATTTAAAATATGTCAAAAATGAGAACCATTGGAAGTTTAGGCAGACGAGGGTACTCGCCATGAATAACCGAAATAGTCTGAACGGTAATTGTTTCATGTGCATAGACCCAGTGAGCACAGACCAGGCTTGCATTAATACTAGCAAACCGTGCATGAGATTTCTAAGTTTGTGAAAAGGCTTGCTTATATTTAGATTTTAAAACTAATCAATTCAAATCATGGTTGGCTGCAGCATTTCGAGGATTTTGTACTGGGTCATTTCCACAAGCGTGCTAATGATATTCTGGTGGCATGTAAAGCCTACATGGATGGTGCTCAGGTGGGTTGTCTGGTCAACGGTGGGGTTCAGGATGTTGACGAGGGTGATAAGAGTTGCTCCAAGAGTTTTAAGGACTGCTTACCTGCCTATATTGATATACTAACGAAGCAGTTTTCACAAATTGGAGTCCAGGACACTCAAAAATTCCGAACATCAGGAAACGGGGGTGATAACTTATCAGGCAATGGACCCATGGCCGCAATATAAATGAGTTATCGACGAGTAATCAATTTTGAGAAGTGACGGAAAGCATCTTTACATACCTGACACGCAATTCGGGTCTCCTGATTCATATTGAGAAGTCCAAAATTTTATTATGGACAATTAGATGTTTATTTCTATATGATATTTATTTTCCCAAATTGTACCTGTACATGGATGTAGATAAGGATGAGATCATAAAGTTCTATGTACTTGTTCAGTTGCAATGTAAAAATGGTGTCGGCAACCTGCAATCACGTTGAAATGCTGGGTACTGGCTGCAACTGTGTTCGAAGTTTTGTTCATAGATATGTTTATTTCTATATGATATTTATTTTCCCAAATTGTACCTGTACATGGATGTAGATAAGGATGAGATCATAAAGTTTTATGTACTTGTTCAGTTGCAATGTAAAAATGGCGTCGGCAACCTGCAATCATGTTGAAATGGTGGGTACTGGCTGCAACTTAGTTCGAAGTTTTGTTCAAGATACATTACCAAAGGGACAGCTTTCAATATTTATTTTGAAATTGGTCGTTGTTGAATTTAGCCTTTGTTTTTAGTGATTAATGATTTACTTGAAGTTTCTGGATGAGTTCTTATGGGAACTTCTGAAAGTGGAAACATGTTAGAGAACTTGATCAAGAATTCATTCGAAGATTGCACTGCTTGCTTGCTGGCTGTTCATAGCTCCTGGTAATCTCAGAAGGTGATGCTGATTTTGGGAGAGCTCATCACAAGAAATCTAGTTCGGCTTTAATAACCAATATAAAACTTCTTGTTGCTGTCGGATTTTATTGTTCTCTACTTACCATTAAATAACTAACTTCAATAAACTTCAAAGTATTCCAAGAACTCTTTATTTAAGTGCTCTTATAAATAAGGTTTAACTAATTTAAAAGAATATAGATTTAAATATCTCTTTATAAGAAATCATCCTCAACTCTAGAAAGAAAATAAAGAGGAAAAACTGAGCTTAAAGTAGAGGAGTAAAACTGGAATGTAGGTGAAAAAAAGTGTAAAAAACTACAGAATTTGTGCAGAAAAATCAACCCTTGAAACACTTTCTTCACCTTGCCTTTTTGACATGAGGAACTTTTGTACTTTCTTTTTTTTTAATATTATTTTTGGTATAATCATTTTTACTATATAAGTTCCTTAATAATTAAGATTTTTCAAGTACTGAGAAGGTCTAGAGGAGTTCATCACACTATCTACTAAAACAAGCATAACTTTTAATAAGTCCTGAGGAGATCTAGAGAAGTTCATCACACTGTCTATTAAAACAAGCATAACTTTTAATTATTTAATTATTAGATTGAGTTGAAATTTTACTAGTATTTTGATTTTTTTTCTATTTTGATTAAAACTTTAAATTTAATTATGATTTTACTAATTATGATTTTTTCTTGTATTTAAAACTATCAAGGATTTTTTCTTATTTGAACATTATTGAATTAAATATTTTTTTAATTAATCAGAGTTTTATTTACAATTAAAGGATATAACATTAAGGCTTAAGAATTATAGTTTTTATCTATATTATATATTATGTTAATTAGTATCATAATATGCTGGTGTATTTGATGGAAAAAGATAGTAATAACCTATTTTATGATGCAAAAATGGTTGTCATCTGGAACACTACAAGGACTTGAGAGGCAACATGAAAAACCTATTAAAAATACTTGGTTAACAAAAGCATTTTGTAATAAACTTAACTAAGCGGATAAATCAATTAAGATGGGTAAACTTAAATAAAAATCATAAAAAAAAAGATGAATACATTTAGAAACTTATCTCAGGACAAGCTTAACCCTATCTCTATTCTTGAAAATCTACCTAGACAATCAATTATCTATATGGAAGGTATTGTGAAGATAAATTTTAAGGGGATCTTAGGCCTTTGTCAAACCAAGGTAGACTAACTCAAGAGATAAAAATCGATCCACATAATTGAAGGTCAATATAAGTTACAGTCTTTAATTTAATTAGGATTTTACTAATTAAGTTGTCTTTCTTGTATTTAGACATTCTTTTAGTCTATTTTTATTAATTTATTTGAAGATTATTGAATTAATTTTTTTTTCTGAATACATCATAGTTTTCCTTGTATTCAAGAGCCCTAACATTAGGACCTGAGAACTCCAATTTCTTTCTCTATGATTAAGGAATCTAAACTTTTAATAATTGAGGAACCCTAATTTCTATTAACACTATAAATTATGTTATTTTTATATAGAATTTTAAGAACCAAAACTAATAGAATACCTTCCACTACTTTTGATTACCCTCCAAAAAACTAGAATTAAACTATAATGGTTTAGCTTTAAATTAGTTGTCTTTTAAGGTGAAAAAACCTTTCAGGTTCAAAGAAAAAAAATTAAAAAATAATTGATTAGATTTTATTATTTATGGGTTGGATTGAGCAAAATAATAGGCCAACAAAAATTAATTTTTTATAGACTAAAAAGTTATAAATCTAAGTGAAGTTTAGAATAGGTTGGCAAAAAATAGTCTTTTGTAGTCTAAGAAAATATTTTATAATAAACTTAAGCCCTGACTTGAAATCAAGTTGAGATGCATGTAAGTTTAAGTCAAAAACCCAAGTTACTTAGATCTATCCTCTAAAAGCTTAAGTGTTTTTTGAGTTCAATTTTGATTTTTTAAACTCCATAAAATAAACCACTAAGAAAGTTTGTTAATCTTCTATAAAGGATAAAGTTTTTAGAAGGTTATGAGTTTTTAAAAAACATGTATACTAAGGTTCTTTTAAATTAATTTTTTATTTATTATAATTTATTTAAATCATGTTAATATTTTATGTTAAATAATTTATATTGGAGATTAAATTCTAACAAATTTCTAATCCAAAAGTAAGTTGACCTTTTAATTTAGCTTTAAATATGTTAATGATTTTAAATAAAATTCCAATAAATTTTGGAATAACAAAACCGTGAGTGATTCAGATTTATTGAAATTCTTAGAATAATTATGCAATGGGATTTAGATTAAAACCCAAATAGTAGTAGCAACATCTCAATGAGTTGTTGAATAAAATAGCTAAATAACCCTAATAACAGGACTAGACAAATAAATATAGTGGCAAAACTTAATTTGAGAACCTTGCAATAATATCTCTATATTATTAGCCTTGATCAAGTTGATTTTATGGAGTTTAACTTGATCTAGCTAACTATTATATGGTTGCACTTATCTAGGATTTTATATGTAAATATGAACTTTATGGAAGATAAGGTTGGTAATTTTTAGGAGCATTAACATTAAAAAATATGTTATTTATCTAGATATTTTGCATAATGAGGTAACAAACTCCTCCATAAATATAAATAAAAGTGTTTTCTAGATAAATCCAAAGTCACTCACCCACTAATCTATATTAAATTTTTTTCTTTTGTTTAGATTAATTTTTTTTCTTGCATAAATTATAAAAGCTATAATTGGTATCAAAGTCTAAGGTTTTTATTGTGGTTCTTATAATTTTTTGTTTGCTTCATATAACATAACTTGGTACATTTTTTTTTCCTTCCCTCTTAATTATCATTATGGTTATAATTTCATTTTTTTTTCAAGTTAGATAAGCATCAACGTTAGTCTCCATCACAAATCAACAACATATTAGTAAAGCAAGGTATACATAACTATAACAAGATCCTCCATTATTGATTAATTGTTTAATTAAAAAAATAAATTGTCATAATTTTGGCTAATAAGGTTGTTAGTTACGAATTAAGCAAAACTAAAACACTAAAGGGTACTAATTTTCCTATTTAAAAGCGTTGAATTTTTTATATTTATTTTCAAGATAAAATTGATTGCATAATTGATGTTGGTGTTCCACTCCCATTATCTGAAGATAATAACTCTTCTATTATTAGGTCTTATGAGAAATCATGCTTATTTTTATGGAACTTGACATAGAAATTTTATTTGAGGAGCATGATTTTGCTAAAAATATGTTTGTTACTATAACTGATGCTATTATTAAATATGGTTTTATAGTTAATGACTTTGATCATTGTATTTATTATTGGAATAGTAGGGATATTTTTATATTTACATGTTGTTGTTGGTAATGATGTTACATCTATTAATAAATTGAATTGTTTTTTAAACTCCCATTTTGAGATAAAATATTTAGGTGAAACATCATATATATATATATATATATATATATATATATATATATATATGAGGCATCAAAGTTATTAGATATAGAAAATATAGAACTCTTTGGATATCTAAATAGCAATATATAGATAAAATATTAAAAAGATGCCATTGGATAATTCTAATCCAATGGATACTCTCATTCATAAACAAATAAAATTGAATAAGAAAAGGTCAATTATCAAATTACAATTTTCTTAGATATTATTATCAAGATTTGAAATTCTTTCCTAGAAAAATCTTTTTAAACATCAAGCGAACCCTTCTTGATAAGTTTTAATTTAATATAACAATTATCAAATTATTTGTTTGGGGTGCCCTTCATTGATCAAGTCTTAAACCAATAAAACATAGGGATATTTGCTTTGCATAAAATTATTCAAAAAATAAAAAAATATTTTAGAAATTAATATTATTTTTACCTTAAAATTTTGTAAAATATTTTACATGAAAAATATTTTTAAATATTTGTAAAATTATAAATATAATATGATAATGAAGATGATATATTAGTGATAGTAGTTTTAATACTAACAATGAACACGAAGGTGAAGATGCCAGAGTAGTGTCCATGGTGGAGGTGATAATGGTGATTATGTGAAGTAATGGAGGTATTCTTTCATTATTTATTAAGGAGCATGGTGGGGAAGGATTTGCATTTGTATTCACACACCTCATCAGAATCAAGCTTGATGCTTTGATTCTGTTTCTTAGCAAAGCAACTTGGTCTCAACGAATCATCACGAACACGGTCTCTAGAAACTTCCTTCAACCTTCCCTACTGCCACGTGTGCCCTCCACCGTCGTAAAACCCTAAACCCTCCCTATATAAAGCCCCTGGACAAGATCACCTTCCGCCCCCAAAACAGAGCAAGCAAAACGCTTCTCCAGTCTCTCCTCCTCTCAAATGGCAACCCCAGCGACATGGATGATGCTGTTCAAGAACGGCAAGTCGTTCCCTCTCCATCTCCTCCGCGGCTCTCTTTTAGGTGGGTCCAATAACATCACCAGCCAGTTCATGATTTCTGACCCTGCACTGTTCCAACCACAGCAAAAGCCCGTCTTCAATTTACTTGGGGTTCAGTCTAATGCTGGTCTTGTGAGTGACATTAACGGGGCTTTGAATTGGAGATTTGGTCGGTTCGGAGAGATGGGTCGTGTGGAGGCACGGGGGAAGAGCGAGAGAGTGATCAGTGATGAGGATGAAGAAGATGCTGAGGACGTTGATGATGATGATGAGGAGATTGAGGATTTCGATGAAGATGTGGAGTATGAGGATGGAGGTGATTTTGACGACGACGACGACGATAGGAAATGAAAGTAGAGTGTTTTCTTTGTTTAATCAATGTTTGCCATTTCTTTTCTGAGGTTTTTGTAAGGGGATATTATCAGTCTATTGGATGAACTCTCTTTTCTTGATTACAGTTTCTATACACTCTTACTTTCCACAAGTATTATACGTGTTTACCTTACTGCTCTTTCTTTCCTTTCCAATTTATGGTTTTCTTTCGAGTAATACACTCGTCTAATCAAGACTTCGAAGTCCTGCTGCCTCCTCAGGGCTTTTCAGGTAGGGAAATGGCACTGCTCGTCCGGTGGCCGGTCATCTTTTAGCCATTATGCATCAACTTTCTTGCCATTGGTAGGCGAAACTATGCAATCAGCTAGCCCTGGGCATGGAGATGTTGCTTTACAGCGCGTCAGTGGGCTACAAGCCATCAGTGTTGGCTTTTTGGGTGAATAGATTGAACGGTGCCTATAACTAAACCGCCATGTATGCCTTATTTGCACATGAAAACACTTGAATCTAACTCAGCAAAGTGCAGGGACTGCAAAAACCAAAAACAGAGCGTTTACTTGTTCATTCTTGATTCTTGATAACCCTGTACTTCTAAAGTTGAGCCTTCGTGTAGACCCATGTTATTTGGAAGTGTCGGGCTTGTCAAATTCTGAACTTTAGATACGGTGACACCATTAATGAGTTTCAAGATTTTATGCAGGGACACGGAGATGCTCCAATTTGATATCTTTACACGCCCCCTTTTGCTAATTGGCTCAGCCTAATTGATTTGGTGTCAAGCCTAAAAAATCTTCTAACAAGGCATAAATAGCTACAACACGGGACCCGATGGAAATTGCATAATTAGGCTAAATTATAAGTTGAAAAACTGGGGCTAATGTGCAATGGAGGTTCAAAACCTTCTTTTTTTTTGTCTTTTAGGTTAAGTTAACAGCGAGTATTCGTTTTTGTGATTAACCTAAATTCTAATTTTTTTGTCCAAAAAAATAAATTGTTTTTTTTAGGTGCTTGTTGATAGTTCTAGATGTAAATAATAATAATATTTTGATTTATTTTTAAAAAGACTATCACATTATTAAACAAGCATTTAGTTCCTTACCTCAAAATTAAAAAAAAAAAAAAACAAGTGAAAAATTAGAAGAAAGGTAATTTAGAAACTCATTTCCCTAAACAGGGTTTTCTAAAACTTAATTTACTAAAATCAAATGAATTTTTGCCACAGTTATTAATCTTGTTCCATTCAGGCGGTTGATCCAGGAACTAGCCTTGGGATTGGGTGAGCATCCACATTCTTACTCACTGCCATGGCTCATTAGCTATAACAGCTACAAGATAGAAGTTTTTGCAGAGCATCCTTGTTCTTTTGTGCTTGTGAACATAGCACTCTTCAATCTGTAGCCGGAGACGAAAGGAATTTGCAGGAAAAGGAAGAAGGAGGGCTTCACATTAGCTTACCAGATAATCACAAACACAACATTATTTCTCCTTTTCCTCTCTCTTGCATGTTTGTTTTTAGTTTCATTGTTGATTTTATTTTTCACCACTGCTTTTATGAGTGCATGTTCATTATTATACAAGGTTTCAAAAGGAAGGAAAGAGGGTGTTGGAGCGAGTTACTCGGCCTAATGTTTTTTTTTTTGTTTAATATCTTCTTTTTTATTTATTTATATAAGTACATAGATCAGTTTGTATCTATCATGACTAATTTTGCGATTTACTAAACATCTTATAAGTCTAATTAACATATAAGACTTTATAAGGATAATAAATATAAATAATAAAATTTAAATCCGAGTATAAAAAAAAACGAGTATCTTTAACTATTGGATTAAGATGTCAAAATGCCCTAATGCCCCTCTTTGATCTACCTTGCAGGTCTTGAAACTTCTTTCTTGTTTCTTTCTTGATTTACTTCTCGTTCTCAAAGTGCACGGAAATTAAATATTTTTTTATTTAATTAATAATTAATTTGTTTAAAAAAATTAAATTATTCTTAATAAAATTGGTAATAACAAAAAAGTCAGGGGAAAGACAAAAAGCTCTAAGTTTTTTTTTCTAAGAATAAACTTTTCATTTTATTTTATTTTTAAAAAATAAAAGGAAAAGAATATGATTCCTAGCTAGTTTTAAAAAATCTAACTTAGAGGATAATTAGATTATTTTACTATGCTAAAATAAATTAAAGATAATTGTTTAGAAAGGCAAAAACATAATTATAATATTATAACGAATAATAAATTGTGTTTGTATATAGTGAAAATGCCTTCAATTTTAGCCTAGTTTATTTTCAGTTAAACATAACTCATATTACTAAATTAAAATTATGATGGTGGGCAAAGCTCGGGGAAGAAAAATACTGAAACTTTCCATTAATTAATATTAATATAAAAAGTTAAATTATGTAAAAAAAAATACTGTTAATTACTGCAGTATTGACAGCAATGGAGGGTTATGTGGCTTATTAACTACCAATTAACAAAAAAAGCTAATTTATATGGGAAAAATACAGGGGAAAAACATATCATAGCTATTCTCACAAAATAGAATACCGTGAATTGCTATCACTATGATACTTCTGGTCAATGGAGCAAATTTTCAAGATGAACGAAGCTGGCTTGAAGTCTGATGCAGGAATGACTGGACTGCTGAACGGGAGAGGGATGGGACACTTATAACGTGGAAGACGGACTTGACAATTCCAAGTTCTTGCTGGACCTTGTGTTTAAAGGATGGACTTCTGTTCTCGAACAGAAATGGATCAACTTTAGAAATTTCGAAGTTCTTGTTGGACATTGTGTTTAGGAATGGACTTTGGTTCCCCACAAGAGGAATTCTTTAGTAGGATTTTTTTTTCTTCTCAGCTATATAAGAATTTGATTTAGTCAGGTCGGTAAATTTAAAGATAATCTAAATAACTGATAAAATTATATAAATAGCTAATAAAATTATAGTTTAATTAAAAAAATCAAAATAATAATTTAATATTATATGGTTCCACTCAGATTTATTTGTTAAATTCATTATTTAAGTCATGAGACTCTGATAATATGATAAAAAACAAATAATTTTTTTTATTAACTCAATTTTCAATCAACACAAGGTTTTAGGATGAGATTGAAAATATAATTTAACTAAAAAATGAGTTGAGTCAACTTGAGTTAATTTGTAAAACCTAGGTTATAAAATGAAGATAATTCCATTGAAAATAAATCAAAACAAATTATAAAATTCAATTCCTAATTAATTCAATATTAAAAAATGAAATTAAAAAATGATACAAAAAGCCACCTTATTCAACCCGAGTCAACCGTTCAAACTCGTGATTCAGGTTATAATACCAGGATAACCTCATAAATGAAACAAAAAAAATTATAAGGTCTAATTCCCAATTAATTTAATATTAAAAGATAAGATTAAAAAAATTAACTAAAAAATAATAATAAAAAACCATAGGTAACTAACTCAAAATGCGATGCAGGTCATTAGAATATGATGACCTCATAGAAAGAAAATAAAAATAAAATTATGAAGTTTAAATTTTAATCAACCCAATGTTGAAGGATTAAATTGATAATAAAATAAATAAATAAATAATCTAATTTAACCTGTCAAACTCGGATTAAGAGACTAAGATAAATGAATAGAAAGAAAATAAAACAAATATAAAGTTTAATACTCAACAACCCAATGTTAACGAATGAAATTCAAAAAAAATATTCAATAAAAAAAAGAACATAAAAAACCTGATTCAATCTTCCTAACTAATATAACTCGCGAAATGAATTATAAGATCATGATAACCCCATAAAAAACAAATGAAAAGAAAAATATAAAGCTTAATTTCTAATAAACTCAATGTTAAAAAATGAAGTTGATGAAAATACTATTAAAAAAATAGATAAATAAAATAACCCAGATAAATATGAGTAACATATAAAAGTCGTGATCCAAGTTATGACATTAAGATAATTTTATTATAAAAAATTAAAATAAATTATGAAATTCAATATTTAGTAAATTCAATGCTAGAGAATAAAATTAAAAAACAAAAAAACTAAACTTGAAATTAAAAGAATAAAAATAAAAGTCTAAAATTTTGAGAAACAAATTAAAAAAATCTTCACATTTCACTATTTATTACTACATTTAAATGCCAAGACTTTTTAACATACGTTAATTGTGGACTTTGAATTTTTATTTTTATGAATACATTAGTTTGACAAAAAGGTGTGTCTCTAGAATCTTTTGAAAAACAATAATAATCGTGGTTGATACTAAGTTGCCTTAAAGATAACTTTTATTATTGAACCAAAAAGGAAAAACTTTGAAAAATTCTTTCGTAGTTTCCTCATTATTGATTATTGATTATTGATTATTTTTAAATTTTAAATTTTTATTACTTAATATTTAGTAAATAACTATAATTGAAAATTCTAGAGAAATTCTAAAACTTGATAAAGCATTAAACCTTATATTATAATATTTATATTTCGATATTATACAACTAAAATTTCATCTTTTACCAAAATCACTATTATATTAAAATATTTTTGAATTATTTCCTAAGGAGTTTTTTTTTTTGTAATATTTAGTAGAGTTTATCAAAAGCTATAATTGTTTTTCATCTATATAGGTCAAAAATAATATAAGACTTCAATAAAGAGCCCTTACAAAATAATAACTGTGTTTAAATATTATGTTTTTAAATATTAAATACTTAATTCGCGCTTTTATCAAACTAAATACTAGATATTTTGCTTCTCAACAAAACATTTTTTATACAAGCTTTTTTGACATATTTTTACAGTTTAAAAAATTCCAAGTGAAAATTAAAAGATTTATGCATAAATTTAATTAAATAAATTAAAAATTTAGTGTGTTAATAAATAAAAACTTGTATCATTTCATTCATTCTAATTTATATATAAATTAGATGACACATCAACCATGGGCTATATATTTTTTCCTCTTACAAAAATTTTGTACATGTAGGCTTTTTTATGCATTTTTTTATTTATAAAAACTTAAAGTATAAATTAAAATGTTTATGTATACATATAATCAAATAAATTAAGAACTATGTATGATAATAAATTAAAAAAATATCAATAATAATCAAAAATAAAATAGAAAAAAATCAAATGTGTTAATAAATAGAATATTTACTTAGTTGTGTTTACTGAATTTATTTATTAAAATTAATTTTAATATTCAATTAAATAATATTAAACATATACACACAAATTAAATTGATTAAATAAAATAAAAAATATTATATAAGGTAGCACATATCAAAAATATTATTTGAAAATAAATATGTATATTTTTTTTAAAATAAAGTTTTTGTCTACAAAAATATTAAAAAAATATTGATGAATCAAAATAATTTTTTTTAAAAATTAAATATGCTAAACACCATAAAAAAAAATCTCTATAAAAAAAAAGATTAAATAAGGAAAAAATCACCAAAAAAATATTTAATCAAAACATAAAATTTTCAATTATTTTAATAGAAAAGAAGGAGGGAATGTTATTAGCTCCCATCATTGAAATCATTTTTAGACAATTAAATCATTTTTGGACAATTAAGGTTGTACATGGCCTCAAATTAAACACCAGACCTTTTATTTTGAATTGGATTAAATTTTGGATGCCTTGTGTCACAAGCAAATATATATATATAAATAAATAAATAAAAGACACTGGTAAAAAAGAAAGTAGTATTAAAAAGAAAAAGTAATTCTTCATTGTTTTTTGCTTAATTTATTAAATTCATAATTTAAATTATCAAATTATTTAAATTGAGTATTATTTTAAAATTTGTATTTAACATCTTTTTTTTTAAATAAAAAAAAGACCAAAAGGATCTAAACTTATAGGCTATGACTGATGGTGAGTTTTTATAACCTGAACTAATTTTTATTTTTATTTTTTTAAAATACATCCTTATTTTTTTGAAAAAAAGTTAGTAGGTAACGTCTTGTCTGCAAGTCCATATTCTTGCCGTATTGTAGTGCCTGGAAAATTAGGGTAACTTCTTTTTTTATCTAAAAAACTTAATTTTTAAACTATTTAAATTGAAAAATACCTCACCAACATCCACAAAACATTTTATCAACTTCAAATACAAAAAATATTCAAAATTTTGAATTCAAACTAGTTTAGTTTTTACTTTCTTAACTCAAAATCCGATTTTTCATGTAACATTAAAACTATAAACTATTATGAAGTCTCTTATCTCATAAAACATATGGATATTAAAAAAACTTATTTTGGTGTTTGGAATTTCTCTCTCATCGTTGAAATTCAATAATTTTTTTTTTTATTTTTTAACCAAGAATTAAAAAATAATACAAATGAAATTATGTATGAAAATTAATTTTTTTAAAAAAATAAAAGGACTTAAATGGTATATATTTTATTATTTTTAAAAATCGTGTATCTAAATAGATTTTTCATTCAATTTTTGGCGCCCCACCTATTTCAATTCATAATTTTGTAAGTTTTTTATCTTTTTATTTTAAATTAATTTTTTTGTGTTTTAAATTATTTTAATGTAATGAAATCAAAAATAAATTTTAATTTTTTTTTAAATCAACGTTACTATTGTAAGAAACACCCGGATGTACCATGGTTACAAGTCTTCATCGGTAAATAATCGAATTAATTTGAAGATATAGGAGTCGTCATTTCTCTTCCTGTGGAATCGAACCTCCTAGCGTATTGGTTGGTCCCATGAATAGAATTGAATTAAGTCATCGTATGGGACAATCTACCAAATTTGTTTCTTCTGATTGTGCATTCTTCAGTGTTGAATGTCAAACAATCTATGCCGTTGTTTTGCTATAAAAGGCTCTCACTCCAACTTCTGAGTTAACAACAAAAAATTATCGACGGGAGCTTATTATGGCTTCATCATCGTATGGGCCTCTGTCATTCGTGTGCTTTTTGACACTACTGTTTCTTTTAATAAACACTTCAACTTCTGTGCGACCACACTGTCATGGCGTTGAGAGATCTGCCTTGTTGCACTTCATGCAAAGCTTTTCCATCAGCAACAACGCTTCCATTAGTTCTTACGGTTATCCAAAGACTGCATCATGGAAGAACAGAGGAGAAAGCAGTGATTGTTGCTTATGGGATGGCGTCGAGTGTGATGAGGACACCGGCTATGTTATTGGCCTTGACCTCGGAGGTAGTTCTCTCCATGGTTCTATCAACTCCACAAGCAGCCTTTTTCAACTTGTTCACCTTCGAAGGCTTAACCTGGGGGGTAATGACTTCAATTATTCTCAAGTTCCATCTCGAATTGCCCTTCTCTCAGGTCTAACATACCTCAACCTTTCCGATTCTATGTTCTACGGCGAAATTCCCTTAGAAATCACAGAATTGTCTCACTTGACTACTCTTGATCTTGGTCGAAATGTTGACTCATCAGCAAGAAACTTGTTAGAACTCGGAAGCTTCAACTTGAGAAGGCTAGCTCAAAACCTCACCGGGCTTGAGCAACTTGACCTCAGCTCGGTTAACATTTCTTCTACCGTGCCTGATGCCCTCGCAAATTTGTCTTCATTGACATTTCTCAATCTCGAGGACTGCAATTTACAGGGTCTAATTCCATCATCCCTCGGTGATCTCACCAAACTAGGCTATCTAAATCTTGGACACAACAATTTTTCAGGTCAGGTTCCTCTTTCGTTGGCAAACCTAACCCAACTTGAAGTGTTATCTTTGTCTCAAAACAGTTTCGTCTCCCCAGGCTTGTCTTGGCTAGGAAACCTAAACAAAATTAGAGCTTTACATCTTTCAGACATCAATTTAGTTGGTGAAATCCCTTTATCTCTTAGGAACATGACCCGACTTAGTCAATTACATCTCTCCAATAATCGATTAACAGGGAAAATTCCATTATGGATCTCGAACCTTACCCAGCTCACACTCGTGCATCTTAGACACAATGAGTTGCAAGGTCCAATTCCAGAGTCTATGTCCAAACTTGTGAATCTAGAAGAGCTGAAATTGGAGTACAACCACTTGAGTGGCACTATAGAATTCAGCATGTTTGCTAGTCTCAAACACCTAGAAATGCTCCAAATACGCCGTAACAATTTGAGCGTGCTCACTAATATCAGTGATAACACTACACTTCCAAAGTTCAAGTATTTGGCATTAGGTGACTGCAACTTAAGTGAGTTTCCAGATTTCCTCAGGAGCCAAGATGAGTTGATCTACTTGCATCTAGGTCGCAACAGGATTCAAGGCCAAATACCGAAATGGCTAGGGGACATAGGTCACAAAACTCTCTCGATTTTGATTCTCCGAAACAATCTTTTCATTGGCTTTGAGCAATCATGGGAGCTTTCTCTTTTGACGAAGCTACAGTGGCTAGAACTCGATTCTAACAAGCTTGAAGGTCAACTCCCGATTCCACCACCTTCCCTCATCGGTTATAGTATTTCAAATAACTCTCTGACGGGAGAAATTTCACCATATCTGTGTAATTTGCGATCTCTTGGTTTCCTTGATTTGTCTTACAACAAATTGAGTGGCATGTTTCCAAACTGTTTAGGCGACTTCAGTGATTCGCTGCTTGTATTGAATCTATCAAACAATTTCTTCCATGGAAGAATTCCACAAACGTTCAGAGATGAAAGCAAATTGAGAATGATTGATCTAAGTCACAATCAACTGGAGGGTCAGCTGCCAAGATCATTAACAAATTGCAGGATGATGGAGATTTTGGATTTGAGTTACAATAGAATTAGCGACAAATTCCCATTTTGGTTGGCGAACCTTCCTGAGCTGCAGGTACTCATTTTGCGATCTAACCAATTCTTTGGATCAATAAAAAGCCCTGGTGCCATGTTAGAGTTTCGCAAGTTGCAAATCATTGACCTCTCCTACAACAATTTTACGGGTATCTTGCCATCAGAGTTCTTTCAGACCCTGAGAAGTATGAGATTCTCTGATCTAAAGGAGTTCACATATATGCAGACAATCCATACTTTCCAGTTGCCCGTTTATTCCAGGGATTTTACTTACAGATACGAAATTAACTTGGCAAACAAAGGCGTGTATATGAAATATTGGCAGATTCCAAATGTGATTGCCGCCGTTGACCTCTCAAGCAATGCATTCCAAGGAGATATTCCACAATCCATTGGGACACTTGGGAAGGTTAATGCGCTTAGCCTTTCAAATAACCATCTCTCAGGTGAAATCCCGTCAGTGTTGGGGAACCTCGGAAATCTTGAATCATTAGACCTTTCACAAAACATGCTCTCTGGAGAGATCCCTCAGCATTTGACGCAGCTCACATTCCTTGCATACTTCAATGTCTCTCATAATCAATTGGAGGGTCCTATACCACAAGGAAAACAATTTAATACTTTCGATAAAAGTTCATACGAAGGTAACTCAGGATTGTACATGGAACATTTGCCAAAGAAATCCGAGTGTCCTGAATCTCCACAGCATCCAAACTTGCCAAAACATCAAGGCTTCAATAATATTCTTCCAAAAGATATTGAATGGATAGCAGTTGTGATCGGATATGGAAGTGGACTTGTGGTAGGAGTGGTTTTTGGATTGAGAGTTTCCGCAAGAATACCTGAATGGTTTGTGAAGACGTTTGGGAGGACGCAAGGCACCCGAAGGAGAAGAGAGGTTAGGGGCATGCGCCGTTGATTGGTTTTTCTTGTTTCTTTTTCCCTCTCCCTTTCCTTTCAGTTGGTGAAGGAATAAGTTCGTTAAGAATTTAGCTTTGTTTTTCCTTTTTTAAAACTCCATTTAAAAGGAAAGCTGTCTGGAGCTTCAGTTTTTATATTATAGAATTTACATTCCTCTATGTATACACTCGTTGTTAGAGCATTGAAACTTTTCCTACGTGCTCGACAAGGAAGGTCCGGTGTATGCCTATAGAGATATGCTTGTAATCTCAGTTCTGAAATCAAGAAAAAAACATATCAGTTTACAGAAACAAAAATGTACAGTTCCATCAAGGGGTCTTGAGTCGAACTTTTCCTTAATACAAATAATATAATTGAGAAAATGCATTATGTTTTCTACGTATCTTCTTTTCTTCCCCTCTACCCGATAGGATGATGATTCAGTGTTTACCTTGATATAATCCGAAGTCTGTAAAGAGAGCCGAGACTAGTTCTGAAAGAATGAAATATGTTAGCTGCCGCATTTTCCCTGCAAAACTGACCTGCTTAGTAAATAATGCTGAGGAAGGTGGTGGTGCGTACTAGTTGCATGGTGACATGCGCATCAACCAGTAAAGAAACCCTAGGCTAGCTAATCCACTGTCTATGCCACAAAATATCCATGGGGTCCATTGACCTCGCTTGATCAGGAAGAAATAATATGTATTTTGTAAGGTTTCATTCACTTGATTTTGCTGAAAAAATGTGAGACCCCATCATAATAAAGATTAATATAATTTCCAAATACGACGCGAAATAAACATTGAAGTAACAAGATAATAATAATAATAATAATTATAGTAATAATAATAATAGTTTCACAAACTTAAATTGAAACAGCTAGTCCATTCTAATGATGAAGCTACTGTGCAAATCAAACCTAAGTGGTGACTTCGCGTAATGCTTTCTAAATATTCTAAATAAAATAATATAAATTATATTTTAATATTTTATTTAATAATTTAAGTTTTTAAATTAAATTAATTTTTTAATATATTATTAAAGATTTAATAATTAAACAGTCATAAAAATCTCACCATTTTAATTTATTTAATTAAAATTAAATATAAAGTAATATAAATATATAAATTTCAAACATACAAAGTTTTCACTTAAAAAATATTAAAAAATAATATAAATTATATCTTGATTTTTATCATTTAAATTTTTAATTAAAAAATATTAAAAAAATAATATTTAAAATTTTATAAGATAATATAAGCCTATGTAAATTTTAAAAATAATTTTTTTTATTTAAAATAATTTAAATTATATTTTAATTCCTATCATTTAAATCTTTGAGTAAAATTAGTTTTTAGAACAATTACTCTCTACTTGTGTGTGTGTGTATTTTTCAGACAATGTTAATGCCTATGATCAGCTGACAGAGGACATGATTCAGGCATCTAATTCTCTTAAAGCTACTTATTCCACAGTTACTGTTTCTTTATGAGCATTACGTAAGAATTGAGCATATGAATGAATGCTATGCAGCAAAATGAAATTCTCCAAGAGTAGTTAAGCTTAGAATGGCCATTGGTAAGAATGAATCATCGCCATGATTGGCTTTCTTATCCTTTTCCAAAAGGATTTACAGGTCCAGAATTTGTTACACTGTTTGATGAGCATGGATGCATGGTCACCTGTGAATAGTTTGGGAAACTTGCCATACAGTGTGGCCATAAATATATTTTAAAGGAGCAAGAATAAAATTTGATATAAAAACAAAATTATATTATAAAAAATGAAATTAAAAATTAATGTTATTTAAGAAAAGAATAAGAAAAACTCAAAAATAATAATTAAAAAATAGAATCATATTTGATATAAAAATTAAATATTGATGAATAAAATTAAAAAATTAATTTGATAAATAATTTAAGACCAAATACATTATAATAAATATAATACAGACCTAATTTAACTCAATAAACAAATAATTAAACTTTTTTGTTTTTTTTAATGACTACATATTTTTCTCAAAAGAAAAAAAATAAAAAAAAATATGTGATTAAAGTTTCACCGTCAGGTTTATGATAACATGCACCTCTTCATTGTGATGAGAAGAGTGAGGTACATTGAACATCATCTTAGACGACGATATTTACAGTTATTTTGATACTATATGCACCATCCAAATAAGATGGGCAGCACCAACCACTTTTTAATTAATATAATACTTTATATGAATTAAAATATTCTATTATTATAAGAAATCTAATTTGATTGGAGTGTACAAATGTAAGAAGATTCTGTTTATTATATAGAAAATATGTTTGATAAAAGTCAATCTAAGAGAATTTACCTAGTTAGTTATATCTCTAATTTTCTCATGAAATTTAATCTGATAAGAAAATAAAAATACTTTTCCATAGCCTTCAATTAAGTATAGCTACTTTTGACAAAAGAAACAATTCATTAAAATTTGGCATTTTCAAATTCACATGTTTGATCATGAACTTTGTAATTAAGATGTTAGTGGATTAATTAATATTTTAAATTTTTTTATGTTTTCTTCTACTATTATTATTGCTTGATTATTGATAGAGATCATAATTATTATTTAAATTTTTTTAGGACTTTTTGTTTGTATATTATTATTATATATATTTCTTAGAAATTGTAAAAACTTATGATTTTACCATTGATATTTTGTACCCTTAGACAATCCTAGATGAAAAAAATGTTTTTAATTAACAACCTTATTCGGATTTATAATTACATTTGTGATAAAAAAAGAAAATTAAAAATTATATCAGTTTATTATATTACAAGCATGTAAAGTTTTATTATACATTTCAAAAAAAAAAACAATAAGGAGTTTTTGAAACTATATACCTCAACTCCCAAGAAACCCACTATGAGGTCTAACTATAGATTACTTGATTATATCTTAGTTTTGAAATATGAAGGCTCGATGTTTGATGTTAAAAGTTAAAATGAAATAAAATTTATTTAGTTTTATATTTTTTATTTAAAAATATATTAAAATAATATTTTTTATTTTTAAAATTTATTTTTAATATAAATCCATCAAAATAATTTAAAAATATCAAAAAATTTAATTGAAGCTCAAACAATTTTAAACAAGCTCTAAAATGCTCATTCCATATTATGATATATTATAATAATTTATAATCTGCTATAGCTTCTTCTCTTCTTCTTCTTTTTTTAATTCTCCCCAAACATTTTTTTTCCTAACTAGTTTAATTCTCTATGCACTACAATGTGGGATGGGGCGGATTGTTTTCAACACAAAAAAGGTCCAAGTATTATTACAGATTTTAATTTTACCATCAAGAAAAAAAATTAACTATAAACTGAAATGTTTATAATGTATTCAAAAAAATAAATTGAGAATTATACATGGTAAAAAATTATAAAAAATATGTTGGTTCCAATCATTATTTCTTAGAACAAAGATACTAAATATCTGTTTTAGCTTGAAATTAGGTATCTAAAATTTTAATTAATTTAAATTAATAAAATTTAATTTAATTTTTTTGAATCAAGCATTGACTCAACATCAAAATTTATTTTTAACATCACAAAAGCCCTTATAAAACCAACTAAAATAATAAATGAAACTCAATCACAAGTCAATTGAAGATGAAAGGATTAAATTGAGAATAAAAAAATCAACTAACAAAGAAAAATCAAGAAAAAAAAACATAATTCATAATTAGATTGTGTATTTATTCTATGTTGTATTTACATTATTTTTTTAATGTTTTTTCATCTCGCATTACCTGTTCATAATTCCAAATATCATTTTATTGTTTACCTAGCATCAATTTTATAAAATTGAACTACAATTATTAAATGAAAAATAAAAGGATTCAACTAAAAAAAGGAAATGAATGAAAAAAAACTCAATTATAAAAATATAAATAAAAAAAAGTTTAGAATGGTTTCATGATTCAAATTATCATTTCATTATTTATAAAGCATTATTTTTGCAGAACTGAATTACAATGGTTAGATGAAAAATAAAATAAAAACAAAATCCAGTAAAAAAAGGGAAGAGGAAAAGAAGGAGGATGTGAATAGAAAAAAAAATATATGATGATTTATTATGAAGAATGTTTTCACCTCAAATCTCAAATCTTTTAATGTTTTTGTTAATTTCATTGTACATTAATTGAATGTCATATAGTGCGCAAATACCAGCCAAAAACCCTTTAATTGATCCCAAAAAAAATCATAAATGTGCCCTAAAATTCCCAATAGTTCCCAAATTCAAATTCATCTTCTTATAGGCAATAGTTAATCAATTATTGAATTCTTTTCAAATTGATTTAACTGATTATTATAGTATTATTCTACGAGAGGTGCTAACTATCATTAACATTAGCAGCTGATTATTTATTGAATCAAATTTGTAAATGGTTAAAAGTTATCACAAAAAAATTTATTTTAGTTCTTTAATTTTATAAATTATATATATTTGGTCACTTAATGTTTTTTTAATTCAATTTTAATATAAGAATTTATATTTTAAATTTTTGGTCTCTATTTGAAAAAGGAAAGAGAGATTACATTATTTTGATAGTACAAAGAAAAAATCAACATTAACATAAATTTTAGCCATTAAAATGATTGATTTTGAAATTAATAGATTTTATTTTATGAAGGGAGTTCTACTAAAATGTTTTTTTATTTTCAAATTATCTAAAAAAACTAGATTTAAGCTTATCAAATTTTTTGTATTTCAGGTTGATTTTAGGTTATTATATAATTTTTTTAAAAAAAATTATTTATAAGTTTGCGAGGATATTTAGGTTTTTTTAGATATGTAGATAAAAAAAAAACATAGAATCTATTTTTCTACTCAATAGAGTAATTGGGATTTATCGAAACCAAACAACACGCCATCTTAAAAAAAATTTCAAAAAATATTGAGACAAACAACATACAATCCACCTTAATTAAGTGAAAAAGAGAAGCTCAAGAACCGGTACTCTCTCTCTTATTTTTAACTTTTAGTCTTTTTTAATTATTTGCATGTGTTTATTTCTTGAAGATATTGTTCTAATTTATATGTATTTTTTTGTTTTATAATATGATTAAACTTTATTTTAAAAATAAAAAATATTTATTATTTTAATAGTATTTCTAATAAGCGCGGTATTGTGTGATAATTTTTTTCTATTTAATTTTATTAATTCAAATGTGTTTCTTTTTTATTATTAAATAAAAAATAATAATTTTAATAAATAAAATTATTAAACACATTCGAATAAATAATCTATATTATAAAATTAAATATTTTTATTTATATCTGCTTTCCAAACAAAACAAATGAATAGTAGTTTTTGAGCATTCTTATTTATTTTTGCATTTCAAAAGCATTTCTGAAAAAAATAATTTTTTTATTTTTTATTTTAAATTAATATTTTTTTGTGTTTTTAAATCATTTTAATACGTTGATATTAAAAATAACTTTTTAAAAAAATATTATTTTAATATATTTATAAATAACAAATACTTTAAAATAATGCCTTTTTTTTCTTCACTATTAAACATCAAAAATTCAAATAAACTAACCATCCAAAAAAAAGAAAAGAAAGGATAAGGAAAAGGGCCAATTGCTTCATGTTAATTTTAACAATTAACTTTCATCTAGAAATTGCATTCATAAAAAAGAAAAAAAACATTAATTAATCCACCAAGAAACAAGGAAAGTTCTTCTACTGACAATTAAGAGTTAACAAAGCAGCATGTCGTTGCTTTTTCTTTCGGTTTTCTTTACATCTTGCTCGCCATCTTCGTGATGGTGTTTCTCTAATATTGTAGCTTAGAGTGAGATCAATTTCCATCAAGAAAACAAGGAATCATGTCATCATACAGGATTTCAACAGAGAGGGCAGCTCTGATTCTTATCCAGCCATTGCATAAAACATCCTGAATGGAAAACATGTTTGCACGAGGAAAGAACGCGGCAGTTCTCCCCTTTCTGAAAATCATCCATGCATATCACACATCCACTGCTAAAATTGACTGGGCTTTCATCGATTTGAACATAATATAATTTCAACATGGAAAGCGTAGCAGGTTTGAGTCTCCCAGTTACCTGTCCACCTTCAACATCATGCAGGAGGATGATGACGATGATCTTGGTTACGGAGAGCATGGCGCCGATATTCTAAATGCCTCAGACAAAATTCTAACAGTAAATAAAATATCACGATAAATATCGCTGCAACAAGAACCATAATTATAAATAGTAGATTAGGGGAGTGTTCATTGTTTCCAGAAGCAGAAGTAAAAGGAGCTTCTGTCATGGATATGAAACTGGTTAATTTGTGTATGATTCAGCATAAAAATATATGTGTGTGTGTGTGTGTATTGACATTGGTTATTTCATTAGTTGTAAGCCTTTTCCTCTCGGAAAACCACTCTCCTTGTCCTCTTCGGTTTACGACATTGTTTGGGATCGCAAGCTAGTGATATATGTATATAGCAGCACAGAACACTTTTATAATGGCATCTGTTTATTAGCTTGCTATGAGGTTCTCACACTATCAAAACTACATGTTAACCTTTGATTTGGCAAAATAAAATTTAATCTTATTGATTAAAACAAATGAAAACTATAAAAATCAAATTTGATATTGAAACAAAAAAAATCTGTTTTTATTCGTTGTTCATGAGGTGTAGATTTTGAAATTTTGATCCATGGTTTTTTTGTTCATTTTTTATACCTTTTTATAGAGGTTTTGGCTTTTTAGTCCTGCACTTTATTTATTTTATGTTTCACACCTAAAATTCATGAAGGAGAGATGGAATTGCTAGAAAATAACAAAGAAGAAAGAAAGTGATTGATTGACTAAAACACGAGAATAAATAGATCAATTTTAGTGTTAATGTGTTTCTTTTAATGAGATAAATGTCATTAAAATGTTTTTAAGTTTTTATATCGTTGAAAAAAGTAAATTAGGGTTAATAAGGAATTTTTTGCTTAATTTTTTATTTTTTATATATTTAGAATTTTTTTGTGGTCAGAAACTGGTTTATTAAAATTTTTAAAATATTTATTAGTTGTTTTTATATCAAAATAAATTAAAAACAAGCTTTTAAATCCAAAAACATAAATTTTAACTTTTCAGCCACCTCTTTAGTAGGTGGAATAAGGACTACCAAACAATGTGACATGTACTATCTTTAAATTTTTAAAACAATGTAGAGACAACACACTAATCAATTTATTTTTTTTTTATTTATGTGGGTATCCGGATCAGCTTATGCGCACCACAACTAATTTCACGGCCCACTAAACATCTTGCAAGCTCAATGAATAGGTAAAGCACCACAGGATGACAGGCATACCGCGCAGTGATCAATCCATTTTAAAAATATTGGTTGGGCATCCGGGTTCGCCTCCTTTGTCATAGACTAAATGTTGGCTTTTTTTTAATAGTTAAAGGCATAGCCTCTTTTCGTAAAGTCCTTTATGATTTTTTTCTTTCATTTTAGTTAATTTAATTAAAATAAATTAATTAAGAATATATTAAAAATATTGTTTTATTAACTGCTATTCTATTTTTACATGGTTCTTAAATAAGATTATGATGGCTTTTTTATAGAGCCCTTCATAATTGTTTTTTAAAATTTTATTTATTGGTTTTTCTAGACCTATTTTTTTTCCTTACTATCATAAAATTAGATTATAAAAATTTTTTCATATCATCGTGTGATCAATTTATAAATCTTATATTTTTTAAAATATAAAAATTACTCTAACCATCTTATAGCAAGGTTATTTTTTTTTCATCTGCAACTAATTTTTTAAAAATTTAAACTTTACATTTTAAACTTTGAAGGTAAATAACACTTTATATTCTGAGAATTGGCATAAAAAAAATCTATTTATTTACAAATCTGTTATTATATTTTAGATAATGACAAGAGAGCCATTAAAGCATATAAATAACAAAAAAAATCAATAAATAATTTTTAATTTGTTTTTATAAAAAAAGGTCATCGCTCAATGTTTGAATAATTACACAAATACAATAAATTTAGTTTTCAACAAGATATTTATTTTTCCTCGTCACTTCAAGTTACAATCAATTGTTCTTTACCAAGCAAAAAACTTAGGAACCTTCCTGTCATCAACTTCAACAAAGCATTCCCTCTTTTTATCATAATTCCATAAAAAAAAAAAATTGTCAAAATTTCAGAAGTTATACAACCACCTTTCACAATAACTCATCAACAACATTTTTTTTCTCTTGTTTTTACCATAATTCAATTAAATAAACTTGTTAGATTTCACAATGCACATGACCAATTTTCACCATAACTCATCAACAATATTTTTCTTCTTTTCACTATAACTTCATCAAATAAACTTGTCAAAATTTTACAAGCCATATAACCAAGATTCCTAGTAAACAAATATTATGAATATGACATTATCTACATCAAGTGCTAGTAGCATAAAAAGTTGCTACAACTTGGATAGACTAAACTTCAAGAATAAAAAGTGCATGAAATGTGGAAAAAAAATTACAACTAAAATATTAAAAAAAAAGAGCTAGCAAATACAAGTTATTCTATAGATGCAATAACAAGTCATGTATGCCTTTATTGATTGATGCAAACCTATTAATGAGATTGAATTAACTACATGAAGAGAATGATGTTCTAATAATATCAAACAAATATTAAATGAAGTTAAGAAAATTGAAGATGAATTCCGTAGTGTTTGAATCAAGAATTACAATATAGAAGGTAGCTTAGCAAGTATAAAGTTATTGTTAGTAACTAATTTAGTGTGTACAATATTAATTTTTGTAACAACTATATTGTTTTATAAAATAAATGCAAAATAGTCAATGCATTTTCTAATATACTCAAAATGCAAGCAAATAAATATCAATTATATCAAAAGCATGCAAATAACAAGCATGCACACAACAAATGCAAAGTAATTGAGATTTGTATAAGCTTCTAATACACCCCAAAATATTATTTTTTATTTTAAGCCACAAAAACTTTTTTTCTTCAGGTTGACATAAATATACCTTGAACAATGCCTATATGTTGCTTAGTTGTTAGACATTATATAAAAGAGCCTCTAATGCATTTCATGTTTTGTGGATCCATATAAAACATATAATAATCAATATCATGTTTTGTTTTTTTTATACTCAATAATAGTATAGGCAATAGAAAAATAATATATTATTTCCACCTAAACCAATTACAGATAACAATACACCTTCATATCGACCCATAAGATGATATATATCAATCCTAATAAAAGGTCTACATAAAAAATAAAGCATTTCTTCATTGTTTTCAAACAAACATAAACATAAACATATTTAAACTTTTATGGTGAATGTATATCTAAATTATAATTAAAGTTAAACCCTAAAATTATATCAGAACCTGGATTATATTGCTTCAATAGTTAAATGTAATTAGAAAGTCTTTGAAAAAGACTCCTTTTAACTTCCATTCATAAAATTTTTAGCCTTTGTCTTGGCTCTTAATTGTTGCATTTTATGTGATTTAATTCTAAATTTATCATCTAAAATATTTTCAAGTGCTTCATTGAAGAAGTTTGGGTCAGCACTAGTTATTGGTAGTAATTTACTTTATTATCAGTACAATCTTTAGACTTGTAAGTCAAATTCACTTATGCTTGTCCTTCAAATACTACCAAGAATGAGACATCTAAATTAGAATATAAGGCATCATATAAAGTTTGACCAATAGAAAAATCAACTTATAAGCTATCATTCATCTTCAACTACATTATAAAATTCAAATAATTTATCATCAAAATGAATATAATCATTGTCTACTCTATTATTATCATCATTATCAGAATCCACTTCAACTCTAGTATTAGCATAACATCAGTGTCAATGCCCATTTTAGAACACTTTTTTTTTTCATCCCAGCACCCATTTTAACACTCATTTCAGTGTCTATTTTAACACCATTTTGTCCTCCATTTTAGCATCAACTTCAGCACCCATTTTAACACCCATATGAGAACCAATACTAGAATATCAAATATTACTATCATTAACATCATCACCTATTTCAATACCCATTTTATCATTTATATTAAGATTTTCTTTCCTGTCACCACTAATATCTAAATTAGAACTTTCTTCCCCCAATAAGTAATATCAATTTATCAACATCATCATCATATGCATCAAAATATTTGGTTCTGGATAGCCTACCATTTTTAGGATTGTCTAAATAGACCTTGATATTTTCATTGTTAGAGATCAGTTGTTTGATTAACATCATCATATAAATGCACCTTATTTTTACCTTTATGCATATAAAATACATGTAAGGTTGAAGCATCATCTAATATTTTGTTGCCTTTGCCATCCCTTATGTAAATCTATGTAAAGTTTATGTCAAATATTTTCTTACATATAAATAATATGTCTATGTAAGAAATTTACATAGAGCTGTACTTTATTTTTTGACATATGATGAGTTTTTATCATACACAAATATATTTGATATTTTGTATCTTGCATGGTTTATAGAAGTTATAAAAAATTAACACATAAATAATAGCAAAGAATAAAAAACAATGACTAATAAGAGAAAATTATAGTCATTAGATTTTATTTTTTAATGCATATTGGTTTTTGAATGTATTTTTTAATACTTTATAATTAGACATTGCACCGTGAAAGTTTACCAATAATATTAAAAAAGATTCAAAAGACTATTGTAAATATAAATGAAGAGGTTAGAGAAATATGTTATTTTCTTATACACTGTATGATTCCCTAAACTTAAAGTTATCTTAGTTTTAATACTACTTACAAGAAGCTTTTCAATAATATAATGATTCCTTTTAGCACTTTGTTGATAATATGAAATATACCATAGATCTAGAAGACCTACTTTTATGGCATATAAGCAGATTACTAATTTAAAATCTTGTCGTTAACACAATACATATATTATGGATTGCTAGTCTCAAGCTTAGAATCATAATATTTTTATAAGGTTTAATCAATAATTACATACAAATTAAACAATAATTTAAAAATTAAGGTTATCTAAACAATAACCGTAATTTTTTTAATTTTAAGGGGTTTCATAAAAATTTAGTTAATTATTTTTCCTCATTTTAAAACGTGTTTTTTAGAGTTTTAAATTTACCAATTGAATAAAATAATCAAATTATTTAGGGCTATTGTGCCTTTGGGATTTACATGTCAAATTTTAAGTAGCAAGTTTGTAAAATCAAGGAAACAAAACATATATTCTAATGATTTAACAATAACAAAAATATATTACCAATAAATTTCAAAATATTAATTCAAGAAGATAATTGAAGCGTACCTTTTATGTTGAGTCCTAGATGAGAAATCAACTTCAACACTAAAATACAAGAAGAGAACATGACAAAGAAGGTGACTAAATGAGAATTTGTATTTTATTTTGTCTAAAATAATGAATTTGTGTTTGATTTTTTTTTCTCGATTTATGTTTAACAAAAAAGGTTAAAGAAAATGTGAGAGAGAAGGCGAGGTCAAAGAGAGAGAATAAATAGTGTAATATTATGAGATTTTTGATTTAATATATATATATATATATATATATATATATATGTATTATAGTCATTTCATTAGATTTCAATTTTTTATCCATAGTATAAAATGTAATTTTAATTGCAAGAAGATTAGGTTAAATTTCTCTTTTTTAATATATTTGCTATAGAATTATCAAAAGGATATTTATTTTATTAAAACTTGCTCTGATGGTTCTGTTAGTTTTTTTTAATAAAAGATATATATATTATGGTGAAAAAAATTCCAATAAAGAAAACACATTAATAAGATAAATATTTTTTAATTAAAAATATATTTTTTTATTCTTATTTTTAATTATCCATAAGGTTTTATATGTATTTTAATTGTTTTTTATTTTTATTAAATAAAGCAAGTAGCAATATTTTTTTAAGAAAAACAGATTAATAAAAAAAAATCACAGTGGCAAATTACTTTGTTTACAATCAAAGAATGCAATCAAAATTCATTATAATAAATAAATTAAAATAATGCATAAGATATAAAATTATTGTATATATACATTTGTGATGTAGGCTGTTTTTTTAATGTTTGTGGTAATGAATATTTTATGAAAATAAAGTTTAAATCATTATAATTATCTTAAGTATTTTCTTTTAAATTATGTTTGTTTTTTGAAAAGTGATTTTTGGGTATCACTTTTTAAATTTTTTTGTGTTTGTTTGTTATTAAAAAATTTATCAATGAAAAATATTTTTCAGTCAAAAAAATTTGGTTTGATTTTCAAAAAAGTGTTTTTCTATAAAATTTAGGTGTAAAACACTTTTTGAAAGTTATAAAAAATTTAAAAATATCATATTATTTGCTGAATATATCAAATTTGATCCTTAAACTTTTGATTGCTATATATATTTTGTTTTGAATATTTATTATTCAATTTCATCTCTTAAAATTTAATTTTTATATTAACTTTGGTTCTCATTTTTATAATTGGTATTTGCTTTTTTCTTATCAATTTTTTATTAAAATTTTTTTATCTATCAAATTTAATCCTCGCTCTTTTGATTATTACTTATTTTATTTAAAATAATTTATAAAATATTAATATTATAATTTTAATTTCTTCATCATTTATTTTTTTATTTTTTAGATTTGATCTCTATTATTTTGATTATTATTTATTTTATTTCAGATAATTTATAAAATTATATATTTTTTTAATTTTATTCTCATTCAAATTTTTTATTTGTAAGATTTATTCCTTATTATTTTAATAAACATGTAAAAAATAAAATATTAATAATTTATTTTCTATTTTATTTTTCATGACATAACAAAATACTGAAAAATAATTTTTTATTTATTTTTTATTATACTACTAAATATTAAAAAATAATTCACTTTTCTAGAATTTATTTTAAATATGGTTTTATAGCTAATGACTTTGATCATTGTATTTATTAAAGAAACCCTAGGCTAGCTAATCCACTGTCTATGCCACAAAATATCCATGGGGTCCACTGACCTCGCTTGATCAGGAAGAAATAATATGTATTTTGTAAGGTTTCATTCACTTGATTTTGCTGAAAAAAACTTACCAAAAAAAAAAAGGATTTTGCTGAAAAAATGTGAGAACCCATCATAATAAAGATTAATATAATTTTTAAATACGATGCAAAATAAATATTAAAGTAACAAGATAATAATAATAATAATAATAGTAATAATAATAGTAATTTCACAAACTTGAATCGAAACAAATAGTCCATTCTAATGATGAAGCTACTGTGCAAATCGAACCTAAGTGGTGACTTCGCGTAATACTTTCTAAATATTCTAAATAAAATAATATAAATTATATTTTAATATTTTATTTAATAATTTAAGTTTTTAAATTAAATTAATTTTTTAATATATTATTAAATATTTAATAAGTAAAAAATCTCACTATTTTAATTTATTTAATTAAAATTAAATATAAAGTAATATGAATATATAAATTTCAAACATACAAAGTTTTCACTTAAAAAAATATTAAAAAATAATATAAATTATATCTTGATTTTTATCATTTAAATTTTTAATTAAAAAATATTTAAAATTTTATAAGATAATATGAACCTATATAAATTTTAAAAATAAATTTTTTATTTAAAATAAATATTAAAAATAATATAAATTATATTTTAATTCTTATCAATTTAAATCTTTGAGTAAAATTAGTTTTTAGAACAATTACTCTCTACTTGTGTGTGTGTATTTTTCAGACAATGTTAATGCCTATGATCAGCTGACAGAGGACATGATTCAGGCATCTAATTCTCTTAAAGCTACTTATTCCACAGTTACTGTTTCTTTATGAGCATTACGTAAGAATTGAGCATATGAATGAATGCTATGCAGCAAAATGAAATTCTCCAAGAGTAGTTAAGCTTAGAATGGCCATTGGTAAGAATGAATCATCGCCATGATTGGCTTTCTTATCCTTTTCCAAAAGGATTTACAGGTCCAGAATTTGTTACACTGTTTGATGAGCATGGATGCATGGTCACCTGTGAATAGTTTGGGAAACTTGCCATACAGTGTGGCCATAAATATATTTTAAAGGAGCAAGAATAAAATTTGATATAAAAATGAAATTATATTATAAAAAATGAAATTAAAAATTAATGTTATTTAAGAAAAGAATAAGAAAAACTCAAAAATAATAATTAAAAAATAGAATCATATTTGATATAAAAATTAAATATTGATGAATAAAATTAAAAAATTAATTTGATAAATAATTTAAGACCAAATACATTATAATAAATATAATACAGACCTAATTTAACTCAATAAACAAATAATTAAACTTTTTTGTTTTTTTTAATGACTACCATATTTTTCTCAAAAGAAAAAAAATAAAAAAAAATATGTGATTAAAGTTTCACCGTCAGGTTTATGATAACATGCACCTCTTCATTGTGATGAGAAGAGTGAGGTACATTGAACATCATCTTAGACGACAATATTTACAGTTATTTTGATACTATATGCACCATCCAAATAAGATGGGCAGCACCAACCACTTTTTAATTAATATAATACTTTATATGAATTAAAATATTCTATTATTATAAGAAATCTAATTTGATTGGAGTGTACAAATGTAAGAAGATTCTGTTTATTATATAGAAAATATGTTTGATAAAAGTCAATCTAAGAGAATTTACCTAGTTAGTTATATCTCTAATTTTCTCATGAAATTTAATCTGATAAGAAAATAAAAATACTTTTCCATAGCCTTCAATTAAGTATAGCTACTTTTGACAAAAGAAACAATTCATTAAAATTTGGCATTTTCAAATTCACATGTTTGATCATGAACTTTGTAATTAAGATGTTAGTGGATTAATTAATATTTTAAATTTTTTTATGTTTTCTTCTACTATTATTATTGCTTGATTATTGATAGAGATCATAATTATTATTTAAATTTTTTTAGGACTTTTTGTTTGTATATTATTATTATATATATTTCTTAGAAATTGTAAAAACTTATGATTTTACCATTGATATTTTGTACCCTTAGACAATCCTAGATGAAAAAAATGTTTTAAATTAACAACCTTATTCGGATTTATAATTACATTTGTGATAAAAAAAGAAAATTAAAAATTATATCAGTTTATTATATTACAAGCATGTAAAGTTTTATTATACATTTCAAAAAAAAAAAACAATAAGGAGTTTTTGAAACTATATACCTCAACTCCCAAGAAACCCACTATGAGGTCTAACTATAGATTACTTGATTATATCTTAGTTTTGAAATATGAAGGCTCGATGTTTAATGTTAAAAGTTAAAATAAAATAAAATTTATTTAGTTTTATATTTTTTATTTAAAAATATATTAAAATAATATTTTTTTATTTTTAAAATTTATTTTTAATATAAATCCATCAAAATAATTTAAAAATATCAAAAAATTTAATTGAAGCTCAAACAATTTTAAACAAGCTCTAAAATGCTCATTCCATATTATGATATATTATAATAATTTATAATCTGCTATAGCTTCTTCTCTTCTTCTTCTTTTTTTAATTCTCCCCAAACATTTTTTTTTCCTAACTAGTTTAATTCTCTATGCACTACAATGTGGGATGGGGCGGATTGTTTTCAACACAAAAAAGGTCCAAGTATTATTACAGATTTTAATTTTACCATCAAGAAAAAAAACTAACTATAAACTGAAATGTTTATAATGTATTCAAAAAAATAAATTGAGAATTATACATGGTAAAAAATTATAAAAAATATGTTGGTTCCAATCATTATTTCTTAGAACAAAGATACTAAATATCTGTTTTAGCTTGAAATTAGGTATCTAAAATTTTAATTAATTTTAATTAATAAAATTTAATTTAATTTTTTTTAATCAAGCATTGACTCAACATCAAAATTTATTTTTAACATCACAAAAGCCCTTATAAAACCAACTAAAATAATAAATGAAACTCAATCACAAGTCAATTGAAGATGAAAGGATTAAATTGAGAATAAAAAAATCAACTAACAAAGAAAAATCAAGAAAAAAAAACATAATTTATAATTAGATTGTGTATTTATTCTATGTTGTATTTACATTATTTTTTTAATGTTTTTTCATCTCGCATTACCTGTTCATAATTCCAAATATCATTTTATTGTTTACCTAGCATCAATTTTATAAAATTGAACTACAATTATTAAATGAAAAATAAAAGGATTCAACTAAAAAAAGGAAATGAATGAAAAAAAACTCAATTATAAAAATATAAATAAAAAAAAGTTTAGAATGGTTTCATGATTCAAATTATCATTTCATTATTTATAAAGCATTATTTTTGCAGAACTGAATTACAATGGTTAGATGAAAAATAAAATAAAAACAAAATCCAGTAAAAAAAGGGAAGAGGAAAAGAAGGAGGATGTGAATAGAAAAAAAAATATATGATGATTTATTATGAAGAATGTTTTCACCTCAAATCTCAAATCTTTTAATGTTTTTGTTAATTTCATTGTACATTAATTGAATGTCATATAGTGCCCAAATACCAGCCAAAAACCCTTTAATTGATCCCAAAAAAAATCATAAATGTGCCCTAAAATTCCCAATAATTCCCAAATTCAAATTCATCTTCTTATAGGCAATAGTTAATCAATTATTGAATTCTTTTCAAATTGATTTAACTGATTATTATAGTATTATTCTACGAGAGGTGCTAACTATCATTAACATTAGCAGCTGATTATTTATTGAATCAAATTTGTGAATGGTTAAAAGTTATCACAAAAAAATTTATTTTAGTTCTTTAATTTTATAAATTATATATATTTGGTCACTTAATGTTTTTTTAATTCAATTTTAATATAAGAATTTATATTTTAAATTTTTGGTCTCTATTTGAAAAAGGAAAGAGAGATTACATTATTTTGATAGTACAAAGAAAAAATCAACATTAACATAAATTTTAGCCATTAAAATGATTGATTTTGAAATTAATAGATTTTATTTTATGAAGGGAGTTCTACTAAAATGTTTTTTTATTTTCAAATTATCTAAAAAAACTAGATTTAAGCTCATCAAATTTTTTGTATTTCAGATTGATTTTAGGTTATTATATAATTTTTTTAAAAAAATTATTTATAAGTTTGCGAGGATATTTAGGTTTTTTTAGATATGTAGATAAAAAAAAAACATAGAATCTATTTTTCTACTCAATAGAGTAATTGGGATTTATCGAAACCAAACAACACGCCATCTTAAAAAAAATTTCAAAAAATATTGAGACAAACAACATACAATCCACCTTAATTAAGTGAAAAAGAGAAGCTCAAGAACCGGTACTCTCTCTCTTATTTTTAACTTTTAGTCTTTTTTAATTATTTGCATGTGTTTATTTCTTGAAGATATTGTTCTAATTTATATGTATTTTTTTTGTTTTATAATATGATTAAACTTTATTTTAAAAATAAAAAATATTTATTATTTTAATAGTATTTCTAATAAGCGCAGTATTGTGTGATAATTTTTTTCTATTTAATTTTATTAATTCAAATATGTGTTTCTTTTTTATTATTAAATAAAAAATAATAATTTTAATAAATAAAATTATTAAACACATTCGAGTAAACAATCTATATTATAAAATTAAATATTTTTATTTATATCTGCTTCCCAAACAAAACAAATGAATAGTTGAGCATTCTTATTTACTTTTGCATTTCAAAAGTATTTCTGAAAAAAATAATTTTTTTATTTTTTATTTTAAATTAATATTTTTTTGTGTTTTTAAATCATTTTAATATGTTGATATTAAAAATAACTTTTTTAAAAAAATTATTTTAATATATTTATAAGTAAAAAATACTTTAAAATGATATCTTTTTTTTCTTCACTATTAAACATCAGAAATTCAAATAAACTAACCATCCAAAAAAAAGAAAAGAAAGGATAAGGAAAAGGGCCAATTGCTTCATGTTAATTTTAACAATTAACTTTCATCTAGAAATTGCATTCATAAGAAAAAAAAACATTAATTAATCCACCAAGAAACAAGGAAAGTTCTTCTACTGACAATTGAGAGTTAACAAAGAAGCATGTCGTTGCTTTTTCTTTCGGTTTTCTTTACTTCTTGCTCGTCATCTTCGTGATGGTGTTTCTCTAATATTGTAGCTTAGAGTGAGATCAATTTCCATCAAGAAAACAAGGAATCATGTCATCATACAGGATTTCAACAGAGAGGGCAGCTCTGATTCTTATCCAGCCATTGCATAAAACATCCTGAATGAAAAACATGTTTGCACGAGGAAAGAACGCAGCAGTTCTCCCCTTTCTGAAAATCATCCATGCATATCACACAATCCACTGCTAAAATTGACTGGGCTTTCATCGATTTGAACATAATATAATTTCAGCATGGAAAGCGTAGCAGATTTGAGTCTTCCAGTTACCTGTCCACCTTCAACATCATGCATCAGGATGAGGATGATGACGATATTCTAAATGCCTCAGACAAAATTGTAAAATATCACGATAAATATCGCTGCAACAAGAACCATAATTATAAATAGTACATTAGAGGAGTGTTCATTGTTGCCAGAAGCAGAAGTAAAAGGAGCTTCTGTCATGGATATGAAACTGGTTAATTTGTGTATGATTCAGGATAAATATATATATATATATATATATAGACATTGGTAATTTCATTAGTTGTAAGCCTTTTCCTCTCGGAAAACCACTCTCCTTGTCCTCTTCGATTTACGACATTGTTTGGAATTGCAAGCTAGTGATATATGTATATGGCAGTACAGAACATTTTTATAATGGCATCTATTTATTGGCTTGCTATGAGGTTGTCATACTATCAAAACTACATGTTAACCTTTGATTTGGTAAAATAAAATTTAATTTTATTAATTAAAATAAATTAAAACTATAAGGATCAAATTTATTATTGAAACAAAAAAAATCTATTTTTATTTTTTTCAGATTAATATGGGTGTCCAGACCAGTTTTCGCGCACTACGATTAATCCAACGGATCCTGAAATTAACAACTATATAAATCTCCAGTAATCATCATATGAACAACTAAGGACTCGAATCTCATCTCAGACCACAGAGAGAATAAACCCCTTAATCTCAAGTTCTTATCACTTGGCCACCATCTAAATGATTAAAAATTTGTTTTTATTCATTGTTCACGAGGTGTAGATTTTGAAATTTTGGTCCATGGTTTTTTTATTTATTTTTGATAAGGTTTTGGCTTTTTAGTCCACTTTATTTATTTTATGTTTTATACTTAAAATTTATGAAAAAGAGATGGAATTGCTAGAAAATGATGAGAGAAAAAAAGAAAGTGAATGGTTGACTAAAACACGAGAACAAATAAATTAATTTTAGTGTCAATGCATTTCTCTTAATGAGATAAATGTCATTAAAATGTTTTTAAGCTTTTATATAGTTGAAAAAAGTAAATTAACGTTAACAAGGAATTTTTTGTTTAATTTTTATTTTTTTATATATTTAGAAGTTTTTTTGGTGAGAAACTGATTTATTAAAATTTTTAAAATGCTTATTATTTGTTTTTATATCAAAATAGATTAAAAAGAAGCTTATAAATCCAAAAATACAAGTTTTAACTTTTCAGTCACCTCTCTAGTTGGTAGGTGGAATATGAACTACTAAACAATGTGATGTATACTATTTTTAAATTTTTAAAACAATGTATGGACAATACATTTATCAATCCATTTTTAAAATATTGTTAAAGGCATAGTCTCTTTTTGTTAAGCCCTTTATTATTTTTTCTTCCATCTTAGTTAATTTAGTTAAAATAAATAAATTAAAAATAAATTAAGGATATTATTTTATTAAATTCTATTCTATTTTTACGTGGTTCTTAAATAAGATTATGACATTATTTTTATAGAGCCCTTCATAATTGTTTTTACAAATTTTATTCATTGGCTTTTCTAGATCTATTTTTTTTCCTTACTATCATAAAATTAGATTAAAACAATAGACTATAAAAATTTCTTCATATCATCTTGTGATCAATTTATAAATCTTATATTTTTTAAAATAGAAAAATTACTCTAACCATCTTATAGTAAGATTATTATTTTTTTATTTTGCAACTAATTTTTAAAAAATTTACACTTTACATTTTAAACTTTGAAGATAAGTAACACTTTATATTATGAGAGTTGGCAAAGAAAAATCTATTTATTTACAAATCTGTTATTATACGTTAGATAATAACAAGAGAGCCATTAAAGAATATAAATAACAAAAAAAACCAATAAGAGATTGTTGATTTGTTTTTGTAAAAAAAAGTCATTGCTCAATGTTTGAATAATTACACAAATACAATACATTTAGTTTTCAACAAGATCTTTATTTTTACTCATCACTTCAAGTTACAATCAATTGTTCTTTACCAAGAAAAAACCTAGCTATCTCCTTATCATCAACTTCAACAAATCATTCCCTCTTTTCATCATAATTCCATAAAAAAAAAAAACAAAATTGTCAAAATTTTAGAAGCCATACAACCAACTTTCACAATAACTCATCAACAACATTTCCTTTCTTATTTTCACCATAATTCAATTAAATAAACTTGTTAAGATTTCGCAATGCACATGACCAATTTTCACCATGACTTATCAACAATATTTTTTTTTCTTTTCACTATAATTTCATTAAATAAACTTGTCAAAATTTTACAAGCCACGTAACCAAAATTCCCTAATACATATATATTATGAATATGACATTATCTACATCAAATGCTAGTAGCATAAAAAGTTGCTACAACTTGGATAGACTAAACTTCAAGAATAGAAAGTGCATGAAATGTGGGAAAAAAATTGTAGCTAAAATATTAAAAAAAAAAAGAAGCTAGCAAATACAAGTTATTCTATAGATGCAAGAAAAAGTCATGTATGCCTTTATTGATTGATGTAAACCTATAAATAAGATTGAATTAACTACGAGAAGAGAATGATGTGCTAATAATGTCAAACAAATATTAAATGAAGTTAAGAAAATAAAAAATGAATTACGTAGTGTTTGGATCTAGAATTACAATATAGAAGGTAGCTTAACAAGTATAAAGTTATTGTTAGTAACTAATTTAGTGTGTACAATATTAATGTTTGTAACAACTATATTATTTTATAAAATAAATGCAAAATAGTCAATGCATTCCTTAATATACTCAAAATGCAAGTAAATAAATATCAATTATATCAAAAGCATGCACACAACAACAAAGATCATTTTCAAGTTTGGTCATAACTCTAGATATAAAAAGGTAAGACATAGGCATAGACCTACAACTTTCATATAGAGTCCAAGATCTAAAAAGATCATTTTCAAGTACAAATTATAGCAACAACAAAGAAGCCTGAATCTGTCTTCCAGCCCGAGCACTGTTCAATATTTTGGTCATATCTGGAGTTCTAAAAGTCCAAATGAGCTGAAAGTTTTACACAAGAAAACTGAGACAATTGCCTATAACTTTTATGTTTTCAAATGGCTTCAATTTGGATGTTATCAATAACGTTTTGGGCAGATAAGAGAAGATAAGGATTGTCACCAAGTCAAAAGTTGGTCACCCACTCATCAATTAATCATCAAATCAATAGTTTCTAATTTTGGCCTATAAAAGGAGGCATTTGCCATGCATTTAAACATCTTGGTTTCCAGATCAAGATCATACTCTTGCTTTCTCTTTTTGTATTTTTTGTAATGTTTATGCTTTGCTTTCATTAATATCAAGTTTATGCCTTTTATTTCCTTTCATTTACTTAGTTAACTCTCATCTTATTTATATTCTTATTTTGTTTATTTATTTTTCTTTTTTTCATTATGTCTAGCGAAGTTTATTATGTTAAGGTGAAAAGGTTATACTAATGGTGTAAGAATAAATATATTGTAAACTTAATATGGACTTTAATGTTTGATACTAATATGTTTTGTATTTGTTATCTTCTTCATTCTTTAATACTTTGCTTGTTAAATGACTAATCTTGATTTATGTTGTAAAACACTTGGTACAACAAATGCTTGACACTTTCATAGCTCATACTGTATAGTATAACCGACACCTAAGCTATGAAAGGAACTTGATTTGTTGTTAACATAAGTTATAATCATGAATATTTGATGAGATTTACAAGTATTAGCATTAATCGAATAAGATTACTAATATAATTATGTTAACAATCTATAATCTGATTGGAACCTCCTTTGTGTGTGGTTTCCAATTGAATAATAAGAATTTATACTATACTTGTTTGACATACCATTAGTGGATCCTCTAACCTTGACATTGTTTGTTATCATTATTTAATCCTTACATTAATTTTCCATCTCAAAGTTCTCATTAACTTTTCTTCTTCTTTTTCTTTATTATTATTATTATTATTAGTAGTAGTAGTAGTAGTAGTAGTAGTAGTAGTACTACTACTACTACTATTACTACTAATAGTATTATTAGTATTATTATTGCTACTATTATTATTATTGTTGTTATTATTACTATTATTGTTGTTGTTGTTGTTGTTATTGCTATTATTGTTGTTTATAATTGTTGTTTATAATTTGTACAATTAACCTCCCTATGGTTCGACTCCGGTCTTGCCGGATTATTTATTACTTCGACACTCCTGCACTTGGAAGAAGATATCAATCTTTTAGTCATGTTAGACATCATGTAAAGTTTGACCAATAAAAAAATTAACTTATAAGTTATCATTCATCTTCAACTACATTATAAAATTCAAATCATTTATCATCAGAATGAATATTTTCATTGTCTACTCTATTATTATCATCATTATCAAAATCTACTTCAACTCTAGTATTAGCACAACATCACTATCAATGCCCATTTTAGAATTTATTTTTTGTTTTCATCCCAACACCCATTTTAGTGCCCATTTTAGCACCATTTTATCCTCCATTTTAGTATCAATTTCAGCACCCATTTTAACATCCATGTGAGGACCAATACCAGAATATCAAATATTACTACCACTACCATCATCACCTATTTCAATACTCATTTCAACACCTATATTAAGGTTTTCTTTCATGTCACCACTAATATCTAAATTAGAACTTTCTTCCTCCAATAAGTAATACCAATTTATCAACATCATCATTATATGCATCTAAATATTTGGTTTTGGGTAGCCTACCATCTTTAGGATTGTCTAAATAGCACCTCAATATTTTCATTGTTAAAAATTAGTTGTTTGGTCAACATCAACATATAAATACACCTTATTTTTACCTTTATGCATATAAAATACATGTAAGGTTGAAGCATCATCTAATATTTTGTTACCTTTGCCATCCCTTGTGTAAATCTATGCAAAGTTTATGTCAAATATTTTCTTACATATGAATAATATATCTATGTAAAAAATTTACATAGAGTTGTACTTTATTTTTTAACATATGATGAGCTCTTATCATACACAAATATATTTGATATTTTGTATCTTGCATGGTTTATAGAAGTTATAGAAAATTAACACATAAATAATAGCAAAGAATAAAAAACAATGACTAATAAGAGAACAACATATCCACTAGATTTTACTTTTTAATGCATATTAGTTTTTGAATGTATTTTTTAATACTTCATAATTAGACATTGCAATGTGAAGTAAGAAGTTTACCACTAATATTAAAAAAGATTCAGAAGACTATTATACATATAAATAAAGAGGTTAAAGAAATATGTTATTTTCTTATCCACTATATGATTCTCTAAACTTATAATTGTCTTAGTTTTAATCCTAGTTGCAAGAAATTTTTCAATAATATAATGATTCCTTTTAGCACTTTGTTGACGATATGAAATATACCATAGATCTAGAAGACCTGCTATTATGGTATATAAGTAGATTACTAATTTAAAATCTTGTCATTAACACAATACATATATCATGGATAACTAGTCTCAAGCTTAGAATCATAATATTTTTGGTAAGGTTTAATTAATAATTACATACAAATTAAACAATAATTTAAAAATTAAGGTTATCTAACAATAACCTTAATTTTTTTTAATTTTAGGGGTTCCATAAAAATTTAGTTAATTATTTTTCCACACTTTAAAACATGTTTGAGAGTCTTGAATTTACCGATTAAATAAAAAAAATAAAATTATTTAGGGTTATTGTGCCTTTGGGATTTACATTTTAAATTTTAAGCAACAAGTTTGTAAAATTGAGGAAACAAAACATATATTTTAGTGATTTAAAAATAACAAAATATATTATTAATAAATTTTAAAATATTGATTCAAGAAAATAATTGAAGCGTATTTTTTATGTTGAGTCCTAGATGAAAAATTGATTTCAACACTAAAATATAAGAAGAGAACATGACAAAGAAGTTGACTAAATTAAATGAGAATTTGTGTTTGGTTTTTTTTTCTAGATTTATTTTTAACAAAAAAAAAGTTAAAAAGAATATCAAAAAGGGGAGAAGGCAAGGTCAAAGAGAGAGAATAAGTAGTGTGATATTATGAGATTTTTTATTTAATATATATTTAGGTATTATAGTCATTTCATTAAATTTTAATTTTCTATATGTGGTATAAAATATAATTTTAACTGCAACAAGATCAAGTTAAATTTCTCTTTTTTAATATATTTGTTGTAGAATTATCAAAATAATATTTATTTTATCAAAACTTGCTATGATTCTGTTAGTTTTTTTTTTAATAAAAGATATATGTATATTATGGTGACAAAAAGTCCAATAAAAAAACACATTAATAAGATAAATAATTTTTAATTAAAAATATATCTTTTTTATTCTTATTTTGAATTATCCATAAGATTTTATATGTATTTTAATTGTTTTTTATTTTTATTAAATAACACAAGTAGCAATATTAAAAAAATACAGATTAATTAAAAAAAATCACACTGGCAAATTACTTTGTTTACAATTGCAATCAAAATTCATTATAATAAATTAATTAAAATAATGCATAAGATATAAAATTATTGTATATATACATTTGTGATGTAGGCTGTTTTTTTAATGTTTGTGGGAATGAATATTTTATGAAAATAAAGTTTAAATTATTATAGTTACCTAAGTATTTTCTTTTAAGTTATATTTGTTTTTCAGAAAATGATTTTTGGATATTACTTTTCAATTTGTTTTTTCATGTTTGTTTACTATTAGAAAAGTTGATCAATGAAAAATATTTTTCAGTTAAAGAAAAAATTGGTTTGATTTTTAAAAAAGTGTTTTCTTATAAAATTCAGGTAGAAAACACTTTTTAAAAGTTATAAAAAATTTAAAAATATCATATTATTTGCTGAATATATCAAATTTGATCCTTAAACTGTTGATTACTATATATATTTTGTTTTGAATATTTATTATTCCATTTCATCTATTAAAATTTAATTTGGTTCTTATTTTTATAATTATTATTTGTTTTTTTTCTTATCATTTTTTATCTATCAAATTTAATCCTTATTCTTTTGATTATTACTTATTTTATTGAAATAATTTATAAAATACAAACACATTAAATTTATTTTTACATTTAATTCAATGAAATACAATACTTATATATTTTTTTATCAACAGTGAAAAATTACATGAATAAAAAAATGGTTTTAACCATAAAAAGATTTTAAAAAATTCATCACAACAGCAGGCAAGCAATATATTATTTTAATATATTTATAATTAAATTAATTAAAAAATACGACTGCACATTGTTTTTTACCAGTCCATTTTAACAGAGGGTGGGTACGGGTGCTCAAAACTATGTAGTTAGTGTTTATTTTTGCAGTGCACCATATCCTTTAAAGAATAATAATAATAATTTTTTAAATTTTTTTAAATTTTTATATCATTTTAGCAGAGTAATATCAAAAATATTTTTTTATTTTTTTTAAATAAAAAAAAAACACTATCACAGTATAAAACACTGCATCAATGAATACGAACATAAATTGCTCATTCACTAGAAAAAGGAGAGAAGTAAAATTCAGATGACTACTACTACTTCATGCACGGTAAAACCCTAGTTAGTTCCTGAACAAGAACAGCACCCATGTTGGTGTCCATCTCTACTTTCTACCTTCCCCATATATAACCCCACAAAACTATTCAAAACCCCAACAAACAAAAACCCTATCATTGTTTTCCCTTTCACTGCCACAACAAAACCCACCTCCAAAACTCTTCTCCCCCATTTTTATTTTTCAATAAAGTTATTCCCAGCTATGGAATCCCCAGTTCAAGCCCAAGCAATTCCTCTTTACGAAACCCTAACCCTAACCCCACTTTCTCCTTCACCCACTGCCACTCCAATTCGATCGCCGCTGGCCGATCCTCTCCAACCCTACTCTGTATTCCGCAATGAGATTTCTCTCTCCGCCTTCAATTCTGCTGCTGCTGCGGAATCTGATGCACCTGATTTCTTCTGTCTTGATGTCGGAGGCGGTGATGAGGAGGAGTTGGAGCTGAAGACGCCTGTTAATGGAGAGGCTAAGGGGAAGAGGAAAGCGGAGGTGGAGACGGAGAAGTTGCCGAAACCAATGACTGAGAGCGTGTGGTTTAGAGGGGATAGTAAATTTCGGAGTCCGATGCTACAGTTACATAAAGGTATACCTTGATGATAATGTACAAAAGAGTGCTTTTTAGTTTTTTCTTTCTTTTTGTTGATTAATTTGTGGGTTCTTCCTACTAATTCTTGTTTGTGTGTGAAAAGTTGATTTCTTACTCATTAATTCTTTAGATATATTGTGGTTATGGAGGAAATATGAGTACTTTCCATATTCATTGATTTAATTTGACTCTAGTAGTATCTTAAAATCTGGATGGTAATATTGGTTAATTTCGATTTCCTCTTGAGCAAAAAATAAAATAAAATTAACAGAGCGAAAACTATAATCTTTTAAAGAATTTATTGCCCTTCATTATGGAAGTCCAATGTGGGTGACAATGTGGGTATGCTAAATTTTTATGTTTAGCTTACTTGGAATGTTTAAATTTGTGAACTTTTCATGTGATGTTTGGAATATGTTTTAGCTTCTTTTTTGTTTTTTTGAGAAATTCTGGTCAACGAGCATTCATAGTGAGCTCATATCTGATGCTGGGTGATGCAGAGATAGTGGATTTCTGTGATTTTCTGTCACCAACTCAGGAGGAACAAGCTTCACGTGCTGAAGCTGTACGATGTGTTTTTGATGTTATTAAATATATATGGCCCAATTGTAAGGTAATTCTTTGTTCCCCTCTCTCTTTCTCACTCACCCACACCATTTCTTTATAGAAGCATAAAAGCTAGTAAAATTGCGTTGCTGTGTTTGCTTTGTAGGTGGAAGTTTTTGGTTCGTTTAGGACAGGACTTTATCTTCCAACCAGTGACATTGATGTAAGTATAATGTGATATTTGTTAAGAATTTACTGTGGAATACTGCTGACTAATCAACTGAAACAAAAGCTTTTGTTAAATGCTATTGATTGTAGGTTGTGATTCTGGATTCAGGACTAAAAAGCCCACAGATTGGTTTAAACGCTCTTTCCAGAGCCTTGTCTCAGAAGGGCATTGCAAAGAAGATACAGGTATGCCTCCGTCAACAGTTGGAGTACTACTGCTGCCCAAAAAACAAAGGTCAATCGTGCTCTCTTTTATTGTCTTAGGTGATTGCAAAGGCTCGTGTGCCCATTATTAAATTCGTTGAAAAGAGAAGTGGTGTTTCCTTTGATATAAGGTCTGTCTATTTATCATTTGTATTTCCATTTCCTTGTTTGATTTTCTCCTTGCAATGTTTTGAGATTAATTTTTCTCTCTCAAGGTTTGTAGTCCATTTCAAGCCTTATTGAATTGATTCCTCTTAATAATTGTCCAAATGCATTTCAAAGAAAAAAAGGAGATGAGATGTAAAGGGGGGATTGCTTATACTGTGTTCTAGTAGTTACAATGTAGTTATTTTTTTAGTGTGGGTTTGGTAAATTTGCTTTCTTATTGGTTCAATTATTGGGTGATTTTATAAATAAATAAATAAAAAGGAAATCCAATACTGAACTACAATTGAGGGACTTGGTCTAGATAGAATTTAGTCAGTAGCTTTGGGTTTAAACTTACATGACACATGGGGGGAAGCTAAATGAGAAACTGAAATTATGAGATGCTCTATGAAACCTGATCATTATAAGATGCTTAATTTGTAGGCCGGGTAAGTGCATATAGAGATTGTCATAAAGAAATTCTTCATGCTTTAACTAATAAATTTTTTAAGGAATATTTTATACTACAACACTTAATTAGGCAAAGATGCTGTTCTTTTTTTCTCCGAACTTTTTATTTGACATATCAATTTTGTAAAATCTTTTTTTTTTGTTTCATTTATATTATGGTTTTGGAGCTGTATATACAATCTGTAGGTTTTATCTCTGTCAGCTAAATTTCTGACTACATTCTGCATTGCTTGTTTTGGAAACTGATCAATGATTTTTGTGGATCTCAGTTTTGATGTGAATGGTGGACCCATAGCTGCTGAATTTATCAAGGTTTGTTGTCTGTGGTCTTCCGATCTGATATTTTGTTCTTTATGATGTGAGTAAGAAGTATAACAATCATCTCACTTTCTCATAACATGTACACTCACACACCCTTTTTTTAATTGCTTGTGTGTATAAAAGTAGTTTGAAGTCAAAGCTAAATGTTGTTTCTTTCAGAATGCAATATCCAAGTGGCCTGAACTACGACCATTATGTTTGATTTTGAAAGTATTCCTACAACAAAGAGAACTCAACGAGGTATATATCTGTATACCAGCCATCTAATAGCATTCTCATAGATGTCAACACTTTATTCTCAATCATTGTTCTTTTTAGTTTGCCTGATTCAAGTTTTCTTTAAAACATGCAGGTATACTCTGGCGGCATAAGTTCTTATGCTCTACTTGCCATGCTAATGGCAATGTTGCAGGTAATGAATTAAACCTTTGAATGAATTCTTCATCTGTATTCTAGCTTGCATGCATGCGCACATTGTTGCTAGTTAATCCTTTAATTCCCTACTATTCATATGCTGTAAGATGCCAAAACAATGGTGAGTTTATCAAAATTATTGAAATGATGGTGATTAGGAAGATCTTGTATTTGGTCAAGCTATGAAAAGAGATTACATATTGTATTTTTAATAAGACATAAAATATACCTCAAATGCTACCTTGTTTCATCTCAGCTGAGGTTTGGATGCTTGACAGACCACTTTCTGGAGTTTATTTCGGATAAGATAGGACTTTTCTTCCTTTTTGATAGAGCTTTCTTTCATTTGACCTCTAGAGAGCATTCTACTTGTATGAGGGCAAATGAGTTTTTCCATGGTTTATTGATATGATAGAATCATGCTTCTTATAAACAATTTAAAGTATCTCAATGTTTCCCTTGGCATGTTACCATTTCCTTTTCTCATCAAACAATATTGCCACTGCCTCATGACACATTTGATGCTACAGAATCATAGGAAGTGCCAGGCTTCTCTAGAGCGTAATTTGGGGCTTCTCTTGGTACGTGTTTTCAAGCCCTTATTCAGCACAATGTAACTTCAAGATAGCATGGTGTTCATGATGCATTTGATATGTTCTGTGTTTTATTTTTATTTTTGTAAACTTAATTGGAGAATATGAACCCTTTAATTTTGGGGGGTAACAGTTTGTAGACTTCTATATTCTTACTGGTCTTTTTTTGGAAAGCAGATACACTTTTTTGATTTTTATGGACGCAAATTGAACACCACAAATGTTGGTGTATCTTGCAAAGGGACTGGGACATTCTTTTCAAAGCGTACCAAAGGGTAAAGGAAAAGCAAGGCTTTTAGGATTGAAAATTTTTATTTTTTCTTTTAGCTTGCAGTTATTAAAAATATTACGTTTGATCTTACCTCATTTTCTGTTTTAGGTTTATGAACAATGGGCGGCCATTTCTCATTGCAATTGAAGACCCACAGGTTGACTTTCTTTACTAAGATGTGACATTTCCATATATTAATTGACTATTAAGCAAATCAAAGAGTGGGATTGATTTGTCACCTCAAAAAGTTATTGATATTATTTTTTAATTACATATTTTACTGCTTTCTTTGGGTGTTGGATGCATCTCTAGAGCTAAATATAGGATTCCCAAGCATTCCCCAGGAAAGACCGGGTCCTGTCTTAGCAATTACAAGTTCACACTTGGTTTTGCCTTTGTATACTGGTTTATGGGCATGCATTTCTGAACCCTTTTCCAGAATATTGAGATTGGGATCAGACTGTACAATAAAAATAAAAATAGGAGACCTTTTCCAAAAAAGCGGTCATTATTTTGTTTCTGTTTGATGAACTAAAACTGTTTATTTATGATGAATAGGCACCAGAGAATGACATTGGCAAGAATTCATTCAATTACTTCCAGGTTTGTTCACTGTTATAATATTATTTTTACTTGCTTTTCATCACTTTCACTGCACTAGGAATAAAGGTTTTTGACAGGAAGGTTCATTTTAGTTTAAATGTGGGAGCAGCATTCCAAAATCTTGTTTGTATTTAATATATTCCATAACATTTTGAGTTCTAACTTATCTATTTTTTATATCCTCAGTTTGATTTACCAAGTACCCTAGATGAATTGCTTTAGCTTTGAGTTATGCTGGGTGGGTTAGCATCAGGATAGGTCGTAGCACTTCACCTCTCTTAACAAGTTTCAACTAATCGGGTTGTTGCATTAGATGGGATGAGAAACTTGTGTGACTCATACCATCCTTTTGCTTCTATCAAATGAATCAAATTGATAATATAAAAAGCTTTGAATTTCTTTTGCTACTCTAAATTGAACTGAAAGCCCTTTTACCATCCATATTGCAGATTAGATCTGCTTTTGCAATGGCCTTTACAACCTTGACAAATCCGAAGACCATCCTAAGCTTAGGACCCAACAGGAGCATTCTTGGTACCATAATTAGACCTGACCCTGTTTTGCTGGAACGCAAAGGAGGGAAAAATGGAGAGGTAACTTTTAGCAGCTTGCTGCCTGGAGCTGGGGAGCCCTTGCAGTCAAATTATGGACAACAGGAAATTTTGTGCAATTGGCAGTTGGATGATGAAGAAGAAGCATTACCACGAGGAGGCGGAAATGCTGGAGATGGTAGTGCACATTCCTCTGGAAAGAAGAGGAAAGCTTCTTCTAAAGAGAGGTCTGGGAAGAAAAAGTTGAAAGAAAATGGTGACATTGGGAAGGTGAGACATGATGAAAGTGGCTCAAAGAAAGAGAAGTCAACAAAGAAGAAACAGCGATGGAGAAAAAATGATAGCTCCAAGGGTTTCGCCAGTCATGCTGCTGGTTCTTCATAGATTTGTTAAAAACATAAACATATCTTTGGCCGGCTGGATGAACGAGTCAGGCATGGCTGATGCAGTTCATTCTCACCTATGAATGGTTTACTGCAACTACAACAATCATCTAACATTCTGCCTCAAGACTGCCTGGGATGGCATGCTGTCTGATTGAAAGTAGCATCTGAAGCAAATTACTGTCTTTAAGGTGGTTGCGGCTCCTCCCATCTCTGAAACATTGTGTCCTGTGATTGGCCAGTATTTGACTTTTGTACTATACTAATACAGAAGTATAGAGCGAAGTTCAACGAACAGGAATAGTGGATGTGTAATTGAAACCAATTTCCTGAGTCGTACAACATCAAAGTCTCAGAGCTTGAGAACAGGCCAGATGGATCTGATAATTTTGAAACCGTTTGGAGCCTCCATGTTTGCTATGAAGTGAGGAGCTGCTTTTGGCTTTTAAGTTTGAATGCTGAGCGCTCATGCCGTCTGATAAATGGGCTGCTTGTATTTTTTTTTGTTTTTTTAACCAAGTAGTGGTTACTTGTATCCCTATTAATTGATTGATTTATGAGCTCCAGCATTGTTTTCTGCCACATTCCGGCATAGTGACCCATGATTCCCGGGTTCAAATCCGAACTCTGCAGCAGCGATGCCAGGTTGGCTGGTCACTATCGGCTATGAAATGCGAAGGTATCTTTTCTTTGCCTATAAACCCCTTTTCTTACACTACTATTCGCACATCATTAATACAAGAGAAGATTGAGAGGCTGTCTTTGTTCGTGTTTAATATTATGTTTCTGAGCATTTTAAAAGTGTTTGATATTAAAAAAAAATAGTTTTTTTTAGTGTTTTTGATAATTTTGATATGTTATGTTAAAAATAAAAATAAAAATAAAAATAAATTGAAAAAATTATTTTAATATATTGTTAAATAAAAAATAATTTTAAAAAACACCGAGTATGAATTGGACGTGATAACTTGATATCATCCTTTTAGCCATGATAGTTGTAGGAAAAACTAAATGGCGTCGACATGTCGCTATGCTCCATGCCATGCCATGCCATTGTTCACCAATATATAAGAGAATTTTTTTTTAAAAAAAAATTAGTTATTAATGGTTTTTCTCTCCTTGATCAAGTTCTTTTTGCGGCTGATGGTCAATTGACTCTCAATCGACGCTAATTTAAGCTCATTATCTATGGATTTTATCGAGCGGCTGATGGTCAACTGACTCTCAATCGATGCTAATTTAAACCCATTATCTATGGGTTTTATTCGATAAAAGATATTTTATCTAAATGTGTTTTTGTTTTTGTTTTTGTTATTAGTGTTTTCGTCACTTGAAATAGTAAATATAAGCTAAAGAATTGTTTTGGTTTTGGTTTTTTCATCACTTGAGATAGTAAATCTGAGTTCAATAATTTTTTGATTTTAAGTTTATTTTAGATTTTTGAATTGATTTTTTTAATGGTTGATAAAGATATTTTAGATACAAAATAACGAGTTGAGAAACAAGTTTGTAGGTACAAAATTCACCGCATTTGATTTATCATTCATCGTTGTAGCTGAAATGTTGAAAGGAGCAGGTTACACGTTATTTGTTTTTTTTTATTATTGTTATATTGTTCCTTAACTAAAAAAAAATAAGTTTAAGCCTATATGTGTTTGGCTACTAGGTTAGGCCACAGTGTTTAGGTTAGTTTTTTTGTTTTTTAATTTTTTTATTGGTTTATTTTTTATTATTATTCTTATACTTTAATATTTGTTTTTTATTGAATTTTTATATTGCCCTTTTCTTTTCAATTTTTAACTCCATAACACATTTTTTTAATGTAATTCAGTTTAATTGAATACCATTTAGTTTTTATTTAGTTTACAAATAAAATTTGAAAGTTTTTTATGATATTAGGAGGCATTGTTATTTATGTGTCGCTCAACTTAATTTTTTTCTTTAATTTTCTTTAATCTCTTTTTTAAGTATGTTTTTTTTATTATTGTTTTATTAAATAAATATTAGTTTCAAAAAATAAAATTATTAAACACAATTAAGTACCTATTTTATGTCATAAGATTAAATTTTTTAATTTATAACAATCTCTTGATTTTTTTAATTTGGTTTTTAGTTATTGTTGATTTTCTATATATTTATTGGCACAAATGATTTTAGATTCATTTAATTAAATGCATGTTTCAACTTTTCAATTTACGGTTATGATTTTTTATGTTAAAAAATATACTTCTAAAAAAAATAGAGTCTTTGATGGTCATTGCTCATTTGAAAGTGAAACAATTTTTTTCCCCTCTTAATTGTGTTCTTCAATTGCCTAATTAGATGGAATTAGTGTTGTAGTACTAAAAAAAAAGGACTAAACTTTAAAATATGGAGAATAATAAGTCTAATTTGAAATTTATGTCAATGTTTATTTCCATCCACAAGGTTTTTTTTTAAAAAAAACTCGATGAAAAATAGTAGTAAAAAAAGAAAGTAGTTAGTTGTCGTGACTTAAGCTATAAAAATAATCAAGTTTGATACTTAAACGTGTCATTTGACAAAGGATTGGAGAATTAAATGGTGGTGGTTATTGGCATTCAAATTGCTAAAAAAAATTAGATTAGAGGTTAGGAAGATTTGGGATCTTGGGTTGATTTTTTAGTTTTTGATTGATTTTTAACAGTTTTAAAAGCATAAGTGAGTTTATTAAGTTGTGTATTATAATATCCCTGTTATCAAAATCATTATATCATTAACATCCTCCTTATAATAATCATTATATCATTCATATATAGAAGAAAAAAACATGGGTTAATTTTTTTTTCAAGCATATAGGAATCTTTAAAATTTCTAATGAAATTTTGGTAAAGTCTCCTCCATACTAAAACATTTCAAGTTATGGATAAATCATCATGCACTCATCTTATACTCATTTTACAAACATATCATAATTGTTTTGAGGTTCAATTCAATAATTCATTCATATACATATAACACCTCATCTACTCATTTTCTTTCACATTTAAACATGCATAATTTAATAAGTGAAGAGGGCATGCAAACAATAGGATTTCAAATACAAAATAGTATAATTTTTTATTAAAAAAATCTAATATAAAGAGAATACTATTACAATTTAAGTTACTTAGTTACAAAAAAAAAATACATAGATGTTTTCTTAGATTCATGATCCATAGGGAAGACTAAAGAACCTAAATACTACTCTTGATGTGGGTGGGAAGGACCTACAATTTCATAAGTTTTAAAATAATGTAGCAAGGATAAATATAGCATAAAAGGAAAAATCATACAATACTAGCACATATAATTAAACAAATATATTCATTAGTATACCATTATACTTATTAGAAAATTCTTATTTAACTTTACATCAAAACATCCCTATTTATCATTCTTAGAACCGTTCAATATTTTTATTTTACAAACATTCATAAATGTATCTTCCTTTTTCTTTTTCATCAAAGATACCAATAGTACTGCTTCCCAATCCTTGGAAGGTCATTGTTTACACTAATGACTCTTATCAGTTCCTTTAATCACTCATTCTAAGGTCGATTCATTAGATCCTTGGGAATGCTAACATCAACGTAACTTGTTGATGTCATTGACTATTTCTAAACTGAAATGGTCAATCAGTGTTCCATATCACCTCGGAGTATCCTTGAAAATATCGATGTTAATAATCCTTGATATCATTAGCTTTCACCTTAAGCAAGCTAATCAAGTTTCATGAATTTATTGATATCAATGTCACTCATCAATATTATTAACTATTCTCAACCGAATAGTTAATCAAGTTTAGCATTCCTCATCCTCTATAATGATCATGTTGATGTTAGCAAATCTTACTAATATCATTAATCTTTCATATTTGGGATCAACTAATCAAATCAAAGGAGCGGTTATTCCTACAATTTATTAACACTATTCATCATTCCCATTCAGATCCTTAACTCAAATCTAATTTTTCATTTCTCATTCATTACATTTTATCTTTTCTCTCATTGGTATCTTCTATAAGAACAAGATTCACAATTTAAAACAAACTACTAAAATTAACATTATTTAGGGATGGTATATGTATAGAATATCTACCTGCAATGAAAGCTCGATTCATGCTTCCTTGTAGTTATTGTACTCCTCTTACAATTCCTCCTAAATCTACAAGTACAACCCATTATCTTATATTTAAATCACATTTTGCAAAATAAGAATAAGAATAACAACAATATTTCCTTTTATTTTACAATTGTTTTTCTTACATTTACCTTCTTGATACACCTCTTAAGATTATAGTTCATTATCAAATCCTAACAAACAATCACAAAATTTTATTTTAAGTATGGTTTATTTCTTTATGAATGTCAAGACATGACGCTATAAATTTCTGAAAGGAAGGAAACCGGTTTCTGCCCTTGACATGGGTAAATTTTCCTATTTTGTCAACTTTGTTGAATTTGCTAGTAAAAGTGGTAGCTCGACCTCCCCTCAGATTTTTATCTATATCTGGGGCTCTAGATCTCCAAGTAAAACGAGGTTAGACGCGTTGGAAAGCTAACATCTTAGACTACAACTTTTATGATAAGCTTTTCCAAAATTCTATTGTCTTGAGGGTCAAATCCTCTTAGGAATTAAAACAATTGATCTGTCTAGTTTTCATAAATGGGTGAAATGCATCTCCAATTATATTCAGTACCCCTTTCCTTCTCCAATAAAGCCCTATCCATGTCGTATACATGGTAAACTTTTTCATTATGATTTCTTAAGGCTGTTTACATTAATTTAACAAATTTTTAAAGATGATCTAAAATTACTCATCTCATAATTGTCTTTCAAACACGCCTTATACCATACGTATAGCCTAAGAACTCCTTTTAACCCTACCTAACTTACAAAACCGATTTACAAGTTTTTATATCATAAAATTATTTGGTCTCTTTATTAGTAAACTTTTCATTACACCTAACCCATTCATTATCATTATATGAAATTTCAAAACTCCTTTCCTTTATAAATTTATCTAGGCCAAACTTGGCCTAAAGTAAACTAAGTGCTCCTTCTCCTCTCCATGTGATTTCTTTTTCCTAGTTATTTTTCACCTCATAACAACACATCTTAAGTAATTTGACAAAGAAAGTCATAAGTTTTACCCTTCTTATTTATTTAGCTAATGGTTGGCCTCCTTGTATCTTTGACCCATTGATTTTTTGTTATTGTTCTTACATCATTTCACATCCAAGGTAATTTATAACACTTTAATTGATCCAATTCTAAATAATTTTGCATTTTCCCTAAATTGTGTTTAAGGACATTATTTTTCAGTTTAAGAAATTAGTACAGTTTCAAACCGAATTTAAGCTTAATTTGTAAGATTGGGTTTAGGATTCCTTAGTTGATGATGATTTGAATTCCCCTCTTTAATTGATTGAAAAATTTCAGCCTTTTTTCTTTTATATATAGTTGCCCCTCACTCTCTTTTCTTTTCAAGTTTTACACTTGTTTTTTATCCATTCTCTTTTCAAGTGGTGTTTTGTCTTACCAACTTATCAATGACTATAAAATTTTGTTATGGTTTTGATCTCTTTTTCTCTCAATTTTGATAAAAAAATCTAGAATTCTCCCCTTTTATTTTAATGTTATTGCTTGTTTTAAAGGAGGAAAAAAGAGGGTATTTATAATCCTTATTTCTTTTTAATTATACTTTGGCCCTAATTCTATCATTTTTTTATAATTTGGACCACCATTTTTATGTCTTTCAGAATTAATATTTTTTTTTATAATTGTATTATTTCTATATTCTATCAAAAAAAATTTGTATGATTTGTTCTCAGGGTTTCATTTCACATGTATGTTGTTTTTCATGGGTTTTCAGGTCAAAAACTAGTTGAAAATGGATTATTTGGTCCAAATAACAAAAACCAGGTTTCTAGGTGGTCGGGCTACTGGAAACTAGATAAATGAATGATATGTTATTTACCTTAACATTATATTAATAAATAAAATATTGTTTATTGTATTTTATTTTTAAAAATAAAAGACAAATGACATGTCATTTGTCATTTTAATAAAAAAAAAACCAAATGCATAGACCTAGCCTTCAAACACGTGGGCTTAGCCTCTAGGCTTGTATGCATATGCTACTAGAATGCCAAATACTATGCTTGCCTTTTTTATGTCTTTTCTTTATCTTTTTTACCCTTTTCATTTCACGCAAAAAACTAAAATTAGCATGATGATTTATTTACTTTTTAGTTTTAACTTGGCTCTTAAATAATATCATGAATTTTTATTTGAGTTTTAAAAAATTATTTTTCAATTATTATGTATCTAATAATAATAATAAATTATTAATGAAAAATAAATTATTTTTTTATTTTTAAATAGATATTAAACATTATTTTAAATATTTATAATTTTTTTAAATTTTTAATGAATATAATATTTTGATTTTTTTAACTTGCTTTCACTATCATAAATTATTTTTTGAACATAAATGATAAAATGATTTCAGTTTAAGTCCTTGCATTCATTAAGGTAAAAAAGAGATTTTAATAAGATAATTGATTTTAGACTTGAAAAATATATTTTTTATTATTATTTAAAATGAATTACGTTAAAAATAAACTATTGTTCTATAATTAGATTGAAAAAAATTTAAAAGCTCTATGCAACATTTAGATATTTTAATATACATATTTATCTCTGCTTGCTAACTCATTTAATGAATAAATTTGTTATTATTTATTAACATATATAATTAATTATTTATTTTATTCAATACATATATTAACATTATATATTTTGCAATGAAAAATCATATTGACAATAGATATATTCTACGGCAAGTATTTATGCATGGATTCTAAATGTTTTATTCTATCGAGTTTAAAAAGTTTCTCTGATTAATTATTTTTTTAAAAGATGTTATGAGAGTTTATTAATGAATTATTAATTCTTAAATGTGTATCATAATTAAAAAAATCTATATTAGTTCTAATTTTGATGTTTTGTGTCTATTAATATACAAAATCAACTTTAATTTCAAAAAGCTTAAGAAAAATTATAAATCCTAACTGAAGTTTTTGCAATTTTCTTTTATTGATCAACACATACACGTACACAAATAAAATTACTTTCTAACTCAAATTTTATATGTAAATCCTTAAAATAAATATTATGATAAATTATTTTAGGGAGTTAACTGATAATTATTTCTTAGTGAATTTACATTTTCTAGGTTTATTGAATTTCAAATTTATTATTTTTTATGTTAATTTGAATTGAATCTACTTTGAGAATCAAAATAATATAAATATTTTAGATGTTCTACGTAAAACATTTTTCTAAAGAGTTAATCAATAAAATTTTTAAGAAAAAAATAAAAATAAAAATAATAAAATTTAATTTTGCTAAAACGGATTAAATGTTAAAAAGTGTAATCAATAAAGAACAAGTATTTGAGAAGAAATTGATAGAAATTATACTCCTAGTGGGTAAAATAAAGTTAATTCTAAAAAAATAATTAATCATTTAATTTAATTTTTTATAAAAAATAAAATTAGTATTTTACTAGTAAACCCTTTTGAGACTTTGTAACTCCATTTTAGCAACTAAACTAAATATATATTGAGGTTTTACTGTAAATCCACTAGCATCTTGGATTATAATAGTTCATTCTATATATATATATATATATATATATTTTGTTATTTTTATTTTTTAATAATTTAAATTTTTTATTTTTAATTTGATCTTTTTATGTTAGGATGTTTTTGGGTAAACCCCAATAATTTGTTTTGATTTGCTTGATATTGAGTCCTCATAATATTAAGAAACAAATCTAATACTTAGTTGATATTCGATTTGATAAATTCAAATTTAAATTAAATTCTTGTTAATTAAAAATAATCTAAACTCTAGGGGCAAAATTAAAACTTACACAAATTTGCAGCTTCTTTTTAAAACTAATGAGGGACTTAATGAAAAATTTAGTTAGTGCATGTAATATATGAGCCAACATGTGAGGTAAAACTACTATGTTAGGGTGGCGTGTATGTTTTCCTTTAAACTCTAAATGATTCATAATTTTTTTCTATCTTTCTTACTCTTTTTTTTTTAATTGATTTTGTGTCGACTCTCTTCAAAATATAAAAAAAGGTTATTGTTTATTTTTTTTGTCAAATTTAATCATTATTATTTTAATTGATAGTTTTTTTGTTTTGAATTTTTTTTAAAAACAATTTAATTTTTTTTTTAAATATTTGATTAGTTGAGAATTGAACTATATATATATATATATATATATATATATATATATTTATCTATCTTATATAAGGTAATTTTAATTTCATGATTCAGATTCTAAGTTAAAAAGGTTAATCCAGGTTGATTGAAGTCTTTTTTTGTTTTTTTTTTTTGATTGAGTTTTTTTTTAACATTTGATTAATTAAGATTTGAGCTTCGTAATTATTTTCTTGATTTCTTTTCTATAAGTTTATCATAATCTTATATCTCAATCGCGAGTTTAGTAAGTTAACATGAGTTGACTTAATTTTTTTGTTGTTGTTTTTTTTAAACTAGATTTTTTTTTAAAAAATTATCCTTTAATAATTAGTTGGTTAGAAAATAAACTTTAAATTTTTTTTAGTTTGATTTTTACTACGTTCTTGTAATTTAAGTTACGCTTTATATATATCTTTATATATATTTGTTAATGTTGATTTGAATTTGTATTTTTATACTTTTTTAAAATTGAATGTTTTTTTTATAATTTTTTTATTTCAAATTGATTGAAAATTAAATTAAATTTTATAATTTATATTGATTTACTTATTATAAAATTATCATAATTTAATATTTGAATTACAAATTTTATAAATGAAATTAAATATATTATTATTTTATAATTGTTTTAAAAAGTAATATTATTATCTTAATATTTAAAAAAACATGTCGCCAATTTTTTATTAGATTTTAAATTTATAATTATTATTTTTTATATAAAAAGCCCGTTAGCAACATTTTTATTTATTTATTTATTTTAGAAAGAAAAATTGATCCGACCTGGCCAAGGATATAGTGATTTGATATGAGATCTACAAGTGCCAGAAGAGCATTCACGACAACCACAGACAAAAATGTCGATGTGTTCTTCTTCTGAGTCTTCACCGAGCAAATTTTGGATCGTGCACACCATTGTAGCCGGGGCTGCAATTGCTGCGGCCATTGGAGCTGGTGCATATCTGGGTCGATACAGAAAGTTTAGGAGCCGAGTTGTTGGTATCATACCCGCCCGTTATGCTTCTTCTCGGTTTGAAGGCAAACCACTTGTTAATATCCTTGGCAAACCCATGATCCAGGTACCCTTATGCCTCCCTTTCTTTTATTTCATTCATTACTTCTTTTAAAGTTTTTTCATTTCTTGATTTTTAGTTTTGCATGTTATTTTTTTGAGGTGTTATTCAGTGATTTGATATGAGATCTGATATGGGTTTTATGTATTTTGATTCCTTCAGTGATTGGTAATTTGTTTTATAGCAAAAACTTACTAAAGTGCCCATCTAACCCTTTTTTTTGGTCAACTTTCTTGTACCTTTTCTTAAGATGTTCTTTTTACAACCAAAAACTTTTTCAAGGGCTGTTTTGTGCGGAATCGAGCTTGTGAGAAATTATTTTGAATTAGTGTTATCCCTCGCGTGGTCTAATTTGTGATATGGTTAGATACAACAACATAGTTGTTGGGGCACTATATGTTAAGTGATCCAGTAGTGAAACAAGGAGTAAAGATTAGCAAACAAAGGTGTTTTCATTGATTGATCTTCTATACTCAATTTCTCATCTTTAGAATTAACGTGTTTATCTTGTACTAAATCTTTTGAAGTGAGATTATTTACTTGATATCTGGTGGCATGTTTATCTTGTACTAATTTTTTTGAATTATAGTGTACTGTTTGATATGGGGAAATAAATGGTTCTTTTAATTTATAATTAATTAAAAATTATAGAGTACCTCGAAAGAGAGTTCCTTTATACTCACACTTTTAGTTGATCATCTACAGAGAACTTGGGAAAGGGCCAAACTAGCAAGTACACTGGATCATATAGGTAAGTAACTAGCCCGAGCTCCACCTTAATTTGACGGGAGCTGTTCTGCTTCGTGTAATATTGTCATTGAGAATATCTCTATAGGGGTGTTCCTGGATTAATTTATGGATCAAAACTAAAATGCATTGAGAATCTTTATGTTCGTTTGATCTGGTTACACTTTTAATGCATTTAGATGCCTAAAGTCTGGCTTTGAAGTTGTGGTCACCATCAAAAGTGATCTATTATGTGGTAGACTTGTTTGATAACTGCTCGGTGTTAGTAGTCTTTCATTTTTTTTTTATAAATTGTGACCCATAGATGGGAAAAAAGCTACTTGCTACAATAATTGTATTGGTGTATCTTCTTTTCTGTGACCTGAATGGTGTAATGTGTTTTGTTGATGTTCTTAACAATCTCTTTCATAAACTTTGCCAATGCAGTTGTGGCTACGGATGATGAAAAAATTGCAGAATGTTGTCGAGGATTTGGTGCTGATGTGATAATGACTTCAGAGTCCTGTCGAAATGGTAGGTATCTCAGTTATTGTTCAATGTAAATCATAATTGCTTTTTTTTTTTTTTCCCAAAGGTTGGGTAACAATCTCTCGTTGTTGTGCAGGTACTGAACGATGCAATGAAGCACTTCAAAAGCTAGATAAGAAATATGATGTTGTTGTCAATATTCAGGGTGACGAGCCTCTCATTGAACCTGAGATCATAGACGGAATTGTTAAAGCTCTGCAGGTGAATTTAGTTATCTTCTAATGAAACATCTCTTGAATCATGACCATGACAGCTGATGAACAAAAGGTTCATTTTTTATCTTTATAAATTTTCATATTTTCACAAGGTTTGTTTTAAGCAACTTGAAAAATCCTGTGAAGTGAAGAAAATGAATGAGCTGTGCAGCTTTAAAATCGTTTCAGAAGTTATACTGCATTGGTTTGATCATATTGCAGTACTTGTCATTATTTAATACCTTTAGTTGAAGTTTATCATTATTCGTATGGATGCAGGCAGCTTTAAAATCGCTTCAGAAGTTATACTGCATTGGTTTGATCATATTGCAGCACTTGTCATTATTTAATACCTTTAGTTGAAGTTTATCATTATTCATATGGATGCAGGCAGCCCCAGATGCAGTGTTTAGCACTGCTGTAACTGCTTTGAAGCCTGAAGATGCATTCGATCCCAATCGAGTGAAATGTGTGGTGGATAATCATGGCTATGCTATCTATTTTTCAAGGGGATTAATTCCTTACAACAAGTGAGTTTATCAAGTATTAGTTGGCTGTCTGTCTTAATTTTCCGCACAACTCTTCATGTCAGACTGTTAATGAAGAATATATTTACTCACTTGATACAGAACGGGAAAGTTCAATCCACAATTTCCTTATATGCTTCATCTAGGAATTCAGGTATGAATATGGCATCTTTTTTGGAAGTTCTCATCGTGTTTGAGTGATTGCTGGGTTGTCTGCACGGGTTCTGTTTTTCAGCCACGTTGTTTGCCATCCTGCGCTTTAATAACACTGCATATTATCTGATGTTTGATCAGAGTTATGATACAAAGTTTCTGAAGATATATCCTGAGCTTCGACCTACTCCACTGCAACTAGAAGAGGATTTGGAACAGCTTAAGGTCCTTGAAAATGGTTACAAAATGAAGGTATTATAAAGAAATTCTACTGTTACTCTGCCCCCTTGACTGGCTTGTTTTATTTGAAACTACTTGCATAATAGTTTTAACATTGCAAGGCTTTCTCAAAGTTGTTATTTGTTTCTCTTACAATATGGTCTAGGCCCTAGACTAGGCTGTTTCGGTAATGAAAGCAAAATATTTCTTTTGGGTGTTACCCTTTGAAATGGAAGAATCTTTCCCATTTTTTGTATTCTTCTCCTGTAAAAACTTTGTTTGGATAGAAAATTGAAGCCAATTTGATTTTTAAATCCTATTGAGCATTATTTTCAAAGGAAAATAGGAAGAGAAATTTGAAATAAAACTGTCAATTAATTTTCTCTAATCTTTTTGCTATTCTACTTATCCATTATCTCATGTTAGATGCCTTCTTCTCTTCTCTCTCTCTCTCTCTCTTTGTTTTTTTTTTTAATTGTTTCAGGACCACTGTATATTGTTCACTTCCTAAGAACTCTGCATGTATTTTCAATTGTTATTATCTAAAAATTAGGTTTTTGTCTTCCTTTTCCATACGAATGAATTAGATTGTGCTTGCTAAAATATCAAAATTTAGAAATGTACACAAATTTTGCAGGTGATAAAAGTTGACCACGAGGCACATGGTGTCGACATTCCTGAAGATGTTGAAAAGATAGAAACTTTGATGCGTGAGCAAAGCTTTTCTTAGTTCAGTACTAACTATGCCCAAGGCTAGTTTTTAAGATGGATAGAGTTGTGTGCGTGTTTGATATACAGTTCCAGTATACAGTTCAATACTAACTATGCCGAAGGTTAGTTTTTAAGATGGATTGGGTTGTATGCGTGTTTAATATATACAGGTCCAATGGATAGGGATGTCAAGTAGGGTGCTGATTATTGGTTGCACAAGCCAGTTTTTAATATTATAGTTATATAGTGCAATGCTATTCTTTATAGGTTCATTTACTCTATTGATTTTTTATTTAGGTTACCAAGTTCAGTGAACTATTATGCGGCAATGAGTGCCTGTAGCTATAACAGAAGAAGTGGGGATAGCTGAAGTCTTTGTTGTTAACTGTAGTTCGTTCTTTTTTTTCTAAATATAAACCCTCTCAATTTATTCACATTGTTTATCTGAACCTTATAAATAAAAAGAATTAATGGCTCAATGATCCTTCTCAACATCTTGTGTTGTAGTAAAGTAAACACCAGGTTGAGATTACTAGGTTGCAATAGAGATGAATGGTGGGTTTTCAACTCATGCTGTGTGTGATTTAAACCAATCTCTCTAGAAGTTTCTGGTTTTGGACTAACACGTTGTCTTCAGTAGAAGTAGGGCTTGGGTTGCCTTGTTTAACACTGATTTTCTACAAATCTCCGATGTTCATGTTCATTAAACAAAACAAAATAAAAAAACCCCAAATAAACTGTATCGAAGTTGATGTTTGTTAATTATTAACCGTGTCTGATGTTAGTCTCCCATAATCAAGATTTAGTAGGTTAGATGGGCACCGAGCTGCTAGATCTTAATGCCATACGGTCCAGACCTGGTACTTTGTGGACTTCGTTGGTCATCTCAATGGTTTCCAATTAGAAAGTTTGACTAGGTAAGAGCACTAGCTAAGGCAACGAAGAGATAAAGGGCACAGAAAATCAACTAAACTCGTGTCGATTTCAATTCATGCTTTCAGCAACAAAATATTTGAGTAAACTTCGTACATTGTTTTCTTTTCCTCAACCCTGACAAGGGTAATCTACATAATTTCACAAGATCAACTTGCTCAAAGGAAAAAGAAATAAATAAAATCATCAGGCCAGTTTCTGGCCTGCCTGCTACTGAGAAGTGGAGTAGCTTTAACGTTAACATCTGGGAAGATCAGCTGGTGGAGGAGGCAGTTTCTGATTGGGAGGCTTTCCATCCAAGACAATCCAAGCCATCTTCAATCATTTGATTGTCCTGCATAATGAGCTCCAAGTTTGGTGTTAAAGAAGCTGGTTCCATTGCCCACCATAGTGTCGTTTGGTGGGTTTCCAGTTTCATTAAAAGGAATTAGTGAACTGATTGGAAAATTAGGACTGCAAACACCCTTTGATTTACCAAAATGGTGGGTTGGAGCAGAGCTGTATTTGGCATTGCAAATGAAACATTGTTCACTAAACCTTCAAACATTGTTCCATTCGGTCCCTGACAGGTTTGAGTTTTATGACATATGGGTTTGTACCAAGGCGCCCTGTGAAGAAAAACTGCCCGTGGGCCTTTTGAGGCACGTTGGCGGGGAATTCAGCACCAGCTAAGCTACGAAGTTTGCTTGTGAAGTTGCAAATGTTTCGAGAATGTGATAATGATGATATTTTAATGTGTTTTTTTATTTATGAATATATTAAAATAAAGGGTTTTTATTTTTTAAAAATTATTTTTGATATTAATATATCAAAACAATTTAAAAATATATAAATAATTTTGTTTTAAATAAAAAAATATTCAAAATTTTTGAGAACAAGGTTGGTCTCAAACATAGCAGAGAGTGATTTTTTTTTTTATTTGTTAATTGAGTCGCTTGCTTGAAGGGTTTTGGACGGCACTTCATGTTCTAAAAAGCCAGCAACAGTTGAATTGTCAAAAATACCTTGTCCTGTCGCATAAGGTCAAGGTCTATCAGTCATAACAGGAGCATCAAATGGTTTGACATAAACAGCATCATCTGCAACCACTGTGAGTGTATGGCTTGCCAGTCATAACAAGAGCATCAAATGGTTTGACATAAACAGCATCATCTTCAACCACTGTGAGTGTATGGCTTGCTATGCTGAACAAGAGCTCATCATTGAGTGCAGCGCTGATCAGGCGAAGAAGGCGAGTCTTCCCAGGCTTTACCTTAAGCTTGAAAGCATCTGTCAAGTGCCATTTGTATAACGTCGATGAGAGAAACATCCGCACGTAAACGCTTAATATTTTTACAGCCATAATTTAGATACTTGCGCAACAAGCATTTGGCAGAGCAATTGTATAATGGTCCTGGAAATCCGTTGATAGTATAAGCATCAGACAGATTTGGCCCCCCACCTGTTTGCATTGCCTGGTTTAACGATTGCCTCTGGATCTGCTTTGAACCAGTCTCTTGCCATTTGTATTGCATTTTTGTTTCTGTTAGCTGAAATACGACTCCGTCCACCGGAAAAAAAAAGGAGCATATTTCAATTAACAAAGATGATTAGAACTTTCTTGTACGGTTCAGCAAATGGCTAAGTGACGTGGGACGCGCATCAAAAGTCCAAGTCCAAACGAGTCAAATGATCTTTCTAACAAATAAAAAAAATGTAATTTTTAATGGATTGAATCGATTTTTTTTTTATCAATACTCTGTATAGTTTTGGTTTTAATTAGCTCACTGTAAGTAGTTGAGATCATTTTCATACTCAAATTAGGCATAAATGATGTTGTTTTAATATTTTTCTCTTTCTAGTTATTTTTTGGGTTCCTTTCCTAGTTATATTACATAATTTTATTTTGATTTGATTTTAATTAGCTTATACCAGCTAAGCCTTTAATAAATGACTTGTAGCTTGTTTTTGGATTGTAAAAATATTATTTAGAGCTTTTCAATTTCGAGTCTCTGAAATATATAACAGTAATTATAGTGTTTAAAGAACCATAACCTTCAATCTTTCATTATAAATTGCATTCATTGGAATTAGAGAAGGTTGACTTGCTTGATGGATGAAGGTGTTGGTGACATATTTTTACTTTGCAATGAATAAGTGGAGGCCATCTAAGATGTAAGATTTTACGAGGGCTCGAGAGGCAACATGGAAAGTCCTAACACATAAATTTGATTGGTTCGACAAGTGAAGGCCTAACATGGGAATTTGTCGAGGAGAGGGATGTGTCTAGATAATTACCTCAAGAAAGACCAAAGCCCATATTTATTCTTATAAACAACTATAGGCATCATGTCAATAAGAAAAGTGATATTTTATGATAGATGATACATTGAAGACTTCAACTTTCAACCAACCTTTTCATAGATGCATTTCTAATTTTTTATGAGGAGTTTTTGAAGAGAAGATATGTTAGATGGTTGTAAGGGTTGAAAGCATATTTTCAATTAAAGAAAATTCCTAGTTATAAGAAGGTAGGATTTGGTCCCTTAATTTTTAGAAATTTCCAGTTTTTCCCCTCAATGTTTATAAATTTTTAATTTGTTTCTTAAACTTTTAAAAAATTAAATTTTGATCCCTAGTTGTAATTTTAGTTTTCAAATTGGTTTTTATGAATAATTAAGGTTTATTGGTTAATAATTATGAAGTTTTATGATTTGTTTTCTTTTGAATTATAATTTCAAAAACCATTTGATTTTTGTTTTGTTTTTTTAAAAAAACTTGTTTGGTTTCTAAATGCATAAAGTTATGAGGTAGAACCTCGGATGAACATATTAAATTGACTTTACATTCCTTTCAAGTTTTTTGAGCATGTCTTTTTTTTAATTTAAATATCACTGATGTTCCACCTAATATATATTAATAGAATTTCTTTTGATGCCTATTTATGTGTTTGTTTTGCTTTTGAGTTAGATGAGTAGATAATATTTTACATGCATGAGAAATACTATAAACTAGCTATGTTACTTGTATTCTGCCGTATATCAAATATTTTTATTTTTCATAAAAAAATATATATGTAGGTTTTTTTCAATGTATTTTTATAGTTCAAAAAATATAATTTATCTACACATGTAATCAAATAAACTAACAATTATGTGCGCTAATAGATAAATAAAAAATCATTAATGATACCTACAAACAAAACCTGAAAAATTAAAAGACAGATGTAAATTAATATAATCTTAAAAAAATATAACATTAAATTGATTGAGTAAAAAAATAGAATAACATGTAAGGTTACACATATTAAAAATATTATACAAAAATAAATATTTTTTTATTTTCATAAATGTAGTTTATCTATATAAAAGATAAAAACAAAACCTTAGATAAACAAGAAAACCTCTATCAAAATAAAAAACATAATAAAAAATCAATATTATTTAAAATAGGCCCTCTAAACAAAATAAAAGAGAGGTGGTTTTGTTTATTTTAAATTTTTTTTTTAATCAATCATGCCATTTTATTTATTTTCAGTTACATTCTTTAAAGTTATATTTTCAAAATAATCATGTCAGATCTAAGACGCTTAGGTCTAGCAACATCAATGTGTTGCTTGTTTTGCCTAGATTTCGACCATTTTGGTGACTAAAAAATCAAGACCTATGGTCTTTTGATCCAAAAACTTGTTTTAAAACTTATTTTTGATTCAAAACACTTATAAAACACCACAAAAACAATGATAAATCCATTCATAATCTCAAAAAATTCCAAAAATCCACCCTAAAATCAAATTTAACCCAAAGTAAAAAAATCAACCTGAGTTCAAATCTATTTTTTTCACAAACTTTTAAAGTACAAAAAGACCTAATATGACTCCTCTTATCAAATGAAATAATTTAACACAAACATTCCTCATTTCAGTGGTCTAAATCGATACTAACGACAAGTTTTTTTTTATGCCGCCAAAATTCAGTGACTCCCCTCTCCCTCCTCTTTTAGTCAGGGATAAAAAATTAACAAAAATAAACCTCTAAAGCAAAATAGAATTGGAACAATTTTGAGGGATTAAAATTGTATAATTTATATAATTGTTTAAGTTGAAGAACTAAAGTGAATGTTTTTGAAATTTATGGTATGTCACCCATGTTTGCCACGTGTTTTATTTTGGTCCCTTTTCTTTCAATCCCATCATTTTATAAGAATTTAAAATCAATTGCTCTTTAAATAGGACTTGATTGCCAAAAAACAAAGTTTGATGACCAATCTTAAATTTTTTTTGTATAGTGATAAATATACAATGAAACTCCCGTGTGTTTTGCTTTGTTGCCTGCACTATCCAATGGACATGAAGAATTATTTTTAGCAAATATATAAACCATTGAAACATAATAAATTTCTTTTTTTTTTCCAGTTGCAATTGCGTGTAAACGGAGCAAGCAACAACAATATTATAAAATATTTTTTTAATTCAGGAATTAATGGAGACACAATGTTGCATGGTAGCCAATAAAAACAAAGACATAATATTTTAAAAAATGACCATTATGTAACAAAAATGTTGCATGAAGTTTGTTTCAACAATTATAGTCTAAGAGTAGACAAAATATTATAGGAGCCAACATGAAATTTAGCAAAATGATCATTGTATAGGATGTTGTCTTCTTGATCTCTCACTGTTGTCAAAATAAAATGAAGGATAAAAAAAGTGAATAAGTATCACATGATTGAATATATACATGTAAAGTCAAAGCAACAAAATGGATGAGATAATTACTTAACAAAATAAGAACAGGGAAAGAAAATTAAGAGCATCATTATAAAAGGTATAAAAGAAGTGGGTCATTGTTTCTTAAAAATAGGTTTTGATGGAGTGTTATCCCCTGTGAAGTAATTAGTCTTTGAAATGTATATATAAAAGTTACTCATCATATATATATATATATATATATATATATATATATATTTTAAACCGTTATTTAACCCTAATGTATGATTAAGTGATATCAGTTCTTTTTACTATACTATAACAAAATGAAAGATAACAAATCAAATAACAAGATCTATAACAAACAGGAAAACCAACCAAAAAAAGAAGAAGAAGTAGTGTCCAAAATAATACAAGGTTGGAAAGATACGCAAACCAATCTTAAAAAAAATACAAGATAAACTGAATTAACAAAACCAAATCCAACAAAACTCAAAGAGAAACAAACTTGCAAAAACAACGAAGATGAAATGTAATGTAACCATGAAAGCAATGGCCAATACAAAATAAAGGATGCAAAAATATGGCAACCCTTAGAAAAACAGTATAAAAATAGAAAAATAAAGTCAATCAAATAGTACATAAAGTGACAACACAACAAACATACATCAATAAAAAAGAGCAAATCAAGCAAGCTAACCAAACTAAATAGTAGGGAAAGGACAAACCTTTTAAGAGGACACAAAAGATCCAAAACCCTTGTAGAGGATTCAAAAACCTTAGATTAAATGTCAACACCTCAAGAAATCATCTAATCAAATTCAGTTTGCTCCTATAAAGACCAACTACCCAGCTTAGCATCCATTGCATTAAATGTAAAATCATCATCGCGAGCCATATTTCTATGAGTCTAGACTTACGAATAATTGAATGCCATCCTAGAAATCGAACCCCATAACTAGAGCTCTTGTAAATCAATAGAGCTGGAAACACCAAGCAAGCCTGAGCCAACACACACAAACTAACCAAAATCAAACCTTGCCATAACCAAATTAAAAGCATAGATATAAAAACAAGAACAAAATGAAGAGCAAAAAAAGCTTACTTGACCAACCCACAAACAAAACTCAAGAGAAAGAGCTACCAACAACCACTTATTCTAGCTGGACCAAGCTGCATCTAGCTACCATGAGGCCTGAAAGAACGAAAAAAACCATGAGAAGGTAGTGAAGACCAAACCACCCCCAAACATTACGCATTAATAGTTACGAAGCCAAACTGACCATGTCCACAATGAAGAGGGTCTACGTCAATAGTGCAAAAAAGTTCTTTCTGTACATAGTATACTCTCACCACACACATCATAATTGAAAAACCAGAAAACACTATAGACCTAAATAGTTTTTTTCCCTTACCATATCATATTTTTCCTCGAGAAAAGGAAAAAATATTGTGGAGATGCATCGTGTTTTTTCCCTATACATAAGAGAATATAAGAAAAACATCCCACACTATTTAGATTACAAGGTAATATTTGAATACTTAATATAAATTGGATGATACTTCTTGATAATATATATTGATTATTAGTTTTTGTTATAATAAAATATGATTATTTTGTTGAATTTGAATTTTAGATATGAGATATATATGTGTACGTCTAATTTAATAACTCTTTATTTGATTGATGTCATGAGTTGAAATTTGAGAAATAATTCTATTTGTTTAATTATGATATAAACCCTTGGTATGCTAGTCATAATACCAATATTAACAAGGTAGTGTTAGTCTTTATGCATATCATATCTAAACTCTAGTTGATCAGGGGAGTCATTAATCTGTGATGACTAAGTATCCCATAATCTGAAGCGTCGTACTCATTACATTTTGATGAGTCTTACCTTTTGATATTTTTTTGTTATGACTTGTCTTTGAAACTTTTTTGTAAAGCATAAGCCAAACTTGTAGTTATATATATTCCTCATTAATGTGTTATATATATATATATATATATATATATATATATATATATATATATATATATATATATATATATATATATATATATATATTGAACATTATTTACTTACTAAGTTATTGAAGTCACCCTCTAGTTATTTATTATTTTTAAGTATATAACTTGTTAGCAGGTAATTTGTTTTTCTTCATAATCTGGTTTTGTTGTTGCTATTGTTATAATTAATATTATTCATTTATGTTTAGTTAGTGCTACATAATTATAAAATTTGTATTAACTTTTATATTATGATGATCAATTTATATTATAAAGATAGTTTTACTATTAATGTTGCAAAGAAATTTTTTTTTTATATAAGTGAAAAAATTTGTATTTTGCCAATTTTGTATTGTTAAAGAAATTTTGAGGGGATTCTTATTTATGTACCGGTTATAGATCCAAAAATTAAATTTAAATAGTATTATTACTTATTTTCAGATTATTAAGAGATTATCCAGCTTGATTATTTAAAAGTTTTGTTGTAATTTTTAAGGTTTGAAAAACCCCATCTTTTTATTTTTTACTATACTATGCGTCAATAAAGAAAGCCGAGCCTGGGAAGAATGATCAAGCGACCATAGACCGTTGATCTTAGCCATGTTACATGGCCATGCCACCAAAGAGTGCCTCTTTGTCCTGCAATAGTGTCACGACCCAAATCCCGGATCCATGACTGGCACATAGGCAAGGTTCCCCTCCAAGATTCCGTACCTATGCGAACCCAAACTTACATACAAATTTATCCTAACTCAATTAGAGTTCAACGCAACATTAATAACAAAATCAACTTCATAATATAATTGAATTGTCTTAATACAAGAGTTAATATAATTTTATAGTTTTGAAGCACTAATTAGACATAAAGAAAAATGCACGGATTACAACCAAAAGAGCAGGTTCTGAAGGTCCAACAAAAGTGACCTGCTATCAAGCTATAAGCCTGAAAATGATAAATAATGAGAGTGTGAGTTTAACAACTCAGTGAGTAGATAATGTTCAATATACACACACGAAATAATATAATAATGAGATATATATATACAAGTATGAATTTAGGTTCTTATAAAAAGGTTTCTCAAATAGGACATAACAAGAATATCATATGGTAAAATCGTCAGAAAATCAAAATGCAATGAGCATGAGGCTCCGTACTGTGGGATGATCAGTCCACACAGGTTGGTGACTCCCCTGACCAACTAGGGTTCAGATACGATGTGCACAAAGACTAACACTACCCTGTTAGCATGGGTATTCTAACTGACATGCCATAGGGTTATAATCATAATCAAACAGACATATTAATATCTCAAGGCTCAACTCATCACATCAATCAAATGAGGAGCCATCAATTCAGAAGTCAATTCAAAATACATACTGGTTCATATCAAGAATTCGGATTCAACAAATGATCATGCTTATCATAACAAGGATAATAATCACCATATATATTATCAAGAAGCATGATCCAATTCATATTAACAAAACAAATATTTATAATATTTCTCATGCATATGGAAAATTATCCATTCACCTGACTCGAAAGCAAACAGAAATCAAAAGCAAATACCGAAGAAAATCCTACTGACGTCCTGCCGGTAGAATATCAGGATTATCTAAATACAAAGGAGACATATTCAAGAATGACTCAAAAGAATATATAACCTATTTAATACACTTATTTAAGGATATATTCCATAACCCTATATATTTTTGAACTAATTAGTTATATTCCAAAAACCCAAAAATTAACGGTTTTCTCAAAATCTAATCCATAATAAAACAAATAATAAAATTGGTAATACTTCACTAACTAACCCTCAATTATTCATCAAACACATCTGCAAAAGCTAATATTACAGCTAGGGACTAATCTGTAATTTATTATATTTTTAAAGGTCAAATTGTAACTTAATCCATTTGGAGGACCAAACTAAACTTATCATAAATCCATGAATATACTGAAATTATGACCATAATCAATCCTCATTTCTGTCCAGATCATCTCATTATACTCCAGGGACCATTCTAGAATTTTATCAAATTTTTAGGGTTAAATGGTAATTTTTGTCAAATTGAAGGACGAAATTGAAAGTGTTAAAATTTCATAACTATACAGGAATTCTGCCCATAATTTATCTTTTATTCTGTTCAGAATCTCGGAATATGCCCCAGGGACCAATCTGTAATTTTTTCAAAGTTTGGGGACTAAACTGTAATTTCCACAAATTGAAGGACCAAAATGAATTTTCGTCATCTTCAACCTCCAACCCAGAATTTCAACAGAAACCCACTGTTCTTTCCTTATTTCTAACATAATTTCACCATTCAAACAAAATCATAACTCAAAATCATTATCTTTCAATTCAATCTCTCAAAATCCACCAAATAATCCATTACCCATAACAATCAACCCATAAAATTCAATTAATTCATCAATCAAACCCAAAACACAAATTTTCAAAACCCTAACATTTATCAAAACCAAAATTAAAACTTAATCAACACATATTTATATATAATCTTACCTTTAAACTTATTTCCTTCAACTCCTTTCTATTTTTCTTCTAATTTTCTTCTTTTCTCTTCTTCTTCTTTCTCCCTTCTCTCTCCTGCCGATTCTCTCTCAACTTTCAGATTACTTATTTTGTTTTTTTTTTTACTTTCTATTTATATTTATCAAGTTTTGATGAATTACTACACTACCCCTCATTCATTTATACCTACACTTTAAGCCATCAAGGGCTTTATTGTATTTTCCTACTTATTTATTCAAAACATTACAAATAGTGTAGTTATATACACTATCCTGTCCACATTCCACCGGCTACGAAGCTGCCGAATTCCATGTATCAGTGAAAACATAGATAGAAGATTAGAATTTTCCTTCTCAAAAAACAGGTTGATTATTTGGTGAAATTGTAAAATAGTTCTAAAGATATTGTTTTGGACATGGTTAACCACTTCAATAAGAAGACGATCAACCTCCCCAACACCCCCCCCCCCCCAAGCTACAATGCCAGGGCCTGGGAGATTGTGCTGCTACTATGCTCTGGGGGGACAAAGGCATGTCATTTTATTTTCTTTAGACTGTTAAAAACAACCTGCATCTTGATAGCTGATATACTAAATTTTCAATAGCGTCAGAAACAAATATAGAAAACTTTTTTTTCTTTTTTCCTTTGAAGTTCAAATTTGATGTGTGTGACAATATTAGCTTGATAATTTTAGGTGCCAAAGCTGAAGGACACAACGTATCATCAAGCTTGTAGTGCCTGATAATGGAAGTGTAGGCTTAGGATGGAGGCACAAAGTGACAAATGATTATAAAAAAACCTGCCAAAATGCTGGTGATGATGGAAGAAGAGAGACCCACAATTTTTTTTCTGTTTTTTTTTTCTGGCTAGGTGCACCAATTTGTGAATTGTTGTATTTATACTCAAAGGTACTGTTATGAGCAGTATACATAGTGTTGAAAGAAAAATATTGATTGATTAGGTGATAGACATAACAGGCTTCAAGAATCATGTGTGTCCTTGTACATATTTTCAGTTTGTTAACATCCTCAATTCTATATCCTTCCATGCATTTCTTGTCTTGGGCTAAACAGACTTCCATTTACAGCTAGAGAAATGGAGCGTTGAATTTAGCAAACCGTATCGGCATGGATGCCCAGAAGGTCAGACTTCCATTAATGCTTGGTCATAACGCTAACAAGTAACCAGAGGTTGCTATCAAACAAGTCATTTCAGTGTTAGATGTACTAGAATTTTTCTGTTGTTTTTGTTCTTTTTCTGTGTCAAAGAAGTCGTTATTGATTCGCGGGGGATCAGATATTTTGTTTCTCATTAAATCTCACAAATCCATATCTATGGCGACCTCTATTGAGGTTCTTATTAATAAAGGTATTAACCAGAGCAAAAAATTATTTTAATTTAATATTTTAAGTTGTTAAATAAAATTTTATAATATAATTCATATTATTTTATAATATATTTTTTTAAGTAAAAATTTTTTAGATTTAAAATTTACATATATTTAAATTAGTTTATATTTAATTTTTATTAAATAAATAGATGTAGTGAGATTTAAATTTATAATTATTTAATTATCAAGAATATAATATTATATTAAAAATTATTTCAATCTCATAACTTAAATAATTATATAAAATTTTAAAATATAATTTATATTATTTTTTTCCAATCTAAATCATTATACAAATAAAAAAAATAACATAAGTCAAGAGGCTGGACATCACAACAGAAGTTATCAACACAGAAGGATAAGACTAGAGAAAGAAAGCTGTCATTAAGGCACCAAAGGATAAACACTTTAATAGGGATTTGGATAGGAGAAACGAAAGGGATCTGATTTATGTAGCTTTGGAGTGGTGGCCTTCGAGATTTCTAGTGGAAGAAAGGCAAACGATCCCAGTGATAAACATTTCTGAAATGAGCGAAACCTGCTTTCTACATAGAAATTAGTCTTGCCTGTCCTCCATTGTGATATCTGGAGTTATTGTGGTGTTAGCTCAATCCTTTTTTGAAAAAAAACGAAAAGAATAGAGAAATGTTTCCTTGCATTAAAAAGAAACAGATACGTTCGGTTCCTTTCCTCAACTCCAACATGGGTAATCAGAATAATTTCAGAGCATTAGTGCTCAGAAATGGGCAAGGAAATAAGGATAAAAAGAGAAGTCATCGAGGATTTTCTGGTCACAATGTAGTTAAGAAGTAGCCCAAAGCCTTGAATGTCAACACCTAGGAAGATCAGCTGGTGGAGGAAGCAGCTCGTGATTGGGAAGCTTTCCATCCAAGACTACCCAAGCCATCATTAAGCCCCAGCTCATGTGCAATTCCACATGACAATGCATGAACCATACACCTGATGACAGCCATCATCCACATGGAACAAGTCAGGAAACCATGGTATTACTACATGAATTTAATTATCTAAGCTAGGATATTACTTAGCATTATATACTTTTAATTAATTACCAACCTGGATTGTCTACTAAAAACCGTATGGCAACCCAACCTCCAGATGGCACTCCCACGGTATTCCTTTCAACGGGATCGACAAGATTGAAATTTGCAGGATCCTTTTTTGGATCAAAGTTCCCAAAACCTTGACCAACAACAAAGAAATTGAAACCATGCAAATGAAGAGGGTGACTCTCAGCACCAAGGATGCTGGTGTCCTGCATAATGAGCTCCACGCTGGCGTTAAAAGGAAGCACAACTAGCTTTGTTCCATTGCTCACCATAGTATTGTTTGGTGGGGTGCCGGTATAATTAAAAGGGATTCGTGGATTGATTGGAAAGTTAGGGCTGTAAACGCCCTTTGATTGACCAAAATGATGGGCTTGGAGTAGAGCTTTGGTTGGCATCACAAATGATACATTATTAACTGAAGCTGCAAACATTGTTCCATTTGGTCCCAGGCAGGTTTGGTTTTTGGAGCATGGGTTTGTTCCAAGGCCTACACTGAAGAAAAATTGTCTGTCAACCTTTCGCGGCACATTGGCAGGGAATTCTGCACTTGCTAGGCTGCGGAGTTTGCTGGTGAAATTTGTAGCAAATGAAGTGTCAGTTAGAGGTGGTAGATTTGGTTTATAGAGCGGCAGTTTCTTAGGGGAGTGGCTTGATTTAATGGTTTTGTTTGATTCTTCATATTCTAAGATTCCAGCAACAGTTGAATTATCAAAAGTTCCTTGACCAGTCACGTAAGGTCTCGCAGACATGAAAAAACTGGCGTTTGGGTGGTGGGGCTTGGTCTTTAGAAGAACATTTGTGGTTTGTCCAGGAGCAATGAGAAGTGTCTCGGTGTCAAATGGTTTCACATAAATAGCATCAACATCAACAACGGTGAGTGTATGGTTTGCTATGCTGAAGAAGAGCTCGTCATTGAGTGCGGCGTTGATCATGCGAAGAAGGTAAGTCTTTCCTGGCTTTACCTTCAGCTTGAAAGTATCTGCCAAGCACCATGCACACAAGGTCAATGAGAGAAAAAAAAATGCTCTGCATGGTTGTAGAAGGCCTACTGCGCTAACATATTATACCTTTGGCAGAGCAGTTATACAATGGCCCTGGAAATCCATTGATAGTGTAGGCATCAGAGACATTTGGGCCTCCACCCGTTTGCATTGCCTGTTTAATGATTGCCTCTGGATCTGCATTGAACCACTCCCCTGCAATTTATTTTGCATTATCGTTCGCGTTAGCAAACATAAAACTAAAATTGATGCAAGTTTTAACGAGCTCTTATTCAAAGCAGCTTAATTAGTTTCTTAAAGTAGATTACCAAAGATGATCGGAACTTCCTTGTGAGGTTTAGCAAATGGATAAGTAGTGCCGAGTTTGGGAAGAATGATAAGTGGACCGTGGAGGGTTGATCTTAACCATGATATATGAGCATGCCACCAAAGAGTGCCTCTTTGTCCTCCGATGGTGTAGTTGTACACATAGCTCTGTCCAGTTTGTATAGGGCACTGAGTTATGTATGCCGGTCCATCAGCCCACCCACTTCGAAGCTGTCGAATTCCATGCCTGTATCAATGAAATCGTCGACAGAGATTTAGACTCAGCTTTTTCTATATAAGGTTCACTATATTTGGAGGGAATTGAAGGAGACCAGTCCACATATATGTACCAGTGAATAGAGATATTGTTTTGGACATGGTTAACCACTTTAATAAGAAGACGATCACCTTCCCTAGCAACAATACAAGGCCCAGGGAACTTGCCATTGACTGTTACCATGCTCTTGGTGTGGCAAAGGCGTGTCACCTTTTGTAACATAACCTGCGAAATTTCATTTTCTATAGACCGTTAAAAACGAGGGTAAAAGGGAAGAAGGAGAAGAAGAAGAAGAGAGAAAATTTGAACAATTTTAAGTACTTTCGACAGAGTCATGTATGTAATACATACATCAAATTTGTAGTGCCTGGTAATGGCAATTGCAGGCTGAGGGTGGACAAACAAAGTGACTAAAGAGGAGAGAAAAACCGCCAGAGATGCTGATGATGGAAGAAGATAGACACCCATTTTTCTTGTCAGTTTTTACTTTCCAATAAGGCTAGATGATGCACCAATTTGTAATCCTTGAAATGCTGTTTTTAGCTATATGTTCATCGAATCTTAGAGAGTAGCATATATTATTAAGGAATCAGATTGTGATATTGAATGGCGAATCCACACTTGTCGTAAGCTATTAAATTCATACTCAATGACATTTATTTCTAGAATCACCAATCTTGCTGCAAAGATGGCAACCTACTCCTTGAGATAAATTTAGCAATAATACTTCTTATACTCGTGTACAATGAATGTCCAAGTATTATTTTGATTAAGAAAATTTTAATTTTTGCAATAATGTTTTATCTGTCTAGTTTTTATTTGAAAGTCTTATTAAAATCCTTGATCTCCTATAGTGGATTTGGTTACACATGCTTCGTTACAATTTAACAAGTGCTGTCGCAGTCAGAAATCAAAGGATACACAAGATTTACTAGAAGTTAAATCATTCAAAGATTAAAAATACCACAATCACAATTACACAAAAAAATATATAATTTTTATTTATTAGAGTATTCTGTAGCTGATTATAATTATACAAAATCTCCAATGTGCAAGTGAAAGGCGGGTTGTTGTTTGAGAGGTTAGGAAAATATAAATTTTAAGTTTGATATTGTGTTAAAAAATAATATAAATTATAGTTTAGAATTTTATATAATAATTTAAGTTTTTGAGTTGAATTAATTCTTTGACATAATATTAAAGTCTTGATAACTAAACAGCCACGACTTTAAATTTTATTATTTTTATTTATTTAATGAAAAATAAATATAAGATAGTGTGAATTTAAATAAATTTTAAATTTAAAAAATTTTCATTCGAGAAATTATATTAGAAAATAATATAAATCATAACTTGAAATTTTACCTCATAGCTTAAGTTTTTAAATTAAATTAATTTTTTAATATATTAAATATAATTTTATTGATTTTGAATTTTATCTGCAAATTTTCTTTTCAAGAGAAACTGGATCTTATTTGTTTATGAAGTACCGTTGTTTCAAGGAAATGTTTGCTTGTTTCTAGTAAATAGTTTTGATGCATGAGATTATAAGATTTCTATATATTAGCTGGTTGTGTGTGTTTTTCTCTGGAGGAATGAGATGATGCATGCCTCTTCAATTCATTTATTTGTTAAATTTGGAAGCTAACATCATTTTGTTGCCAGAAAGAGGAGAGGATTGTTCAATGAGCCCAGGGTACTTGCTTAAGGAACATGCATCACCTATCTTAACAAACCACGATCATGATTTATGGCTCAATAACTAGTTATAACCCATTCAAGGAGATCAATGAACAACCTAAAATAATCTTTGTATTTCCTTAAAACTTGTTTAAAATAACTTTTGCACATGATTGAATTATAAAATTGTAAAATTTCACACTCTTAAAAATACCCTTTATAAATATAATACAAAAATTGTATTATTTTATATCACTATTTACAAAAATATTAATATTAATACTGGATTTATAAGAATAAGAATTTGTTTTTCAAAAAAAAAATCCTAATACATTACCTTTATAAATGATATAATTGATCATAAACTACACCCAGAAAGGGTTTGATTTTTTCAAACTATGATGATTCTTGTATGTGTGTGTTTAGGGTTTATATGAAGATCAGATATTTTTTTTAACTTTAAATAATTGCTTTAAAGTTGAGTTGTCACAAACCATAAATCATTTAAGTATCTTACCTTTAGTTATAATTCATATAAATTGTTAGTGAGAAATCTACTAAATTATTTTAAAAGAGAAGAATTTCTATATGTTTAAGTGTTAACTCTTTTTTTTCGTATTTAAATATTTTTGCATTGTGCTATCTTGTATAGAAAATAAGTAGCATAATATTATATTTATAGGGAAACCTAAAAATTCTAAAAATAAAAAAAATATCATTTCACCCTTTAAATAATATCACATGTATTATTTTAGAATAATTTTAAAAATTTATTCAATCAGGTTCCTATTTGATTTTTTTTCTAAGTCTAGAATTGTAATATCTTGTATTCATTAAATTATAGTTCTTAATTTTTAAAACATAATTACAATCAAGTCACACTTGATTAATCATCCCATTTTAATTTTTGATTAATAATTATTTTATGTGTGACCCATTAAAGATGACTCAAATATAAATTATAATTCTAAATAAATTATAATTAGATAAATTAAATAATTTAATTTATTATCAGTTCAATAATTGATTGATTTATATTTGAAAAACAAGTACAAAGTCTAGCAATTTGTCATGATCCCTCAAATATTTAGAAAGTCATATGCGATTCAATTTGACCTTTCATTAACCAGTTTCTCAGTGTAATTATTATCATTCATCAAGAATATTTTGATTTAGACATTATAGCATGAAGTATGTCTAGGTAGTGATTATTTGATCTTGACGTCTTATTACACAGCACGCCTACATACGACTCACTCATTCTACTAGCTTACCGAGATTTATTGCTAGAAAAGATATAGGATGCACTCACAGAGATCAATTACTTTTTTAGAGATATATGGTCCAACAAGTTGTAGACACAACACATGAAGAGACTTGAAATGAATATAGTCTTGACAATCTAAAAACTTGAGATGATATTTCTTGCATCGTTCTTTCACTCAATAAAGCATCTACTCATATATTTATTCTTTGAGGCAAACATTGGAGGCTTAGTCCAATATAGATAGATGTATCCATTCGAGAGGTTAAAGATTACACATGTGTCATAATTAAAATTCTATTTTTTATTAAATTCAAAACATTCATTTAATTTCATACATGTACTTATTCAACCTTAAGAGAAAAGTAAAAAAAAAAAAAAAAACCAAGGTACATGTTAAGGCTTCGATATACAAGGCTTATATTGTTAAAGAAATATCAATCTTTATCTCGTACTATGACACGACCAAAAGATTAATATCTTTTTTCAAGTGTAGGAGTGTCGAAATAATAAATAACTCGGCAAGATCTGGGTCGAACCATAGGGAGATTATCTATATAAATTATAAATAACTACAACAAAACAACAAAACAACAACAACAACAACAACAACAACAACAATAAGTTAAATAGGACTTTGAGATGTAACATTAATATGAGGATTAAACAATGATAAAAATAAATATTAAGGTTAGAGGATCCACTAATAGTATTTCAAACAAATATAGTATAAAGTTTTTTTATTAATTAACTGGAAACCACACACAAAAGAGCTTCCAATCGGATTATAAATAGTTAACATGATTACATTAGTTATCTTATTTGAATAATACTAATACTTGTAAATGTTGTTAGGTATTCATGATTATAACTTATGTTAACAACAAATCTCATTACACAAGTGTAGGTTATACCATACAGTTGGGCTATGAAAGTACCAAATATTTATTGTACCAAATGTTATACAACATAAATCTAGATTAACCATTTAACAAACAAAATATTAAAAGTGAATAAGATAACAAATACAAAACATGTTAGTATTAAACCTTAAAGTCCATGTTGAGTTTACACTATACTTATTCTTACACTATTAGTATAACCTTTTCATCTTAATATGATAAATTTAACTAAACATAATCAAAGAGAGAAATATAAATAAATAAGATATAAGTTAACTAAGTAAAAGAAAAGAAAATGAGAAGCAAAAATAAGAGATTAATATAAGTAAAACTTAAGCATTATAAAATATAAAGAGAGAGAAAACATCATTATTTTCTTATATGAACAAAACATCATTACTAACATTAGAATTTAAACAGACTTGTATTATGAAAGTTCTAGGAAATTATCTCAGCTTTCCTACAAAAAAAATTATAGTCATATAGACTTTTAGAAGTTGAGATATGGGCTGAACACTAAACAGTTTCTGAGCTATATGACAGATTTTAACTTTTTCATTGCTGTTATAATTTGAACTTGGAACTGCCTTTTTAAATCTTAAACTCCCATGAAAATTCCAAGTCTATGTCTTAGCTTTCTATCCATATAGAGCAGACCCAAATCCAAGTTCTATAGCTCCAGATATGCCCAATGACTAAATAGTGCTTTAGTTTGGACTAAACTAATATCTCTTTTCTAAGCTTAGCCTTTCTCTGTTTTCTCAATTTCATTAGTTAAACTCATCAATCAATCTCTTGATTTATGTGATAAGCCTTCATTTAAGATAAACATTTACCATAAATTAAAGCTTACCATAAATTAAAGTTATCTTATATTATCAAACTTGTTATTATAAAAAATGCTTAATTAAGGAGTTATTGATACTTAAAGTGTAAAATGATGATATAAAACCTTGATAAAATTATATTTTTAAGTACCAATGACACCCCCCAAATAGCTTATTACTAGTTCCTAGTAATCAAATCGTTATAATAAAAACAACATTTGTAAATTTCACAAAGCAAGACATTCATCATTCAACTTCTATTATTTATCCAAATAAACAAACTCTTATTAAATTTATATATCTGCTTCATACTTCTTAAATAAGATATTAATAAACCTTTTTTTTATATGCTCAATGTATGAAAACATAGATAATAGGCTTTTATTAGAAGAAAATAATATATTGTTCTAATGTTTAAGGTTAACTTTCTTTGGTTGATATTATTATCTTTTTTCTTCTTTTTTATTTTTATTTTTTTAATATATATACAAATAACAATGTATTTTTAATCCATGTAACAAGCTTTTGGTTAATAATTCTCAGACCACTTGGTCTTAGAGCATTAGGTATTGAGAAACCTCTTTGAGCTTAGTAACTTAGATTGCAAATATTGATATATAAATAGTACAATGTTTGATTCTGTTAAGTTTTTTTTTTTCTTAACCCATGTAACAAGCACTAGGTCCATAGCTCCAAAGTCAGTTGAATTTAGGGTATTAAGTGTTAAAACACTCATTCGGACTTAATTGCTTAAGTTAGGGAGGTTACGAAATCAAACTTATCTATATTTTTATTTATTTAATTACATTTATTATCATTTTTTTTTACAAATAACCATTAGAAAATATTTACTAAGATGTGTCTCAAGAGTCAACAAAATTCTTCCTTGAATGGTTTTATTAGAAACAAAAGCAGTTAATTAGTTAGTTTTTTTTATCAACTACTACCGTCTCTCCTTATCCAACGAGACATTATCCTCAATGTTCTAATGTAGAAAGAGAAGGTATAGAAGACATCACCTGAAACAACGAACACTAACAAACCTAAAACATACTTAAAAAAATATAAGAAACAACAAAACATAAATATTATGCTATTAATAAAACCAAAAGCAATAATTTTTTACAAACTAAGGCTTAAATCGTAGTTGTGATTGTGGCTTCTCTTTTCTCTTGATTTTATGTCCAAGAACGGCTTAAACACCCTCTATGGATCAAGAATAGGCTTCCTATCTAATTTTTAAAAAAACTAGCAAACAAGTTCTTTTTTAGTCAGATTTTCAAGACTAAGTCGATCATGTTTTTTTTTTTTTATGAAAATGGGTTATAAATCATGAATTGCACAATGCACATTTTCATTAAGGTACGTCCTAAGAGTCAATATAAGATTATCTAAGGATTCTTTATATTTTGAAATAAATCCTACCTTTTGATAATTTTCATAAGTTTTGCCGAATCCATATGTGTCATTGAATATGGTGGGCTAATAAAATCTACTTTGTAAGATTTTTGCAGTTGTCTTCTTTGATAAGAAATGACCCTCACATACCTTAGAATGAAAAAATTTAATACAACTACTTAGCTCCTTGTCGGGAATATATTTTTGAAATATTTGATCAAAATAATATTTGAATAAGTAAAGGTCATCTAAATAAAAGTTCTTCACTTTGTTTAAATACTTTCCTTTGTCTTAGGTACTCTAGTAAGCTAACAAAAATCCTGAAGCAAAAAAATTGATATTTTGAGCAAACTAAGGTATTGAACTAAAAAAAAGTAAGGATTAGTCAATAAAATAATCATCAATTTGTATGATGTTGGATGTTAAATCTATTATCAATCTTGATAAAAGATTCACATTAACATTTTTGGTGGTTTTCTTGTCCGTGATTTCTTTCTGAGAATAAATCATTTACAAATCCTCATATTCATCAAACTCAATTTCACTCAAAGTAGATTCAAGTTGATCATAAACTAATTCTTTAATATAGTCTACTTTCTATAAATCATTATCATCTTTAGGTTGCTTGCATATGTTAAAAATATTCATTTTCAATGTTATATTTTCAAATGACAGCTTTATCAATCCATTCCTACAATTAATCAATTCATTAAAAGTTGTGAGAAATGGACGTTCTAAAATAATAGAAAGTGAATTATATACTTCAACAAGTTGTGTGTCTAAGATAATAAAATCCATATGATAAATGAATTTATCGACTTATACTAACACATCTTCAACTATTTCTCTAAATACTTTTAAATCTATCAGCAAGTAAAAGAGTTACAGAAGTTGATTTTAACTCACCTAGATTGAAACTCTAAAAAATTGAATACAGAATTAAATTCACACCAGCTCTAAGATCATGTAAAGCTCTTTTAATTTTATGTCCTCCAATAAAGCAAGAAATTATAAGACAACCAAGGTATTTATATTTCAAAGCATTATTATTCTAAAGTATGATATTTACTTATTCAGCTAAAAAAGTATCTTTTTACATTCAGTTTTCTCTTCACAGTGCAAAGATCTTTAACAAATTTAGCATAAGAAGATACCTGTTTAATAGCATCAAGTAAAGGTATATTGATCCTTACCTGTTTGAAAGTTGTAAAGATTTCAGAGTTGTGATTGGCTTCGTTCTGTTTGGTTATGACATGAGAAAATAGAAGTGTTGATGGAGAATTGGTCTTTTCTTTGTAATGTTCAGGTTCAACCTGTTCTTTATCCTCAGAGATTAACTCATCATCTTTCTCACGAGATTTAAGAATGAGTTTTTCAAAAACCTTACCTTTGTTGAGAGTAATGACTGATTTAACTTAATCCATGTGTTGATTTTCAAAACTACTTGCTTTTGAATTGTATTGTGCTTCAGGATTTTGCTGTGGTTGAGATGCAAACTTACCTTTCTCCTAAAAACTAAGAGTAGATGTGAATTTTATAAGATTATCTTTAAAATCTATTATGCTTTGAGCAAGTAGAGTGTTAATTGTCTCTTGCTTTTTAATGAACGTATACAAAGTCTTCTTAAGATTTCTTTTAGGAGAGAGATCATAAGGAGATGCATATCCATAAAACTTTTAAAAATTATAGCGTGCTTGAAACAATGGCTTTGAAGTAAAAATTATAGCGTGCTTGAAACAATGGCTTTGAAGTTTGTGCATTATTGTCATCATTCTTCCAATTTTAGGTTATTTCTCCAACTAGGGTTGTATATTTACAAGTATGGGTTATGATTGGAGCTTTGAAAACTATTTAAAGTATGAGCTTATTTGTAATGTTTTGAAAAATAAAAAGGAATAGGAAAAGGCAACAAAGCCCTTAAAGGCTTAGAAGTGAGTAAAATGAATAAGGGGTATTGTGGTAATTGAATAATAGTTGATAAATATAAATAGGAAGAAAAATAAAACAAAAGAACAAAAGAGGGAGCTGTATTTTTTAGAGCAAACGTAAGAGAGGGAGAAGGAAGAAGAAGAAGAGAAAAGAGGGGAAGAGAAGGGAAGAGATTGAGAGGAAATAACTTTAAAGGTAAGATTTAGGTTGTTAAATGTATAAATGTGTTGTTTGAAATTTAAATTTATGTTTTGATAAATATTAGGGTTTTAAAAATTTGTGTTTCGGGTTAATTAATGAATTAATTTGAATGTTATAAGGTTGATTGTTGTGGGTAATTTCTTAATTAGTTGATTTTGAGAGATTGTTGGTAAAGATAATGATGTTGAGTTATGATTTGTGTAAATTGTGAATTGTGAGTTGGAAGTCTGGAAAGAACAGTAGGTAATCTGTGAACAATTCTGGGTTTGAGGTTGAAGATGATGAATATTCAATTTGGTCCCTCAATTTGTGGAAATTACAGTTTAGTCCCTAAACTTTGGGAAAATTATAATTTGACCCCTAATGGTATTTTGAGATTCTGGATAGTGTTATTATGAGGTTAAGGATGCTGAATCTCAGTTTGATAATTGATTTGGAATATTTTCAGTTTGGTCCTTAAATTTAAGAATTTACATTTTAGTCCCTAAACTTTGGGAAAATTATAATCTGACCCCTAATGGTATTTTGAGATTCTGGACAGTGTTATTATGAGGTTAAGGATGATAAATCTTAGTTTGATAATTGATTTGGAATATTTTTAGTTCGGTCCCTAAATTTTGGGAATTTACATTTTAGTCCCTCAACTTTATAAAAATTACTTTTAGGTCCCTAGTTCATTCTGGACAGAATGAAGGATAGTTTATGGGTGAAATTTCAGTATGGTTATATATTTACAGTTTGGTCCAGTTTTGGTAAAATTACATTTTGGTCCCTATTTGGATAATTATCGTTTTAGTCCCTAAACCTAAGAGAGTAAACCTAGTTTTATTTTATGCATTGAGATATTTTTTTGATTTGTTTTTTAGTATATTTCATATATTGTTGTAGGTTCTCCTAATGATCCTCAATAGGATTTTCGGGTCTTTCGTCTGACGTTCCTTTAGTTCTATATTTTCCGGGTGAGTGGGATAATCTTTAATATGCATATAATATAAGTAAATATGTATGTTGATTATATGATGAGTACGATTAGTTAATCTCTTGAATATTTATATTTATATATTTTGCTTTGTTTTCCAAGTACTCATCTATTCTTGAAATTTGCACTCGTATTCTATCGAGCTAAATTCTATCTGATATGATATATGTTTAATTGATGATTCTGTGAATATCTATTATGCCTTGATATAGGACTTGTCAATAACTCCATGCTAACGAAGAGTAGTTAGCCTATGTGCACATAGTATTCTGTATACCTAGCTGGTGAGAGAGGCATCAACCTATGGTGACTGATCATCCCACAGTGGTCACCTTCAGGTGTCATCTGATCTTTGACATGTATTCCACTACGTTATGATAATATGTTTAGTATGTATATGTATATGTATGTGTATGTGTATATGTATATGTATATGTATATCAAGATAAATCATCTGATAAAATATTTATATGAAAAATAATCTAATATATATATTAAATATTATTCCCTCACTGAGTTGGTTGAACTCACCCCTCATTCTTAATATTATTTCAGGTTCTTAGTTTCTGATAGCAGTTGGACTTTGTTAAGTGTTTCTACTTCTTCAGTTTTGGGTCAGTATGTCTTGCTTATTGTTCAAGGTTGTTTTGATTCGATGTCTTAAACGCTCCACTATTACTCTATTTTCATTAAGTTTGGATTTTGACAATGTAATGAGTATTATGAATTATTATTTTTGTTTTAATTACTGATGAAGAGTTTTGAACTATCCTTTGATTTCATCAGCTTTGAGTAATATAATATTTCTCAAGACTATGAAATGTTGCGTATTTTTGAATATCTTGTTCTTTTGATACGTCTGTTTTGAGGTTTAGCATAGGTAGGGTGTCCTTTCGACACTACTCCTGCGTTGTCGGTGATGGACCCGAGATTCAGGTCGTGACATTATTCATTAAGGCATTTCTTGAAAAAAGGCAAAGTTGGACAATCATTGGTTGAGTGTTCATTAGTTTCATAGATTTGACATATAATGTTTCAAACAAATTTTAATTAACCACTCCTTTTCAATTATAGTGCCCAACTTTTTTAGTTAAAGATACAAACTTAGTTTGGAGGTCATGATCTTCCCTAAGGTTGTACATACCTTCATTAGATGTATGAGGTTGAGTTTTATTTAGTGGCTCATAAGTACTTGTGATGTCCAAATTTTGGGCATTTTCAGCTAAGAAGTCTAGGTACTTCTATTGCTTCATAAGGGTCTTTATCTTCAAAAGTTCTATTGCACATCAATTTAATTATTTGTCTATCTCTAGGTGTTAACCCTTCATAAAAATGTGAAACTAATCTTTATATTTTAAAACCATGATGAGAGTAAATATTAAGCAAGTCTCGATACATATCCCAACATTGGTAAAATATTTCTTCTGGTTTTTTAGTGAAACTAGTAATTTATCTTTTGAAAGAGTTTGTTCTATGAGATGGAAAAAACTTCTTTAAAAAGTATTGTTGCATTTGATCCCAAACATGACGAGATCATAGTCTTAAATTTTATAGTCATGTTTTAACTTGATATTTTAATGAAAAAGAAAAAAAGCTTTAATCTGGTTATATTCATGCTACAATTTAAGTTATTATAAGTGTTATAGACCTCCTCAAATTCTCTCAAATGCAAGTATGAATTTTCTAGATCTAAGCCATGAAAATAAGATAAACATTGAATAATATCTCGCTTAAAATTAAAATAAGATGTATCAAGAGGGAAAACTATATATGATGGTGTACTTGTTCTTGTGGGATTCATATGGTCTCTAAGTGTTCTAACTAGATTATTTTCATTATAAAGTGACTAGTTATCTTCTTTGGCTATATTTTCTAAAAATAATAAGGATACCCAACAAAGTCTATTATCCAATATACATGACCACACTCTCATGCATGTATAGAAAGAGCATAAAAGAAAAAAGAAAACAAAAGAAAAGGAAACAATACATAAGAAACAAAGCTAGATATAAGAAAAGTGAAAAGTGAAAATAAAATAAATATTATAATTTATATAAAAAATTACCTCCCCAACAACGACACCAAAAACTTGACACGACCAAAAGATTGATGTCTTCTCCCAAGTATAGTAATGTTGAAGTAATAAATAACCTAGTAAGACTACGGTCGAATCATATAGAGATTATTTATATAAATTATAAATAACAACAACAACTACTACTACAACAACAACAATAAAAATGATAATAATAATAATAATAATAAGTTAAAGAGAACTTTGAGATGTAAGATTAATGTGAGGATTAAATAATGATAAAAAAAAAATGTCAAGGTTAGAGGATCCACTAATGGTATTTCAAACAAGTACAATATAAACTCTTTTTATTACTCAATTATAAACCACATACAAATGAGGTTTCAATCGAATTATAAATCGTTAACATGATTACATTAGTTATCTTATTCGAATAATGTTAATACTTGTAAATGTTGTCAGGTATTTATATTATAATTTATGTTAACAACAAATCAAGTTTCTTTCATAGCACATGTTTAGGTTATACCATACAGTTAGACTATGAAAATGTTAAGTATTTGTTTTATCAAGTGTTATATAACATAAATCTAGATTAACCATTTAATAAGCAAAGTATTACAAGTGAACAAGATAACAAATATAAAATATATTAGTATCAAACATTAAAGTCTATGTTGAGTTTACACTATATTTATTCTTACACCATTAGTGTAACCTTTTCACCTTAACATGATAAACTTAACTAAACATAATCAAAGAGAGAAACATAAATAAATAAGATAAGAACATAAATAAGATATAAGTTAACTAAGTAAAGGAAAAGAAATGAGAAATATAAACAAGAGATTAATATAAGTAAAACTTAAGCATTACAAAAATATAAAGAGAGAAAAAACAAGAACATGATCTTGATTTGAAAACCAAAATGTCTAAATACATGGCAAATACCTTATTTTATAGGCCAAAATTAGAAATTATTAATTTGATAACCAATCATTAAGTGGGTGACCACATCTTAACTTGTTGACAATCCTTATCTTCTTGTCTGAACAAAATATCATTTCTAACATTAGAATTTGAACAAACTTGCATCATGAAAGTTCTAGAAAATTATCTCAATTTTAGAACAGAAAAAAATTAAGGTCATATGAACTTCTTGAACTCAAGATATGAGTTAAACACTAAATAGTGTCTAGGCTGCAAGACATATTTCAACTTTTTCATTGTTGAATTTGAACTTGAAAATGACTTTTTTGAATTTAGACTTCGCATGAAAGTTTTAGACCTATGTCCTAGCTTTCCATCCATAGAGAGCATACCTAAATCCAAATTCTACAACTCCAGATATGCCTAATGACTGAACAGTGTTCTAGTTTAGATTGAACCAGCATCTCTTTTCCAAGCTTAACTCTCTCTTTTTCTTCTCAATTTCATTAGTTAAACTTATCAATTAATTCTTTTATTTATATGATAACCCTACATTTAAGATGAGCATTTGCCATAAATTAAAACTATCTTATATTATGAAACTTGTTATTATAAAAGATACTTAAGTTATGAAATTATTGAAACTTCAAGTACAAAATAATGATATAAAAACATGATTAAATTGTATTTTTAAGTACTATTCACACTATTTCGAGTTGTACTTGACAACAAGAATCAACTATAATCCAAGACATGATGATGGTAGGGAAGTGACTTTAAGTAGGAACGTGTCTATACTTTTCTATCATGGATGACCCGTACCAAAACATGTTGTGAGGAGAAGATAATTGATGTAAATATAACTCAAACAAGTAAATAATTATGTGTTATTTAATTACAATGAACTGAGATATTTTATTCAGTAAGTATAATAATCCACTTATTTTTACTTTTGAACAATTTATCATTTATATTATCAAACTGCTAAAGTGTTGAATTTCTCGTAGACATCATCAATTTTTACATTCCAAAAACTTATAGCTGACTAAATCTCAAATTTTTTGATTTATAAGATGAAAAAAAAATCATGTGGTATAAAACACATAGAAAGACTGTTTAATTATTCTTATCTCTCAAGATATTTAATTTCATTACACACTTCTCGTTAACTATGATGAAGGTGTAATTCATGTACTAGGTTTAATCAATTGGAAGGGAATGCTAATGTTAATTTGAATTTACTAAGTTTGGATTCTGAAAAAAAGATTAAGTGTTATAGCAAGTATTTCGTCAATAGACTTGTGTTTCATACTGAAGAGAATAGTTAGGGTAGAAAGATATGTAATAGTGGGGTCTATATTAAAGGATCAACTTTTAATGAATTTGAAGTTGACTACTATGAGAAGTTAAAAAAGATCATAAGAAATCACTGAATTACAATATCATAGCAAGCAAAATATAATCTTTTTATTCAAATGTTATTGGTATGATACCATCGATAAAGGAATCAGAATAAATCTCCATTATGATTTGGTCGAAATTAATACAAATGCTAGACTTTGCAATGTCAATGATATCTTTGTTTTTGCCAAACAATACCAATAAGTTTATTATACATTTACTCTTTTCTTTAAAAAGAATTGTTCAAGAGATGATTAGTTATCCGTAGTGAAAATCAAAACCTAGAGGTCGTGTCTAGGTTGTTCAGGATGACAATGATGAATTACCTATTGAAGATAATGTCTTTCAAATTGATTAGTTAGTTTATCTATATCGAGTTGTTTCATCTAATGATTTAAAAGAAAAATTAAATTTTTGTATCGCTGAGAATATTTTAATTTATGTTAACATTGAGGATTTAAATGATGTTTTGAAAACCAACAGACATATAGAAGTTGATAGAGATGATGATAGTGATGAAATCAACATAAAAGATTGCAATGAAGATGATTTAGTTTGTTAATATATTCCAAACAGTTAGAAAAAAATTATTGTAAATGTCATTGCCACTATTTACTCACCAACAAAATAACAGATAATTTGTTTGACGGTTATATATCAAATTCACATAAGAAAATACCAAAGGATAAAAAAAAGTATCGATTAAATGATATATGGTTTTTCTCAGTGATATATTATATTTATCAATGAAAATACTGATAGAATAAAATGGGTAAAAAAAATTTTGACATGCTTTTTTTATTTGTAAATCTATCAATAAAATTATTATCAACAGATTATAAATCACTGGTGAGATTTTTTTTAATCAATTATCTCTATCTGTGAGCTTATTAAGAAAATTTTGTAATAATTGATTGTGAGTATAAATATAAAATTTTGTCGATAAATCAAAATATTCTAGTTATGTTCTGGTTGTGTTTGGATGTCTTATGCTTATAATAATTCTTCAAATTTTTTTCCCTCTGTTTATTTTCTAATTTTTAGTTCTGAATATTTCACTTTACACTAAACAATTGCAATTTTTACGACAAATTCCAACCTCCTCTGGCACCGTACTCAAGGAGGACAATAGATGCATAGCATGGCTTGACAAGCAAACTCTTAAATCAGTTATCTATGTAAGCGTGGGAAGTGTAGTTTTCATGCAGGAGAAAGAACTTGTACAAATGGCTTGGGGCCTAGCCAGCAGCATACTTTGGGGATCAAAGAGTGGATGCAAGATATGTGAGTCATGTATGGAGAGTAGGCTTCGAGTTTGAGCCTGAAGTGGAGAGAGAGAAGATAGAAAGAGCTGTAAGAAAACTAATGGTGGACAAAGAAGTGGGGGAGATGAGGCAGATAGCAGTGGACCTGAAGCAGAAGTTTGAATCGAGCATAAGCAATGCGATGGTGGTTTTTCTTCTAATTCCATGAATGGATTAGTAGAGTTCATAATGTCTTGTTGTCGATTGCCTAAATTGATTAGTTTATGCTTGTTTCCTTACAATCTTTTTCAACAAGTAGCTAAGTTTGTTCGAAAGTGCCTTCTGGTGATAATGCTAGTGTGGATTTTAGAGATGGGGGATTTGAATCACTGGCCAAATTGTACATTTTCAAAGTTAAAAGTTGTGGTTAAATGAGTCTTCTGCACTGGTTTTGGACAGGCTCAATCATCATTTTCTCTTGCGCTTTGTTAGTTTTGATCAGTTCACTGGCTCACTTTTATTGTTTTATTCTTTGCTCTTTGTTCACTGGCTCACTTGTATTGTTTTGTTCTTTGTTGTTTGTTCTTTGTTCTTTGTTCTTTGTTCTTAACCCTTGGCAAAATCTTCCTTGCAAATTAAATAATTAATAGGTTAAAAAAAAGATAGTACATTCGTTTCCTTCCTCAACTCCGACATGGGTAATAAAGATGATCTCGGAAGACTAATGCTCATAAAAACAATTGCTTAAAGGAAATAAATTGACTAGTTGCAAAGAAAATCCGAAGAAAAAAAAATCATCAGGGCAGTTACTGGTCTCAGTGTAGTGAAGAAGCAGCTCGAAGCCTTGAATGTCAACACTTGGGAAGATCGGCTGGTGGAGGAAGCAGCTTCTGATTGGGAAGCTTTCCATCCAGGACAACCCAAGCCATCTTCAAGCCCCAGCTTGTGTGCACTTCTAGATGGCAATGCATGAACCATACACCTGATGATGCCATCATCCACAAATGATACAACTCAGCAAAACATGGTGCTACGTACTTGCATAAATATAATTATCTAAACCAGGATATTACTTAGCACATTATATACTTATAATTAATTACCAACCTGGGTTGTCGGCTAGAAAACGAATAGCAACCCAGCCTCCAGCGGGCACTCCCACGGTATTCCTTTCAACGGGGTCAACAAGATTGAAATTTGCAGGATCCTTTTTTGCATCAAAGTTCCCAAATCCTTGACCAACAACAAAGAAATTGAAACCATGCAAATGAAGAGGGTGACTCTCAGCACCAAGGATGCTGGTGTCCTGCATAATTAGCTCCACGGTGGCGTTAAAAGGAAGCACAACTAGCTTTGTTCCATTGCTCACCATAGTATTGTTTGGTGGGGTGCCGGTATAATTAAAAGGGATTGGTGGATTGATTGGAAAGTTAGGGCTGTAAACGCCCTTTGATTGACCAAAATGATGGGCTTGGAGTAGAGCTTTGGTTGGCATCACAAATGATACATTATTAACTGAAGCTGCAAACATTGTTCCATTTGGTCCCTGGCAGGTTTGGTTTTTGGAGCATGGGTTTGTTCCAAGGCCTACACTGAAGAAAAATTGTCTGTCAACCTTTCGCGGCACATTGGCAGGGAATTCTGCACTTGCTAGGCTGCGGAGTTTGCTGGTGAAATTTGTAGCAAATGAAGTGTCATTTAGAGGTGGTAGATTTGGTTTATAGAGCGGCAGTTTCTTAGGGGAGTGGCTTGATTTAATGGTTTTGTTTGATTCTTCATATTCTAAGATTCCGGCAACAGTTGAATTATCGAAAGTTCCTTGACCAGTCACGTAAGGTCTCGCAGACATGAAAAAACTGGCGTTTGGGTGGTGGGGCTTGGTCTTTAGAAGAACATTTGTGGTTTGTCCAGGAGCAATGAGAAGTGTCTCGGTATCAAATGGTTTCACATAAATAGCATCAACATCAACAACGGTGAGTGTATGGTTTGCTATGCTGAAGAAGAGCTCGTCATTGAGTGCGGCGTTGATCATGCGAAGAAGGTAAGTCTTTCCTGGCTTTACCTTCAGCTTGAAAGTATCTGCCAAGCACCATGCACCCAAGGTCAATGAGAGAGAAAAAAAATGCTCTGCATGGTTGTAGAAGGCCTACTGCGCTAACATATTATACCTTTGGCAGAGCAGTTATACAATGGCCCTGGAAATCCATTGATAGTGTAGGCATCAGAGACATTTGGGCCTCCACCCGTTTGCATTGCCTGCTTAATGATTGCCTCTGGATCTGCATTGAACCACTCTCCTGCAATTTATTTTGCATTATCGTTTGTGTTAGCAGACATAATACTACATCAACAGGGAAAAAAATTGATTCAAGTTTTAACGAGCTCTTATTCAAAGTAGCTTAATTAGTTTCTTATATTAGATTACCAAAGATGATCGGAACTTCCTTGTGAGGTTTAGCAAATGGATAAGTAGTGCCGAGTTTGGGAAGAATGATAAGTGGACCGTGGAGAGTTGATCTTAACCATGATATATGGGCATGCCACCAAAGAGTGCCTCTTTGTCCTACAGTGGTGTAGTTGTACACATAGCTCTGTCCAGTTTGTATAGGGCACTGAGTTATGTATGCCGGTCCATCAGCCCACCCACTTCGAAGCTGCCGAATTCCATGCCTGTATCAATGAAATCGTCGACAGAGATTTAGACTCAGCTTTTTCTATATAAGGTTCACTATATTTGGAGGGAATTGAAGGAGACCAGTCCACATATATGTACCAGTGAATAGAGATATTGTTTTGGACATGGTTAACCACTTTAATAATAAGACGATCACCCTCCCTAGCAACAATGCGAGGCCCCGGGAACTTGCCGTTGACTGTTACAATGCTCTTGGTGTGGCAAAGGCGGGTCACATTTTGTAACATAACCTGCAAAATTTCATTTTCTTTAGACTTTTAGGAATCAAGTTAAAAACAGAGGATAAAAAATTTGAGCAGTTTTAGGTACTTATAGACAATGATATGCATGTAACACACACATACATCAAATTTGTAGTGCCTAGTAATGGCAAGTGCAGGCTCTGGATGGATAGACAAGGTGACAAATGAGATGAGAAAAACTGCAAGAAATGCTGGTGATGGAAGAAATGAAGCACCCATTTTTATCTGTTTCGTTCTTTTCGAGAGGAGCTGCTCTTTTGTGACTGAATGTACATCAAAGCTTAGAAACCAGTATATATAGAGAGTTGAAGGCAGGGTGTTTCGTTGATTAGGTGACAGAAATTGTATAGTTTAAAATTGAAAAGAAAACCAGAACAAGCTACATGAAACTATGCATAATTTTCAGTTTATTAACAGCTTTAGAGTGCAGTCAAAGCCAATTGCCTTTGTGTCCTTCCTTTTGAAGTAAAAAACCTGTCCTCCCTACTTAAATAATATTATCCCAATTTTACTGGCATGTCATTTTCCAGATTTCTTACATGCATTTTCTGTCTTGGGTAAAAAAGACTTCCATTTTCAGCAACAAGCATTCCACCCATCCATGGTCATACTGGTGTAACAGTGATAGGGTTTCCATTTTTTGTTGCGTATCAATCCTGCTACGTACCATAACAGCAATGCATTGATTAGCTAGCTCCCCGCCATCATCAAAACTTAAGATGGTATTTTCAGTTGGTCGAAATACTAATTGCATTCAGTTTTTGAAAGAGCAATCTTAGCCAACATCAAGAAAGTTTAACTATAATCCTGTTGAGATTCTAGTACTTAGAGATAATCATTTCAAGTATCATAAATCTCTCATAGCCATTAAAACTTGCTGGCACGGTTACCGAGGGAAAAGAAAAAAAAAAACTAAGTTTAACCACGTATGTAAGATAACAGCGCAGTGCTTGCTGACAAAGCTAACCAAGATTGGTGTTTCTATCAAAGAAAGTCTATTTCAGTGTTAGATGTGTGTAATGAAGTACAGGCTACAGATGAACAGGGGGGAGACCGCACCTGAAGCAATTTTATCTCAAGCAAACACACTAACTACCGTGGGAATATATAAATATAATTCCCAGAGAATTTCTACATTTTGAGGTGGAAAATGATGTTTGATTGTGATGGGCATAAATCGAGCCTATAGCTGAGAATTTCATCTTCACAATTATGTCAAACTACCCTTGATCTCTCTGGGTCGTGATTTTTTAAATATTCGTTGGCCTCCACAGCCATGGAAGCGTATATTGCAGCTATTTGGACTGAAAAAATAAATAAATTGATATTTATGTTGATTTTGATATAAGAATGTCAAAACCATCTTAAGACATAACTGAAAAAAATACTAAATCTTCAAATTTAAAATATATTTTTGTAAAGATATCGATATCAACCATAGAGTATCTTGAATGAGTTGTTCTTTGATGGGTACATCCCAACATTCTCAAAAGCAATTATGAAATTAATATCCAATAAAAATCACCTTCTGTTGGAGCTGTGGTTGTTGAAAAGCATCAATACCCTGACAAATGTTCTCTCTCTTTAAAGGGATGCATTTTAATTCGATTAAAAAAACACAGCCTCGCATTTCTGGTGTTCTACAAATGTGTAAAGAAACCCGACACTGTTCCGTGGCTGGTTCTGTCTCGATGCTTCACCGACCCAAATAAAACACTAACCTATTAATGGTGTGTTTTCGGAATTATATTTTTATAAATTTTTATTTTTTTAATTGTTTTGATTTGCTTATATAAAAAATAATTTTTTAAAAATAATAAAAAATATATTATTTTAATATATTTTCAATAAAATACACTTTAAAAAGTAAATTTAATTACACTATCAATCAAGTCCAAAATATCTAGTCAAGTAGGCAATTCAGCTCTTGTAGATAATTTGTTCAATTGAATCCCACATTTTAAAATAGCAGTCAATTGAGTCAAATACTCAACTTAATCCGATTGGTCCGTTAAGTGGACTGTGGGGCATGTTTCTCTATTTGTACGGAACCTTGGTATGGACTTAATCTTTTTTTTTTTTTTTTATCTTTTTCAAGTTTTATCTATTAACATGAAACTACTTCAATTTTACTTTTGTATTTCTATTTTTATGTTTGCTCTGTTTGACCTTAAAGATCCCAACTCCAGCTCATTTCACATGGTAATTCGAAGGAAATTATATATTGTACTCGATTGACTATAATTGGAAAACAAGGGGTCGATTGAGCAAATTATTTATATAAGGGATAAATTGATAGAATGAGGAGCAGCTATATGCCCGCACCACCGCATCACAGGAAAATAAATAACTTTTTAAAGAAAATCAAAGATTAAGGCAATAAACTAAGATAAAAATATATATTAAAGTATTTGATCATATTTGAGCTCTAATTTTTTTTTTATAGTAATAAAAATATTTTACTCAGCTATGTTCAAGAAAGAAGATTCAAACAAATTATAAAGTTAAATATCCAATCAACTCAAATATCAAAGCACAAAAATGATAATATATATATATTTGAAATGATAGAAAAAGAATGAAATCAGTATGAGTAAACTTGTCAGCTCACAACTTAGATTATGAAAATGTGATAATCTTATAAAAAATAAATTAGAGAAAAAAAAAAAGCAAAATTTCCAACCAAGCCAAATTTAAAGGATAAAATAAAAAAAAAGATTTTAAAAGAATGATAAAAAAAGACCTGAGCGGAACCCCAGTCAAACTTATTAAACCATAATCTACGTCATGAGATCATACTAATCCTATAGAAAGAAAATAAAAGAAAATTAGAAAGTTTATTCCCTAACAGTACTAATAGTGAAGGAAGAAGTTGAAGAAAAAATAATTTAAAAAAATAATCCAAGTCAATCTATAAACTCTGGGATAAATTGAAAATAATAATACAATAAAAATTAAGGTGTAATTCATAAGAAAAGAAAAGGAAAATGGTGTAAAGGAGATAAAGAAGAAGAGTTTATGGCTAAAAATGTCTATTTTTCTAGTAGCGAAAATGATCTAGCTATTTTAAAAAATAGCTAAACCGATTTATATAAACCAGTCGAACTAATTTCTAAAAATGATTAGACTATTTTGGCTATTGTCTCTGTTATAACTCGACAGTCTGCAGCTAGAAGAGAAATAACAATTTCATTTTCTCTTCTTTTATTTCACCTTGAATGACTAGAAATTGATGTTTAGAAGTGAAAAAAGAGAGTTTTCTATATATATATATATATATAAACACATCTACACTAGAAATTTAGAAAGATCAAAGAGATCAAATATTGAAATAAAGAGAGAAAGTGAAGAAAGAAAATGAAAAGAGAGAAGCTTTGAGAAAATTTCAAAGAATCAACTTTCAAAATATGTTTGGAAATTGAGTAAGGTGTTCAAAACCCATTTATATCAATTTGATCAATAGTTTAGTGATTTAAGAAAAAACAAATTGATCAAAATTGAGTTAGGGTTTTGAAATGAAATTTTAGAAAAAAGTGAAATTCTTAGAAATTAGGTTTCTAAAATCCTTATAGGTTGTTGTGGAGGTGGAATCATGTTGAATTAATAAAGAAATTTGGATGGATAATGAAGCTCAAGGGCCGGCCATTAAGAGACAAAAAAAGAGATTTGATGAATTTATATTACTCTTGTAAATTATATAGAAATTATGATAACTAAATACATGAATAATAGTTTAGATGAGAAATTAATGAAATTAAAGTGGGTTTTAGTTATATTAATGCTTTTAGTGTTATTGTGATAGGCTGAATGTATAATTGATGAGGAATTGGTGGTTAATTGGATGAATAAGAAATTATTAAGATTTTAATATAAGAAAAATTATCATTTATTTTTATAAGGTTTCAGCCAAAAAAATAAAAAGAATGGGTGAAGGATTAATGAAAAAGAAAATTAAAAGAAAACATATCCTTCTCCTTTAGGTATTTTCAGCTAAAAGATAAAATGAATTGTATTATAGTAATAATTATCTATGTTTTAACTTGTTTGTGTGAAATAAAGTTAATATAAGGGTAAAAGACATTTGATCCTAGACATAGAGCTCAAATATCTAGTAGGTGTTCAGCACCTTATTAATTATATTTTATTTAAAATTGTTAAAAAATCATAGTTAGATTCTTAATTGTTCAATGATATTATTATATTACATTAGATTGTTATCATATTTTAAGCTAGATGACTGATTCTTGATTTAAGAATTAGTGTCATTATGGACTAGATGTCTAGTTCTTAGGATTGCTATCATATTCTAGGTTAGATGGTTAGTTCTTCTGACATCTTATTTTGTGCTATAAATCTAGATATCTTAAATAAGATTAATGTTATATTTGTAGGCAATTCGGAGGTTACCTTGAATGAGGGTTTATTAATTGGGTATAGCTCATGGATTTTTAATTACTATGTGGAAAAGATAAAAAGGAATTAAGTTAATTGTTAACTTGATTTACAATAGATGTATATAATTTAAATTATTCAATAAATTTATTATTTTACATTGAAAACTTTTTGTCATATTAATTGATTAATCATATAAAATAAATTCAAGATCCTTGTAGCTTCATCAAGACTAGTTGATAATATAACCCTTGCATTTTGTATTTATAAGAATATTAAAGATGTTGCATATCATGTATAGTTTTTTTTTTATGATAACAATATTAATAATGTTGCATATTATGTGTAATTTTGGGGATGAAATATAAATATTAATTAATTATTGTAATTACTATTCTAGGATCTTATGATACATTGCACTTAAATATTAATTAAATCCATGACTATCTTATATAGATTTTATTTTGATAATGTTTATATTAAATTTTTAATGTCGTAGATAAATGATTCTTAGTTTAAATTATGTGTTATCATGATTGAATTATTGTATGAATTATTCAATTGAACATAAAAAAATGCTATGATGCTTAATTTGTAATGTGATGAGTCCATAATTAGAAAATTTAACCATAATGATTGTATGAATGATTCAATTGAACCATAAAGATTTAGGAATATTTGCGAATGCGGTACAAACCTTAGTTCTCTAAAAATTAATTTTTTTTTATGTATTTTAGATTATTTTAATGCACTGATTTTAAAAATAATTTGTAAAAAATTAAAAAAAATTATTTTGATGCATTTCATCATGAAAAACATTTTAAAAAATAATTACAATCATACTCTCAAACATATTATTAATCATATGTTTGAAAGTGTGGTAGAAGTTACTTTTAAAAGTATTTTTTGCTTAAAAATTTATTAAAATAATATCTTTTTATTTTAAAAAAATATTTTTGATATCATTACATCAAAACAATCCTAAAACACCAAAAATAATTAATTTAAAGCTAAAAAATATTTAAAAAATTTTAAAACAAAATTTATCCTTAATACTAAATAATATTGATGGGCTAATATCGCACCACCGAATGGTTTCCAAAGGTTTTGCATCCAAAAGAAAATACTTATTTCTTTCATAATGGTTACTTAGTTTTATTATTTTTGTTCAAAATTATGTTTTTTTTTTAATTATTGATTTTGTAGCTTAGTTTTATCTTGTCATGACTCTTTTAAATTTAACCAGTTCAATATAAAAAATAACTCAAAATAAAATCTAGTTTAATATCTTGTTTATTTTCTTGAAAAATAGTTTTTAAAAAATTATTTTTAAAATTTTTTGTGTTTATTTGTCAATAAAAAATTAGTCAGGAGAAAAGTTAGTTAATAGAAGGCATTTCTCAGTAAAAAAAAAAAAGAAAAAGAAAAGAAATGACTTAGTTTCCACAAAAAATGTTTTCCTTTTATTTTGGATAGAAAACATTTTTTAGAAATTATAAAAAAAATAGAAATATCATATTATGTGTTGATTATATCAAATTTGATCTTCAAACTTTTTATTGCTATATATTTTATTTTGAATTTTTTTTCTTTAATTTTATCCCTTAGAATTTGATTTAATTTAATTTTTATATCAACTTTGGTTTTTATTTTTATAATTGTTATTTGATTTTGTCTTATCAATTTTAATTGAATTTTTTATCTATTAAATTTGGTCTTCAATCTTTTCAATATTATTTATTTTATTTGAAATAATTTATGAAATTATAATTCTTGTAATCTCATCATTTTTCTATTTTTTTATCTATTAAATTTAATCTCTATTATTTTAATTGTTATTTATTTCATTTGAGACAAAGTATGAAATTATTTTTTTAATTTCATTTTCATACAACTTTTAATTTGTAAAACTTGTTCCTTATTATTTTAATAAACTTGAAAAAAATAAAATATTAATAAGTTATTTTTTAATTTATTTTTCATAACATAACCAAATAATAGAAAGTAATTCTAGCTTATTTTTTATAATATTATTAAATATTAAAAAATAATTTACTTTTTAAAAATTATTTTCTAAAAAAATTATTTTTCAAAATAAAACTATTTTATAATAAACGAAGAACAACGTGTAAGTTAAATACCAGTTTAGAAGGTCATTTTTTGATCCAAATAGGAGATTTTTTAAGACAATTTCAAAAAACCTTCGCAAAAAAAACTTCATTTTCATCCTTGACACAGTATCCTATTTTTTAAGACAATTTCAAAAAACCTTCGCAAAAAAAAACTTCATTTTCATCCTTGACACAGTATCAATTCAGCATATAAGTGGCTTGAAAAAAAAAATCACTAACACAAGGAAGTTAGGAGCTCAGTTCACCTGCAAAACTGGAGTGCTACACGATCACTTAGAATGGAGACTTGATCGTGATAGCCATTTAAATTTGTATCAGTCATGTAGGGACAAGAGCTTCACTGCATATCCTCCATTGCCCACAGTGACATTGCCAGCTTTGAAGTGAAATTAACAAAATGGAAAGAAGAAAAATGACAGTAGTAGAAGAATATGTATGGATGGTGGTGAAGGAGACAAAAGATACGAAGAAGAAGAAGAAAGGCTAAAAACGGCTCAATGAAACTCACCTGCCCCACATTGAAGATATCAACAAAGAAGCCGAGATATCAAGATCTGGAAGAACATATAAGACAAGTCTGAAATGCTACCCAATAGACAAAACCATCTGTGTTCATCAATGCCTTGATGTCCATATATGTTTGCGTGTCTTCATGGATGGAACAAATAAGAAGTGGCTGCCAAGGAAAACTTGTTCGGTGAGGCTTTTCAATGGATTCCCAACATAATCTTGTATCTATGCAAGGTGTTCACATTATTTTGATCTGTTTCTGCAAGACAAAATCATCAATGATTGGATATATCAGAATGTCGGTAAATCACAAGTTAATTGTGGTTATTGAGAGTGTTCTTGAAATTTTCTTTCTCTCTCTTTTTGTTCGTGTTTCCATTTCAGAATTTAAGCAGGGTGTCTTTTCTTATATCAGGATTCAAGTATCATGACAAGATCATCCGGAAGTAAAAAAAATAATTAATTACGAACATGATTTAAATACTACCTTTATCAGCTTAATGCTAACATAAAAAAAAAATACAAGAGAAAAAATAACTTTTTTGTTTTTAATAATGAATATTCTTATATCAGTTTTTGTACATTAAGATTAAAAAAAATTCTCTTTCCGTATCAGAATTATATATTTGTAAGGATATTTTCCGGTTCCTTAATTGTTTTAAACTCAAACTAATTTTGACATCACTTAGTTAATTTTATCTTTTCAAAAGCAACTTAGGAATTCTAAAGATAAAATTAATAAAAACACAGCTTGATCCAATTTTTTATGTAACTGGGGTTTAAAATCAAATTCTACAAGGGTTTTCTAAAATATAATTAACTTGATTGGTCTAAAAATAATAAATTAAAAAACAATTAAGAACAAAATTTACAAAAAAAAATGACAAAAAAAACTTAGTGACCTAATACATTAATTAGTCTAGATTTAAAATTAAAATATATGAAAGTTGTTTTGAGATAATTTAATTAACTTGATATGTTAAAAAACAACTCAACAGACTATTAAAAACAAATTAATGATAAAATTGGAAAGAAAATAATGCAATTCAAAAAATAACGAGGGATTGAAAATAAAAGGGAAGGGCTGAATTGAAAAAAAAATTATTAAGTCCAAGTTTTTTTTTTAATTAGAGGAATTCCACTTAGCTTAACTCGTGGCTCTAAACAAATGAAATGGATTTGTTGTTCATATGCAAAAGCTGGACTCGAAGTTGAAATAGATTGTCGGTTACTCTATCGAAATGGATAGCTATCTGGATAAAATTGACATCCAGAAGTTTGAAAACATTATTTAAGACATGATGTTGAAGTTATGTTTTCTACCACTTATTTTTTTATTAATAATCTATAAATTTGAAGTTTTTTTTATGTGGTATCTTGCTATAGAGATCTTAACGGATAAAAAATAACCACCTGATTAAAATTAGAGATTTTTAATTCTGAAGTTGATGAATCGGAAGTTGATGAATTTGTTTTAAATGAGTAAGTATTTTTTAGATTTATAAATAAAATATAAATATTATTAAAACTGATTCGAAACTCATCCCAAATATATATTTATATTATATAAATATATTTATGAAATATTTAGATTTTTTTAATACAATATGATATATACATCCTTTTATATTGACATAAAACACACATACAATTAATATATATCATTTTATTATTTAATATATATATAACTATTTTTTATTGATTAATAAATAACAGTAAAAAATGGATACCCGTTTGAGATCCAGTGACATAATTTATATATATCTAATTTTTTTTATTTATAAAATAATAGATAGAATATGAATTTTAAAAAATCTATCTTGAGAATACTCATTATTATTCCAAATTAAAATATCTATTAATACCATTTTGCGTGTTTTCTTACATCTCTCACTTTTAAGTGGGGGTCTAACTTAATCAAGAGGATTAATAGCATCGAGTTGTATTAAAGAATCCATCTTTTCCATTGAAAAGAAGAGGGAAAACACACAAGAAAAGAAAATGGTGTTCTTGTTTCTTTCTAATTAGGTGGCAAAAACAAGCAAAAATTCAAGACAGGTATCGTTTCTCAAGAGATGGCCCGTGGCAGTCAAAGTCAGCAACTACACAGCATTTTCAGCCTTCAAATCGAGTCAGCTGATCTGGGAAGAAGGTTCCATTTCCGTGACCAACTTCACCTCTGTTTTGAAGAGAACAATAAACAGCGAGTCGATAGAGAAGTATATGAACCCACCAGGTGAGTGAGTCACAAACGACCCAAAACTCTTCCCCACCACACAGTGCCAGGCCACCCCATATACCGAGTCAAATTCCTGTCCAAATTAACCGATCTCAGTTCTGGAGACTCAAAACACATTGGCTAAAACCAGTTTATAAATAAATATAACCACTGCAATCAGTACTTATTAGCTATTAGCAAGTGATAATCTAATTAATCAATAATTAATCTTCTGATGCTGTAAGAGTACCAAAGAGCTACTGAACTAAACATAAATACGTGCTATTAGGAGATGGAGAGATGAGATAGACCTTCTTGAGGGCTCGAGCAAGGAGGGTAGGATTGGGGCGGTGTTGGGGAGCTGATGATATTGATGGGTCGTCGAGAAATGATCTTGCATAGCGCAGGGCACGTTCTTGCATGTCGACTGGCATGTCGGAAGATCTTAGCCTTACATTTAAGCTTAATGCAATGGCAGCTAGCTTCATGACTTCCTCTGTCGGAGACCTATCTTGGGCCATTATTAATGTCTCTTCTTCTTGCCTGTTTTGAGCAGTGAAAAAATGTTGTTTCAAGCCAGTAGCTCGCTCCTCTTTCTGTCTTTGGGATTTAATGATATCCATGAATAATAAACAAAGAGAATATGTGTGAAGACAAAGAATGGAGCTCTGCGGAGAGAATAAATAAGCTGTGCTAGCTTGCTTGCAGTGCTGGTGTTTAAAAGGTTTTTTTATTTAAAAATATATTAAAATAATATTTCTTATTTTTCACAATTTTATTTGTTATATTAATATATTAAAATAATACAAAAATATTATAATTTAAAATAAGAAAATTAAAATTTAATAAAACGTCAGATCCAGACATATAATGATTGATTGTGAATGTCATGAGCAGAGTTTAGTTGAGCATTGGCCAATAGTAGGTGTACAAGTGTTGAAGTTTAGGTACGTTCGAGTTGTGTGATTGGACAGTTCTTTCATGTGAGTCACAGCGCGTGGTTGTAGTCAAGGTCACTGTACCAGTCTGGGTATGCATGCCGACACGGGGAAGGCATGGAAAGGGTACGGCGAAAGGTTTGAAGTTCTTTGTTGACCACGGTTGAACAAAATCAATGATATCAATCACGAATCTTTCTATGCTGATGTTTTTGCCTGTAGAAATCGATGGGAAAGTTGCCTTGGAAATTCTGTCAAAATTAGGTTTGAAACAATTTTGAAGAAAGGATGAGAGTAATTTTCAAGTGGCATCTGATTGTAAATTTATTTCAAGCTATTATATATCACGAATTTAAGAGTTTTATCAAATTGGACTTGTATCAAATTAATTATGATATATAAGATTGAGGTTAATGATATTGTAATTGGTGTATTATAACGTAAGAAAGTATTTTAAGAGTTTTAATATTTGGTTTTGTTATGAAATTTAATTATATCATTTAATTTATAATTTTATTAATTTTAGCTTTTATTTTGTTAATACTTATTTATTTTGCTTTTGTTGTTTTTTAAAGTTTAATTTTTTTATTTTAATTTTATCTGTAAGTATTGCTCCTTCTTTTTTTATTCCTTTTTTTTATGTTTTATATAATTTTTGTAATTATTTTTTTAATCTTATCCTTTATTATTTTATTACATTTGTTTTTTAATCTGATTTTGGTTCATTGCTATTTTCTTACATTTTTTATTGATTTATCTTTTTTTATTTGTTTTGTCCATCAAAATTTTATGTGATTTTTTTTATATATATGATTCTTATCCTTATTCTTTCAATTACATTGTTTTATCCTTTTCTTTTTTTTTAACCCCTAATTATTTTTTTTCATTTTGTTTTATACAATATTGTTTGAGTTTTAAATTATTTTATGATTGTAAATTTTACTTTATTATTTTTTTTATAATTTTCTTTTCACTAGGTAATCTTTATCTCATGACCCAGACTTGATTAAATTTGGCTTTTATTTGGGGTCATTTATTATTATTTTTAAAAAATTTATTATTTGACATTTAGTTATTAAGCTATTGACTTCATTGTTTATTCCACTTTCTTTTGTTAAGTTATCTCTATCTCAATCTTTTATCTTTTTTTTTTATGTTTTAATATGATTTTTTTATTTTACTTTTTTTAAAAAAAGTTTTATTTTTTTTAATTTCATCATTTTATGTTATATTTTTCAACATTTTCATTTCAATAATTTATTTCATTATGTATTTCCTAGCATGTTTATAGTTTTGGACACTGTTTCATTATTTATCGGACATCAATTTTGCAGAATTAAAGTATAATTATTGTAAAAATAACAATTAATAAAATATAAATCAAATTTTACATTTCAAAAAATGAAAAGTATTAAGAATGGAAACCAAGATAGCAAAAGAAAAGAAAGAAAAAAAAGAAAAAAATAATTGTTGAAGCTACTCCTTTCACCACACACTATTGTGAAGAAAAGACCTTGCCAAGACAATTTTTATAGCTCGAGATAGCCCCCGTTAGAGCTTAGAGTAAGTTCTAAGTGCCAACATAATGTGCGGCCTTCCTCACATGCTGGAGGATTTATTACACATGCTAAATATTTTTTTTATTCAACTCATTCCTTGATTTTTTAATATATCTTCAATCTAGATCCTAATCATTGAATATCTTTTTTCCTTTTGGTTTAATTTTATCCATAATTTTTTAGTAACTTTTCAAATTAATCCTAAATTTTAACTCAATAAAAACTTGATTATGATATGAGAAAAGAAAGAGATAAAATGACCTAACTGACCTCAAGTGCAGCTCAACCAAACACAATAGAATAAGGAAAAATACTCACACTTTGGAGAACCATGCTCTTATTTTAACTATTCAATTTATACATCTCAAAATACTATAATTTATCATTAATTGTAGAGAGAGAAAAATGTATTATAACACTTTAAAACCTAGGTTAGACAAAGAGTTTGTCAAAAAAATTTCAAGTTTAACCTATTTAGGTAGTGTTTAATATTGTGATAGTGATTACTTTTCAAAGTTCTTTTATCTTGAAAGTGCATCAAAATAATATTTTTTAATTTATTTTTAATATTAATGCATCAAAATAATCTAATAATAACAAAAAAAATTAAAAGCATGGTCAAACCACAGTAACAAACAAGCTCTTTAATAATATTTGAACTTAAAAAGTTTTTCTTGTTTCGAGTTGATTGTGATTTTAAAGTTAATTTTTGAGTTATTATAAAATATAAACATGTTTTAGAAGGTGTTTAGTGTACTTTTTTATAGTTTTTTCAGGTACAAACATGGTTGAAATTAGGTTTTTCTAGGCTTGAAATAGACTAGCCATAATTATATGATCAGAGGTTATTGGAATTTAGGCAATGCAAACTATGGGTTGCTTGATATTTCTTTTTCTTTTTTCAAAGTATTAAAGGACAGATAACTTATCATCCACCGCTAAATAAGATTGAAAGAAATAAGGCCTAAACCCTTTGACCTTTTTTGAAGGCTTAAGTTTTTCTTGTTTTTTTTTTTAATTTCATCACTAAATATTTGGTTGATTATTAATTGAGCAATGTAATTTTTTTTAATTTGGTTTTATTTTCCAACTACTTTGATATTTCGTTGGATATTGATTTTATAGTTGTTTATTTTAGATAAAAAAAATTATATTAAAAAATAATTGAATCTTATTAAATCTATAACCTGATTTATAACTTTGACTAGTTAAGTTTAACTAAGTAGGGATCATGCTTGATAAATTTTTTTTTGTTTCATGAAATAATTCTTGAGTTAAAATTTCTAAATTTCATATATATAAAACATGAGTGTGGATGAAATGGCTAGTTAAAAAAAATACTAAAAGGGCTTAACTTTTTTAGCATGCTAGAAGAATCATTATGACTTTAAGCAGTGTAATAATTATTTTGTCTTTATTGCTAACAATTGTCTTGACATTACAGGTAAAATTATCTTTTCAAAGATATTCAAATATTATTTATGGATTGATCTAAAATAATTTTATTCTTCAATTTTGAAAAAGTACAATTAAAATAATTTTTTATCTTTAAAATATGAAAATAAAAAGTTTTTTGTTTGTGGTTTGTTTTATCCTTTTTTTTTTTATCTGCATACTAAAATAATGCTTGCATCTTTAGTTGCTTAGAAAAATAACCTTGTAGAAAGGGGTTTATTTGTTTTTGCAATCTTCTGATACAATAAAATTACATAGTTAATTTTTATATTTTTATATTTAAAGAATGATTTTGGATGCTATTTTTGCTTGTGTGCCATGGTTGTTTTTGTAATAATGGTATGCCATTGGATCCTCTTCTTTAATTTATTTTATTAAAATATTAATAAATTAATAAAATATACCGATGCGTGGCACACATGCATCAAAGTTCTTCGTGCTATTCTATAGGCACGTGAGGACAATTATGGTGGTAAAAAAACTTAATTATCGTCTCATATGATGCATAAAGATATGGTACAGCTATAGGGGTAGCATGTTTGTCAAAGCGGGTAATAATTTTACCACGATGAGGTTTTTTTTCTTGCCCTTCATTTTTTTTTATGGGCCTTGGTATTTATGGCAGGCCTTTAAAAAATTAGTTGTGCCTTTCATTTTGTATTTATTTTAGGTTTAATCCTGCACTATTTTTATTTGCTTTGATTTTAATGGTTTTTGAACTTTATTTTTTTTTAAATTTCATCCATTTTTTTATTTAATTTAATTTATTTTTATATCCAATCTTGTTCTTATTTTTTTTCTTTCGCATTTATTTTATTTTATTTTGATTTTGTCTTTTAGAATTTTAATTCATTTTTTTTTCAAATTTTGTTCCTTATTATTTTCATTACTCTTTTTCTACCATTTTCTTCATTTATTTTGTTTTTAATGTAATCCCTGATTAATTTCTTTTAATAATTTTTAGTGCAAGATTTAGTCCTCATTATTTATTTTTGTTATTTTTAATTTTTTATAATTGAAAATTTTGCTTTGTACTTATTTCTACTTTATAAAGAGTTGTTTCATTTTCATGACCCGGTCAATTACTTTCAATGATTTAATTAATTTGAGTTTGATATTTATCTTTAAATATTTTTATTTAAAATTGATTTATGAAGTTATGCCCTTTGTGATTTATTCATTTTTTTTTGTGGTTGTCCATCTTTTATATTTTGAATCGTGAGTTAATTAAGTTAACATGTATTAACATAATTTTTTAAATTAATTTTTATTTGGTTTTATTTTTTATTATTAAATTATTAACCTTCAAGCATTATTATGTTTTCTATCTTTTGTTTACACCGGATTATTCCAAATATGAAATGTTCAAACTTCTCAATATCTCCACAATAAATAAATGACTCAAGGAATCTGTTTATTTGCATCGTTGTTACTATATTTAAAATAATCTCAGCAAAACAAATATTTGATAATATTTTAAAAATAATTTTTTATTATAGAATACACCGTTAAATATGGTACAGCTGCGAATTTAAGTTGATAAGAAGCAAAAGGGGGGTGAGTGTAGCCCTGTTACTTTCCACTTTTGAACTCCGCAGTCCAAAAAAATCTTATAGAGATAAGTGCAGTCTATTTCACCCTAGAAAAGAAAAGGACTCTAGAAATAAATGAAGGGAAACAAATGAGAAAAAATATATGGTGTAGCAAATAACTTATTTTTGTGGTGCTTGAGAGTTTGATGAAAACATTAAACAATTTAATTGAAATTAAAATATTTAAAATATTTTATTTTTTCATATTTTTTTTTGAAATACCAAAACATTATTGTTTTATTTAAAATATCAAGCCTCTGAGCATAAAATGAACCACAAATTCATTTATAAATTAGGATTTGTTTTTAAAAAAAGGGATTTTAATAGTTGAAATCGGATTAAAATGGTACGTACGCAGTGAACTTTTCTGTAGCACATGTGCTTATCTGGATAAGTGAGCTGGTAGTGAGCCCACTCGTTAATTCCCAAATCTAGTTACGGAAATGAACAGTCCTTCCTGACATGTGTTCTGTCCTGGTTAAAAACAAATATTAAAGAAAAGCGTAATTCCACTTCTCAGGTAAACTCCAAATACCATCAATTCCCCATCTCTCTCTGTCTCCGCAAACCCAATCCAAAGCCAATAATCCGATTCTCCTCATGGCTGCTCTTCTTGAATCCCTCACCGTTCCTCCTCTCACCTTCACTAAGCCTAAGCCTAGTACTACTACAACTCTCTCCGCTTTTGCTTCATCTATTCACCGGAGATCCCTTCGTTTACCACACGTCAAAGGCCTCAAGCTCTCCTTTAATTCGTCGACTATAAACCGCTTTCCTGGATCGTTCGTGACTCTCACCAGTTCCAGACTCTCTCGTGGTGGAAGGATTGTTTGTGAGGCGCAGGAGACTGCTGTCGAAGGTCATCTGGATCTTAGATTTCTTTTTTCGACTATGTTTTGGGCTTATTTTGTTAAAACCTAAGCTGGGAAAAGAAAAGGAATTGTAATTTAAAAAAAAATGTTTTCTTTTGGGTAAATAAAATTGTAGATATAGAAATTTAAAAAGTCATAATTCAAGGGTTTGTTACTGAAATAATTGAATTGAAAATGGAACTGCAGTGGCTTCTGTAACGGATGCAACATGGAAGTCAGTGGTGCTCGAATCGGAATACCCTGTGCTAGTTGAGTTCTGGGCCCCATGGTGTGGTCCGTGCCGGATGATTCACCCTATAATCGATGAACTGGCCAGGCAATATACTGGTAAGCTCAAATGTTACAAAGTTAACACTGATGATTGCCCTTCCATTGCAACCCAATATGGGATTCGAAGCATTCCCACTGTTATCATCTTTAAAAATGGTGAGAAGAAAGAGGCGATTATCGGTGCTGTTCCCAAAACTACCTTAACCACCACTATTGATAAATTCTTGTAAGTGAAACAAGCACTTGCTGCCAATAAACTATTTAGCTGCTACTGCTCCATCTCCAGATGCTGCTGTATTTTTATGTTACCTTCAGAAAATATTAGTAACTATATGTGTCTTGTCTTACGTAGCTGAATGCATGTTTGGTAGCTTGTTCTTGGTTAGTGTAGATTAATATGAGAAGTATTGGCTTATCCTTCTTTTCATCCCTCCTGAAGTTTGGTTGTTGTGTGCGAAATGTATTGGGAACTGAAAACTGACGATGCATATGGGTTCATATGGTTCGATAATTTGACCACTTCAGTTAATTTTAAAATTTTTAAAATATCAGTTTTGATTTGGTTTGATTTTCTTAAGCTAAGGAAATCAAGATGACCAAATTGATTTTTTTTTAATTATTTCACACGATCCACGTACAGAAAAATATATGTTATGAGATTTGTGTGAGTCCTTGTGTCTTCTACTGTCAAGGAAACTGAAAATTTCAAAACTAACCTATGATACTATATACTGAATATAAAAATGAAATGCTTGCCGAAAGATCTTGATGTGCTGGTGGTGGTGTGGCCAATCGGTCTATAGTTTTATATAATGCTAATATTGACTGGTGGGAATATTTGGTCTTGGATGCTTTGTAGAAAATATATGAGAAATTAAGAAGAGTTTCTCAGTTGGCCTTGTTATATGGAACATCAATTATCTCATCCTATTCCCTAGGTCTCTGCTTGTTGGCTTAAGTTGATCTGTGGGTGAGTCAAGTTTAGAACAAGTGTGTTTCAATTTAACACACTGTTCATGAAATATCAGATGCGTCCAATTGTTTGTATTAAAAAGCATGTGTTAATGCTACACTAGGCAACTGGTAATCCATGATGAGGATCATAAAGCAGGCGTGATTACATGTAAATTACATGCTTGTGTCATATGATAAGCATTGATATCTCTGTTCTTTAATTTATTAGAAGGGGTGACTGCTTGTCAGTCTAATGTTCTGTGTTTTGGTAACGAAGTAGGGAGTGGGGCTTAGATCTTAGTTTGGAATGTGTCCTAGTAGCTGCACTCTTACCCAGTTGGTCCCACTTTTTGGCTTTGTTTGGAGGCTTTAGCTCTGTATCTTTCTCAAAGGTGGATAATGTGCATCCTGGGAGTAGCTTTTTTAAGTATAACCACACCAAAACTTCAAGTTTTAGTATCTGAAATTGATGCTGGTCTGTGAATTGTCAATGTTGTCATTATAATTTGTCTAATTCATAGCTTAGACTCGGATAGCTTTCATTAGCTTTTGGATTAAGACTTTGTTCCTTTTATACAGTTCCTGGATGGTTAGTACTGAAGTGTTGGTTCATTTAGAAGCCAGTTTTTTCCCATTTGTTGTCCATCTGGAATGACATGAATTGAACTTTTGAGGAATTCTGGTTGCTGCACGCACTAGTGGCATATAGCAGAAGCATGTCTCCAAGGTGCTCTGTCTTCAGATTTCCTTGGGTCTTTACGACCACGATGTGAAATTTTTTTACGCTGTGCTGTGGTGAGGTGAATGAGAATGGAGGGACAATTTGCTTTTCACATGATTTGGATTGTGTATCACTGTAGCTGCTCTTTTGGAAGTGCTGTCATACCGAATTGGGCATGAAAATGTAGCCGCCCGGCATTTTCTAACATGGGTTCATGTATAAACTCTGCCATGACAATACTAGACCTTTTTTCTCCCTTGTCTAGAAATTAGGTGCTTATATTTGAATTCAGGAATATACTGGTCCTTTTAGTGTGTAGGCGCTGGAGGGGTTCAATCATGAAGAAAGCATCACTGGGAATTTCTGAAGCATATCCTAGAGAAGACAAACGCATTTCAGGTTGTGGTTGGAGAGAACGAATGATTGGAAGTGCTTGTTGGTGGTTACCTGAAGCATGGATATTGGCCTCCAACTCCAGAATTATCCTTTTTTCTCATGGCCACACTTTGAATTTGGTGTTTTTCCTAGCGCATTTGTTGGTTTCCTGTGAGACCTAAAGGCCACAAGTTAGAATCTGATATTTTATTGGTCCTAGAGCATTTGTTGGTTTCCTTTGAGACCATACCATGCATGGGCAAATCTTTTTCATCTTGAAGTCCTCCTGTTCATCAAGAATCAGGTAGAAGCTAATGGTTGTTCAAGAACAAGAATTTTTTTTTCTTTTCTACCAAACATATTTTTTAAAACAATGTTTTTTTTAAACCACACTACAATTTTAAGCCGCAACAGTGAAAATTAAGAAAAAACAAAACACATACAAAATGAGACTGGATAGAGAGACAATATGGGAAACATACCAAACTGAACTACATTTTGGTTCCATGAATGATTTCTGTAGAAAACGTTACAGCTCGGTCGTGTTTTGGGCCATCACTGGATTAATAATAATAATAATAATCAATCTTCAGCAGTGCGAGGATATGATTTTCTCTCTTGATGGCAATGCATTACATAATTTATCTATCTCGTGCATTTGACCTTATAGGGCACCAAAGATAATTTACCTTATTATTATTATTTTTTTATGATAGTGTCAAACATGCAGCAGACATGCATGTGAGGAGGGTTTTTTTATATATAATAATAATAATAATAATAATAATAATAATAATAATAAACCTTTCTATTGATTCAAAGAAGGATAATTCTAAATCGAGAGCGTGAGGGAGTTGTTTATGTTGGATGTATAGGCCTGTCTTTGCATTTGCATTCGAGGATGGATAATCTAAAACCCGATTTGATTTTCAACAAAGTTATTTTTATTATTTTTTTGAATAAAAATTAAAATGTTATTATTTTCTGCGCTTTCCCTTGAGCTAGTAATCCAGTGGGCGGTCGCCTGAGTTCCGGTGTCTCCAGGGAGGTGGGTGCATCGCATGCCAAGATGGTGGAAGAGGTCAAATACAATTCGACGATGAATATAGTCAGCATATCTAGATGAACTTATGTGATCTAGATGGTCATTAAACTTATCTTTAATTCTGCAGATTTTTTTAATCCAAGTTAGGACTTGTTAACAACTTTTCCCTCAAGGTATCTCTATATTATTAAAAAAAAAAAAAGTTCTTTAATGCCATTTGTTTCGAAATTAATTATACTATACATTACATTCCAGTGCTTGGTTTAGTAGTGAAAGGAACTTGTCTCCTTTCACTGTACCTGGGTTCGAACTCTAATATGCATGCTTGTCACTCTCGCGGTACCTTACATGCCTACTGGATTTACAGGGTATTTAGTGGACCGTGAAGATTAGTTATGGTATACGCAAGCTGACCCGAACACCTCAAATAAATAAATAAAAATTATACTATACATTAGAAAAACACAAAAATAAAAAAAAAATATTTATATAAATGGTAAAGCATCTCAAAGTTTTTTTTTTGTAAAAAAAATTTACATCTTCTCTTTTACTGCATCCTTCAATTTTTCTCTTTCGTGTCCTTTTTTTTATTGGATTATTTGCTTCTTTTTATTTAAGGGTTGCAGTTTAATTTTGTAAAATTAACTCTTGTTAAACCATAAATGGTATTTTTGAAATTATATGCATATGAAATAATACAAGATAAAAGAAATATATATAAAATAGAAATGCAATATAAAAAAATACAATTCTTTTATATTAAATTGATTAAAAATTGAGTTTGATATTTTATTTTGATTAGATAAAATAAAATTTAATTTTATTAATTCAAATCAATTAAAACTTTAAGAATTCAATTTTAAATTAAGATATATATATATATATATATATATATATATATTCAACCTTTTTTTTTAGAAATATATTTTTTATCTTAATTTCTTGACTTAATTTTTGATTAAAATTAACAAGTTTATTTTTATTTATTAATATATATAATTTTTAATTTATTTTATCAATGAAAATAAATATTTTTTAGTTTATAGTTAATTTTTTTTACGAAATTTATTTTTTAACAACACCCGAGAGAGAAAAAAAAATCACCCCGCAGCGTATTCCACGGAATCAAACTAGGAAAAGAGTTTATTTTATTACTGTAATCTTAGTAAAATAAGGCACGCACACGTGGTGAAATGTAAGCGGTCTAAAAAAGTACGGGTCTACGTAGCAAATCTATGTACTCCCAACCCACAGACAGACGGTCCTGTCAAAACGAACGGCACAACTGTATTTTTTCCCCCTCTTCTTTTTAATTAATTATATTTATCCTTGAGATCCTTCATCAAACCTCTCCCTCCTCTCTCTGCACAATTTCACATCTCTCATCTCAAGAAAATAAAAAGATTCGGCCTTTCTGCGTTAAAGTTTTAAAGCCTATTTTCTGTTTCTTCTGATCCAGCCTTTTCGGAAGAGGTATCATCTTCTTCTCTCTGTTCTCTTCGTGGGTTTTGTTTTCTTGTTTCGAGTTTTTATACAACAAACATTGCGGGGTTGTTTCTTTTCTTCTATTTAGATCTTGATTGGATTCTGAGTATATTTTAATGCATGGGTTCTGATTTTTTTTTTCAATCGTGATTGAATTGTAGGTTGTTTCTTTTTCATGGGTGTTTTGGGATGGTGAGAGAAGTTTTAAATTTTTCGGGTTTGATTTGTGTTGCTATTTGTATTCAATTTGTCAAGCTGTTGATGTTTAATTGTTTTTTCTTGGAATTACTTGTATGTTTCCTTCAAAGTTTTGTTTGATTTCTCGTGACTCAAAAGTCATTAAAGCATTTTGCTTTCTTCTGATAAAGAAGGTTAATGAATTTCTATGTTTTTCTTAATCTCAAGTCTTAAAGGATGAATAAAGAAGGTTAATGAATTTCTATGTTTTTCTTAATCTCAAGTCTTAAAGGATGATGGGTTCTTTTGGGATGTGAAAATCTGTGTTATTTTCTTGATTTTATATGTTAAGAGGGAGAAAAACTAGTTCTTTGAAACCAATTTAGGTAGTGCCCATTTGGCACTTCTCAATGTGAAAGAATCTCAATTATTTAGAAATCTCAAAGTTATGTTTTTCTTTTCTTTTCTGTTTTTCAGACTAGAAATTTGTAATTTGGGAGCACTTTAGGTTATGATAGCTCTAACTGGCCTACTAGTATTAAGGTGCTAGATTTGTAAGATTGGTGAACTCTAGCATAAGTTATTCTGCAGCCGTTCTTGTCATCAACCTCTAGATCTCATTATTTGTATGGGAGGCTGATAGTAGTAACCCATCGTTTTGTTCTTCTTATATATCGTTGATGGGTTGAGGAATCTTTGTATGTTGCTTTTCATTTTACTAGTTCCAAGCCAGTTCTTTGTCATTTTCTTGTAGTCAACCTCAAGATTTTAACCTTCTGCTGTTTAGAACTCCAGCACCTCCGGTCTTGTCTGTTTGTTTGTGCTCACTTGAATGCTTAATTTATCGTGTTTGAAACTTTAAATATCTGGTCTCTGGGAAGGAGATTTATTGGCAATTGAACTCTATTGCATATAGCAGCTATTTTTTTACCCTGGGAAATTTCGTTTTTCTTTTGTTATTTGCCGATAGATGGTTTTTTCTGTATGTTTCTGTATCTCTCGTGCATTGTCACATGCGCGCACACATAATTTATGCACAAAATGGTTTCTCTTTGAATATTATCATTGATATGCTAAGAAACCTCGCTTTTAATACGGAACTTGCAGATATGGAACAACACTTCTTTGATCATGAGGCACATTTTGAATCTGAGGAAGATGTTGGACTTAAGCAGAAACATAAATTGATCCCAGTCCCAACAGCAGTCTCAGACAATGACAGTGGCTATTTTGAATGCAACATATGCCTAGACTCTGCACATGACCCTGTTGTCACCCTATGTGGTCATCTATATTGCTGGCCATGCATTTACAAATGGCTCCATGTTAAAACCTCCTCCTCTGATGCTAGTCAGCAGCAGCCGAGCTGCCCTGTCTGCAAGGCTGACATTTCTCCAAATTCATTGGTCCCTCTATATGGCCGGGGCCCATCTACATCTGAATCAAAATCCAAGAAAGACCCAGTGGATGTAGTCATACCCCGTAGGCCACTCCCTTCTGAGTTGAATACAGTGAATGCTAATACTTCGCCACAAAATGGGCAACTTCATTCAAATTTTTTCAATCCACAGCCTCCGTCATTTCAACACCAACAATACTTTCATGATCCTCATGGAGGTTATGCAGCCTTGGCCTCTTCAAACCTTGGGGGTACCGTGATGACAGGTTTTTTAAATCCAATGCTGGGGATGTTCAATGAGATGGTGTTCACAAGGATTTTTGGGACGTCGATCACCAATATGTTTGCTCACCCTTACACAAATACTCTCATGGGAAGTAACAATCCAAGGATGAGGAGGCAGGAAATGCAGCTTGATAAGTCTCTAAATAGAGTGTCCATCTTTTTTCTTTGCTGCATTATTTTGTGCCTCCTCTTATTTTGATTAGGTTATCTTTCAGCTTTTGTAAATAGGTGATGCCATACACATTGCAGGGACAATCTTCTGTAATTTTTTTTTTTCTGGATAATCTCTTTTAAGAGATTTTCCTCGACAGTTTTGCATTTTATCTGTCATTCTTTACTGGCATATGCTATTGTAATTTTCGGGTTTCACGAGTTGTATTGGATTCTTGATTACAAAATATATACGCTGCTCATTTTGTAATTTTAAGGAAATTGCCATTTTTTGTAGTGTCCATATGATGTTAGGGGCTAGTTTCTTTCCTCTTCCTCTTGGTTCTTTCCCCCCTCTTATTCTTGAAAATTTCCCCTCTGCAAGTTTATATTGGAGTCGTCATGTTGGAATGTCAAGAGCAAGATGCTCCATGTCATGAAGTACGCATACGGCCTTGAAGCACCCCTGATTCCATGTTAGCCCTTATTCTTTGCCTCCCTAGTTTCGAAGCCATTCTGTTCCTTTTTTTTTCGTTTTTTTTTAATGATTTTCGCTTTTAAATGATGTACATTCTCTCATCTTCTTCCATAGATTTTGCAATTTTGAAGATAGGTTTCCATATAGTAGATATTAAAATAGATTCAGTAGCACGCACAACACAACGGAAAGATGGGACAAGTACGGTATGCAGAGATGCATTTCCTAGAGTTTGAAAGTTCATAGGGGAAAATAGTCAAACTTCGAATATCACCTAGTCAGGATCATATGCAAGATAAGAATGTCACTGGGTCGAATTAGAATCTGAAATGATTGGTTATTTAGAATTTTTTTTTTAATTTTCAACAACACCACATTATAACTATAAGAAAATACTAAAGAAACATATTAATTTGAATTTTTTTTTTTAAGTTAAACATACTTTTCAAAAACACTTTCGAACACTTCTTTAAAACATACTTTTCAAAAACACTTTCGAACACTTCTTTAATCCTTAAGGGTTTTTAATTAAACAAATACTGGAAAAAAAACTAAAATAACCAAATTAATGATCCATAAATTCCATTTCATTTTCTTTTTGTGCAATTAAAAATAAAATCAACCAATGAATAGACTAAGCAAAATAATTACAATAAATCATCTTCAAGATTTAAGTGAAAAACTCTAATATAAAAAAAAATCACAACCTATCAACTTTTATTATTAATAATAATAATATATTCGCAAGTGTTTTTTTTAGTTAAATTAAGGATTATAAGTTAAGTTATCAAAAGCAATATATTTTTAAAAAATCAGTTCGATAAAGTGGTGATGAATTGGTTACGTATCGAAGTTTGAACAAAGACGTTCATGCTATCCTCTCCTCCTTTCTTTTTTTCGTTTCGTACATGTCGATCTCTAGCTTGAAAATAAACTAAAATTGACATTTTATACCTAATAAGCTGTAAGATCTAAATGGCTTTAAGCCTTTAGATGGCTAAAAATAAAGGAGGGTGGATTCATCTTTCACGTATTACTGTTGAATGGGTTAACGATAAATCCATGACAAAATTATAAGATTTTTGTATATATATTTCGTATAACATAATTTCAAATTTAAATTCTCATAACACTGTAAAGTTTTGAAAACTCTCAATCTTACCATTAAATATATTAGTTTTTCATAATAGTTAAGTAACTAGATTATTTTGCATGGTAGGTTGTGGGTTAGATTAAATTATAAAGGTATTAATTTAACATAACTTGATTAACTTGTTAGATTTAAAAATAATTTAAATGATCAATAAAAATATAGTTTAATTTAAAAAAATTAAGATAACATATTTTTTAAAATATTAAAACAACAATATATTGTATTGACTCGGATCAATCTAAAAAATCCATTAATCAAATCATGAGATCTTGATAACTCTACAATAAAAAAATTATTGAACCAAATTCTTAATCAGTCTAATGTTAAATGATAAAATTAAAAATAAAATTAAACTAAAAAAATAACTCATGTTAACTTTGATTAACCTTTCAAACAAGAATCATAATACCAAAATAACTTCATAGAAAAAAATTAAAATAAATTACAAAATTTAATTCTTAATCAACCAACCAAACTCGTGACCCGGATCATGAGACCTTGATAACCTCATACAATGCAAATCAAAATAAATTATAAAGTCTAATTATCAATTGATCTATTATTAAGGGATGAAATTTAAAAAAAATCTACTAAAAAAATTAAGTTAATCAGCCTAACCCACAACTTGGATCATATGATTGTGATAACCCCTTAGACAACAACATATATATATATATATATATATATATATATATATATATATATATATATATATATATATATATATATATATATAATGACCCGAGTCAACCCAAGCTATCTTGTAAAATCTAGGTCAGAAAGAGACTAAAAAAATTATAAATTTTGATTCTCAATCAATTAAATATTAAAAGATAAAATTACAAAAATTATTAAACAATATACAAAAAAAAAAAAGATCTGAGTCAATATAACTAACCTCCAAAATTCATGATCTAGATCATAAAACAATAATAACTTCATAGAAATAAAAATAAATTATGAAGCTCTATATCCATTAAACACATTATTGGAGGATAAAATTTAACAAAAGAAGTTTAAAACTAAAAATAAAGTCCTAAAAAATTTAAAAGACCAAAGGAAAAAAATGCTTGGCTTTTTACTATTCATTTGCTACAGTGAAATGCCAAGTTATTTTATATATGTTAACTAGATCATTTCTCATTTTATGTTGTGAATTAGATCAAATTTTTTAACAAAAAAAAGAAGAAGATATCTAGATATTATTAATGTGTTTTGTATAATTTTTTAAACTATATAGGGATTGACCTGATGTAATTTGGTTGACTTGATAAATTTAAAAACAACCCGAACAACCAATAAAAACATAGTTTAATTTAAAAAAAATCAAGATGACATCTTTTAAAAAATATTAAAATGACATATTAGATCAACTCAGGTTAACTCGATAAATTTGCTACTTAAATTATGAGACCATGATAACCCAATAAAAAAAATAAAAAAAACTTAATTCTTAGTTAACTCAATATTGAAGGATGAAATTAAAACAAAATTCAACTAAGAAAATGATCCAAGTCAATTCTGGTTAACTTGTCAAAACTGGATCATGAGATCAAAATAATTCCATAGAATACAAATTAAAAGAAATTATGAAGGTCAATTCACAATCAATTAAATGTTAAATGATAAAATTAAAAAGAAAAATCAATTAAAAAAAACATAAAAAACCACATTAGTCAACCAACCAAACTTATTGGGTCTTGAGACTTAGATAACTTCTTCGCATACAAACCGGATAACTTCTTCGCATGCAAACCGAAATAAATTATCAAGTTTAATTCCCAATCAAACCAATATTAAATGATAAAATTAAAAAGAAATCAACTAAAAAAAAGAAAAAAACTCGAGTCAACTGATTAGTACTTAAAAGTGCATTTTTATCATGGTTTTATATCATCATTTTGCACTTGAAGTATCAATAACTCCTTAACTAAAGCATGTTTTATAATAATATATCTAATAATATAAAATACCTTTAATTTGTGGTAAATGTTAATTTTAAATGTAGGCCTATCATATAAATGAAAGGATTGATTGATGACTTTAAGAACTTAAATTGCAAGGGCAAAAGGATGACCAAAATTAGAAAAGAGATGTCGGTGCAATTCAAACCGGAACACTGTTTGGTAATTGGGTCATATCTGGAGCTATAGATCTTAGATTTAGGTCTACTTTATATGGATGAAAAGGTAAGATATAGGTCTACAACTTTCATATGGAGCCCAAGATCTAAAAAGGTCATTTTCAAGTCCAAATTATAGCAACAACAAAGAAGCCCGAATCTGTCCTCCAGCCTAAGCACGGTTCAGTATTTTGGCCATATCTGGAGTTCTAGAAGTCCAAATGAGCTGAATTGTTTACACAAGAAAGTTGAGATAATTGCCTACAACTTTCATGTTTTCGAGTGGCTCCAATTTGGACGTTATCAATGGCGTTTTGGGCAGACAAGAGAAGATAAGGATTGTCACCAAGTCAAGAGTTGGCCACCCGGAGTTCTAGAAGTCCAAATGAGCTGAATTGTTTACACAAGAAAGTTGAGATAATTGCCTACAACTTTCATGTTTTCGAGTGGCTCCAATTTGGACGTTATCAATGGTGTTTTGGGCAGACAAGAGAAGATAAGGATTGTCACCAAGTCAAGAGTTGGCCACCCACTCATCAATTAGTCATCAAATCAATATAAAAGGAGGCATTTGCCATGCATTTAGGCATCTTGGTTTCCAGATCAAGATCATGCTCTTCCTATCTCTCTTTGTATTTTTTGTATTGCTTATACTTTACTTTCATTAATATCAAGTTTATGTCTTTCATTTCCTTTCATTTTCTTAGTTAACTTTTATCTTATTTATGTTTTTATTTTGTTTATTTATTTTTCTTTCTTTCATTATGTCTAGCTAAGTTTATTATGTCAAGGTGAAAAGGCTACACTAATGGTGTAAGAATAAGTACAGTGTAAACTTAATATGTACTTTAATGTTTGATACTAACATGTTTTGTATTTGTTATCTTGTTCACTCTTTAATACTTTGCTTGTTAAATGACTAATCTTGATTTATGTTGTATAACACTTGGTACAACAAATACTTGGCACTCTCATAGCCCATACTGTATGGTATAACTGACACCTGAGCTATGAAAGGAACTTGATTTGTTGTTAACATAAGTTATAATCATGAATGCTTGACGAGATTTACAAGTACTAGCATTAATCAAATAAGATGACTAATGTAATCATGTTAACAATCTATAATCTCATTGGAACCTCCTTTGTGTGTGGTTTCCAATTGAATAATAAGAGTTTATACTATACTTGTTTGACATACCATTAGTGGTGTTGTAACCTATTTTTTTTGGTCCCCGTGTAAAATATATATATATATATATATAGAAAAATAAGAAAATAAAAAATAAAACAAAAAATAAAAAAAATCATAATAATAACTAATAACAGTAAAAAATGGATGTCAGAATGCTTAGAAAATGGTCAAACATTAGTTGAGAAGGTTTATAATTACAAAGATTAAAATTTGACAGTATTTTGTTAACTAATGAGAACCCTATTAACAAAGAAAATTCAATTTTAGGAAGAAAAATCCAAAATAAGATGTTTATGGATTCAATTAAATTTTAATAAAGGTTTAATTGAATTTATGGAGGTTTTGATTGTAAGAAAATTTGATTTTTGAGTTAATTTGGGCTTTTATTAGCAGAAATTAAAGTTATGGGGTCAAAATATAATTTTTGAGAGTTAATTTGGTCAAATCAAGGGCTTAATTACATAAATATTGAAGTTTGATGGCCAATTAGGGACTTAATTGAAGAAATCCAAAACGAAGGACCAAATTGTAAAACACGCCCAAATTGAAGGCCTGATTTTGAATGTGACGTATTTTGGCGCCAAATCTCATTTAAATAAAACGACGCGTTTTGGAAAAAACGACGTTGTTTTATGCACTGTTCATATGCACTATTCATTAAAAGAAAACAGAAAACTCAAAACGGTATTGTTTTGAACAGTACCATCATCTTCTTCCCCTGGACACGCAGAGAACAGGGGAAGAAAATGTGTTTTTCTCCTCTATTTTCACCGATCTTTTTACCGATAATTCAACTTCAAAAAGACACCGACACAACCCACTTTCCATGTGCTTGAAGAACGGTGGAGGAGCAGCTGGACAGTGGTTGCCCCAGCCACGTCCCCTCCCCTGTTTTTTGCCTATAAAAGTAGGGGAGGCAGCAAGTGAAAAAAAACAGACAGACACGAAAAGAGGGAGAAAAAGAAAGAGAGAAGGAAACCAAACACGAGAGAGAGGAGAAGAGAAAAGAGAGAGCAAAGAAACAAAAAAAGACAGAGAAGAAGAAGGAGAAAATTGTGAAAAACCGAGGAGAGAGAGAGAAGAAAAACATAGTAAAACACCGACCACCGTGTCTCCGTCGCCAGCAGCACCGCCCCGACACCAATCCCAAGTAATCTTCGGTTGCCCTGTCTCTTTATTTTTCGGTCTGCATTAGCATGCAGAACGTGAATTAATTCACGTTCTACAGCAAATGAAGGAGGGGGGCTGGTTACTGTACACGGGTGGTAACTATGAGCATCAACACCATGGAAGAAGATAAGGTGGAAGGAAGTAACACGACAACAATAGTGGAAAGGGAAGATGAAGTGCTACCACAACTGACTGTTCATATCCTAGAAGAACTCCCCACCAAGACTTTTGTGCGAAGGCTGGCTGAAGGTGAAAAGTTTCAAAACTAGGTGACCCAAGAAGCCCTAGTAGTGTTTAAAATGTAAACCTCCTTTGTTTGTACAGTAACCAACCCATTTGGTTTTGGGCCGGGTCCGGCCCAACCGACTGATCTAGGCCTTGTCCAACCCATTTTTTAATAGTGACCAGCCCATTTGGTTTTGGGCCGGGTCCGGCCCAACCCACTAATTTGGGCCGAGTCCGGCCCATTTAAAAAAATAATTTTTTAAATTTTTTAAATTTTTTATTATTATTTATGCCTTTTTGCTTAGTATTGGTCTATATTTTATGTAAAAAAAAAATACAAATACGGTATTAAAAATACCTGAGTTTTTTTTATCAACTAAAAAAAATAAAATTAAAATCAACAAAAAAAAATGTTTTTGTGCATACGGCCAAGTGTCTCAAAGCTACAAAAATAAAAAAAATCATATTGTATTTTTCATACATCAAAAACAATATTTTAGCACGCATTTTGGCTTTAATAACCAGTTTATTAAAGTTAAGAAGAGAACATTGGCCAAAATATCAAAAACAACAAGAAATATTTTTTGTTTAGTATCAGGGATTATGAGGTTATACGTAACACGTATTCTTGATATTAAAAGGTTATTTGGTTTTATTAACGACATAGAACAACTAGGTTTTACCCGATAAGATAAAGATCTCCTTACAAAGGAGGACTTTTCTTAAACCTTAGATACACATATAATTAGATACCACAACATGATTTCATATTTTATCAAACAAAACAATGCAGCCTACCTTAGATGAGGCGTAGTTGGGGTGCTAATACCTTCCCTTTACGCAACCAGTCTTCGTACCCGATCTCTAAAGACCAGTTAGGGTTCCTAGTTACCAGAATAACTAGGTGGTGACTCCCATTCAATTTTTTCACTGATAAGAGACAAGAATTCCTTGTCTCGTCATATCTTGCTAGAAAGACACCACATCCCATCGTTAGCATGGATGGTGGATGATCGCCACGCCGCCGCACACATGCGACAAGTGAAACCTTTTAACCTTGATATTTGTTATTATTATTGTTTAATCCTTACATTAATTTTTCATCTCCAAGTTCTCATCATCTTCTTCTTCTTCTCTTTCTTTCTTTATTATTATTATTATTATTATTATTATTATTATTATTATTGTTATTGTTATTATTATTATTGTTGTTGTTATTATTATTATTGTTGTTATGCTATTGTCATTAATAATTTGTACAATTAACCTCCTTGTGGTTCGACCCCGGTCTTGCCGGGTTATTTATTACTTCGACACTCCTGCACTTGGGAGAAGACATCAATCTTTTAGTCGTGTCAAGTTTTTGGTGCCGTTGCCGGGGAGGTAAGTTTTGTATAAATTGTAATATTTATTTTATTTTCACTTTTCACTTTTCTTGTATATAACTTTGTTTCTTCTTCTTTTGTTTTCTTTTTCCTTTTATTCTATTCCTACACGTGCATGAGAGTGTGGTCACGTACATCAAGTGGTAGACTTTGTAGGGTATCCTCATCATTTTCAGAAAATATGGCCAAAGAAGATAATCAATCACTTCGTAATGAGAATAATGAGAATAATCGTGCTAGAACACTTAGAGACCACATGAATCCCACAAGAACAAGTGCACTATCATGCATAGTTTTTCCTCCTGATGCATCTCATTTTAATTTTAAACCTGGTATTATTTAACTTTGACCTTCTTTTCATGGCTTAGAATTGGAAAATCCGTACTTGCATTTAAGGGAATTCGAGGAGGTCTGCAACACATATAATAATTTAACTTGTAGCATGAACACCATCAGATTAAAGCTTTTTCCTTTTTCATTAAAAGATAAAGCTAAAACATGGCTATAAAATTTAAGACCAGGATCCATTCGTGCTTGGGATGAAATGCAACAATAGTTTTTGAAGAAGTTTTTCTCAGTAATTGGGTCATATCTGGAGTGATAGATCTCATATTTAGGTCTACTTTATAAGGCTGGAAAGGTAAGACAGAGGCCTACAACTTTCATATGGAGCCCAAGATTTAAAAAGACTATTTTCAAGTCCAAATTGTAGCAACAAAAAAGAAACCTGAATCTGTCTTCCAGCCCGAGCACTGTTCAGTATTTTGGTCATATCTGGAGTTCTAGAAGTCCAAATGAGCTGAATTGTTTATACAAGAAAGTTGAGACAATTGCCTACAACTTTCATATTTTCAAGTGGCTCCAATTTTGACGTTATCAATGACATTTTGGGCAGACAAGAGAAGATAAGGGTTATCACCAAGTCAAGAGTTGGCCACCCACTCATCAATTAGTCATCAAATCAATAGTTCCTAATTTTGGCCTATAAAAGGAGGCATTTGCCATGCATTTAGGCATCTTGGTTTCCAGATCAAGATCATGCTCTTCCTATCTCTCTTTGTATTTTTTGTATTGCACTTGGTACAACAAATACTTGGCACTCTCATAGCCCATACTGTATGGTATAACCGACACCTGAGCTATGAAAGGAACTTGATTTGTTGTTAACATAAGTTATAATCATGAATGCTTGATGAGATTTACAAGTACTAGCATTAATCGAATAAGATGACTAATGTAATCATGTTAACAATCTATAATCTCATTGGAACCTCTTTTATGCGTGGTTTCCAATTGAATAATAAGAGTTTATACTATACTTGTTTGATATACCATTAGTGGAACCTCTAACCTTGACATTTGTTATTATTATTGTTTAATCCTTACATTAATTTTCCATCTCCAAGTTCTCATCATCTTCTTCTTCTTCTCTTTCTTTATTATTATTATTATTATTATTATTATTATTATTATTATTATTATTATTATTTTCATTGTTGTTATTACTGTTATTACTATTATTATTGTTGTTGTACTATTATCGTTTATAATTTGTATAATTAACCTCCCTGTGGTTCGACCCCGGTCTTGTCGGGTTATTTATTACTTCGACACTCTTGCACTTAAGAGAAGACATCAATCTTTTAGTCGTATCAATGATATTCCTTCTTATTTCACTAAATGTTTTATTCAAATTTGCCTAAATCATAAGAAAATGAATCTACTATTGTTTAGGCTAAAAGATTGAAACGTGAGGAAGATGAAGTGCTTTGTCGAGGGCATATTCTAAATGCTCTGACTAATCAAGTTTATAAAATCTTCTCTAAATTAAAGTCAATAAAAGAAATTTTGGCAGCCTCGGAGACACACTACAAACATGAAAAATTATTTTCTGATTTTTTTCTTATATCAAGATTTTTTAAGTATGCATGAGATTACTGATAACAAGCCAATCATGGATCAAGCCTAGAAATTCAAATGTTGATATCAAAACTTAGTGATCTTGATATTGAAGTTCCTGTATCACTTCAAATGTGAGTTGTTTTATCAAAACTTCCTTTATCTTAAAATGAATATAGAAAGAAGATGTTGCATTCAATAAATAATTATACCTTTAAATAGTTTAAAACACTTGCAAATTTAAGTTCAATCCTAGATGTGTGAATTATAAGTGATAAATTATAAAGTGAATTTGGTTACTATATTGATTTGAAAATACTCAAAATGTTTAAAAGTGAAAAAGAAATAAAACCAATTCAAAAATAAACAAAATACTAACAAAAAGAATAAGATTTGTTTCCATTATGGAAATAAAATGCACTACATAAGATAGTGCAGATTTAAGAATTTTAACAAGAAAGATGTTGCTAACAAAGTGAATATAGTTGAAAATGATGAAGTAAGGAGTTGGTTGCCATGGTTTCATACATTTAAATTAGAATAAGTACTAAATCAAATATGAAAACTAATGTTATGAATATTTTAGATTGATGGCTATATTCTGGTACAATAATTTATATTTATAACAGCAAATCATGGTTCAAGACTTATGAAGAATTGAAGCAACCTAAAAAGATTTTGATAGGCAACCATAATTTTGACAAAGTCTTGGGAAAATAAACTATTGAATTGTACTTTAATTATGAAAAAAAAAACATTTTTAGTCCATGTGTTTTATATTCTTGAAATTAGAAAAAAATCTTGTACACGTTAATCTTTTGAGCAAGAAAGGTTTCAAGATTGTTTTAAAGTTTGATAAGGTTATTATAACTAATAGTGAGATGTTTGTGGAAAAGAGATCTTGTGATAACATGTTTAAGTTCATTGTTAATGAAATTCATGTTGTTTTTGCTTGTATATTTGAATTTATTTCTTCTTTTTAGCATGCTAGATTTGATTATATAAATTATAAATATTTAAAATATATGTGTAAGCATGGTTATATTTGTATTACCATGATGATAATGATAAATATGAAGTATGTATTCAAGCTAAAATGATTAAAAAAGCCTTTTTATAAGGTTGAAAGAAATTATCAATTACTTGAGTTAGTACATTTTGATATATATTAAATAAATGTTATGTTAATAAGGGGTGGAGAAAAAATATTTCATAACTTTCATTCATTATTATTATCATTTTATCTATGTTTACTTATTAAAAAAAGAGAAGATAATAATTCATCAAATGACTGCACTTTATATACCACAAGATAATGGACTTGCTAAAAGAAAAAATAAGATCTTAATATATATAATCAATGTCAACTTTTGAATGTTAAGTTACCAAATAATTTATAAGGTGAAATTTTGCTTATTGCATATCACATTTATAATTGAGTAACATCTAAGAAATCAAATGTTTCTCTTTATGAAGTATGAAATGGTAGAAAATCAAATCTTAATTATTTTAAAATATGGGGTTTTTTGTTTTTTATAAAGTTTTTGATCCTCAAAGAACAAAATGAAGACCTAGAGGTCGTAAAAGTATTTTTATTGGTTACATTTAAAATTCAAAAGCTTATAGACTTTTAGATTTAGAAACTAATATGATAGTTGAATCTATACATGTTAAATTTATCAAAAATAAATTTATAAGTGATTCAAATATGCAAGAATCATATGTAACAGTAATGATTCCTAATGTAACTTTAAGTGAAAACCATAAAAACTCAAAAGTAATAAGTTTAAGTGAACCTAGGAGTCAAATAATTAAAAAGAAAAAACACTTAGATATGATTTTCATTTCTATTGATTCAATTGTATTTTTAGTTTAAGGTGATAAAAACATAGTATTGAAAAGGACACCTATGATCCTAAATGTAAAAGATGATCCAAAAACATTCCATAAAGTTATATCTTTTAAGGATGTCACCTTTTAATATGAAACAATAAATAATGTAATGGATTTAATATTGTCTAACAATACTTGAATTCTTTTAGATTTGCCTTCAAGTCTTATGCTAATAGGATGTAAGTGGGTGTTTAGAAAAAAATATAATAACAATAATTCTATACAAACCTTTAAGACAAGATTGGTTGCCAAAAACTTTACTTAAAATAAAGGTATTGTTTATTTCAACACTTATTATCTAATGAAAATAATTACATTCATTAGAGTTTTATTTGCTTTAGTTTCAATTTATAACTTCTATGTTCATCAAATGGTTGTTAAGGCTACTTTCTTAAATGAAGATTTAAAGATGAAAGTGTATATAAAGCAATTTGAAGGTTTTGTACTTTTAAAAATGAGAAAAAAAGACTATAAATTGTTAAAGTCTTTACGTGGTTTAAAATAAGCTTTGAAACAATAATACGAGAAGTTTGACAAAGAAATTTTGTTAAATGATTTTCATCACCATAGTGCCAATAAATATATGTATTCTAAATTTACAAAAGATGTTCGTGTGATTATTTATCTGTACATAGATTACTTGTTAATCTTTAGCACTAATATGATTAGAATAGTTGAAATTAAAAGGTATCTCACTTTTATTTTTAAAATGAAAGATCTAAGTGAAGTGAATATAGTTTTAGATATCAAAATTAAGAAATATAGGAGTGACTATGCACTTAATCAATCATATTATATTAAGAACATGCTTGATAAGTTTACAAGCAAGCTGAATACAGATAATTGAAAAACTATTGCAAGAGTTTTTGGTTATTTGAAAAAAATGATTGATTTAAGCTTATTTTATTATGATTTTCTAGCTCTGTTGGAAGGATATTATGATGCAGGTTGGATAACTAGTTTGAGTGATAATAAGTCCACATGAGGATGACTTTTTTTTTACTTTAAGGAGGTGTAATATTTTGAGCATCTAAGGAAACAACATAAGTCTCTCATTCTATCATAGAATTAAAATTTATTGCTATGAATGTTGTAGGTAAAGAAGCAGAATAACTAAGAAATTTATTACTAGATATTAAGTAGTGGTCACAACTTATATTAGCTATTTCTTTATACTACAATAGAGAAACAACAATATCTTGAGCTTATAGTAATATTTATAATGGTAAATCAAGACATATAAGTATTTGACATGAGTATGTTCAAGAGTTGATTACAAATGAGGTAATTACCATTATCAATATGAAATCTATGAATAACTTAGCAAATCCACTCATAAAAGGACTTCCGAGAGACATTGTAAGGAAAAAAACTAGTGAAATGGGGTTAAAACTTGTTATTAAAGATATCGATAATAGAAACCCTACTTTGAATTAGTAAGAAGTTTATCTTTAAATTTAATGGGTAATAACAAGTTGTTATTTAGTATATGTTAGATATTGATAATTAATTTTGAACTATATTCTGATAGTATTAAGTGCATTCTATTACATAAAGGAGGATGGACACAGACTCTTAAAAGGAATTTAAAGTTCAAGTTTAATGTAATAGAAACATGTATAATTTCATCCATATGAATATACAAGTGGTATCATTTTTTATAAGAGTTAAGGTTTTCTCTTATACATATTCATTAAAATGAGATTTTAACATAATAAATGCTAAATAATTATAAATCTCTTTAAAAGTTTAGATAATATCGTGTGTGTAGTATCTTTGATTTTATAACATATTTTCTTGTTGACATACTTCTATCAAGTAAAAAGATATTAATTAAAAATCAGTGGGGAATGGTTAGTGTAGTTTTTAAGTGAAAAAAAAAAGATTTCTATTCTACATTTAAAAGAAACACTCACTCTTAAATATCTATAAGTATAGTTTTTATTGTGTAGTAAATTAAGTAAAAGTTACGATGGATAAGCTTTCCTAGTAGACTTTTTAATACTATTATATAGATATTTATATAAAAAAGATGGCACTCAGTATTTTGGTGCTCGAATTTGTTAGTGAAATTAATTTTTTATTGAGCTAATTTTTTTTAATTTTTATAATTAATTTTAATATTTGTGACTATTGGGATAAAATTGAATAATAGTTAATTGGTTTAATTCAAAATATAAATATCTTATCAAGAATCATATAGTTTTATTAAAACATTTCAAGTCTATATAAATCTTTTGTGTACCTCTTATTACACAAAGAGAAATATATTAAAAAAACAACATATTTACTTTTTTATTTTTTATTTTTATTTTTTAAAAGATTTAATGAACTTAGTTGTATTATGAAAGTGTTCTTGAGATATATAAACATGACAATGTTTTCACCCCTATAAACTAATTGATTTTACTCTTTATTTATTTTCATACTTTATTTATTTAATTTCATACCTAAACAAAATACATATTTCATCTGTTGGATCCCATATCTCTCCATATATATATATATATTTGATTAAGGAACTTCAAGCCAAGCCAATGAACGCAATCTCACTAAAAATAAGCAAGAGTACTTTCAAACTTCCAGCATCTTACACATTTTAATTTATCACTTCTTCCTCCAAGAGAAACTTTCTAAATAAAACCAAAAAACTGCATATATAGAAACAATATATAACGTCAATGGTCATCGGCCTTTTAATTTTTAGAGCGATATAGCTAGATAGGCTGTCTTCTTTAAATTGTAAAACAAATTAAAACATCTCATCGGCTATATATTCCTCAGTTTTCTTGAGAAAATAATAATAGTAGTAATAATAATAATAATAATAATAATAATAATAATAATAATAATCTCACTTTGATTCAAAAGTTATACCAATATTTGTTTCCCGACCAACAGTAGTAGACTTAATTAGTAGAAATACAAAAGGACACTCGTAAAGTGTTCATAATTAATTAATTAATTCTACGAAAGTATAGTAATTGAACTCATTCATTCATCTGAAAGGAAAAAGAATCCCAATAAATTATTTTTTTTTTTAAAAGTTGTCTACGATAAGCCTTATAGTACATGGATAGTATACTATTATGATAAAATATTTATTTAGCTAGACATAAAAAACACCGACAGGTGACTTTCAAGAAGATGGCACACTAAGCATCACATGCATTTGCTTGCTTGCTTTCCTCATCTTGTACATATATATTCCGTACTTTAAAGGACGTGAAAAAACGCGTTTTCATTAATTGCCATCGTTAATTATCTGTTAAGAATATCCTCAATCAAAAATAATATCGACATGTTCCCAGGAAGAAATTAATGCATCGATTCAGATTCTAAAATAAACACCGACAACCGCGTATATGGGCATATGTTTGCCTATAAAATGGAGAGACTTTCCTCAAGAATTTTGTGTGCTAAGTTTTTTGAGATTATTTACGAAGGAAAATGGGACCTTCTGTCACTCCTTCTGTTTTGGTTTGCCAATTTCTTTTCTTTGTTTGTTTGCTTAGTTTGAAGGGGATTAATGGTGGTTGGCTCCATGCTCATGCAACCTTCTATGGCGCCAACCAGAGCCCCGCCACTCTTGGTAAGTCTTGGTTTCTTAATTAGAAAACAAAGAACCCAAGAATATTGTAGTGTGAGATATAGAATATATGCATAAAAATGTATTATTATTAATAATGAACACGCGTAAATTACAATAAAAAATTGTAATTTTAGTTTGCTTATCTCTTACTAATGATTCTGATTTACAAGTACCTATGAAACTACTAGCCAAGTAATTAATCAATCAAAATGTCTAAAAATTCGGCAGAATTGTTTATGTGTATTTGTTTTTCTTTCTTGTATGTCTCCTTTCAATGTTTTCGGGGCAGAATCTCATATATTTAATAGAGTTATGTAATCATCAATAAAATTAAATTATTATAAAAAAAATCAATCAAAATGTCCAACAATTCATTTTTTTTTCTCTTATAAAAGTTCCATGTAAATTAATTATACCACTTTATGTACGGAGAATTTAAATGCATAGTAATTAATTACTTTGGTGTGTGTTCTATACGTCAGGAGGAGCTTGTGGATATGACAACACCTTCCATGCCGGATTTGGAGTGAACACGGCGGCCGTGAGTGGTGCACTGTTTAGAGGTGGAGAGGCATGCGGTGCTTGCTACCAGTTAATGTGCAACTATAGGGCAGATCCCAAGTGGTGCCTCCGACGTGCAGTTATTACGGTAACTGCCACCAATTTCTGCCCTCCAAATAATAATGGAGGGTGGTGCGATCCTCCTCGCCAGCATTTTGACATGTCCATGCCTGCTTTCTTTCGCATTGCACGGCAAGGCAATGAAGGCATAGTTCCTGTGCTCTATAGGAGGTAACAAAACCATATAACACGCACACAAATTCCATATAATTTTTTTTTTATTTTCTTTATAGTGTGTTTAAAATATGATTTTGAAAATGCATGAATTGAAGGGTATCGTGCACAAGAAGAGGAGGAGTTCGTTTCACTCTGAGGGGACAATCAAACTTCAACCTGGTCATGATCTCTAACGTTGGTGGTAGTGGTGATATCAAGGCTGCATGGGTTAGAGGCTCAGGGGCAAGATCATGGGTGCCATTGCACAGGAATTGGGGTGCAAATTGGCAAAGCAGTTTTGATCTTCGAAACCAAAAACTGTCTTTTAAGCTCACTTTAGTTGATGGAAAAACACTGGAATTTTTTAATGTTGTTCCTTCAACTTGGAGGTTTGGACAGACATTTTCTTCTCGAAGTCAGTTCTCTTAAAACTAAGGAGGAGATGTTTTCCTCTTTTTACATGTCTTGAACTTGCATTTTTCGATGGTTCAAGAACATGAAGATGCAATTTTTTCCGTTTCAAGTAAGACTTCTTTTGAAGGGAATGCCACTTCTAAACGGCATATTATATTTTGTGGATTAAGATTTATGTTTAACAAGTTTTTGTTACTCTGTGATTACTTTTGCAAAGCTCAATAATCAAGAGCAATGCTATTTTGTAACCTCGCCGGTTTGAAGATTATTGATATAGCAATAAAAGGAAAATTACAATAAATCTATATGTATATCATGACTGATACCGAATAATATTTGCATCCTTCAAGCCTATGAGATTCACATTTTTCATCAAGGATTTGTTCCACTCATGTCAAATAACCAGTGTGTGCTTCTCAAATTCAATTCCTAACAGTCACTTCCAAACAATTAATTCCACGTTTAGCCCATAAACCGTGCTTTCTTGGTTGGTTTTTTTTCATTAAAAGAATGAATAAAGAGACTTTTTCATTGTATTTTGAATATAAAAAAAAATACTCAATTATAAATAAATTGAAATGCTTATACATACTACACCTGATTAAGTAAATCGAAATTTGATAAAAAGCTAGCTAAGATCTTGAGTCAAAGATGAAACGTGATGGAAAACGGAAAAAGAAACTTGAAAATCAATTTTCAAAAAACAATAAATGCCTAAATTAAAAATAATTAATTTTAAAAAATTCATAATAATATAAAGTTAACCTAAGTAAACCATCAATAAATAAACCATCAAAAACTCATGACAATGATCAAAAGGTCTGAACCAACTATATAAAAAGTAAACCCAAAAAAACAATAAACAAAGTTATTAATAAAAAATATTAAGTAATGAAAATAAAAAGAAAAATAAAATAAAATAAAAAGATCCTAGTTAATATAAGGTAACCCCCTCACTACACAAAAGAAAAGCTTATAAAAAGAAGAATTGGGATAACCGAACAGAAAAGAAAGAAAAAAAAATAAAACACAAAAACTAATTAAAAAAATTAAATGTTTATTAATAAATTTAAAAATAAATTAATTTTATAAAAAAACCTAAAGAAAAAATCAAAATTAAACCATGTCAATCTTCAAAACCTGCGACTTCATCACAAAGCCAAAACTAATCCCATAAAAATAATTTAAAAATAATAATAATAAAGAATAAAATTAAAAAACAAAACAAAATAAAATATATTGACTTGAATTAACTCTCCAAACTTATAACTAAAAAACAACAACAAAGTCTAATCTTTAGCAAATTAAACGCTGAAAGATAAAATAAAATAAAAAAATTAATAAGATAAAATGATATAAAATAAAAAAAATTATAATTAAATGAATGATTGTGATTATCAAAATAAAAATAAAATCAAAGGCCAATAAAAAAATTTAAATCAAAGGGCTAAATTAAAAAAAACTTTAATAAAAAAAATAAATAAAAAATACCATGAATTACTAGGAGAGATGCTACCCAACTAAAAAAATAAAATTAAAAAAAAACATCATAAACTACTACTACGAGGAGGTGCTGCTACAAGGCTAGAGACACCACACACTAGCTTTTTCAAATAAAAAATTAATTAATAAAGAAAGAAAGACCAAGCTACTCTAGATGACAATCAAATTAACAAAAAAAAAAATATTGAATTCCATGGGGTCAAGGGGAAAATATGCCTTTTCAATATACTTCAAAACTTAAAATAACTAATTACTCTTCTCAAATAGTTAAAAAAAAAAAATCTATGGGGCAAAGACATTATTTCATTGTTCCAAGAACCTTGAAAAGTCACATAATCACCCTCACAAATAATTAATTACGAAGGGGATGAATGAAAAGATTAGAATACCCTGTCATCTCAGCAATGAATAGTAAAAACAAAGCATGTACAAGTGTTTTGCATAATGTTTTTGCTTCATGTTTTTTATTAATAGGTTGTTTAAGCTACAACAATGACAATTAAAAAAAGATTTGTAATTAGGTAGGCTCAGGTGGGATTCTGTTCAACTTGGGTGAAGGTACTCATCTAATTTCCTTGGACTGATAAGGAAAAATAGGCCCTCTATGCATAGAGGAACTAGCCTTAGGTTAGCCATGTTGTGTGTCCAGCCCAACTTCCACTCAGGCTTGACCCACTCCTTTTGATATAATTCCCAAAATAAATAAACGTTTGCTTCTGTCTTTTACTTACTCTATGATTTGATTTTTTAAAAGAAATAAATAAAAAAGGAATAGCAAAAGAATAGATATGGAAATTAGAGTCCCTTCACTCTCTTTTTTTAACACCATATTTCTTTTTCTTTTTTTCATTCTTGTTTGATTGGTAGAATTTCTTTTGAAATAAAGAAGAAATATCGTTCTAAAGGCATGGCGTGGTTAGCACCGACGGGTATTTCGTCCATTGATATTATTATACAACTTCGCATACTATTGTAAAACGTGGTTGATAGGGTAGGCCTTGGAGCTCCACTGGCCTTTGTCAACTTGAAAAACAAAAATATAAAAAAAAACATTTGTCTAGTCAAGACAGACAACTTGTGAGTTCGTGTTGATGTTTCTCTTAATCATTAAGTCGGTATTAAGTGCTTAATTAGGTAATTGGCGTTTAGTATCACGAGAATGGCATATTTAAAGGGTTCATCTCTTAATTACAAGATGCAGGCTTTATCACTCTCGAGTGCTGGATGGAGTGCAGCCGTATATAGTGGGACTTCATTTAATTTAGGCTCAACTTTACATCTTGTGCATGCTCCCACTAAAACATCTTTTTATGCTTTAACAAATTCAAGTTGCTATATTTGATTCTATGGGCTTTAAGCGTTCATAAAACCATGCGCACTTGTTCCTAGTCTGGAAGGAAGAGACGGTGGACACAAATTAACGCAGATAATTAATTAATTTTCTTTATTTAGAAGATCATGTGACTACAAAATCCCACTTGCTGTTTGCACCATGGGGCAATTGGGTGTTCGTCTTTCTCACTTTCTCAATGCATATATATATAACGTGAGCTACTAGTAAGTTGTGAGCTGTGGTGCTGATAATAAGCTCTGAGGACTGAGCCATGAAGCCTTTTTACTTGAGTTGCTTTATCTTAGCTTTGCTTTTCTTGACCCCCTCAGGTACGTATTAAAAATGCTCTCTTGTTAATTTAAAGTTTCCCATACAACTCATACGTTTTCCAATGTATTTAAAGATATCTAGAGGTGCCTTTTAATTATCTTCAAAGATATTGGAAAAAGCACATGACATTCCTTGATAGTTTTATATCTTTATCTTATTTCTCTCCCATGGTGTGTGTATATATTAGAATAATGTGTTTTACCAATTGAGTTAGCAACCCCGCACGCAATAGAATAATAGTTTGTTTGCATGAAATACCCGTTTTTATGGCTTACATTGATATTATAGAGTTCTTGCTTCTCGATTTTCTTGGTAAAAACAGCGGAGATGATGGAAGTGATGAGAGATAACAATGGAAGGTGTGCCGCAGTGATGGACCCTGACGGATGCAATCTTTCATCTTGCAGGCAAAGTTGTCTTCAGCAGAAGAATGGGAATGGTGTTTGTCTGGCCAATTTGACAGTGGGGAGTTACCAATGTGTTTGTTATGTAAATTGTTAATCAAGCTGCTTCTCCTGTTGGGATTAGAACGGAAGCTCCTAAAGTTAATTAGCACGGATTAACGATTGCAAAAGAAGCATCTTCATTACAAGCTAGTGTTGCACGAACGTTTTGTTATTGTATTTCAATGTCTTCGACAATTGTATTCTTGCAAAGTAAGAGAAGCGAGGTCTTTGATCAGTTCAAGTCTTCCAGCACAGTTTTACTGCAAATCAGCTTAACGATATATCAGAAACTGACATATGATCATTATATCGACGACCACCATCAACCACGGTGCCGATTAGTGTAATGTCTAGGAATGTTTTACAAGAAACCAATTAGAAGAAGGGCGTTGCCTCGAGAATTACACTAATCAATCTAAATAAAGAATAGATCGTTCTGGAAAAAAGACTTTAGACAGATAGTTGCAGCTTCTTTTCAAGGCCTTGTGGTGAAGGCTGAAGAATGCAATCTGCATTGTAAACAACCAGAGCAGGTATAATGGCATGTCAACTTCTGTTTACAAGGACTATAAATTATTCTGTATGCTCAGCAAATTGCTCTTCCTTCTCCCCGTCATGCGGGGTACAATAGAAATGATCACGCGTTGATTTAATCACGGGGAGGAATATCTACCTTTTGTATTGAATAATGCTCTGCATCCAGACATTCTTAAAAAAAAAAAGGGGGGGGGGGGGGGAAGAATACGGAAAAAATCTCACTATATTTAGGCACAGTTCTGAATTATTATTTTTTTAAAATTGTTTTAATGTGTTGATTTTATAAATAAAATTTAAAAAATAAAAAAATATTAATTAGATATATTTTGAAACAAAAATACTTTAAAAAATAATTATCTAATATCAAATGCACTCTTAATTATTACATGTCAATTCAGTTGGGGTGTATTTTTGTTAAAATTTAAATTTTTTTATTTTAAATTAATTTTTAAATATTTATGAATCATATCATAAATAATTTTTTTAAAAAAATATTTATTTAATATATATATATATATATAAACATTTTAAAAAACATAGAATCCAAAACCAATCATTACAGCTCTATATATATATATATATATAAACATTTTAAAAAACATAGAATCCAAAACCAATCATTACAGCTCCACCGCCTGGTCATCTAGTGCTGTTGTGTGATAATAAAACAATTAGTTCTCCTAAGATAGCACCAACCTCAGCAGCTCAGCCCCGTTTCCTTAACAAGAATAGAACAGGAAGTAAGACTCCTCATTGCCAATGTGAATGCAAAATCTTGTAAACATAAATCAGAAAGAAATAGGTGAGTTGTTTCAGTATTTTCTTTTGAAAAATAAAATCATCACATTTTTTTCTTAAATAGAAAAGTATTTTCTTCATATAAAAAAGAAAAGTATTTTCTTTTGAAAAAAAATTATTCTAGTATTTATCAGAATTAATTTTTGTTAATTTTGGTTCCGAAAAACAGGTTGTAGGAAGAGTTGTGTGCACAAATTTTTTCATAATTTTCAGACACTTCCTCTCCTAATATTTTCAGCTTTTCTCATTAAAAAGTTTTTAAACTTTGATTTTCCTCTCAATTTAAAAATTAAATTCAGTTTTGTTAAGAAATATTTATGCGTATTTTCTTGTATTTATAAACCTTGTTTAAAAATATATCTAAAAAAATTAGTATGGTTAGAATCTTATTTAAGCAAAATGTGCTTTTTTTATTTGTAAGTAAGGATGTCCTTTAACTCTCCCCTTTTTTTTTTCTTAATTTTATTTTTGTTTTATAGTAGATAAATGACATGAATTCTCAAAGACAAATAAACTTTTCTTTGGAAAAATATTGGAAGTTTGTTGTGTGAGTTTCGAAATATAAGTTTTTCCTTCAAAAGAGGGGAGTTAATAGATAAAATGAGAGTATAATACTTTCTATCCTTCTTTAAAATACGAGTATTTTTGGATTTTTAAGAATTTTAAATAAAAAGGTTAACTCTACTAATTTGAGGATGGAAACCATAATTTCTCAAAAAAAACAAAAAATTGCAAAATATAACGGTGTTTAAAACGGAGGATGGTGGAGGTAATTAACTCTCAGCAAAAACAATTTGGAGTCACTTATACTCACCGAGGATGCATAATTTTGAACGCATGTTGCAACTTATCACTGCCTCCACAACTGAAAAGTTGCCGGAATTCGAAGAGCCTATGGACGAGAAATACGTGAATCTCGGAAGCATGCTTCTTCCTAGGACTGAACATTTGCATAGCTAACAATCTGTATAAGAATAAATAAATATGATGAGATTGAACAAGGCCTTTAACATCATCAAAATGGACAGCCGAGATACACATGCATGATCAGAATTATTAGTGGGGCATCCAAAGAATTGAAAATAGAAATAAAAACAGGAAATTGCACGGGGCATTATTAGTGTCGCATCGCATTCAACAAATTGAAGAGAAAAACAACCATAATATCAGCAAAAAGCTTACAAATCAATGCAATTAGCTGGTGATGCTCGGAGGAGATCAGAAGGAATTAAGTTGAAGTGGATACTTTCAGAGTAGAAGAACTCTGCCATGAACAATATGTCAATACGAAATGTTTGCATTCTATTGGTGAGAGAAACTATTGGTGGTGATTTTAAAACACTAGAGGGGATAAAATATATGATTTTATTTAAAAAACAAGCATAAAATAAATAAAAGTTCATAATACACACTCTTTATTTCTCTCTAGTGTTTCTTCTTATTACTCTCACACTTAAAAGCATAAACTTAACTACTTATTTATATACAAATTAAAAGTAAGAAAAATTCAAACTTCAAGTGATGGGTATTGGTTGACAGTTGGTGGTTGCAAGCAGTGGTTGGGTGGTTGATAGTTGGTAGCTGCAAGTTGTAGTTGGTGGCTGATTGAGTTTATCATAACAAATTTCCCTTTTAAACTCAATTAAGGGATGTCATGTCAAGCATGAACTTTAATCTAATAAATATTTCTCCCTTTAATGGCTTTGTCAAGATATTTACAACTTGGTCATTTTTTTTGTAAGATATCAATTCAACTTCTTTGTTCTTTACATGTTCTCGAATAAAATGATGATATGTATCGATGTGTTTACTTCTTTCATGATACACTAGATTCTTGGTTGATGTAATCGCTGATCGATTTTCAATATAAATCTTTATAGGACTTTATTGAGGAAATTTCAAAAACTTCAGCATATTCTTTAACCATATTAAATAACATATAGCAGAGTTGACAGCAACATATTCAGCTTCACAGCTTAATAATGTTACTATATATTGCTTCTTGGATGGCCATGTGAAAGAAGTATCTCTCATGAAAAAGACAAATCCAGTTGTGCTTTTCCTTTCATCCAGATCTCTACCCAATCACTATCTAAGTAGCCAACAAGATTGAAGTTTTTACTTGAGGTATAAAACATACCTTTATTTATTGTTTCTTTGATGTAACGAAGAATTCTCTTGGTTGTATTTAAGTGAGTCTGGTCTGGTGTCTTCATATATCTGTTGATAAGTCCAACTCTGTAAAGTATATCTGATCTAGTACATGTCAAGTACCTTAAGCTTCCTACTAAGCTTTTGAAGTAAGTTGGATCAACATTTTCAACTATATTCTTCCTCAATTCTACTCCATTCTTAACTAAAGTTGATACCAGATTGCAGCTTTTTATTTTGAACCTTTCAAGAATATCTTTGACGTAACCACTTTGGGATACAAAAATCCCTTCTTCTTTTTGCGTTACTTCTAATTCAAGAAAATATGTCATTAGACCAATGTTTGTCATCTCAAACTCTTGTACCATGCTTTTCTTGAAGTTTTTCAACATGGTAGGATTGTTGCTGGTGAATATCAAGTCTTCAACATATAAGCATGCAAATAATATGTTGTCATCTGCTTCTTTCTTCACATATATTACGTGTTCATATGAATATTTTTCAAATTCATTGTCTTGAAAATATTTGTCAATTCTGGTATTCCAAGCATGAGGAGCTTGCTTCAAACCCTAGAGGGCTTTCTTCAACTTGTATATTTTGCCTTCATTTTCAGCTTCAATGTATCTAAATGGTTATTCAACATATATCTCTTCTTCTAGAGAGCCATTCAGAAATGCTGACTTTACATCAAGTTGATAGATCTTCCATCTATGTTGTGTAGCTAATGAAATCATCAGTCTAATTGTCTCTAGCCGAGCTACTAAAGCAAATACTTCTCTAGCCTTTTGCCATTAATCTTGCTTTATATCCTTATCCTTCACCTTTTGCATTCTTCTTCATCTTATAAATCCATTTGACACCAATTGCTTTCTTATTTTTTGGTAGATTAGTCAACTTCCAAGTGTTATTCTTTTCAATGGCATGCATTTTTTTATTCATTGCTTCTATCCATTTCTCTTTTGTGATAGCTTAATTAAAGCTAAATGGGTCACTATCTGCAAAGAAACAAAATAGAGTTATATCTTTCATGACTTGGGTGGCATTATATACTTTTTTAGATTTCTCATCTTTTTTTGTTCTTCTGATGAGGATGTTGATAGTGGTGTTGATGATGATCCTGATGTGTTTTTCTTATTGAATATAGGGAATCTATGTACCGGACTTTGTGGCTCATCTGCTGGTAACATTGAACCTTCCACAAGTACTATTGGTACTTCCACTTTGTCTTCAAGCATCAAATATACTGATATATTTTACTTCTTCTTGATCATCATTCCACTACCAAGATTTATCTTCTTTAAAATAACATCTCTACTCATGATCACTTTCTTTATGATGGGATTATACAACTTGTATCCCACCCTTCTATCACCATATCCGATGAAGATGCATTTCTCGCTTTTATCTTCGAGTTTGGTCCTTCTTGTATCTAGAATATTTGTATATGACATACAACCAAAGACTCAAAAATGAGTAACACTTGGTTTGTGACCACTCCATGCTTCTTTTGGAGTTACAGCTTGCAAACCTCTAGTGGACAACGATTTAGTAAATACATTGCATATAATAAAGCTTCAACCAAGTATTGTTTGGATAACTTTTTTGCTTTGAGTAAACATCTTACCATGTCAAGAATCATTTAATTCTTTCTCTCAGGTAAACCATTCAGCTGTGGTGTATAAGCTAGTGTTGTCTAATTTCTGATGCCTTATTGTATACAAAAGGCTTCAAGGTCATTCGCTATATATTATCCACCTTGATTAGATCTTACGGTTCTGATCTTATAACCATTTTGCTTCTCAACAATTGCTTTAAAATCTTTAAAGCAATTGAATACTTCTGACTTTCTCTTCAAAAAGTATACTCATGTCTTTCTGCTAAAATCTTCAATGAAAGTAAGGAAATACCTATTTTTTCTAATTGACATAGGCTTTATAGGACTACACACATTTGTGTGCACTAACTCTAGTGGCTTATTTACTTTCCAGTTGACTTCTTTGGCAAAAATGGATATGTGATGTTTACTAAGGACACAACTCTCACATACTTCATTTGGATGATTAATATGAGGCATCCATTTGACCATCTTTTTGCTTGCTAGCATCTTTAGACTTGTAAAATTCAGATGTCCAAACCTTAGGTGCTAGAGCCACTCTTTATTATTGGTGATGACACTTAAACACCTTGCTGCAGCATATTGGATGTTTATAGGTAACATCCTATTCTTGGACATCTTCACATGGGCAATTAATCTTCCATTATAATCTTCAATTATTAGATTACAGTTCTTTATAAGAAGAGTGTAACCTTTCTCCAGAATTTGGCCTATACTCAGCAAGTTATGCTTAATGGCTGGAATATAATAAACATATGCAATTTAGCTATGATCGTCATTCTTCAAACGAATTGGAATGATGCCTCTTTCTTTCACTAAAACTTTAGAGGTGTGTCTAAAAGTGACTTGACCTTTTACGGTTTCAACTAAATCTTCAAATAGATCTTGTTGACCACTTATATAATTGCTAGATTTAGAATCCAAATACTATATATTCACCTAATTCTCACCCAATCCTTGTTGGACTAATAATACAACTGGTCCTCTAATGATGACATCCTCCTTTACATAGTTGGCTTGTTCACGTACCTCTAATGGAGTTTTCCTTTGACATTCAGTGTTATAGTGCCCAAATTGATTGCAACTATAACAATAGATATTTCTCTTATCATGGTTATTGTAACCGCTTCCTCTTCCTCTAGGAGTAAATGCTTGTTATACTCAACCTTCTCTAATGGTGTTTCTACCTCCTTTTCCTTTGAATCCTGTATTCCAAGATCCTTTTTCTTGAAATTATTGAAATCCTTCTTATTTTTATTGACTTCTTTCTTGAGTGATATATCCACTTGTTGAAATCTTACTACCTTTCTTGGGAGACAACTTTGATTGTAAAGCATGTTCAATTACCTTATCTTTATTTCTTTTTACAATCTTTTGCACATAAGCTTACAAAGAACTCATAAGCTCATTCACTCTCAATTTGTCCACTTCTTTGGATTCTTCAATAGCAACAATAACAAAATCAAATTTTGGATCTAGAGATCTCAAAATTTTCTTAGTAATTCGAACATTTAAAAGGACTTCTCCATTTCTTCTCATCTGATTGACTATCACCATAATTCTTGTACTGATTCAAATTCACCTCGCAAAGATTGAAGATAAATCTTCTTGATTCTATCAGCACCTTAATATTTTTGTAGGAGAGCCTCCGATATTTCTTTTGAAGTTTCAGCGGAAGCAATGATTTCAAATGTGGCTTTATCAAGACCTTGATAAATGATGGTCTTTGCTTTGTTGTCTTTTTTTTATTGGCTATCAGGAGTTGTTTTGTGTCTCTTGTAATAAATCTTCTACTTCTTTGAACTCTAGTTCATCATAACCATATTCTACAATCTTTATACACTCTTATAACCCAAAAACTTCCTTCAATCTGATACATTAATTATCATAATTGTCTTTGGTTAACTTCGGGCTGAGAGTTTGTGTATTTTCTGTTGTTATTTTGCTCTTTGAATGACTATATCACCTTCTGGGAGTTAAATTTAGAGAAACGAATATTGTAGATGGATCCAAAATGCTCAAAACAGTAAGGAGTCAGTCTAACTTGGTTGAAAAAGGTTAGAAATGGGCTGAGCTGGTCAAGAAATCGATTCTACACGTTAGGCGATTCACTAGGGTTGAATCGGGAATATTCTAGAGAATATTCTATCAACTCAGCTTGGAGGAGCTTATACGGTTCAACTTGGAGGTTGCTTACATAGCTTGGCTCGGCTCAAATATAGCATATGTATGGCTTAGTCGTCTTTTTTCTCTAAGTGCATGGACTACAATGCTGGATTTTCAAGCAGCTCGTATTGGGCTATCGTGGGCTCCGATGAAGCTAATTTTTGCATTAATGAGTTCGTATAGATGAACACTACACTTTGAAATGATCAAAATATGTTTTTGACAATTTTGAAAATTCAGGTATATCCTAAAAAATCTTGTTTTCTAACGAATGGGGCTCTAATACCAATTATTGGTGGGAGAAATCACTAGTGGTGGCTTTGGAACACTTAGAGGGAACAAAACACACAGTTTTATTTCAAAAACAACAAACTTACAAAATAAACAAAAGCTTTTAATACACACTCTCTCTTTCTCTCTAGTGTTTCTCTCTTATTACTCTTATACTTAATAACATAAACTTAATTGCTTATTTATACACAAATTAAAAGTAAAAAAAATTCAAACTTCAAGCGGTGGGTATTGGTTGACAGCTGGTGGTTGCAAGTGGTGGTTAATAGTTGATGGCTACAGATAGTAGTTGGTGGCGAACTGAGTTTACCACAACACTCTCTACCTTGCAATTATAAAGCACATTTATAATATAAACGGGTGCTAGGAATGAACAATTCAAGGTAATATCTCAATTTGATAAGAATATGTAGAGCCTTTTGGACAATTTAACAGCCTTTAGATTACATCTTCTTTGGAATTATCAATCTCGATCTCATATCTGATAGTCATCTTTTTTCAAGACCCGAACATTCCTTGAGTAATATTCCATAATTTTTATCTCTGTTAACTGCCTTTCAATATTTTTAAACTTCATCAACTCAAGGCATGATGACAAGCAATGGGACATTACCGCATTTCCATGAGGACCTCACCATTGAAGGGTATCCTAATTATCCTAAATGAATATTAAAGTTAAATGTATGCATGAGTAGAGTATTTATATAATTGCAACTAACCTTCTCAAGGATTAAAACCTCCAAACTAGCACATTATATGAGTATAAGAAGCAAAATCAACCACTTATCCATACTAGCTTCAACCTCCAAATGAGTCAGATACCAAAAGGTAGGAAATTTCGCAAGACAAGACAAGTTTAGTTTATATGCATCTTTTAAAGTCTGAGGAGGGAATATGGAAGTTAGTGATCATCCAAACCACAATTAGAAATATAAACATTGAAAATATAAGCATAGAAGTAAATAGGGATGACAAAATCATCAAAATATTTGGTTAAAACAGGTGGATGACCATGACTTAAAGTTGCCTCTACTAGTAAGAATGTCTTATGCAACATGTTCAACTCCTTGGATGCAGAATCAGCGAGTTTAAGAAGCTCAAGGTTTGGGATGTCAAGAATAAGTATTCTATAAGCTTGAAGATCATCCATCTTCAAGGTAGTCATACGCAGGTAGTAATTGCATCATCAAACGTTTCAATGGTAGTACTATCTCTATGCAAGCATTATCATGTATTGGGGAAAGAAAATCAAGATGAAGGACCTTTAGACGTGGAAAGCATACAATGATTGGATAAACATGAAAAGCAATTTGATAACAACTAACATTCGAAAGCACTAATGTCTCACAAAAGACTATGCTTGGTATTAATTTAACAAAGAACTAAATTAAATTAAAAGTATTAATTCATAACCACCACTCCACGAGTGACACGTGTGATTTAAAAGTATGAATATAATTGACACGATAAAAAGATTAATGTCTTCTCCCAAATGCAGGAGTATAGAAATAATAAATAACCAAGTAAGACCGGAATCGAATTACATGGAGGTTAATTATATAAATTATAAATAACAACAATACAACAATAACAACAACAAGAATAATAATAACAGTAGTAATAATAATAGTAATAATAGTAATAACATTAAAGAAGAACAAGAAGAAGTTGATGAGAACTTTGAAATGAAATATCAATGTGAGAATCAAACAATGATAAAAATAAATATTAATAGTAGAGGATCTACAAATGATATTTCAAACAAGTATAGTATAAATTTTTTTTATTACTCAATTAGAAATCACACACAAAGAAGGTTCCAATCGGATTATAAGTTGTTAACATGATTACATTTGTTATCTTATTCAAATAATGCTAATACTTATAAATATTATCAAGCATTCATGATTATAACTTATGTTAACAACAAATCAAGTTTCTTTCATAGCACAAATATCGGTTATACCATACAGTTGGGCTATGAAAGTGCCAAGTATTTTTTGTACCAAGTGTTATACAATATAAATCTAGACAAACCATCTAACAAGTAAAGTATTAAAAGTGAACAAGATAACAAATAAAAAATATGGTAGTATCAAACATTAAAGTCCATATTGAGTTTACACTATACTTATTCTTATAATATTAGTGTAACCTTTTCACTTTGATATAATAAACTTAACTAAACATAATAAAAAAAAAAACATAAATAGACAAGATAATAATATAACTAAGATATAAGTTAACTAAGTAAATGAAAGAAATTGAAAGGCATAAACAAGATATTCATGAAAGTAAAATTTAAGCATTACAAAAATACAAAAAGAGAAAGTAAGAACATGATCTTCATCTGTAAACCAAGGTGTCTAAATGTATGGCAAATGCCTTATTTTATAGGTTAAAATTGAGAACTATTAATTTGATGATTAATTGATGAATGAGTGGTCAACTCTTAACTTGGTGACAATTCTTATCTTTTTGCCTACCAAAATTTGAACGAACTTTTCTCATAAAAGTTATAGAAAATTATCTTAACTTTTTAGGAAAAAAAATCAAGGTTATTTTGGACTTCTAGAACTCGAGATATGGACTGAATACTAAACAATGTCTAGGTTGTAGAACAAATTTAGACTTCTATATTATTGCAAAGATTTAGACTTCCAAACAACAAAATTGAGTCTTGCCTTCCCATGAAAGTTTTAACCTATGTCTCAACTTTCTATCCATATAAAGCAAACCTAAATCTGAGATTTACAGCTCAAGATATAACTCAATTACCGAATAGTGTTTTAATTTAGACTGCACCAACATCTCTTTCCTAATTTAGCTCTCTATTTGTCCTTTTAATTTCAATACTTCAACATATCAATCAATCTTTTTATTTATATGATAGGTTTGCATTTAGAATGAATATTTACCATAAATTAAAAGTATCTTATGATATCAAACTTGTTATTATAAAACATGTTTTTTGAGTTGTTAATACTTCAAGTGCAAAATAATGATACAAAATCTTGATAAAAATATATTTTTAAATATTAATCAATAATCTAAAAAAAAAAGTCATGGATGAGCGAGATCACAGAGTAAACTCACCTTGAAATTAAAAATTGATTTGAAGAGTTTCAGCTGCAATGACTTGCCAATCAAAATCTTAATAGAGACTTTTACAGAACACAAAGCTTAGTTAGGACCCAGGATAAACTCTCCATCTACACCTTATTATCCAGCCGGCAAGACACAAACATTATTTGGAAAATTTTATCGACTGGCTACCCTCAATGATCAAAGCTTCAACCCACCTTTTAAAGGATAGTCAAGTCTTCTGCTTGACAGTTTAGCTTTGAGTTTTTCTAGTTTCAGACAAGTTGCTGCGAGATTTGATAACCTATGATGCCAGATTTTGGTTGCGAGCTCCTAAACATGTATTTTTTCGCAAATCAAGTGCCTTGGGTCAATCGCATCCACTTGAATTAGTATTATCTGACCATTCCCTTCATCAGTCCATTTGATTGATTCCTTCTCCAGTTGTTTCATGATCTACACAAGAAGATATGCAATGATAAAGCAATTCAAGAAGCTTACATCTGTATTAGCATCAAGCACCTAAACAGGACATTCTATTTTAAAATATATCTCCCCTGCATAATCTCTAGATTAACGTTACAAATTCACTAGAAACTAGACAGATAAGTATCCTCCATCAGCCAGCAGCAGACAAACTGAAACCAAAAGATTAAAGGCAGAATAATCACAGACACCTAGAATGTATGCCATCTATGGTTAATTTTTCATGAACAATCAAGTCCAGGTTCGTCTTTTCAGTTTTCACAGGAAGCGAAAAATAGTTGTTCTTCAATTCAGAAAAAAAAATGAAGATAAAATGGAAAACCATTTGGCACATTTTTTCATAGTGAATTTTCTTTTTTCTTTTTCTTTTTTTTTTCAATCGTCATTCCTTCTATTAATGTAACAACTGGAAGTTTTTTCAAATGTTAAATATGTTGAACAGAACATAATCAAAGCATCAAAAAAGTCATCAAGGGATCTACTAACTTTGCATATGAATCTGATTAAATCTTTATTATTCTCCATTTCCGGACTTTAATTTATAATTGATTAACTCTTGTTATAGAATTATTGGTTTCTTGCAAACCTCATTATCCTTGAATATTTTGTTACTAATCTATTTAGGTATCAATTAAGAACCTTGCTCAGAGACATTTAGAAGATAAAGCAAATCCAATGTTATGTATCTGATGAGGATAGAAAATCTACGGAAGAATTGTCTCCTTCTCACTTTTCCAGTTGATGCTGTAATATCATTGGAATTGACTGCTCCCAATCTACCAATGTAGTTTAAAAAAATGCCTAAAGCTAACAGAAATGAAATTTATAACAGAAAGTAACCTTTAACTAGTCTTACCAGTCTTCTCCGTTTTCCTTTTGTGGTATCTTCTTCATCATTCTTAATTACGACTCTAAGGTATTTAAAAGCTGACACAAAGCAAGATGAACAAATCACATAGTGCTTATCTAATACTATACACGGTGTGCCAGAAAAGGAAGTTAAATGTGTTGAAGTAAACTCAATCTAGAAGGTTAAGGAAGGCAATCACCAGCTGTCACCGTCCAACTATCCAGCTACTTTCACATCGTCAGCCACAACCGCCTTCATACTTGAAGGTTGAATTTTCTTATTTTGAATTCGTGTATAAATAGACAGTTAAACTTTTGCAATTATGTGTGGAGAGATTTAAGAGAAATACAGAAAGAAAGAGAGAAAGAGAGAGGGTGTGTATTGTAAGCTTTTGTTTATATTGTAAGCTTGTTATTCTTGAAATAAAATAATATGTTTTATCCACTCCGAGTGTTTCAGAGCCACCACAAGTGATTTCTCCCACCAACAATTGGTATCAGAGCACCGTTCGTTACAAAACAAAAGATTTTTTGGGATATATCCAAATTTTCAAAGTCATCAAAAACATATTTTGATCATTCCAAAATGTAGAGCTTATTCATATGAACTCAACGGTACAAAAATCAGATTAATCGGAGCACGGGGTGGCCCACACTCTCCGTCTGAAGTTTTAGTACGGTAGCCCACGCGTCCCGAGGAAGAAGACAACTGAGCCACACGCGCGCCATATTTGAGCCATGCCGAGCCACCTAAGCCGAGCCAAGCTCCAAGCCATATTCCGAAGCCGAGCCGAGCTCCAAGCTATATTCCGAAGCCGAGCCAAAAAGAATATTCCTTGGAATATTCCCGGTTCACCCCATTTCTAACCCATTTTCTACAAAGTCAGGCCGGTTCTCTACTATTTGGACCATTCCGAATCCATCTACGGTGTCGGTTTTGCCAAATTCAACTCCCAAAATATGATATAGTCATTTAAAGAGCAAAATGACTATAGAAAATACATAAACACTCATCCTAAAGCTAACCGAAGACAACCATGATAGTTGGTATATCAGATTGAAGACATTCCTTGGTTCACAATAATAGACATTATGCATTATGGTTATGATGAACCAGAGTCCAAAAAATCAGAAGATATTTTACCAAAGATACAGAAGCAAGTCCTCAAAGCCAATTAAAAAAAAATAACAAAGCAAAAACCATTATTTATCAAAGTCTTAATGAAGCCACATTTGAAATCATTGCTTATGTAGAAATAGCAAAATGAAACCTCAAAGAATGTAAAGCTTCCTTGGTTCCAAGCCAAGCAAATCCAGAGATACTACTTCATCATCTCTACATTCAAACTCACATTTTGTTACTTATCGTCTGATATATAGACAGAAGTCAAAAGCAAAATATAAATTTTGCACCAACCTGGTTTCCATAAGCTTTTGAAAAGATTTTTCATCTGCTTCTCGGGCCTTTTCGTTAAAAAATTGTCCCCGGACATTCCAACACATTCAGAAAATCAAGTATCATTGTCTTAGCTTTTTTAAAAGCATCATCCAGGTTAGATGCTCATGACGCTTGTACTTTTTTGAACTTCCAGTTAGTATGACAGACAACAAGGATCAATTTAAACTACCCCTTCATCTATGCAACTCAATGTGCCATCTATCAAACTATTAAAAGCAAGACAGCACAATTAAGATGATTCAACATTTGGAAGTCCAAGTCGTTGAAAAACCAAAGAATAAACAGGAACCTGAAACTTTTTAACTTCATATATGTCCTCCCTACTTTCATCTTACTTTCATCTACTATGAAAATAATCTGTGGCATTAACAACTCTTTGAAAACTGTGAACAGCATAAAAAATACAGTGGGAACCTCCTCTATTATCTGCTAGTGGCTTTGCAGCAGAAGGCTTGTGTTCTTTAGTAGTGTCCTTGTGAGGGGTAACTGCCGGTTTACCAAGAGCACTCCTTGCTTGCCTCGCTTGGCGTGTCTTCTTTGGTGCCTCCGAATTTCCCTCTCGAGACTTACTCTATTGTGTTCTCTCTTCAACGATTCAGTTAAATTTTCTTTGTGCAACCGAGCTCCATCACTTCTTTGCATAAAAGTAAAACAAGAGAGAGATAATGATTTATGCTGCCAGTGAACAAATATGACTTCATGTTGAGCGGCCTATTCCAGAAATAACAAGTTCTGTTGGCAAAATCAAGATTCAAGGAAGTAAACTAGTAAACAACAAAAATGGAAATGTGTATGGGAAACCTTTGGGTTCCACGTAGCTGCTGCGTCTGTTCTTGAAGGGCAAGGGATTCCTGGTCTGATCATTGTTTAGTGGACTGTTTAAACAAAATAGATGAACAAACACTTTATCATTGTATTCTGGATTATATATTTTATGAAAGATGCAGCTATTATATTATACCAAAACTGGGTAGCATACATCAAAGGCTAAGGCAAAAGCTTACTTCTTCCATGGCCATGCTAACAGCATCATCGGATTTTTCCAATGTTGAAGCTGATAAATCAAGAAGTTCATCAATGCTCTGCATGACCAACAGAAGCAGTTTCAGAGGTTGTTGCTAAAGTTACAATGATGATATATACCAACACAAAAATGCAAAAAGGTACAATATATATGCTACTACAAAATTAGGTCACATTATTCTAAAAATTGTATGAGCACTTTGGATATAATAAATTTCTCAAGGTTATTCAGCAGTAGTTGATAAATTGAAAAAAATCACTCAAGGAAAACTAGTGTATATTAGGCCAGGAATTGTTACCCCAGTTGGTTATAATAAACCCAGAAAAAAGAAAGAATTTGGAAGAAACAGTGCAAACAGCTAGGTTTATTCATCTTTTATTTTGTTAAACACGCAATTAGTTTATGAAGACATGCACTCATAACAAAATTTCAGTCAATCAAGATAAATAACAAATGAACAAAACGATGGCTCCCAACCTGTATTTTTTTCTTTCTTTTTTGAACTTTCAACAAAGAGAATATGCAGTGTAAAAAAGTAGATGATAACCTTTTCCTTCTAGAAAACAATAAAAGAAAGGCCCAAAAATACAAAGACAACTGTAATTTGTTACTTTACCTCTTGAATATCATACCCACAACGGCCTGCAAGCCACATTTCAAATGACAGATTAAAGAGCAAGCCGAAGAAGGAAACCAAACATGGACTAATTTTAGGGGTAAAAGACAGAGAAGCTTTACCAAGAACTTCTTGAATCAGAGTCATGTCAAGTTGAAAGCCATTTCCAAGCATTTTAAAAAGAAATTCCTCAACGTCAGTTTGCATAGTGCCATGTCTTGCTACCATACTTGGTGGGTTTTTCTCTCTCCAAAAGTCAGAGACTGGAAAATCTTTGAAATCTAATTTCGAAGGTTTTGTAGCTTCAACAGAACGATGCGTTAATGGCTTGGGAATAGCATATTCTTTTCCGAGTACAGTTGAAACGGCTCCCATTGATACAGGATATCTTTTTTACTTAAATTCTCTGGTATCTGTTTCTCTAATAGGAGCCATCTTAAAGACTTTAGGTGACAGTTCTGAGAACATTGGTCTCCTACTGTCTCTTCCAGATGCCAACTTCAAAGATACTGCATTTTCAGCCTCCGATTTGCCAGTATTAGCGGTAGTAGAGTTGCTACCATGAATTCCACAAAGAGTTTCACCAGCCAGATTTTTATCGAAGTTGGCACTGGCATAAGCTGATGAAATGTCCTCAAGAGAAAACCCAGACCCAAAAACTTCAAATAACTCTCCTAAATCCTTCTTGTCAACATCACAGGATGCCGTGCATGAAATGTCCTCCATTTTTATATGCTTCACACATGAACAAGAATGGGAAGCAACAGAGGGAAATGATGCCAGCATACAGTAAGAAAACAGTTGACAAGGAAGAGGGTCAAACCAGCAAAATGCTAAGAATTTCATCTTGCACAACTTCAAATCTGCTGTTACCGTGAATTCCCTTGACTCTATCCCTTCTATTAGATAATTACGTAAAAAACACACAGCTCCATCTTCGCTATCACTACTATTCATCAAATTTTAAGAAGTTTAATAATTTCTTAAGTAATAAACTAATTAATATTAATATATATATATATATATATATATATATTCCCTACATTATCTCCCTAATTACTTAAATGATTAAAAATAGAGAAAAGCAAAACACATAGAAAGGAACTTCAATCTAAACAAATCTTAAATTAATTTCTTTTATTAAGATATATACATACAAACACCAAACAAAATTTTCTTTTAAAAGTACTTACATTGAGATTGATTGATTGATTGATTTTTGGGAGAGAGAACAAATGTGTTTGGTGTAGGGGTTGGCTCTAGCTATTTCTAGGGGTTTGCTTCGCATGCAAGTTAGCAAGAAAATAGGAGAGTGAGTAGAGTTTCGGTGTTTGGGTACAGGAAGCTTGGTAAAGTAGTTAAAATCATGTTTTTGATTTTTTAAAATTAATTTATTTTATATTTTATATTATTTTAATTAATTAATATGAAAAATAATTTACCATTTCAATCTTAAATTCAAAATAACTAGATTCGAGAATATTGATATTTATCTTTTGTTTAAAAAGTATACATATAAACATACTCTCTTCATCCCAGTTTGTCTGTCAATATTTTTCTTTTAAAATGTTTTAAAATATTTGTATTGTCACGCTACGAAGTGTTTAGTCTTTTCCATTATAGAAGACTATACTTATTTTTTTTCTTAATCTCTGTAAAAAGTCAAAATGAATAAATAAAAGGCTTTATGGAAGCAATTTTGAATGATGTAGCATCGTATTTGATATGATATAAGAAAGACTTGAATAAAAAAAAGATTCTAGTCTAATTATATTTATTATTTTTTTAATTTTTAATTTAATTATTGAATTGAACTAAAAATTTACTTAGAATTTAATGAAATATTGTTTTATATTAAAATAAAATTCCAGTTCAGTCGGAGTTTAAAAAAATCTTATAAGATAGGTTAGAAGAGGTTATACAAGTTTTGTTATTTATTTATTTTTGACTTATGAACTTTTTATTTAATAAGAAATCATTTTCTTACAAGGATATGACAACATGGTTTGAAAATTAATAATTCTACAAAGATTTTTAATAAGTTGTAACATAAATTTCAAAAGGAATAATAATTCATTAATGTTTTAAAACATTTTTTACAAAGATTTCTTATCTATTCTCACTACATAAAAAAAGAAAAAATTGTGATATTCAATAACAAATTGACTAGCTTATTTTAAAGAGTTAAATGAAAGTTAAAAGAAAATAATAAGGGTTTTATATTTTGAAAGGATTTTTTAAAGTTACAATAAATTATCCTAGATAAATAAGGAAATTAAAATGGAGTTAACTTCAACAATCAATTTCCTTAGTTATTTTGGATATCTAAATATGGCAATAAAGATCCCTAGTGTTTCTATGATGAAAATTTTTTTCGTGACATTATTTAAACTAAATATATATATATATATATATATATATATATATATATATCTTAGGTTATTTTATTTAATTAGGTGCAACAAATTTAATTTATGTGTTAAATTTTTTATTTTTATTGTTTTTTTCATATTTGAACTTAGTTAACATACTTTTTATTATTATTATTAACGTAGGTTTTTGTGTCAACTTATGCATACCTCGACTAATTTTACGGACTTGAAGTTAACAACAATGTAAGTCTCTAGCGGTCCTAAAATTTATAGAACTCGAACTGGTAACCTCTAAAGAGTAAACTCAGGATCTGACTAATTAAGTTACATCCCTCGTGATTAACTTAGTTAACATACTTTGAGTTTATTGTAAGTGGGTAAATATAAGACCACAAGTTTTGGGTCAATTATAATTACTAGTTGAACCATTCCATAAGGTTTTGTATATTGAAATGAAAGATGTAGATCTTTTAATTATGTGGTCAAGTAAATCAAAATTAAGATGATACAATTCTTGAAAAGTCAAGAAATTAGATTTGAAAAGAGCGAAACATAATGAAAATATATTTCAAGATATCAACATTATTGAAATAAAAAACTACCACTCAAAGAATGTTAATTCACGAACAAGAAATATAAAGAAGACTTATAATGTGAGTTATACTTTGATAAGTCAAATTTGTTTTTTGTCTCGGCTAAAAAAATATGTTGCATGGTGCAAAATAAAAATTTATTTATATATCCACGGTTACTAAAAAAAATCTATAATTCAAATCATTAGAATTTTTATATTTTTTTCTTAATTGTCATTAGTTTTATTAAATAAATCATTTTGTTAATAAAAAACATGCTATTATTAAATTAAAATAAAAACATAAAGAAGAGAATTTGGACAAAAAAAAATATGCTTTCCCTCCAAACTTTAATCATTTTCTTTTTTACAAATTTCTATTTTAATTATATATAATAAAAATAGATTTAAACAGTGTCTCATTGATAGTGCAAAGTAATTGTGCTAATAGAAAAACAAAAGCAAATTCTTCCTAATCTTGACAACGGCTGACCAATTATATTTTACAATATGTGAAAAATTTACAAAATAACAAGTATTTGATATGTATAAATGCAAAAAATATCATAATAAGATTTAATTCGAGAAACTAAAATAAAATATTTAAAACAAAGTCTATTACAACATGTTTTTATTGTTTATTATTTTTACCTAAACCAATCGAAAGTTCACATTGTAAGATCTAATTCAAGATACATATTTAATATTTTCTAATCTGAGAAAAAAAATGTTGAGAATGAGATGAATTCTTGTTAAAATTACAAGAATTGTTTAAAAATCTATACTAGTGTATTAACCCATTTACATCTTTATTATTTTTCAATTGGGTTCTCTCTCATTGAAATTATTAAATCACTTTTTATATTATTTATAATATTTCACTTAAAATCAAAGAAAAACAATATTAAAATGAAATGTGTATTAAAATGTAAAATATATTATATGCATGCATATTGTTAGATTATTTATTGTTGTTTTCTTTTTTTCTAAAATATATTTAAAAAAAACCATTTCATTTGATAAAAGAAACTATGAATGTTTAATTGGATTTATCACAATATTTGATTATATTTATAAAGGATAAGTTTAATTGTATTTTCAAGTAATTAATATAACTTAGACTTATAATAATAATACCAGTAATAATAGTAATTAAAATTATTATTATTTTAAATTATTAATAGTCAGTTGAAAAGGTAAATGATATGTCATTTAATTTTATATGGACCTTGTTTCATTGAAGTAAGAGAAATGATTATTTATTTGAACTTCATAAATTACACTACAAAATAAATATTACTATGCAACCAAAAATGAAGTGATAAAATTAGGAATATATGTGATAAAATTATCCCAGAAGGAGCAATGTGTGGCGTTAGAAACTAGCTGGCTTGCAGACTCTGAGCTTGTTAGCATCTAGGATATTGTCCAACAATGGATTAGCCACATAGAGGAGGTGATCATGAAGGGATTAGGGAGGCGCCAACTGAAGCTTGGACTTTTTCACTTATATACAAGCATTCCAGATTCTTCTTGGAGTACACAGCACTTGAATATTTTTTTATTAAAAAAAAAAAACTAAAAAGGCTCGGGTTTTCCTTAGCTACTCTCATAATTCATTGTGGATTTGCACAATAAATTTATTAAATTATCTAAAAAAAAAAACACAAATAATAGTGTTATGGGTATTTTTAGACTTTTACATGAAATATATTTGATATTGTTAAATTGGTGAGGGGTATGAATGACTTATACTATTTTTATTGCACAGTGTAAAGTTCTATATAATCAAAAAGCAAAATTTTGGTTTACCTTAGGAGAGGGGTCTTTTCTGTTTTTACTTTTATTGAGAACAGTGAGATTACTAAAATAACCTTGGATTTAATGGATATTAGCATCTTTTGAACTTTGGTTTTTTTATAAATTTCATTTGGGGTCAAGGGTATTTTAATATTTTAAAAAAATAAAAAAATTATTAGCGCTAGATAAGAGCACGCTAATATGTGGAGGTTGTTCGTGCCATTTGGGCGGCATGTGACATCTTTTTTAGTATAAAAAAAATACTCAACCACCATCTTAGACAAAGCATCGCGGGGTGGTGCTTTGTCCCGACCAACACGTATTGACCTAAGAGCTGTCGTTAAGCTGTGACTTGATTTTTTCTTCTTTATCCTCTTCTCTCTCTCCTCCACCACTCGAAGTTAAAAAATATCTTAACCTTTTGTATTATTTGAATTGTGGTCCTCGTACTTATTCTTTTTATGATATTTTTAAAATTTTATTATTTATCATTTATTTTATTTTATTTGTATATTAGATTCTATCATCTTTCTTTGAATGGGTATTTATTTTGATTTTCACCCTTTTTCTAATTGATTTTCTTTTCAATTTAATACCTAATTTTTGTTTTTTTATTTAGTCCTCATTCTTTTCATTATAATTTCTTTTGGTTTCATTTATTTTTCTTTATTGATTTTTTTTTCAGATTCATCTATCATTATTTGATTTTAATATTAAATTTGATCCTTATTTTTTTAATCTTGGTTTTTAAACCTGGTCTAGGGGTCGACCTTGGACAAATTCTAGGCTACAAATCAAGTGAATTGATCAAGGTTACCCAGATCAATTTGATCTAAAACAATATTCAACAAGTTTTAAAAAAACTTACAAGGAAGTTGCATCCTTATTTTTTTTAATTATGGTTTTTAAACCCAGTTTGAAGGTCGACCTCGGGCAAATCTTGGGTCACAAATCGTGTGGGTTGGCCAGGATTACCTAGACAATAATTTTTTTATTTTACAAATATGTAAAAATGACATTATTTTGGTTAAAATTTTACAAAAAGAAATTCTATGGGTTTAAAAGAATAAAAAGAATTTAGTGAAGAAATTGGATCCTTATTCTTTTAATTATGGTTTTCAGACCCGCCCTAGGGGTTGACCCCAAGCAGCTCCAGGTTCATATGTCAAATAAGTTGACCAGAGTTACTCAAATCGATTGATTTTTTTATTCTCTAAGAAAGTCAAAATTATTTTTTTATATAAAGATTTAGCAAATAAAATCAACGAGTTTTGAAAAAAATTAACTAAAAAAATTAATGTTCATGATCGTGGTTTTTAATTAATTTTTTTATTTTATCTCTTGGCATTCAGTTTATTAAGAATTTTACTTCATAAATTTTTCAGATTTACCTTATATAATGTAGTGTCGATCTTATAACAAGGATTACATGTTTAAAAGGTTAGTTGTAATTACTTTTATTTTTTTTAGTGTATTTTTATAAATCTTGTTTTTCAATATTTGATTATTATGAATTATTCTTTCTTATTTTTTTCACTTTTTTTTTAAGTTATCTCAATTTCAAAAAAAATTTTGTTGTTACTTTTATCATCCTAATATCAATTTTTTTTATTAATTTGGTTTATTGGTTGTCATTATCTTTTTTAAGTATTATTAAATTAGATGAGATTATTAAACCTGTCGATTCAGTTATTCAATTATCTAATTTTTAAAAAAATTTAAATTTCACATGAAATCTTTTTTATATTAAAAAATTAATCTAACCTGCAACATACCGACAGTTATCTATCTACTGATCATCTAAATTTTAATTGTTTATTTATGAACAGTTACAACCAAGCATTCTAGGGGAGAAGAGTGGTTCTCCACACCACGGGACATAAAGTACAAGAATTAACAATTAACAAAGAAAACTAAATCATAATGTTGTTCATCCACACTCAATCGTATTGTGGGTACCAATAGTAACCTGCAGTGGAATTGAAGATCTTCTTCAATTTTTGCCGTGCAAGAAGCAATATGTGACAGGTTGCTGGGCACTAAATGCACTGGCAGGTATTTAATGCTATAGGGAAAGAGATAGAAAATTTAGAACCGAGTCAATAAACTTGCAGGAAGTCGATGAAAAATTGGAAAACAATAATGAAATATTGTAGGAAAGGGGCCATTACATGGAGATAGAATTAATAATCACCAGTTTTTTAACAACCCATTTAGTTACTCTTCCCACAAACATAATCGTGCTATTTAAAGCTAAGGCGTTAATCCAGGGCTAGCCTGCCATCTTTGCAATCCCTTCTATGTGATCAAGACACCTTCTCCGAGACTCAAAAAAGATACTTATCTTGGAGAGATGCACTTGCTGATAGTTAACACTGCTCATGCGAGCTGTTTAATGTAACTTCTTTTGAGTGCCTGTCTCCGTTAATAGACTTTTCAACTAATTAAACTCTGAATTTAACTAAGCTCGCATTAAACACAAATTATTGTTTATTGTTTAAGCTCGCATTCCGAGACTCAATTTTATAGATTTAAACTACTTGAGTCTGACATGGTTGTCAGATCTAAGTTACTTGAACGCTAGTTTCTAAGCCTAAGACATTTAAGTCTGATGTGGTCGCCAGACCCAAATAGTTTAAGTCTAATACTTGAGATTTGCATAATTATTATGAGTTAAGCATAAGTAATAGTTTTGTTAAAGATCAAAACACTCATGCAAATATATTGAATGGTCTCAGTACATCCAACTAATAATTTTTTGTGAACTTTTGATGTATTGTTAAGAAAAAAAACAATAAATATCTTTGTCAAACACTTTTGAATTTCAATAAATACATGCAGAATTTAAGCTAAAATCTGTTATATTAATACCAATTATTCTTTGCAAATTCAACATTAGTCTTGCAAAATATCACAAAAGTATGGTAATGATTTATCCATAATGTACTAATGAACGTTAGCAAAAGAGTTTATAGATCATGGTAAAAACAAAATAGTATTAAGGCAAATAACGAACTAGAAATTTCTTTTCAAAAGTGAGGGTCAATCCATTTCAAGCTAGTTGCCTTCCGTGGATTGGGTAAGCTCGGCTAGTACACCGAATCTGTAAACTAGGTTATGGACTCCAATGAGATTATAATTTTTTTTTGTAATTTTTTTCTTTAACTACGTGATAACAAAAATAAATGATTGCAAAATAAAACACCAACTCAATACTAAGATTTTTTTTAGATCATGGTAACCTTATAGAAGGTAAAATAAAACTAATTATGAAACTAAAATCTCAATTAATCCAATATCTAAGAATTAATGTAGCATTGAATGGTGAATTATCAACATTATTATTATAACAATTACTATTCCTAACATTTTTATTATCATTACTAATATTGTTACTATTATTACAGTTACCACCATTATTATTATCATCAATAAGTAATATCATAATTGAAATTAATATTATTATCTTGATTACAATTAGTATTATTATTGTTGTTGTTGTTATCATTGCTATTATTATTATTGTTTATATTATTTTTATAATTATTTTCATTGCCACCATAACTAATATTATCATTATTTTTATTTTTATTCTTATTCTTATTCTTATTATTATTATTATTATTACTGTTATAACCATAATTATTATTGTTGTTGTTGTTATTACTATTACTACTCGCGCTCTACCACAACATTTTTTTTCAGTCATTGCTTTAAACTTGATTCATGTTTATGCTAAATATGTAAGATCACATAAACTTTAACGACTAATAATGTAAAGAGAAATTAACACCAACCATAAGCAATAACATAGGTAGAAAGGTTTTAAGATGTAAAGGAGTTAATACACAACCAAGACAACAAAAATGAAATCCAAATAAAACTTAAAGCTTGTCCATTGTAATTTTTACCAAGTCCACATAATATCAGTTTAGCATGTTTGTCAAACCTAAGATGTTGAACTCATGTTGCTTGGGTATGACGTGGTTGCTAGATCTAAGGTGTTTGAGCCTGACATGGTTGTCAGACTCAAATAGCTTGTTTGTTAAGGATTTAAATACTCATGCAAATATGTTGAATGGTCTCAGGATATTTAATTAATAATTTCCTATGAACTTCTGATGTATTGTTAAGAAAAAAAAAAGCAATAAATACCTTTACCAAACATTGCTGAATTTCAATAAATAGATGTTAAGTTAAACCCTGTTTTGTTGATACCAATTATTAGATACATGTTCATGATCTTGCAACTTTAAAAAACTCTAATCAAATGTAAGGATATACTTATTGTCCTCCAATAAAATGTTGATTTAATATGCTCAAAGTTTTCTTATTCTACTCATTAATTTGTTGTCCAAACTTTATGTTACTCATTTCTAATCCTTCTAACATTATTGAAAAAAACAATAAAAACATGTTAGATCTTTTAAAAAGATCTCACCTTTGATGTTAGAACTCATAAAATCCAATACTTTTCCTTAAAAAATTATAGGTTTAATGGTGAAATGAAGAATGTTCTCATTAGATACATCCATTTTATTAATGGAAGAATAATTAATCACATCAAACTCTTAAAAACAGACAAAAGCAAACCACATAATTTTCTCCCATTAATCATACCATAAAATTCTACACTCTCTTTGTTGTCCTTTTCTCTTCGTCACGACTTTTCCTCTTCTCTTTCATTTCTTCTGCTGATTTGGTTGAGAATAAGGAGAAGGACTAAACACAAGAAGCAACATCTTCATCTTCTCTCTGTAATTTCATCTCATCTAATTTATTTTCATTCTCTTCGTGATCTGAGTTGTAAAAATTAAAAGAAAATAAGAAAGAAAAAGTAATGAATGTGAAGAAAAAGAAAGTCAAAGAAACGTTTTTCTACTTGCAAAAAGATGAGAAATTAAAAGTAAAATTACTATTACAATCCATAATAAGATGTTGATCCATAATGATTTTTTCAACCATTTAGCTTGTATTGTAATTTTAGATTTATTCATGTAATTTTAAATTTATATTAAAGTGTTACATGAATATTAATATAATTAAATTCATTTTATACAATTAGTAGTTTAATTGAAAAATAATTAAGTAATTAAAATAACTTGAATATAAAGTAAACTCAATAACTTAGAAAAAGAATAATTATATTTATAGAATGATTCATACTTTGATTACATCCATGAATTGAAACTTCTTGATAATAAAATATTTTTTTGGTATTTTTAATATATAGAACTGAGATTGGAAGCCTACTTATTATAAAAAAAAATTATAAGTCTATTTAATTATTATTAATTATCGTTTATTATTTTATTGCCTATAATTTTTAAGTTTGAAAAGTTTAAAAAACTTGATAAAACTATAATGTAATGATTTGAGTTTTTATTATATTGTTGATATCTTTATTTTTTACTATCTGTTGTATATAGTTAAATAATATCAACTACTAATTAACTTCTATCTTTCATAATTATTGCTGCTTTCTAATTACGTAACTTATTATGCATGTTTATTTACATGTCCCTTCTTATATATATATATATATATATGGTAAGCCTTAGTTGCCAGTGGTGGATTACTGGAAGACCACTGGAGCTGATAAGAATTATTGCTGCCGTTCTCGGGTCAGAAATTATCGAAATGACATAAGGTTCTCTCTGGGATCTGAATTAAAGTGACACTAACAATTGTTCTTTCCTGGATTTTGGATTTAATATTATATGCACACAATGTTTGATAAAATTTCAATTATGAAAGTTTTATTTTTTAATTATAACAAAGTAGACAAAATTGTAATATTAATATGATTCCCTAAATAATTTGATTTTTTTAGTTGATTTTTCTCGGGCGAGATGTAAAATATTATAAACTTTAAAATATAAATTATAATTTTCAAGGAATGTTTTTTTTTTTAAAAAACAACCTAATTATAGAATGGTCTGGGTGATTTTTTTAATTATATTTTCAAGGGACAGGCCTGAGCTCTATAAAAATCAACCGGGTCTGACCTAGGCTCGGCCCGGACCATGAACAGGTCTACACACTTAACGAAACGTGTAGACCTTGCTGGAAAGAGCTATTCGCACACCGCGTTGTCTATTCGCACAGCTATTATATGCTGATGGACAAATTTGTCCCTTTAACTCTAGATTAACTTCCAGCCTATGCTTTGGTGGAGCACAAATTAACATTCATCAATTTAATTAATTATTTACAGTCTCTCTTCAACTCTTCACCACTAAGGTAGTGGCACTGCCAGTAGTTCCTTTGGATTTCCCTATCCTCCAAGAAGTCTCAATTGTTGTGGGATTGTAATTGTTAGATTGCCACGAGGACAGATAAGTCCATTAACTCGAAATTGGTGTGCGGATAGATAATGAAGCTCTGCGAATACCAATCCCCGACCTCACAATGCAAATTAAAATCCCTTGATCTAGCTAAAACCACACTCCCGTTAACAGTCTTCTTCTTTGAAGAATCTGCTTCAACTCACAAACCAAGGTACTGTACTCTCTATGCTCCATGTTATTCTCAATTCTAAATCAAGAAATGGTAAAAAATACAGATGGGTCTTTTACAATTTGCTTGTGTTTTGATAGCATTTTACAATTTGCTTGTGTGTGTATCATAATGATATCTATTTGTTCTTTAGGCCGAAGTTGTAGTTACTTAATTCTTGATCAGTTCTATATCAATTCCTTAAATTTTCTTTAGGAATCTGGATCAAAGAAAATCTAGCGAAGATGCTATTGATTTCTTCTTCTTCTTTTTTCACGATCTATACGGGTTTAGAATGATTAATTAGTGTGTTTATCTCATCGTGGTGTCTTCTTCCATTTAGATAAAGAAATTGTATGATTCTAAACCCTTTAATTGTAGATTAGAAAGTGTTGGCTTGCATGCCCTAAGCGTCATATAGGCTTCTTGTTCTTTACTGTAAATTTATTTATTTATTTTTGTGAAGGGAAAGTGTAGTGTAGGTAAATAACTAAGGACTAGCAACATTTATTTGCTTTGCTGAATATAATCCACTGGTTGTATCATGAGCAAATGGGAATTTCGAGCTCGTTTACACCTTCAATGTTAAAATGCCCACACATCTCTCCAGAATCGTGCTTCTTTTGGTATAGGACGTTGAATTTGGGAAGTTAGGGAAAAATGGATTTCTGTTTTAGTTGATTAATTCTTTGATCCTTTTTAGGGTGCTATTTTTTTATCATGGTAATGTTAGCAAAATGCTTCAAGGTGGAAGTACATTTTTTTCTGTAAATCTTTTTTCTTATGAATATTAGATATCCACTTCGGGATTTCTTTCTGCAAGCAAATGTTTTTCTTTCGTTAGCCATTTTAAAACTCTCTTGCACTCCCCTTTGTCCTGTTAGTCCATAATTTCCCCTCAACTGTTAGTTGATTAGCTGCTCATAGTTTTCCGAGCTCTTAATTTTCTATCTTACTTTTCTTACGAGATCTTCCTTCTCAGTTCTCCATTACTGTTTTTACTATGGTGCTTATGAGAAAAATAATGAAAAGAAAAGTAGCCATCCAAGAAATCAACTTTGGCATTAATTTGTAGTGTGGAATGGTATGTACTCAGCAGTACTTTAGTGGCTTTTTTGCAGCGAAGGATGGGAGGCCGAGGAGTTATTGGTGATAAATGGTCCTCGAGGATTCTTTGGGCCTGTGCTATTGGAAGTGTAGTCAGTATGTTTTCTTGACTCAACACCTGATTTATCGCTAAAAACAACCGATTGTTTTATTGGAATTGTTGCATCACGAGCTTTGTTTTTCCTCAAGGTTACCCTTCTTCTGATAGTTTCTGGTTACCTCTTATCTAGGCCTGTATATGGTTGTTGTTGAAAGACAATTACAAAACAGGGAACGAATGATGGCTGAAGGTTTAAAGAATATTGATGTGGAATCAGGCGCTGGTGACAATGTTTAAACATGTGACCACATGCCAATAAACTCTGCTGTATTTTCTTTTGAAGAGCTTTCTCACTGTGTTAAGTTCAGCCCCCTGTTAATGTAAAAGCTTGAAGATTTCCTCTTGTTTTGTTTTGCATTTGGAGCTTGAGGGTTCGTATCTGGTAATAATTCATTTACTTCAGATGGATGTTAGTGTTTCATAGATCAGGATTTAACAGTTCACACCAAGGAATATATATAAAGGAGCAGCCTTTTAATTTTGCTATGCTCTGGTTAAAATCTTTTGGTTGTGTCATCAATATGGAAATGCTATGCCGTTGATGGATGACCCATTTTAGGCGATAGATTTTCTGTTTTGCTTATACAGCCGAAGTGTCGAATATTGTCCCCGCAGTCTTGCTTGAGGCATCTTGCTAGATCTTCCGGGAAAAGGTTTCCAGCTCAAGAAAATGATTGCCAACACCCTTTCTGGCGTTTCGGCAAGGAAAGGGTTCTTTTTTGAAGGACGAAGACTTTGATGTCTAATCAAAATGCTGACCGGAGGATGGAAAAGACCAAATCGTATAGTAGCAACTAGTCAGGGGGTTGCGGAAGCTGTGGGCCGGTTTAATTATTTTTTAAAAAAAATCAGGTGGTAAAAAAAATCTAAAACTTGGATTATTGAATTGATTTGATTTAATAAGCTTGATTTATTTAATTAATATAAATTAAAAATATAATAATAATAATAATAATAATAAATAAATAAATAAATAAATAGCTAAAACATACTATCAATGTAAAATAAATAAAAAAATTAAATTAAATTTATCTCGATTAGTTTATTAAATGACTTGATTGAGTTGCTAGTGTTGATACCTTAAAAGGAAAGTAGTTACAAGGGATGGAAAGTTAATAGCAAATTAAATAAAATTATAAAATAACATAATGTATAAGGATAACATTGAAAAAAAATTAATTACAAAATTTTTTTTTATCATTTTAAGTTTACATACTAACTTTGTGATCATTGATACATGATTAAAATTACTTTGCTGGAAAAAAAGTATATATATAAAATAAATTAAATGTTAAAAAAATTGTTTTTTTTTAATAATAAGGATTTAAAAAAAATAAAATCATCTATATTAATTTTCAAAACCCGTGACCCTGAGACTAACATCATAAAAAAAAATCATAAAAAATAAAGTAAAATTATAAATCAATAAAATACTAGGGGATGAGATTGAAAAAAAAATGCAATAAAAAAGTCTCTAAAATTGAAAAAAATAACAATTAAAAGAATAAAAAATAAATTTAATATAAAAATAATTTAAAATCAAATATTAAAAGGTAAAATTAAAAATAAAATTCAAATAAAAAAGGGATAGAAAAAACAACAATTTAAAGAATAAGGATAAATTTTGATATAAAAATCAAATCATATCAGGATAAAATTAAAGAAAAAATTAATAATAAAAAAAATAATCAAATTAAATTTAAAAATAATATATTTATTTTTTAATAAAAAAAAGAGAAAGAGATAAAAAATAAAAATAAAAAGTAGTTAATTAATGGCAATATGCTCAGCACTGTTGGAAAAAACATGGCGAATTACTTTCAATACTATCTTGACGCCACATGCATTGCTTCGAGAGCATTGGTATCACCAACTCGCTACTTTCAATACTATCTTGATGCCACATGCATTGCTTCGAGAGCATTGGTATCACCAACTCACCAACTCGCTAGTACGTACTAAAAAAACCAGATCACTTTAGATACAGATTAATTATAAAAATGAAAATATGCAAATACCCTACTTCCAGGGTTTATTTGTTTTTACTTTTAAGGGAATGGATGTCTTTACACCGTTCTTCAAAAATGTTAAAAGCTTAAATGAATTCTGGGGAACTTGTTACTTACAAAATGAAAAATCAACTTGAAAAAACAAAAATAATCCTAGTTAAAAGTCCTTACAATGTTTTTTACAAAAATATAAAAAAAATAAATTATCCTGTTAAACCTAGATAAATTTAACTAGTAATATCTAATACTATTGAAAGGTCAAAAGACCAGAAGACCAGTTATCCCTAAATAATTGATAATAACCAATGACTCTTCTATATTTTCTTGTCTCTTTCAACTTTTTTTAATTAAATTTTAATTTTTTTACTTGTGCATGAGTTGAATTAAATTGCAGCTTTTTAATATATGATCAGTGTTTCTTTACAACTGATAAATTGTTGGGGCACATCGAATCCGAGTTGCTGTTTATGTCCCAATTTGTTTCATCATTCTAGTTCACAATAACCACTGGACTGTTACTGCAAGGAGCCATCATTGAATTCAAAATTTAGCCGTAATCTCCAGTTATGCCTATTGGGTTACAGGTTTGGTGTTACAGCTACAACACGTAAGTTCTCACACAAGCATCGTGGCTGCGGGTTGCAAGAACGAACCCATGCAGACATTTTGCGCTTTTATTATTACACCATAAATACCAATTTAATCTTCCTCTTAAGCTTTCGGTATATAAAGCCATGTCTTGATTTGCTGCCTTGCAGATCGATACAAAACAAAAATGGCAGCACTAAAATGTGCCTGCGTGGGTCTCTTGGTCTTGCTATGCTCAAGCTGCAGTTTCGCTCACAGATTCTTTTTGGACAATGATGACCAAATGCATGAAGGCCAACGCCATGGTAGTACTGATGATCCTGGGACCGGGACTGGAATTGGAAAAGATTTTGGGTTTGGCAGTGGTGGCGGATCAAGTGGAGTAGGTGTTGGGTTTGGGTCAGGTTCTAGTGGACATGGCAATGGACTCGGGTCAGGATCTCGTGGTTATTGGTTAGGGTATGGAGTAGGGTATGGATCTGGTCGGAATGGATATGAAGACCCCGAGACTGGTGAATCCGGCTGGGGTATTGCAGTAGGTTCAGATGGGTCTGTGTCTGGAACTGGTGGAGGAGCATTCATCCCAGGATTGCCTGGTTTTGGTCTTGGGGGTAGCGTAAGATGGCCTGGTTTTGACTTTGGGGGTAGCATAGGATTGCCTGGTTTTGAAATAGGTGGAGGGATTGGAGCAGGACAAGGCAGCGGTGGAGCTGCGGGTACTCGATCTCCTAGTTATGGGATTGAAATAGGGCAAGGTGGCAGCAGTGGTGGCACGATAGCAGGAATTGGTATGCCACCACCGCATTTCATTCCGGGGTATGATCAGATAGGCAATGGATGTACCTGCAGCCCAGAGTGTTATAATCAAGTTTCAACGATGAAGGGAGGATCAGTATCAAAAGCAAATGATGAGCACAACTTTGGAGCTCAGAATGAGGTCTCTAGAGACAAGGCTCATGAGTCCATCGATGTGGCCCTGGAGCCGTGGAGTCCACATGAGACTCAGGAATATCCCACGTTGCAACCGCGGAGCCATACAGTCCATGAGCAAGGCGCTACTAAAAATATGATCAAACACAGCGCCGAACCAATAAGTTAGGAAAACAGTCTGTGCTTTCCCCCGAATAAGTAGCTGAATGTTTCGAATAATTCCATCTCAAATTTCATTCAAGGATTGTTTAAAAACGAATTAAAAAAAAACCCTAATTCTGTATTAGTTGAGACAAGAAACAAGGAGATGGTGAAGATAGAAATATAGAAAACATAAAAAGTGAATTGCCAAAAAGTAAAATACATGAGGAAAAAAGAGAAAGGACAGATAATTTCCAAATCAATCCTGTTGGGTTAAAAGTGTAAAACTAACAATATAAAATAGTTGTTAATGTAACTGCAAGCATAATTCTTTTAGTGATTGAATCACTCTTACAGAAAAAAATTATTTTATATCAGCTTTATTTACAATTAACTTTCTAATTTATTGGAGATAATCTTAAATTAATCTTCTCAGCATCAAAGACCATTTCTTCAGCAGCAAGTGAACACTCTTTGTATCTTTTGTTGCACACATCTATTTTGTCCCTCAAAGTTTCAAACCTTGTTTTAAATAAGGACTTAGTTAATAAATAAGTAAACTGGTCTTATTCTGTCTTGCAATAAATCAGTTATAAATAGTTATTTTTCTAAATTTCTCTTAGAAAACAATACTTGAGCTTGAAATTAATGCTTTGTTTTTCCATGAAAAATTGGATTGTTAGATATTACAATTACAACCTAATTATCAACATTAACCTTAGTAGTTTTTCTTTACTCCATGTTTATATCTCTATATCTGTTAAGATCTTCCTAAGCCATAAGACTTGATTTGCAGTTGTAGTTATTACAATATACTCTGCTTTTGTTGTAGATTGTGTAATAATTTTTTATTTTTTGTAACACTAAAAGAAAATTCTTGTTCCAAAACTAAAGCAATATCTAGAAGTGCTCTTTAAGTCATCAAAACTGCTAGTCCAATTATTATCTGGATATCCTTGTAACTCAAAATTTTCAACGCAATTGAATTGAATGCCATAACTTAGTGTACCTTTGATATATCTCACTATTCTTTTTGCAACCTTGAAATAAACTTCACTTGCACAATGCATAAATCTGGATAATAAGCTTACAACATGCATGATATCAGGTCTTGTTGCTATAAGGTACATCAAACACCCAATCAAACTTATGTCAATTGTTTTGTCTACTTTGTCGCTCCATCTTTTTTTATAGAACTTTTCTTTCAAGTTTATAGGTGTATTCATTGATTTGCATTCTTCCATTTTGAATTTTCTTGGAATCTTTTTGGTATATTCATGTTAGCCAATGAAGATCCCACGCTAGTTTTGTTGCACTTTCATGCCAAGAAAAAAAGACATTTCACCAAGGTCTATCATTCCAAAGACCATCACTTGAACCTGCTTGGATTACATCTAGACAAATAGAAGCAGGGTGTCGAGCAATGACACGAAATGTACACCGCTGTGGAAAAATATGGGTACGCATCTTTCCCGACAAACCAGTTACCCTAAGACCCTCGGAAACACGTATGGGTTTGGGGAAGGGATTTCTGGAATATTGGGTAGCTGTCGTTAAACCGGGTAGAATGATATATAAAATGGGCGGGGTAGCAGAAAATATAGCCAGAAAGGCTATTTCAATAGCAGCATCCAAAATGCCTATACGAACTCAATTCATTATTTTGAGATAGAAATACAGAACTAAAAGAAAAAGGCCTTTGTTAGGAAAAAATTTGCAAGTTTCTTTTTTTTTTGGACAAACAATATTTCTTTTTTTTTCCCCTTTCCATTTCTGCTTTGAATTGGTCTATCATTCATGGATTGTTTCCTGTAATAAATAGATCATCAATATAGAGTGAAACCATAACGTAATCAGAATTTGAATTTTTGATGTATAAGGTTGATTCACTCAAACTTTTCTCAAAGTCATATTTGAGTAAATGCTTATTAATCATGTTATACCAAACTTTTAGAGCCTATTTCAATTCATATAGAGCTTTCTTCAATAAGTAAACCTTTTCTTCTTCACCTCTCATAACAAGTCCTTTATGTTGTTTCATGAAAATCTCCTCCTTTAGATAGCCATTTAAAAATGCAGACTTCACTTTAAGTTGAAATATTTTCCAACCTTTTTGAGTTGCAACTACTAGTAGCATTCTAATGGTCCCTAGTTATATCATTGGTGTAAACGTCCCTGAAAAATCTAAACTAAAAATCTGTGCATAACCTTTAAATACCAATCTAGTTTTGTGTATGTTGATGGTGTCATTTGCATTCAGTGTTCTTCTGTAAACTCATTTTACACTAATAGGTTTTTTGTATTTCGGCATGTCCATCAATTCCCATGTTTGATTTTTCTCAATCATCTTCAAATCTTCTTTTATTGCATCAATCTATTTTGGATCTTTTTTTGCCTCTTCAAATTCTACAGGGTCTAACACAGCTACATTACAACTTGATAAATATCAGCAAGCAATTTGGTTCCTCTAACTAGTGCTTCATCAACATAATCATCAAAATCTATCACAATCTCCTTACTTGCACTACTTTCTGCATCTTTAAAGTTTCACTTTTTGGTTTCAATAAACTTGAAGTCTTTGCTAACTATCACCTTTTCTGTTTGAGGTTAAAAAACTTTATAGCCTTTTGAAACATTACTATAGCCAACAAAGATGCTAACTTCAACCTTTTTGTCAAGTTTATTTCTTTTCACTTGAGGAACATAAATGAAACATAAGCATCCAAAAATCTTTAAATTTTAGAGTAAAGGTTTATAACCATGCCAAGCTTTATGTGGAGTCTTGTTTTGTAATACTCTTGTTAGCAGTCTATTCAACAAGAAAACTGTAGTGTTTACAACCTCTACCCAGAACTTCTTGGGTAAATCTTTTTCAAATAACAAACACCTTATCATCGCCATGATTGCTTCTATTTTTTTGTTCACTTATACCATTTTACTGAGGAGTGTAAGGCGTAGTATATTGATGTTCAATCCCTGCATCATGACAAAACTTCACAAACTTGTTTAAAATGTATTCAATATCGTTATTAGATCTTACAACCTGAATTTTGTGACCACTTTGATTTACAATCCAATTTTTAAACTTCAGAAAAACATTTGCTACCTCAATCTTAAACTTTAGGAAATAAGCACATCTTGTATAATCATCAATGAAGGCAATATAATACCTGCTTCCATTTAAAGATATTGTCTTCAAATGTCCAGCAACATCATTATGAATAAGCTGAAGCTTTCTTATTGCTCTTTAAGCCTTGTTCAGAGGAAATGGAAATTTGTTCTGCTTGTCATATTAATTGTCACGACCCGAATCCCGGGTACATGACCGGCAACGCAGGAGCAGTGTCAAAAGGACACTTCACCTATATTAAGTCTCAAAACAGACATATCAAAAGAACCATTTATTCAAAAATACGCAGCATTTCATAATCTTCAAAAATATTATGTTACTCAAAACTGATGAAACCAAAGGATACTTTAAAACTATTTATCAGTAATTAAAACAAAAATAATAATTCATAATACTCATTACATTGTCAAAATCCAAACTTAATTAAAACAAAGTAATGGTGGAGCGCCTAAGACATTAAATCAAAACAGCCTTGAACAATAAGCAAGGCATACTGACCCAAAACTGAAGAAGCAAGAACACTCAACAAAGTCTCACTGCTATCAGAAACTAAAAACCTGAAATAATATTAAGAATGAGAGGTGAATTCAACCAACTCAGTGAGAGAATAATATTTAATATACATTTTAGATATTTTGTATATTAATAGTTTATCAGATGATTTATCTTGATATACATATTCATATACATACAAAACATATTATCATAATGTAGTAGAAAGATATACATATACATATATATACTGAACATATTATCATAACATAGTGGAATAAATGTCAAAAATCAGATGACACCCGAAGGTGACCAGATGACACCTGAAGGTTACCATTGTGGGATGATCAGTCGCCACAGGCTGATGCCTCTCTCACCAGCTATGTATACATAATACTATGTGCACATAGGCTAACTACTCTCCATTAGCATGGAGTTACTGACAATTCCTATATCAAGGCATAATAGATATTTACAGAATCATCAAAGAAATATATATCATATCAAATAAAATTTAGCTCGACAGAATGCGAGTGCAATTTCAAGAATAGATGAGTACTCAGAAAATAAAGCAAAATATATAAATATAAATATTCAATAGATTAACTAATAGTACTCATCATATAATCAACATACATATTTATTTATATTATATGCATATTAAAGATTATCCCACTCACTCGGAAAATATAGAACTAGATGAAAGACCCGAAAATCCTATTGAGGATCGTTAGGAGAACCTACAACAATATATGAAATATACTAAAAAAACAACTCAAACAAAATATCCCAATACATAAAATAAAACCAGGTTTACTCTCCTAGTTTTAGGGACTAAAACGATAATATCCAAAACAGGGACCAAAACATAATTTTACCAAAACAGGACCAAACTGTAAATATATAACCATACTAAAATTTCACCATAAACCATCCTTAATTCTTTCCAAAACAAACCATGGACTAAACTGTAATTTTTATAAATTTTAGGGACTAAAATGTAAATTCCTAAAATTTAGGGACCAAATTAAAAATATTCCAAATCAATTATCAAACTGGGATTCATCATCCTTAACCTCATAATAACACTGTCCAGAATCTCAAAATACAATTAGGGGTCAAATTAAAATTTTTCTGTAAACTGTAATTTTCATAAATTGAGGGACCAAATTGAATTTTCATCATCTTCAACCTCAAACTCAGAATTTTCACAGATTACCTACTGTTATCTCCTGATTTCTAACACAAATTCACCATTCAACAAGATCATAACTCAAAATCATCATCTTTACCTACAATCTCTCAAAATCAATTAATTAACTCATTACTCACCACAATCAATTCATAACATTCCAGTTAATTCATCAATCAAACCCAAACACAATCTTCAAAACCCTAACATTTATTAAAACAGAAATTAAAAGCTTAATTAACACATATTTATACATAATCCTACCTTTAAACTTATTTTCTCCAACTCTATTCTTCTTCCTTTATCTTTCCCTTTTTTCTCTTCTTCCTCCTCCTCTTTTCTTCTCTTCTCCCGTCAGTTTTCACTCTTAAAACACAGCTCTATCCTTCTATTTTTTTTATTCTATTTATATTTATCAACTTTATGTTCAATTACTACAATACCTCTTATTCATTTATACTCATTTTTAGCCTTCAAACGCTTTGTTGCCTTTTCCTATCTCTTCTAATACAAAATATTACATTAATAAAAGGTACAAACTAAGATTTCTTCTTCCAGGTTTGGCATTCTTTGCACCATCTTCTTTTTCTGCATATGCACCAACATTGCTTACTTGAAATCCCTCAGCCTCTTGTGCCATAATTCTGTCTAATTAGATGTGCTTGAAAAGATAGTTGACTACTCTTCCATCCAGTCTAGGAAAAAGCTTTTTCCTTTCATCTTTATAATGAATATTTTTAATCCAACAGGATCAGAATTAAGCAATGCTTGTTTGAACACAATTGATTATCATTTTTCAAGAAGCTGACTAACATTCAACATATTTTGATCAATTTCATGTACAAAAAAAACATCTGAAATGAGTTTTAAACCTGAATTTCCTTTAATAGCAATTGTTTCTTTCCCTTTGATAAGAATATATTCACCATTGTCAATTCTAACTTTAGAGACATTTGATTTATCAAGTTGCTTGAATATATTTTCATCATTCATTATGTGATTTGTACAACCACTATCTATAATCCAGCAATCACTTGCATGTTTGCTAGCAAAGCAAGTGGCCACAAACAAATGCTCCTTTTATTGTTGATCAGCAACATGAGCTTCACCTTCTTGTTGATTAGTTATGTTTTTGCAAATCTTTTTCATGTCCCAATTGATTATATTTTTTCACTTAAAACTAGGTCTTCACTAACAATATTTTTGTAAGTGATTTATTTTCTTACAGTGTTGATAAGAAGGAAAGTTTTCAATTCTTTTATTGCTGCTATCAACTCCTTTATATTTGTTGGTCTTTTTTCTTTACGTGTCTTTTTTTTTTTTTTACCTGTCTCCTTCGTAGACTTACATTTTAGCTTGAAAAGCTCCTTTCATGGACTCCTCTTGCCTTATTGTTCTTCTTTATTCTTATTCCTGTAAAGCATTAAGCAATTTTGCTAAAGAAAATTTTAACAAATCTTTAGATTCTTCTAATGAAGATATTTTTTACTCAAACCTTTCAAGTAAAGTCACAAGAATTTTTTCAACAACCCTTTTATCAGGAAGGTCTTCCCCTAATAGTCTTACTTCATTGACTATGAAAAGTAATATGTTAAAGAATTATTTGATTGTTTCTAATTCCTTCATATTTTTCATCTCAAACTCCCTTCTTACATTCAAGATTTGCATCTAAATTGTTCTCTCATTTTCGTGAAATTTCTCTTTAAGATAATTTCAAATTTGCTTGGTTGTATCAAGTGCTATTATTTTGGAAAATATTGCTTCAAAAACTACAGAGTAGAGACATGTATTAGCTTTGAACTTCTTGGCTTTTTCCTCATGATGATTTCTTATTTGAGCTACAGTAGGATATGCAGGAAGTGGTTGTAGATCATGATCTTGTTCTATAACATCCTAAAAATCACAGACTTGTAAGTATATGTTCATTCTTACAACCCACATCTAATAGTTTTCATCAATAAATACTAGTAGTGATGCAAGAAAATAAATGTTTGATGCCATTGAAAAATAATAGGAGGTTTAGGTATTTGTATTTTTTGTGGAAAAGGTTTCTTATATGTTGCTCTCTTCACTCACGTTGATCCTTTAAAATTAATTTTGCTCTAATATCAATTTGTTGTTGTATGACAGTATAAAGATACTAAAGAATAGAGTAAAATCAGCAATATGAAATAGTTGTTATTGTGATTGTAAGTATAATTATTTTATTGATTGAATCACTCTTTTATACAAATTTCAGAAAAATAATAATAAGATTTTAATAGAAAAAAAGTTATTTTATACCACCTTTATTTACAATTAACTTTCTAATTTATTAAAGATAATCTTGCCTCAATCTTCACAGCATTGAATACCACTTCCTTAAGCAGGGGGCAACCATCAACATTGTCTCTAAAAAGAGATCTTGTCCGTTAATCATTGCATTACTTTTGCAGTCAATGTTTATGCATGGTAGAGTGATCGTATCATCCGTGAAAATTCCGTGCCTTCTCTTCCTCCTAGCTATGTCTTCCCAGGCCATGCATGGAGTATATATTGTCTCCCATAATTATTCTCTTGAAATGGAGACGCTGCACTGTAGTTTATGACTTTGTTCTCATCTGAAAGGGGAGAAAGCCTTGGATGAGGATGAGGATGATCGGGCTACGATGTTAGAAAGACTCCTCGCTTGATGCTTGCATTGCATCAACAACAGCTTAAGGATGGTTGCATCTACTTGTTTCGAAAAGGAGAGCTATATATATTTGCACAACGTACCAAAGAATTGGCTTACAGATAGCATTCTGCCTCTGGCTTAAAGGTTGGGGATCTTCCTATCATGGCTCCGGATTGCAAGAACGAACAAATGGACCCATCTTTTGTGCTTTTTATACGTACCCACTACCCATTTAGTCTCTCCCTTGAGCTTTCACTCACTATATATCCAAGACTTGATTTGCTGCCATGCATAACAAATCAAATCAAAACAAAAATAAGATGACTGCACTAAAGTGTGCCTACGTGAGTTTCTTGGTCTTGCTATGCTTTAGCTTCAGCATTGCTCACAAGTTCCTTTTCGACACTATGACCAAAAACTCGGAGACTTTCGCCATGATGGTTCTCACGTTAGAGGGGCTGGAAAAGTATATGGGGTTTGGTAGCGGATCGAGTGGAGATTGGTACTTCCCGGGAATCTCTTGATTAATTATGGCTATGGGATTGGAAGAGGTAATGGGGGTAAGCGGCCACAGCACAGTACCAGGAATCGGTAGAGGTTTTGGTCAATTAAGCATCGGCTACACAAGCAGTCCCGAACGTCATCCGAGAGGGAGATCAGGATCAAAAGCAAATGATGAGCCTGACAGTGAAACCCAAAACTAGGTCAACAAAGATGAGGCTCGTGAGTCCGTCATTGCAGCCACAGAGCCATGGAGTCCACATGGCTCTTACGAGTCCATCATTGCGGCCTCGGAACCATGGAATCCACACAAGGCTCACGAGTCATCCTTAAGGCCCCAGAGCCATGGATTCCTTATGAAGCTCACGAGTCTATCAATGTGACCTCAGAGCCATGGGGTCCACCTAAGGCTCACAACCCCTTCGTTGCAGCTACAAAACCATGGGGTCCACCTAAGGCTCACGACCCCTTCGTTGCAGCTACAAAACCATGGAGTCCGTGAGGCTCGTGAGTCTACTGCAAGCATGGAGCCACGGAGTCCACGAGCATGGTGTTACGAAACGGTTGCAAGGCCACTCACAGTGCAGAGACCAGTAATTGAGCAAAACAATCTGCATCCCTCAAGCAAAGGGGAGTTGTTTTTCTAGAAACCAAGAGTTTATTCTTGTGTATCAACCTTCTTTTCAAAATATTTTTTGTTCATGTTTTTAAATGATTTTATATATTAATATAAAAAAATCTAAAATAAATATTATTTTAATATATTTGTATTAAAAAACATCATATATAATATCAAACACAAACAATATCAAGCACACAATGAGCAACACGCACACTGATTGTTGGTGTGAGGAAGTGTACTAGATGTCGATTTTTTAAATAGTTTTTGTATGAAAATATTAAAAGAATATTTTTTGATTTTTCAAAATGATTTTTAATATTAGCATATTAAAAAATCTGAAAATACTAAAAAATTAATTTTTAAAAAAATCACTTTGTCTTGGAAAATATAATAAACCACGGCTAGCATTGCTTGAGGTGACACATTGCATGCTATCAATTGAAAAAAACGAATCAGCCTGATACAAACACATCAATTACCGAAAAAGGAAAAAAAAATCATAAAACAATGGGGGAAAGAAATATACACTCATCAAATCTTGTTGCCTTGAAAAAAACAACCTCCTCGTAGGTCAATCTTTACTTTAAGCAAGAAGATGGTTTGGTTCCATAGAAAGCATAATACATGCAGAGGATCAATTCATAATAACTTGCATCATTTCTATTACCTGTAAGTTACTATTACAAAGAGCAAGATTCTATTACAGTAAGCTAATGTATTGATTTCCTTCTTCTATGTACTCATGCTGCGACTCAAATCCTAAGAGTATGGTATGAACCTCGATTCGATATTGGCAAATACCACATATGATCAAGAAAAGAGTACCTAATTTAGCTGGATCCTGAAAAGAACGAGGGAAAAGGGAACTGCTCAAAATACTAGGTTACCTTATTCGTGCACTTTTCTACTTTCTATTTCATTCCCTTGTACTTTACAGGATCCCTGCATTTGACGACAGAATACCTCCAATTTATTACCTTCTAACTGGCATAGAAGATGACCTAAGAATACCTTCCACGTTAAGATTTGGTGTTTCTGATGATGACACAGAAGCTGAGGGACGAAGAAGAGGAGTGCCAACCCTACTTGAAGTTTCATTGGCAACTGGGCCAGGACAAACTGAAATAAAAGCAGGCTGCATCTCAATTTGAGTGACTGGACCATCACCAATCTCAGGAATATCAAGCAACTGATGATCATCTTCCTCAAGTGACATTACTGTGCTTGTGTCTGTGTGTATGGTAGAATCATCTGTGAAATTTCCATGCCTTCTCTTCCTCCTAGCCGCCTTCCCCCACCCATGGATTGTCTCCCTTATTCTTTGCGGAATTAATGCTGCCTTGTAGTTTGTTCCCATCTGAAAAAATAGAGGGAGCATTACATGATGCTAATAATAACAGGAAATGATTGAACCTACAAATATGAAACAATCCTAACCACCTTAACACAATGAAAACCTGCTCAAACATGATTCACGTTACTAGTTCTGAGGAGGGGGGAGGGGGGCATGTCCTACTCACAAGAGGATAAAGATGATTTAATGCAATAAAAAAATCAGCCCAATCTATAGGACTCAACTTCATGACTTGTTCTCATGTCTAATAAAATATGAGGTTTGCTCCACAACCCATGCTCGATGATGGATTGTGATACAACACCACAGTATTGCTCCCAGAAAAGAAAGAGCGGAGGAGATTTTAAGAAAAATAAATAAATAAATAAGACTTGGTAGCTGACAAATCAGTCCGTGAAGGTACACCCATAAACTGGGTGCTTGCACAATACTGCATAAACATGTAGTCACGAGGAACTTCACTCATCCTACTTGGACATATCAATGCATCTGATTGCCAGTCAATAGTTATGTAACTCCAGCATTATATATAAACTGCATAGATAACTATATATAGATGAAGTGCCTTCTCTCTTTCTTTGAGATACTGCAGTTGGATTCAACAATAGGCCCAGGAATGGAGATATATGCAGCTGGCATATGCTGTTAGGCTATACTGGCAATCAAGAGTCTTTATCCCTGGAAGTTCCTTTATATCTGTACTGGATACAAGTTAAAACTAGCTTACAGTAGATTATGCATTTCTAATTTATTGCTCGTGATATTTGTTTACTAGTAGATTATGCATTGGTATCTTGCTGCCTGTAAATAAAAATTGACCATTAATTTTCCTTGGGGAAAAGCACTTCCCAATGAATATGATACCTGAGTAACCAGTGCATATAGTGGCAAGGTGCTGTAGCTACAGAGGAACTGCCCAGCAAACCTACAAGATAATACAATGATGCAGTTGCTGTAAAAAAGCTGATAAATCCTCAAGAAAATCTCAACTATCTCAGATGTATGCATACCCCAAAACAAGCCGTGTGTACACCAGCAAATGGTTCCTAATAAAGCAGGATTTGTACCCAAATTGCCACTGTAAATTAATCAACAAAGGACATATTAGTTAATGTAAAGATTCAAAATCTCATTAAGCAAGGAAAAGAGGATTTTTGTATTTCCTCATTTGTGATTCCTCCGGTCCGCAATACATTCTTTAAACGATTTCCAATTGTTTCTCAAATGAATTTAGTAAACATTAAGGCGACATAAACAAGGAAAAAGTTAGATTTTTGTTCAACCAAATCACAGAAATTATGATAAATCTGAGCTTGGTTGATGTCAAGAAGGACAAAAGTGAACTCTCACAGTCCAGTGAATACCAATCAAGTAAGAGGAGGAGTTACCCAAAACCAAAAGAATGAAGCCAATTCAAATGCATTCTGCAATGAAATTTCAAAGGAAAACAATGTGATGTCAGTTTTACTACTTTGGCACGCCACCATAAAACCATTTTCTAGGAAAGAATGAACTGAAAGGATGGTATGTGTTACCATTTTAATTTGAGCAATTGATCACGGTGAGCATTGCTTACCTGGAACAGAACAAAATGAATCAAGGACAACATTAATTCTGGCTTCTTGAACCAGAAAAGATCATCTCGAGGCTTCAATTTTTCTCCCACAGAAAATCCAGTTAGACCAGCAGTCTCCAAAGCCAAGGTTGCAATTACATGCTGTAGCTTTGCACCCACAAGAAGAACAAGCTGCCCATGATGAGAAACATTAGAGAAACCCGATACAATCACAAGGGTACACAAAGCTTTATTCACTCTAGATACAAAATTTGTTAAGTGCAATCAGTTGCCTGTTCAAGTGTCTGTTTCTCACAGCATACTTGTGTTACTACCTAAGAAAATGCCCATCGCAGCATCCAAGTGATTGATAAAACCAAAACTCAAAAGAACCAGTACTCACAGTGATTGGAATGATTGCTATCCAGAAATAGAGATTAGATCCTGTGAAAGGTTCCAAAACGAACAGACCATAATTTAGTAAGTTTAAGTAAGACCTAGGATAACCCTATCATACACCAGACAACATGTGATGTAGATCACATGATGTGAAGTCCAATGTATGGAAACTGAGGCTGGTAATTGTCATGATAAATTGAAAAGAGTCACAAATTATTCAAAAGAAAATGCACAAATCATCAAAACTTGTATATTGTTATCCAAAAGCAAGTGCAAAACAAAAGATTTTATACCATCATTTTTCACCTAAATAACCATACCTTTTACATTAAAAAGCATGAATGCAACAACAAATCCCCACAATGGACCACTGCAAGGAATTGAACAAGCCGGCATTTAGCAGGTCCATTTTCTCCTAGCTCAATCATGCAAATGAATGACCTAAAAACACAAGAAACATCCAAAGCACACGGATGTTACCTCACACCAACTATTCTTTGGAATTCTTCTTCCATAGAGCGAATCATGTAGCTGTGGAAATCATATTTCAATGAGAGGTTGTGATTCTGCCATGAATAAGAAAATAAAAGGGATATATGTTAAGAAAGCAATCACTAATAGTACCACCAGTCTATCAGCAAAGATGTTCCAATTGCATGATACCTCAAGCATGGATTTGGGTCTGACTCCGATTCAACATCTCAATTTAAATATCAAAAGAAGTAATATGGTGTCAAAATATTTTCCATCTACCATAATTTGAGGGTGGTTTCAAAATATTCCATCAAAATATAATACCCATCTGTTATGATCTATCTTATATTATGTTTTTTACTGCATGAGTTTGTCTATGTATATATACTCCAATATCTTCTTTTTTTTATAAACCCTAGTACAAGCCCCTGCCTTCCTTCCATACCATTGAATTCCTCACCTGATTCTGGGATGATAATTCTCCTACATCCCTATTTTTCCTGGAGGAGAGTGCCATCTTACATTTGTAGTACATCCTTAATGCTAGTAAATTAAACTTCCCTTTATGCACCTTCAATGTTGTAAATGCTATTTGAAAATTAAACTTCACTTAAAGTGTGGGCTAACAAATAACAACAAAGTATACCATGATGAAGCCCTTACGAAGAGTAAGGTAGTCTGTGCGAACCACTGAACGCCCAAATTGCCGGAAGAAACACGTCTGCAAGTTGATAAAACGAGCAACTTCAGCAGAAATTATCATCAGGACCAAAAAAAAGAGGCAAACAAATATAAACAGATGCTCCTTCAAACAATAAAAGTAAAATGACAACAAAATGAAAAAAGAAAGGAGGAAACTAACAAGGTTAAAATGTGCATTACCAACAAACATGAAAAGAAGGAAATTGCCTAATGCCCCTTCCTAAACCTTCATGAAAGAAGAAACACTAGCATCTCAAAAACCCACAACAAAGAAGCTCCAGATGTAAATTCCAATGCTTCAATTTCAGTGATCCATATTTTTTTTTTTTTTTTGTGAGTTCTGAGATTGTTTACAGAGTGGGGCATGGAGGATAGACACAAGGATTGTTTTGGATCAGGTGTGTGACATGAAGATCATATTATGAATGTTGTCGATGTAAAATTGCAATCTGATATTGAAATACATAAAGAAAGATCAACACAAAACAAGGCCAGGTGGCACAGCTCCAATTTTATCGCAGAATTAGCATGAATAACAAGCAAGCATGGACTACCAGCATAGAGAACATTAAAACATCAAGAAAGAGAGTTTTGTACGTACCACCCAAATAAGAAAACTATTCTTTACCAAAGGACCTGATGTATGATGTCTTACAAAGGTTGTTTGCCTTCGGAATGTCTTCTCTCTATTGATTTCTGTTACAGAATAAATTGCTAAGTCATTATTTATGTCATAAAAATATTTCTTAAATACATATTTGCAATTGAAACGATTGGAATGTGAAGGTATCCTTTGCAAAACAGTGCTTTTTTATCACACTAATTATGGAAAGCATATCATAAATATGCTGAACTGCATCAGACGTAACAATGAGTCCAGGCCTACAGAGATTGGTCATGTTTCTGCTATAAGGATGGATGCTCAAATGAGAACTCAGGAGCCAAAGTAATATCTTTCCCAATTACTGTCTTCAATTCTACCTTCCTTCAGGCTCCTTACTGACTTCATGTTAGGTCTCCAGTTTTCATAACCAAATAAACCCTTTATCTTGTCCAGCTAAAAAAAAAAAAAACACTATTGCAAGTTCCTGTTCTTTCCAAAATATCTCAATTCCACCTTTGACCATCAAGATACATAAGATCAAGTCTCAATCTCCTTAAAGGTCTAGCATCTATATATATATATATATACATACAATACTGTATATTGAAGAGAGTGAGAGATTGGGCATGTATATTCTAGATCAGCCATCTTCTATAAAGCTGAAATAGGCAAAAAGAATTAGGCAACACGACTACTATGTAAAATTTTAAATCTATCCAAAACCACTTTCCTGCTTAAAGCTTACCTGTTAATACATCATGTCGGTCCATATGAGCCACATCCTCCCATAACCTCCAACTGTGAATCTGGTGAACCAATTACAAAGTTAGACAGATGGCCACAGTGATAATAACATTATAGTTCTCTAGTTTCACGATTCAAATAATGTCTTGTCTTTAATGCAACTACAGTTCAGGGCAGAATTTGGTTTATATGGTCAACATAGTTTCCTCTCCTTGAGTCGTCTTGACATAAGACATCACAAGTTTGACTTGTAAATACTGGATGGGTCAGCACATATATTCTTATCACAGAACAAACAGAGCCGTATTTTAGATACTAAGGGCCAAAGGTTGAAAAAACAGATGCTGATTGTAAGGCAAGCATGTTGCTTCTCCGAATGCCATTAAAGCTTCCAACCAAAAAGCTAATGCTTGTAGGAGGAGAGACACGTATCACGAATTATATAAGGCAACTAAACAAGATTAAACTGTATACTCTTTCCATAGTTATACCAAACTTTATACTTATCCAGTAAAACATTACTCAACAACCCCTCTGATGTCCAAGCTTAACGGAGAGCACGTGGCATACTTGCTAGCAGCAGCCATGGGCCCAGCACGAGGGGCAACAGCAACAACAGAAAACAAAATGGACGCAAAATAACTTTAAGTTTAACACCTAACAATTAAACCTATAGGAAGAGAGACCCATATAAAACATGAGAACAAGTCATATTGAAAACAAATTGAAATCATTCAACCAACAGGTAATTCATACCTGGAACAAAATTTACAAACTCCTTTCCATCTAACAATAAACCAGAACATTTTATTTCTTCAAACAAGAGAATAAATTGAATAGTGAATCTTGTTCTATACACAATTTATCCTTTTCCCTTTCATTATGTTGTGTAATTTATTTATTATGTGAACTTAATCATTCCTAAAATCACTCCACCATTAAGAAAAGCAACAACTATAAATGGAATACAAAAACATGCTTAACCTTCACAATCGCCAGCAACATTGTTAAACAACTGTAAGATACATGTGTGATTGCCATGACAAAAATGAATCGGTGCAACTGCTCAAGACCTTGATATGACACAAACGGCTCATGTCCCTGCACATCAAACAGTTCTTAGAATGGTAATTTGCCTTCTAAAAGGGACTCATAAAGAAAATCCCCTTTCTACATAATTATCATTGAGAAAACAAAGGCCATAATAAATCAATGTTGTCAATACACTGTTTTGAAAATTCAAATATTGCCGACACTGTAGATAAAATTTTAGCAAGATCATCAACAATGTTTATATAAGATAAATGACATACCTCTTTGCAGGTATTCCGATCCAAGCCATTCAATATTCTTCTAAGTGGATGAGAAAGAACAGGAAGCATCAGCAGTTTACGTCCCTCAGCAGAATTATCTTCAACTTCCTCATCAATCTCAGACCTAGTGCAAGGAGCAAAATTACCATCATAGAACTTTGATGGAATGCAAATATTGGCAATGGTGCTTGAGGTAGCTGTTAGTAGAAGTGATATGAATCCGAGCAGCATCAACTCTGAAGACAAGTACAAAACAATACTTGTGAATGAAAATTGCAAAAATACATTAAGGGGAACTAAGAATCACTTGTAACCGAAAGAACAAAGAGAACTTTCTGCAGCATCAAATGTTGCATTTAGAACTTGGAAAATACCTTCTTTCATTTTCTCCACGGCTGCAAGCAAAGGTTTCCTATTGGTTTTTCGCAACCACTGAAATACAAACATATAAAGCATCAAGTTTCAGAGCAGCCACCAAAGCTCTTGAAACTAACACAGTACTGACATTCCAGAAAGGAAAATAGACAAAATATGAGCTAAAAATACAAAAATGATCTGACAGATTTTGTTTCAATTCATCTGTCAATATATAGTTCTCCTAAAGCGAACAGATTACATTTATCGTAAAGCTGTTGAAACAAAGTTTTACAAAGCTAGTGTTTCAATAACAGTCATCCAAAACGTAATTTTCAAATCTAAAGCATTTGATGCAATTGAAACAACCAATGAGATCTCAGCCTACAGCCATGACTATGACACAAACAGAAAACTAGAACTATCAGCTAAAAGCCCTTAAAAAATAAATAAAAGCTATTTCGCAACTCAAAGTCATCAAAACATGAGAAAAGAAGTATTGGCAGAAATCAATTACCAAGTAAAGTGCCTTGAAATTTCAAAGGGCTCAAATATATAAATAAATTTTTAAGAGAATTCATTCTAGACCTTGAACTTTAAATAGAATAAAAGAAAAGAACAACAATCAAATTCTGTATAAACACAAACATCGCATGTCAAAGTGAGTCCGCTAAATCATAACAATGAGAAAATACAACCTCAGAAACAACAGGTGAGAAAATAAGAAAATTACTATACACTGGGTAGACGATGCCACTTACATTACTTAGTCTGTGAATTGAGCGCTCCACAATCAAAGAAACAGCTACAAAGATTGTCAGCACAGTTGCTACTGACCATGTTGGAGTTAAGGCCAAGGATCTCATTTCTTTGGTATCTTCTTCCATTCTAAGCAATCCTACTCAGAGACACACGAACCTTTGTTTTAAATCTTTAAGCCCCCAAAGCCTCTCTCTCTGTTAATTTTAAACCAACAACAGCAAGCAACCAAATTTTTTGCCTAGAACGCAAAACCTTTCTTTAAAACCACATAAAAACACAACTTCAACTCCAGATTCCTCCTATAATCAATTAATCATACAAATACATAGTGTACAAATACGAACATCAAAATCCTAAATCTTGATCCCCTTAGTTTTCCAACTCCAGAAGCATTCATGTACCAGGGCCAAGTTCACATCTTTAGCTGTATAAAGAAACACACCAATAAAAATATCGTAAATGCGGAAACGGGATATGTCCCGAAACCTGAAATCTCTCTTACAATTGACTCCAAGCTTTGAATTCTCTACAGAATAATGAAAAAATCAAAGTTCCTTCCTTTACCAATTTGCCTAGAGAAAACGCCAGAACTCCACCATTGGTGAGTGACGTTTTCTCAGTTGCATATCACAGTGGATTCAGGTACCCAGAACCTCTCTCTCTATAAAGTTTGTATTTTTCTCTCTCAATAAATAATTCCCTTATGGAAAAGCTCACTTCTTTACGCGGTACATGTAAATGGGGCTGGTCACTTTACTACATTTTGACCAGACAGAAAATAATAAATAAATAAAATAAAATCCAGCTCAGGGACAACCGTAGAAGGTTCGAGTTGGTTTCTCTTTTATGGTAAATATTATTTTTTAAAATGTATTTTATTTAAAAATATATTAAAATAATATTTTTTTTATTTTTTAAAACTTATTTTTGATATTAATATATACAAATAAATAAAAAAATGTCAAATTTTTTCAAAAATAAACCTACTGAAATCTCAAATATTATCTTAACATGAATATAAAATGATAAATAAAAACAAGAATGTTTGTTTTTATAATAGCATTGTATTTAAAAAAAATAGATTTTTTAATTTTTAATTTTTTAATTTTTTATATGTTAATGTTAAAAGTAAATTTTAAAAAATAAAAAAAACATTTTAATATATTTTAAAAAATTATTATTAAACCGATCACAATCACTACCCAAATAATTACACCTTCCATCAGCTGTTTAGATACCTGCCTTGCCTACCTTGTCCCGTCTGGCTATGATCATATAAACAAGATGACAGCTCAAATTTTATTTGAATTTATTGGCAACCCCGTTTAATGCCAAGCGTAGAAGGTAGCTCCGTAGCTGTATTAATGGTCGGGTTTTAGTATTATTAAAAAAATAATAATAAAATAAAATAAAAACCTAACTAACTAAAAAGAGATGAAACAGTATTTTCTCCTTGACTATATATATATATATATATATAGATCCCATGTGTTCAAGGATAAAATAGCCTGTCTTAGGATAATTTTGATGCTCTTAAGCTGATTGGGCAGATGAGTATTTTGTGTTTTTGATTGTATAATGAATTTACAGCACTACCTGTAAAAAAACAAAAAATGAACTTCTACTTAAGAGGTTAGTTTTGTATTTTCAATTAAAAATACACAATAAATTAACCTTTTTACCTGTAGAATAATTTTAAAAAAAAAAACTAATGGGCACACTAATCTTTTTATTATTGTTAATATTGTTGTACAGTAAAAAAAAACTTTGGCGTCCTTGCTGTCAAACAATTTAAGTCTTAAGTTAAAGGGTATTTGTGTTATTTGCTGCTAGTTTTTTTTTTTTGTGATTATTTGGTTGAGGTGAGTTCATTTGAGTATTTTAATAATTAAAGAAAAAAAAAAGGCTATTGCTTGCCACTAATTCAACAACTAAAAAGGTTATTCTAGAGTAATTTTAGTTTCATCTTAGCATCTATTCTCTAGAAACATGGTGCGTACACGGATAAGAAATTCGGTTTGCTAATGTCCTTCATTGTTTTCTTTTTCTTTGTTTTTGATATTTGTGCCCTATCACCTCATCTTTTAAGTCAACCCCTAAATTTTTTTTATTTAATTTTATTTTTTTATATAATTTTTTAAAAATAATTTATTAATTTTTTTAAATTTCATCCTTATTTAACTTTTTATTTTTTTTATATTTAGTTATTATTTTTTTATTAATACCTTTTGTAATATAGAATAATTCTCAATTTTGTATTTTTTTCAACTCTATCTTTTATAAAAAAATTTCCTAATAGATTTTATTCTTATTTTTTTATTATTTTGCTTTGTAAAATTTTCAAAAGAGGTATTCTTTTACTGATTTAACTCTTCAACATTTAATTTATTTAGATTTGAACTTGGTTAAACTTATATCTAAAATTTCACAAGTTACAAACTTTGAAAACTAACCTAACTTCATGATGTATCTTTAAGATTGTTTTAGTTTTTTTTTAGTTAATGTTTTTTTATTTTATTTTTTAAGATTTATTTAATTGTAGATTGAGCTTCTTTTTCTTTCCTTGATTTTATCATTTTTGTTTATTCTATATTTGAATTTAAAAATATTATTTAAAATCTTGAATAATAGTTTTTCAAGTCGGTAGTTTTTTCATTCAAATTAGGTTAGGTACATATTGAACTCAATCCAATCAACTTAGATACTTACTAGATTGGTGATTGCATCTATATCTTACATTGAACTAAATTTTTTTAACATTTATTAAAAAATATTTAGATAATAATAGTATTTTAATTAACTAATAAAAACTTAAGAGTCAGGTTAAATCTCAATTAATTTAATAATATAATATTAAAAAAATATTGAATCGAGTCAAATCGAGTTAACATGTAAAACACGTGACCCAACATATAAGATAACGATAATCTCATATAAGAATAAAATCGAAAAAAATCAATGTAAAAGGACTTATGACATGAAAGGTTAGCAAAATTATAATAAATAAAATATTGAAGGATGAAATCAAAAAAAAATTTAGTAACAAAATATTAAAAACAAAAAAAATAACAATAAAAAAATAAAAACTAAATCTAACATCAATATGTATTTACATGAATTTCAAGTGTAATTAATTTTTAAAAATATATAAATATTATATATATGTCTAAATATTATAAAGTAACCCTAATCAAACCTAGAAAAAACAAATTAAAAAAAAAAAAAAAAAACCTTGACGAGAGCCAAAGAAAATTTAAATGCAAGGGTACGTGACAATAATCTAGTTAATACTACTATACCTTGTAACTCAAGGGATTTTGATTGCTAAGATAACCAATGGGTAATTTTTCTTTATTTCTTAATTTCTTCTTCTAATAGGGTGGGGGGTGGTTAAACAACACTATTAGGATCTTGGAACTCGAATGACGTCTTGTATTTTTCTTATAGTTTTCTGTGCTACCCGATTTTAAAGCCCCCGCTAATCCTGGATACTATTAAGAGAAGAAGACAACAACACATGCTTTGGTTTTCCTTCTTTGACTAATGGATGCCACCTGATTTGCTTATAAAAAATAATCCCACTACACTCGACTTCTGGCCCCCTTTTTCTTGCCCAATAGTTGACTTTTACAGTACCCATCAGATTCCCTTTTGTTTCCCAGGTGAAATTCCATCTCTACTCTCATCAACCATTTTCCAAAACATGTTTGAATCCATGTAGCTGCCCAGTCAACTTATGTCCCCAGCTGATGAAGTCGGAAGAGAAGCTTTTTTGCTGTATAAATTATTTACAGATCTTCATCATGTTGGTCTATCGGTTTACCGTGAACACGACGCTGCATTTTAATTCATCAAAACTCCAAAAAATAGTGGTGTCCGTGAGGCCATAACTCCAATAGCTGCAATCTTAGGTTGTTGATGTCTGGGTCACACGGTCCAAACGGGGACAAAAACAAACGATTATTGTCGTCGGGGCAACAAATTAGTAATCATGCTTGAATCTTTGTAAAATCATGCTGTATCATTATATCCTTGAAGTTCTTACAATTCCATGGGTGGCCAGAATCTTACTAATTAGGTGTCCCTTGAAATGATGACAAGTAATTTTGTAAACTAAATAATTTATTTATTTATTTTTGTATAAATATCTGAATTAACTTGTATATAATTTAACTAATTTTACAGATTTTAAAATTAAAAATTATATTAATTTTTAATAATTTTAAAATTAATAGAACTTAAATTGATAAATTCCGAAGAAAAAACCATTTATATATTTTTTTTATATTAATGTAGGTGTTCGAACCAGCTTGCGTGCACCATGACTAATTTTACTAGCTTTAAAGTTAACGACTATGTAAATTTTCAGTAATTATTGTATAAATAACTAAAAATTTGAATATGAAATTATATAAAAAAAAACTTTTTAGTTTCAAGATTTTATATTTGACCAAATAATTTTTATATATCTATTTTATACATACGTGCGGGTGTCAAAATGCTCAAAATGACAGTCGAAGTTTTTTCAATCCTACACATTGATCGTGGCGGGGGTCACGGCTCGCATTGATTTGGTGTCTTCTAACAACCGCATCCTATCACGGAGTATGCAATCTAGCCACCATCCATGCGATCGAGGGTGATGCCCAATTGCATCATCATATGATTCATGAGCCATGCCCCTCGTACAATCTCTCCAAATCCCTATTGGAATTTTGACTGTTCTAGCTTTGCTGGTCACTTGATTCCACACGAATTGAGTGGTCTGACTTGAGAACAAATTTTTAGTTTTGACTTTGGAATGGATCATTCTATTAGGAAGTATTCATGAAGATGACTGTAAAAGTTTGATTTTTTTATATTTAAAATTATTATCTTTTATATATTTTTTGATGTTAAAATTAACTTTTAAAAAGATATTATTTTAATATATTTTAAAAAAATACTTTAAATCATAACCAACTGTCACGCTCCTAAATATCCTATTAACTACATTAAAGTTTAGATTTTGTTCAAGGTGGTCTTTACAGGTTTGGCTGCCCCTGCTGCTAAAGTTTATTTTATTTTCTGGGATGCTTGCATTCAAGATCAACTCTTATGATCTTGATTTTATAGTCTTAAAAAAGCTCAATCAAATATGCCTGTCAGATTTAATTTATGGAGTTAATTTTAGGGTCAACTAGCATGCATAACTTACAAGGTACATGAAAGTCCTAACATTTAAGATCTAATTTAAACATAGAAAATGGATTCCATAGATGAGAGGAAGAGTAGTGATGATGAAAGGAAAAGCTTCTGCCATGGACCAGCTTGGTCCTGGTCACGGGTTGCATAAGAAAGCTCTGTCCCGTGACAAAATCAAAGTGAAAATGACCAGCTTAGATAGATCTCACCTTGCACGTCTTCTATTCGCCCGTCAAGGAGGGATTGCCGGATGGTCGCTCATGTCCTTCTCAAACATACCTATGCCTATATACATATATAGGTATACAAAGCACTTTCTCAAAGAGCATTCATTGTTTGGTTACGTGTGGGGGTGTTAGAAGGAGTGGGAACTGTTGGTTTTTTTAAGTATTTTTTTATTTAAAAATATATTAAAATAATATATTTTTTATTTTTTAAAAAAATATTTTTGATATCCACGTATTAAAATATCTAAAAACATAAAAAAATATTAATTTAAAATAAAAATATAAAAAAATATTTAATTTTTTAATACCCCATCATCATCATGTGTTAGATTTTCGATCGCTGTCTAATCTCGACCACTACACATGCCATGCAAAAACATGACGAAACCGACCATTCCCATCCCAGCATGACGTAAGTTTGCCCCATCCATGAAAACCAAGGCCATGATGATTGGGACCGGTGGCTCACAAGCAAGGTCATGGCGGTGCCAAATGTTGTTTTCTTGCAATCTTGCTGCCATGTTTGGAAACCCAAAACGACAAATGAAGGATCCAGTTTTTTGGATGTCTCGCCGTGCTTGTTGAAGAAGCAACACAGAGGAGTGAAAACTGTCCCGGAAGAGCAGATGATTCTCCTTGTACGCGTTTGAAAGTGCTAAAATTGAAGCAAAGAATTATGCCGCTAGAATTGCATTTTTGCCCACTATTCCACCTTCCAAGCAATATTACTTGAAAGTAGATAGGGTTTAACATTTGTTGACAAGTGCCACTGCTACATGAGGACTGATCCCTCTAGCTTTGAATACAGTCACATGACATGTTGGCTCTGAAATTTTATCTGCTGCTCCATTAATGGAAGTAGATGCATTCAATTATAGGGTTTTCTCTCCTAATTAACAGATATAATAAAAGAGATTCGTGGTTTATCATGCTGCTATTGTTCATCCTTTCTGATCTCATTATTCGTAGCACTGCTTGTTAGGCAAATTCCCTTTCTAAATCCCCCAAATCTTAGATGTGTTTTAGTTTATTCATCAAACTTTATTTTCATTCAATTTAGTCCTTAAAAGCTCTACTTTCATTGTCAGAAGGTTTTTTATTCTATTCAGGCTGCATGTTATCGCTTGTCCAAGATACCAAATATCATTTTGAAGCTCAACTATTAATCTCTGATTATTGTAAGAAGAAACAATCAAAAGAACCAATAACAAAGTTGACATAGATAAAATCAAAAGCCTTTCCTCATGTATATTGTTCAATAGGCGTGTAATGGAATTCAATCACAGATAACTTTAATTTTTATCTTTATGGATTTATCTTTAAGGAAGGGAGTCCATGAAAGCGGTTTCTACCTTCAATAATGCAAAAAAAAAAAACTAGATCAAAAGCGGGGAATGTTATTTGATTTGATAATAAATTTTAAACTGATTAAAAAGTATTTTTGTTGTTAGAAATATGGTTTAAGAAGTTTATAAAATGTTTTTTTTTAATGTTTTTTTTGATGAAAATTAGTTGAAATTCATATTTTTAAAGTTAAAAAATACAGATCCTGATTTTTTAATTATTTGAGCTACTTCCAATAACAAGAAAGGTGGTAAATGAATGACATGTCATTAGCCTAAACAAGTAACACGTCATTCATTTACTTTTTTTAAAAAGAAATAAGGACAGCAGGTATGTGTTATATGATTGATAACGAAGAAAAACTCAAACGTGTGGGCTTGAGCTTTCAGGGCTAAGCACGCCTAGGTTTTAAATGTGGCATAAGGGTGCAATTTTATTTTTCTAGCCTATGAATATTTTGCCCTTCAATCATTTTTTAATTTTTATTATTTTTTAATTTTTATTTTATAACTAGATTCTTTTGCAATAAATTTATTGAAATGATGTTTGGATAATTATCCAATTATGTCATCGTTTCCAAATAATATTAGCTTTGTTTATAATAATATTAACAATTTTTTTTAAATAAAGTTTTGTTTGTTTATTTTTATATTATAAATTTTTTTTTATAATTCTATCGAGTTTATTATTCTTATATTTTTTTAAGAATGGAACCCCAAATATTAAAGGAAAGTAAGAAAAATATGGTTGCCATATAATTCTATAAAAAAACTAAAAATCTTAAATATACACTGATTTTAAAAATATAAGTAAAAAGTTAGTTATTTTTAAGGAAATATAGATATCACTTATACAGCATCCTTCTAATAAAAAGGTTAACTTTATCATGTATTTTCTTCTAAATTTATTTTATACATTTCATTTATTATCTAAACTATTTTATGAAACTATTCATCAATCATTTATTATTGGTTAATGTTTGTCTAGTTAGTATCGAAACCTAAATCATGAGTTTTACAACAAGATGATTTTTAGTTTTAGTTTATATAAATAATGTATCTTGACTCTTTATTATTATTATTATTATTATACCAAAAAGTTGAAAAGAAAACTATGTTGGTCCCTATTTAAAAGAAACTTGTGGACTTAAATTGAACTCATTCTAGATTTTAAAGTATCGTAACAGGTCCATGCTAATCTCTAAAATTATGAGACACGTCAACATGTTAAAAATTAAGTTTTAGTTAAAAAATGATGCTAACTTGATGAAAACTTATCGATGAATTTTTTATTCTTTGTTAGAAAAAATAAAAAACAACTATATATACCCAAAAATTTCAACACCGAGAACAAATTAATAATTACATCCTAGATAAACTTGTTGCAACCCAATCTCGTTGCAACATATTGATTCTACTCTTATTTCATCCAACAAACAACATCAAATGATGAGGTTAGAAAAAATCATCAAGAGAAAGATTAATGACACTTTTTATAGACTGATAAAACTGGAATCAAAATATTTGATTGACCTAACAGTACTTGCAAGAAAAATACTCTAATGCTTAAGTCATTATAGTATTTATACAGATGATAGGGTGAATAAATATTTTCTTAGCTTAAATATTCATTAAACTTTATTTAAATCTATTGTGTTAAACTTGAAGTCTAGAGACATGAGTTCTAACCCTAATCTTTTTATGTTTTTAAAAAGATTTATTTATATAAACTTTTTTAAGATAAATATCTTAAAACATATCTAAGATATTTAATATAAATATCTTTTATATATATATAAAGATATATATATATATATATATTATATAAAATATTTGTGTAATTTTTTAATATATCATCAATTATGATGTGAAGCCATATAAACACATGCGGAGACTTCATTTTTTTCACAATTGTATGAAGTCATTATCTTAACATGTCTCTCACCCTTGAGTTAAAGTCCGTCCAACCACCATGGTTAGATAGCATAGCATCATTGTTGAATAGTTTACAGTATGATTGTTTTTTAATTTAAAAAATATTTTTTAATGTTTTTATAATTTTAAATTGTTTTTATGATTTTGAATTGTTTTGATATACTAATATTAAAAATATTTTTTTAAAATAAAATAAATATTATTTTAATATATTTTAAAATTAAAATATTTTAAAAAATAATCACAAATATAATATAAAATAATATCTCAATACAACTAACTTACGAGGGTTGATCGAACCAGAGGCTCGATATGTACAACCCAATGAATTTATCATCTCAAAATTAAAATACTTTATCACGTCATGTCTTTTCAGCCCTTTGGGGGGGTGGGGGGGCCCAAAGCTAGCTCTATACATATGTGGGGGGCGGGGCCCAAAGCGAGCTCTATACATGGATATGTGACCTTCCAATACTTTCCAGTCTCAATAATAACAGACAAAATGGTCTCTGTGATGGCAAAGAGCCTGAAATAAAATCCTATGCTGATGAGACAATCACAGCCCATGACAGGGAGCCCGCTCCTCTACCTTCTAAAGGAAAACATGGTCCCCAGCCCTGGCAAGAGAATATTTCAGTTAGATCCTCATCACATTCCACTACCTTCTTCCCTTGTAGCTTTTTTCCCTGTGGATCTAATGGCAACAAAAGTCCTTGCTTTTGCCAGCTAACCATCAAGAACTACGAAACTTGTCCGGGCAAGCCTTAAATAAATTGCCATGCGCAGACGATAAAAAGGCTGGCGGTATACCGCGTGAAGATTGATTGATATCATCGGCGACCATTATTCCTCTATAACTTTCTATCACCATTGTTCGTATTTCGTATCCCTTTGTTGTCTCACTAACGGGTTGTTGTTTTCTACGTTATACTCGAGACATTGTTTTTACATTTTAAAAAGTGAATTTTTTTATTTTTTTATTTAAATTAATATTTTTAATATTAAAAATAACCGCTGCTATCACACTGCCCTGAAGAGCTCAACAGCCGAAGGTTTTGACTCCACCTCCGCTCCCTTGCAGAACAGGTGTACTAGAAGTGGAACTCGGGCTCAGACCAGCCCTCGTTACCTAACAGTGCTATTACACAGCAGGGGGGCGAAAAAGAAGATAAACGACGACGTATACTGGCACACAGTTTCTTGCAAAATCTTAGAAAGAACAACAAAATTAATATTGCAATAAAAACCTATGATTCAGATATTGGAACTTAGTCGTCTATTCTGTGGTTGGAAGTTCGTCAGCCACATCACCTTCTGTCCCTGAAGGCTCATCAGGGATCTCATCCTCAGTTGCTACAGCCTGTTCATCATCATTGCCCTTTAACTCATTCTCACTAAAAAGATCCCTTTGAACAGGGACAGTTTTTTGTTGCTGGGATGACATGACATTTGCAATAGCTTTCAAAGCTGCAGATGCCTGATTACTATCCCCCGCATCCTCTGTGTCAATACCATTGACATTAGGCTCCTCCTTGGACTCATCTTCTAGGCGCGGTGGGGGAACAAAGAAAGGTATCTTACCCCTCTGCCAGTCATGAAGAACCATCTTTGCTGCAGTCATATGGTCAGGTTCACCACCCTGAACACAAGTTGTTCAAAATATAGAGTTATAAGCATAATCCAGGCACAAGATTGGATGAAACTTGATATTTATGTGTTTGAGAAATGCATTTAAATGGTATAAGCAAAGCGAAGTGTTTGCAGTCGATACATCAAACATGCTGTTATCCAAATCTAACCCAATATATCCTACGTAACAGATGCCTTTAGCTCCATCTAGAGACATTTTCCACTACATTATGCGACATTTATCAGTGTAAAATTGATGCTCTTGTTATGGTTTGCTTCTCGTGCATTCATTTTCACTACATGTTAGGGGATTAATCAGGAGAGAGAAGCATTCGTCTCCTATGCACTTGGACAGACATTCAGCATTTTAAAGAGCTTGATGAGCCTGTTGGCAGTCCCCCACTATTTCAATAGCACCAGGATAAATATGCAATCATGACAAGCATTTAACTGATTCCTTTTCTTTTCCTTTTTAGTCCTCTCTTCTGATATTTAGGGTTTGGAAATTGGAAGCTTAGCACTCCCAACAGCCTACCAATATTTGATATCAAGCACTTACAGGTTAAAACATATGTTCTGCTCTCACCAATAAACAAAACATACCTTCAAAAGTTTGCCTGTTGATTTGCAGAGCTGAAGCAGAAAGTCATTATCATCATCCCTGACAACAATGAGGTATAGTTAATTGTAGCTCTTGCATGCTTTATATCAAATAAAGATTTTAGCGATAAGAAATGCATGTTTGGGAATCTCAAAACTCCATTTTAGGTCCCTTGTTTCATCACATAAAAGTTAAGGTAGGTATACTTCTCAAATGACCAAATCCATTGAAGCAAAGTGGTAAATACAAATCAGTTTTGGCACATATTGATAAGTTGGAGTTTATAAACCCTTCAGTCCTCTTAAGTCTTGAGAATCAGATGAACAGCAGAACAAAACATGGTGCATTTGTCAAAAATAAAATGCATTTCAAATTTATGGCAGTCACTATAACTGGCCACAGGCCCATTCTTCAAATCTGATGAGGATTCAGGGCAGGGGATGAGCACTTGTAAGTAGCAATATGGAACGGACATGGGCATAAAACCTCTGACACCCATCTGGGACAGGAAGGCTTATAACTCAAATAGGAGAAATTATGGTGGGAGCCAGGCTCACTGTTAGCCCACAGTTATACTGGTGGATTATGCATAAAGTGCATGGGCAAATGATGAGCCAAGATCACAAAATAATTTTTCTTTCAATAGGTGCTCCTTCCAATATTCTAGTTACAAATGCTCATTCCAGGTGCTCCTTGAAAAGAAATCATAGACAATTAAGTAGCTCACCACGCTTTGATCTTATATGCTCTTTGTAGGTGCTCCTTCTTAACACGTTTCAGAACCTCTCCTATGTGTTCAGCAGCATCATGCAAGTTTGTGACACGTACCTGGAAAGGGCCCATTCATAAACAAATAAAAGGTAAATTAGAGTTACAGACACGAGAGCAGAGACATTCACTAGAATATGCATGACTAAAATATCTTTACCAAAATAAGTAATCATGGAACAGAAAACCCATGACCATGCATGGCTTACATTGCAGTTACCACGCATAGCATGTTCCAAAAAATGAGAAAGGAAAACAAGCAGCAGAACAAATTCTGTTTCCCATTTTTTATGGTTCCTGAGAAAAATTTCTTCTATTGTATTAATTTTCTGAAAGCACTCGATAAAAGTTTTTCCTGCTTTCAATAATAGGACTGTTAAAAAACTATGACCAGAAAAAGTATGGCAGAAAATTATGATTTTCTGGTTTTGGAATGCCTAACAGTTATTGAGGACAAACAAACAAGCAGCACCTATGCTTAAATTGGATTCCAGTGCAAAAAAGGTCATGTCTATGAGTCAGTGGTAGACTAGCAAACTCAGTAAAATAGTAGGAAAGCCAATAAAGAATAGACATGAAGATTGACTACCACACTTGTATATAGGTAATTTCTGCAGGCAACTGAACAAACAACATACCACGCCCTTCAATACAATATCTGTTTCTGAGTCTTGGTTCTGGTAAACAACCCCAGGGCAGTCAATCAAGAAAATCCTCTTTGTGAGTGTTATATACTGCCAGACCTTGGTTTCCCCTGGGATAGGAGCAACCTTGCAAACCTAAAAGGAAGGGACAAATTTTTATCAATTAAACTGGAACCAACAAACTCTGTGGCAACACATAACCAGAAGTAGCAAAAGGAGAATGGAATGTTTACATTCTTGGTACGCAATGTGTTGATAACTGATGATTTTCCAACATTGGGGTAGCCAACAAAACCCACTGATATTGCTTGCTTGTCACTTTTTAAGCGGGCAAACTGTCTCAATACTGACAGAAGAGAACCCTAAGTTCAAGAAAAACAATTTAAAAAAAATTAGGATACAGATTAACATCAAGATTAAAAAATGATTGAATACTAAAATTAAAAAATGATTGAATACTAAAATACTAGCACAATAGATCAAAAAATAAATGTATGCGGGGGAGCAAGACATAATTTTTATAATTCTCAAGGTAGAAAGCTTGAATTTTTCTATCTATATTTTCCTTTAATTATAATTCTTTTCATATGCAGGTTGCAAATAAGATGGTTTGTTTGAAAATTTAATTAAAAGCTGAGATAGACAACAGAAGGAATACTGATTTATTTCAAAAAAAAGTTATCAACTAACAAGAACATCCAAAAAGAAACAGTCCAATCACTCATGAGAAGGTTGCTACGTGCATGGCAACAACTACAGCATTATGGAAATCATAGAATTCAAATAAGTAAAAACAACAGCATATAATCTTTATTGCATCTGAACATATTATAATACCTTGCCAAATGACTTGTTGATGCTTGCATGGAATGCTAGAGTTGGATATTCCTTGGATAAAACACGAAGCCATCCCTTTGTTGCCCAAGCAGGAATAAGATCACACTGTAGGAAAAGCAAGTGAGAGAGGGAGAGAACACCAAATTACCAATATTTACGCTTCAATTGAACAAGCAACATCTTTCTTAAATAAATGTTACAGAAGCCACAGAAAGAAAAAACACAACTAACCTTGTTTAACAGAAGAATCATATGTTTGTGTTTGCAATGTTCTTTCAGATGCCTCTCTAAATGATAACATCTTGTGCCTTGGGGGTCCCTAGCATCTAAAACCTGTAGTGGAAAGAAGGTGATATTCAGCATTTGACATCAAGATTCATGGAAAATATTTGTGAATCTAAAATACATTTGAAAATTCTCAAGAAATATTTGGATATCCTGAGTCTGAGAAGGAATGGTCAACATGCAATGGACATCATACTAATCACTAAACTTGCTTTTTTTGGATAATCAATGAATTTATGATGTATTTTATCATTTATAAATCTCGTGGTTCTTGAACGTGACATAATTCTACAGTAGCAGAGTTCCAAGTCTTTTTGATTTAACCACAGAGAATTACACTAACCTGAACAACGACATCTGAAGAATCTATGACTTTGTATAGTTCACCCCATATACGCTTACTTTGGCCCTTCTCAAACATATTATGACGGACCAGATCCCTAAACCCATCTGCTTCTGTTCCTTCTCCATTTGCCTCATCACCATACTTCTGCTCAAAATCATCTGCCAAGTTGCCAACAAAATTATTGAGCTTGTCATCTCATTATCTCACTCAGAGATCAAACTCATTTACAATTCTAAGAAAAATATAAAAACAAAAACCACCAGTTGCATCTGAACAAGGCAAAGCCTGTGTATGGAAGGACAAAGATTTAATGAACCCCAAAAAACAACGTATTCAAAATAAAAATCAAATCATTTACCCTGAGAACCATCAGCTTTCTTAACTAAAGACTCATAATCTGCTGCCAAAAGCCTTGGGCGTTTCCTCTTTGTCTTAGGGCCAAAGGCATCTTCAAAAGGCTGTGTATCAAGAAGATGAACTCTGGCTTGCTTCACAAATTTAAAACAAAACAAAATTTCAGAAAAAACTAAAATTATTAAATCAACAAAACCAAAACTTCACTCCCGTGCATTGCATAACAATAGTTACCGTCAGACAAAAGTTTCAAGAAAATCACCAGGAAGATATATTGAGAAATTACAAATTTGCCTAATTGAGACTCATTACACATTGTTTAAACTTTTAACAAAACGGCATACTCAATCACTACCAAAAAAAAAAATCGAAATCATCCACTATAAACAAGCGTGTCAGTCAACATTGAAAGCTTATAATAGTAAAATTTCTCCATCTTTATCAAAAAAAAAAGAAAAAAGAAAAAAGAAGGAGAAGTAGAAGCACTGGTTCCCCTATGTCATCAATTTTAAAGTAAGTTCAAAATACACTACCTTCTGGTGATCATTCAAAAGCGACAAAGGCAGCTTCCTCTCCTTCAAAATAACATTATAACTACTAGACATCCGACTTTGTAACTCCTCGCGAAAAAATTCAAGCTCTTTCTGATTCACAACTCGTGTATTCCCTAAAATAAATAAATAAAAATTAGCTAAGATATTTATAACTATAAAATTAGGACACTGCAAAAGTTAGTCATAGTCTGTTTGTAAATTGTAGAAATACATACCGAACCAACGGCGGTCGGGTTGGATGCGAGTGTTGGGAAGTTCATTAGATTGAAAATCATGCTTTAAGATTTTTCCTTTGCTGTCACGTTTGGGCCTGACGTTGTACATCTGGAGGCGGCGCACGGTGGCGGCGCTGCGGGAATTGGTGTTTTTGACAGTTCCATTGCTGCGATTTGTGTCTAGTGAGTGTTTCGGCTTGCCGGAGATGTTTGATTTCTTCTCTTTCTTCTTTGCCATTTGTGAGGTTGGCGGAGCTAGCGGATTGCAGACGAGATAGCTAGGGTTTTCCAAACGAGTTAAGAAATGGTGAATTTGGGGATTTAAATGTAACTGGACCGGGTTTTGGAGTCGGTTGGATCCCCGTCCCCATCGAGCCCATAGGCCTGAGCCCACTAAAATTCATTATAGCTCTAGTGAAAGTCAATATTTCTTTCCCTCTCAATGTGCGCACTTTTTGTTCTTCAAGAAAAAAGTTTAATCCATTGCTTTAACATATTTTATGTTTTCTTTTTAAAAAAAAAAAATATTTAAAATAATCCATTTCCTTCGGGTTTTTCAATTTCCTCTTTCCATTCCTCAATCTACTATTTTGTTTGAAATTACTTAATAATTTGCAAATTTGTAATTTTGATTTTTTTCTAAATTGTCTTGTCTTTTTTATATTTTTTCTATTTTTCAAAAAAATAAAATTTTAAATTATATATTTTCTTATATGTTTTAGCATTTAATAAAAAATTTGAGGAAATTATAATAAAGTGATTATTTAAGAAAATATTTGGAGTTGAAGGTTAGATAAATAAAAAAAGGAGGGAGAAATTATTAAAGGTAGAAAGACTAAATATGCACTTAGTCTTTAAAAGGATTAATCAATTACTTTTCAAATTTTTTTATATTTAATTATCATTAAAATATTTTATCAAAGAAAAAACACATTTCAATAAAAAAGATTTTAGTTTATTTCTCAATAAAATATTTTTTTTATTTGGGGTAGAATTCACTTTCTAAAAGTTATAAGAAATAAAAAATATCTTCTTATTTGTTAATTGTAACAAATTTTGTCCTTAATTTTTTTTATTAATATATATATATCTTGTTTTGGATTATTTTTTTTTAGTTTTTTTCAATTTGATCCTTTGAGATTTGGTTTAATTTGATTTTTATATTAATTTTAGTTTTTATTCTTTTGATTGTTATTTTTTTCTTAATTGATACTTTTTATTTATTAGATTTGATCTTTATTTTTTATTACTATTTATTTTATTTGAAATAATTTATAAAATTATAATTTTTTCAATTTTATTTTCCTTCAACTTTTTTATTTGTCAAATTTGATTCATATTCTTTTTATTGTTATTTTTTATTTAAAATATTTTATAAAATTTGATTTTTTTTCAATCTCCTCTAACTTTTTCATATGTCAAATTTGGCCCCCCTTTTTTATATTGTTATTTTTTTTATTGTCATTGAATAGGTCTTTTGTCTATGAAAATTGGGTCATCAATTTTGTCAATCTTGTGTATTCTGGTCCTTCAACTTTTCATTTGTCATTTTGATCCCCATTATCAACTTGGACAATTTTTTAGGCTTTCTTTATATATATCCTCTTGTGTTATTTGATTTTTTAGATAAAAAATGAGTAATAATATTAATTCAAATAATAATTGAATTGAGAATGATAATTATATTCATGATAACTCAGTAGGAGAGCTTGCAAGATCTAATAAACATTAGGGGATCATTTCACGAGTACAAGCACCGGGTAGATGATTTACATATTCTCCACTTCATAATAATGTTTGGCAAAAATAATTGTAAATTTTTTAATTGGATAATTTTATATAAATACCAGTTTGCATGTAATAATTTAAAAAGGAAAAGATCGACTAGCTACTCTAAATAAGAGTAGTGGCATCAGTTATTTAATAACTTAGATATTTAATTGACTAGTTATTTTGAACAAAGTTAACGACGTTAATTATCTGATGATTAAAATACTTAGGCTAACATATTAAAAGTTTAATGAGTCACACACATATTAAAAATTATTGATTAAAAATTAAATTAAGATGATTAATCAATTATGATATAATTGTAAATAAGTTTTAGAAATTGAAAACTAAGATGTAATTAATACAAGAATTATAATTCTAAATCTAAAAAAAAATAAGTAGGGACTTGATTGAATAGATTTTTAAAACTATCATGAAATAATATACGTGATATTATTTAAATAAAAATTAATATTTTATTATTTATAGAATTATCAAATTTTTTTCATAAATAGAATACCAAATCTTATATTTTGTGAGAAGTTATGTTCCAGAACATAAGGTATAAACAAGCACCTAAAAAAAAGTCATTACTATAAGACATATTGATCCATATTTTCTAATTGAGGGACCATCGAGACAATAAGTGCCGGTGCCGGAGTTTGGTTGCTGACCATCAACCGCCACCCACCAGTTGAAACTTACAAAGCATATGTCGGCCCCCTATTTAATAACACATGCGATTTTAAAAGAATAAAATTAAGGTGCAACCAACCTCGTAATAACAAAAAAAAAAAAAAAAAACCCGGAAATTTTTTTTACAATGTTTTGCTGGGGCAGGGCCCCTGCTTGCCACCCCTGGGCCCGTCACGCGCAAGTTTTCAAGATAAGAGCTGTTGCCTGCCCCTCCTCGAGGGCTTCATTTCTCTATAAAAGGAGGGATCGTCTCCTTCATCTCTCACAGCTCAATTTCTGTCTGTGAGTTTAGCAGCTGAATTTCTCATCCCCTGCATTCGGTATGGCCTCCATCCTTTCTTGGTTTTAGCTCTCAATTATGGCTCGGCAGTGCTCTTTTTAAGCTAATGTTTATATGCTAAACTCAAGTATGTATACTTCGAATATATATGATCGTTACATCTTGTGTCTTTTTCTTTTTATATACTTGTCATATTTATTACTCTTTTTTTTTTATCTTCTTATCTTTATTTTTTGTAATGGTAAAATTATAATTTTCATCTTTTTTTTTCAAGAAACAAGTACTTCTTATGTTTTTTTTTTGTTTGACATGTAGTGCTTGTTCAAGAAAGTTACTCAACACAACTGGCATCCATGGATTTCGACTTATCTCCAAGGTTAGCCCAACAGTTATTTGATGGAGAACCTGGATCGTACTATAGCTGGTCAAGTTCTGAGTTTCCGTTGCTAGCAGAGGAAAAGTTTGGCGCAGGAAGACTTGTCCTTCAGCCTCGTGGTTTTGCTCTTCCCCATTATGCCGATTCCTCTAAAATTGGCTATGTTCTGCAAGGTACATGCACCAATTCATTAACTCTCTCCTTCTCCTTCCTCCGTACAAGTCATTAGATATTTTTTCTTTTATTTATTATGGTTTGTGATGGTTGAATTAAGTGGGTCCGGTACAAGTTTTTTGGGGACGCCTGTTTGTAGTAAAAGCCTGTAGAATTCAATTATTTGAGTTTTGATCATAATACAATAACACAACTAGCCATGAGGCAAAAAAATATTTTAATATATATATATATATATAAATTAGATAATGAGATCTTATTTAATAATTTTAAATTAAATTAAATAATTATTTATTATTGTATTAGAATGTTGTTATTAAATAATCACTATCTCAAAAGTCAAATCTATTCATTTTATTATTTTTAATTAGAATTAATTAATATTACAATATAATATAATCTGAGTAAATAATTTAAACTCTTCCTTGTTTTTATACAAGTATTGATATATATAATCTTGGTCTCCGGTAGGTAGTGATGGAATAGTAGGAATGGTGCTCCCAAACTCGTCAAAAGAGGTGGTGTTAAGACTCAAGAAAGGAGACGTGATACCGGTGCCTCATGGAGCATTGTCTTGGTGGTACAACAACGGAGATCACTCAGAAGAAGTCGTTATAGCTTTCTTTGGGCAAACTTTCAAGGCACACATTCCTGGCGAATTCACCTATTTCTTCTTAAGTGGAGGCCTAGGTATCATGGGAGGGTTCTCGACAGAATTCATTAGCAGAGCTTATAAGATGAGCGGAAAGGAAGCGGACAAGCTTGCTAAAAGCCAGACTGGGATTTTGCTCATTAAGCTAGAGCCAGGAATAAGCATGCCCCACCCTAACATGGAAATTATTGAAAAAATGGTGTACAACATTGATGATGCTTTGGCTGAGGTTGATGTCAGAGGGGGTGGTGTCTTTAAGGCATTGACAACAGCTAGATTTCCTTTTCTTGAAGAAGCAGGCTTAAGCGTTAACCGTGTGAAATTGGAAGCTAATGCCATGTACTCGCCATCATACACTGTCGACGGCACATTTCAAGTTTTTTATGTTGCTAGAGGCACCGGCCGCGTCCAGGTTGTGGGGACTGGTGGTAAGCGTGTCCTGGACACCAAAATACAGGCTGGTCAATTACTTGTTGTGCCAAGATTCTTCGCGGTTGCTCAGATTGCTGACGGTGAAGGAATGGAGTTTGTTTCCATTCTCCCTGGTACAAGGTAATTACAATTTCTGAAATAAATATATTGGTTTTAAAAACCACATATTGAATTAATCCCTGTATTTTTTATACATGTTTATAATTCAATCCCAGTAAGATTCTTGAAGAGTTTGAATTATTGTTAATGTTTTTTTTTCCTCTTGGCAGCCCGGATGTTGAAGAGTTTGCGAGCAAGAAATCAGTGTGGAATGCTTTATCTCCAATAGTTTCACAAGTTTCTCTAAGCGTGACTCCTGAGTTTGAGGAATATTTCAAGTCCGCCATGCAGAAGACCACTATTCTTGCCCCGCCCCCCAATTAAATCTGAAAAATTAATATTAATGTTTGTGGACTAGCATCTCCCCTTATGGTTGATCAGGTTGTAATGAATAATATGTTGAGGTGCTAGATAGCACCATCAGCAAGGGTGGAACGACCACGTCAAATTAATAATATAGATGATATTTGAGAATATTAATTATGACTTCTGAGGATTGTACTAGGACGGTCTCTCATTTAATTACTTTTGAAACTCGAGTAAGATGTCCAAATCTCCATGCAATTATTGTCCAAAATCTCCATGCAATTATTGATGGACTTTGGTATCTGTCGGAAAAGCTTAAATCCAATTTATAAAATTTAATTAAAAAATATTATTTTGATATATTTTTAAATAAAAAATACTTTATATCACAATATTAAATACATATAATTTAAGTATTATTTTTGCCTAACCATTGTATAAAAAAATATTTGGCTTTGATAGTTATATCTTTTTATTATTCTATCCTACATTAATTGGAAAGATCATAAGATGATTCTTATTAATGGACATTAAATTGACATAGGACGTGGTAGTTGTGGTGATATCAAAACCAGCTAGGTATAAAAACAAATAAGTCACCATTGAACTTTATAGTAATTAGAAAATGCTAATTATAAAACTTGTTATGAGATAAAAAAAAATACCAATTATCTTGTTCATTTTATTTAATGATGAAGATTGAATAAGCTCACATGCTAAGAATTTATCTAAACTTTTTTGTGTGTGTATGTGTGTGTTGTAGAGACACACACAAGTTTAGATAAACTCTTAGCATGTGAGCTATATATACTATGCGTGTATGTTTATTGTTAAGGATAAAAATAAAAATAATAATACTAATCTAAAAGGGTGGTTTAGAAACTCAGTTTAACAACGAGGCTCCATCTTTATTTTTGAAATGCAAGCGTTGAACTTGTAAGGATGGTGAACAAATAATAGACGAAAGCCTATTTAAAATTATATTGATTAAAATAAATAAAAAACTACTATTTATATTTAATTGGTCTATGTGGAATCACACCAACCGAGTACAAATCAACCCCTATCATTAAAGATAGGTGTCCCAAAAAAGTAACACATTCAAGAATATACTCAAACAGACACTAACATAAACATAAAAAAAATTTAAATATAGATGAATGTTTATAAAAATAATACTTACAATAAAAAATAATAATATTAAAGTAACACTATATTATCCAATTGAGACATTGTAAAATAGGCTAAACCAATCTTGATAACTTTTTGAACAAAAGCTAAAGTAAGCTCCTAATACTACTATTATTATACCTATCAAAGTTATTAGCTTTATTATGTAAGGTATAACTATGGAAAGAGAAAGAAGACAAACTATAAGAAAAATTCTTGCTCTTGACATTATAACAACATGTATTAGAACCATAATAGGGATAGATCTTTTCATGAAACTAGTAACCACACATGAAGAGGGATTGCATAGATTTAGCAATTGAACCAAAAAATAATAGTTTCCTGACCCATTAAAAAATTTCCTTACTTTTCCATAAAACTATCTCATAAAACTATCTCCTCTTATGAACAATCATGTAACTATTATTTAATCATCTTTAAACTTACATGGGTTATAAACAAAACAAAATCAAACAAACAATGGAAGTGAAATGGGAAAGGTGGATTTCTGTTATAAACTTCTTTTTTTAATAATTCAATGAATATTATCACCATAAGTGACTCTGTTTTTTGAAGGCAATATTTGGTGACCAGATGACGCTTCCTATATTGCCTACCCTGCATGCGCTAATAAAGTTATTATTTTAAAAAAAATATGAAAAATTTATTAAAATACAAAAATGACTGATTTAACTTGTCATTAACAAAAAAATCAAGATAAAAAAACCAAAACATCCTAGATGATAGTTTTGTTAATTTTGAACTCAAGGGTGATTAAGTAATTTATTTAAAAAAAAAACTTAAAAGCCCCTGGGCTTACGCCACCTTTTTTTTTTCCTAAGGCATTTAAGTAATTTATTTTTTTTTGAAAAAATTTAAAAAAACTATTATACCCTTAGAAAACTTGAAAATGACATTGAATTATGGTAAAAGGATCATCCTACCCTTAAATCCTAGCTTAATTTTTTTAGCCAAGAGAAAAATTTTCATATTACTATTCCAAGAAATAATTTTCATTGGTCAATGCTACACTACAGATCAAATGAAAAACAATTAAAATAAAAAAAATATCTCAGCATTGCTATTGTTTTTTCTAGTAGAAAAAAATCTTAAACTGTATAAAGATTAACCTGATGTGACCTAATCAACTTAGTAGGTCTAAAGAAAACCTGGATGATAGTTAAAAATATATTTTTTTTATAAATATTAAGAAGATAACATATTAGATCGATTCGGGTCAACTTGACTTAACTTACCAATCTATATGTTGGTTTATGAAAATTTGGTAATCTCATAGAAAGTAAATAAAAACAAATTATAAAGCCTAGTTTCTAATAAAATCAATGTTGAAGGATGAAATTAAGAAAAAATTAACTAAAAAAATGAAAAAAATGATCGAGGTCAATTCGGGTTAGCATGTCATGCATTCCGAGTTATGAAAATGAGATAACCTAATATAAAAAAAATATAATAAATTATGAAATTCAATTCTTAATAAACCAGGTGTTGAAAGATAAAATTGAAAAGAAAAATCAAGTGGAAAAATGATACAATAAAACAACATAAGTCAACCTGAGTTAATTCACTAAATCTATGACCCGAGTTATAAGAAACAAATAACCTCATAATAAACCCGAATTAATCACAAAATCTAATTTTCAATTAATCTAATATTAAAAGATGAAATTAAGAAGAAATCAATTAGGAAAAAAAATAGAAACTCGAGTCAACCATGTTAACTTGTTAAACTTGCAATTCTTGTCATTAATCGAAATAACATCATAAAAAGTAAGTTAAATAAAAATTATAAAGTTCAATCTCTAATAAATATAAAGTTGGAGGATGAAAAAAAAATTGATTGTAAAAAGGAAAGAAAAGCCAAAGAAAAAAAAATCACTACAAGGAATATTGTTTTGTGACAAGTGATATAGTAAAACCCCTTTACTTTTAATAAAACCCCTTTCATCTTTATTAATCATTCTTAAAAATTAAATTAAAACTAAATTTAGGAAAAAATTTAAATCATGTTTTTAATTGTATAGTATATGGATACTGCATGAGGGAGTGGTTAAATGCATGCAAAGTAGTTCTAATTTTATGCAATATTTTAATAATCACGTACAATTCCAATTTAGCTCCATAAAAAACTAGGCCAAAAATAGAAATTTTTTAGTGCAGACTCGGGTCAATATCGTTCTTGCGACCAAATTCTCTACCTTCACGTTAGATATTCAAACAGAAATATCTTGAGCTTCTGATATCAAAATTAAGTGATTCAAAAGCCCAAAATCATCTACGTGTCTAGGACTACAACTTTGATGAAGGAGTCGAAGTGAGATAAAATCATTTTAGAGAACAACATCTGGCAGTAATCTAGTTGGTCAAAAAGGTTCTCGATCTAATAATGCTAAGTATCCAAATCCGATTGAGAATCTGCCCTAAGAACAATGATCCCTAGGACCTAATAAAGGTGTAGGTCAATTTTTTAACATGTCATGAGTGACATGATATACCTAGGATGGTTAGATATCGTACGAAACTGAGTCAGAATTAGAGCATAAGTTGGAACAAAACAAACTACGACAGTAGTGGAACCATTTTTTTTTCAATGCAAATTCTGAGGGATTTTATTCAACCTTAAAGACTAGATAAAAAAAATAAATTTAGCATTATAAAGACTCCTGATTAACCTAAGAAAACCTAATGATTTTGGTAGTAAAGGGGAAGGATAAAAAAATAGCTCAAATAGGGTTTGAAAAATATATTTCTTTCTCCTCCGCTTTTGTCAATTTTCTAGAAAACATGAGCTACACTTCTACACTTGGTTCAAAACGGGTATACACCATATCAAGCACGTGGGGTCCAAAATTGAGTAACAACAAGGGCAGTAGCATTAATGAACAAAAGAGAGAAGAGAAAAACAGGAGAAATAGAGGTATTTGAGACAACTAAATTGATTGTTTTCTTTCTTTGATTTCTAGCTCGTTCACTGTTAGATTGAGTTGATATTTTGACAGCAGCTTCTAGACACGTTACTCTTCATTTTGAACAGTTGGATTGAAGATTGGTGGTGTGAAAGCTGACCGTTTTGATAAAAAACAGGGCTATCAATATTGTGAGTTTTTCTCAAATACTTCTTCTTTAATCTTGTTGCATTCTAAGAATAAGTTGTTCTTGATGATATGTATGTTGCAACCCTTAGTTAAATCTAAGAAAGAATAGTTGTGAACCCATTATTTGTTTATAGTGGAAGTTTTTAAGTGGACTACTATTCCATGGTTTTTCCCCCATTAGGTTTTCTATATAAAAATCTTGGTGTTGATTTGTGTGATTGTTGCTTTATTTTTTTGATTGTTTGATTCTAATTTTGATTGCATAAAGAGGGAAAAGAATTAGAACTTGTGAATTGATCTGGGTAGATTGATGTCTAGTTATTTGTTCTTAGCTTTCCCAATAAAGTGGTATCAGAGCATTGGTTGTGTAGATTGAATTTTTCTTATACAGTTAAAATGGAAAAGGAAGATTCAGACATGATAAAGCTCACTTCCTCTAATTATTTTCTATGGAAAACAATGATGAAGGATCACTTATATTACAATGATTTGGCTTTGCCGCTTGAGTGTAAAGGAAAAAAGCTTGATGAGATGAATGGGGCAAAATGAAATAAGATTAATAGAAAGATGACTGCTTATGTTAGAAAATCAATATCTTATAAGTCCATTAATCATATTTCTTAAGAACATGTCTGTCATACAGTTTGGAAGATGTTGAAAGAAACCTTTGCTAAGGAGAGTGCACAAAACAAGGTTTTTGTAATTAGAAACCTTGTGAATTTAAAGTATAGAGATGGTGAAGATGCTTTAGTGTATATAAATGAATTTCAAGGGTTCTTAAATCAGCTATCATTGATGAATCTTAAGTTAACCGATGAGATGCAATCATTAATCCTATTGAGTTCATTGCATGATAATTGAGAGATTTTGGTGGTGTCACTTGGCAATTCTACTTCAAATGAAAAAATCACTTTGAAAACAGTGAAGGATTGTATCTTGCATGAAGAGAAAAGGAGGATAGGGACAAGCACTTCTGAGTCTCATGAACTTGTTACAAAAAGTTGAGGGAGAAGTCAAAGCATGTTCTCTCACAACAAGTAAGATAGAGAATACAATAATAGAAAAGAAAAATGAAAGCTAAGAGGAAGATCTCAGTTAAGGAAGGGAATTAAGTGTTATTATTATGACAAGCCTAGGCGTATTAAAAAACATCGTAGAAAGTATAAAAGAGATAAAAAGGGTGAAGATGAAGACAAGAATGAAGAGAATGGTACAACTGCAGTTGTATTTGATGGTGATATTGCCATTGTTTGTGATGGTGATTATGTTAATCTTGCATGTCAGGATACCACCTAGGTTGCAGATTTAGCAGCTTCTTACCATGTTACACCCCGACGTGATTTTTACATATCCTACACTGCTAATGACTTTGGTCAAATTAGGATGGGAAATTAAGGGATGGCTAGTGTTGTGGGCATTGGAGATATTTTGTTAAAAAACAATATTGGATGCAAGTTGCTACTCAAAGATGTTAGGCATGTGCCTAAAATGCACCTACACTTGATCTTTATAGGTACTCTTTATAAAGAATTCTATTGTAATTACTTTTGGAGATGGAAAATGGAAGCTCTCTAGAAATTGCTTAATTATTGCTAAAGGGAAGAAGATGAATCTCTATATGTCACAAGTCAAGGTGATCAAAGGGGAGGTGAATGCAATTGAAGATTGCTTTACTGTTTTATAGCATAAATAGCTTGGACATTTAAGTGAGAAAGGCCTTAGTATCCTTGCCAAGAAGAACTACCTTCCATTAAAAGGTATGAACTTGAACACCTGTACTTATTGTTTAGTTGGTAAATAATACAAAATTACATTTTAAAGATCACCTTCACATAGAAGATCGCATGTTCTTGATTTAGTTATGCTGATGTTTGTTCTATGATTAATAAGTCTCTTAGAGGTGTATTGTACTTTATTAGTTTTATTGATGATCACTCTAGGAAATTTTAGGCCACTTATTTGAAATCCAAAGATCAGGTGCTTGATGTTTTTAAGGATTTCCATGCTAGAGTTGAAAGAGAAATTGGTACAAAGTTGAAATGTATTCAAGCTGACAATGATGGTGAATACTGGGGTCCTTTTAAGAAGTACTGCAGCGAACATGGTATCAAGTTGGAGAAGATAATTTTTAGGACTCCATAGCAAAATAAAGTGGCTGAGAGAATAAACATAACTATTTTTGAAAGAATGAGGTGTATGCTCGCTCATGCAAAGCTATCGAAGTCCTTTTGAGGTAAGGTAATAAAGACTGCAGTTGCTATGATCAACCTTTCTCCATCAGTTCCACTTGATTTTGATATTCCAAATAGAGTTTGAAAAGGAAAAGATGTCTCTTATGCACACATGAGAGTGTTTGGATGCAGAACATTTGTATATATTCCTTGAGATGAATGGTCTAAGCTTGATAACAAAACAAAGCAGTGTATTTTCATAGGCCCTGAAGGTGATGAGTTTGGCTATAGATTGTGGGACCCAAAGGAGAAGAAAATTATAAGAAGTAGAGATGTTATCTTCTTTGAAGATCAAATCATTGAAGACTTTGAATAGAAAGAGAAAACAGAGTCTATCACTTTTATTTCATCTAATTCAAATCCAAGACCTACTCCATAATTACCTTTGATGCCTGCTAATCATGGGGGAGATTTGTAAAATGATGATAATAGTGGTTTTTTTATTAAGCCATTAGTTGGTGATCTTGAATCAACTAAAGATGATATTGATGTTATTCCTAAATAGGATATACAAGAAGTTTCAAATGAGCCATAATTGAGGAGGTCAACTAGACCTTGCCAACCTTCTACCAGATATTCGCCTCATGAGTATAGGCTGGTTACTGATAGGGGAGAGCTAGAATGCTTTGATGAAGCTATGTTATATGAGAAGAAAAGTGAGTAGTTAAAAGCAATGCAAGAAGAGATGAAATCCTTGCATGGAAACCATTCTTTTGAGTTAGTGAAGCTTCTTAAAAGGATGAGTGCACTAAAAAACAAATGGGTGTTCAGGTTGAAAATTGATGAACATTGCTTATAGCCAAGGTACAAGGCAAGATTAGTTGTGAAAGGTTTCGATCAGAAGAAAGGTATTGATTTTGAAATTTTTTTTCACCAGTGGTTAAAATATCTTTAATACAAGTTATGCTTGGCTTACCTGCTAGTTTGAATCTTGAAGTTGAACAACTTGATGTAAAACTGTCTTTTTCCATGGTGATTTAGATTAGGAGATCTACATGGAACAACCTGAAAGGTTTGAAGGAAAAGGTAAAGAGTAGTTAGTTTGCAAGTTGAAAAAAATCCTATATTGGTTGTCGCACCCTCGCGAGCGGAGCGCGGCATCGCGGAGACCACTCGATTGATTTCGGGGTCTCTTAGTTTTATTTTTATGTAAAAGGGAGTCGCCACCTAATATTATGGTCACTAGAAAACCTAACTGGTCTTTCAGAGATTCTAAGAAAAGGGACTGGTTGCGTAAAGGGAAGATGTTAACACCCCTAGTACGCCTTACCTAAGATAAGCTGCTTAGCATTTGTCTTATAATTGCTATGGTGTTGGTGTTTTCTAATCCCATTAGTTTTTCTTGGTTCGATTCTAACTAAATTTCTTAAGAAAGAAATTCAAGAAGATTCAATGTGCTTTACAAGCTCATTTTTCCCTTGGTATTTCAAAAGTTTGCGACTCGTAAATCGCGAGGAAGGACAAAAAATTAGAAATCTAGGGTGCTTTAAACGCCTATTTTTGCCTTAGTGTTTTGTACTCTCACGGCTCGTAAACCGTGGAGAAAAAAATTGAAATATCCTCGATTATAATCAAGGCTTTTTTCAAGGATATGTGCAGATTTATTATTCCTAGAAAATTATTTTGGATATTTACCACTCCAGGTTTCTTTATCCAAATATTAATAGTGAATAATAGCAAATTGTTCCCGATAATATTTTGGATATTCGTCCTTTAAGGATTTTTTTATCCAAACATTAGCGGTGAATAATAGATGAATTCTTCCCCAAATAAAATTTGTTATAATTTTTGGAATATTGGCCAATACCCTTTGGAGTTTTACAAACATGTTGTAAAATCCAAAAATACAAGAAAATAATTTTTGTGTTTAATAAATCCATGCGAAAACACCTTTCTAAAACTTCCAATATTTATATTTTTTTTGTATATAAAAAACAAAATTAAAAAAAATGTTAGGGTATTGGCCGTATGCAACACACAAGAAAATATTTTTTATATATATTTTTTAATACACCAACATCACAATTAGACATAACGCCAAAATAAAAAGTAGCAAACCATCATTTATATTACAAGAAACTTGAAACAAATCATAAAAATCATTCAAAGCCAAATCAACTTAAAATTTTGTACACGGGAACTAACTAAATCCATGTGCATGAGGGAAACAAAGTCTTGAAACTGAAATTTTGAAATTAAAATCCTACTGCATGTGACCATGACTCATGACTAAGTGTTTACAATCCGGGAGTTCATACCATGCTAATTTCATAAAAAGGAAGAACTTGGAATGGCATGCTTTTATATATATATATATATATATATATATATATATATATATATATATATATATATATCTCGGACTAATAAGCAAAGCGGGTCTGGCCGACTATCAAAAAAATGATGGAAAGACATGAACAGAAAAAAAAGGGGGGGCTGATGAAGAGAACAAACAGCCCCTTTTTCCCGGTTTCTTAATTCCAAAACAGTGAAAGGAAAGAAATAATCAATGGCAGGAACAACACAAAGGGAAGCAAAAAAAAAAAAAAAAGGATAATTAACTCTTAACAACCATCCATCCGCAACTCAAAATCACGGCAGAAAATAAGACAAGGGAAACATTCACTGTACAGTCTAACCTTGAAAATAAATGTGCAAGGCAAAGAACGAATAAGAAAGGCAGCAAAGGAGGAGAAAATTAAGACTTACCTGCAGGTTTCACCATTTCCTTTTCTGCAGAAGATGAGGTACAACTGAGCAAGCGTTGCTGTCAAACTTGAAAGCAAATCCCCTTCTCTGTCTTGTCTTTTTTTTTCTTTTCCCTTACGGTGACCCCTCTTGGTTTTTTTTCTTTTATTTTCTGCTCACTTCTTTTGTTCTTTTCTGCTCCTTTTTATTGCTTTCGTTCCTCTCCCTTCTGCACTCTTTTTCTTATTTTTTCTACCGCTTTTTGATCTCTGTCTGCCACTACCGCCCTAGGTCATTAGAGGGGCTTATATATAGTCTAACATATATCTATTTAGGAAGGATTCAATGCATTAATCTTAGGACGCAAATCCCTACTGATTTGCAGTAAAAAAAACGCAAAAGGAAACTGCAATATTCTGATTTTATGGTGGTGTTTTACGTCTGATTTCTTTCCAGTTTTGGAGGATGGTGTAGCTCTTTTCTTTCCTTCCATAGGGCCAGCTGCTTCCTTTGAAATGAGGCAACAAAAACGTGGTCTTTAGCTCCAATAATCAGAGGTGATGAGAAAGGAAAACAACAGAGAAAAAGGGAAAGAAATCAGATGTAGGGTGCAGCTGCAAAGTCTTATTTTCCTTATTCGGTGTGGTAAAAATCTTATTTTCCTTATTTGGTGTGGTAAAAATCCTTCCATTTATGATGATCTAGGCCTCCTCTCCAGCTTTCCATATCCTTCTTCAATTAAATCCCTCATTTTAACACTTTTAGATTCAGTCCTGGGTCCAGAAAAAATCCTTCGAATCAGTCCCGCAAACTTGGGTCAAAATCCTACTTGTGGCAGAATTCTCTATTTTCACGTCAGAGATTTAAACGTGCAGAGCTTGAGCTTCTGATATCGGAATCGAGAAATTCAAAAACCAAAATTCATCATCGTATAGGCTTACAACTTTGATAGGGATTTAGGGCGAGATATAATCATTTTATAGGACATAATCAGGCCGCGATCTCGTCGGTCAAGAAGGGTCTCCTGATCTAATTTAAAAACTGACAAAAGCCAAGCATCCCGATATGACTTGGAGTACCCTAAGAATGAACCAGAAAAATCATGATGGTAGTAGAATTTTTTTTTGGTGCAAAAATTGGGTTAGAATCCTGCTTTCAGCAGAATTCTCTATTTTCACGTTAGATATTTAAACGTGCAGAGCTTAAGCTTCTGATATAGAAATTCATTGATTCGAACCAAATTTATCTATGCATCCAGTACTATGGCTTTCATGGGGATTTAAGGTGAAATATGACAGAATCAGGCCACAATCTAGTTGGTCAAAAAGGGTCTCCCGATCTAAATTCAGGAAACCGACAATGCCAAGCATCCTCGACTGAGAGCTTACCATAAGAACAATGAGCCCTAGGACCCAATCAAGGTGTAGGTCCATTCTTCAACGTGTCATGAGTGATAGAATATAGTTGGGATGGTCAGATATTGCACGAACCTAAGTCAGAACAAGGTCTAAGTTGGAACAAAACAAAAAAAATAAATTGTGGCAGCAGTAGAACTAGGTTTTTCTAGTGCCACTTTCAAGGAATTTATGTCAACCTTACAGCCCATATAAAAGAGGAATGAATTTATCATTATAAAGAATCCTAATTAGCCTAAGAATCCTGACAATTTCGATAGCAGTGGGGAAGGATAAAGAGAGCAGGAGATGGCTTAAAAATGGGTAACAACATTGGTTAAAGCAAACTTCAAGACAATGGTACAAAACGTTTGATTCTTTCATGGTAGATCATGGTTATGAGAGGACCACTTCTAATCATTGTATATTTATAAAAAGGTTTCTAGATGGAAACTTTATTATTCTTTTATTGTATATGGATGATATATTGATTGTTGGTCATGATGCTAAAAAGATTTAGATTCTAAAGGAAGAGTTAAGTAAGTCTTTTACAATGAAAGACTTAGGATTGTAAAAAATAGATTCTTGGCATGAAAATCACACGTGACAGGAAAAAGAAGAAACTTTGGCTATCCTAGAAGAGATATGTTCAAAAGGTACTTGAGAGATTCAATAAAAACAACTTCAAACCTGTTTGTTCTCCATTTATAGGCCATTTTAAACTAAGTTCTAAGCAGTGCCTTCAAGTGATGAAGAAAAAAATGAGATGAAAAAGGTTCTTTATGCATACATGGTTGATAACTTGATGTATGACATAGTTTGCACAAGGCTGAATATAACTCATGTAGTTGGTGTGGTTAGTTGATTCCTCTCCAATCGTAGTAAAGAACATTGGTTAGCAGTGAAATAGATACTCAGGTATCTCAAAGGTAATTCTAATTTCAGCTTATGTTTTGGTAATAATAAACTTGTGTTAGATGGATACACATATGCAAATATGGTTGGTGATGTTGATTATAAAAAGTCCACATCAAGATATTTGATAAAGTTTGTAAGAGTAGCAGTCTCATGGCAATCAAGGTTGCAAAAATATATTGCATTATCCACTATAGAGGCTGAATATATTGCTCTTACTAAATGAGGGCGAAGAGTTGTTATAGATGAAGAAATTCTTACATGAACTTGGCTTAGTTTAAGAGAACTTCGTGTTGCACTGTGATAGTCAAAGTGCAATTCATCTCAGTAAACATCCTACTTTTCACTCTAGATTAAAGCACATTGAGATTAGATATCGATGGATTTGAGATGCTATGGAGATGAAGTCATTTGCTATTGAGAAGATCCATACCAATAACAATGTGTCGGATATGATAACCAAACCTCTATCGAGAGAGAAACTTGAATTTTGCAAAAGGGAAGTAGGCTTGGTAGAGCCTTCTAAATTAAAGCTTATATATTGATCGTTAGTATGATGAATTCCTCACATGGTGCATAAAAGAGAGATTTGTTGTGTATAGTCCCGCACCATATGATGGTGGAACCATCACATTAATTAAGAAAAGAGGCAGCTAGTTACCTATTTGATTTAAAATGTCTTTGCTATTGTTGAGGGTAGTAGCATTATTAAACAAAAGGGAGAAAAGAAAAATGGGAGAAAGAGAGGTAGTTGAGACAACTGAATTAACTGTCTTCTTTCTTTGACTTCTAACTTGTTTATGATTGGATCGAGCTGAGATTTTGATAGCAACTTCTAAACACGTTACTCTTTATTTTGAGTGATTGGATTGAAGATTGGTGGTGTGAAAGCTGATCGTTTTGACAGAAAATGAGGCTGTCAGTATTGTGAGCTTTTCTCAAATACTTCTTCTTTAATCTTGTTATATTCCATGAATAAGTTGTTCTTGATGATATGTATGTTGTAAGCCTTAGTTGAATCTAAGAAAGAACAGTTGTGAACCTTTTATTTGTTGATAGCGGAAGTTTTTAGATGGACTACAGTCCCATGATTTTTTTCAAAACAGGTTTTCCACGTAAAAATCTTGGTGTTAATTTGTGTGATTATTGCTTTATATTTGTTAATTGTTTGATTCTGATTTTGATTACATAAAGAATTGGAACTTATAAATTGTGAATTGATCCGGATAGAGTGGTGCCTAGTTATTTGTTCCTAGTTTTCCCAACAAGTGGTTACTATCATTAACATCGAGCTTTTATTAGGCTTTCTCTATTCAAGATTTTCAGGTTACTGATGCCATTACAACATCTTCAACATCCTCATCTAATATTATAGAATAATATAAATTATACTTTAAAATCTTATTGAATAATTTAAGTTATTGAATTGAGATAATTCTTTAACATGGTATCAGAGTTTTGATTACCAAGTGGTTACGGGTTTGAATTTCACTAACTCCAATTATTTGATAAAAATCAAGCACAAGGTAATGTTTTGAAGGGACATGACAGAAAATAATATAAATCATATCTTAAAATATTATCTAATAATTTATGCTATTAGGTTAATATAATTTCTTGACATTAGTAATTAGGATCTTTTGAAGTTGTGCAATTGGCTTCACTTCCTTAGTTGGAGCTTGGTTTGGATCTATTATATATAGATGGTCCAATTTTATCTTGGTGAAAAGGTTCGCTTCAGATGGACCTGTCTATTCTTGAACCAAAGGGGCAGCTTCTGCAAAGACACGTTTTTGGTGATAAAATTGCAGTAACAAACAGGAATCATTCAATTATCCTGGTGAACCATTGCCAGAAACAAATCAGAAAGCCAAAGCTGACTTGGTGACCCCGAATCCTAGCTCATGCACCGAAGAGAGATGCAGTATCAAAATTTGATGCAAGGAAAGCAGGTTCTTAGTCTAGTTCCTTAAACCAAAGGAGACGAATAGAGATGAGCTCACCATTTTCTGAGAAAACAAAGCATGTACCAATTGTATCTTCATACTTGCCAATCTGAGAAACCAAGAAAAAGAGAACCAAATTTATATTTGTTCTTAATTTGTCAAGGAACTGAGAAAATGCCTGGAACATGCAGGCATGTAGTGCCCTTCAAACTCAACATGAAGGCAAAAATTAGCTACGTCAAAATATATACATGATACCACAAGTCATACCAGCTTCACTTTGTCATCTATAATTGTCATAACCCAATTTTTATTTTTTTTTATTTACTAAAAAATTGATGAAAAAATAATAAAAAAAAAGTAAATGAAGAATGAATTAAAATTTGGGTTAATGGCAACATGATTGGAAAATTTAAATATTTAATTAAACTCTTAACTAGTTTAGTTAATTAAATCAAGAGTTTAATTGGAGAATTAATAAATTTTGAGAATTAATTGAGCTTGGGATTAAGTTAATTAATCAAATTAAAAGAAATTGAGGAATTAATGAGTTTGGGAACTTAATTAAACTTTAATTTAATTAATTAAAGGAATCAGGAGTGTAATTGAAGAAATACCAAAGTTTGGAGCTGATTTAAAAAAAATTGCTAGAAAATTAAAGTCCAAGGATCAAATTGAATAGTCCAAAAACCCAGGATTGTTATGTAAATGGCACTATAAATCAAGGATTCAATTGAATTAATCCAAGGATACAATTAGAAATTGATTATTAATGATTAGGATCTCAAATGTGAAGTTTAAAATGTGCAGGGACCAAAGTGAAAAAATGCCTCAAACATACAAATGGTGCCGTCTGGAAGACTGCGTTCTTCATCCCTTCCGTTTCGCACGGAGAAAACCGATTCAACGGGGAAATCTGCAGCAAATCATGGAAACAATCCTGTTTGTGGGGGGTAACAGTTGTGGAAGCTATTTGGCCTTTTAGAAGGCAGAGATGAGAAAGAAAAGAGGGGGAGGGAAAAAAACAGGAAGAGGAGCAAAATAAAAGAAAAGGCAGAGCAAAAACAAAGCGAAAAACCCATAGCACCGGTTCTGCACTTGCTTTCATCCCTGCGGAGAACAATCTAAAATAAACTCACAGCAGGCTGGCATCATCTTCTTAGTGTTAAGGGCTGCTGAGAAAAAGAAAGGAAAACACAGACCAGTGAGCACAGAGAAGGCCGTGAAAATGAAGGGAAACAGGAGAAACACAGGAAGGACAAAAAAAAATAGCAACGGGAACTGAAGAAAAATCAGAAGAAAAAACCGAGAGGGAACCAAGGGAAAAACAAAAGAAAGGACTGAACCGAGAGAGGGGGAACGGGAGGAGAAAAGGAACGGACGGCGAGAGTGTCAGGATAATAAAAGAGCAAGAACAGAGAGACTATACAGAAGGCCCCATGAGAACGAAATAAATACAGAACAGGGACAGGCAGGAAGAAACCAATCAGAGAAAAGCAAGAACAAAAGAGAAGGGAAGAGAAAGGAGTTTAGCCGACGAATCTTTCATCACGTTTTCATCTTCATAGCTACTAGGTAAGTAAGCTTCTCTTTCCCCGCTTTTCATTTTAATTCACCGGTTACTGTTTACTTTGAATTTCAATTCACACATTCTAACCTAATTCCTCTATTATGTCCATGCACGCGTGAAATCAGCCAAATCACTTCACGCATGCTTTCTTTGATTTTTGCCCAGCCGGGTCACTGGCTTGGGCCAGTGACCAGGCCGGGCTGGCTGGGTCAAACCCAGCCCACATGGGCTGAGCTGGACCTAGCCCAAAAAGAATATATGCTGAGCTGGACCCAGCCCAAAAAACAAAATAAAAAAAATAGAAAGTAAAAAAATAAAAATATAAACAGCACATAAAGAAATATGCATGCAAAAATAAAATAAAATAAAATAAATTTATTGGTTTATTCACTGACGCCAGAATCGGGAATAAAATAATAATGTAAATTTATTTTATTTTATTTTATTTAGTTACAAAAAATATGTGCATGCATAAAAATAAATTTATTTGATTTGTTTATTCACTAACGCCAGAGTCAGGAATAAAAAATATTGATTTAGATTTATTTTGTTTTTATAACTGCGTTTCTATTTACCAATGTCAGAGTTGGAAATATCCGTAGTTAAATATTTACTGACGTCAGAGTCAGGGATATTATAAGTAAATTATCATAGCGCAAACTAATAAACATTTAATAATTTAAGACGAAACTAGCAACGCAGCCTGCTTCAGGCAGGACGTTTAAGGGGTGATAATATCTTTTCTTTTATGTAATTAGTCCCGAGCCATTGAATTTCTGTTAATCAATTAGGGTTCCTAGTAACTATAATATTAGATGATGACTTTTTAAATAAAGAATATTCTCATTAAAAAAATCCTTTTTTTCAAAGATTGAATTATATTTTTAAGGCAGCCGACGTCGGTGCTACAATAATCATTATTGGATCCGGAGTGTCAGTACCCTGGAATTCAAACAAATGATTAACTATGACAAAAATGAAAGTTTTTGACATTAAAAATAACATCAACAGAGATCAATTGATTCCAGGGAAAAGGGACACTGAGTCAACATATTTCGGAGCCAAAAAAGGAGTTTAGAAGCCATCATCATCCTTTCCAGCTATTTCCAGCTAAAAACAAAGCACTGTGCCAAGGCTTTTCCTTACCAAATCATTCAAGCAGCACCATCAGCCAAATTTTTTAATAGGGGTTGGTGACAAGTAAGCAAAACGCCTTCTTGTTTATTACATAATTGTAATAAAACATGAATTGCACCAACAAAAAAATCAAAGAAAAATATCCGAACTAGAAAATTACAATTCAAAACACCAACATTTCAGCCTATTTTAGAAAAAGCGCACACAATTTGAATTCAATGATCAAAATGATAACAATAGCATGGCATGTGAACTCAAAATAAGAACATCTCCTCATTAATCGAAAAGAACGAAAAAAAAAATCATAAAGCATGAAATGCAACAAGTAGAAATTAATAGAAAAGTTTCCAAATTGTAAACCACGGTACAGACTGTGTTTCAGCTTAAATAAACAAAAAAACAACTCTAAATTCATTGAGCGAAAATTATAACAATGGCAGGGATATTTAGATTCAAACCCCAGCTAAATTTCAATTTTAACAATGCCCATCAAAGAAATCGAAGGGCGTGGATGCCAAAGAAGTTAAAGATATAATCTTGAGTGTCAAAAGACACGAACAAAAACTTGGCATATTGTAAGAAAGGGATTAATTAGAACGTACAGAAAGAACATATGGTGTCTTTGGAGTAATATCAACTTGAGCAAAGACAGCATCAAGATCAAGAAGAACACAATCTTCTTCTTCTAGTGCTTCTTTATCATCATGGTGCATCAACTCTGCTTCCATTGTCTTTCTCTATGAACACAAGAAAGACAACACTAGTAAGTTTTATGGCCTATTGGACAAGAGGTTAAACAACTTTTCAAGTCAAAATTACTCTTACCTTGATTAAATGAAGAAGGCGGGCTAAAGAGACTTGAAATTGTGATACAGTGAGTGAACTGGAAAACAAGGGTGAGTGCATATAACTATAATGGCTACGCCGTGCGGAAAAAGCTGGTCCATTAGCAATACGGCCGTAAATAGAGCCTGGCCTGGGCTTTTTCTTCGCCGTCTTCGTATTTTAAGGTAGGGGTTATGGGAGGGAATATATGAAAATAGTGGCGAAATCGGAGATAAAAGATGTAAAAAAAATAGAAAATTAGTCTGACCATTTTTTTTAATTTGCAACAAATTTACTTGAAAATTATAACCATAAACTTTGAAGCGTATAGCATTTTATATCATCGAGCGTTGATTCAAAAAAATCAATAAAAAAATTTCTATTTACTTACAGAATTAGTATTATTATATTTTAAATAATGTTTAAAATAAGTTTTTCCCTTTTCACCATAATTCTATCAATAAGTTCATTTCCTTTCTTCCATCAAATAAACCTGTTAGATAGAAGCTAAAATAGGTTTTCTTACACTCAAAAATGTTATTAAATGATTTAGAACTATCATAGCAATGACTAGATATCTCCCCCGTCTTCTAATTTTATGTAACCACATTAGTGCCTAGTAATTTTGTGAATGTGAGATAATTCTTTTAAAAAATTATTTTATTATTTGAAAATATATTAAAATAATATTTTTTATATTTTAAAATTTATTTATGAGAAATAAAAAATAAAAAATATTAAAATAATAGTACATCAAAAATTTCAAAAATAAATAAAAAAGTTAATTTGAAGCAAAAACAATTTAAAGATTTTCAAAACTATTTTTTTACCATAAAAATAAACACACTTTGAAGGGGTGTTTAGAAGCGTAGTCCAACCATACTTTTCAAAAGTTTTAATTTTGTTCTTCACATTAAGTTTTTATGTTTTTAGATTGTTTTGATATAATAACATTTAAAAATAAATTTTAAAAAGTAAAAATATATTATTTTAATATATTTTTAAACAAAAAATAATTTAAAAATCAATTTTTATCACACCCACTAAATGTAGCATAGGCAATGTGATATGGTGAGGTGCCCTTCTCCTTCATTTCATCCAACATCTCATAGGCTCAATCTATATTTTTAATTCGTTGATACCCAGCAATGAAAGCAGTATATATATTCACATCAGTTGTGACATTATTTCTCTTCATATCTTCATATCCAAGCGTTTTAACTTGCAAAATCCATCAAGTAGATAAAGCATACGTCTTCACATCGGGCGTGACATTGTTTCTCTTCTTTTCAAACATGGGAAGTCCTAAAACTGTTAGAAATTTGTGGCAAGAGAAAGAGCCCATCATGCTAAACATGTCTAAAATTTGGCAAATTTGGAAAAATTGATTGTTCCTGAACGTGAAAAATCTCTTTTGCATAAAGTTTTTAGCCCGCTGGGACTCATGATCCCATCAATCTATGTTCCTATTAAGTGCACTCAGCTGCAGAACAAGACCCCAGACAGCTTTTGAATGAGGGCAATTAAAGAGAAGATTTCTACGTACCCTCATCGCCACCGCTGCGAAGGAAGCAAACAACGTCCAAATTTCTACCTGAAGAGGCTTGCTTGTCTAGTATTTGAAGATAGTCTACTGAGTATGACACCCGTGAAACAAAATTATTTATTAGTATAAATACGAGGAATATAAATTAATTAATTATATTTTAAATTTATTTTTTAAAGGTTATAAATTCAAGTTTTACAAACTTTAAAGTTATTAAAAATTTAAATGATTTTTAATCTTAAAACCTATAAAATTAATTAAAATATATGATATACAAAAACTCACTTGAATGCCTTTACTAATCTAAAAACAATTATCCCTTAATATATGCAAGTGGCCATACTAGTTTGTACCAATATATAATAACTCCTTTGCTTGTAACAAAGTTCCAAGCACTCGTGGCAGAGATTTTTCCATCTGAACTAGATTTTCAATTGATCTGATCATCGATTTAAGAGGAAAAAACACCATTGAAATGACACTATACATAATCACCATGACATCAGATCTCGTTGGAGGCCGACACCACTCATTATGTGCCTTTACAGCTACAACCTTGGCATCAAGGGGACCTCCCGCTTCATAAGCAAGTCTCACTCGAAAAAAATTGTTTGATTTTTTCTTAAGCCAGGGATTTGTGTTTGGTTTTTCTTTTAGATTTGTATGTGATAAGGAGAGCATGAGAGAGGAGAGACGATGAGCATGATAAGAGAGAATAAATAATCTGACGATGAGCATGATAAGAGAGAATAAGTAGTATGATAATGATTATTTTTAATGTTTTAATATAATATACATAGGGGTGCTATTGTTATTATGTTGATTTTTAAAATTTGGTTTGACTCATGATAGAATACGTATTAAAAACTTGATTGGAAAATAAAAAAATAAAAATTATAAAATGCTTGCTGCAATTCTTTTAATAAAATATATTATTATTAAATTTATATATTTAAAAATTAATTAAATATTATTTTTTTACTTTAATTTTAATTTATATTAAGTGTTGAAATTAATAATAATATAATAACTATAATTATACAACTCGAACTGATTCAACTGCCATAAAGCTTGTGCTGGTATAAGTTTTAGAAAACAACAAAGAAATGACTAATCAATCTAAACCGATCAAAAATGATGCCCCGATCAACTAGAGGTAAAACTCGGGTAAAAAATGGAAGCTAATGCCATGTACTCGCCATAATACACCGCCGACGGCACATTTCAAGTTTTTTTATGTTGCTAGAGGCACTGGCCGCGTCCAGGTTGTGGGGATTGGTGGTAAGCGTGTCCAGGACACCAAAATACAGGCTGGTCAATTACTTGTTGTGCCGAGATTCTTCGTGGTTGCTCAGATTGCTGACAGTGAAAGAATGGAGTTTGTTTCCATTCTCCCTAGTGCAAGGTAATTACAATTTCTATTGGAAAATTAAATTAATATATTGGTTTTAAAAACCTCATATTGAATCCCAGTATTTTCATACATGTTTATAATTCAATCCCAGTAAGATTCTTGTAGAGTTTGAATTATTGTTAATGTTTTTTTTCTCTCTTGGCAGCCCCGCTGTTGAAGAGTTTGTGATCAAGAAATCAGTGTGGAATGCTTTATCTCTAATAGTTTCACAAGTTGCTCTAAGCGTGACTCCAGAGTTTGAGGATTTTATCAAGTCCAATATGCAGAGGACCACTATTCTTATCCCGCCCATCAATTAAATCTGAAAAATTAAAGTTTGTGTATGATCATCTCCCCTTTGGGTCGATCAGGTTGTAATGAATAATATGTTGAGGTGTTAGATAGCACCATCAGCAATGTTAATTATGACTTTCGAGGATTGCACTAGAACGGTCTCCCATTCAATTACTTTTGAAACTCTTAAGATGTTCAAATCTCTATACAATTATTGATGGGTTTTGGTAGTTATCAAGATATCAAGACATGTTTAATTTTACAATTTAAAAAAATTAATTATTTTTTTGTTTTAAAGTAATATCTTTTTGTTTGTCAAAAACTATCTTAATCTAATAATTTAAACAATTAGATAAGGTTTAATATATAATTTATATTATTCTCTAATACACCCCTTCAAATGAAAGTCATTTGAGATTAAAACTTGCATAGATCCACATTATCTTATGCTTAATTTTTATCAAATAAATAGAGATAGTGAGATTCGAACTTGTGACCACTTAGTCATCAAGGCTCTAATATCATGTCAAAGAACCATCTCGACTTAATAACTTAAGTTGTTAGGTAAGATCCCAAAATATAATTTATATTATTCTCTAACATTAGTATTCTCATATTATTTTAATGTGTTGATATCAAAAATGATTTTTTTAAAATAAAAAAATATTATTTTGATATATTTTCGAGCGTAAAGCACTTGAAAAACAATCACTACCATATTTCTAAACACTCCTAAATTAATGTAGGACATGTTGATAGTCATGGTGGTGGTATAAAGGTCATCTATATGTAAATAGATAAAAATAGAAAAACAAGTTGTCACTAAACTTTATAGTAATTAGCAAACCCTAACTAATCTTCAGAGCTTTTAGGTATATGATTAGTCATGACATAGTAAATATAACAATCACCTTATTTATTTTATCTAAATAAGTTGTATTGATGTGCTTTTTTTTTTTTATGATGAAGGTAGGACTAGTTCACATACTAAAAGTTTGTATAAATTGATATATATATATATATATATATATATATATATATATATATATGTTTGTTATTAAAGGTAAACACAAGCTATTATAATCTAAGAAAGTGATTTGGGATTTGTCTTGACAATAAAGTTCAATCCTCACTTTTGAAATATAAGTGTTGAATCCACAAAGATGCTAAACAAATAATAGATGAGAGCCTATTTAAAATTTTATTAATTAAAATGAATCTAAAAGTCACCATTCATATTTAATGGGCTTATATGGGATAATTCAAACACACACCAACACACACACCAACATGAAGATAGAAAATTTCAAATGACAAAAGAATATTTATAAGAATAATACTTACAATAAAAAAATATAACAATATTAAGTAACATTATATAACCCAACGGAAACATTGTAAAATAGGCTAAACATCTTTTAATATTTTTTTAAGCAAAAGCTAAAGGAGTTTCTAATAATAGTGTTATTATACATAGCAAAGCTATTAGCTTTGTTATGTAAGGTATAACTATGAAAAGAGAAAGAAGTCAAGTTACAACAAAAATTCTCGCTATTACCATGATGATAATATTTATTAGAGATGAAATATGGGTAGCTCCTTTCACGACATCTGATAACCATACATGAAGAGGGAATTGCGCCGATTTAGTAATTGTACCAAAAAATAATAGTTTCCTAACCCAATAAAAAATTTTCTTAGTTTATTACTTTATTTACAATTCTTTCTTTTTTCTTGTACTACCTCCTTCCTTATACAATCATCTAACTATCATCTAATTCTCTTTAAACTTAAATAGATTGCAAACAAAGCCAAATAGACAATAAAAGTGAAAGGGGAAAGGGGAAGTTATGTTATAAACTTCTTTTTTGAATAATTTAAACAATATTATCACTATAAGTGACTTTGTTTGTTGAAGAAAGTGTTTGATTATCAGATGACCCCACATATGTTACCTACCACATACACTTTGACTAAGTTTTTCTTTTAAATATGGAACATTTACTAAATGTAAGAATATACGAGTTAACTTGACATTAACAAAAAAAACTATGATGAAAAGACCAAAACACTTTAGATGATAGTTTTGTTAATTTTGAACTCAAGGGTAATTAAGTAATTTAACTTTAATAAAATAAAAAAAAAAGGCATAAAAGCCCCTAAGCTTAATCCACCCTTTTTTGTTCTTGTGGTATTTAAGCAATTTATTTTTTTTTGAAAAATTGAAAAATCTAATATTCCCCCCCACAATTTGAAAATAACATTGAGGAACTAAATTTTTCTCACATAAAAAATTATCTAGGCATTGCTATTATTTTTTTCTAGCAGAAAAGAATTTTAAATCATATGAGGATTAGCTAAATATGACCTGGTAAACTTAGCATATCCAAAAGCAACCTGAACAATCGGTAAAAATATAGTTTTTTTTATAAATATTGAGAAGACAACTTATTAGATCGATTCGGGCCAACTTGTGTCAAATTACCAATCTATATATTGGGTTATGAGAATATAATAATTTTATAGAAAGTAAATCAAAACAAACAATAAAGTTTAATTTCTAATAAATCTAATGTTAAAGAATAAAATTAAAAAATAATTAATTAAAAAATAATAAAAAATAACCTGGTCATGTGAATGAAATAAAGTAATTTAAAGAAAATATGCGGCTGTGTGTGTTTGTCCTGTACAGTACACGAAATCAGATCATAAATCATCATAAATCTTTTATCTCCTTTATGTCCCTTTCCTTCACTGTTCTGTACCATATCAGTGGCATCTATCAGAAAACGGAATGATTTTAGTTTTGAAAGTAGCCTAGGGGAAATAGCTTTAGCAGGCCACGTGGCTTTCAAGATAAGAGCCATTGCCCCTCCTCGAGGGCTTCATTCTCTATAAAAGAAGGGATCGTCTCCTTCATCCCTCACAAATCATCCCTCTGTGAGTCTAGCAGCAGAATTTCTCATCCCCTGCATTCGGTATGGCCTCCTTCCTTTCTTGGTCTTAGCTCTTAATTATGGCTCGGCAGTGCTAATTTTAAGCTAATGTTTATATGCTAAACTCAAGTATGCATACTTCGAATATATATGATCATTAAATCTTGTGTCTTTTTCTGTTTATATACTTGTCATATTTATTACCCTTTTTTATCTTTTAATCTTTATTTTTTGTAATGGTAAAATTATAATTTTCATCTTTTTTTTAAGAAAACAAGTATTTCTTATGTTTTTAATTAGAAAACATGAATTTAATTAAATGCTTATATATAGAACTTTGGATTTATAATTATACCAAGAAAAAACATATTTGAAAAGCCTTCTTGTTATTTTTTTACAAAAAAGTTATCCATCTCAGATCATATATACTTCTTCATTCACATGCACATGGAAGAGGAATTAAAACTCTAAAAGGTGCTTATATGAAAAGATTTAGGATAAATGTGAAAATAAAATAATAAATAAAAAGGCATGGAGATAATACATATAATATCATATTTAATGACTGAACTGTAAACTTTTTCAAAGCGTGGGAGTGCTACAGCACAGGTACATGGCCAAGGGTATACTTTTTTTCAATCTGACCAGAAGCTTCTTAATTAGGAAATGCATTTGACATGCAAAACCCTATAAATATATTTTCTTCAAGATGATTAATGAACATATACAGTAAGTCGCTGGAAAGATTATAACATTCTCGTAGCAGTAGCTAGATCAAGTCAGAACAGTACTAAGACTGACAAAAGGTCTCCGGTCCTTTTAGTTTCAGTTAATAATGCTAATTACTTTATCTTTATTTTTTATTTTGGTTTGATATGTAGTCCTTCTTCAAGAAAGTTACTCAACACAACTGGCATCCATGGATTTCGACTTATCTCCAAGGTTAGCCCAACAGTTATTTGATGGAGAAGCTGGATCGTACTACAGCTGGTCAAGTTCTGAGTTTCCGTTGCTAGCAGAGGAAAAGGTTGGTGCAGGAAGACTTGTCCTTCAGCCTCGTGGTTTTGCTCTTCCCCATTATGCCGATTCCTCTAAAATTGGCTATGTTCTGCAAGGTATATGTACGAATTCATTAATTCCCTCCCCCTCCTCCTTCCTCCTCCTCCTTACAAATCATTAGATATTTTTCTTTTATTTATTATGGTTTGTGATGGTTAAATTAAGTGGGTTCGGCACAAGTTTTTCTGGCACGGGTGTCTGTAGTAAAAGACTGTAGAATTCAATTATTTGAGCTTTGATCATAATACAATAACACAACCAGCGATGAGAAAAAAATATATTTCAATATATAATATATATAAATTACATCATTATTTAATGATTTTAAATTAAATAATTATTTAGTATGGTATTAGAATATTGTTATTGAATAATCACGTTCTCAAATCTAATGATTTTATTATTTTTAATTATAATGAATTAATATTACAATTTAAAGTCTTCTTTGTTTTTATACAATTATTGATATGTATAATCTTGGTCTCCGGTAGGTAGTGATGGAATAGTAGGAATGGTGCTCCCAAACTCGTCAAAAGAGGTGGTGTTAAGACTCAAGAAAGGAGACGTGATACCGGTGCCTCTTGGAGCATTGTCTTGGTGGTACAACAACGGAGATCACTCAGAAGAAGTCGTTATAGCTTTCTTTGGGCAAACTTTCAAGGCACACATTCCTGGTGAATTCACCTACTTCTTCTTAAGTGGAGGCCTAGGTATCATGGGAGGGTTCTCGACAGAATTCCTTAGCAGAGCTTATAAGATGAACGGAAAGGAAGCGGACAAGCTTGCTAAAAGCCAGACTGGGATTTTGCTCATTAAGCTAGAGCCAGGAATAACCATGCCCCACCCTAACATGGAAGTTGTTGAAAAAATGGTGTACAACATTGATGCTGCTTTGGCTGACGTTGATGTCAGGGGGGGTGGTGTATTTAAGGCATTGACAGCAGCTAGATTTCCTTTTCTTGAAGAAGCAGGCTTAAGCGTTAAGCATGTGAAATTGGAAGCTAATGCCATGTACTCGCCATCATACACCGCCGACGGCACATTTCAAGTTTTTTATCTTGCTAGAGGCGCTGGCCGCGTCCAGGTTGTGGGGAGTGGTGGTAAGCGTGTCCTGGACACCAAAATACAGGCTGGTCAATTACTTGTTGTGCCAAGATTCTTCGCGGTTGCTCAGATTGCTGACAGTGAAGGAATGGAGTTTGTTTCCATTCTCCCTGGTACAAGGTAATTCCAATTTCTATTGGAAAATTAAATTAATATATTGGTTTTAAAAGCCTCATATTGAATCCCAGTATTTTCATACATGTTTATAATTCAATCCCAGTAAAATTCTTGAAGAGTTTGAATTATTGTTAATGTTTTTTTTTTTTTCTCATGGCAGCGCCGCTGTTGAAGAGTTGGCGAGCAAGAAATCAGTGTGGAATGCTTTGTCTCCAATAGTTTCACAAGTTGCTCTAAGCGTGAGTCCTGAGTTTGAGGAATTTTTCAAGTCCACTATGCAGAATACCACTATTCTTAGCCCGCCCCCCAATTAAATCTGAAAAATTAATATTAATGTTTGTGTATGATCATCTCCCCTTAGGGTCGATCAGGTTGTAATGAATAATATTTTGAGTTGTTAGATAGCACCATCAGTAAGGGTGGAACCATATGAAAGAATATTGATGATATTGGAGAATGTTAATTATGACTTCTGTCTCCTATTCAATTACTTTTGAAACTCTTGAGTAAGGCTATGATCCCTCTACATGCAAATTACAAGTCGGCCTTTACCAGTAGAAGGCTGTCTCTGGCCTATAAAAGCAGGAGAAGAAGACTGAAAAAGGGAGAAAAAAAAAAGAGGGGTAGGACAAGATAGAGAGAGAAAATGAGGAGAACAGAAAAGGAGACAAGATAGAGTAGGCAGAGAAAAAAAATAAGGGAGAGGAGAGCATGAGGAAGAGAAGAGGAGAAATAACAGAGAGGGCAATGTAAGAGAAAAAAAGAAAACACTAAGTAAGGCTGGAAAGAGAGGAACATAACAGCAAAGGGAAGGGAGAAGGAGATACTGCATTGCGAAGCAATGACACAGCACCACCATTGTCTTCTCAAAACAAGGTATATTCATTTCCTTTTCTAGTTCCTTTCATTTGGGGTACTAATACCTTTCATTTACACAACCAGTCTCCGTACTTGATTTTTAACTGTCTCAGCTTTCTAGAAAAAATAATTGAGGTCATTTGGATTTCTAGAACTCGAGATATGGGCTGAACATTGAACTATGTTTGAGCTGTAGGACAGATTTGGATTGCCAAATAGCAAAATGGAGTCTTGACTTCCACATGAAAGTTTTAAGCTTATGTCTTATTTTTTCATCCATATAAATTAGACCTAAATATGAGATCTATAGCTCAAGATATAACCCAATTACCAAACAATGTTTCAATTTGGACTACATCAGCATCTATTTTCTAAGTTTGACCCTCTTTTTGTCCTTTCGATTTCAATACTTCAAGTCATCAATCAATCTTTTAATTTATATGATAAGCCTGCATTTAGAATGAATATTTATCAAAAATTAAAGTTACCTTATGGTATCAGACTTGTTATTATAGAATAATGCAACTTCCCTTAGTTATGGCGTATTTGGAGTGCTAATACCTTTCCTTTACACAACCAATCCTCATACCTGATCTCTAAGACAAGTTAGGGCTTTTAGTAACCAAAATATTGGGTGGTGACTTCCATTTCATTTTTTCACAGATAAAAGACATGAATTTCTTGTCTCCTTCTATTTACCAGATAAATAGATAAGATAGAATATGAGAGTGGATGTCTTTTCACCGCAATCCCGCACACGTGATACAGAATGATGACTCCACTGGGGACCTTGTGGACTAAGTCTTATTTTTTGTCTGATAATTATGTTTTGTTTGGTTTGTGTGTTTTATGTTAATAAGTGACACGACTGAAAAATTGATTAATGTCTTTTTTCAAGTGCAGGAGTGTCGAAGTAATACATAACTTGGCAAGACCAGGATCGAATTACAGGGAGGCTATTTGTATAAATTATAAATAACAACAATATAACAATAACAATAATAATAATAGAAGAAGAATAAAAAGTTGATGAGAACTTTGATATGGAAGATCAATATGAGGATCAGCTGACAAAAACAAATGTCAAGGTTAGAGGATCCACTAATGATATTTCAAACAAGTATAATATAAAATCTTTTTATTACTCAACTAAAAACCATACACAAAAAAGATTCCATCGGATTATAAATGGTTAATATAATTACATTAATTATCTTATTTGAATAATGCTAATACTTGTAAATGTTGTCTGGCATTTATGATTATAACTTATGTTAACAACAAATCAAGTTCCTTTCATAGCACAAGTGTCGGTTACACCATACAGTTGGGTTATGAAGTGCCAAGTATTTGTTATATTAAGTGTTATACAACATAAATCTAGATTAACTATTTAATAAGAAAAGTATTAAGAGTGAACAAGATAACAAATATAAAATATGTTAGTATCAAACATTAAAATTCATGTTAAGTTTACACTATACTTATTTGTATACTATTAGTGTAACATTTTCACCTTAAAATAATAAACTTAGCTAAACATAATGAAAGAGAAAAACATAAATAAACAAGATAAGAACATGAATAAGATAAAAGTTAACTAAGTAAAGGAAAGGAAATGAAAGGCAGCGGAAAGACAGATTTGGACTGCCAAATAGCAGAATTGAGTCTTGACTTCCACATGAAAGTTTTAGGCATATGTCTCATCTTTCCATCCATATAAATTAGACCTAAATCTGAGATCTACAGCTCTAAATATGACCTAATTACCAAACAGTATTCAAATTTGGACTACACCAGCATCTCTTTTCTAAGTTTGGTCCTCTCTTTATCCTTTTGATTTCAATTCTTCAAGTCATCAATCAATCCTTTTATTTATGTGATAATACCTTATGGTATTAGACTTGTTATTATAAAACATGCTTTAGTTAAGGAGTTATTGATACTTTAAATACAAAATAATGATATAAAACCTTGATAAAAATTATATTTTTAAGTACTAATCAATAAGCTTATTTTATTTCTTTATTTTTAGACACTTTAATTTCTGTACATATTTGATCATGCATTAAATAAAAATACCTCATGCATCATATACTTTTATTTTTGGGAAGCACAAGTGATCTTATTAAGTTAGATAAGGGATTAACGATATGCCCTATAACTATTGGTTAAAGTTTAGATGCGTGAAACAGAACTCATATCTGAGTGCTTGCTTGGTAATAATGGGCATACATGCCTTAATTGTTCCTTGCAACGCCCCTATACTATCTTTATGAAGATCATCACTAGGCAGATATGAGATCTTTTTGAGACTAGATAATCAATCTACCCTTTGTATCACTTAATGAATAGAACCTGTCCTTAGGTTATGTGTTTTACCTTTTGTTTTGCATCAAAGTAAACCCTTCCTAAAGTATCTTGAACTCAAAATTTGTGGTTGTGGAGCAAAAATCAAAATTCAAGGGTCACGACTATGTGTTAACCCTAGAAGGGCAATCTCATCATATAAAAACATACTTATACATTTATCATACATGTTTCGAGGTTGAAACATAGGTCCCTCACCAAGATTTACAACACCTGAAAGATGAAAAATAAAGAAAGAGCTTAATTAGAGACCCATTATCAAAATAAAATTAAGAGCATCAAACTTGTGTTGAGCTCCAAAAATCAAAAAAGGATTTTTACACAACCTCTTATGAAAACACCATCAATCCACATCCTAGGGACATTTCAAAACTTGGGGGCAAATTCAATAATAGAACAACATGTTATGCCTATCGCCCCTATCCCGTCAAGTTAAGCTCGCATCACCATGGATTTACTAGCAAATAGACCCCTTGGCAATAAATCTACTGATTTTATGAACTGTGATAAGTTATCTACTTTAGAAGAAAGATTAAAAATAGTTGGGTGTAATGATTGGTTTGATCTCATGCGAGTAGTTGAGGTGTGTTTAGTATCAAAGATCATAGTACCAAAGAACTTTAGGATACCATAGTTCATCAAATACACTGAATTGGAATGTCCAAACACTTATCTTATTTCACTACAACAAAATGGTCGAGGTAATTTATGATGATAGGATGTTGATATATCTTTTCCAAGATAATCTCATTGGATCTGCTCTAAACTGGTACATTAGACTAAACAATATTAAGATCAAGACATAGAAAGACCTGGTAGACATCTTCTTGAATTTATGCTCCTAACAGAACCATCCTATTGGCTATGTGTAAGGTCATACGTGCAAAGAAGGTGAGATAAGACAACATATGTTTAACCTCCAATAATAGATACAGAATTGGTGATGTTGTTTGCCAACACTTTTCAATCCCTTTATTATGAGCATTTAATAGGAAGCTAAGCTCTACATTTCCATGAAGTGGTGATGATTACTAAAAGAATTGAATAAGATATGAAGAGGGGAAAGATTGAAAGTTCTATCATGGATTCTAAAACAATGATAAAAGATGAATCTAGAGGTGGATGAGCAAGAGGCAAGTTGAGTTTGTGAAAGGTGATATTATTAGCTTTATTGTCCTTTGAACATCTTCATAATGACAAGTGATCGAAAATGCTTGCTAGAAAAACTGGTCTAAGAATGGCGATGAATTATCAATTATATTGTTATAGAATATTGCCATTTGGTATTGGGATCACATCTAATTTTTTAACAAAACATGTCTTTTCTTTGTCTCTTTGTTGTTTTGAAGTCAGGAGATGTTTAGCATTTTGTCTTTAATAAAATATTGAACTCCAACTTGTAATTAAGGCTAATCAATCTTGAAAGATTAAAAGTATTTTAATTTTAGAAATGACTCGATTCTTGTTAAAATGATGTGGGGTGACCAAACAATTTTTGAGCTCACACATGAAATTGAATCACCCACCATGTAGCTAAGTTTTTAACAATATGCATAATGACATGTATTGGACTCACGAATCAAAGTTCTTGCAAATCCAAATCATTACACTGGATGAGGTTAAAATTTATCAGTTCATACCAACCTTGAAATAAGAAAAGGTCATCTTTATTTCATTCTTTGACAATATTGGAAATATATAATTTGCAATTCTATTTTGAGCCTGATAGAATATTTCTTTAGAAAAACCCTAACCAGGATCACACCCCACATTTAGGGCAAATAAAGAAAGACAAAAGTGAATCAATGAAGGCCAAGAATAAAACTCCAATCTTTAAGAAAGAGATAAAAAAAGAAGACCTAGACTAGGGGCATATTAGAAAACTATAAGAAAGGCTATGTGAAAGCAAAAAACAAAAAACATTAAAATTGCCTCTACTTAAAGGCAAGTCAAAGATAAATGAAAGAGAATGCCTAGTCAAAGATAAATGAAGGAGAACGTCTATTGAATCTAGAAAGACCAAAAAAGTTTCAATCAAGGAAAGGCACAATAAATGTCAAAAATCAATACAAAAAAATATTGAACTACAAACATGACTTTTGGCATCCAGGATAAAGCTCCTGATGTTATTAGATAATTGAGATTGGTTATTCATCAAAGAAAAGTTGGATTTGTATAATGAACCATGTTAAGAGAATTCTGATATATGAGGTTAATAAGGTTATATGTCGCTTTCTCTACAAAGACAATAAGAGAAAAAAAATGATGAATAGTTGATGTTGATCTTAGGTTTTTGAAATCCTCAAACAACTTTTAACCCTGTAAAATTCCTTTCTTTCATAGTCATAAACCATAGCTTACATTATATGCTTTTAAAAGTCTTTTTCAATCAAGTTATTTGAACTGATAAATGACACTCTCAAAGCTTGAAGAGTTTTTCCACAAAGGTCATGGCTTCATGGATTAAACTACTTATTATTATGCATGCTGATAAAATAAGTGCTAAAAATAGAAGAGAAACCACCTTTCTTGATAAATCATGAGTTCTAACTTTAGCATCTTATTTTTGAAATTCACAAAAAGGTCACCTCATCACAGACCATCAAAAGATATATCCAAGATCAAAGATTAAAATTAACACAAAGAACCATGACAAAAGCCATTTTAATCTTTCTACGGGTCAATTTCTGTTTTCAAAATACAAGATAATCAAAAGACTACATATATTGAATGACATGTGTTGGGCCTTTAACTAAAAAAGCTTGAATTTAAAAAAATAAAAATAAAATAATTTTACAAAACCGACATCTTTCTGATTTCATTTCAATAATTAGACTTTGAAATAGACATGACATTTAAAATATGAAGTTGATTATTAAAGAGAAAGAGCACCAATCGAATTTGAAAAATCCTTGATAAAAGTGACATCAATACTTCTCGACACTTCTTGAAAAATTAAGAAGTTGGGGGCAATATAGTGGACCATGAGAAGGAAAAAAAATTAGCATTCAGATCAGTTGGGAGGCAATAAAAAAATGATGATTGAATGATGAATTAGTGAAACTGAGGACAATGGTGTTGAAATGAAGATAATTAGATGAATGAGCACTGAAAGCAAGTCAATGACTGATTAGCAATTTAAGATGAGGATAACACTAGAAAACCTTTTGATGAGTGCCGGTAGGATGCACGCAGCTAATCAAAGAACAATTCTCAATAGAATCTAGGAGATGAAATGATTTCTTTTTAGTTCTAATTCTTTATTAATCATTGTTACAAATTAAATTAAAATTAAAATTAAAAACAAATTTGAATTTTACATTTACATTTAATTGTACTTGTTATGCTAAAAACCATCCTACCCTCAAATCCTAGCTCAATTTTTTTAGCCAAGAGCAAAATTGTCATAATATTATTCCAACAAATAATGTTCATTGGTCAATACTACACTACAAATTGAATGAAAAAAAAAATTAACATAAAAAAATATCTAGGCATTGTTATTGTTTTTTCTAGAAGAAAAAAAATCTTAAACTGCAGGATGATTGACTTGACATGAGCTAATTAACTTAGTAAGTCCAAAGAAAACCTAGATGATAGGTAAAAATATAGTTTTTTTTTTATAAATATTGAAAAGATAACATATTAGATCGATTTGAGTCAATCTAGGTTAACTCACCAATCTGTATGTTGGGTTATGAAAATATGATAATCTCATACAAAGTAAATGAAAACAAATTATAAAGTCTAATTTCCAATAAAATCAATACTAAAGGATGGAATTAAGAAAAAATTCAACTAAAAAAATAAAAAATTAATAACCTAGGTCAACTTGGGTTAATATCTCAAAGTTGCATCCCGAGTTATAAGAATGAGATAACCTAATATAAAAAAAATATAATAAATTATGAAGTTCAATTCTCAATAAATCAGGTGTTGAAAGATAAAATTGAAAAAAAAATCAAGTGGAAAAAGGATACAATAAAACAAATTAAGTTAACCCAAGTTAATCCACTAAACTTGTGACCTGAGTCTTGAGATGAGAAAAATCTCATAGAAATAAACTAGAACAAAATACAAAATATAATTTTCAATTAACCTACTATTGAAAGATGAAATTGAAAAGAAGTCAATTAGAACAAAAGCGGATAGAAACTCAAGTCAACCAAGTTAACTTGTCAAATTTACAGTGTTGGTCATTAATCAAAATAACCTCATAAAAAGTAAATTAAACAAAAATTATTTAATCTAATCTCTAATAAAACTAAAGTTGAAGGATGAAAATAAAAGTAAACAAAAAAAATGATAGTAAAAAAGAAAGAAAAGCCAAAGAAAAAATAAAAAACATCATTATTTAAGGAATATTGTTTTGTGACAAGTGATATGGCAAAACCCCTCTTCTTTTAATAAAACCCCTTCCATCTTTATTAATCATTGTTAAAAATTAAATTAAAACTAAATTTAAAAACAAATTTAAATCATGTTTTTAATTGTATAGTAAATGGATACTGCATGAGGCAGTGGTTAGATGCATGCAAAGCAGTCCTAATTTTATGCAATCTTTTAACAATCACGTACAATTCCAATTGAGCTGCATAAAATTCTTCCCATATTGTTGAAGTTTTCATCACTTTGTTAATGTTTCCTCGAGGAATAATCTTGCCTTTAACTCTAATTGGCAGATAATCTAAGATATGCCAACGCTACATGCATTATTGCATAGGCAGTCCTTGTTTGTTGCCGTAGTGTAATGTTATGCCGTGACAAAACTTTCCTCTCTGTCTTGATTACAAATTTGACTGCAGCATTGTTAATTTTGCTGTCGTAGTCTTTTTGGAAACCAAGACTTTACATATGATACAAGTGTCGAGACTCTGGCCAGAGGAATTCGGTGCCCTTTAGCTAGAACAGAGGAGACATCAAAGTTTGAATGAGATCTAATCAGTCTCACGATTCTGTTTCCATGCAACCATATCCGTCTAAATTGTGGAACTGCAGCATTGCACTGGCATAACTAATGTAATGTTGGCCATTCTAACAGCTATAATCCTCGGTGAAAAACATGATTTCTTGACGTAAAGTGCTGGATCCAGACCGATTAATATCAAAATTACTTGCAGGAAGATTGATTTTTTAGGAGTAGAAAACGAGGACAGCGAAAAGAATCTCCGCGGGAAATTATAAACAGAGTATAACGTTACATATAGGGGTGTGTGTGTTAAATTCAATAAAATTGCCAACTACCTGGGACCTGAGAGAAGCCTACCGGAAATTACCTTAACTAAAGAATCAGTCGTTACTATCATCAACATTGAAGATCTGTCAGGTTTTCTCTATTCAAGATTTTCGGGTTGACCATGTCATTGCCGCATCTTCAACATCATCGTTCAGTGTTGAAGAGTAATAGAAATTATATTTTAAAATTTTATGTAATAATTTAATATACTAGTAGAATTTTGATTGTTAACTGATCATAAATTTGAATTTTATTTTTTTTATTTATTTGATAAAAATCAAATACAAGATGATATTTTAAGAGAGTGTATTACACAATGATATATATCTTAAGATTTTATTTAATAATATAAATTATTAGGTTGATATAATTTTTTATGTCTATAAACTATAGGATCTTTTGAAGTTGTGCAACTGGCTTCACTTCCATAGTTGGAGCTTGGTTTGGATCTATTATATATCTACCTGCAAAAAGGCTCGCTTCTGATGGTCCTGTCTATTCTTGAACCAAAGGGGCAGCTTCTGCAAAGACACGTTTTTGGTGATAAAATTGCACTAAGAAACAGGAATCATTCAATTATCTTGGTGAACCATTGCCAGAAACAAATCAGAAAGCCAAAGTTGACTTGGTGACCCCGAGTCCTAGCTCATGCACCGAAGAGAGATGCAGTATCAAAATTTGATGCAAGGAAAGCAGGTTCTTAGTCTAGTTCCTTAAACCAAAGGAGACGAATAGAGATGAGCTCACCATTTTCTGAGAAAACAAAGCATGTACCAATTGTATCTTCATACTTGCCAATCTGAGAAACCAAGAAAAAGAGAACCAAATTTATATTTGTTCTTAATTTGTCAAGCAACTGAGAAAATGCCTGGAACATGCAGGCATGTAGTGCCCTTCAAACTCAACATGAAGGCAAAAATTTGCTACGTCAAAATATATACATGATACCAGAAGCCATACCAGCTTCACTTTGTCCTCTATAATCATTATTGGCTCCGAAGTGTCAAGACCCTGGAATTCAAACAAATGATTAACTATGACAAAAATGAAAGTTTTCGACATTAAAAATAATTACATCAATAGAGATCAATTGATTCCAAGGAATAGGCACACTGAGTCAACATATTTCTGAGCCAACTAAAAACAAAGCACACAGCCAAGGCTTTTCCTTACCAAATCATTCAAGCAGCACCATCAGCCAATGTTTTAATATGGGTTGGTGGCAAGTAAGCAAAACGCGTTCTTGTTTATTACGTAATTGTAATAAAACATGAATTGCACCGACAAAAAAAATCATATCTACGTCCAGCCATGCATTGGGTGTGTGTCCTGTACAGGAAATCATATCATAAATCTTTTATCTCCTTTATTTCCCTTTCCTTCACTGTTCTGTACCATATCATTGACATGTATCAGAATGCGTGGATGATTTTGGTTTTTAATGTCGGCTAGGGGAAATAGCTTGAGCATGCCACGTGGCTTTCAAGATAAGAGCCATTGCCTCTCCTCGAGGGCTTCATTTCTGTATAAAAGAAGGGATCGTCTCCTTCATCTCTCACAAATCATCCCCCTGTAAGTTTAGCATCTGAATTTCTCATCCCCTGCGTTCGGTATGGCCTCCTTCCTTCCTTGGTTTTAGCTCTTAATTATGGCTGGGAAGTGCTATTTTTCAATCTGACCAGAAGCTTCTTAGGAAATTCATTCACTCCTTGCATTTCATCTCTACGTCCAGCCATGCATTACTTTATCTTTATTTACTTTTGTTTGATATGTAGTAGTTGTTCAAGAAAGTTACTCAACACAACTGGCATCCATGGATTTCGACTTATCTCCAAGGTTATTCCAAAAGTTATTTGATGGAGAAGCTGGATCTTACTATAGCTGGTCAAGTTCTGAGTTTCCGTTGCTAGCAGAGGAAAAGGTTGGTGCAGGAAGACTTGTCCTTCAGCCTCGTGGTTTTGCTCTTCCCCATTATTCCGATTCCTCTAAAATTGGCTATGTTCTGCAAGGTATAAGTAACAATTCATTAATTCTCTCCTCCTCCTCCTTACAAATCATTAGATATTTTTTCTTTTATTTATTATGGTTTGCGATGGTTAAATTAAGTGGGTCCGGTAAAAGTTTTTCTGGCACGCGTCTTTGTAGTAAAAGACAGCAGTATTCAATTGTTTGAGCTTTGATCATAATACAATAACACAACCAGCCATGAGAAAAAAAAAATATTTTAATATATAATATATATAAATTAGATCATTAGATCTTATCTAACGATTTTAAATTAAATAATTATTTAGTATAGTATTAGAATATTGTTATTAAATAATCACGATCTCAAATCTATTCATTTTATAATTTTTAATTAGAATTAATTAATATTACAATATAATATAATCTGAGTAAATAATTTGAAGTCTTCATTGTTTTTATACAATTATTGACATGTATAATCTTGGTCTCCGGTAGGTAGTGACGGAATAGTGGGAATGGTGCTCCCAAACTCGTCAGAAGAGGTGGTGTTAAGACTCAAGAAAGGAGACGTGATACCAGTGCCTCTTGGAGCGTTGTCTTGGTGGTACAATAATGGAGATCACTCAGAAGAAGTCGTTATAGTTTTCTTAGGGGAAACTTCCAAGGCACACATTCCTGGCGAATTCACCTACTTCATCTTAAGTGGAGGCCAAGGTATCATGGGAGGGTTCTCGACAGAATTCCTTAGCAGAGCTTATAAGATGAACGGAAAGGAAGCCAACAAGCTTGCTAAAAGCCGGACTGGGATTATGCTCATTAAGCTAGAGCCTGGAATAAGCATGCCCCACCCTAACATGGAAATTGTTGAAAATATGGTGTACAACATTGATGATGCTTTGGCTGACGTTGATGTCAGGGGGGGTGGTGTGTTTAAGGCATTGACAGCAGCTAGATTTCCTTTTCTTGAAGAAGCAGGCTTAAGCGTTAACAGTGTGAAATTGGAAGCTAATGCCATGTACTCGCCATCATACACCGCCGACGGCACATTTCAAGTTTTTTATGTTGCTAGAGGCACCGGCCGCGTCCAGGTTGTGGGGATTGGTGGTAAGCGTGTCCTGGACACCAAAATACAGGCTGGTCAATTACTTGCTGTGCCAAGATTCTTCGTTGTTGCTCAGATTGCTGACAGTGAAGGAATGGAATTTGTTTCCATTCTCCCTGGTACAAGGTAATTGCAATTTCTATTAGAAAATTAAATAAATATATTGGTTTTAAAAACCTCATATTGAATTAATCCCAGTATTTTCAATCCCAGTAAGATTCTTGAAGAGTTTGAATTATTGTTAATGGTTTTTTTTCCTCTTGGCAGCCCGGCTGTTGAAGAGTTTGCGAGCAAGAAATCAGTGTGGAATGCTTTATCTCCAATAGTTTCACAAGTTGCTCTAAGCGTGAGTCCTGAGTTTGAGGAATTTTTCAAGTCCACTATGCAGAATACCACTATTCTTATCCCGCCCCCCAATTAAATCTGAAAAATTAATATTAATGTTTGTGGACTAGCATCTCCCCTTTTGGTTGATCAGGTTGTAATGAATAATGTGTTGAGGTGTTAGATAGCACCATCAGCAAGGGTGGAACGACCATATAAAATTAATAATATAGATGATATTTGAGAATATTAATTATGACTTCTGAGGATTGCATTAGAACGGTCTCTCATTTAATTACTTTTTTTTTAATTTATGTGAGTATCCGGATCAACTTGTGCGCACCATGATTAATCCCACAATCGACTGACCACCCTGCAAACCCAGCAGGCATGTAAGGCACCACGGGGTAACAAACATGCACATGAAAACTCGAACCTAAAAACAGCGAAAGAAGACAAACCGCCCACCACCAAGCTAAGACCCTCAGTACTCATTTAATTACTTTTGAAACTTGAGTAAGATGTCCAAATCTCCATGCAATTATTGATGGACTTTGATATCCGTCAAAAAAGCTTAAATTCAATTTATAAAATTTAATTAAAAAATATTATTTTAATATATTTTTAAATAAAAAATACTTTATATCACAATATTAAATACACATGATTTAAGTATAATTTTTGTCTACCTCGTATAAAAAAATATTTGGTTTTGATAATTATATCTTTTTATTATTCTATCCTACATCAATTGGCAAGACCATAAGATGCATTCCCATTAATGGACATTAAATTAATGTAGGACATGGTAGTAGCTGTTGTACTGATATCAAAACTAACTATACATAAAAATAATAAGTCACCATTGAACATTATAGTAATTAGAAAATGTTAATTAATCTTTAGAAATTTTAGGTATAGAGCTTGTTATGAGATAAAAAAAATACCAATTATCTTATTTATTCTATTTAAAATAAATTGCATTGTTATGCTAATTTTAATAATGAAGGTAGAGCAAGCTCACATGCTAAGAGTTTTTCTAAACTTTTCTATATATATATATAGAAAAGTTTAGAAAAACTCTTAGCATGTGAGCTATATATACTGTGCGTGTATGTTTATTGTTAAAAATAAAAATAAAAATACTATTATAATCTAAAAGAGTGATTTCAGATCTTAGTTTAACAACAAGGCTTAATCTTTATTTTGAAATGCAAGCATTGAACATTTAAAGATGATGAATAAATAATAGGCGACAACCTATTTAAAATTATATTGATTAAAATAAATCAAAAAATTACTATTTATATTTAATTGGTCTACCTGGAATAATACAAATCAACCCCTATCATTAAAGAAAGGTGTCCAAAAAAAATAACACATTCAAGAATATACTCAAATAGACACTAATATAAACATAAAAAAAATTCAAATGATAGACAAATATTTATAAAAATAATACTTACAATAAAAAAAATAATGTTAATGTAACATTATATAATCCAATTGAGATATTGTAGAATAGGCTAAACCTATCTTGATATCTTTTTGAGCAAAAGCTAAAGTAACTCCTAATACTCCAATTATTATACTTATCAAAGTTATTATCTTTATTATGTAAGGTATAACTATGAAAAGTGAAAAAAGTCAAACTATAAGAAAAATTCTTGTTCTTGACATGATAATAACATGTATTAGAGCTTAAATAGGGATAGATCCTTTTATGAAACTGGTAATCACACATGAAGGGGGATTGCGTAGATTTAGCAATTAAACCGAAAAATAATAGTTTCCTAACCCATTAAAAAATTTTCTTACTTTTCTATGAAACTATCTGCTTTTATGAACAATCATGTAACTACTATTTAATCATCTTTAAACTTACATGGGTTATAAACAAAACAAAATCAAACAAACAATGGAAGTGAAATGGGAAAGGAGGATTTATGTTATAAACTTTTTTTTAATGATCCAATTAATATTATCATCATAAGTGACTCCACTCTTTGAAGGCAATGTTTGGTGACCGGATGACCCTATATACATTGCCTACCCCGCATGCACTGACAAAGTTTTTTTAAAAAATATAAAATATTTATTAAAATACAAAAATGACCGATTCAACTTATCATTAACAAAAATATCAAGATGAAAAGACCAAAAATATCTTAGATAATAGTTTTGTTAATTTTGAACTCAAGGGTGATTAAGTAATTTATTTTATAAAAAAAAACTTGAAAGCCCCTGGGCTTAAGCCACCTTTTTTTTGTTCCTAAGGTATTTAAGTAATTTATTTTTTCTGAAAAAATTGAAAAAACTATTATACCCTTAGAAAACTTGAAAATAACATTGAATTATGGTAAAAAAATCATCCTACCCTCAAATCCTAGCTCAATGTTTTTTAGCCAAAAGCATAATTGTCATAATACTATTCCAACGAATAATGTTCATTGGTCAATGCTACACTACAGATCAAATGGAAAAAAAATTAATATAAAAATATATCTAGGCATTGCTATTGTTTTTTCTTATAGAAAAAAAATCTTAAACCGTATGAGGATTGACCTAATGTAACCCAGTCAACTTAGCAGGTCTAAAGAAAACCTAGATGATAGGTAAAAATATAGTTTTTTTATAAATATTGAAAAGATAACATATTAGATCGATTCGGGTCACCTTGAGTTAATTTACCAATCTGTATGTTGGGTTATGAAAATATGATAATCTCATAGAAAATTAAAAAAAAACAAATTATAAAACCTAATTTATAATAAAATCAATGTTGAAGGATGAAATTAAGAAAAAAATTAACTAAAAAATAAAAAAATGATTGATGTCAATTTGAGTTAACATGTCAAACCTACATCCCGAGTTATGAGAATAAGATAACTTAATATAAAGAAAATGTAATAAATTATGAAACTCAATTCTCAATAAATCAGGTGTTGAAAGATAAAATTGAAAAAAAAATTAAGTGGAAAAAGAATACAATAAAACAACTTAAATCAACTCGAGTTAATCCACTAAACCTGTGACCCAAGTCATGAGATGAGAATAACATCATAGAAAATAAACTAGAACAAATCACAAAATCTAATTTTTAATTAATCTATTATTAAAAGATGAAATTGAGAAGAAGTTAATTAAAATTAAAAAAAAAATTTTAATCAAGCAAATTAACTTGTCAAATTTACGGTGCTAGTCAATTAATCTAATGTAATGTTGGCCTTTCTAACAGCTATAATCCTCGGTGAAAAATATGATTTCTTCACGTAAATTGCTGGATGCAGACCTATTAATATCAAAATTACTTGCAGGAAGATTGATTTTTAAGGAGTCGAAAACGAGGACAATGAAAAGCCTCTTCGCAGGAAATTATAAAGAGTATTACATTATATACGTGTGTGTGTTAAATTCAATAAAATTGCCAACTACCCGGGACCTGGGAGAAACCTACTGGAAATTACCTAACTAAGAAGAATCAGTTACTTCTATCGAGCTTCTCTCTTCAAGATTTTCAGGTTGCTGAAGCCATTGCAGCATCTTCATCTTTAACTTCAACTTCCTTATACATTATAGAATAATATAAATTATATTTTAAAATTTTATTAAATTATTTAAATTATTAAATTAAAATAGTTTTTTAATATAATATTAAAACTTTAATTACTAAGTATTTATGAATTTGAGTTTCAATAACTTTATTTATTTAATAAAAATCAAACACAAAATAATATTTTAAAAAAATATATTAAATAATAATATAAATTATATCTTAAAATATTATCTAACGATTAATTCTTTAACTATCTTTAAATTCTTTATTAAATAATAATATAAATTATATTTTAAAATATTATCTAACGGTTAATTCTTTAATTCTTTACAAAATGATATTTTAAGAGAGTGTATTACACAATGATATATATCTTAAGATTTTATTTAATAATATAAATTATTAAATTGATATATTAAATAATAATATAAATTATTAGATTGATATATTATCTAACGGTTAATTCTTTAATTCTTTACAAGATAATATTTTAAGAGAGTGTATTACACAATGATATATATCTTAAGATTTTATTTAATAATATAAATTATTAGGTTGATATAATTCTTCATGCCTATAAACTATAGGATCTTTTGAAGTTGTGCAACTGGCTTCACTTCCTTAGTTGGAGCTTGGTTTGGATCTATTATATATCTACCTGCAAAAAGGTTCGCTTCTGATGGTCCTGTCTCTTCTTGAACCAAAGGGGCAGCTTCTGCAAAGACACGTTGTTGTTAACAAAATTGCAGTGACAAACAGGAATCATTCAATTATCTTGGTGAACCATTGCCAGAAACAAATCAGAAAGCCAAAGCCGACTTGGTGACCCCGAGTCCTAGCTCATGCACCGAAGAGAGATGCAGTATCAAAATTTGATGCAAGGAAAGCAACTTCTTAGTCTAGTTTCTTAAACCAAAGCTGACGAATAGAGATGAGCTCACCATTTTCTGAGAAAACAAAGCATGTAACACTTCTATCTTCATACTTGCCAATCTGAGAAACCAAAAAAAAGAGAACCAAATTTATATTTGTTCTTGATTTGTCAAGCAACTGAGAAAATACCTGGAACATGCAGGCATGCAGTGCCCTTCAAACTCAACATGAAGGCAAAAATTTGCTACGTCAAAATATATACATGATACCACAAGCCATACCAGCTTCACTTTGTCCTCTATAATCATTATTGGATCCGGAGTGTCAGGACCCTGGAATTCAAACAAATGATTAACCATGACAAAAATGAAAGTTTTTGACATTAAAAATAACATCAACAGAGATCAATTGATTCCAGGGAAAAGGCACACTGAGTCAACATATTTCGGAGCCAAAAAAAGAGTTTAGAAGCCATCATCATCCTTTCCAGCTATTTCCAGCTAAAAACAAAGCACTTTGCCAAGTCTTTTCCTTACCAAATCATTCAAGCAGCACCATCAGCCAATTTTTAATAGGGGTTGGTGACAAGTAAGCAAAACGCCTTCTTGTTTACTACATAAATGTTGTTGTAACCCAATTTTGGATTCACTAAAATTTTTTAGGAATATTATTTTATCTTATTATTCATGACAAAAAAATATAATAAATAAAAAAAAAAGAGTTTAAAATATATTTTCTCGAGTCAACCGTCATTTTCTGTCAAAACCGAGTCCACCAGGTCAATACGGGTTAAACGATGTCGACCGGGATGAAAAATGAGTTTCAGGACGTTTCGGGTCAAAACCGTCATTTTCTGTCAAAACCGAGTCCATCGGGTCAATACGGGTCCCACCATGTCGACCGCAATGAAAAATGAGTTTCGGGCTGTTTCGGGTCAAAACTGTCATTTTCGGTCAAAACCGAGTCCACCGGGTCAATACGGGTCCCACCATGTTGACCGGGATGAAAAATGAGTTTCGAGTTGTTTCGGGTCAAAACCGAGTCCACCGGGTCAATACGGGTCCCACCATGTCGACCGGGATAAAAAATGAGTTTCGGGCTGTTTCGGGTCAAAACTATCATTTTCGGTCAAAACCGAGTCCACCGGGTTAATACGGGTCCCACCATGCCGACCGCGATAAAAAATGAGTTTCGGACTATTTTTGTCAAAACTGGTATTTTTGGGTCAAAAAACCCGGTTCACTGAGTTGATACCCGTATAAAAAAGTTTTTTTTGTAATTTAAAATTAATTTTTAGCGGATGAAAAACTTTTTATAATACTGATTTGAATTTTTAATTTTTACCCCTATAAATAAATATTATTATTATTATTTAGTATTATTATATTATTATTTAGTATTATTATATATAATAAGACAAATAGTAATCGGTGGAAGTTTGAAAATTTTAACAATCCGTGAATTGTTAACAATTCATCCGTGAATTGTTGTCTGAATTCATTGGCTATAAATAGCCAATGAATTCAAGACAGCAAGGGGAGAAAAAAGAATAAAAAATTGATTCTTCATTTGCGATTCTCAATTCGAGCAGGTTACTATTTAGGTTATTATTGTATACTATTTATTTTTTTTATACTAAATTAAAAAAATATCAAAAATATCTCAACCGTTAGATCTAATAGTGTTTAGATCTGAGCCTTTGATTTCTTAGGATACAATAGGCTTTACCACACCAGATTAAAACCCAAATCAATCTCAGCCGTTCAAATAATCTGCCCTTCGATCTGGTTGCGCCACGTCAGCAGGTATACCGAGCACTCGGTACACCGCGCCACACCAGATCGTAGCCCATTCAATCCTGACCGTCCGATCAACTTGAAGATCAAACGAATCACAGCCGCACGATCTGTTCATCCGAGATCCAGCGGTTCACAGCCTTCAGACGCACGAGTGCACCATACAGTCGTCCACGCCAGATCAAAACTCAGAGCTTCTCTCTCCTCTCGCCGGCGATTCTCTCTCTCTCTCCGCGGATCTCCCATTTCCGGCCGTCTCAAGCCGTGAAACCACCACAGAATTGTGCATCGCCTCCCCCTGAGCAAAACCCCAGCCGTTTCACACTTTTTTACCGACTAATTTGGCCGGAAAAAGGCCGCGACCGACATCGACAAATCGACCTTCAAGTCGTCGATTCTCCCTCCTCAGCCATCAACGGCCAACGAGACCACCACCATCAGAATCCTCATCCTCAGATCTACCAGAATCGACTATCGTTTGGCCGGAAACTCGCCGGGAAATTTCGCGCGCGAACAGTAACTGCGCGTGAACAGTTACCGCGCGTGAGCCACACGCGCCGCCAGTGGTATTTTCGTAAATTTTCGATAAATCCGAGGGTATTTCAGTCTTTTACCTATACAGGGGTACTCAGGTAATTTTCTATGATATTTTATGATATTTTTATATATAAATACTTGTAAATTTTTGCGTGTGAAATAAACAAAAATAAATAACGACGCGGGTTCAACACCCATTTTTATCATATCACTGTTTATGGGTTAAAAACCCAATTTTCAAGAATTGATATATCTATTTGTGAATGATATCAAAATAATTTTTATTTTATAAAATAAATATTATTTGTCGACACGTCTCTTTTATTTACAGAAAATGACCGATGTCAAAAAAAAAAATACCAAATATGGATTATATCCATTTATTATTTATTTTGATAAATTAGACGTAACTCTCCTTTTTAGGGATAAACGTCGACATTTTAGACAAAGTCTCCTAATTTTAGGGACTGATGTCTTTTTTAACGCGTCTTCTATTTTTAGGGACCGACGTTAAATATGTTAAAAATTTACAAATAAGCTCAAAATATAATAGCATTTGAATCAAAATAAGAAAAACACACAAGTAAAGGTAACCTTTCTCTGAAAGGATGTTTTAAGGGTGGTGTCTACCTTCCCTTAATCATAACTAACCCAGTATCCGAATCTCTGGGACCAGTGTCTAATTTTGGATTTCTAGTTCCCTCAAATTACTAGATGGCGACTCCAAATAAAATCTTTATTTCCCCCCAATTAAATAAAAAATTAAATTCCTTTTGTTTTAACAAAAAAAACAAACAAAAAGAGGAGTGGAGCCGTCTCCCGACGTCGTGTAGCGACAGAATGGCGACTCCACTGGGAAATTAGGGTTGAACCAACTGCTTGTGTTTGCTTTTCATATGCTTTTTCTTATATGCTATTTATTTCTGGCATTTATTTTATTTACATTATTTATTACTGTAATTCTTTTTAATTTTTCATATTGCCACATGCATGCATGATATTTATTTGTGTACTCACACACTTCACGATGAGCCCATAAAAGCTCTGGACCCGAGCTTCGTCCTTTTTAAGATTAGAAAAGAAAGATTCAAGTGGCAAGTGTGACTTATGTCCACTGATGCTCATTTGGACTTTCGCTTGGATTGTAACTCACCCTATGTAACAGGTATTGTGGAATTTTCTCCCATACTCATGTTGCATAAGGTTAAGAGGCCGATTACTTCACAAGTAATTCGGGCAATCTAAGAACCAAATAATTTCTTTAAGGATAGAATAAACTAAGCTAAACCTTATGAGTTAAATCCTATCAAGTAGGATATAAGACACAAATAAATGTCAATGCATTAACATACATTTTCATATGCATTCTATATTCTTATTATATCTCCACCGATCCTTATAGGAAGTGTGAGATGAAAAAAAAAACCAAATTTATTGAGGAATTTTTGACCAGATCAAAATTAAGGCAACAAATTTCTTCCCTCAATCAGTTCAAGTTCCTGTAGGTTTGGAGTCCTCAGTGAGAACTATTCTTAAGAGAATCTGATCTGGTCTATTCCTCATCATAAGTTAAAAGAAAGCCTGAAACAAATAACAAGCATGCATCATCCATATGGCATTTTGCATCCATTTGCACATTTCATTCATTTTTATTGCATTCATTCAGGCTGAAATATAGGTCCCCCAAAAGACCATAAAATTCATTACACTCGACTTCGAAGAAAGATAATGGAGAATGAAGAAAGAGCACATCTAGAGGCTCACTATCAAAGGGAGTTGGAGAGCATAAAAAATGATATCGCAAGACTTACAAGTCTACTCGAGCAGGCCCTGGCATCCAAGTCTGGAGAGGATACCTCTACTCAGCCAGCAGTGGCAACTCCATCTGCATCTATGTCAGTAGCTCCTTTCGTGTTCACTTCTCAAAATCTAGGAGCAAATCCTTCTTCATCTGAACAGCAGTTCACTGTCAATGTTCCACCAGCACAAGTGCCGATCATAAACTTGACAGCTGATGACTCACATAAGATGAGATACTCTAAACCTGTTGATTATGACAAACTGACCGCTCTAGAAGAAAGATTGAGAGCAGTCGAAGGGGCAGACTTATATGATCCTGTTCATGCTGCAGAGATGTGTTTAGTCCCAAATGTAGCTATACCCAAAGAATTTAGGGTACCGGAATTTATCAAGTATATGGGAACTGAATGCCCACTCACTCATCTTAAATCTTATTGCAATAAGATGGCAGAAGTGGTGAATGATGAGAAACTTCTCATCCATTTCTTTCAAGACAGTCTTTCTGGATCAGCACTAAGTTGGTATACAAGACTAGATAATACTAAGATCAGAAAGTGGAAAGATTTGGTCAAAGCTTTTGTGGAGCAGTACAAATTCAACATGGAGGTAGCCCCGGACAGGTCAAGCTTGTTAGTCATAGAGAAGGGCAACAAAGAGACTGTAAGAGAATACGCTTTGAGATGGCGTGAAAAAGCATCCCATGTGCAACCCTTTTTGTTAGAAAAAGAAATGGTCACTCTGTTCACCAACACTTTTAAATCTCCCTACTTTGAACACCTAGTGGGTAGTTCAGCTCATCATTTTTATGATGCTGTAACTATTGCTGAGAGGATAGAACAAACAATAAGAATGGGGAGAATGTCAGAGCCTACTGAGAAGAAAGGCTTTATCGGGAAAAAGAAGGAGTCTGAGGTGAACAATGTGGAAGGAGGGTACAAGGGTAATAAGAAAAATTACCATCACTATAACTTCCAAATACCTACCCAACAAGTTGCAAATGTAAACTTCACTAAACCTTTCCCTACCAACCAACAAAGTCAACCAAATAACCAACAAAGTAACCAGATTGTTAATCCTCCAAGAAGGAATTTTCAAAGAACCCAAGAACGGTTGCCACCATTACCACTTCCCTTGGGAGAAATGTATTCGAAGTTGTTGAGTATTGGGCAAGTGGCCCCTATTCCCTTAACCCCACTACAACCTCCATACCCAAATTGGTATAAGCCTGATATGACATGTGAGTATCATGCTGGCATTGCTGGGCATAACATTGAAAGCTGCAATGCATTCAAAAACAAGCTTCTGCAATTGATAAAAGCTGGATGGATAACTTTCGAAGATGCACTGAATGTGAATTCCAACCCCTTACCCAATCATGCTACAAGTAGTGAAGGGGTGAACATGATGGAAGTCTTGGGACAAGAACCTGCTATCATGGATATCAACAATGTAGAGGAAGGTGAAGAGAAAGGCTGGAACTGTGATGATGAGCCAAGAACAATAAAAGAAGATGAATTGTTACCACAGTTAACTGTCCATGCTCTAGAAGAAGCTCCAACCAATGCCTTTATGCAAAAGCTTTCAGTTGAAGAAGTATTCCAGAATTGGGAGATTGAAGAAGCCCCAATTGTTTTCAAGAAGTAATGATTAAGTGTCTACTTATATTTGCTTTTATGTGCTTTGCATTGTAGTTTGCTTTGTGTTTTTATACCTAGTTGGAAATCTTGGTTCAAGATGACAACATAAGGTCTTTTCATAATTGTTGAGCCAACTTTCAAAATAATATTGAGATCAAGCATTTTCATCAGTATTTGTTGAATTCCTTTTATTTTGTTCGGCTACAAGATATGCATTCCCACTAAAAACACCTTCCGCTTTCAGGAATTCTGAAAGTGAATCCTCCATAAATCCACAAACATATTGCATTGAAAATGAATGGCCAAACTTTGATAAGGATGAGATTGCAATGGATGAAGAGGAATGGGATGAAGAGTTTGTTAGACGGGTAGAACAGTCGGAGCATGCTTGGAAACCTGCGAAGGAAGAACTAGAGGTGATAAATGTAGGCACCGAGCAAGATAAAAGAGAGTTAAAGATTGGAACTCTGATCACTACAGAAGAAAGATGCAGTTTAACCTCATTACTACAAGAGTATCGATGTGTTTGCCTGGTCTTATACAGATATGCCTGGTTTAGACATTGATATTGTAGTACACAGATTACCTTTGATAGAAGGATGTAAACCTGTTAAGCAGAAATTAAGAAGAACTCGCCCAGATATTGTGCTCAAAGTCAAGGCAGAGATAGAGAAGCAGTGGGATGCCGGTTTTCTAGAAGTTATTAAATACCCTCAATGGGTATCTAATATAGTGGTGGTACCAAAAAAAGATAACAAAATCAGAGTATGTGTAGATTTCAGGGATCTAAACAAAGCCAGTCCGAAGGATGATTTTCCTTTGCCTCACATAGATGTCCTGGTAGACAATGCTGCTAGGAGTTCAACTTACTCCTTCATGGATAGATTTTCCAGTTATAACCAGATTAAAATGGCTGAAGAAGATAAGGAGAAGACCACTTTTGTCACACCATGGGGAACATTCTGCTACAAAGTGATGCCATTCGGGTTGAAGAATGCTGGAGCCACGTATCAAAGGGCAATGGTGACACTTTTCCATGATATGATGCATAAAGAGATTGAAGTGTATGTGGATGATATGATTGCCAAGTCTAAGAATGAAGAAGATCATGTTCAGGTTCTAAGAAAATTATTTGAAAGACTAAGAAAGTATCAGTTGAAGCTGAATCCTTCAAAATGCTCGTTTGGGGTAAAGTCTGGAAAGTTGCTAGGATTTGTGATAAGCAATAAAGGAATAGAGGTCGATCCTGATAAAGTGAAAGCAATTCAGGCTATGACGGTTCCTAAGACCGAGAAAGAAGTAAGAGGTTTCTTAGGACGTTTGAATTACATTGCTCGATTCATATCTCAGTTAACAACAACATGTGAGCCAATTTTTCGATTACTTCGGAAAAAGAACCCTGGTATATGGGACAAAGATTGTCAAGAGGCTTTTGATAAAATAAAGCAATACTTACAGAATCCACCTTTACTCGTGCCCCCTGTGCCTGGAAGACCTTTGATCTTGTATTTGACAGTAACTGAGGTAGCAATGGGTTGTGTGTTGGGACAACATGATGAGTCTGGAAGAAAGGAGCAAGCTATCTATTATCTGAGTAAGAAGTTTACAGATTGTGAATCCAGATATACTGTGACTGAGAAGCTATGTTGTGCTCTTGTATGGAGTACGAAGCGTCTTTGACAATATATGTTGTATTATACCACCTGGTTGATCTCAAAAATGGATCCTCTGAAATACATCTTTGAGAAACCCTACTTGTCAAGCCGAATAGCAAGATGGCAAGTGATGTTGGCTGAGTATGACATTGTATACAAGACAAGAAAATCTGTAAAAGGAAGTGTAATTGCTGATCATCTAGCAGATAATGTTATCAATGACTATGAGCCTTTGAAATTTGACTTCCCGGATGAGGATGTGTTGATAGTAGAAGAGGACAAAGAAAAGGATGATTGGTGGATCATGTATTTTGATGGGGCAGTGAATGTTTCTGGTAATGGAGCAGGCGCTGTGATAATCTCACCTGACAAGAAGCAATATCCCGTCTCAGTCAAACTACAATTTGAATGCACTAACAATACTACTGAATATGAGGCTTGTATCCTTGGATTAGAAGCTGCTTTGGAGATGAAAATAAAGAAGCTTGATGTCTATGAGGATTCAATGTTAATAATCTGTCAAGTGAAAGGCGAATGGCAGACCAAGGAGGAAAAATTGATACCATATCAACAATATCTCTCGAAACTGACTGAGTGCTTTGATGAGATAGATTTTACCCACATGGGAAGAGACAAAAACCAGTTTACTGATGCTTTGGCAACCTTAGCTTCTATGGCCAAAACTGATTACGGAGTAAGGGTACAACCAATCTGCATTGAGATTAGAAATTTTCCAGCTCATTGTTGTTCAATTGAAGGAGAAATAGATGGGAACCCATGGTTTTATGACATCAAGCAGTTTATCCAATATCAAGAGTATCCCTTGGGGGCATCCAAAGCAGATATGAAGACCTTGAAAAGGTTAGCTCTGGAATTTTACCTGGATGGAGAAATTCTATATAGAAGATCATTCAATGGGACTTTACTAAGATGTCTAGATGAAATCGAAGCTAAGGTAGCATTACAAGAAATTCATGAAGGAATTTGTGCAACTCATGCAAGTGGGCATATGATGGCTAGATAATTACAACGATCTGGGTATTTCTGGATGACCATGGAGAAAGATTGCATCGATTATATCAGGAAATGTTATAAATGTCAAGTGTATAGTGATAAGATAAATGCACCTCCAGCTCCTCTATTTAATATGACATCACCATGGCCATTTGCAATGTGGGGAATAGATGTGATTGGGCCAATCAACCCAAAAGCCAGCAATAAGCATCAATTTATCTTAGTAGCCATTGATTACTTCACAAAGTGGGTGGAGGCCAGCTCTTATGCCCATGTAACTCAAAAGGTGGTCAAGAGTTTTATTGAGAAAGATTTGATCTGTCGGTATGGTTCACCTGAGAAGATAATGACCGATAATGCCCAGAATTTTAATGGAAAAACGATCACAGAATTATGCATGAAGTGGAAAATTAAACATTCAAACTCATCTCCCTACAGACCAAAGATGAATGGTGCTGTCGAAGCTGCAAACAAGAATATCAAGAAGATTATCCAGAAGATGGTAGTTAATTACAAGGATTGGCATGAGATGCTTCCCTTTGCTCTACATGCATATTGCACAGCAGTAAGAATGTCTACTAGAGCTACACCTTATTCACTAGTATTTGGGATGGAGGCGGTGATGCCTTTGGAAGTAGAAATTCCATCTTTGAGAGTACTAATAGAATCTGAACTAGAAGAAGCTGAATGGGCTAAAGTGAGATATGAGCAGCTAAACATGATAAGTGAGAAGAGGTTGGCTGCAATTTGTCATCACCAGCTATACCAAAGAAGGATGGCCAAAGCATATGACCGGAAAGTCCGACCAAGAGAATTCAAAGAGGGGGATCTTGTACTCAAAAAAATCTTACCACTACCAAGTGAAGACCGAAGCAAGTGGGCACCAAACTATGAAGGCCCATATGTAGTGAAGAAAGCTTTCTCCGGAGGGGCTATGTTGTTAACTAGGATGGATGGAGATGATTTACCTAGGCCCGTGAACTCTGATTCTGTGAAAAAGTATTATGTATGATGTATTTCATCCAATCAAAATCAAATGAAATGAAGTTTTGGCCAGGAAATTCTCTTTGCATATACCTCACCAAAAAGCCCATGCATGATCTCAATGGCTTAACAATCTGATCTTTCAATTTTTTTTACAAGAGAACCCATTCTTCTTAAATGAGGTTTTAAAAGAATTGATTTTGTTTATGATTTCAATGAAATAAATCAATGATTTTGTTTAGGATAATGTTCAAAGCAATTCTCTTAAAAGAGATGACCATACAAGTCAAAAACACGCAATTGGAACAACTATCACTTAAATTCTGTCTTGGACTTACATTTTATCAGCATGAATAATGGTTGGTAGTACATTAGCTTGTCATGGACTTGCAAAACATGGTATCTTATAAATCCAAAACATTACGCTGGATGTGGACAAAGTTTATTGGTTTTAACCGATCCTACTTGAAATGAAGAAAGGCCATCTTTGATATTCCTTTCACTTTCTTTTAAAATTATCCTTTGCAGTCCCAATTTGAGCCAAGTCTATTTAAAGTTTTTTTTCATAAGAACCTTAACTAAGATCACACCCTACACTAGGGGGCAAAACGAAAGAAATGATCATGGAAATCATCTTGAAGACATGTGAGCTTATGAAGTCTGACAACAAGGAATTCAAATAAAAAAATTCCAAATAATTGAGAGAATTCCCAACAAATAGAAAAAATTCCTAATTTGGAATATTTAGTATCATTTTGTTGTCAAGATAGCAAAAGAAAAGATGAAGATAAGATAACAGTGATTTATAGTTTTCAAACCCTTAAACACTTTCTTTGAGCTTATGAAATCCTCTTTCTTTTACAGCCTTGAGCCATAAATACATTACATGCCTTTAAAGTCCTTTCTAATCAAGGAAGCAACCTGAATTAATAAACAGCGTTCCCAAAATATAAGAGACTTTTTCATAAAGAGTCATGATGTAGCAAATAATTACTCATTATTATTCATGCTGATAAAAGGAGTGTTTCTAAAAATAAAAGGCAATTGTTCCTTTTCCCTCAAAATACATTCAAGCAATCGCTTGAACACTTTGAAAACCAAAGCAGAAGGTCATCTCATCACTTACCTTTATCTGAGATTACTTTTACTAAGAGATTTAATACAAATCCTCAGAGTTGCTTGAACATTGTTATAAACAGACATTGAGAGTTTCAGTTTTCAAAAAACAAAAGAGATCTTTTGAAAAATCATTTTTGAAAAAATGGTTTTCTATGTGAAGAAGAAAGATATATGACACACCAAGAGTCAGTGTTAGAAAATCAGAGATTCTAACGACAACAAGAGCAAATGAGGAAATGAAAAGAAACAGTTACTTCTTTCAAGGGTAGAGAAGCAATCACAAGAAATCTTCTAGAGGCAGAGAAGCAGTCACCAGATTCCTAATGGCACAAAGAAATTTGCTTCCCTAGTGAGAGATACACATGATAAAACTGTAGATTTCTTCCAGAGTGGGATTGAAATAGCATGATTATGCAGTTTCTATGAAATGAGATTTTTGCTTCTCGTAATATGATCAGTTAGACAATATGATAACTGATACATCTTCGGATATGGAAATCCCAGGTGAAGTGGGATAATCCTCATATATTGACCATGTGAATTGGTTAAAGAATCCTCAACAACACGATGTCAGGCCAGGGAGAAGCTAATGCTCTCAATGAAGTATCCAATGGAGAAAGAGGCAGTGACTATTGAGAAACTCAAACAAAGTTTATCTTGGAGAACTCAACAGCATGGGTCAGCTTGAGTAGACTTGAAAGACGCGTGAATCAAAAGAGCTTGCTAACATTCAAGATCGCCAGACAAGATGAATGGGGGATCTATATTTCAAAAAGGTAAGATGCATCACATATCATCTAATTTCACAAACATTGCATATTTGTCTTGTAGATATTTCTTGAAACGAAATTCCCAACGTGATCCAACGAGATTCAGATGAAATGAAGTCATTTTAATCACATCCAATATGAAAATTTCATGAAAGCAAAATTCATAAATGAAGACAAGAAAGATGGATTTTTTATTCATGACAAAAGGTTTAAAAGTACAAATATTAAACAGTGCGAGGACGATCAGGGATATTGTCATCTTGATCATTAATCAGGCCTCGAAGTTCTTCGAATTGTTTACGCATATTCTCCATCTCTTCCTCAAACTCGAGGTGTCGTGTGTTAACATAGTCCTTTCAAAAGTCAACACGTGTATTCAGCTCTTGGTTCCTCCTCTCCAAGTCGTTTCTCTGACGTCTTTCATCACGGAGTCTATTCCTTAAATTCTCAATCAGATGATGGAGATCAAGAACCTGAGTATTCAGCTCAAGTCTTCTAGCATGAAGACGCTCTGCAACGTTCACCAGAGATGAAGTAGCTCTGATACTGAGAGCAAGTGACTGATTCACTGCTTCAATATCGCTCCTAGCTGCCAGCATGGTTTCATCACGGGGAAGGACCATGTCTCTAGCCACGGCTACAGCAGTATCTTCATTGTCCATTACAGTATCTTCTATTGTAACTGGACGACCATTCACTTCAAAAGTAGTACGCCAAACTATAGGCTCTACTGCAGGAACAAGATTTGGGTTAACATTGGAAGAAGAGGAAGACATGATTAAAGCTTCAAAAGTTGGGAACTTTGAAAGGCTTGAAATACAAGAAGTTGATGATGTTTGTCACCAAAAACTGCGTAATTTATAAGGATTCTACTCTTACTATTACTCTGAACAGATAATCAGATCTCAGCCGTAGATATAAGACTTTCATGAGAAGCTTTCATCATCTCTAAGATCGATTTACAAATCAGATCTCAACCGTAGATATAAGACTTTCATGAGAAGCTTTCATTATCTCTGAAATCGATTGCAAATCAGATCTCAGCAGTAGATATAAGACTTTCGTGAGAAGCTTTCATCATCTCTAAGATTGATTTACAAATCAGATCTCAACCGTAGATATAAGACTTTCGTGAGAAGCTTTCATCATCTTTGAGATCGATTTTTACAAATCGGATCTGAGTCATACAAATATGACTTCCTTTAGAAGTTTTCATTAACTTTGAAAATCATAGTGAAATTACTTTCATGTATTTCATAAAATCAATCTGAAATCACTTTCATGTATTTCAAAAAACCATTATTGAAATCACTTTCATGTATTTCACAAAACCATTGATGAAATCACTTCCATGTATTTCACAAAATCAATCTGAAATCACTTTCATGTATTTCAGGAAATCAATGATGAAATCACTTTCATGTATTTCATAAAATCAATCTGAAATCACTTTCATGTATTTCAGAAAACCATTATTGAAATCACTTTCATGTATTTCACAAAACCATTGATGAAATCACTTCCATGTATTTCACAAAATCAATCTGAAATCACTTTCATGTATTTCAGAAAACCATTGTTGAAATCACTTCCATGTATTTCACAAAATCAATCTGAAATCACTTTCATGTATTTCAGAAAACCATTGTTGAAATCACTTTCATGTATTTCAGAAAACCATTGTTGAAATCACTTCCATGTATTTCACAAAATCAAGGATGAAATTACTTTCATGTAAAACAATCTGAAATCACTTTCATGTATTTCAGGAAACCATAAATGAAATCACTTTCATGTATTTCACCAAACCATTGTTGAAATCACTTTCATGTATTTCACTAAACCATTGTTGAAATCACTTTCAAGTATTTCACAAAATCAAGATTGAAAACATTTTCATGTTTTTCACTTGGGTAGGTCGCCCATAAGAATTAGACCAACTGAAAATATATGTGTTTTTCAACATCTCCAGCATTTTTCTTTACAATACTTCCTATGCAAAGTCAAAAGAAAATAATTTTTTCAATGTCTTTGCACCGTAAGCATTGTAAAGAGGGGGCAACTGTTGTAACCCAATTTTGGATTCACTAAAATTTTTTAGGAATATTATTTTATCTTATTATTCATGACAAAAAAAATATAATAAATAAAAAAAAGAGTTTAAAATATATTTTCTCGAGTCAACCATCATTTTCTGTCAAAACCGAGTCCACCAGGTCAATACGGGTTAAACGATGTCGACCGGGATGAAAAATGAGTTTCAGGACGTTTCGGGTCAAAACCGTCATTTTCTGTCAAAACCGAGTCCATCGGGTCAATATGGGTCCCACCATGTCGACCGCAATGAAAAATGAGTTTCGGGCTGTTTCGGGTCAAAACTGTCATTTTCAGTCAAAACCGAGTCCACCGGGTCAATACGGGTCCCACCATGTTGACCGGGATGAAAAATAAGTTTCGACCTGTTTCGGGTCAAAACCGTCATTTTCGGTCAAAACCGAGTCCACTGGGTCAATACGGGTCCCACCATGTCGACCGGGATAAAAAAATGAGTTTCGGGCTGTTTCGGGTCAAAACTATCATTTTCGGTCAAAACCGAGTCCACCGGGTTAATACGGGTCCCACCATGCCGACCGCGATAAAAAATGAGTTCCGGACTATTTCTGTCAAAACTGGTATTTTTGGGTCAAAAAACCCGGTCCACTGAGTTGATACCCGTATAAAAAAGTTTTTTTTGTAATTTAAAATTAATTTTTAGCGGATGAAAAACTTTTTATAATACTGATTTGAATTTTTAATTTTTACCCCTATAAATAAATATTATTATTATTATTTAGTATTATTATATTATTATTTAGTATTATTATATATAATAAGACAAATAGTAATCGGTGGAAGTTTGAAAATTTTAACAATCCGTGAATTGTTAACAATTCATCCGTGAATTGTTGTCTGAATTCATTGGCTATAAATAGCCAATGAATTCAAGACAGCAAGGGGAGAAAAAAGAATAAAAAATTGATTCTTCATTTGCGATTCTCAATTCGAGCAGGTTACTATTTAGGTTATTATTGTATACTATTTATTTTTTTTATACTAAATTAAAAAAATATCAAAAATATCTCAACCGTTAGATCTAATAGTGTTTAGATCTGAGCCTTTGATTTCTTAGGATACAATAGGCTTTACCACACCAGATTAAAACCCAAATCAATCTCAGCCGTTCAAATAATCTGCCCTTCGATCTGGTTGCGCCACGTCAGCAGGTATACCGAGCACTCGGTACACCGCGCCACACCAGATCGTAGCCCATTCAATCCTGACCGTCCGATCAACTTGAAGATCAAACGAATCACAGCCGCACGATCTGTTCATCTGAGATCCAGCGGTTCACAGCCTTCAGACGCACGAGTGCACCATACAGTCGTCCACGCCAGATCAAAACCCAGAGCTTCTCTCTGCTCTCGCCGGCGATTCTCTCATTTCCGGCCGTCTCAAGCCGTGAAACCACCACAGAATTGTGCATCGCCTCCCCCTGAGCAAAACCCCAACCGTTTCACACTTTTTTACCGGCTAATTTGGCCGGAAAAAGGCCGCGACCGACATCGACAAATCGACCTTCAAGTCGTCGATTCTCCCTCCTCAGCCATCAACGGCCAACAAGACCACCACCATCAGAATCCTCATCCTCAGATCTACCAGAATCGACTATCGTTTGAACAGTTACCGCGCGTGAGCCACACGCGCCGCCAGTGGTATTTTCGTAAATTTTCGATAAATCCGAGGGTATTTCAGTCTTTTACCTATACAGGGGTACTCAGGTAATTTTCTATGATATTTTATGATATTTTATGATATTTTTATATATAAATACTTGTAAATTTTTGCGTGTGAAATAAACAAAAATAAATAACGACGCGGGTTCAACACCCATTTTTATCATATCACTGTTTATGGGTTAAAAACCCAATTTTCAAGAATTGATATATCTATTTGTGAATGATATCAAAATAATTTTTATTTTATAAAATAAATATTATTTGTCGACACGTCTCTTTTATTTACAGAAAAGGACCGATGTCAAAAAAAAATTAAATACCAAATATGGATTATATCCATTTATTATTTATTTTGATAAATTAGATGTAACTCTCCTTTTTAGGGATAAACGTCGACATTTTAGACAAAGTCTCCTAATTTTAGGGACTGATGTCTTTTTTAACGCGTCTTCTATTTTTAGGGACCGACGTTAAATATGTTAAAAATTTACAAATAAGCTCAAAATATAATAGCATTTGAATCAAAATAAGAAAAACACACAAGTAAAGGTAACCTTTCTCTGAAAGGATGTTTTAAGGGTGGTGTCTACCTTCCCTTAATCATAACTAACCCAGTATCCGAATCTCTGGGACCAATGTCTAATTTTGGATTTCTAGTTCCCTCAAATTATTAGATGGCGACTCCAAATAAAATCTTTATTTCCCCCCAATCAAATAAAAAATTAAATTCCTTTTGTTTTAACAAAAAAAACAAACAAAAAGAGGAGTGGAACCGTCTCCCGACGTCGTGTAGCGACAAGTGTAATAAAACATGAATTGCACTAACAAAAAAATCAATGAAAAATATTCGAACTAGAAAATTACAAATCAAAACACCAACATTTCAGCCTATTTTATAAAAAGCGCACACAATTTGAATTCAATGATCAAAATGATAACAACAGCATGGACATGTGAACTCAAAATACGAAGACCTCCTCATTAATCCAAAAGAAGAAAAAAAAAAAGTCATGAAATATGAAATGCAACAAGTAGAAATTAATAGAAAAGTTTCCAAATTGGAAACCACGGTACAGACTGTGTTTCAGCTTAAATAAACCAAAAAAAAAAATCTAAATTCAATGAGCAAAAATTATAACAATGGCAGGGATATTTAGATTCAAACCCCAGCTAAATTTCAATTTTAACAATGCCCATCAAAGAAATTGAAGGGCGTGGATGCCAAAGAAGTTAAAGATATAATCTTGAGTGTCAAAAGACACGAACAAAAACTCGGCATATTGTTAAGAAAGGGATAAATTAGAACGTGCAGAAAGAACATATGGTGTGTTTGGAGTAATATCAACTTGAGCAAAGACAGCATCAAGATCAAGAAGAACACAGTCTTCCTCTTCTAGTGCTTCTTTATCATCATGGTGCGTCTCCTTCCATTATCTTTCTCTATGAACACAAGAAAGAGTACACTAGTAAATTTGAAACAAAAAAACTCAGAGATTTTCAAAAGCGTTTTTTTTACCGCAAAAACAAATATAGTAGTCTAAAAAAGTGTCTCAGAGCACGGTTCAATCATACTTTTTAAAAATTATATATTTTTTTAATGTTTTTAAATTGTTTTATTGTGTTAATATTAAAATATATTTTTAAATAAAAAATATTTTAAAAAACAACATCTACATCACTATTCCAAACATCCGCTAAATGTAGCATAGGCAATGTCATATGTCATATGGTGAGGTGCCATACTCCTTCATTTCTTCCAACATCTCATAGGTTCAATCTATATTTTTAATTCTTTGATACCCGGCAATTAAAGCAGTATATATATTCACATCAGTTGTGACATTATTTCTCTTTCAATCAACATGTTAGCCATATCCAAGCGTTTTAACTTGCAAAATCCATCAAGTAGACAAAGTATAAGTCTTCACATTGGGCGTGACATTGTTTCTCTTCATTCCACACATGGGTAGTCCTGAAATTGTGAGAAATTTGAGGCAGGTGGCAAGAGAAAGAGTCCATCATGCTAAACATGTCTACAATTTGGCAAATTTTGAAAAGTTGATTGTTCCTGAACGTGAAAAATCTCTTTTGCAGAAAGTTTTTAGCCCGCTGGGACTCAAGATCCCATCAACCTATGTTCCTATTAATTCCAATCAGCTGCAGAACAAGACCGCAGACAGCTTTTGAACGAGGGCAATTAAGGAGAAGATGATTTCTACCCTCATCGCCACTGCTACGAAACAAGCAAAAAACGTCCAAATTTCTACCTGAAGAGGCTTGCTTGTCTCGTATTTGTAGATGGTCTATTGAGTACTGCGAGCCGTGAAACAAAATTATCCCTTGGAATGTGCATGGGGCCATACTAGTTTATACCAATATATAATGACTCCTTTGCTTCTAACAAAATTCCAAGCACTCTTGGCAGAGATTTTTCCATCAGAACTAGATTTTCAATTGATCTGATCATCGATTTAAGAGGGAAAAACACCACTGAAATGACAGTATCAACAATCACCATGACATCAGATCTTGTTGGAGGCCAACACCAATCATTATGTGCCTTTACAGCTACAACCTTGGCATCAAGGGGACCTCCCGCTTCATATGCAAGTCTAACTCAAAAAAAATTGTTTGATTTTTTCTTAAGCCAGAGATTTGTGTTTGGTTTTTCTTTTAGACTTGTATTTGATAAGGAGAGCAAGAGAGAGAAGAGAAGATGAGCATGATAAAAGAGAATAAGTAATATGATAGTGATTATTTTTCATGCTTTAATTATATATATATAGGGGTGTTATTGTTATTACATTGATTTTTAAAATTTTATTTGACTCATAATAAAATACATAATATTTAAAAACTTGATTGGAAAATGAAAAAATAAAAATTATAAAATACTTGCTGTAATCATTTAATAAAATATATTAATATCAAAATTATATATTTAAAAAATAATTAAATACTATTTAAGTTATATTAAATGTTGAAATTAATAATAATATAATAACTACAACAAATCCAACTAACATGAGATTTATACTAGTATAAGTTTTAGAAAAAAAAATAAAGAAATGACTAACCATCTAATCCAATTAAAATTTGTGACTTGATCAACTAACGGTGAAACCCAAGTAAAAAATTTGTTGATTTATTTTTATAAATTGTATTTAGTCAAACCATGTTGTTTTGATTTCTTTAAAAAAATTACTAAATTCATAATTTTAGTTTTACCTTAAGTTGATTATTGAATTGAATTTTAAAACTATAATAATAATTATTATTATCATTATATATTATAATTAAATAATTTTAGAATTAAATTTTTTTCACAACGATATTTTAGAATGAAAACATATTAAATATTATCTCTAAATATATATCTTCTCTTTACTTCCTAATTTAAAAGTATGGAGATCCAAATTTTTTTTTTAATCTTTATCTCTTTAACAAAAATTATTTTTGACTCCATTTTCTTTATCTTTTTTATTTTAAAATAATAACTAAACACTAGCTAATAGCCTTTTTATATTAGTTTTTAAGCGCTGGCATTAATTCTTTCAATTTGAATATTAAGCACTTGTATTAATAAGAATTTTTTTAAAATATATTCTAAAAATTATATCAATTATAATTATTGTTATTAAATCTAAATTGATTAAATGGATTGATTTAGGACCTAACTTGCTATCTTAAAGTTGATTTGGTTAAACTGGTCAAAATTAAATTGATTTTTTAAAATAATATTATTTTATTTTTAAAAAAATATTTTATTAATAATTTAAATTAATTTATATAACCTGAGTCTTATATGAGTTAACTCTTAAGTTGAGTTTAATAATTATGATTAAATTGACTTAAGGTTGAACTTATATAAATTATTTTGATATAATAATAATAATAAATAAATTTTAAAAAATAATATAAAAATATATTATTCAATAATTTAATTAGCCATTAAGAAATATGATCTTTGATGACTTCAGCATGTGCCATTGCCAGTTCTCCACGGGAGGAGAGCATGCAAATAAGACTGAGAAACTTACTAAATATCTTTAGCATTAAGAACATCAAATCACAACTCACGCAACCAACCTTGATTTCAACTTTAAACCAGCCACGGTTAACATCACCAGCTTTTATATAAATAGTTTTTTTTTAATATTATAATACACGATGTTTTATTAAAATATATTAAAATACTTTTTTGTTTTTAATACTAATATATTAAAATCATTAAAAAAATATTAAAATTTGGTTTGGGAGGCGCTCTCAAATAATGTAAAAAAAAAACCTTCTTCAGCACATCATTAAAGCCTTGTTTTAAAGTGAGAAAAATGGTCTCCAAACATTGATGATGAATAAAAAGATTAAAAAAATAAGCATGGAGAATGGATGATTTTATAATTGTAAAGATACTTACCTCTGTCTCTGTAATCGTGAGTGTAATTATAATTATTTTTAAAAATATTTTTTATTTGAAAATATATTAAAATAATATTTTTTTTTATTTTTTAAAAATTATTTTGATATTAATACATCAAAATAATTTAAAAATACTAAAAATATATTAATTTAAAGTAAAAAATAAAAAATATTTTTTATAAATATTTTTAAAATATAAAAATAAACAGGACTCTAAACAAAAATTAATTGCTACAAAAAAAGAAAATAAATGGAAGGAATTTTAAAAATAAAGTGGGTAATATTATACTTGGTTTACACTCCTCTGTGGAGATTTTAGAAGGCTCTAGAATCGAGTCTCTCTTAGGCCTTCGGCATCAAAAAAAAATTGCACGCGTTACGCGCCGGTATACAACCGCCGCTCGTAGTTGTGCGGTTAAAAAAGGAGAGGCTAATCTCGTGTGTGGCCACTCATCCATGAGTGTGAGGTGTCTTATTAAATAGTTTAATTATTACCATTGTTATTGATGTTACTTTATCAAAAAAAACAAAGCAATAAAAATATAAAATTAAAAGCAAAAGAATCAAATTAACAATCATTATATATATAAATTATAATCTAATAATTAAATTAAAAATATATAAAACTTTAACAATAAAAAAAGATAAAAATATACAAATCAAAACTAAAAAAATTGAACCTAAAATATCAATAACATTAAATACTATAATGTATTTATCAAATACTATAATGTATTTATCAAGACAAGAAAGAGAAATAAAAGGGAAAAAAAAGGATCTCTGACGAATAAGAAATATTTGGAATACAATCTATGATGAAAATGTAGATGATGAGCAATTAGACCATATGATGAAATTTTATTTTTTACTATAGAAAGACGTCGCATGTGCTGCTCCAGAGACACAAAATCTCTTGCTTGTTGATGTGTCCATAGCACACACTATCAGAGTTTTAATTAAAAATATTATTTTAATAGTAAAATACTAGGCTATTTTTATGCAAACCAACAATTAACAAAAAAAAAAAAAAGCTGAGTCAAAATACTCTAATACCCCTAATTTCAATGCATTAAATTTTTTTGATCCAAATGTACATTTGTAATTCAACTATATATAAAAAATAAAAATACCAATATATCCCTATCGATACAATTGTTTTTTTTACTCCAAGGTATTTTTGTTATTTTACTAGTCATAAAAATATTTCTTAATAAAAAATATTTTTACACAAATCAATAATGATGAATAAATATAAAAATATTAAAATATCCTTAAAACAAAGACAAATATTTTTTTTTCTAAATCTATAGATGTTAGTTTACTATTGTAGTGAAAAGTGTCCATGCATTTTAGTATATTTATTTTCATCACTTAATTGATGCGACTTGCCCATATTAAATAAAATCCATTAATCTTATTGCACCAGCAAACTTTAGTTGCATATTAATGTCAATTTATTTGTATCATATTTAAGTTAAACAAAAAAAATTATTAATTGATATTTATTGTTGGTTTAAGTTATTTTAATTAAAGTTATCTAATTAGAGATAACAACTCAATTCAATCTAAATCTGATCATACCAAATTAACCTAAATAAATGATTTTTTAGATAATTATCTTTTCCTAATAAATATTGAATAAGGTCTAAATATTGTTAAATATTTTGAATAATTATTTTAAGGATATTATATGTATAAATTGACTAATTAATGAGAATCTCATTTACTTAATGCTCAACTTATAAACCAAGATAAAATTTTATTTTTGATTTCAAACTATTTTTTTAATGATTTATTGTCTTTGGTATTTCTCTAGGAATTCAATTAATATTTAAATCATTAATATACATGCTAATAATAGCAAAATCAATTCATGATTTCTTTAAATAAACACATTGGCATATAAAATCATCATTATACCCTTCTTTTAATAAATATTGACTAAAATAATTATACAACATGTGTCCTGATTGTTTTAATCTATATAAGAACATTTACAAATTAATTAATTAAAAATTTTAGAGATTTAAATTATATGCTTCAAGTATTTTAAATCCTGAAGGGATTTTCATATTGACATTATTATTAATTAAATCATTTAAATAGACTATAAATATATCCATTAGACACATATCTAGTTTTTTTATAAATTATTAGATTAATGAGATGCTAAAATGTAATTGTATCTACAATAGAAGAATAAATCTCATTATAATCTATTTCAGGTCTTTAAGAAAACTCTTATGCCACTAGTTATGCCTTATATCTTATGATTTTATTTTTCTCATTTTTTTTCATTCAAATACCCATTTTACCCCTTCAAGTGTTTAGGCTACTGGTCAAATAACTTTATGTTTTGCAAATTAATTTAATCTTGTCTAAATTACTTTTTTCTATTTTGACTAATCATTTCTACATTGAGATTATTTGATAAACTTAGGCTTAAAATCCTTATTTTTACTAATGATATCAAATGATCTATTATATGAAAAATATTTGTCGATAATTATCTCATTTCGACTCTATTTTTTTATAGAGATATAATTTATTAGGATCTCATTTTTTTATACTGTTTTCAGGTGCTTGAACCTCTTATGAGGTTTTATGATTAGTTATGTCTATATCCTTATAAATGGTTACCTCCTTAATAATGCCAACTTGATTATTTGTTTCTTTTATGTTTTTGAGAATTTTTGTTTCTTGAATTAGTTGGTATACCATGCTTCCAATAAGCTTTAAATTCATTTGTTATAATTTTATAGATTATCCTATAAGGATTTTAATCCAGGTCGGAGCATTTACAAAGTATATAAGATCTGATTAATTCTTTTGAGTGAGTGAATACATTTGGTAATTGATTTGCCATGTTTTGCAAGTAAAATATTTTCTGAACTTCTTGTTCATATTGTTTTGTACAAGGATCAAAATTCAATGATGATAATGCACTCCATGTAATATTTTTATCCAACTATTTAATTTCTCTCTCTAATGCTAGAAATATAGTTTCATCAAAATGACAGTCGGTAAATCATCTTGTAAATAAATTATCTATTAAGGGTTCAAGATATTTAATTATTAATGAGGACTCAAACCTAATATATATTCTCAATCTTCTTTAAGGACCATCTTTTTACATTGTGGATGATAAATTAAACATATATAGCATAACTAAATATTCTTAGATGAAAAATGTTTGGCTTATGACCGAAAACCAAATGTAATGGGAAGAATTTATGATATGATGTTGGTTTAATGCCTATAAGTACTGCTATATATAAAATAGCATATCTCTAAATAGAGTGAAGGAGTTTTTTTTTTCCTCATAAGTAATGGCCTTGCAACTAACTAGAAGTGTTTAATAAATTATTCAACAAGATCATTTTGAATATTAACATGGACAACATGTTTCTTCAATTTTTATCTCAAGTGTCATGTAAGAATAATTAAATGATGGGGATAAGAATTCACCAATGTTGTCAAGACAAATTATCTTGATTATATAATCTAGAAATTATACTTATAATCTAATGATTTGAGAAAGTAATTTCATAAATATCAAGTTACAAGTTGATAACAAACACATTATGACCATATTATAGATGTATTTGTTAGAAATCTTCGGGATTCAATTCAACTTTAAATGATGATGGTCTAATAAATAATTTTCCTTAAAAACAAGCAACACACATGAATTCTTTTAATTGAAGAATCTTTTGATTCTTCAATAAATAATCATAAGAATTTTCAATAATTCATCGTATCAATATTGATCTGAGATGGACCGACAAGTCATGCTAAATAATAAAATTATTTGGTTTATTGAATTTACAGTTCATTATTATATTGACTTTAATTATACTAATACTTATATAGTACAAACTTGAAGATAAAACAAGTAACTTTTCTAATATATTTTTTTTAGTAGATACATTTGATACAATATAAAGATATTTTATACCACTGTCATTGGAAGTCTCAATACAATGTATGTCTTTAAAACTTAGCAAATTTCTCATTATTTGGTAGAGAACAAAACATTATATGTTATAAATCTTGTTCTCCTTGGAAGCATAATGTTGGCTTTTCCAAAGTTTCAATTAAGTCTGTTGAACCTGATAATATATTTATTTTTTCTTTCATCATTCTCGAATTTGAAAAATATTATTTATTTTTAAGAACGATGTGCATCATTGCATTATTTACTAAGCATATATATTCATCACTAATATTAAACTCATTTATAGTGAGATACAAGTCCATGTTTTCTTCATGAAAAGGAATAAATATATCATTATCTCATAAAAAACATAGTTCTTAAAGTTGCATATGACAATTATTATAGCACAACCCTTAACATTAAATAAGATAACAAGAAAGGAACAAACCAAAATATATTGAAATATAATAGCATAAAAGAAACTCACCCAAAAGATTAACAAAATTTTAAATTTTGACAGTTTTATATTTAACTAACTAAATAATTATTATCAATACTAGAAATATCAACTTTCTTACAAATTTGCTAAAAAATTGACAACAACAAGGCATGCTATATATAAAGGATCAAAATAAATGTCATTATTATCATGATAGTGGTGAGAATGTCTTTCTCCTTTCCTTTCAATGAAAATTGATATAAATCAATAAGATGTATGACCATATGACAAGCATGTGACTAATGTCTAGTCATTCCAAACCTATAACAAATATTTTCTATCTCTTGTTATCTTTGTTATATATATTTTTCTCTTTTCTTATTTCTCTTTATTCTATGAAAGTTTATTAAAATTGTGACCATTATAATTGCAAAAATTAATTCGTCTTTGTCTATGGTCATATCTAAGGCTTCAACCACGACCACAACTATAATTATTATTATATTTTATAGCATTCACTTTAGGGGATGAACCAAAACTAGTCAGTTGTTATTCATGATTTTTCATCAAAAGCTTGTTATTTTATTTAATTATAAAGAGACATGAAATTAATTTAGAGTATTTCTTAAAACCTTGTTCTCCATATTGTTGTTACAGGAGCACAATCATGGAATGAAAAGTAGAGATTTTTTTTTCTAATATTTATCTGATTAGTACTTAAAAGCGCATTTTTATCAAGATTTTATATCATCATTTTACACTTGAAATATCAATAACTCCTTAACTAAAGCATGTTTTATAATAACATATCTAATAATATAAGATACCTTTAATTTATAGTAAATGTTAATTTTAAATGCAGGCCTATCACATAAATGAAAGGATTGATTGATGAGTTTAAGAACTGAAATTGAAAGGACAAAGAGATGGTCAAACTTAGAAAAGAGATATTGGTGCAGTCCAAATCGGAAGACTATTTGGTAATTGAGTAATATCTGGAGCTGTAGATCTCGGATTTAGATCTACTTTATATAGATGGAAAGATATGAGAAGATAAGCATTGTCACCAAGTTAAGAGTTGGCCACTCACTCATCAATTAGTCATCAAATCAATAGTTCTCAATTTTAGCCTATAAAAGGAGACATTCACCATGCATTTAGGCATCTTGGTTTTCAGATAAAAATCATGCTCTTGCTTTCTCTTTTTGTATTTTTTGTATTGCTTATGTTTTGCTTTCATTAATATCAAGTCTATGTCTTTCCTTTCCTTCCCTTTACTTAGTTAACTTTTATCTTATTTATGTTCTTATTTTGTTTACTTATTTTTCTTTCTTTCATTATAGTTAACTAAGTTTATTATGTCAAGGTGAAAAGGTTACACTAATGGTGTAAGAATAAGTATAGTGTAAACTTAATATAGATTTTAATGTTTGATACTAACATGTTTTGTATTTGTTATCTTGTTCACTCTTTAATACTTTATTTGTTAAATGATTAATCTAGATTTATGTTGTATAACAATTGGTACAATAAATGCTTGGCACTTTCATAGCTCATACTGTATAGTATAACCGACACATGAGCTATGAAAAGAACTTAATTTGTTGTTAATATAAGTTATAATCATAAATGTCTGATGTGATTTATAAGTATTAACATTAATTAAATAAGATAACTAATGTAATCATGTTAACAATTTATAATCTGATTGGAATCTTTTTTATGTGTGGTTTCCAATTGAATAATAAGAGTTTATACTATACTTGTTTGACATACCATTAATGGATCTTCTAACCTTGATATTTATTGTTATCATTGTTTAATCCTTACGTTAATCTTCCATCTCAAAGTTCTCATCAATTTCTTCTTTACTACTACTACTACTACTACTACTACTACTACTACTACTACTATTATTATTATTACTGTTGTTGTATTATTGTTATCTATAATTTATACAATTAACTTCCCTGTGGTTTGACCCCGGTTTTGCCAGGTTATTTATTACTTCGACACTCCTGCACTTGGAAGAAGACATCAATCTTTTAGTCGTGTCAATATCCATCAGTGATATTATCTCTATATAATTTTAATTTAGAATTGATGTTAAACATTGCAAAATTATATTCATTTGCCAATTCAAAATCCTACAACTGTAAATGTATCCAATCGTAACAAACTTTTGAGAGAATAATTGTCCTTTGATGGTCGATTCTTTCTTTTAAGTTTTGTCAAAGAACAAAGAGATAAAATACTCAATTTTCAACTTTTTTTTTCTATGGTCTTTGCCTTTTTTTTTTTTATTAAATGCTTCATTTTCATGTTTAATGGTATCTTCAAAACTCATGACATTAAGGTGAATTTTGGCATCAAGAACCCATGATAAATAATTCTTACTTGTAATATAAAGTTCCACTAAATCAATTTTGACAAGATTTATCATGATTACTTTATTAAAAATATCAAAATTATTAGAAATTTGATTTAAACATTATAATGAAAATTGAATAATCATTTAGTCAAATATTGAATAATTGTTTTATAAACTTAAGAAAAAAAATGATACACTTAAATAACTAGAAGTATTTGAAAAAAAAAATTAAGTTGATAAACATACCTTCAACTTAAAAAATCATCTATTTTAAAACAAAAGCAAGGAGCATATGCCAATAATGTTTATAAAAATATATCTTTAAAAGTAAATAATATAATTAGTAAAGAGAAAAGAAAATAAATAAAAATAATAAGAATTATAGAAATGAAAAAAAATTCTTATTTTATATAATCTTGTAAAAATAAGTAATTGTATCTCAACATCATCTTAATAATATTCCTACTTGTACATTAATTCTTGTATATCTAAATGTTATAAAAAGATATAAAATTCAAATAAACTTAGAAATAATAAATAATAGATAATAGATAATAGATAAAAAAAAGAAAGATAAATAGACATGCACATATATAATTTCATAACAGTTCCTTGTATTATTATGTTAAATTTGAATCAAGAATGTAAAAATGAAAACTAAAAGCTTAGTGGGGGCGAGTATGCCTATGTATCTACTCGCGAAAAATTGGTTGCACAATCATCCTTCTTTCCATTGGTGCAAAGCTGACGCATAAACCACTTCATTCCCCCCCACATGGCAACTCCAAAGAATTCCACGCGTCAATTAAAAAAAAGTCTGACATAAAATTAACGGTGAAGTCGAAAAGTACAATCCACAAAAGAAGCCAAAAGACCTTTTCTTCTTCCCTTCTATCCGCGCCCTACCTAATTATCTCCAATGCAATCATCTCTCTTAAATCCAACCTTGAAATAAAAGATTTAGTAAAAATTAGAGTCTAGAGAGAGAAACCATGACTGACAACTAAGAAAAATGTGGTCCTAAAGATACCTCCAAAACCCTAGCTTTCTTTAATTTTCTCTTCCTTTGCACTTTATGTGCTCATTTTACCTACATTGCGGTTTATAAATTTGAGATCAGCTCTAAAAAAGTGAAATTCTATTGCTTTTTTGGTTGGTTTGGTAAGTGATCACCAGTTATCAAAACCCTTTTCTTGTTTATTGATTTTGAACCCCTTTTTGTCCTCAAAATCTCACAATTTATTCACTGTTGTGTCAAAGTAGACAACTTTACTGAAACCCTTTCCTCTTCTATGGTTTTTGAATTAAATTTTAGTCTCAGAATCTTGCGTTTCATTCAGTTTTGTGTTAAAATAGTGCACTTTGGTCTAATTTATTGTTGAATTGTACTCAATTTTGCAGGTAAAGCTGTTGGTTTTGTAGAATTTGATTGATTAAATTTTGGGAGGTTGTGTGAGAATTTCGTCACTTCTGATGTTTTGTTTCCAATCATTTTATCAAAAACCCAATTTGATTTTTTCTCTTAGACCCCCTTTCTCGTATTCTATTCCGTATATTTTTCTTCCCTCTGATGTTGTTTTCTTCATATGTTGCTTTAATTGCAATAAATTTCGCCTAAAAATTTGATCTGTTTTATTATTTACCGTCCCTGTTTGAGGTTGGTCTTGTCAAATTAAGTTCAATTGTTACCGCATTTGGAGAGCTAGTGTTGGATTTTGAGGGTAAAAGATTGGTGGGCTGTTAGCGTGGAGGTGAAAAGTTAGGAACTTGATATAAATGGCTAATAGGTATAGGCTGGCTTCTATCGAGGATTTTCCATCACATTTGATTTTTGAAATTCTGACAAGCGGTAGGCTTAGCGCTGCTGACCTCGTGTGCTTAGAGTTGACTTCTAGGACATTTGGAGCGAGTCATGGGTTGTACCCTCAAAAATTCAGGTCGTTGGTGGATTTTGCAGCACATCAGTTATGTGTCTCGCATAGAGTGTATGGCGGGATGGGGTGGAATGCTCAGAAAGAGTTGTTTGATCGTTGTGGAGGAAATTGGAAGCGGGTTTTGAGGTTCTTGCAGGCTGTGGAGGAATCATCAGGCATGGTCAAGACCTCAGCATGCAATGTATGCTCTCTTTTCATATACTTGCCATAACATTTCAAATTCCCCCCCCCCCCCCCAACCCCAAAGCAAACAATTCTCAATGATGCAAATTTTACTCATCATAAGGTGTGGTTATCACATTAAGGCTTTGTTGCTGTTATTCTCCTCATGGATCATCATAAATGCGTGTATCATGGCTTGGAACATTTCTGTTGGCTTTCTCATTATGAAATAAGATAAGGAAAAACCAATATTAGAGAGGGATCTAAAGTTCTAATGATCATTATTTTTTGCTATTGTAGTCGATAATGTGGAGTAGGTACCTAACATCAATTAGCATACGTCACGGGTTCCTAGAAAGGAAATATTAGGAAAGTTATTTAATTTCCCCTTTTCTTAACAAAAGGAAATTACAATTGATTTTTAAGAAGGATGACCTTTAATTTCACGTGGTATTACCTATGTGGTTTGTGCTAAACCTTGCCCACTTTTTGCCTGTTATTATAGTATCTAGGCTGATGCTTCCAGAAGAGTTATTAACGTTTATTATCTTTGGCTCGAATCAACAGATGCAGGTTACAACCGGAAGATATCACACGTTGCTGATCAGAGATTCATCTGTATATTCTTGTGGTTCCAGTTTGTGTGGTGTTCTTGGACATGGTGCTGAAACAACACAATGTGTAGCATTCACACGGATTAGATTCCCATCTTTGGCTAACGTGGTCCAAGTCTCAGCCTCCCATAATCATGCTGCTTTTGTTTTGCAGTCCGGAGAGGTTTGTAACCATTCATACTTCATATTTCATCAGTCATCTGTTTATCTCTGAACTAATTGGTAGATTGAACAGGCTTAAGGGCAGACCTTTAGGGGGCCACTGTGGTCATGATAAAATTAAGATAATAATATTGAACAAGTTGCTTCATGGTTAGGCTCTTAGATTTTGGTGGTTTCTTGTGTGAATGATGCTTGACCAGCAACGATGGTAAACACCAAGTGTGATTTGCACTGGTATTGTTTTAGGGATGCTATTGTTACATAGAATTGGATACCTAGAAGAAAGTTGTGTTGGTGTCAGTAATCTAGAACACTTTCTTTTCTCATTTTCATATTCCATTTTGTAATATTTTATTCTTTTGCCCATTTCTGATGCCTTGGTATGGGCATTCAGGAACTTTTTGTTTACAGAAGTTAGGAGTTCAAGATTTCCAGTCACAAAATGGTACTGTCTATGCTGATACTGTTTGGCATATTAATGATGAATATGCTATATAATTGTGGTAACCTTGGACGTGTATTGCTTTTGTGTTGCCTAGGAGCCTCAACCCTGTGGCATTTATCTCCTTCTGTTTTCAAATGATGCCTCTGATTCACTAATGATGTAGATGTTTTTTATGCATGGCAAGCATAATATATCAATGAATTTTCAGACACTGTATTCTTACTGGCAGTTGACATATATGGTTTTATAATCATGTGTTTGGTTTCGAGAAGTGATTGTCATATCCGCCAGACGATGCTAATCAATGATGCAGGTTTTCACTTGTGGTGATAATTCATCATTTTGCTGCGGTCACAAAGATACAAATCGCCCCATATTTAGGCCCAGGCTTGTTGAGGCACTAAAGGCAGTTTCGTGCAAGCAGGTAACATACATTTCACTATACTATATTCTAATTTATGTTGTTTCTTAAGAGTGTTCATACCTTGTTTAATGGGTTCCTTAGCAACAGGCATGTATTTTAGTTGGTGTTGCATATTCGAAGTAATATGAGCGAGGGGACATATGCACGTGATAATTCATATCCACATTCAAGTGCTATTGTTTCTTAACAATACTTACCTTATTTAGCTTGGGTTTTTTTAATTCTCTGCAATATCCAACAATTATATTGAGGTTGAATACCAAATGCTTGTGTTTGATTTAGAGCCAGTTGCCTGTGAAGTATCAAGCTTTTTGTCAAGCTGCCTGGATAATGCATTGTGCCATGCCTTCAATGCCAAGTTAATTTTCTGATATGACAAATCACCATTTAATTTTTTTAAGGGCAGCATCTATGAGTATATTTTGAAAGAAGATCCGGACCCCCTAGCATCAGTGACTTTTTTTGCTGAATCACATGTTACTTGATTGTTTCTAGAAGACTTGATTAAATTAAGGAAAAAAGCATTTAGCTTATGCATAGGAGTAGTACTTTCTTCCTCCTAACAATTATATGGTTCTTCCTTCAACACAAAATACTATTAGTGTTTTTGGACCATTTGACTTCCCCCCCTGCTTTTGTTTCTCTTCGTGAATTTTTATTAAAATTTCTAAAAAATAAAATAAAAATGGGAATTGTTTCAGGTTTCTGTGGGCCTTAACTTTACAGTATTCCTCACAAGACAAGGCCAGCTTTATACATGTGGGACGAACACACATGGGCAACTTGGTCATGGTGACACGCTAGACAGACCGACACCCAAAATCATTGAACTGCTTGAGGGAATTGGTCCTGTGGTTCAAATAGCTGCTGGTCCCAGCTACGTGTTAGCTGTAACTGACAATGGTGTAGTTTACTCTTTTGGTTCTGGTTCTAATTTTTGTCTTGGTCATGGAGAGCAACATGATGAGTTCCAGCCACGTGCAATCCAGACATTTAGAAGAAAGGATATTCATGTGGTCCATGTGTCTGCTGGGGATGAGCATGCTGTGGCACTTGATTCAAGTGGATTTGTTAGTCTTTGTGCCCAATATGAACTTGTGTTTCATTGATAATTGCTTTTTTTGTCTGATCCAAAGTCTTCAAAGAATTTTCTTACCTTGTCCTGGTGGTTGTAGGTCTATAGTTGGGGAAAAGGTTACTGTGGAGCATTAGGCCACGGGGATGAGATTGATAAGACCCTTCCTTCCCTTGTGAACTGCCTTAAGAGCCGCCTTGCTGTGCAGGTTTGGTCAACTTTTACTATTGTACCTTGAAGTAAAATGTATGCATATGATGTATTTAGTTTCTAGGCCATGTATGGTTCTTGGTAACTGAGGATAGAACTGAAATCCCAGGATGTGCTTACAATAAGCAGTTAAATGTTGTTTAGGGACATGTTTAGAAGAATTTCATTTAGAATAAACCTGTTAGCAATAATCCGTGAACAATAGCTCAGATTTTATAGCATAAAAGAAGAACAAGAGGAAAATAGAAGAATGAGAGGAAGAAAACTCTAGGCACCAAGCTTTCAAAAAATTCTAGTAGCTCAATTTTATTCCACCATTCCACTCAATGAAAAAAGTTTTCACATACGCATCTATAACAAGTAAAATAAAATTCATAACGGGACCATAATTCCCACAAAGACTTGGATTCTTATATAGTATTAAAACTTGTAACCAAAACAGGATTGCTAAATAGACTAGGTATATTAGAAATACGTAAATATATAGAATTAAAGATTAAATAAAAACTCATTTCCTAATTTCTCTCCAATTGAGTGCACCACCCTCCTTATCGTATGAATTATACTAGAACACCTCCATAACCTTGGCAACATGCACTGTGCCTGCTGGTTGTTTGCTGTGTCCTTTATGTTCTCTTTCCTTCTAGTTCTCCACCTCACTCTTCTCCAAACATATAGCTGCTTCATCTCTCCTTTCTGTAAGTTTACTATGTAAAATGGCAAACAGAACCTCTTGATGCAGCTAAAAAAATATTTTTTTCAAGCAAAACCATGCTTCGATGAAAACTCTGTGTTGGCTTAATTCATGCATCTCATGTCTGTTTGCATGTTGGCTATTCTTTTTCCAATCTATTTTATCTGAGACCCTATCAGTGACAATGCTTGTTATTCTATAGGCTTGTGCAAGAAAAAGAAAAACATTTGTTCTGGTCGATGACGGTTCTGTTTATGGCTTTGGGTGCATGGGATTTGGTAGCCTTGGCTTTCCAGATAGGGGTATAACTGATAAAGTGATGACACCTCGAGTCCTTGATAGCTTAAGAGCTCATCGTGTTTCTCAGATCAGCACAGGCCTCTACCACACTGTCGTGGTTACTAACCAAGGCCAAATGTTTGGATTTGGAGATAATGAAAGAGCACAACTTGGGCACGACACATTGAGGGGATGCCTGCAACCAACTGAAATATTTGTTCAAGAAACAGCAGATGATACAGGCCTTACTTTGGAAAGCAAATGACTGTCAAGTCTAGGAACCCTTCTCTGCTTTGTGGATGCTACTGTTATATCAGAAGTTTAAACTGCTACTCAACAGAACTACTCAAATGAGTTAATATTCTCATACCAGATTGAGTCGTCTCATAGTTTTGAAAACTTGAGTTAGATTGCTTTAATTGGACCTATGAAATGCACTTCATTTAATAGTTTTAGATTGCTTTAATTGGACCTATGAAATGCACTTCATTTAATAGTTGTCCTGTGAAACAATTGTCACTCATCGCAATGTTCTTTCTATTGATTCACATTTAGCTGCGTATTCTGTGGATACCAACTTCCTCCCGTTACCTGCCTATTATTTCCTAATGCTCTTTTCCCCCTGAGATCCCCTTTGCTGTTTTATGTGCTGTTAAGGTTCTTTGATTCATTACTTGCTTTCAGTTGCTTTGCAAGATTATTTGCCACTACAGTCTGAAGGAGCATGATTCGATAATAGGTTTTTATGAATTTAACCAGTTGACCTCTCTTCTCCTCTTAATTTTTTAAAATTTCATTATTACGTTCTTTTTTTGTTATGTTTAAATTTATGTCTGGTCTTAGTGCTTGAATTTGATCATAGATTATTGTTCAAGGCCTCAAATAATTCAACTATGTTAATTAAAAGCAGCAGCTATCTTGTTTAGTGTACGAGTAATTATTGTAATTGTTTGTGCAGTTCTGGGGTGTCTAAACAAGCATTGGTTTGTGGTAATTATCAGTAATTAAATTACTAATCCTTTGCTCTCCATCATGTTTTGTAATTTGTTTTACATTCATAGTCTACTTGCGGCCATTGCTAGGTAGCCGAAGGGGGGAGATGCTGCGTTGCATTTGTTTGTCATGTTGGATGATACAACTAGTATGGACCGCTTGTTCTTGGTCCCAGCTTGAGGGATATATGATACATTACGTATAAATTCACATAAATTGGTATAACTCCGTGGTCACATAAATTGAGACGTTGTTGGGGGAGTTACTGCAAAATTATGTCTGGGACTCTCGCATTATTTCTTGGATCAGAAGTGGATGCGTGCAGCAGGTGCACTGTAGACGCATCTAAAGCAGCAACCGAGAGTCCTCATCTGGTGGTGGGAATAGGGAAGAAAAACCCTCTCATTTACTGGAAACCGTACAAGCCACCAGAAGTAGGTGGAAATTAAATTTAATGAAAGAAAAGTAATAGGGCTGCTTATTGCAGTGAAAGAAACCGAGTGGAAATTTCAGGTCCCTCTCTTTTCCAACAACGTTTATATCATGAGTTGAAGTACCTTCCAGCTGTATTGACCACACCTAACTGAACCCACCAGCTATATATACATATACATATACATATACATATTGGAATATTTCACTTTCTTCTGAAAATATGCATTGAATTAAGCTGTTTTTGTTCGAGGGAAATAATGTCAAAAGTAGGAAAAATCTGAATTGTCCTCATAGGGTCTATCTGTATTTTGACAAAATTCAGCATGTGGAAAAGAGATTTAAAGATTCCTGTATTAGAATTTTGGACTTTTTGAGAGGTGACATTTTTTCCAAGGAAGAGAACCTGGCATGCACTCCTTGCAATGACCCCAGTTACTTCATCTGTTTTTGCCTTGCCGAAGGTTTGTTAAGAATGCCAATTCCGAGGAGAAAGATACATGGTGTTGCCTTGTTTCCTGTAGATTGCATCCTGAAACAACTGAATGGATCATCAAAGGTTGTAGCTTTTGTTAGTGCCATGCTACCATGTGCAATTCAAGTATGTATGTGCATCACTAATTAAGCATTAGTGTCTTCCTGCCTGCAGAATTTTCATATTTGTGCAGGAAAGCTACTTTTCCCACTTCAATGAGCTGTCATCATAAAGACTAGCAACTCTGACACGTTGCTAGTAAGAATCGGTTAAGTGTCGGAAAGACCATCCCGCCCACATGTGGGCTGATTCACACACGATGCTACAAAAATTTCACTTCACTCAAAACTATGATTTAATATACACATGACATAATCTTCAGCAAAGTCAAGATCCATAAGGCACACACTCTACAAACAAAGGCAGAGTGTCAAATCTGCCTATACCTGCTCTTCATCTAATAATTTGAAGTGGAAAAGACAAACAAAAAGACCAAGAAAAAGAAAACACATGCATATTGTTATACAACCGAAGGCCAACTGTCCTCATCTCAAAGAGTGTTTCAAATTCACTCAATTCTCCTACCACTTATTTCCTTAAGCTAATCTCACCATGATCAGGATTGAGCCTAGCAGATGATATGGCCATTAAAAAAAAAAAAAAACAGAGAAAGCTCCTCATCTTTTTAGGCCATATCCTCTAAACTTTCCCTGAAAACTTTTAGCATATCATAAAATCTGACAATGCCAACCAAGCTACAGTCGTCCTCTATGACCCACACGTAATTTACTCTATGAGCGATTGCTTGAATCATCACTGCAACAAGTGAACTCTTGGGATGACAAACTATTGCCTCTGCCCTTCTCACCATCCTGGCTGAATAACTCATGGACCTACTATACTTTCCTGATCTATGCAGTGTACTGACTGGGGTGCTGCTCACTGACTCTTCATCAGATGACGAAGATTGTGATTGACATGAACTGGTAGTAGAGCAACAACTAGAATTTGTGAATTCTTGAAGCATTGCTTCTAGGCCTCTCTCTTTAAGTCTTGCCATGACCACCTTGACAAGGTCCTCTGGGGGTCCTCCACAATCAATGTAGGCCATCAAGTCCCCAGAGGAAAGGGTAGTGATTGCAGCTGCAACACTGTCATCACAGCAGGCTAGAGTGAATGGAGAGAGCTCCCCAATCAATATGCCATCACTGTCAATGACAGCAACTGAAGTTTCGTCTGCTAGAGAGCGAGAAATGGCTTCAAGTTCTGAGATAGCAGGGGAGTGATAATCAATTGTAAGAAATTCAGTGCTTATAATGCCCAGTGTATCAATGGAGAGAGCTGGAAGTGGAGCAAAGAGGCCAATTGAGCCGAGGAAGAATCTGATTATGTCTTCCTGTGTTAGCCAGCAGAATTCCCGGCCATTGTGGATGGTGGGGCTGGCGATTGAGAGTTTTTGGTGCTGTTTTCTTCTTGTACCATACCTGGTCTTTATCGGCACTACTAGATTCTTGGCTCCTTGAAGGATGAGATCAATTGCTTCCAATAAGCTGAATGATAAAAAAAGTACAGTGATTATTAATGGAATTGAAAGGAAAAGAACAAAAACTCAAATTTGTGTACCAACTAAACTATTGATGTTCAAATTGCTGTCTATTGAACATATATATATATATGTTCAGATATGATACCAAAGCAACCTGATTTGTATATAAAATTGAGATTTATAATTAAGGTTAAGAACAAATCTTAGTATTTTACATAAATTTGATCAAGAATTGGTCTTGGTCTTGATTAAGGAAGTAGGTGCCGCATAACTAACGGCAGAGCATCATAAATCTTATGCTAAAGGGATTACTGCCAAGCATGGCTTTGAGCAAAAACTAAATAGCTTGGAAACTCCCATAAAGAAAATAAAGCTGAAGAATCAATAAAAACCCAGATAAGAACACCAATAAAAACAGAATAAGAAGAGCTGCAGACTTCAAGAATTTACAAAAGCATGAGACTTCAAGAGATATAGCAAAACTCCAAAAAACACAATTCTCAATACCTTGAAGTTGGTTCCACATGAACAACCATTCCAGGAATCTCAGGCAAGAGAACAGAAACAGGTGCTTTCAAAGCATCAGAAGGGAACAACAAGTTCTCACCCTTGCAAAGATAGCATACCACATCCACCATAGAAACCTTACCAACACATTTACATTCACAAACATCACAACCTTCCTCTTCATAATTGCCTTTGTAATCGTTGTTAGTCTTTGCTGCGTGATCACAATTCCATACACTTAAGAAGTTATCATCAGAGTTCTTAAGAGCAAATAGAGCTTCAGCTATTGTTGTGGTGAGTGCGAGAGACCTCAAAGCAGGCTTGCCTAAGCAGAGGTCAGATACCTCATTTGCAAGTAAACTCACTGCCATGCAAGGATTAGCAAATCAAATAAAAAACTCCAAACAAAGAGAATAAAAGAGCAAATTCAGTGGGCAAAACTAGTGATTAAGGGTTGTTGGTGTAGGGTTACGAGGGGGGTATTTATAAGGAAAACTTGGAGTTATAGGTGGATGGGGTTGATGATGATATTATAGGTACGGTATCAGGTACAAAAAGCTGTGGGGTCTATGAGTTTTTGCTGGCTTCTTGACGTTGCAGATTTTACAGATCAGCCGCTGGTGTGTTCAGTTGTTTCCGGGCTATTGGGTGCTGCAGTGTGTTGCATGTGCGTTTCGACTTTAATATAATATTTTTTTATTTTAAAAAAATTATTTTTAATATTAACATATTAAAATATTTTTAAAATAAAAAAATAAATTAAAGTTATTTTTTTTTTTAATAAATCTTCAAAAACATGATCTTACTGTAAAAACAAACAATGAAGTGTTTAAAGCTTGTGTCTATCTGGATATTTATGGCAAGTTTTACAGTGTAAAGGGTTTCAAGGGTTTGCATGTTCTCGATATAAGAGTCAGTCACTCAAGGCCAGTTTGCGAGACCTAATTTATTATTCAAATCCTAACCGAAAAATTTACAACAAATATCAGATTACCACTGAAAGACAGAATTGGAATGTTCTTGCCACAATGAAAGGTAATGTGATTCGTTATGAATCAAAATTCTCGAAGGTGAATAATATCATAATATAAGAGCTTATAATATTTACTTTTTTATTAACTATAGTTTATCTTTTATATATCCCAAAAAAAACTAGAATATTCTAATAATATCATATAAAAAATAAAATTTTAAATAAAATAAAATTAAAAATATTTAATTTTAAAAAAACTTATCTATCAATCTCTCTGATTTAGAAAAAACTCATCCTAAATTTAAATTCATGTGCATAATTATTCTTCATTATCATAAACATGTTTTCTATCACATTTGATAATCAAAAACTCAATAAAAAAAAACTCAATAGAAAACAAAAGATAGTATATCTTTTCAATAAATTTAATAATTTCATTAATTTTTATTATTTTTTTATTTTTATGTGTCAAGTTAAGTTAGAAATAGTAATACAAAAGGTATTTGCCAATATAATTTATAAAAAGGTTATGATCTTAGTTAAAAAAGAATTAAAATTCAATATTATTTGAAAAAGAAATTCTCAAAATAATTTTTAGTCAATATACTTTAATGGATTAAAATTAAAAACATTAACAAAAAAAAATCAGGCTATGCAAATGGACTTAAATGGGCTTATATGCCTGGTTCATAAAGAAGGAGGCATGAACTATGTGTCGAGACTTTCTTTTTCCTATTATGTTAAAAGGTAAATGATATGTTGTATTTTTTTAAATTTATATATTAAAAAAAACATATCATTTATAACAACAAAAAACACATTGTCTATTTGATGACCAAAGAGATCATTGAAAAATCATGATAGAGAGATTTTTTATTTAAAAACTCATTTCAAGTTATTTTTAATTGAAAAAACTAATAAAAACTTAATAGATTAAATCTTAACCAAAACACTCTTAAATTAACCTAGAAACACACCATCAAACCAAAGAGAAATTTTATTTCTCAACCCTAATCTATTTTTTTTAAACAAGATAAATGATAAAAAAAAAATACCAATGGAACCAACAATCATCTGCTTTCTCTTTTTTTTTTCCTCTTGGTTTTAAACAACTCTCATTTCTTAAAATCAAGAACTGAAACATCAAAAATAAATTTTGGACCTAACATAAAAAGCTTTAAAAAACAAGGATTAAAATTGAAAAATAATAAAAATATCATCGACCAAATTAAAAAATACACCTCATATATAATTAAAAAGAATAAATATGGGCTGCAATTTTTTGACAATCAATTTTAGTCCTCAAAATCTTAATTTGCATTATTCAAATGAATAATACAATGAGAGGGTGGTATATTCAAATCAACAAACCTTTTAGGTATTTATATAATTTTTAACACACTCATGTCAAAATTATCAATATGTTTATTTTTTTTTTAATTTTAACTTGCTTTATGATTTTGATGAGATGTCTAAAAACAATTATAGTAAAAAATGCTAAAAAAGAGAGCATGTTAATAAGATAATGAAGTTTTAATATAAGAGATATCTTATTTATCCTTATTTTAAATTATTTGAAAAACAATTGAGGTGAAAATAATATTTTTTAAAAAGTAAGAGAAATTTAAAAATCAAGTTAAACCTTAATAAATTTGATAATATGATAAAACAAAATTAGCAGAAACAACAATAAATAAATAAAAAAGAATGCTACTCAGTCAAGTTAAACTAGGTTAATAAACAAAACTCGTGACTTAGCACATGAGTTCAAGATAACTTTATAAGAATGAAATTAAAAAAAATTAATTATAAAAAATAAACTGAAAAAAATATTTAAGCCAAAATGGTGTAATTTTTAAACCAATAACCTAAAATGTGAACACAATCTCGATCAATAAAACTATAAGGGATAAGATTGAAAAACAAAGTTTCAATAAAAAAGAATTACAAATAAAAAAATAACAATAAAAAAAGACCAAATCTAACTAAAAACAAAATGAATTAAAATATTAAAAGATACAATTGAAAAGATAATTAATTAAGAGAATGATTAAATAAAAAAAATGAGTATCAAATCTGAAAGGTAAAATAAATTAAAAAAGGGTTACATTGAAAGAAAATTTTAAATTTATGGATTGCTTAAAATAAAATAAATAAAAATAAAAATAATATGAAACAAATCTAAAAGGAAAAAAAAATTAAAAGGTTGTTTTGATTATATACAGGGAAGGCTCTAAAATCAAAGGAGAAAGAGAAAAGAGTAAAAAAAAAGAAGAAAACGATTATCAATATAAAATCTGATATTTTCTTGCTACACGCGCCCCCTAAAAATAAAGGCGATACCATGAGAATTAAAATGTGGTCGTGAAAGCCTGAATTTAACCACTAAAAAATACTACATGCATCTTTTGAAAAGTATGAGAGATACATGTTTGTGTGAATAATACATATAACTGATTTTTTTAAAATTAATTCATATTTTATATATATATATACACACTAAATTTTCATGATCAAACTTGTTAAAAAAATTAAGAGAAAAGGACTAAAAAAACCCTTGATCCAAGAGAAAGACAATTTTAATTTAAGGGTATTATGATTATTTTATCGTGCATTTAAAAATGAAGAGAGTAAAAGAAAACCATGCTGCAAGTGTATTAATTTTTTACTCTGAGGGCATATTTATCATTTCACTGGGCAAAACAACAAAAAAAGCTATTACAGCTGTTCCCAAGGCCATTTGCAGTGTATTTACAAGGGCAAAATCATAATTTAACCATTCGAATCCACCATGTAAACAGTAATAAAGCTACAGTAGCTCTTTCTGTTTCTTTTAACGAGTCACTGAGAAGAAACACTTTGCTACCTTCCCCAGCTCTGATCATCTCCTCGGTCAGTACCTTCTTCTTTCCAGAAACTTCCTATTTGCCCAGAGAGAAATTAGGTCCTTTTGTCATCATTTCTTGTCCCTTTGTGAATTAAGTACTGATGACAATATTGACATTTGCGGAGGTAGGGCTCCTTGAAAGGAAAAGTGTTCTAACATTATCTTTTGCATCACTGTAAGAAAGAAAATAAATAAATAAATAATAATAATAAGGGCATTTCTTATTTTATCCTTTCTTGTGGAACAACCTCGTAGAGAGCGTAATAGAAATACAAAATCATGGTATGAAAAATTGTCAATCTGGGCTTTTGGTCTGTCTATTTTTGTGCCAAGTCTTTTAAGATTTCTAGGTTAAATAAAAGAAGCCTTGATAATGACTTCTTCCCTGAATCCATGACACGGTGTAAGATTGGTCCATCAAGGGTCATTTTTCACATGAAAGTTAAAAGCAAGAAAAGGTGATGGGATATCTTAGCTAGCCATATGTTTAACCAATCTGTAAGTAGAGTGAATGGCTTGAACTTGCTGAAAATTAGCTTGACGTGATGAAAAGAAAGAAGTGCCCTGCATGAGGGCCCCTCGTTTCTAAGATACAAGTCTTTGATTTGTGTTTTACGTTTCATGAAAGGCAGATGCAACGATTAGGAGAAATGAACCGCTAATAAGTTTCTAACACTGTTAGCCGAAATAAATTTATGACCCACGTAATTATTGTACTCTCTCAAGTGTCAAACAAATCAAGATGAAGTTCATATTGATGGCATGATCTGACTTTTTTTCAAGATGAATGGGCAACCCTCGCTGCAGAGAGGGCTGCCCATCAAGATGAAGTTCATGCAAGGTGGTTGATACTGAAATCATTGCCATGAGTCGTCAAAACAGCTGAGCTAGTGAAAATTTGTATATACATACATACATACATACATACATATATATATATATATATATATAGAGAGAGAGAGAGAGAGAGAGAACATGTTTCCACCTGGTCCAACGTTTCGGGCTAGCTCACCTATTTTTGACTAACAGTCATCCCTCCCGTATTTTTGTATAGTAATGAAGTATCAAGCATGATAACCCCGACGACTTCTATGCTCTGGCTGTAAACACAAGGATGCCACAATAATTTGATAGCTTGCCGCAAAAATAAAAATAAAAAAAGACACCTAATATTTCTCGATAAAAGAATTTGAAACATTCATTCACATCTTTCATCTCGTCCAATATCACTTCATATTATTAGAAGGGCTTAATTTTTTACTTTTTTTTTAAGATGGGATTAAAATCTTTACCTCCTTCTATTTATATTTAGGTGCAATATGCTTTCCCTTTCTTTTTCTTAGTTTTAGGGATTGAGATCTTGCGTTTAGCTTACAAAGATCCAACCTGTAGGCTGTGCTTCCAAGCTAGTATATAACTTTAGTTGTAATTATGATCTTTATTTATTTGAAACTCATGATTATATAATTATGCATCCTTCAACCAAAATTGAGATATGATTCTAAAAAATAAAAAAAAAAATTTATAAAAATATGTCCCAAAATACTTACTTCATTAGAATGAAGTCAAATGACGCTATGAAACCAATTAATTTTTATATGTCAAATTCAATTTGTTTAAGAACCAAAAAATATAAAAATCTCTCACACATGTTAAACTCAAAAATTTAAAAGTATTATTAATCAATAATATTGAAATTTAACCTTAATATTTATTTAAATAGTTTTGAGAAATTAATTCTAATGAATTTATCCTTGAGAGTTAAATTAACTCATTTACAAAAATTAATTCAAAACCTTTAAACTCAAATCCTAATTCAAACAATCCTTAAATCTTAACTGAAATTTAAAAAATTAATTAAGCTCAAATATAGAAATAATAATAAGAACAATAAGTCTTAAGAGTAACTTGTTAATGTTATATATAATAAAAATAAAACAAGATAAAATATTTTAATTTTCTAGCTTAAGTAACTTTTTACGGAGGTCCATCTTTCTAGATGTTTTGAGATTGCTTAACTAACTTATAAAATTTTTTAGATGTTAGGAATTGTTATTTGAAAAGAAATTTAATTGCTAAAGTTTTTTTTGCTTGTAGCATTAATCCCTTTATAACATGAAAAATAATCTTTAAAATTAATTTTCTTTATAGCTGTCCATCAATTTTTGTAATTAACTAAAAAAATTAAATCTTTAGCATTAAATAATTTTTTCAAGTTTAAGTTTCAGATACGACAGTCCTATTAATTTTATTAGAAAACTCACTTGTGAAGATTTTTATAGTGTTTTTGATAAATTTTATGTGTTAATGTAAAAAATAAAAAAAAATCTAAAAAAATTTAAATTTATTTTTAAATAAAAAATATTTTATACTACGATACCCAACACAAGAGAGCAGCGACCCGGCTTACTGACTTCTTTGAAATTGTCTTGTTATTAGTTTACGTGTTCATTTATGCGATCCATTTTTCATAACGATAACTTACGGTCAACTTAATTTTAAATGGTGTCGTATCATTCACCCTAATATCACTTAAACCACCAACACCTCCAGTACTCTCACACCGAACACCCACCCTCCTGCAACCACAATTTCACTTTAAACCTTTTTGTAAATGATCAATCAATTAAATCCTTGATCACAATATATACAACTCTTCTTCCTTTTTTTTTTTTTTTGAATTACCTGGAGAAAAAGTGCTAATAATTATTTTCTAAGTGATTTGCAGGTATAAATAGGTGAAAGAGTATTTCGCCTCTGGTCCTGATCTTGGCCATTGGAACTTTAAATCAACAGTGACAATGAAAGATTAGTTTTCAACAAGGATTTGAAAAGAATGACAAAAAAAAAAGAGAGAGAGAAAAGAAGAAATGCGGTGTTTAGTCTTTAAGAATCACTCACGTCTGATTGAACCAGAATCATTTTCACACTCGAAAGATGAACAAGCAACAAAAAACTATAAAGTATAAAACATCGACACCAATTTTAGCAAGATCCCTTAAATTTATAACACCACCTTGATCACCTTTGAAAATCCCATATTACAATATTAATGCAGTCACATTTACTGGGTCTGCCCCGCAGTTGTGATCAATTTTCTTCGAGCTTCTTCTTCTATTAACTCCAACTTAGTCATCTATGAAAGGTAGAGGACGAATTATTAATAAACTAAGTGACAAAATACAGCTGAGTTCTTATCTTGCCAAATTAAAGAAGGCATGTACGTAGTTGTTGCTCATTCAAATCATTTACCGCACAAGGACCCAGGCAAAGACATTTTTATTTTTCGTACTTGATGTAGGAGGCCGGAGGGCCAGAACATAAGGAATTAAAGGAGAATTTCCAGCACCCTGGATTCCCATTTCTTAGCTAGAAGTTCCTGTGCGATTTAACCATAATTTGCTTAGAGCTATACAACTAGTGAAGAGCCCGCCTCCAAAATGAGCCGGCCTGTCCCAAATGACCAAGCTAGCTCCATACTAGTGTGATAACAGTATATACCTGTGTTGATGGTGAACCCCTCGCACCACAATCCCAAGCTGTCTCTTAGAATCCCTCCAGCTACAGCAACCATCCACATTTAATCGTACACATTCTTGAATAGGACACTTCCACCCCCACAGAGCTGGTCTGCTCTCTTTTTTGAACAATATTTGCATGAAAGTTGATGAGTATGTAGAAATGGGCCTTGATGCTACGATACTGTGGATTAATTCTTGAGGACAGGGATGTAAAACACTTCTCAAGGTTCATATATATGCTTGACTTGGCAATTCATGAGCAAATAATTACTGGATTGAGTTCTTACAAAAAGGAAAAAAGACAGAGACTCCACGCGAATGCATTGGTCCCTCGGCTAGTTGATTACTAGAATTAGGTCGTGCTGGAAGTTAACAAGTGTCCTGTTTCCTTGTAAAGAATTCTGGTCTTTAAAAAAGGTGATGCATGTGATTTGTTGGTGATTCTCATAGAGAAATGCAAATATCAGACGAACCACATGTTTTCGAAGCTTCTTAATTACAGAGACAGTTTTCTATGACTATCAGAAGATAACCCTTCCTAGCTAATCCTTTTATTAGAATATGCTATTGGCAAGTAACCATTTTTATGGAAGACAGATATCTGTACTTTGTGCAGAGCTGCATCTCTTCAAGACCCAGATGATGAATTAAAGATGATGGTAAAATGGCGAGCTACCTTGTAGCAATCCCAGGCATCTGCATCATGGCACACATGTTTCATCAAAATAGGATACAAGATTAGACAAGGGTACAACGCCGTTGATTTTCACAAAAGAGAGAAATGGATGGTGATAATCATGTGTGTGGGGAAGGACCTACCATGTGGGTTTCTTTTATTTTTCCAATCCGTGTGGAAGGTTTAAGATTGGCCTACATTCAGGTACAGCATTAATTTCATATTAATCTTGGTCTTACCAAAACAGAGGGGCAGTGAGGTCAACTATATGTTAAAAAAAAAAGTAAAAACATAAAAAAATAGTTGTTCTTTAATTTCATGCTAACTAAAATATTCTAACTGGTCTTTTAAAAACGTGTACAAATAGTTGGTTATGTAATAAAAAAAATAACAATTATTTTATATATTATATCTAAAATAAGTTAATTATTATTTATTTTTAATGGTTAATATGTTTAATTTACATACATGCTAAGATTTGTCTAAACTAATATGTATTTATTTTGTTATTAAATATGAAATAATATTACAATATAAAATTAAGATGTTAAACCTATTCAATAAAATTAAATTTTTATTTTTAAAATGTCAAAACATGAACACTAGAATAAACATTATAAACATAAGATATTTTGATTTTAATAACTTATTTTTAAGGTATCATTTAAAAATGATTTTTTAAATTTGTTTATGTTTATTTATTATTATATAACCTTTTCTTCTCTTTGCACACTACTCTCTCTTCTATTTTATTTTCTCAAAATCTCTTTTTATTTTCACCTTTTTTTTTTTAATTACTTCTTTCACACAGCTTTTCCTCTCACACTTTCTCTCTACAATTTATTCTCCCCTTCACAAAAAACTTTTCTCCCCTTTTTTCTTGTGTAAGTCTCTTTATGTATACTCCCTTTTATTTGTCTTTCCTTATCCTCTCCAACCTTCGTTAATCCTCTTTTTTTTTTTTGTTTATTTTTCGACCTTATCCCTTATTTCTTAGTTGCTTCAGGAAGAGTAAGAAATGTTCATGTTAATCCCTCACCCTTTCTTCAACTACCACTATGCTTACTAAGACTTTTCATTGATTTTCTTTTTATGAATTTTTCTCAATAATTTAATTTTTGAAAATTTATTAACATGAAAATAATAAATAAAAAGATTGAAAATCATGAAATGATATATATATATATATATATATATATATATATATATATATATTTCTCACCTCGTGCAAGACATGAATTTGCAGTGCGGTTTCATTTATTTGTTTTTCTTCTATTTTAAAAATATAGTAATTATAAGGTATATTTCATTAAGGAAAAAAAATATTTGGACTAGATCCATAAATAAAAACTTGAACATGAATCATTTAATTTTGTCAAACTTTTTTAGTATCCCACAAAATTCCTTTTTGAGATTTTCCTTTCTTATATAGTGTCAAATTAAAGAAACCTATTGATTCATTGATTCATTGATTCATTTAATCAGGAGATCTAATGATCAATTCCAAAAACGTAATCATTTTGTTAAAAGTTATTATGCAGAATGTTGGTAATGGTAAAAAAAAAAAAAAACGGCATCCAAAGAAATAAGATCCCTTGATTAGTTACATTTTCTTTTCTTTTTTAAATAAAGGAAAAATATTGACATTATGAAGAAAGGAGGGATTAAATCCAATTTTAATATCAGAAAAGGAAAGAAAAAGAAAAGTTAAGTGGGGCATTCAGTATTGATGTAGTTTGTAAATAAATAAAGAAGTAAGAAATATTTGTTTTATGTTATAAGTATTTATATTGATATAGTTTGTAAATGAATAAAAAGTAAGGAATGTTTAATCTACATTATAAAGAAATATTTTTTAAAATATTTATAAGTGTGAGTTTTTAAGTGAAAGTCATGGTGAATAAGCTCTCTTAGTAGGCTTTCAAAACTATGAGGTTAATTTATTTTTTAAATTTTATAATTAATTTTAATATTTATAACTGTTTAAATAAAACTAAATAATAGATATTAAATTTAATTTAAAATATAATTATTTCATTAATAATCATATAGTTTTATTAATAGAGCATAATGTTTCATTATAATATTTCAAGTCTATAAACATCTTACTACACAAAGAATACATATATATATATATATATATATATATATATATATATATATAAATGTATTTTCTTTTCTTCATCTTCTTATCTCATTTTATTAGAGATTTAGATAATTTAGGTGTATCCTAGAAATATTATATTTATGTAAGATAAATAAATACCTCAAAACAGTATTTTTACACCTCAAAGCAAACTCTTTAGTTGTTTCTATATTAAACAGTTTGTTTTACATTCACAATAAATAACTTAACTTTTACTTAAGATTTTATTTGTTATATTTATTGTGTATTACTACAAAACATCAAGAAGATGTTTTTTTAGTGTTTTTTTTATAGTTTTGAGTGTGTTTAGTATTATGGTAATTATTGTGGCTGTGGTTTGAAAAAAACATTATTTTATAAAAAGTATTTTTAGTTGTGGTTAATTTAAAAATATATATGTTTGGTTAAAACTGTAGTTGAAATTGAGGTTAAACAAAAAAATAATTTAATGTGTTTGGTTAAGAATGTTTTTCAAATTGAGGTTGAAAAATAACTAAAAAAGATATATATTAATCTTGATGGTTTTTTGAAATATTATAGATTTAACTACTGTTATTATATCATGAAATAAACAATACTTTATATAAAGTATTTTTATTGTTCCATTAAATTATTTGCAATTGCATCACGTATGAAATTCATTCGACAAGGACTAAACTTTTCATGGCTTCCTGAGCATGCAATAACATCAGGTAAAATATTATTAGAAATAAAATTAGGATTGTGATCAAATTCTGCAAGTGCTAAGTTAACATGCGATTTCCTTATAATATAATTATGTAATGTCATTGAATAATTTTAAGCACTATTTTTTCAAATAAAACATAATATCTAGAAAAAAAAATTAGAGTTTTTATTTTACTGAGTTAAAGTCAATCCGGCCATGAACATTAGAGATATTCTTCACTATTCACCATGAGCCATGGAGAATATAAAAGATGAAGGTGAAGAAAAAGAGGAAGAGAAGAGGCAGTGGTTGGTGATGAAAATAGCAGAAACCGATGATGAGCTACTCTTCAGTATTCATTTGTAGAACAGTGGTGGAGAATGCAAAAGATAAAAAAAAAAATAAGAAGAAGAGGAAAAGAAAGAGTAGTGAATGGTGATGGAACAATGGATGCTGGTAGTGAAAAGAAGCAGTTTTTCATTGATGGATAACAGTTTTTTTTTTTTTTGTTCTTCTTTTTTTCTCTGTTTATAAAAATAAAATGGAAGAGAAATGTAGCAAAAGTAACTCAAAATAACTTCTCAGAAACGTTTTTGAGGTTTGAACTCATTTAATGGTGGGACTATATATTAAAAAACAGTAACGTTTCACAGTTGCAAATATATTGCATGATTGTTTTTATTTGCAAGTGTGAAACGTTACTGTTTCTTAAGGGAGCTGCTCAACAATAATGCTTGATCGACATAGCTTGTTGGCAACAACATCTGAGGTCATGGATGATGGGAAACCGAAAGCTTAATTAGCAACGTTATTCATGCTTTAATTTTGATCAACAAACAGCTAGCAAGACACACACAGCTAATTCACTTTCTTTTCTCTTCTAATTAATTAATTTATTTAGCTATCCATATCATCATTTCGATGTGTCCCTAGCTTAGCATATGCAAAGCAAAGCATTAGAATTAGACTAATGCAAGTTGGGGGATTGGAAAACGGGTTAAATTGCAGCCTGTTTAATTCTTTATTTGTTCATATCCAACTTGAATCATGTGCCTTTAATTATGAAAAGTTGAATTAAAGCAACTTAATTATCTTCTATTTTTTAATTTTAAGTTAAATATTATATGAGAAACATCAAAATTGGTAATTAAGGTTCATAACTTAATTCCATTTATTAATCCCCAACTTGAAATCACTTTTAAACCCTTTATTTTTTTTATTTTTTTTCATGATAAAAAAGAAACTTGAACTCAAGACTAGTTGAAGGAAGGAGTGGTGTTAATGTCAGTTGAGCTAACTTCTAAACTTAAAAAAAACTTCTAATTTCAAGATGTTAGGTTGAATCGCAAACGACTGTGAAACACCAAGATTGACGATGATAAGTGATTACTATGAACATCCATGTTCGTGTTGAATCACGTATATACTTGTTCATGCTATCTTCGTGCCAAGCGTCGAGTAATTAAGGGTTGTTTATTTTTATGTTTTAAAAATATTTTTTTTAGTATTTTGTAATTATTTGAATATGTTGAAATTAAAAATAATTTTTTTAAAAAAATATTTTGATGTATCTTAAAATAAAAAATATTTTAATGTATTTTCAAGTAAAAAATATTTTGAAAATAACCATGACCATATTTTCTTGTCGGCGTATTTGGTAATGTGTTTCAAAAGTAATTTTAAAAAAAATTTAAATTTTTTTTTTTGAATTAATATGTTTTTAATATTTTTAAATCATTTTGATGTGTTGATATTAAAAATTATTTTTAAAAAATTAAAAAATTATTAGCATACTTTTCTGAATGAAAAACATTTTAAAAAATAATCGCAATTACATTCTCATACAATTACATGATCATGCTGTGTTTTACCAAGAAACTGATTTTTTTTATTTTAAATTAATTTTTTTAGATATTTTTAAATCGTTTTAGTATACTAATATCATAAATAAATTAAAAATATATTATTTTGATGTATTTATTAAATTTTTTAAATATTATACACGTAACAAAAATAATAAGATATAATTATTAAGAAATCTCCCTATCCTATAAAACAAATCTAGAAAAAAAATAATTATGATTTGATTTCCTTTACCAATTCATACTAATCAAACTCTATTTGATCTGCCCATTAATAATGTAGAATATGCACGGGATGCGACTATTAAATTAAATATTTATTAATAATAAATATATATATTTATATAAATATAATAATATCATGTATAATTAATTAATTATAAAATATATTAAATTAATAATGTTTTTAAACAAAAATATTATTAATTTATAACTATTAAAATAATATTAAACACCACAAAAAAAATTAGTACAATAATTTTTCATCACATGAATAAATTATCCTTTTATCATCACCGTAGTGGCATGGTGAGCCCAATATTGTACAAAATTTATATTTTGCTATAGCTACATCCTTCACGTGCTGGGGTCAGTACCCTAGTTACGTTTGCACTCTGTTCTCTTATTTTTAGTGAGGCGGAGGTGGAGGCGGAGGCGGAGGCCGTGATATTTTTTTTTTATTTATATGAGATGTTTGGATAATTTATATATATTATGACTAATTCTTATAGCTCATTAAACATCTTTCAAATCCAATAAACAAATAAGTCACCGCAGATTGCGTGATATTTAAATCTGAAAGTGACTGCTTGTACTGTTGTCTCTCAGCCCATTGATTACTAGCTGATATCAATTACAAATGATACAATCTTTTGTACTGTTGCTTAGGGCATGTAAAATTTTAATATCTTATCTTTTACGAGGAGGAGGAGGAGGAGGAGGAGGAGGAGGAGGAGGAGGAGGAGGAGGAGGAGAGTTTGAGTTGTTTAAAGAAGTTTAAAGGTAATTAAAGACTATATGGAAAGTGTTTATCTATATGCCATTAAAAAGCCTGACGTAAAATTAAATATTCGCATTCAAAATCATATTTTGATGTAAAATGAGTTTCAACCCCATAATTAAAAAAAAAAAAAAAAAGAACATTACGATTATATTTCATATGTTGGTTTGAGAAAATACAAGATGTCTCACCATAAAAAATAACTAAATCAAATGATTCTACTCTCGGCTCCTTATGGGCACTTGATAAGGCATCGAGCTAGAAGAAAATGGGAGCTGATAACATCATTTCTTGTGGAAGAATATATCCACATGATTGGAATCAAGATCTTGACACGATCCTGTCTTGCCATTAAAGAATATTTCCATGACGCCTTATCAAACAGTTCAACAATGTAATTTGATCAATCACCATAGCATATAAATTCCAAATACAAATTCTCACGCAGGCGAATATTCCCTTTTAGCTCTGTTTTTTTCACACCTTAATGCAGCAAAGCAGGTGATTGGCAGCTTAATAAACACGTATTTAAAAGATGTTTGATATCAAGTTTTAATATATTTTTTTTATTTAAAAAGCAGTTTGAAATTCAATACCAAACAAGCTATTAATTTTAAAGAACAAAGTCTAATAATAAATTGAATTTTGTACACAAAGACAAGTCACCTGCTACAGTTGTGATTAAAAAAGCGAGAGAAAGAGAAAGGAAATAGCATTAAAAAAGAGAGAGAAAGAGAAAGGAAATAGCATATGTGTTGTGTATGTGTTCATATATAAGAAGATATAAGGAATTTACATGGAATTCAGTAGCTTATTCTTGCTTCATGGGCAAGATAATAAAGGAAATTCATTATAAAAAAGTGTTATACAAAATTGATTTTTTTTCACTTAAAATTCCAAATATCCCAAACTTGGGTGACTCAAGATCAACACATCACAACTGATATTTATTCTCCTAAAAATATATATTTTCTTGCGTCCAGCCCAAGTTTATCTTTATTAACATAAACAAAAATAAAACAATTAAATATTTTTAATTTAGAGTATTAGTAATAGAACCATACCATATGTTATATGGAGTCTTCAGTTTTAAAATTAGTGATGGATATCTATTCACCAAATAACAATTCATGTTAACTATTTTAGCTTATAAGTCCTCTAATAATGTGAAAGATTTATTTTCAGCTTCTGAAAGCATACAACATGCTCTTTCTAAAAGTTTTATATTTATGCATTATGCAACTCTATTTTGTTGTTGTATATTTTTAACAGTACAATATCTAAAAAAAAATTTATTATTACATAACTCTTCAAAATCACTTAAATATAATTCTAAACCATTATGAGTTCTTAAATGCTTGATCTTTTATTGATCTGTTTTTTAATCAAGGCTTTTCATTACTTGAACATAACAAACATATCACTTTTTTTCTTTAACAAATATACTCCAAATTTCATAGAGTAGTCATTAATAAATGTTAATAGATATTATGCTCCATCTTTTGACATAACAGAAAAAAAACCCTAAAAATTATAATAAACATAATCCACAGTATCTCTTGCTATGATGAATAATATTACTAAATTTTACCCTATATTATTTACAATAAATAAAATGATTACTTAACTTTAATTTACCTATTGTCTAACCATATAGCAAATGTGATTTGCTTAACTTTATCATCTCCCTCTCATTCATATTTTTTATTCGCACATGTCATAACTAAGTAGAACCATAATCCAAGTAAACAACCTATAATACATGAGTTTAATTAATAATTATTAAACTTTGAAGATGATAAAGATCATTAATTAGTTTTTTTTTTATCATGACAAGATCGACCTTACAAACTTTCAGAACTCCACCTGTATTAGAATAACCATAACCTGTGAAATCAAGAAGACTAAAAGAAATTAGATTCTTTTTCATCTTCGAAACATGTCAAACCTTTAGTGTCCTAATAATATCATCATACATCCTAATTCAAAATGTACCCATACCAATAATTGAAAATCCTTTGTTGTCTTTGAATAAAATAATATCGTTAACAACTTTATAAATATCAACTCAACTTGTATTAGAATAAATATGAAATGTGCAAGCAACATTGAGAATACAGTTATCACTTAAGCTACCAACAGACACAACTAAACACTTTTAGCATCATCAGAAATTTCTATTTTCACTAACAATATTTGTAGCATCAAAAGTTCCCTTATTTTTTCTTATATTTTCACTCGAGACAATTCTTCCTAAAGTATCCTACTTCATGACATTTAAAACATTTAATTTTTCTAAAATTTGTTTTTGATTTAGATCTATGCCCACTACCTAGACCCTTATTATTTTTTATACTCCTCATAATCAAATCCTTTGCATGATCATCATTATAACTCTTTAACACTCTTTTTTTTTTTACTCTACAAAGTTTACGAAGCTTTGACATCTTTTGAACTAAAAATTCCTTCCATATAAAAAATCTTTTTCTTTGTTGTCTTTTAATAAAACAGTATCATTGATATAGACATATCCCCACCATCTAAATCTTTTTTTTACCTCTCACAATCAAGCTCTCTATATGATCATTATTATGACTCTTTGGCACGTATGTTTTCAACTCCCTAGAGTTTAAGGAAGCTTTGACATCTTTTGAACTATGACTATATCTTTCATACAATGAAGTATCAACAAAATGATCATAAGTTAAAGGTAATGAACACAATAAAATCAAAGTTTATTCCTCATCTTCAATCTTAACATCAACATTTTATAAATCTAGAATTACTCTATTAAATTTATTAAGATGATCTTTAATGAGTATACCTTCTTTCATCCAGAGAATATATAATTAATGCTTCAGATACAATTGATTTGTCAAGGATTTGGTTATGTAAAGAGTTTGGAACTTTGTCCACAATCCAATAATTATAATCTCCTCGATAACCTCTCTTATAACCTAATCAGACAAACAAAGTTGAATAATAATATGTGCCCATTCATAAAATCTTTTTTCTCCTCATCATTCATTTCTTTGTACAAATTATCTACACCATTCAATTCTTTAAATAAGCCTTGTTGAACAAATAAGACATGCATCTTAATACATCACAAATTAGAGTCGTTTCTACCATTAAATTTTTATACATCAAAACTAGTTGTTAATGTTACTTTTATCGCCATCACAAAAGCTAACTAATAACTAAGGAAACTTTTATACCAATTTATTATGGAAATAATATTGGAGTCTCACTCCAATTAGCAAGTGGAGAAATTAGAAACAAAAAAAAAACATAATCAATCACACAGGAGCATATAAAATATTTATGTGGTTCAACAACTTAGGTCTACTATATAGGTAAAATGATTAGAAAAATTTGCTATAAGAAAGTAAGAGATTACAAAGTATCACACAAAATTTCTCTCACCCAAGATCCCAAAATAATTCAAAATTCATATTTTCTCTCTTCTCTTTAGCCACCCAAATATAGAGAATAGATGCACTCACAAGTAAGCCTCAATCATAAAATATAATATCTTTAAGCTTTTATATATGAACTAAATACTTAAGTATTTATTTTCTAATCTGAACCTAGACAAACCCAAAAATTATCAAGAGAAAAAATCACATCCATTCAATATTCATTATAGAACCTTAGATCCTTCAATATATATACTTTTAGGGAATTGTTTAGTTAAATCTAATTAATGTTAGTTTATATATCATATAGCGAATTAATTAGATACACATGACACAATTGTATTCATGTAGAACATATTTAATTTTATTGAATAAAGACACTACTTATCATTAATATTTATTTATATTTAATTTATAAATTTAATATTTAATAAATGAATCTATAGTAAATATAAAGTTTATAGAAAAAAATAATTTTCTAAGAAAATTATAAAGATATTATAATTTTAGGATTCCTATTGCATCAAAATATAGTTTCTGAATGTTTCTAGTTAATATTCTCTTACTATTGAATATTTATTAGAATAATAAGAAATAAATAATAAGACTGATACATATTATTTTCTTTCTTTTATGAAAGGAAGAAGTTATTGTCATAAGCTGAGATATAAGAGAGACCTAAAACTAATATATAAGTATTTGTCATAAGACATCTACACTGAACTAACTTGCATGAGAATTTCATATGAAGATATCACTTATGTCTATAAAAAAGCTAACGTGCTAGTTGTATAAGTGGTCTTTAAACTTGAAATTATTAAATTATCTTATATACAAAGTGTTATGTTTTGATATTGTTACATGTTATCTTAATAAATATAACAAATAAATAGATATTGAATATAACATAAACTATATAAAGATATTTGAGTGATCAAAAGATGATTCATCACTCTAGATGAATTATAAAAAATATTTTACATGTTCTCAAATAGTATTGATTGTTAAATCCTTGCACAAAGTGAAATGAGATTTGCAAAGAGTTTCAAATCTTGTTCAAATGATCAATAATTATAATGTTGTGAACAAAAATGATTTGATATGACAAACATACTTCATGCTAACATATCTAAATCAAAATATTATTGATGAAGGGATAATAATTACACTGAAAAACCGGTCACTAAAAAATTAAGTCAAACCATATATAAATTTTCTAATATTTTAGAGATCATGACACATTTTTAGATGGTGTATTTTATATTCAAATATAAATTAATTAATTATTGAATTAATAATAAATTAAATTATTTAATTTATTTAATTCTATTTATTTATAATTATAAATTATATTTGAGTCAACATATTAGGAATCTAATGGATCACACACATTAAAAATTATTGGTCAAAAATTAAATTGAGATGATTAATCAAGTGTAACTTGATTGAAAATAATTTTAAAAAATAAGCACTAAGATGTATTTAATTCAAGAATTATAATTCTAATACTAGAATAATAAAGTAGGAACTTAATAGATTAAATTTATAAAATTATCCTTAAATAATATATAGATATTATTTAAAAGAAAAATAGATATTTTGTTATTTATAGAGTTTTTAGGATTTCCTATAAATATAAAGTTATACCTTTTATTTTTTAGAGATTATTTGTTAGATAAAAAATCTACATAAATCATTAAATAGAGAGCTAACACTCTAATTATAACAATCATTCTCTTCTAAATAAGCATTTATGAGATTTCTTCCTGCTAGTTCGTGTGAATTATCATTAGAGATTGAACAATTAGGCGATTTGTGGTTTGCAACAACTCAGCTTTTAAAAAATTATTCAAAGCCGGATAAAATCATATCTTCAATTAATAAATCTCTAAATAATTTTAAATTTACCTAATGCAATTCTAGAAATTTTTAAATATTATTTATGATTTATCATTTGTAATTATAGAAAACCAATACTTAGAACAGAAAAAAAAAAAAAAAAAAGAAGAAGAAGCATGCTCTCAATTATTGATAAGGACTTGAACATAAAATGCAATACCCGACACTTTGTCCAAACTTAATAAAATTCAATCTTTTTTTAAACGATCACAGGACGGCAGCACATCATGTTTTGTCTCATTGCAAATAAAAAGGCATATTCTTGACTACAAAGAGAACGTGAGTGGCATCTTGATCAGGGATAATATGATATCTTAGTTAAGTTTATTTTTTAAAATATTTTTTTGTTAAAAATATTTTAAAATAATAAATTTTAAAAATTTTATTTTTATATTAACATCTTAAAACAATCTAAAACACTAAAAAGATAATTAAAAACAAATTTAAAAACACTTTTCAAAATAAAAATAAACAGAATAATTAATTTAACAAAGATCTAAACGCAACTAGACATGTTCTCCAATCCCCTGATTGTGTTTACACGTACCTTTAGACGTTTGAAGATTTTATTTAATTAGCTCTTTTAAACTTTTGATATAACATAATGGTGACAAAGACACCAGCCTATGACCATAATAGATCACATGAAGTTGAAGTTTTATCTAAGTTAACCCATTCATAATTAATGATAACGTGAGCCATGCCAAAATATATGATTAACAAGCTAACTAAAATCTTTAATTAATTAATATTGTGGGTGCTCTCAGGACTGTCCTCTCTCTTTTTCTCAAGTTGCCAATTGTTTGGTATCTCTCCTTTTCAAATCGCTAATGATAGAAAGCTATGCATCAACAATTCCACTCACGCAGAAAAGCATCACGAGGAGGAGACAATCAAAAGGTTAATTAACTCAGAATTTCCACTCCTAATTTCTTTGAGTTTGGCTAGCTAATTTGTTCATGGTCAACCCCATCTAGGAAAGCTACTCGTTATTCATAATTTAATTAATTCATACATATATATATATATAAACAAAAATAGGGTTATAATCCCAATGGCATGAAATTTGCAAGGTTTGGGATTAAAATCATGTTTGTTTTTTATTTTAAAAACATTTAAAAAAATATATTATTTTAATATATTTTTAAATAAAAATTATTTTAAAAAATAACTTTTCTATTATAACACTAAACAATTGCAATAAATTATGTAATGCCTTGCCATTTTAGGCCAGAAAAAGGCAGGCTAGGCCATGAAAGGAGACGGAATCCAGTTGTCCATCCCAAGAATAAAAACGAAGAAGAAGAAGACACAATACCGTCAAAGTACAAAACGTAGAAAAGTCAAGATTAGGAGACGGATTCACTTGATCTAGATTTGAGAAATTTATGGGTGGTATTAGCTGTCAAGATCCGTACTTTTCATGTGGACACGATAAGTACCTCAGATTTGTCTGGTGCTCTCCCCGTTGAAAAATCAAGAAATCAGTGATTCCAATATTCATATTCCTCATCAGACGACAACCCCAGTGATGGGTGAAATGTGCGGCAGCTTATCATCAATGTCTTTTTCTTAGTTGTCTCTCTCATTACAGCTAGGACTGCTCTACGCCATGGATCTTTTACTTTCCCCCAAATTCTTTAATAAAATCTGTGCCTTGCATCGTCACCCGCTCTCTCTATGCTCGGTGTATGCATGCAATGACTGGAAATAAAAGAGGGATCTATCCTCTTGAATATCAGTTGAGATATCTTCAAAATCACAGACGCTGCTGTGTCAAGAAGTTTCTGTGTTCAACAAAATCTCTCAAAATGTTTCAGATTTTAACTAAAAATTAATAATAGAGTTTGGCCGATGTTCAGCATGATTGTGAATTATCATGTTATGTTTAAGAACATGAAGTTAAGACTATAATTACAAAACTCATGCCCATGGTTAACCTGAGAAAATGGAGACTCTGACTTGGTGAAAATCATGGTTGAGTTTTTATGATTTATATAACTCGGGGCTCATGGATAGTGAGTAGTTAAGAAGTCAATTTAGACCATATTGTAAGAATAGACTTCCTCTCCTCCAAACTTGCCTTCCTCCTGTTCAATTGTAGAACCATCCCAAGACCACATAAGGGCTTTCTCACAACCAACCAGCTCCATCCATGGCGTCGATGATGAATGCGAAGGAGGATCAGGACTGGAACGGCGTCGCAAGCCCGAAGAAGGAAAGCAGCATGCAAGGGAGATATTGGGCCTGAACAATGCTATTATATTGCATAGCGAACCCCATTACATGGGCTGGATCAGTTATTTGTAGCTTAGGCCCATCAATGACGAAGGATACGAAAGTCCAATCTTCGAACTCCATCAACAACGTCATTCGTATTTATGAAATGGGCTTTTTAGGACATCAGGCTATGGTCGTTAGTGACTGGGGGCCCTATCCAATGCATTATTATAGGGGTCTCGCCCACCTACGCCACCATTGTGCCCTAGGCATGGCTCCGGCGATAAACTCATAGCGGTTTAATAAAAGAAAGAATTATAAGAATAAAATAAAAAACTTACGTGAAAGGCTATTTTAGTCAATTTTATATTTTTATCAACTTTCTTTTTTTACAAATAAAAAATAGATAATATTAACTAGAAGGAGCACAGACATCCCCTGGGAATTTAAAAACTAGAAGGAGAAATATATAATTTACTAGAAAAAAAAATTATTTTCCATTTTTCTTTCTTCTTTTTCTCTGTGAAAGGCTGCTTTTGTATATTTTTTATCCCTATGTCATGCCAATCCTCAAGGAGTTAAAAGTAAAATATAGTATGCTAAGCCAAAGCCACCTACGGAACACCTAAGATGGCACATTGAATAATTGGAAGCGGACCTTATCCCTGTCACGATTACCACTTTTTGGATAAGACCTTCCATCACCATTACCCAAACGTATCCAATTTGTTCAAGAAAGTTCAGCTTAATATAAAAAAAAAAATATCATGTGATTGATTGTTATATAATTAAATGGAAAGTAATTATAAAAATATAAAGTTATTAAATTTAATAGATTTTATAACATAAATTATAGATTTAGTAGATTAATTTAAATTCATTCGGGTTTTTTTATATTTTTCTTTAATTAAATATTTTTATTTATAACTTTGTATTTTTTAATATTAAGTTGATTGAAAATTAGATTTTTTAATTTTTTTTTTAAGATGTTATTATAGTCTCATGATCTGATTCATAAATTTGGTTAGTTGATCAAGTTAATCCAATTTGTTTTCATATCGATACTTTGAAAAAAAATCATTCAATATATTACCATATCAATATTTAAAAACCATATTATCCAACATGAATCTGTTTTTAAATTCGTTATAAAAAAAAACCTTCTTAGAAAACACATTACCAATGCCTTGATATTTTATTTTATTTTATTTTATTTTAAAAAAATTATAATATGCAGTATAATGCAAGCTAATTATCTAATTAAAGAAAAATTGTGTGTGAATTCACTATAACATTTGTATTGTATACTCTTTTATAAATTATTATGAATTGAAATAGTTATTTTTTTATAAATCTTCAATTTGGCTCTCAAATTTATTTATTTATTGCACAATTGAGTCATTTAAAGCTCAAATTAACAATTAATTATTTTTTTAGAAGGAATAGTTAAATTAAAAAAAACTAAAATGAAAAAGGTGATTAATATAGGTGGTGGCTTTAAATTGTAGTTGAAAAGTTCCTTTCATTCCCTTAATATTTTTTAAGTTATTAGATAATCAGTCACTTAAATTGTTAAAAATTTAATTTTAATATTAAATTTTATTTTTTTTGTCTTTGAAATTCTTTTTGTTAAAAAGAGAGGTTTCTCAAATTCCGATCTAAAATGATAAAGTCACTATTGATGATTATTCCAACCACAAAAATTATATATTAATGGGTTTCATTTTATGAGAAGGATTTTATTTAAATATTTTTTTTATTCTGTTTTTTTTAGGAGGCATATCTGATTGAAGAGATATATTTGAATACGGGTTGATTTTGATTTTTTGAGTTGTATTTTAAGTTTTTTGAGATCAAATATGGTTTATTAAGATATTTAAGGTGTTTTTTAGATATTTTTTTTATCAAAATAAGTTGAAATAAGTTTTTTTAAATAAAAAAAAAACCTTGAGGCACTATTTTTCTAAGAACTTAGGGTGCTGAACTTTGTATAAAGCAGACAACACGTCATTTATTATCTTTTTTTTTAAAATAAAATAAAATGAACAACAAGTTATTCATGTGCTAAACTAGAAGATTCAGGCACGCAGGCACGCAGATTAGAATAGAAAGCCCAAGCACCTGAGCTTTATTTCTTTTAATGTCCATGCAAATTAGGCCACTAGGCTATAGGCTCTTTTTAGTTTTATGTTTTTGTTTTACTATTTTATATTTGAATTAAAAAAATAATTAAATTTATAAGTTAGGTAATAGATTTAACACGTTAATTTGTAACATTCAAGCTATTTTTTTTATTTTTTTTATTGCTTTTAACAGCCAAGCTATTTTTTTTATTGCTTTTTTGTCCCTCAATTTAAAAAACAATTATCATTTTTTATTAATGATCTATGTTTATTTAACTCAAACTTAAAAAATATAATTTTATTATTTGTTATTAATAATTTATTTTTATTATCTCTACCCCACACACTTACCACAGTTTTTTCCCTTCTAAAAAAACAAACAAAAAAATTATTATTTATTTTATTATTATATAATTAAATGAAGAATAATATCTAAGATAAAAAAAAATTATTAATTCAGATGATCTGCGACTTTTTTTTTAACTTGAATTCACTTTGATTTTTTAAATTAAATATTAAATCTTACTAATTAAATTATCTAATATTAAATTAATTAAATTAAACTCGGTATTTTCAACTCCGGAAAAGCATTCACAAATGAGAGTGAAGATAGTGGCAGGCAGCATCTTATACAACAGGTGTGGGAACAGGAAAATACTGGATAAACAAAGAAGGCAAGAAACAAGCTCAAATTTAGATAAGAATACATCGAAGTACGAGAATCCTTATCACCAATCACACTAAGCTCCACGCCCCAAAAGATGGATAATATTACCTAAGTCCACCTTGGAAAAACAAAACCTTAATGTCTGAAAGGGATCCTATAAATACTACTTGAGACGTAAGTGGTCACCCCTCCCCGTCTGTGATCGCGTATCAATTCTGTAAACAAAAAACAGAGGCATAAATTTTAGGCAATTTTACAGGTTTATTTTGTAAGTGTTAGCTTGGAAAGGAGAGGATTAGAAAATGTTGGCAATTTTTCACAAAGCTTTTGCTCACCCACCTGAGGAGCTTAATAGTCCAGCATCTCAAAATGGTACTAAGAAGCCTAAGCTTCCTGAGGAAACACTCGATGATTTCCGTTCTCACTACCCTCAGAAGACTTTCTCCATGAACTTTGGTCAAGCTGCTGTGCTTGCCTATGCTCCCCAAGACAACCCTTTCTCTCCTCAACAAAAGTACTTGCATATTGATTGAATTTCCTTTCCATTGTTAAAGATTTGTTGTTTGATTCATTCAAAAATTGTTAAATTACTGTCTTGTTGATGGTATATGTTCTGCAGGCTGTTTTGTGGTTTTGATGGTATATACTGCCTTTTCTCTGGAAGCCTGAACAACTTATGCACACTCAATAGGCAGTATGGATTGACAAAGGGGACTAATGAGGCCATGTTTGTGATAGAAGCTTATAAGACTCTTCGTGATCGAGGTCCTTATCCAGCTGATCAAGTTGTTAAGGATCTTGATGGGAGCTTTGCTTTCGTTATCTACGATAGCACGGCTGGAAGTGTTTTTGCTGCACTAGTATGTTTAATGCTTCATTTTGACTCCTTTTTGTCAATAGGCTAATACCATCTAATGAGCTATGTTCAAATCATATCCAAGCATGTTTTATTTTCTTGGTCTAAATGAGCTATGTTCAAATCATATCCAAGTATGTTTTATTTTCTTGGTCTAGCTTCCAAGTTTACTGTATGGTCACAGGGTTCTGATGGTGGAGTTAAGCTGTACTGGGGTATTGCAGCAGATGTCTCTGTGGTGATATCTGATGATTTGGAAGTCATAAAAGAAAGCTGTGTCAAATCGTTTGCTCCCTTCCCAACAGGTACTTTGTATTGTAATAGCAAGGGCTAATCACAGATGACAAACAACATCAATGTTTTTGGAGCTGCATTAATATCACAATCTGGATTTGGATTATAATCATCTCTCTTTTACATGAGAAAATGTTGCTGTGTCATATATAATTGTTGATTTACTCATCAAAATGATGATGGTGATGGATGTACAGGATTCATGTTCCATAGTGAAGGAGGCTTGATGAGCTTTGAGCATCCAATGAACAAAGTTAGAGCAATGCCAAGGACCGACAGTGAAGGATTTCTCTGTGGGGCAAATTTCAAGGTTGATGTCTACACAAGGATCAACAGCTTACCCCGTAGAGGAAGTGAAGCTAATTGGACCGAGTGGCAATCACACAGCTAAGAATTTGTTGTGCTTCAATTCATAACCGGATCAAAAAATGTTACATCAGCTACCATCTTCCAAACTGTTCTCTAATTTTCTTAACGTTTTCTCTGCTTTCTTTTCACCTGGTACAGCTATCAATAAGAGAGCAACGTGTTCCATCGGTGCCCCGAACTTTTTATTTATCTATTCACTTTTATGAAGCCATTAAACCCCCAATCAAACCTCGGGTAAAAAATCCTTTCTGCCAGTCACAAAATTAGAGAATCAATCTTAATTTGCAGTTTTGCACACTTAAAACGTATTGATCCTAAGGAAAAGGCATAGGCAATGCCTCTCAACAAATACTCATAAAAGAACCTGCTTTAACAGCAGATACCAAAGCTGTGAAAGCATTCAGAGATAGTTTTAAGAAATTTTTTAAAAAATTGAAAATAAATTATTATTATTATTTATATTTTTAGATTATTTGATGTAATGTTATTAAAAATAAATTATAAAAAAATAAAAAACATTTTTATTATTTTAATATATTTTTAAATAAAAAACATTTTAAAAAACTTCATGATGCATAGCAAAAGTTTAGCTTCTGATATTTACTTGCCGCGTGATTATGTATTGAAGAAATCGAAGCTCTGAGATGCAAAAAAGGATGGCGTGCCAAAAAATACCAACTTGATTAAAACGCATGATAACCTAATCCAAGGCAGGGACAAAAAACTTGCAATGCCAACGAGGGCAATGATACCAAAATGGTCATATTTTCCATGTAGGATACAAGGTGATATAATAAAACCAACAACACGAGGAGGGGGAGGAGGAGATCATTCCTTCCACATGTCTGCAAATTCATCAGGCTCCAATGGATTTGATAGCTCGTGCATCTTCCTCCTCGTCTTGGCTTTGACTTTCTTGGCAAACTTCCCAGCCTTCTGCTTTTTCTCCAGTGCTCGAATCTGCAAGATTGAAATGAATATCATGCCATTGATGCCAAAATACTAAAAGAGAGAAAAATGGATTATATATAATCACAGCAATTGAGGACAAACACCTAATAACCTCTGAACGAAAAGGTCAGTGAAAGAACAGACAGGGCATGGTTGCATTGGCTTGGACATTTGTTGAACTCAGTTATTAGGCAAACCCAGTAAGGGCAGGAACTCGACCATGAATCTAGCCAGAAGATTCTTAACGGTTTCATTTAAACAAGAAACTTATCACTATGGAAAACCACCAAAATGGTGTATATTTTGATACAGCTCATCAAACGAGGAGCTCTTCTCTAGATAAAGAAAAGTTAATCATAATTGTGATGCCAAAATGAAAATTAACGTGAAGAAAACTCTGACCTGGTTAGGTGATACAAAAAAGGGATTTTCATACAATGTTGGGCCTCCAAAGCTGCCACCGAAAATCTTGATAGGATTCAAGCAAAATCTTGGACCAACCTGCACAAAATCATTCTATCGAAATTAAATAACTACCATAGGTGTTTCACTGTGTGCATAAATTCAAAAGTACATCAGAGCAAAACCTCAACAAGGGTCATCTTATCCAGGCCTCCCCGAGCTATTTTATCTGTTTCGTTATGAGGAACAGATATCTATATCAAAGAAGAAAAGGAGACAGTTATGAGTTAATTTTAAAAAAATAATGAAAACAGGGTGAAAAAATCTTCATAGCAAATAAAAACAAGGGGTATAAAAAACATTTTCAAAACGCTAGAGAGCATTCCAAAATCATGCTACTATGACACTTGTATGCAATTGCAACAAGCGTTGTGCATAAAAAGTAAAGGTATATACATACATATATATTCATATGCATAAAAATTCAGGTATTTTTTGAAAGTTTGAAAGCAGTGCAACTGCTGACTTTGAGCAACCACTTTATGGGTCTAGAATTGTTCTCTACATCACATTGCTCTTGCACTATTAAAAGGGAGTCAGCGCTTCAAGCAAAGAAGATTTCTGAGTGCCTACATTAGAATAAAAGAACTGGGCCTGAGTATCTGTAATTGCAATAGCATGGTTCTAATTGGTGATTACAGATGCTGATTGCTACATCTGAGAAAGTTATCCCACAGAATAATGGAAGACAACATTGTGTGCTCGTCAATATAGTTTTTACTATGACAGCCAACACCTTTAAATAAATAAGATATTAAAGTAATTTCAGTCACTGAATCTGCAAGTGCACCAGAAGTATAGTATCTCTATAACTGCAACTATAAAACCATCTGTAGTGGAATTTGGATGGCTGAACCAGCCTCTAATATTCAAGTAGTGTATCCCTTTCATTCCTAAAGCAGGCTGTATGTAACACGGCATAACAATTTAAGAATATATGTGAAAACAAGGGATAATACAGAGGAATGAATATCTATCATGAGTGAAGGAAAAGGTAGGAAGAAAAGGCAAAAGATAGAAAATGCAGCCAAAGGGTTATCTGGGCTTTATGGCCAGAAAAGAAAGAAATCTTTCTTATATAAATTTATGAAAATATAAAAAATGTGATTTATTACAGCAGTAGCAGCCATTAAATAATAAGTAGACCCTAAAAAAAAAAAAAAACCTGGCCCTTAAAAATAACTAAATCTTAGTTGTCCAAACCTCCCTAATAAATAGGGCATAATAAACAAGGGGAAACCCCTAATTATATGAAGCTGTTACAGTATCGTGAACTACACTACTTAGGATTTGTCCAGCATCAAGATGCCCAATGATGAAAGTGGCCATTCTGCAAGTCCAATGAACAGACTATTTGATTGATAGCTGTGCTTAAGGTTCCAAACTAAAAGAAGGATCCAATCTGACAAACTGAACATCTCGTATATCAAAGGTTAACCTGAGACATGTAACATCTATCTGGAAGGGTACAGTCAATTAAAAGCTGCTTTCATATTTAGTAGAAACCTCGGCCTACTGAAATTTGCAGAAAAGGTGAATAGGAAAAGGAAATAACTTTTTAATATATGTGGGTTTCTGACTAGGGATTTCCAATAATGCTGCACATTTTTTAGGATTCCAAAATACCAGACAACTAAAAGGTCTTCAATGATATGTGCCCAATCCAAAAAATAGCAAACCCCATATGTAAACTTCTAGCTTGAACGATTTGCGGAAGGGGGTAGTTCATTAATTTGTTATAATTTCCAAGTTAGAAACATAAAGCTAGGAAAAAAATTAAAAACCTCAATGCACAGTAGCATGTTATGGGGCAAAGTAGCAAAATATTTAGTTTTTGAAGGCAGAAATTGTATAAATGCTTCAGTAAAATTTGACTTCCAAGTACGGTCTAATATACCTGATAATTCCGAAACCATATATGGTCATCAACAATGGAGAAAACAAAGACATGGTCATAAAAAGGCTTAGATTTCCTGTGATCTTTTGGAGTTCCAAATATCTGGAAAAAAAAAAAGATGAAAAAGTCAATGTCTAAGTATCATATAAAAAGACTTTTGAAGTTAACATACAGAGTTCATCATCAACAATTGGTATAGCATATGAGAACGAATCAGAAGTTACATTTTGCAACCTTGAAAGAAAAGTATGAGTGTTGTATCCGTGAAGTTAACAGATCAGTGTGTCCTCAACTAATCTTAAAAAGCAAAAAATGACTAAATCTTGAGCTAAAAAAGTTGCTTTATGAATGCATCTGATTCTACACAGCACCAGAAACAAAACAGTCCAAAATGGTCATCTCTCTCACCATACTGTCATGAACAAGGCCATAAGATGCAAGAGGAGAAGCACTTGTAATATTGCAAAAATTGCAGATACTAGAATATCAATCATATTTGTTTACCACTGGAAGATATTTTGGAAAGGTATTTCACGATTGTCTTTTAGAGAATGAAGAATCTGTTGGTATAGTCATGCATTATAAGATAGACCACAGATAAATGTTGCTTCTAAGGTGGGAAACAAAAATCAAAATACCTGAATGATCATCTCCTTCAGGAGTTTCCAGTGGGCATCTTTATCAAAATTAGCTGAGAAAGTCAAGAGGGGTCTTGACCCTTTCAGATGATTTCCTGTAAGCTTCAATTCTTCCATTGTGTGCACTAAAATGAACAAGACAAGTTGCAATGGTTAGGCTACTTAGTCATAATACAAGAAAAGAGCAAACCATGTGAACAAATCAATTTATTAGATTAATCACAACAGCAGCTTCCTTTTCTTTTCTTCCCGTTTCTGTTTTTTTTTTTTTTTTGGTTATAGAGATTATACTATCAGAATGGGAGCAGAAGAAAATTACAAAAGGACTGCAGGGCATCCTCCATAGTAGAGTGCAAGAAATTGGATCAAAGAAAATCAGGAAATGGCTCTCCACTGCCACTGAATACTAATGGAAGGAAAATGTTCAAATGCCCAACCCAAAACACCACAAGAAGTCAGAAGGACTAATCTAGACCATAACAACTGCTTAAAAATAGAGAATTTTAGAAATTTTCAAATTTTACTCCACACAAATACTCAAAGTCAAAGCAGACAAGGTACTTCTCTATGAAGATTTCGCTATCTTCCACCTCCCAATACCATTAAATGCATGTGTTAAACTTGTGATGCTACAAACATTAGCATTTGAATACAATAAGTGCAAGCCTATTAGTGAGCCTATTAGAAAACATGATTATAAAAAATATCACAAAAAAATAAAAAATTAACATACCAGCATTGACTAAGAATTTCACAGACGGACCACTAGGGCACTTGACCATCCATAGATACAAATCTTTATGTTTCCTGCACTGAAATAGAGAGAGAAAGGAGAACAAAAAAATCATCAACAACAAACAATCTAAAATATGGCAACTTAAGTTCATTTTTTTTCCTAATCTCAAAGTCGATAGTTATATAATCACCACACCTCCTCTCAAAGTTACAAAGTTATTTTCCTTCAAATTACCAAACCACGCAAACAAGTGGAACAATTATCAATATCAAAATTCATGTGATGAGTTATCATAGGTATTAAACCTACAACCACTTGCACAAATAATATGGAATTAACCAGGTCAAATTGTTTATTTAAGGAAGAAAACAACTAAATTTGAAGTTCACCTCAAAGAACAAAGAGGAAGAACCATTCTTCAACTCCACAAGCTCATTCAATGTCGCGCCTTTAGTACTTGTAGACTCAACCTTACTATCCTTCTTACAATGCGGCAGAAGTGACACCAAATTCAACATCAAGTGCCTATACCTGCAACACCAACAATTCTTTCAAACACCAACAAAATCCAGCAACCCCCCAAAATCCCAACAAACCCCGAAATCAAATATATATGTATATATAAGCATTAATATAAAAGGATTGGATCTTTATGGAACCTGAAATTGATACGCCTAGAACAAGTAACCAAGACTTTCTCTTTATTTCTAAAACCACCCTGTTGAGGAGGTATAAATTCAGTCTCTTTCACTTCAGGTTTATCTTTCCAACCCAAGAGCGTCCTTTTGGGTCTCTCTGGTGCACCTTCATCTTTCTTTGTAGGTTCAATGATCTGTGTCTCAACGTGCTTTCTCTTCTTTCCCATAGTTTTGTTTGGTTACGTACAGATACCTGAAACACATGAAATCTTTAGTCTAAACACCATGAAAACAATACAAAGTTTGTATTTAGTTGTCAATAAAACTAAGCAGGGAAAGGGTTGGTACCTAAACAGGGGAAAGCTAGCTGCAGAGAGTAAGATACAGAGAGACACCGAGTTTCTGCCATCGAGGAGCAAAACCGTGATAAAAACCTAAAAGTTTTTTAAAAAGGTAATGAAAGTGCTCACGGCCCAAACCAGTCGATTGGACTCTTATTGCTTAGATGGATTAGGCCCAATAAAAGATGAGCTCAAGCCGAACAATCCCAGATGGGTGGATTTTTATGGAGAAAAGTGCCCTGTGCTTTTTTTGGGTTAGTGTTTGACCTTTTCTTATGTTAACAACTCGGAAACTCGTTCTATTTATATGGTAAACACAAACAAATTAGCATAATGCTTGTTTCTTATTTTAATTAAACATCTAAATTGTTTATATATATAGCTTTACAAAGATAACATGCTTATTAATGCGGTAAATCTTTAAGAATCAAACTTTTTCCTAAAAAATGAGAATTATTCAAATCATTAATGTGTTTGGAAATGTGGCTATAGTAGAGATGTTCACAAAAACCGAGTAACCGAAAAAACCAAAAAAACCAATGAAAAATTAATTAAAAAAACCAGACTAAAATAAAAAATTGATTGCTAAAACAATAAATCTTTCTGGTTCAGTTTGGTTTCGATTTTACCATCAAAACCAGTGAACCGAACCGGCCATCCATAAAAATAAAGTTAGAAACGAGTAAATGACCTAGTATAAATAGTACAATAAACCTAAACCTAAATAACATTATAATTTACTTCTGAAGTCACTACTCACACCAGACCAGCCTTTTTCATTTCCCCTTCAATTTTCATCATCTTTGTCGTTTGCCCCCTGTATCTATCTCTTCTCTAGCCGATCAATAAGTAAATAACTTGCAGCTCACACCAGACCGATCTCTCTCTTATGTCCTTACAGAAATTTAGAAAATCAAACCTCGCTAGAGCAAAGTAATTAGTCTCTAGGTATCGTTGATAGGTAATATTGTTTCTATTTTTTCTCTTTCGTCCTTTGCTCTCTTGTTATGATTCTTTGATCTTGAGAGACAATTGATTAGATCAGGTTTGATTTTCACTTTTATCTATTTTTTCTAGTTTGTTTTATTAATTGATGTGAGTTTTATACATTGATTTTGAGTATATATTCCAAATAACTAAAAAGTTGAATTTTTGTCTACACTCTTGTTCTTCTTCGTCTCTGTGTTATCCTTTGTTCTTCTCTGTGTGTCTTTTCAAGAGTCGCTGCATCAGTTTGCTTAGGTCTTGTTATGATCGCTTTTTTGCAAGCGAACACCATAGATTACAAGAAGGTGGTCATAGAAGGGAATGAATCTAAAGTAGTAGCAGTACCAACCTTTCAGAGGCAATCTCATTGACAATATTGATGCGGAGGATGGAGATGTTATGGTTTTGGTTTTATATTCATATTAAATTTACAATTAGCTTAACATTAGTTTGCTTTAAAATTTAAAGCTTAATTTAATGTAAGACTAAGCCAATTTAAAAAACAAAAAACAAAAAAAAAACCATGAGATTAGGTTTCTTGGTTTTTTCCTTAAAAAATTGGATTTAACTGAACCGGTTTGGTTTTAACTAATTTCCAGTCCGGTTCGGTTAATTTTAGAAAAAAATATTGTAATTCGGTTCGGTTGATTTTTTTAGTCTAAACCGAACCGAACCGTAAACACTCTTATGTTATAGTTATATTTTAAAGTATTTTTTACTTAAATACATTAAAATAATATTCTCAACCATTTTCCCTTATTCTTTTTCTTTATTAAGAACCTTCTCCAAGCCAACACCATTCACCATTACCATCTTTAACTCATGATCTCCTTATCTCATCCACCATGATAGCCCATTAGACGCCAACAAATCCAACCACAACACATCGTTAGCAGAGTTTCAAAAAAAAAAATAGTAGCAATGTTAATATAGTCATAGTAGCAGCGATTGTCATTTCCTTGATTTTTTTAGTGAGGTCTAAAAAGACTTTGGGGTCAGTAACAACACCTGTAAGCAAAAGTAAAGGTGATGAGGAGGGTTTAATAACATCAACAACAATAACTTGGTTGATTTTCTTAGAAGAGATTTTGTAGCAGTCCAACCACATACCCGTTCGATATTGCAACAACAATAACAATAGCTTTCAACATCTGTAGCTCCCCATAACTGTAATTTCTCCTTTGTTTCCTTCAAGAGTAGTAATCTCTCCTTAGAAGGTACGAGCACCTCCATAATGATTTTCCAGCTCCAGCACAGCAGCGTTGCATCACATGAACTTCAATGGTATCAACTTCAACACAGAACCCCAACAATCCTATCGGCAGCTCAACTAAAGTCTCCCTATACATGGCAAGCAACAAAAACTATTGGTGTAGTTTATGAATAAATAAAAGAAAAGATTTATATCCCATATTAAAAAGAAACACTCCCTCCTAATGTTTCTAAGTGTGGGTGTCTATTGTATAGTAAATTAAGCCATGGTGGACAAACTCTCCTATTTAGCTTCCTAATGTTATTATATGGATATTTAAAATATCAAAAGATAGCATTTGAAGCTTTAAACTTGGAACTTAATATGAATAGTTATATTATTTCATGAATAGTCATACTGTTTGATGCAAAATCATATTATTTCATCAACAATCATATTGTTGAATAGTCATATTGTTTGATGAACAATCATAATGGTTCATCAACAATCATATTATTTTCATCGTTATGTTTCAAAGTCTATAAAAGCATGTTACTACAAAGAAAAGAAATATATATTCTTTTCTTGATCTTATCTTCTCGTTCTTTTAAAGGTTTAGAGGGCTTAGTTGTACCCTGGAGGTGTTATCTCTGTGTAGGATAAATAAATACCTTAAAGATAGTGTTTTCATGCCTCTAAGTCAACTCCATATTTGTTTCCATCCTAAATTTTCCTAACAATTTTAAGGAGTTTATTTTAATGGAGACAAATATGAATTCTAGTGTCAAAGTTGCCAAGGATGTCAAAATTCAACTAGATCGGTTTGATAGTACGAATTACACAAGATGGATGGACAAGATGATATTCCTGCTTACTTTATTAAAGATTTACTACATACTTGATCTAAATCTATCTGCACTACCTGAACCACAAGAAGATGAATCTGTCATTATTAAGACTGCAAGAGTAAAACGTGAAAAAGACAAAGTGTTTTGTCGAGGGCATATACTGAATACTCTAACCAATTGACTTTATAACATCTTCTCTAAATTAAAGTCGCCAAAAGAAATTTGGGTTACCTTGGAGACACTACAAACAGGAAAAATCAGGTTTTGGTTGTTTTCTTGCTTTAAAATTTTTTTAGTATAAGATTACTGATAACAAGCCAATCATGCATCAAGTCTATGAAATTCAAATGCTGATATCAAAACTTAGTGATTTGGATATCAAAGTTCCTGATTCACTTCAAGTGTAGGCTGTTTTATCAAAACTTTCTCCATCCTGGAATGAATATAGGAAGAAGATGTTGCATTCTACAGACAATTATACCTTTGAACAGTTTCAATCACACTTGCAAATTGAGGTTCAATCTCGTATGCGTGAATTGCAAGCAACAAATTCTAAAGTAAATTTGGTTACTGAAACTGGTTTGACAATAACTCAAAACAATCTGAAAGTGCAAAAAAAAGAAAACAAATTCAAGAAGAAATAAAATGCTAATAAAAAGCATAGAGTTTATTTCCATTATCAAAATAAGAGGCATTATATAAAAGAGTGTAGATTCAAGAATTTCAACAAGAAAGGTGATTCTTTCAAAGTGAATATGGTTGAAAAAGACAAAATTAGGGAGTTAGTTACCATGGTTTCAAACATTCAAATTGAAATGATTACTGAATTAAATGTGGCAACTAATGTTGTAAAGACTTCAAATTGGTGGCTGGATTCTGGTGCAACGGTTTATGTTTGCAACAACAAAGCATGGTTTAATACTTATGAAGAATTGAAAAAACCTGAAGAGGTCTTGATGGGCAACCATAATTCTGCTAAATTTTTTGGAAAAAGAACTATTGAGTTGTACTTTATTTCTAGACAAAAATCATTTTTACTCAATGTGTTTTATGTTCCTGAAATTAGGAAAAACCTTATATTTGCTAGTCTCTTGAACAAGAAAGGGTTCAAGATTATTTTAGAGTCTAATAAGGTAATTGTAACTAAGGGTGGGATGTTTGTGGGAAAGGGTTATTCCTATAATGGCATGTTTAAGTTCAGTATTAATGAAATTAATGTTATTTCTGTTTATATGGTTGAATCTACTTCTCTTTTTTGGCATGCTAGATTAGGACATTTAAATTATAGATATTTGAAATATATGTGCAAGCATGGTTATATTTCATATCAAGATATTAATAAAAATAAATGTAAAGTATGTATTCAAGCAAAGATGACAAAAAAGCCTTTTCCTAAAGTAGAAAGGAATTCTCAATTACTTGAGTTAGTTCATTCTTATATATGTGAAATAAATGATATGTTAACAAGGGGTGGAAAAAGATATTTCATAACTTTCATTGATGATTATTCTCGTTTTACCTATATTTACTTGTTAAGAACTAAAGATGAAGCCTTTGGAAAATTCAAGGAATTCAAGAAAATGGTAGAAAATAAAAAAGAAAGGCAAATTAAAGTTCTTAGAAGTGATAGAGGTGGAGAATACTTTTCTAAAGAGTTTTCTACTTTTTGTGAGGAAAACAAAATAATCCATCAAATGACAGCATCCTATACACCACAACATAATGAACTTGCTGAAAGGAAAAATAGGACTTTAGTAGATATGGTCAATGTCATGCTTTTGAATGCTAAATTACCGAATAATTTATGGGGTGAAGTCTTACTTATTGCATGTCATATTCATAACAGAGTATTATCTAAAAAAATCAAATGTTTCTCTCTATGAAGCATGGAACGATAGAAAATCAAATCTGAATTATTTTAAAGTGTGGGGGTGTGTAGCTTTTTATAAAAGTCCTGATCCTCAAAGAATAAAATTAGGACCAAGAGGTCTTAAAAGTGTTTTTGTTGGTTATGCACAAAATTCAAAGGCTTATAGACTTTTGGATTTAGAAACTAATATGATTGTTGAATCTATACATGTTGAATTTATCAAATATAAATTCATAGGCGATTAAAATGTGAAAGAATCAAATCTAAAGTAATGACTCCTAGCTCAACGTTAAGTGAAAAAACATAAAAACTTAGAAGTAATAGGTTTCGGTGAACCTAGAAGAAGTCAAAGAGTTAGAAAGAAAAAACATATAGATACAAATTTTATTTCTACTGATTCAATTGTATTTTTAGTGAAAGGTGATAGAAATTCAATATTAAAAAAGACACCTATGATCCTAAATATAGAAGATGATCCAAAGACATTCAATCAAGCTATATCTTCTAGAGATGTTGCTTTTTGGAAAGAAGCGATAAATGATGAAATGGATTCAATATTGTCTAACAATACTTGGGTCCTAGTAGATTTACCTCCAGGTTCTAAGCCAATAGGATGCAAATGGGTGTTTAAAAGAAAATACAATATCGATGGTTTTATACAAACCTTCAAAACAAGATTGGTTGCCAAATGTTTTACTCAAAAGGAAGGTGTTGATTATTTTGATACTTATTCTCCAGTTGTAAGAATTACATCAATTAGAGTTTTATTTGTATTAGCATCAAGTTATAAATTGTATGTTCATCAAATGAATGTAAAGACGACTTTTCTAAATGGAGATTTAAAGGAAGAAGTGTATATAGAGCAACCTAAGGGTTTTATACTTCCTGGTAATAAAGGAAAAGTCTGTAAATTGGTAAAGTTCTTATATGGTTTAAAACAAGCTCCGAAACAATGGCATGAAAAGTTTGACAAAGCAATTTTATTAAATGGTTTTCATCACAATGGTGTTGATAAGTGTATGTATTCTAAATTTATAAAAGATTCTGGTGTGATTATTTGTCTCTATGTAGATGACATGTTAATATTTAGCACCAATATGATTGGAATAGTTGAAACTAAAAGGTATCTCACTTCTATCTTTAAAATAAAAGATCTTGGTGAAGTGGATATAATTTTAGATATCAAAGTTAAGAAACATAGTAATGGTTATGCACTTAATCAGTCATATTATATTGAGAAAATGCTCGATAAGTTTAAGCATCTCAATATAAAAGAGACTAATATTCCATTTGACTCTAGTATGAAATTAAATGATTATTGTGATAAAGCGGTAGCACAACTAGAATATGCTAGTGCCATTGGAAGTCTTATGTATGTTATGCATTGTACAAGACTAGATATAACTTTTGCTATATGCAAATTATCAAGATATACAAGTAAGTCAAATACAGATCATTGGAAAGCTATTGTAAGAGTCTTTAGTTACCTAAAAAGAACGATCGACTTAGGCTTGTTTTATTCTGATTTTCCAACTGTGATTGATGGATATAGTGATGCAAGTTGGATGACTAGTTCAAGTGATAATAAGTCCACATCAAGATGAATTTTCTCACTTAGAGGAGATGCAATATCTTGGGCATCTAAGAAACAAACATACATCTCTCATTCTACCATGGAATCAGAATTTATTGTTATAGCTGTTACAGGTAAAGAAGCAAAATGGTTAAGAAATATGTTGTTTGATATTAAGTTGTGGCCACAACCTATGTCAGCTATTTCTTTATACTGCGATAATGAAGCAACTATGTCTCGAGCTTATAGTAGCATTTACAATGGTAAGTCAAGATATATAAGCATTCGACATGGATATATTCGAGAGTTGATTACAAATAGTATAATCACTATTGTCTATGTGAAGTCTGTGAATAATTTAGCGGATCCGCTCACAAAAGAACTATCTAGAGATATGGTACGAAAAACAACTAATGGAATAGGGTTGAAACTCTTTACTAAAGATACCAGTAATAGGAACCCAACTTCGGATTAGCAAAAAGCTTATCTCTTAGTTTAATGGGTAATAACAAGTTACTGTTTTGTATCTGTTGGACACTGATAATTAATTTGAGTCCCTATTCTGATAGTATTCAGTGTGTTCTATTATGAAAAGTAAGATAAGTGTGAGCTCTTAATGGAATTTTAAAGTTCGTGTCTAATGTAATAGAGACATGTATAATTTCACCTATATGAATATAAAAATAGTGTCGCTTTGACAAGAGTTAGGGTTTTCTCTTATAAATAGTCAAAAAAAAATTATGATTTTAGCACATGACCATAATAGTGCTAAACAGTTGTAAATATCTTTATGAGTTTGAATAGTATTATGTGTGTAATATATTTTATTCTACAATAAAATTTTTGGTTTCATCTGCGGACACCATTAACTTTAGTAGGATTCAAGTTCTAACACTAATTAAAGGTTTAAATTGTAAAATACCTTCTTGTAAGCATAATTCTATCAAGTGAAAAGACCTTCATTACAAACTAGTGGGGGGTTGTTGGTGTAGTTTGTAAATGAATAAAATAAAAGATGTTTATCCCATATTAGAAAGAAACACTTCCTCCTAATGTTTCTAAGTGTGAGTTTCTATTATGTAGTAAATTAAGTCATGGTGGACAAACTCTCCTATTTGGCTTCCTAATGTTATTATATGGATATTTAAATTATCAAAAGATAACATTTGGAGCTTTGAACTTGGAACTTAATATGAACAGTTATACTGTTTCATGAATAGTCATACTGTTTGATGAACAATTATATTATTTCATCAACAATCATATTATTGAATAATCATATTGTTTGATTAACAATCATAGTGGTTCATTAACAGTCATATTATTTGATGAATAATTATATTGTTTCATCGTTATATTTCAAAGCCTATAAAAGCATGTTACTATAAAGAAAAGAAATAACAACAAAATACATATATTCTTTTCTTGGTCTTATCTTCTCATTTTTTTAAAGGTTTAGAAGGTTTAGTTGTATCCTAAAGGTGTTATTTCTGTGTAGGACAAATAAATACCTTAAAAATAGTATTTTCATGTTTCTAAGCCAACTCCATATTTATTTCCATCCTAAATTTTCCTAACAAAAACAACAACAACATTCATTTCATCATCAATCAACTACAACAATGAAGGATTTTTCTACAGAACCTACCTTATAAGCAACGTCATCTTCAGCAGTAATAATATATGATCTTCCAGTAGCAGTCATGGAAGTTCCTCTATCAAGACATGCATTTTTTTTTATAGTCATGGTTTTCTTTAGCAACAGCACCGTAGGTTCTTTCTAGCCAGACCAGTAACTTCTGGTTAGAGCACCGTGAGCCTCTCTAGTGCAACCTTTTTTCATCTCCAACAGCTTCAACCATGGACCACCACTAGTCGCAACCCTTCTTAGCTAAACCACGACCATCAGCAAAGATTTCCCAGAACCAATAAATGCAATCGTTGCATCCTCAACACAGGTAAACTTTCTCTTTCTTACATTTCTTTTGCACGTTATTTTGATGAAATGTAATTAATGGTGGGAGAATAGGAATGCTGGAAATGCAGACATGAAATGTACGTGTGTATATTTATTTGTTTAGCGAGGATATCACGGTCATATGATAATGAATAATTTTATATGATAATGAGTAATTTTATATGTTATTTCAATTGAATATATTAATGTTTTAACTTTTTATAAAAAAAATATTATTTTGAAAGAAAAAAAAGCAAACTATATTTTTTTTCCTAGCTATTTTTTAACTTATTAAGTTAATTAGGCCACGTTAGATCAATCTACATGATTTATTTTATTCTTTTTAAAAACATATTAGCAATACTTAAATATAAAAATATTTTTATAAGAACAATTGACTCAACCCACCATATAACCCGGGTAAAATGATCTCGGGAGTTGCTAATTAAATTGGTATTTAACCCATTTTATTTTTAGAAATGACACTAGTTATTTAACTTATACTAGTTAAATAATTTTTTCGACAAATAAATAAATATTCAAACTTTTCAAATATAGTTTTTTTAAAAACTTAATTAAATCAAAAGGCTTATGCATGCATTAAAATAAATATATTAAGAATCATATATGCCAATAAATATAAAAAATAAAATATTAATGTATTTATTCAACACGTTACGGGTTGGATAATTTTTTTTACAAAAATAAATAAATATGTAAACCTTTAAAATATATTTTTTTATAATCTAATTATAAATCAAAAGGCTAAATATATTGAGAATCATATGTGTCAATAAATGCAAAAGATAAAGTGTTAACATGTTTATTCAACTTATTTTTTTGCAGGTTGAATTTTTTTTTTAACGCAAAAGAATTAATATATAGGTGTTATTAATATGTTTTTTAACATCGAGTAATAAATATAACTATGAATCAAAAGGTTAATATTTATAGTAAATATCATATATATTAATAAAAACATGTTAGATTTTAGGCTAACTTTTAATGTAACAGAAAAATAAAACAATGTTATAATTTTTATTGAGAAACATTATTTTCTTAGTCTTTGTATAATATTTTTTTAATATAAAAAAATTAATAAAGATAAGAACAAAGAAAATATAAAAAGACAGAATGTGGAGTGATAAATATTCAAAGAATAAAAAATAAAAAATATTATTATTTTTCAGAAAAAAGTGTAAAGAAAAAAATAAAAACTAATAAAATATTAAAAAAAATAGTGATAAATAGATTAAGTATAAAATAATAAAAATATTAAGTATAAAATAATAAAAATATTAAGTATAAAAAAATGCTTGTATTTAAAAAAAAATATAATCTTATCATGCTACATTGCCACTAAAGTAATAGATAAAATTTATAATTATATTATTTTTATATGAAAAAAATTATTTTTTTATAATAATAATGATGATGATAAAAAAATATTTTGACCAAGGACAAAATTGATTAACCTTAAATAGAACAAAAATTTATTTGTCTAATCGTTTCATTAAAACCATGTAACATATCGCTTTAAGAACCAATGAAATATGTACCAAGAGTCTTGGCTTAATAGTAAAAAAAGTTTTTTTTTTTTTATTGTATTTAGATTCGAGTTCTTATGCATCTAAATTTGAGTCCTCATGTATATATTTGTTATTGCTACAGTACTTTATATGTCTATTAAATTTATAAAATATTTAATAGATTATAAAATTAATCATGATATATGAAAGCTGGAAGCTGGTCCGATCACTTACATAAATAAAAAAAAGAAAGAAAGAGAGAACCAACGACATACGCTCCACCAGATATTCGCAACCCAACTCGAAGGTTCTCTCTTCTTCTTCTTTTTAGGTTCTCTCTTCTTTTTCGTCGAGTGAGTAGTGAAGAGGAAGTTGAATTTCAGAGACACTGCGACTGTAAAGAGAGAAATGGGAGACCGCTACTTCCCAAATGAAATGCCAGACTACATACCAGAAACAACGACAACGGCAGTGGACGAAACAGTCACTGAAAGAAACAACAAAGACTCACTTACAAAGCTCCTGTCTTTGCCGTACAACATTGTCTCTCAAAGACTTAAAGCATCAGCGTTGGACGTCAAAGACACAGTTAAGTTTCCCCTTTCACTCAATTCTATCCTTTTGACTACTAGCTTCCATTTGTTTCTAACTTTCAGACACACCCCATCATGTTACTTTAGTTTTTTTAATGTTAAAGATTGAAGGGTTTTCTTTTTTTCTTATTGGTTGTGTTTAACTTCAGGTGGTGAGGGAGACATGGGGAATGAGTGGGAAGAGAGTGAAAGATTATAGTTTGTACACCGGGGCATTGGGGACTGCATACTTGCTTTTGAAAGCATACCAAGTTACCAAGAATCAGAATGATCTTAACTTGTGCTCTGACATTATCAAGGCTTGCGATTCTGTTTCTAGAGATTCTGGGTATTCTCTCTCTCTCTCTCTCTCTCTCTCTCTCTCTCTCTCTCTCTCTCTCTCTCTCTCTCTCTTCTCTGTCTGTTTTGTTGCTGGCTCATCCAAGAATAGGTATTACTACTTTTGGATATTTTAATGCGGAGGTTGCTTTAGTTCTAAACAACTATGGGTTCAATTCTTGCTTTATCTGAGGTTAAATGGGGATAAATTCGTATTGAAGCTCGTCGATGTGTTGTGCTGCGTTTGATTATTCTATTATTACGGGAATCATGCACTCAGTTATGGTTGTCTCGCTTTCTATTAGCATTTTTCTCTTGTATTTGGTCATTTGGTTTGTGGAAATGCTCAATTGTGTATTTGATCCTGGCATGGATTGTCACCGTAAATGTTTAAATTTTTCAATATGTTTGAAGTCGGCACTTAATTTTATATGCCAAGTCTAGGTTAAATTTTAGGTGTAAGTGTAACTTCCCAATCCTTGGGGAAAACAGATAAGTCAACTTGATTTAGTTGCTTATGTGATCCGTTGGGGCTGCAGACGTGTGACATTTATATGTGGACGGGCTGGTGTTTGTGCTCTTGGTGCTGTTGCAGCAAAGCATGCTGGGGATGGAAGGTTATTAGATCATTACTTAGCTCAGTTCAAAGAGGTGCCTGTTGCATTTCTTCCCCTTCTATGCATTTTTTTTCCATCAAAAGTTGGTTGCTTTTATAAATCTTAATTAATATTTTTTCATCCTTTTATAAACCTAATTAATATGATTTTCTTTTTTCTTTTTCTTTTGTTTTTACTCGAGGGCAGATCAAACTTCCTAGTGATTTGCCATATGAGTTATTATATGGGAGAGCTGGGTTCTTATGGGCCTGCTCATTTCTAAATAAGCATATTGGTAAAGAAACCATATCTACAAGCCGGAAAGTAAGGCATTTCTTTTATTTCTTTTCAATCCAGCATTCATTATTGATTAGAATGAACCCTTTGCTAAGTTGGCTTTGAAACTTCTGCAGAGAGCAGTTGTGGATGAAATAATTAAGGCTGGAAGATTGACACGCAAGGGAAAATGTCCACTGCTGTATGAATGGCATGGAAAAAGGTACTGGGGTGCTGCCCATGGACTTGCTGGAATCATGCTTGTTTTGATGGACTTGGAACTGACACCAGATGAGGTGGAGGATGTCAAGGGTACTTTACACTACATGATTAAGAACCATTTTCCCAGTGGCAATTATCCTTCAAGTGAAGGAAATAAATCTGATTGCCTTGTGCATTGGTGTCATGGGGCTCCTGGGATCGCTCTTACCCTTGCGAAAGCAGCTGAGGTAATCCTTGTATAGTGATGCAAGCTGCATAAGGTAGCCTAGGTGCTAATGGAATTTATCTAGGCATGTCTTTTACTATGTGCATTTTGTCTTGCGTACCTGCTAATAAAAATTGGTGAAAGTACCTCATTAGTTGAAGATTTAATGCTATTTTTTCATGTAAATGGCCAAATAAATATTCCATTGTTTGATGACATTTCTGATCTCGTCCATATTAAGAAATGAAGAGAGAATTTCAGTCTCATAGAGGAAGAACCATTCTTCCAAAGTGGAACGATCACCTGTCTTTTTCTAGTGCTAAAAGTTCAAAACATGAGATTGAACAAGTCATCGCTACCACTTTCCAGATGTCTGCATCCACCACCTTTTTGTTCTTCAGTTAAAGACCATAACTGTAGTCTTATTTGTAACATAGAAATGCTACTGTGACCTCATCATGAATTTCTTTGCAATGTTTGAATTATTCAGGTTTTTGGAGATAAGGAGTTTCTGCAGGCAGCGATGGAGGCAGGGGAGGTGGTTTGGAACCGGGGTTTGCTAAAGCGAGTTGGCATATGTCATGGAATCAGTGGAAATACCTATGTTTTTGTTTCACTTTACCGATTAACAGGTAATGTGGAATACTTATACAGGGCCAAAGCCTTTGCTTGCTTTCTATATGATAGAGCACAAAAACTTGTATTAGAAGGGAAGATGCATGGGGGTGATCGCCCCTATTCACTGTTTGAGGGTTTTGGAGGAATGGCTTATCTCTTCCTTGACATCCTTGAACCATCGGAAGCCAGGTTCCCTGCTTATGAACTTTAGATCGCCATATAATATTTCGACTGTTACTAGATGTATCATATCATGTTTGCTTGTTAACCTTAATACAGTCTGTAGATATTTGAAAGGATTTAGCTACTTGATTGTATGGCTCTAACTTTTTGAATTACTTTCTTCTCAAGTATAGAATGCTCATTAGGGAACACCACTAAAGATTTTTCTAGCTTCGGGGCTTCTTATTCATGCTGTGTTTAGCCACATCTAGGGCCGCGCCCACCATGTGCAATTCTCTGGTTTTATCTGAATAACTCGGTTCTTTTTCATTGGATAAATAGAAAGAGTTTTACTAACAAGGATAGGCATTGTAGATGAACTTGTATTTCAGTAATCTCTCTCTTTCCCTCTCTCTCTCTCTCTCTCTCTCTCTGTCTACACGAATTCATTAATGGCATGATTAGTTGATAAAGACCAGGGAAACTTTTCCAAGTCTCGTATGGAAAAGTGAAAATGATGAGAAGCAACAACAGTTTTCAAGCCGCTGACCCGTATTAAAGTCAAAAGTTGAGGAAGCTTAAAATTTGGAAAATGGATTGAGAGGGGTAGAAACCTGTATACAAGGCAACAACAAGTGATATTGCACATGAACGATTTTGCATTGGCCTTGACAAAATACCAGCAACAACACTTCCAGCCATTTGCCTTCTGTAAGTGCAAAACAACGAACAGACAGGCACCACTTATTTATTGCAAAATGGTCCGTTTAGCTGTTAAATAGGCAAGAAGACTTTTTTTCTGATTTGAAAGTGTTGAACCTGCCAACATTAATCAGAGAAATCTGAACTTTGCAGTACGGGTGAGTGATTTTAGTGCCATTTGATTGATACGGAGTCATCTACTCCTACAAAGTGAAAATTGTTTACACAAGCAAATCATCCAAATCCAAACTCACGAAAAGACGCGGTATTTCTTTTTCTTTTTCTTTTTCTTTTTCTTTTTCTTTTTCTTTTTCTTTTTTTGCACTCACATCAGCCTCTCCCATTGCAAAGATTAGTACACAAGAAACTCTCTCCAGCCTTAATTAGGCCAAACCAACGAGTTTCTCGCTAACCTCCCACACTTTACGAGCCTTCTCTGCATCACTAGCTTCTTGAGATAGCTGATTCTCAAAAGAAGCCGAGTCCTTGTTCCAACTCCAGTAGACCCCTGATTTTGTCAGGCTTGGATCACTTACAACCTAAACAAGAAAGAGCAGATTATTATTGCATATTATACAAACCCATAGCAGAGCATTTTTATTTCTATAGTTTCCCCTGTTTTGGTTACCTGAGCAAGTCTTTTTCCAGCATCTTCCTCGGAGACGAAGCCCTTAGTGATGTACTTTTGGAATGGAGGGAATAGAAGCCTGAACAAAGGAATGTGCTCCCTGAACAAGCCTGTGGTGGCAATGCAACCTGGGTAAAGGGAAGCAAATGTAATGCCAGTTTCTTCATGGAAACGCCTGTGGAACTCTTGCATAGTGAGCATGTTGCAGACTTTGCTATCCTTGTAGGCTTTGGCACCATCAAATTCACCACCATCAATCATAGCTGAGCTGTTTAGCCCATTCAAGCCCCCTGCAAGTCCCCTCAAGTCACCAAGATTGGCCTTAGGAGGAACATTGCCAGCCAATGTATTTGTGTTCCCTAAAACATTTCACAGAAACAACACCAAATTTAGTGTAAACAATCGAAACATATTCACAAGAAAATGAACCTTAAATGTGTTATAGTGTATATACCTGTAATTGAGCCAACAATTATGAGACGTTTCGATGGGTAATCAGATTTCTTCATGTCCTCAAGCAACAATCTTGAAAGGAGGAAATGACCCAAATGGTTAGTTCCAACACTAAGTTCAAATCCTTCAGCAGTGAATGTAGGCTCTTTTGCAGTTGGCAGGTAAACAGCAGCATTGCAAACTAGCACATCAAGTGCCCTTCCTGATCGCCTAAAGGTATCCACAAATTGGCGGACACTGTCCAGTGAAGCAAGGTCCAGATGCATAATGGTGCAGTTCTCTTTGGCAATGCCAGCTGATTTAGCAGCCCTTTCTGCCTTCAGGAAGTCTCTGCAGGCCATAATTACGTGCCATTTTCCAGTTTCAGCTAGAGCCTTAGCCGCTGCTAGACCTAATCCAGAGGACGCACCAGTGACAATGCAGCATCCTTGTCTAAGAGTTTTCTTGCCGTCTGAAGAAGCCCTGTTGACTGCTGGAGTAGCAGTGGCCATTGTTTGGGCTCTTACAGTCCCAACTCTTTGGTTGAATTCCCTCTTCTGTGAATAATATTATACAAATGAATTCATTAGAAAAATCCCTTTTGTTTGCGAGTTTGAATTAATGCAATTTTCAGCAAAAAAAAAAAAGAAAGGAACCGGCATAGTAGCTACCTTCCACTTCAATGTAGAAGAGCTAAAGTCAGCTTTGACATGGTCTGAGAGTGAAACTCCAAGCAAGCTTGACTCCTTCAAAGATGCACTAGATTTTCCCTGCAAAGAAAAAACCACTGCCAAAATCAACACTAAATTTTCCTTCAATGCAACAAGTAAAAACAAAGACAAAACAAAGCACTACTATTATCTGACCTCTTTGGGAACAACAAAAGTAGAGGAAACCAAAGAAGCAGCCTGGAGAGCCATTAACGCTTGCAAAGCAAACTCTGTGCCTCGTAAAATGGGCTTTCAAATCCTTTGTTTTAAGGACTATAGATTTTGTATACAGTACCGACTGGAGTGAAGAGCTCAGCTTACTAGTGTGCAAAGGAGCTTGTTTGGAATTATATGTGATGTGTGTGTTGGGGGGAGGATATGTTTGGCAGACAGGATAAGATCATTAGCAGCGCATGTATCTTCCACATCACTTCCAAGCACCAATCAGATTTTGAGTTTTGGATTTCCCATGATATTAATGGCCTTGTCTTTTTGTTCCTTTGATAATTGACAAATAGTTAAGGATAATTGGGTACGTTTCCCAAAATGTTCCACTCCTCTTAGCTATGGGCTGGGAGATACTGAGGTGTTGAATATGACAGGGAATGGTGGGGGCATATTTCTGGATTATGGATTAAGAGGTTGTGCCACTCGAGCCAAGGTTTTGCCAGCCTCTCTATGGTTGGGGGGGTGGTTGCAGACTGGGAGCCAAGGCGCCATGACAAAGTGGAGGGTCCCCGGTTGCAGTGACGGGGACATACATGTGTTTGGATCTTGGTAGCCACAATGGGCTTCCACAGAATTTTATTTTTTTTGGTTCAGGTCCATTTCTACTATCACCCGCAAGCTCTCAGCTAAATCATCACTATGAGTTGGTGGATGGTTAAGAGCTGCCCTCTTAGCTGCGGAAATGTGCTTGCCTGCCAAAGCTCACACCAAGTGGCAACTTTTGTGATATAACCCTACTAGCTGTTAAGACCAAGCCTTGGATTAATGGACAAAATGATAAGCCAATCTGCTTCATTATACATGTCTAAATTAGCTCCATGGAAAGAAATTGGCACAACTCATTTGATTCTGAAACAAAAGAACAGCAGCTGTGAGGTCGCTTCAAGGACGGATAAAAACAGTGCTGCTGAGTGCCAATAATTGAATAGACAACAATGGGTTAGAAGTTAGAACCTACAAGACTGGACATGATCATTAAAGAATATGAAAGAATTTCATTTTAATTGAATAAGGTTTTTCCATGCTCTACATCCGTTTCTAAATTCATAGCTGGGCCCGCCCCCCGCTTTTTCTTTTTTTTTTAACAAATCTATATTCTTCTCAATGCTCATCCATCGGCACTCAATATCCAATGAGCTGAAGCACAAGAAGAATTGGAAATCGCTAAATTACACATTTCACCAAATACCTCTGTGACTGTACATGTTTTAACCAGTGGCGAAAATGAACTGCATTAATTTGCCAGATCATTCTCTTTTCAGCCCCTTAACTCCGAACTGGCAATCCAAAATTTTGGAAAGTTCTGATTTCCCCTCGAAGGCCGGCAGTTACAATAACCATACCATAGGCAGACACACTTTCGCTTAACCCATTGGAGATATCCACACTGGCATGAGGACTCCTTGTTCTAGTCGCTAAATTAAGCTTTTCCTCCGGCCATGTTGCTGATATTCTGTCAAAGAAGTAACCATTGGTTGCACAAGAAATAATTCCATTTAGAGGACTATTTGTGCACCCGGATAAAGATTGTGACCCCTCAATACTTGCTTCCTCAACAGGAGTAGGTGGGTGATTGGCAATGGAAACCTCATCAAGATGGTTATCGAGGCCACTCTGTTCTCCAGATAAAGTATCTTGTAGCTCCCAGGTGTCTCCCATGCCAGGCCATGGGATCGCCACCAATGCATCTTGACAATGGAAATGCTCATAGGAATGTGTGACAGCAACATCTTTGCTTCTGCTAAGTCCGGAATTAGCTTCATACTTCCAGACATAAACATATGAATCCTCACTAGCAGAGACCACATATTTTCCATTTGCTGTGAGAGAAGCTGAGATTTGGCTGTTGGTGTTACGAAAACCTATCACAGAATCATCAACTTAATCTTTGAGGATGGTACAATCCTAAAAATGCATGCATAGGAAAGAGGGGGGGAGCAAAGACAACAAGCACTGCTAAATATATGATTTTCTATGGCAAGCATTAAAATGGAGGTTAATGAAAAACCTTTCAGGTTTTGCTGATTGAAACAACCATTGAAGCAGCTGAAGAGATCAATTCGTTTCTGTTCAAGACCTACACTATCAAATTATTACTCCCCTTCAAAGCTGAAGAAACAGTATTAAAGACCTAGAATTCTAAAACAAGATCGCATCACTTGTCAAAACCTTAAATAGATATAGATAGTTTAAATACTGTTACCAAGTCTAAAATGGAATCACAAGCACCAAATTTTACGCCTTTGATACAAGGTTTGGCCTTTGGAACATGGGTTCAAATGTACGAGAAAAAAAAAAAGCTACGTGCAATCAATTTCCCAAAAAAAAGAATTAAGAGTAAGATCAAACATTTCCTATTCCACCTCATATGAAGACTCCTTAATATATATGCCATTTCAAGTTGTTTAAAACTAAGGGTGTCCATGATTTGATATTTTTTCATTGTATATCATAAAAAATCCTAAAAATGCTTGACTTTATCTTCTTACTGCCTCCTCGTACAAAAAACTGTTGACTGATTGCCATCGACTCTTGTGCTTAAGCAACTTGTTCTCATTATTTCTACCAACAAAATATCTATTGTATTATGGTCCACTATACAAAGCCCATTAGGATAAGCTAGGTTTAGTTAAATCAACCCCTATATATATATATATATATCAACTTTATTGACTGATACCTGATTACAAGCATGTTACTGATACATGGGGAGGGGGATGGTAGATGAGACCTATCATACAGGGTGCACTTGAGAAATCAAGGCAGAAAATCAGGTTTTTCAAAGATTCCACTTATGAAGACAAATCTACCATATTTTTTCAAGAAGATTATGATCCAAATGCAATTCATCCTCTTTTCACTAATACAGGATCAACATGTTTTTCCAACACTGCATTACCAGCCCGTATTCAAGCACTAGGCAAACCAAAATAGTTGAGACATTATGAAAACTTGAGCTAGAATACCATAGTTTAGTTAAATGATCTATGCATACCAAAAGCAAAACTGCCATACAGAAATTCTCTTCCAACACCCAGAATAACCCAAAAATCAAACTTAATGTTAAAATTCAGAATTGTGTAATCTGGGAAAGATATGCTGCTTACAGCATACGTGATATGATGGGGCAACATAACCTTTACTCAGTTTTTTAAGATATGCCTGGATATCTTCAAATATTTTAACAGCATAAAAAAGCCTGACTCCTCTATGTCGCTAGCTATTGGATAAGCAGGAAAGGAAAAGAAAAGGCTGCTACCATGGAGAATTAAATAAACATGATTTACTTCTCGTCCTCTTAATTTTACATCCAATTTCTGTATATCTCACTTCAAAAGGCAGGAGAAATTGTAGGATTCAGTTCTTTCAGATAACATTTTAAAAGGCAAGAGTAGAATGAGGTATTTTACCCCTCGCAAGGCATAAGCCTTACGGATTTTTACATGCATGCTAAGCATGTAACTAGGTATTACATCAAATAAACCAAATTAAGTATAAATGTAAAAGAATATATTTACACTACCAATATATGTTACTAACGAAACCAAGGAAAATATTGGCAAATGAAGAAATGCTTAATGACAAATTAATATTCCATAAAAGTAAATATTGTCAATAAAGTTTTTCAAAAAGCAAATATGCACAATTGTGCAAAGTTAAAGGCAAACTGAGACCACAGTGCATCAAGGCATGCCCCCAAACAGAGATTGGGAAGTTTGTTAAGGTCTCCATGAGGTTTTGACCTGGGAGAGCTTTTATTTCAACATTGATGTGTGGAAAAGAACTGGCAGCATTGCTCTAAGTCACACTGATAGGCATGACGTGCAAAGTTGTCTTCAATGCTAGCTTTTTTCTAAATCATTGAAACAAAGACCTGATGGACTGGGGTTTACCATTTCACTGAGCCAAAAAGTCTTGGCTCAAAGTATTTTTGCTACCTAATTGCTTTGGTATTATTAATTTAATCGTCCTAGTCAGTTTACAAAATAATTTTTTTCATGCATGATTTCATTACAACGTGGCCAGAAAAGACCAGAAAAGAAATGATAAGCCAACATTCTTACCTTTGAACTTGCGAACCAGTTCAACACCATCAATAACTCGAATTCGAGAATCAGCTGACGTGACGATCACTTCTGATGAACTTCCTGGAGCAAACTGTTTAATAAAATTGATCAGAGGACTGAAAGCACCATAAAAGGTACGAGTGCAAAAAATGCCAGCAGGTTGTTCCTTGAGCAAAAAAAAATGTAGCAGGAAATGGATTCAGGTATTTTTCAAAGCTAAACCAAACATGTTATCTCTGGAATTGAACATCATGCTAGAGCCACCAAATTACCTGGAATCCGGTGATTTTTTTAAGATGAGCTTTCTTCTTCTTACTTTGCAGATTAATTTGACATTTTTGTTGCAACTTATTCTCTGAGAAGAAAAGACAAATAACAAAAGAATAATTAGCAGTCAGTGAGTGGGTGAAATTTGAGAATGGTGGGTAAGAATCAACTTGTACCACATGTATTGTATAAACAGCAGCTTCCCTTGAGCGAACCAACAAATGCACCCTTCAGAAAACCATAAAAAAAATAATGTTAAGCAAAAACATTGAAACCTTGAATATTATATACAGAAGGCAAAACGTGGCCTACCTGACCATCTGGGGTATAGCAAGCCGCAGTGACCATCTCATGCAGATCATTCCAATCAACAACTTGACGATCAGGAATACTCCAAATGCGAACCTTTGCATCTAAGGACCCACTAATGAAGTATCTATCATCAACAGGATTAAACTGGACGCATGTTACTGCATCATGGAAATCCATAAAATAATGCAATTAGCAAAGTTCAAGGAAAGGAGGAAAAAGATCTTTGCTAGTTTTGACCATCTCATAAAAGAAAATGTTAAGCCAATATACAAAAAGTCACATTAAATGTTAAGAAAATCTAGAACGTCATAGAACCAGTGAAATAGGGTTTTGAAAATGCAGTTAAGTGTGAAGTCCTGTCTTCCATGCTTATCACAGATGAGATCTTCTATTGAAAAGAGGGGCAATTGTAACAGTAGCTTTTTAAGTAGTAGGTTGCAAAGTTATAGGCAATGCAAAGAATAAGCATAAAAAGGTATGGCGCAACATACTTACCATAATCACTGTGAGAAAAGATTTTCAAACAAGTATTGCTAGACAAGTGCCATAGGCGTACGGTTTTGTCCTTAGAAGAAGAAAGCAGGTGCTGGGAAAAGAAAAAAAAATGAATTTCGTTAGGATAGGCAAGAATAAACTAGTGGTTCATGATTCTTAACAAAGACATTTGCGTGCACATCTCAGTTCACAGTAGAGCTAAGTAAACTTGAATGGCAACAAGCCTCCCCAGGGCTTCTGAAACACCATCCAGATGAGGTTAAAACCTAGAACTCATCATCTCCCTCCCTCTCAAAATCTTCACAGCAAAATGTTAAATAAACTTAATTCATAGTTGAATATCACCTTTTGTACACTTCCAAAATATGTTTAAGATCTGCTTATGATCAATAAGTCTGTTATAACTCATTAAAATATAAACAGACAACAAAATCTGTGGTAGCATCACTGCTTTAGAGAACAAACAACAGCAATCCTCTTGTAGCCATGCGGAAGTTCATGAAATCTCGACAACAAAAATGAAAGAAGAAAAGGAACATGCCAGCAGATAAAAGTTGTCAATATTAGAAAACTAAAACTAAGTTGAAAGAATGAGATGAGATCAGAATAAGCAGAATCTGAAGGCAAGGAATCTTCAGAACTTTTCCAACTTGAAAAGCTGCCCAAAATCCATGACTTTCTACTGTAGAGAAAAAGGTAGAGGTCCTTCTCAACATAGCCAAAATATCACAAATCCCCACTCAGTTGCCATTCATCTAACTTTTAAAATACACCATGATGACAGAAACAATACCAAAGGATTTAGGAGGTGTTTGAAAGTCTGGTAGTAGTTGCTTTTCAAAATGTTTTTCACTCGGAAATGCATAAAAAATTAATTTTTAAAAAACATTTTTGATATTATCATATCAAAACGATCCAAAAAAATACTAATTTAAAGCAAAAATAATCAGTTTTTTAAGAAATGTTGTTTGGAACGCAATTCCAAAAGGCCTGTGATTTGAGGGCGGTCATAAGTGGAAAGCTATGAGAACTACCTATGGATCCCACTTTTATGTGAGCAGGGGAGCGCTAAACTGGAAGAACTTAATAATCTCTCAGATGCTAGACAATAGTAGTTTCTTATGAACTCTAAACTGTCCAACGTAACCAACAATGAAATACTGAGAAACTGAACTACGATATACATAAAGCAAAAGAACTGGCATAAATTCCACACTGGCAAGTGTTAAAACTCTATCTGGTTGAACCTTCTATCAAGACAGGAGTCGAAAAACTCTCCTTAAAAGAAGACCTGAAAGTGAGAAAGAAATTGGAAAGAAAAGAACGTCCCGTGTAATGGTGCATGAGTATGGAAACTTTTAAATTGCTCAAAGCAATTAAGAGAAGAATTTCTTGAACCACATCATAACAAGATGGCGAGTAAATAACTAAATCAGTTTTGCATCTGCACTGCATTCCACGTTAAAGAGCAAGAAAAGTTAGTAGCCGGATGGTAATGGCTAAAGGGAGAGAATTTCAAAACGTCAATCAACTATTACAGATGGATATAACTGACCTGAGACTTGGACCTTAATTATGATTGATGAATGTGTGTTGCTTTTAGAACAAAATTAATAAGTAAGAATAACAGAGTTGTAAATTAACTAACCTGAGACTTGGACCATGAAAGGTCGAGCACGTCATCAAGGTGCCCTTCGAATGAACAAATGGGTTTATCCGTGAGAGCAAACACAGTCTCTGGCATGATGATATGGTCAAGGCTCAAAGATTTTCTGCTTATAGATGACCTCCCTCTCCTCTTCTTCTCCTGATGGGTATCCACAAGTGGTGACAACAAATTAGGTTCTGGAGATCCATTTGGCATCAACAACAAATTCAAGCCCCCATCATATGGTTTCTCCGTCAATAATTCTCCTTTCCTCTCCGACTCCACAACCTGCCAGATGTTAATGACACAATCCTCACCTGCACTTGCTAGATACCTCCCGTCCAAACTGAACTTAATACTCCAAATCGACCCATTATGAGCCTGTATCTCCTGGCTCTTATAAAGTGCACTCAACTCTTTAAACGGCCTCCCGTATTGCCTTACCCTCACTCTCTCTGGCCCGTGAAATGACACATCCTGGCTATCATCCGTAGCAGAACTTGACCTCCTCCCTCCCTTCTCCGATCCAGTATCCCTCTCGTCACTACTTCTCCTCTCCTTATTGCCTGTCACACTATTCGCCACGCTCTTTATACTCCTAAACCAACTGCCCTTCTTTTTAAACTTTGAAACCCCACCTCCAATCCCTCCATTAGCATCGGCATCGAGATTTTCTCTCGTCCCGTCCTCCATGATTTGCCTCCTCATCAATTCTTGCACGATCGGCGAATGCCCAACAGACATTTCAAACTCCTCCATAGTCAATTGCCTCCCTGTCCCAACTTCCTTCAGCTTATTCCACATCCCATCTTCTCTTATCTCATTAACAACAAACTCTTTCCCATTATCAAGATTCTTAATAGTACAAACCCGCGAACCTCCCTCGTCCACCACTGCCCCATCGGTATCTGCCCCATTACATTCCAACTCCTCCGCAAACTCCACCGAACTCCCAACTGACAAACTGCCATTCAAATCCCCATTAGAATTCGCAGAATCTGATCGATTCACTTCCATTTTACTACAATGTTGTTTCCCCGAAGGCGGCTTATTAGGCGAAACAACATCAACACTAATACTACCCTCTTTCGGAGAAGACCCATTTTTGCTTTTGCATTTTTTACCGCAACCAGCAACAAAAAGCCCATTATTGCTGTGCCTGTTGTTATTAATATTATTATCACTACAGCTATAATTACTATCATTACTATTTACATTAATTGAATCTTGCAAAAAAATGGAAGAAGGCGAACAATAAACAGAGGAAGAGTAACACGAATTAAATTCATCATCATCATTGTCACGATCTACCGAACCGCCACTTTCTGGTTTCGATCGGGCGATAGCAGTTGAATCACTTGGACACAGACCATGCAGTTTCTCTCCGATCAAACGATCCGATGACAGGGAGCGGTTAAAATAAAAATCTCCGTTGTTAGCTGTTTCGGGTTTGGAGCGAGAAAGAGATGGGTCGGAGCTGAGACCCATCTGGAGAAGAAGGCGTTGGCGGCGTTCGGAAATGGATTCGGGTTGAGAGATCCAAACATGATAATTACTGGCAAGAAGACGAGGGGAATTGGAACGGGTCGGGTCAGGATCGGAGTCGGAGTTGGAAGTGGAGCAAGAACAAGAAGAGGAAGCAATGCGATCCAATGACTCGTAGAAATGTTCATCTTCTTCTTTTTCTTCAACTAGTTGTTCTTCACCGTTACTGTTGTCGTTTTTGTCAGTAATGGTGTCGTTTCTGCTCATTTTTTGAGGCGTTGTGGAGGGGTCATTGTTGAGATAGTGTTAACGGAAAGAGAGGGGGGCATTTCATTTCATTTTTTCATAGAAATAGAAATATAAATGGAAATGGAAATGGAAATGCCCCTAGTGAAATGGGTTTCCAACCAGGAAAAACAAAAACGGTTTTCACTGGGTTTGTTTGGGGGCGTTGTGAATGCTGCTGTTATGTGGAATGACGACGGATGATAATGTGAGGGAGGATCGGAGATCCGGTAAGAGAGACAAGAGAGGGAACGAAGCCCTGCGTGGTGTGGTGGGAGGAGATGTGCCAGCGTTGGTGGATGCCCTTTTCTGTGCGTGTTTTTGAGTTCGTTTTGTGTTTTTAGACATTGGTGTTCAGGAGCGCGATAAATTCTGTTTTTTTTATGCGTTTTGTATTTTCATTAAAAGAAAATTAAATTAGTATTTTTGATATATTAATAATATAAATTTAAAAATTTTATTTTAATATATTTTTAAATAAAAATATTCCAAGAAAACATTTTACGTTACAGAGTCAAATAGGCAGGCGCATTGGAAAGGAGATTTGAGTTTGGAATTTGTTTTATTTGGGATGAGAGTAGAAGTATTGGTGAGAAAACAATTTAAAAAATGATTAAATTAAAAATAATTAAAAAAATCAAATCATTAAAAAAATTAATTAAATATGTTAGAATTTTAAAAAAACTTAACTAGTTTTATTTTGCTTAGTTTTAATTTTATAAACCTAAATCAAAATATGCGAATCGAACTAAACTAAATCTAAACAATAAAAAAATTTAAATTAAACTAAAAAAATAGATTGAAATCAAACTCATTAAAAATTATAAAAATAACTCTAACAAATAATATAATTTTTATTTTTAATATATATAATTAAATAAAAACTGGTTGATTTAAACCACTTGGTTTTAATATTTAAAAAAATTATTTAATTATTTTTTTCAATAAAAATTAAATTAATATCAATATCAATATGCTGCTTGTACTTTTATTGTGTTAATTCAGGTAAGAAAGGTGATGGGTAGTTACTTTACTATAAAAGTGCATTTTATTTAAAAAATAAATAATAAATAAAGCTTTGTCATCATATTCTTAAATAAAACTGTTCTTTAGCAAAAAAGAAATAATATCAATAATAAATAGACAAAACAATAACGGCAAATAAAACCACTCACACCCCTAATAGTACAATTAAATTAAAAATAAAACAATTGTTGAATTTCTCTCCTGACACTGTTTTTCCTGTCCTTAAACTATTTTTTTTATTTAATCTATTAATATTAATATTATATTTATTAAAAATTAATATTTTTATTTTCCTCTTCATTCTTGATTTTATAAAAAAATATTTTCTTTTATTTTTCACATGAGATTAAAAGTTAAAATAACAAATTTAAATTAGAAAAGAACAGACCTGTTATAAAAAAAATTTGGCCCATCTGCTTTTTTGTTAAATTTTGGATGGTGGTTTTGTCAAAGTTCTTTTTGCTTCTTTTACTTAAGGATAAAATATTTTAATTTAAAATTTTATTTTATTTTTATTTTTATTTTGATATTTTTATTTTTTGAGAGGAGAGGAAAAGAGTTGCTGAAAAGTATCTTTTTTTTTCTTTTAAATTTTTATTCAAACCCTACTTATACATGTATTTTTAATTTATATTAAATTATTTATTTTAAATTTTGATTAAGACTCTCCCTCTTGTTTTTTAGATTGTCTTGTTTAATTAAAAAAAATAAATTTAAAATATAATATTATTGAACCTGATAAGGGCTAAAATCTAGGTTATGAGTTGGACAAATTTAACTTGGATTTATTTAAAATGTTGTTATCCTGATATTTTTTATATAAAAAAAATATTGAATCAAAGTCGTTTTATTTTTTAAAAATGAATTAAATTTTTATCTAGTAATTAAACCACATTTTAATATTCAAGTTCACTATGAACATGGTTATGTTAATATTCATAAACATAATATATATATATATATATATATATATATAATTTAAATAAATAAAACTTTGATACCTCCTTGCAAAACAATTCCACCATGTGCTGGTAAGGTTTAGCATCATAGCTAGGTAACAAAGTGCCAAGTTTGCTCCTTGGACTAGAGAGCATGGAAATTTAATGACAAAAATGATACATTAACAGAGTATGGTTGTCCATTACCACAGCAATGGCAGTACCAATTGTAGCTGTGACCGTCCAAAGCCAAACCTTCATGTACCAAAACTAATAGTACTGTAACCCGTAACATCACTACTATTACTTGTTTTTTTTTTTATTATTATTAATATTATCAAAAAAATATAAATAAGATTTAAAACTATAAATTATTATTATTATTATTATTATCATTAATATAACTATTTACTATTATCATTAATAATATTATCACTATTACTATTACCACTAGTGTTATTATTGGTAATAGTAAAAGCAACAACAGCATCATTAGTATTATCACTACTACTATAATTATCACAATTATTTTTATTGTTATTATTACCATTATTATTATTATTATTATTATTATTATCGTTATTATTACACCATGATCATAATTATTTTTCTATTGTTGTTATCATCATCATTATTGCTACTATTATTATTATAATAAATTATTATTGTTATCAATATTTTTAACATTATTATTATTGTTTTGTTAATTATGGGTGTCTAGATTAGCTTACGTACACATTGACTAATTCCTTAAAACCCTGAAAAGTTAGCAACTATATAAACTTTTAATGACCCTGATATTTGTGGCACTCGAATTGGTGATCTTTAGAGAGTAAACTCAAAACTTAACTGATTAAGCTATATCTTTTTATTATTATCACTATTAGTGGTGGCGATGATAGTGGTATTGTTGTTATTATCAATATTATTATCATCATTATCATTATTACCACTATTTTTAATATTGAAACTAACAAACCCATAAGCGTGATTTAAATAATGAAATTAAAAATCATAAAATTTTTGATAAAATGGATAAAAAAGAAATTAAGAAGTCAAAAGAAGAATGATCAAATTGACAAAACATTACAAGTTAAACAAAAAACAAAAAAAAATTAACAAAAAAAAAAACAAAACTAAAAGGACTAAATATGAAATATCAATAATAATGAGGATCATAGCTCATTTTTCAGGATAAAAAAAAATAAAAAGTGGAGGAAAAGGTCAACCAGCAATAGACCGGTTGTTGTAAGCTAGCACGTGTTATTGTAAAAAGAAATGATAACGAATAAAATGAGAAGGAAAAGATACATTTTAAACTACCAAGAGATGTCACACGTGTCATTCAAAAAGCACAACATCTTTCGTGCGCTAGTAATTTTTTTCAATTAAAAAATGCTAAATATTGTTAAATAACATTATTATCCTTGATCAAACTAACAATTAACAAGACACTGAAGGCAAAAACACCCTATTAACCTTGATTTTATGTGTTAATTTCACTGGTTCTAAGGGCATGTGTGTGCTTTTAATGTATAGAAAAAATAGAAAGGGAAAAAACACCCTTGCTCGACTATGTTAGTTTTTTTTGCTCGAGAAGCTTTTGGGTTATTTAACTATTTATTAACACATAAAAGAGTTGATAATATCCCTAGATAGATATAAGATGATCTGGTTGTGAAAAAATAAAAACAATTATCTTTAATTTAAAGAAAAGCCTTTTTTTGTTGGAATGATAAAAAAATTATTGTAATGATGAATAGAAAAACATGAGTGAACTATAATGAATTTGCTTTATTCTAGCTAAAAGGAGTAAAATCTTTAAATTTATTATTATTTTTTAAAATATTTTTGTTTCATGTAAGAGTACACACTCTTTTGAATGATTGGTTAGATAATAGCTGTGGCTATTTTTTAATTTAATAATAATAAATATTTTAATATCATTTTAGGAAACTAAATTTATTTCTCGAACGATTTCAAGCGTATATGATTCATATTGATTTTTTGTATTTTTAATTTTTTAATAAATTATATTTTTTAAAATATTAATATTAAGATTTTAACCTAGAAATCAAGGAAAAGAACATGTTTTATTATCACCCGATAAGGTTTGAATTTCTAGAATTAAGAAAGAGGACATTTTTCTTTTAGCACGGGGTGAATTCCATTCTGTTAGCTATGGCTACAATATGGCAGGAGAAATTGTAATGGGATAGGCTCCTCTCACCCTGAGATAGTGATATAAATTGTTTTTTTTTAATATATAAAAATAATATTTTTTATTTGTAACATTGATATATAAAAATAATAAAAAAATACAAAATAAAATAATTACTTTTTAAAACTCAAGTTTAACCATGGAACCAAGCACCCGACATCAATCTGGGTGAGCAAATGGGACAACCAAGAACTGCTGCACAAATTGAAAAGGACATGGATAGTGGGCTTGATAAGATTCAGAGGGTGGATAAGTAGTTGGGCTTGATCTGCTGGTCGGTGGATAGCACGAGGCCCACTGAACAAAACAGAACAGACTAGGAACACGTGATGCCGAGCAAGTCTACTACCTACTGTGCTCTCAGGACACGCGCATGTTGTCAAGCCCGTTACTTTGGTTATTAAGGGATAGTGACAATGACATCCCAAGCCAAGGCTTAGGCTTGTTACCCCCTACCATCAAGGATGTTGTTCCCTTTTTTTCAGTGGTGTGATTATTATTTAAAAAATAAAAAAAATAAAAAAAAATATTATTTTTTATTTTAAATTATTTTAATAAAATGATGTTAAAATTAAATTTTATAAACTAAAACATATATTTAAAATATCTTAAAAATCAATAATAGTTTATTTTCAAAATATTTTTCATAAACAAATATAACAAAATAATATTTTTATAATTTTTAAAAAATAATTTTAATATTAATACACTAAAATAATCTAAAAAATGAATAATAATAATTTTTTAAATAAATATTTAAAACTTATTATTTATAACACAATTTCAAACAACATATTTGAAAGCAAATGTTGCCACATTAAGTAAAGTTTGTTTAAGAGTATGATTGTAGTTGTATTTTAAAATATTTTTTATTTAAAAATATATTAAAATAATTTTTTACTTTTAAAAAACTATTTTTAATATTAGTGTATCAAAATGGTTTAAATACACTAAAAATATTAATTTAAAGCATTAAAAAATAAAAAATTTAATTCTTTAAATATACTTTTAAAACGTAGAAACAAACAAGCCAGAGTATTTTCCATGTAATGCTCCATATAGGAGTTTTCACAGATTTTGAGTCTGTTTGTTTATGCGGCAGCTTTTACTTTTAAATTAAAACGCGCAAATAACATGTATGGTGATGCTAAACCTCATTTTTACTGTTGTAGTGGGACCTATATAAATGTATTTGAAGCACAGATTTGCTAAAAGCAGCTGAGAGCTACTTGCTCGTATCCTGCGTCCCAGATAATTGAGAGTTTCAACGCTCTATTGTTCACGTGAACAGGGAAGATATTCTTCACTGTTTCGGCCGGATCGAGTTTATTTTAAAATTAAATGTATTAAATTGGGTCAACTAAAAATATTTAATTTTTATTTTTATTTTTAATTATATTTTATTCAAAATATTAGAAGGAGATCGCTTGATAATGTAATATTTATAAAATTTGATCGCAATCCTAATTTTTTTAATGATATTTTACCTGATATTGTTGTACACCTAAGAAACGAAAAAAACTGTAGTTTTTATCGGATAGATTTCACAGTGATGAAATTATAGATAGTTTAGTGTAACAATAAAAAATATTTTATATAAATATTATTTATTTCATGATATAATAGCAGTAATTAAATTTATAATATTTAAATTAAAAATCATCAAAATATATATATAATCTCAATTTGAAAAGTATTCGTTTAACCAAATACATTAAATTACTTTTTTCCAACCTCAATTTCAACTACAATTTTAACTAAATATATACAAATATCAAATCAACTTCAACAAAAAATACTTTTTATAAAATAATTTTTTTTCAAACTATAATTATAAAAGTTATCACATAACCAAATATATTCTTTGTTTCATCCAAATTTCAAGAAAGATGAAGTCAAGAAAGATGAATAGCTAGTATCCAAGCTAGCTATCTAATTACAGAGAACACTAATTAAACAATATATGATCTTGTTAGGAGAAAGTTCCAATAAAATTGTTTGGTTTTAGTTTTTATCGGTGTTATTAAACTCGATTTGGCTCGGCAGGTCGCTCTGGGACCCGGCCGACCTGGTGCTTGGACCAGTTTGGGTTTAATAAAAAACCGGCTGTAGAAACAGCTCAGTCAAACCCGGGTGACCCGGCAGGTCAACTCATGACCCAGGCGAGACCCGGTTTCTTTTTTTTTAATGTAATATTTAAAACCCATTAGTATATATACTCTATATTCCCAGGAAAAAAGTAATATTTTTTCAATGTGGGATAAAAAAACTATTTCGTTTAAATATTTTAACTTAAAATGATAATATAGTATATTTTCAATGTGGGATTTAAAACCCTTTCGTATATATACTATATATTCCCAAAAAAAAAAATCATATTTTTTCAATGTGGGATAAAAAACCTTCTGGTTTAAATATTTCAACTTAAAAAGATAACATAGTATCTTTCAATATGGGATTTGAAATCCTTTCGTATATATACTCTATACTCCTATGAAAAAAATAATGTTTTTTCAATGTGGGATTTGAAATATATACTTCATGCTTCCAAGAAAAAAATCATGTTTTTTCAAAGTGGGATAAAAAATCTTTTGGTTTAAATACTTTAACTTAAAAAGATAACATAGTATCTTTTCAATGTGAGATTTGAAACCCTTTCGCATATATACTCTATATTTTCAAGAAAAAATCATGTTTTTTCAATGTGGGATAAAAACTTTTTAGTTTAAATACTTCAATTTAAATAGATAATATAATATATTTTCAATGTGGAATTTGAAACCTTTTCATATATATATTCTATGCTCCCATGAAAAAAATCATATTTTTTCAATGTGGGATTTTAAACCCTTTCATATATATACTCTATGCTCCCATGAAAAAAATCATGTTTTTTCAATGTGAGATTTGAAACTTATTAGTATAAATACTATATGTTTCCAAGAAAAAAGTTATGATTTTTCAATGTGGGATTTGAAACTTATTAATATAAATACTATATGTTTCCAAGAAAAAAGTTATGCTTTTTCAATGTGGGATATTTTTTTTAAAATATTCTTTTAAATTTCATTGTTTACAATATGTATAATTTATATTCATATAAATATTTTCATATGAAATATTAAAACTTTATTTTTTTAAAATTTTTTCCGGGTCGACCCGAGTTGACCCTTGAAACCCGGGACCCGGCCCCCTAACCGGGTCAACTCCCGGATCAGGTTTAATAACTATAATTTTTATATGAGCATAATAATATATTGCATGTAGAGTAAAATTGATAGTATAATAAAAATAATTAACTTAACTTGCTCATAAACACATACATATGACTTTTTGAATTTGTAAAAGTTTATTAATTAAAAATTATTAAAAATAATTTTTTTTATTTATATATAAATAGTTTAGAATGTATTAATTTTTTATGTTAAAATATTCATGATGATAAAATATTTTTTACAAAGTTTTAACCCATAAAACACAAGTTTAAATTTTCATTACCTATCAACCATGTCTCAAAATTAATTTTTTAATGGCTCTCACGAGCTAGCTTTAATCATAAAATTACTGACCCCCATTAAATTGATTTTGTTTTATGTAATATGCTTGGGAATGTAGCATAAATTATATTTTTTAAAAATTTAAATTTTTTTATTTAAATTTAATATATTTTAGATTATTTTAATATACTAATATAAAAAATAATTTTAAAAAATAATAAAATATCATTAATATATATTTCAGCATAAAAAAATTATTTAAAAATTACTTGCAAGTATGTTACTAAGTAAGCTTTTAAACTAAAAGAGTTCAGTATTTGATGGCTAAAATTAAAACAAAAAATTATTAAATAAAAGGGTTAATTCACTAGGTGTATGACTTTATAAGTAGAGAAAAAGAAAACTAGGGAAAAGGTTCAAAACATAAAGGCCCTTTCGCGGGATATTTTTTTTTTTTATCAACTCTCAATAAATTTAATTGCATCAAACTAAATGGTAGGGGTAAGGTATTATTATTTATTTATTTTAGAATTATGGATGTCTAGGTTATCTTAAGTGAATTTTAATTAATTTTTTAAAATATTAAAATTAATAATTAAATAAATTGTTAATTGCTCTAAGTTTTGTAATACTTGAATTGGTAATATTTAAAAAGAAAATTTAGAACCTGATCAGTTAAATTATACTTTATTATTTATTTATTTAATAATATAAATATCCAGATTAAATTATATATATTTTAATTAATTTTAAAAATATTAAAATTAATAACAATTTAAATCTTTAATAATTCTAAAAAAATTTAAACAAATTTAAAAACAGTACAATAAATTATTAAAACAGCATAACCTTGCTGTAAGCTTGCAGAGAAGCTTGGCAGGGCATACATGTTATAGCTAGAGCACATTAAGAAAAGAAGAAGGGCGAGTGCAGGTACATAGACAACAGAGTCTAACCCTAAATGCTAGGCTATAGGCTGAAAGATTTGATTGTGATAAAGATCAACGCGTAGATAGCTGCAAAAGCATGCTCTGGCCTCTGAGAGAGATAGAGCTCAGAAAAGTCAATGAAGGGCATGGTTTTACTGTGCACTCACCTCTTTTTTTTATCTTTAAAAGAAATGATTTTATCTGTGTTTATTGTACCCATACCCTAGTCACGTGCTATTGGGAACTTCCCTTGATGTCCAATCCCACGCCTACTGTAGATTTGTACTTTTGGTGGTAAAAATTAAGTCCTTTTATTTGTAATTTTACCATCCTTTATTTATCTGTAAAATTATACCTATTAAATTCAGAACAATTTTAATTAAATATAACATTTAACTGTGTCGAGGCTATTAGTAAACATTTTTAAAAAAACCTATTTATTTCTGTATTTTCATATAAAAAATTATTTTAAAAATAATTATAATTACACTCTCAAATAAATATTGCTGAACTATTTTTTTAGGGACCATAAAAACTAAAATTATTGGTATCTTTAAAAAATATATATGTAGAAAAATCTGATTTTTATTTTTATTTTTTTAGAATGTGCATGATTAAGGACTGTAATAAAGAAATCGTGTTAACATGTGATGTTTCTTCCAAAGTTCCAATATGCATGTGCACTGGTTAATGAGAGTTAATGAAAAGTTTTATAATATGCACGTGCACTAGTTATTGAGAGACGAAAAGTTTTACGGTATGCAGGCAGAGTAATTACTGATATCATATTAGTTCTTTTTTGAGCTTTATAAAATTACTCGGGAGAGACTTGGATAATAATAATAATAATAATAATAATAATAATAATAATAATAATAATAATAATAATAATAATAATAATATAATACAGATTTATTATTATTAAAAGTTCGGTGATGTGCATGATTAATCAAGCATCTTGGGGTTATATATATATATATATAAGTATTTTGAGGGTTTTTTCTTTTTAATCAGAGCATCTTGAGGTTTATTAATTAGTTGTTGTTCACATTTCATATGTTCAATTATATCTTGGTTTAAAGATAAAAGGTGGTAGCAAGCAAGAGAAGGGCACCATGATGATCTCCAGTGCTGGAATAGATCAATTACTCACCACCATCTTATAAAATAGTTACATTCATCGGTCCATAATAGTAAGTTGCTGCATTGTAAATAAAATACCAACCAAAATAATAATACTTGGAGGTTGAAAAGATTTGGATAAAAAAATCAGGTAAATAATAAAAGTGATGAGAGTTAATATATAAGGGAGGGAGGGGTGCTTTAACTCTAATAGGATGAAGGAGATCTAGCAGCCGTGTGATTAAAGCGGGTGTTAAAAAACAACATGGTTTTTTTTTTTTAAGTTATGTTTTTTTTAAAAAATAGTTTTTAAAAAATTATTTTTTAAATTTTTTTATGTTTATTTGTTATTAGAAAAGTTGGTCAATAGAAAACACTTTCTAGTCAACGAAAAATACTTTTCAGTTAAAGAAAAATTTGGCCTGATTTTCAAGAAAGTGTTTTTTTTTAAGGCTCCGTTTGTTTGTAGGAAAGTTATTTCCTTTTGAAAAGTGAATTTCGGGGAAAATAAATTCCTGAAAAGTGAATTATTTTTCGATGTTTGACAGTGTTATAGAAAATGAATTGGAAAACATTTTCCAGTGTTTGGTTATGCTATGGAAAATGAACTGGAAAATAATTTATTAATTTTTTATTCTTCTCAAGTTTATTAAAATAATAAGGAACAAATCTTACAAATTAAAAGGTTGAATAAGAATAAAATTGAATAAAATATAATTTCATAAATTATCTCATATAAAATAAATAATAATCAAAATAATAAAGATCAAATCTAAAAAAAAGATAAAGAAATTAAAATAATAATAATTAAGATTTCATAAAGTATTTCAAATAAAATAGGTAACAATCAAAAGAATGAGGATCAAATTTGATAAAAAAATTTCAATAAAAAAATAGGAGAAAAGGAAATAACAATTATAAAATGAGGATCAAAATTAATATAAAAATTAAATTTTAAGAAATTAAATTGAAAAATAAATATTCAAAACAAAATATATATAGCAATCAAAAGTTTAAAGATCAAATTTGATATAATCAATAAAAAATGATATTTCTAAATTTTTTACAACTTTCAGAAAGTGTTTTCCCTCTAAATTTTTTAGGAAAACACTTTCCTGAAAACCAAGCCAAATTTTCTTTTAACTGGAAAGTGTTTTTCATTAACCAACTTTCCTAACAGCAAACAAACACAAGAAAGTTTAAAAAGTGATTTCTCGGAAACCACTTTTCAGAAAAACAAACATAGCTGAGAAGGAAAACACTTTCCTGAAAATTAAGCTAAATTTTTCTTTCACTGAAAAATATTTTTCGTTGATCAGAAAGTATTTCCTGTTGACTGGAAAGTATTTTTTGTTGACCGGAAAGTGTTTTCCGCTGACCGATTTTCTTAATGGCAAACAAACATAAGAAAATTTGAAAAATAGTTTTCCAAAAACTACTTTTTTGGAAACAAACATGGCCTACTGTGTTTGTTTTCTGGAAAGTGGTTTTTAAAAAATTATTTTTTAAACTTTCTTGTGTTTATTTATTGTTAGAAAAGTTGGTTAACGGAAAACACTTTCCAGTTAAAGGAAAATTTAGCTTAGTTTTCATAAAATTATTTTTTTAAATAATTAAATTAACATAGAATAAAATTATTAAAATTACATAAAATCATGATTTCAATATCAATTTATTAATTTTACTCGCAGAAAATAAAATTGTAATTAATTTTACAGCGTATCAACCGACTATTGGCATTTGATTGCAAAAAACATACTGTCATGTTTATCCATCGATTATGTGACCGTACAAAAATTTATTATGTCCTCGAACATAATATAGCATTTATGTTCTGTCATTTTTATAATTGATAGAATTGTGTATGTGCCTGTAAAAAAGATTAGTTGTATGATAGAAAATATAACCATTATTATATATATTATATCTAAAATAAACTGTTTTATGTTTATTTTTAGAATTTTAAAAATACTACTTAATTAGAGTAATTGAATATAACAATAACTATAAAACCTGATATTTTTTGTATTTTTAATTTTTTTATCAAAATAAAAAATTGAAATCAAGTTAGAACATCATGCGTGCATTGCATTGATTTAGTTGTGTTAATTTTTTTATTTAAAAATTTAGTTATTTATAATCACATTAAAATAGAATAATGAGCAAAACATTATAGTTTTTCATTAAGATTTGAATTAAATATATTTTTTTAAAAATAACTCTATTTTTTTATTTATACCTTATAAAGAGTATCATTACAATTTATGTAAAGATATATTATGCACCCGGTTCAACTATAATGGTATTTATAGGTGAAAAAAAAATTCATTATAGTTGAAATTAATATAATTTTAAAAACTTCAAACCTTAATCCTAAGTACATTCAATGAACAAATAACTATTTTTATCAATAAAAATTAAATTAAATTAAAATAAATAGTATAATCTTAATTTTTTATATAATTTTATGATTTTACAATTTAAATTTATTTTATATTTTTTGTGCTGTATTAAAATCATAATTTTAACAATTTTAATTATAATCTCTTAATTTTTTTTATATGTAAAATCACATAAATTAAAATATTGCATTTTTGAATAAAAATATCTTCAAATTGTGATATTTCACTGAAAAAACATTTTCCATCCTATACTATTATTATAATATGTAATTATTTCTTGAATACTAATGGCAGAATTTATCCCACGTTAATTAACTTCCTGACAGGTATATAAAAAAGAGAGGGTGGAATTGAATGCATAATCCAAAGGCAAAGGCTTGGTGGGTGGGTTGTTACCGGAGGGGTGAGCTTAGATTGCAATCGGACAATACAAAGTCAACCAAGTCAGTTTGCTGACGTCATAGGAATCCATTCTTTTTATAACAAACTGTCAGTGTCCAGACAAGACTTCGTAGAGTAAACAACAGCAGGTGGAATGGTCTTGTCCTTCTTTTCTTTTTAAAAAGAAAGAAAATGGAGGCCAAGAAAAAATGTGGACTGTAGAGGTGGCACTGGGAGCACAGAAAGGTTCTTTGAGACGGCAAATCAATCATCAGCACAGTTGACTCCTCAGGGAGGAGTCTTTTCTTTTCTTTGAGCAATCATATGGTAGAAAAATGATAAAAGCCTAGCATCAGTTAAGATTGTTAAAAATATTTTTTTAATATTATTTGAATTATAAAATTATAAAAATATAAATAAAATAGTTTAATTAATTATATATTAACAAGGGCATGATAGATCTTGCCCACCACACATTTACACAAGTGTCACCTTCCCTTCAAGCAGGAAACAACTAGCGGTGCATGATAATATGATTTCGACTGCTGGATTTTGCTGTTCGCTCTCAATTTTTGTTCTTGGGCTGGAAAGGCTTGTTGCCCCACATGAACATCAAATCAAGTATAAAAATGGGGTCATGAATATCTATAATTATATATTTTTTCAAAGAAGTGGACAACGTAGCATCTCTTGAAACACATCAAGACATGCCCTACACACATCAACTCGTGTACTATATTCACCGTCTTACGGGCCTATCTTTTCTGATTTGATCTCAGTCATGTATAGATACGAAGAACGGAGGAAAAAAAACAAGAAAAATAAAAATGATATGGCAAAGTATTCCAGCATTTGGCTTAGCAGCCACAGGCAGAAGGGGCCAAATTCTTTGAGCTTTTGTTTTTTAAATTCCAAGTCGTTCTGGCTTAGAACACTGAAAATTGAATACTGCGTGACTGCCTTTTGATTTCGTAAATGTTCGTGTGTGCTTGCCGAGTTCATGAAATATGATATCTGCCCTACAATACTGCTCCTCAATCCTCTCTAAGGGTCTTGGAGACCGTATATCACACACCTCAATCAGGGGTGGCGTCAAAGTTTTTTTTAATAATAGAGTAAATTATTAATAAATATTATATTATATAGATGTATATTAGAAATCAATTTAAAATATATATACTAATTCATATTAAGTAAAATTAATTAAAAAATACTTTTAAATTAAAAAATTTATATTATAATTATTTTGTTCGAGTTTTTATATTTTGAAACCATTTCATAATAACTTCATTATCAATTTTATTAAAAATATATTTCTTAATATATACAACCAAATTATCATTCATTCACTTATCTTTCATTCTATTCCGCAATCTACCCTTAATAATATGAACGTGCTGGATTTTCTTATCATTATTAGTGTCTATATAATAATTAACACAACTACATAATAATTCACGGTTAAATAAAAATTAATTGAGTTGCACAATAATTTTAAATTTTTCATATAAAATTTATTGTAAAATACACGTCAATTCATCAAAGTTAAAATATGTTTCAATTCATATCTATATGCATATAACAAGTATGTTGATTAAATTATATTTAATCATTTCTAGATATTTAATTAAGAAGAAATGCCTAGTGTATATGTAAAAGAAACAATTATTAAAAACATACTTTTTACTTAATATTTTACTTACAAACAAATTATTTGAAAATATTTAATTTCAATAAACTATTAGAATAATGATTTTGCATGAATATTAGTTTATTACTTTATAATACCAAAAGAAATATTTAATTGATTAAATTAGTAGATTTAAATATTTATTTTGAATATATTCATATCAAAACCCGTAAATTATCATAAATTCTAATATTTTTAATAAATAATTATAAAAAAATAAAAATAAAATAAAATAATAGAAAAAATAAAAAACTTTTACTTAAAATATAAAATAAAAGGAAAAAAATTAATTGTTTAACTATATTTAATAAGAAATTTGTATACGAAAAAGATAAAAAAACTATAACTTTCCTAAGGGGACAAATGCCCCTTTTGGTCTCTTAGTGGCTCTGCCACTGACCTCAATCCTCTCTAAGGGTCTTGGAGACCATATACTACACAATCCCATCTTACTGTATTAAGGGTGTATTGGGTATCGTGGCTGAAATATTTTTTATTTAAAATTAATTTTTATAGTATTTTTGAATTATTTTAATATGATAATGTAAAAAATAGGTTTTAAAATAAAAAATATTATTTTGATATATTTTTAAAAATAAAATATTTTAAAATACAATAACTCTCATATTCTCAAAAATTAAATAAAATATAAAAGTGGAAAAAAGGAAAAACAGAGAATGAGTTACACAACCTTGCAGCTATTAAACTTTCAAAGAGTATGATAGGACTTCCATACATAAATGTATTTGGGCTTTATTCAGCATGATTTTTATAATTATTTTTTAGGATGATGAATTTGAAACTCAATTTAGTTTTGATTTGTACCATGTTTTTCACAAAAATCTGTCTTAAGTTATTTTTTTATTACATATGCTTCTAATCCGAGTTAAAATATATATTAGGATAATAAATTATTGCTAATTGTTACTTAAAATTAAAAGTAAAAAATAACATTTTATAAGTAATATAAAAAAGACTCTTGATCAGTAGTTAAGATCTGGAAATGTACTTTTCTTCGTCAATAAATTTTTAATGCCTATAATTTCGCAATTTAATTGTTTTAAAAACAGCAACTTGTAAAGCTATAAAGACGAATATTATCTACAAATGACAAAAATTTCCTTCTTGGAGATGAACGCAATCAGAGAAACTGAGAAGAAACTCGGAGGATTGGGAATGCTTTGAGGTTTGGAATGGAAGCCTTGTTTTCGTGTTAATAGTTCGGAAAGTACATGCCTGAAAGTTGAAACTTTTAAGAATTAGGATGAACTACGCAGTTGGCTTCCCCTGCATCATGGTCGCGCCATTTTTTATGGAAGTTATTTACAAGTCTTAATTTTTACCATGCAAACAATGATTAAAATTTCAATCAATCTCCAAAAATAGCTAAAAAAAAACACCCATATAACTTTAAGAAACTAATATTGTAATAACCTCAATTTTCACACACCATTTATACAAAATTCCCTCATGTTTAATCCATTTATTAGGTGATTTTTTTTAATTATACATTTATAACTATAAAAATCTACTGAAATTTTAACAAAATCTTATATAATAAGATCTCAAGTTATCAACTAAAAGCTATTATTAATTTAACATTTATCAATGCAACTTAAACATCATCCAACCATCCTAGATATTCTTATATTAATAAAATTAAAATAATTTTTAATCCTACATTCCAACAATTCCATCAATGTAATTTATTTATTATATAAATATATAAAAAAATATGCAGATTATCTTAAAGCATAATAAATTAATTGCATGCATTCATAATTGTCATAAAAAAGATTTTTAAATTAACATATTCTACTTTAAATAGTTTAGAATACTAAAAAAAAAGGATTCTCATTTCTTATATGCCAAGTAGACATTACAAAAAGAAATACAAATTATATAAGAGTGTATTTAGTATTGTAGTAATTTTTATGGTTGTAATTTTAAAAAAATATTTTATAAAAAATACTTTTAGTTGAAATTGGTTTGATATTTATATATATTTGGTTAAAACTGTAGTTAAAATTAAGATTAAACAAAAAGTAATTTAATATGTTTGGTTAATAATACTTTTTAAATTGAGGTTATATATATATATATATATATATATATATATATATGGTTTTAAATTTAACTATTGTAGATTTAATTATTATATAATGAAATAAATAATATTTTATATAAAATATTTTTTATTATTTTATTAAACCATTTATAATTCCATTACGTACAAAATTCATCCGACAAGAACTATAGTTTTTATAATTTTTTAAGCGTGCAATAAAATTAAATAAAACATTATCAAGAATAAAATTAATATTATAGTGTGAGTGAATTTAATTCACTCTATACTAGTTTTTTAAGGAAAACAATATTATTTATATGACAATGTGAGTAAACTTAATTCACCATAAACTAGTTTTTTTTTTAATATTGTTCAAACATACTGGAAAAAAAAATTGTTCACGTGAAGTGAACAATGTGAGTGAATTAAATTTCACTTGGACTGTTCATTGTTTTAAGTGTTTAGAGCAATTCACTCGCATTGTTCACGTGAACAGTGCGGGTGAATTGCACTGTTCACTAAAACATTGAACAATGAAAAGAAAAGTTGCTCCAGCAAAACTTATATTTTAAACTGAATTATACTGGGATCTACTAAAAATAAATTGTATTTTGAATATAACCAAACATTTGTTTTGCTATGATTACTTCAAACGCAGAAGGAACCATGCAAACAAACAGACTCATAACCATTGAATTTAATAAAAAAAGATCCTATATAGCTATCAATCCACTCCAAGTTGCGAAAATACTTGTAATTTAACTTAACACAAATATAACATAGCTACTTAATAAATTAAACTAAACAAAAAAAAATAAAATTTTACTTTCATTACAACTATATTATAGCACTATCAATTATTTCTTTTACAAACTAATTAATCTTAATTAATTCAATACGAGTTATAGTCACCTATAATCTTGAGTTATTGACCCATTTTTAGGTATTCGTTCATCTACACTAATATTTATTTTGATCCTCCATATTAGAGAGATAACCCATCACTAACAATTAAGTCTTCATGCCTATTCTAGTTTCCTCATTAGTTAATTAGTTTCTTTATCAATTACCAGATATTAGTTTCATCGTGAGAAACTATCTCTCCTATTTATTATTGGGGATTAGTCCCTTTACCGGAAGGCTAATTCTTTCATTCATTGTTGAGCACTAGTTTCGTTTTCAAGAAACTAGTTTCTTTGCTTATTATTGAGCACTAATCCCATTACCAAGAAGCTAATTCCTTAAATAAATCACCGCGAGCATACACACAAAATTATAGATTGATAAATTACAATTCAATTAAATAAACATATTTCCATCATATATTAATTAGCACCCCTTGACCGACTATGAATGTCTTTGGGATTATCATGCTTTCTTTATTAATTCTCCCTAATTTAACACCTATTACAAGTTATTCTAATTCAATTGAGTCAGCTTATCATTAATTTATATTTTCTTAAAAATTTTGCCTCAATTTTATATGTTTTGTATGAAATTGCTAAATTGGATTTAAAATACCTTACCAAGCATTAATTTAGTCTTTGACTCTTATCCTGTTAATATTTTCCAAATTCTTTATTTTTTCTTCTAGTTGCGACAACCTCTCCTAATTTATGTTCATTTCCATCACTTCTCCCTCTGGATAAAGTGTTTAAGGGTGGTGATTCACATTCCCTCCTTAATTTTATTGGTTTTCACATGGTTTTTCCTAAAAATTCTATTCAATCTTGTTCGTTCTTCTCTCTTTTTTTTCTTTTTAACTTCTAGCCAACCATTAAAGAGGGAAATAAAGAGGTTTTTATTTTTTATTTTTATAGTCAATTCTTTTACTAATTACACATTAACCCCCGCCTTTTGATTTAGTTCTCAATTTGTCTCCATAATTTTCCAATTGATTTCTTCTCTTATCATTTCATTTCAATTTTGCCCTTGATATTAAATTTTAACTCCCTCAATTTTAATTTAACTCATTTTATTCATGGATTGGTTAGAATTTTTAATATTTCATGAAGAATTTAGCTAGGACTTTGCAAATATCCTAAGCCAAAAAATCCCAAATTAGTTGAAAAATAAAATTCAAATTGAAAAGAAATCTCTCCCTAACCTTGATCTATCTTTTTAGATGATATAAAACAAAAAAAAAACTTTAATAACACTTATCTAGTTAAAATGAGTACTTTGACATCGTGTTTAATCATTTTCATCAAAGAAATTAGACTGATCAATTTTTTTTTCATAATATTTATAATTTTTTTTCTCCTTCTCTCTCAAGCTTATGGATCAAAACATGAAGGAAAAAAAATTATGAACCAAAATATAAAAATCTTGTAAAATAAGGACTAAAAATGAAAAAAATATTCCAGGTACTTTAAGATGCTAAAATCTCGCCACAACTATAGTGGAAAACAACAACCTAGTTATTTGTTCAATTGTCATATTTGATGCTTAAAGTTTTTATTATATCTAATCAAGAAAATTAAACTTGATTTTTCCAAATCAAGAACCAATTTAATGGAAGAACCTTTTTGAAAGACCATGACTGGGATAAATCACCAACCCTAACCTTCAACTAACTAAACTTGTAAAGATAAAATTGAAGAAATAATTAAGTGATCGAAAAAATAATAAAAAAGGAAATTGTGTGGAGTCCACATTAAAATATCGAGCTATCTTAGTGTTTTCTTAATTATCAATACCATTTTTGCATCGTGGCCATCATTCCAGCTTTTATTTTTTATTTCTCCAATTCGACTTTTATTTTTCTTGAGGTCAGAATATATTCTTCGCATGATTGTGCGACTGAGTTACATCCCCCTTGGCACAAGAGAAGTCACCCTATCCTCTGCTTGTATCTTCACAAATGAGATGTAGGCCACTGCTTTACAGTAATATTGATTGTTTTTAAATATTTTTTTTTGTTTTTTATGGTTTTTTAAATATTAATCAAAACAATATAAAAATAAAAAAAATTCAAAATAAAAAAATTCAAAACTTTTAAAAACACCAGCTAAAATGCTGTACTAAATGGATATTTAGTAAGTGACCTATTCTTCCCTTACTGGTTCTTGTTTGTATTCGATTCTAGAAAATGCATGCCAAATTATTTAATATATTAAATCAATTCTAATTAACTAGCAAAACCAACAAAATTAAATGGTCGGATTCAGCTTCTTAAAACATCTAAATATTCAGGTTCTCTTGCTGGCAAGATTTGATATAGGAAGGAAGCCTCCTGCTGATTACCTGAACGTGCTGTGCTTTGCTTATAGCGTGAATCAGATACAGAATACATGATTAACAATAGTATTATGAAAAATTATACAACTCATGTACATGGAAGCAGATTAGATTTGAGTTTGACAAAGAGGAACACACCACGTGGCTTGATTCCCCGCGGCCTGTGCTAAGCTTGGAATGGACTCCTTGTTTATACAGACAGGAAGAGGAAGGAAATCTGCGGTTGTGAGTCTTGTGACAGTGATATAACATGCTTTCCACTCAAGTTTTTAATATTCCCTTTTTCTTAAAAAAAAAGAAAAAAACCTTCATGGCATTATAACCTTTCTGCATGTTCTGTTCTGAGAGGGATGGTTTTTTTTTTTAATTGTCCGATAAGAAGGATAGACAAGCGGGTTTTTTTGTTTTTTGAAGGGGACAGCATTAAGATGGCTGTTTGCTTCCTACAATTATAGCCCACTCAGGCTGTGAAATGGGTAGTGGTTCAGTGACTGTAAACCCATGGCTCGAGCTTTGGTTACTGGGCCATGGACCATGGATAACTGGGCTGGCTTAATTGAAAAACCCAATTGGAGATCCTGCTTTGCTAAACTTGCCATTTACTTCCTTGCCTTTGAGATTTTTTAAGAGCATCAAAATATTAGGTTGGGATCCTGTATTTTTTCTTCCACAATATACACATGATGCTTGCTCGATGGAAGCTCTTGAGATCTGTTTTGATTGAAATGGAACCTCTTAAAACTAATTGAACGATTGAGATTTAACTCAGAATTCTTTTCATTATAAGATGATAATTCATTCCTCTTGTAAGGTCCCTTTCTTTCTTTATGCAAATCCATGTAAATGGAAAGGGAGAAACAAATCTTAGAAACAAATTCCTATTCTGCTTAGTAATCGGTGATCAGCCAAGAGATACAACCGTGTTCTTTGTAACGAGAAGGCTTTTGTTCGAAAGGGGGTTGCCGCATTGAATAAAGCTATGTTTTCGGCCTATCAGGATAGCATAAAAGAAATTCACGATGTTCAGGGATCACTGGTATAAATCGAGGCAAGTGTTTAAAGAGGAGAGAAAATGGGGGTGAGAGAGGATCTCAATCCCAGAGGAAGCAAACAATGTAAAAGATCAAACAGGTTTTTTATTAACAAGTAGAATCATTGAATAAAGAGGTTAGATTTATAATGAAGTCGTCTGCATTCTATTATGTATTTATAGTTACAAAAGACTACAATGATCAGGAATATAATTTCTACGAACATTAATAGCATTGCACAATATCAGGAATCGATGTTGCTAATAGAGTTTCTCATTTGGTGTTCTGCATTCCTCAACAATTTAAACCAGTCAGGGTTTAATTATGTTGATCACCTTGATTAAGTGAAGTGTAGGTTCCCAATTCACAGCTGCTGCCACTGCCTGTCTCAAATCCTCCATCGGTGCTGAAAAAGCAGACATAGCTCATCTTGGAAACTATGCTGGTGATCAATATGAAGGCTGCTCCTGCCTCAAAAACTCCCGCGCTTAAGGTCTGGCAATGAAGCCCATCAGTGCCTGATATGGTCCTGTATTTGGTGTGTTGAGCATTCTTGATTGCACCACCCAGTAAGCATGCCTCAGCAATGAAGAATGTAATCCTGATTTATCATACCATGTTGCATATATTTTTTTTTAAGTACCAATAGTAGCATGGAAACATTGTTGCACTCATAATTAAAATCTATCAACCACTTTAAAGATAGGATTAAAAGATTCTGATAACTTGACTTGCTATGATCACTTACTTACCAGCTTATTATGGATGGGATGACAGCAGATGTCCTACTACCTCCATAGTTCATACCCTTTCGAAAGTAGGAGCTAGCACCCATTGAGAAAACTTGACTTGCCAAGAGTAAAACAAATGCAATAGCTCCCAACTTTGTTGCAATGTCTGCGCTGTAGACGCAGTAGCTATAGATTGAGTCACTGTCAGTAGCAGCCTTGGCCTGAAAACAGAAAAAAAATAAATTATAATGCAATTAGTATCTTCTGGGTTTTAATTATTAAACATTCAGTTGTTGTTAGAGCAATCATATACAAAAGTATTTCAGAGAAAATCTCATTGTGTTCGCTGTTAAATGGATTCTGAAACAGTTTGGGTCTGCCCTAGATGTATTAATTATTTCTCAATTTTTTTTTTTTTATAAAGGATCAAGTTAAATGCTGTCGTGATCTTCAATTTGGCTCATAATAGACAAGACAACATCATTGCAAGGAGTGGAATAAAGAGGCAAGAAGCAATACTTACAGTACTTCTCATATGTTCAGCTGCAAGGGCAAGGACAAAAGCAATGAAATCAATGGCAAAGATCGCCATGAACACAAGTGTTGATGCCATTGCAATCCCCACCCACCTCTCTCAAGCAATGAAATCAATCAAATCAGCTAGGCTTTCTCTTTGGGGTTTGACAAACATCAAAATATTCGAAATAAAATTAGCGGTTTTGAAACACAATTGATTAAACACAAAAATCTAAGGTTAATTGAGAATATCAAAGGAAAAATCATAAAGTTCTTGGGTTTAGGATACAACTAACCAATTTGTTTCCTTGTGAATGAGCAATCGATCCGATAGAATCCTTTCAGGGTTTTGATTTTGGTTTAGATACGGTATGGGAGCACAACGAAAGGAAAAAACAGAGGGGGAGAGTTTATCGGTTTGATTCTGTGTTTTTGTACCATTGATCTCTTTTTTCCCGGTGTTTTAAAATGGATTCATACGCCAACCCAATCCTTACAAGTTTGATGTCATTATTTCTAACCCAATTTGATTTACTTTTATTATTTATCCAAGAATTTAATTTTTATAAATTTATATGCTCATTCACAACAATTGCAGGAAGAGAGATTTTCTATATAAAAAAAAAAGTGTTAAAAGAGTTCAAGTTGTTGTACTTGCCGATTTACAAGTTTCTCCTTCCTCATCTCTTATAAATACTTACAAATAAATTTTGTACATATTTTATATTATTATATTACATATTATTAAATTTTTTAACTTAAAATATATTTTATAATAACAATTTTAATAATAAAAAATATATTTAATTTATAATAAATATAAATCTATAAAATTAATATATTTTACGATTTAAAGATTAATTTATATGTTTAATTATTGAAATTAAAGTTTAACAAAAAGAGATTTGATACTAATGATTTCTTGGCTTTGCTCTTTAATAAAAGAAATAGGGATTTGTTGTTTTTATTGTGGAGTGTTTTTGAAAAGTTCACTCAAATGAAAACATGGACAAACACTAAGCTCTCAATTCCCAATTTTTTTTTTAAATTAAAACCCTAATAAATTATTATCAACAGAGAATATAAAACCATGATAAAAAAATAATCGGATTTGTTAGAATGAACCAAAAATTCATCGACAAACGAAATTGAATTGTTTCATATTGAACTTTTATTTTCTGCAAGGGGGATCGATCCTTCACTCCTTCAGTAAAAAGAAATTTTCACTTGCAAGGCTTCAAGTTTCTTCTAATAACTCTTCATATCCTCCCGTCAGACGTTGAGTTGAATCTACTAATACAAACGTGAATCTTCATGGATGAGAAATTTTCCTGCATGGGGGCTGTCCTTTCTTGTTCTGGTTTTAAAATTTGAACTGACCATCCCATAACAAAGACTTTTCGCGTTGTTTGTTTTGGCGCTTTGAAGATGCTTAGACCAGAAAAACGCGGGGATTCTTTATTGAACAGGCCTAGATAAGATGCTATGTGATGTTAGATTGTAAAGCTTAGACGTTCATTCCTGGGATCGACTGAAAACAGGATTTCTGTAGTAATTCGAGATGAAACTGCAATTCCTCTATGCAGGAACCAGAAGAAGAAAAAGGGACCGGCAACACCAGTGAAGATGTAAATTGTTTCAATGTTCAACAGGGTTACATCACCTATTCCTTATGCGCTACGTAGATACACAAACTGGAGTCTCCTATTATTGATAGGTATGGGAAAAAAAAAATAAAATTCACATCATGTTTAAAGGAATAAAATCTTGAATATGATCTAAGATACAAACTATCACAAACTGAATTGAACCCTTAATGCAACCTAAAAAAGAGGCCATGGAGGAGGCAAATTGATGTAGAGATCTATGGTTACATCAGATTTACACAGATCACTTGTAGGTTCCCATACCCACACCAACGTCTCCACTGTATGGACGGAAGCTGTCACTGGCCTTGGAATAGCAAACATAGTAGAACTCGGAAACAATGGCAGTGAACAAAGTAAAAGCAGCTCCTGCTGCAAAAACTCCTTTCCTCAATGATGGGCAATCCAGGTTTTCACCGAAAAAATTCTTGTACTTGGTGTGGTAGGCATTCCTTATTGAACCCGCAAACAAGCATATCTCAGCAATGAAGAAAAACACCCTGGAAAGGACAATTGGAAAAGTACAGAAAAAGATAACATGGGTTCTGTAAGATACATTGAAAGAAATAGACCTACTAATTTTAGCTTGCTCACAAAAACATGGTTATGGATGAAGGTTAGCAGCATCTATGTTCAATAATGGATACTTTTCATAGTTCAGCTTAGGATTAGCATCACCTACCAGCAGACTATAAACAGGATAACTGCGCAAGCCCTTGAACCTCCAGGACTCAAAGGCTTGCCACAGCAGAAACATTTACTGGCAAACATAATAAGGACTTGGCTAGCCAATAGGAACAAAAATGCGCCAACACCAAAGCCAGATGCAATGTCTGAATCATAGATGCAGTAACTGTAATTTTTTTCAGAATCTGGTTGGACAGTGGCCTGCAAAACAAGATATTGTAAATTTGTTGCGTCACGAAAAATCAACCACTCAGCTGCTGCTAGGTGATTGCCATAATAAGAGGTCTACCAGACATGTTACAATCTTGGGGAGCATTTTGAGTAGTTGTCATATAGATCGCACCTCCAAGCAGTATTAAAATCTATTAAAGAGCTACATATTGACTTTCAAGTTATAATTTTTTAATGTTCAATCTCCAGGTTGTCTATAATGACTCATTCTAAATCAGTTGCGTCACTAAAAATCAACCACTCAGCTGCCAATAGATGCTTGCTATAATAAGACGTCTACCAGACATGTTACAATCTTGGGGAGCATTTTTAGTAGTTCTCATATAGATCGCACCACCAAGCAGTATTAAAATCTATTAAACATATTGACTTTCAAGATATAATTTTTTAATGTTCAATCTCCAGGTTGTCTATAATTACTCATTGTCTAATCTAACTGCTGGCAAAAGGCTGGCAAAGGCAAAGAAAGTGAAGAAACTTGATTTTTGGAACTAGATTTACCTCATCAAGGGCCCCAGAAAAGGAAAACCCACCTCTCATCAACTTAGACAAGCACAGCTATTAGCACCTAAACTATGTGATGGCCAGGGAAGTTATGTGTTACTGGGTGAAACATAAGAATTAATCTAGATCCTTCTCTCTCCTTGTGAAATTGGTAGCCGGTAAGTGTTGATCAATAACAGGGTGAAATAGATACCAGAATATCATCCACAGACACTGTGAGAAAAGGTTCTAAATATGCTCCAGGTTATAAATAAATTTTGCAAACAAAATCTGCCTGGAAAATTTTCTTTTTCCTTCCCATCTCATTCAAACTTCAGTTTATTTCTAGTAGTGTCATGGATATATGAGGTGAGAAAGGAAGTGATTTGCTGTTTGCATTACTAAAAGGTCCAAAACACTATTCATATAAACAGATCTGGTAATTTGATTGCTAATATACTTTCAATACCAATTCAACATTGAAGATTTTGCTTCATCAAGTAAAAAATATTATTGCATCTAGATCTGCTAGTATGAATCCCAAAAACACTACCAATACCCCTAGCCATATGATTTCCAAGAAAATCCGAGAGAAAAGAAACAAAAAGGGATATGGTGTCGCTCACAGCCATACCATTTAACAAAATGCACAGCTTAAGTAACAAAAATAACAGAACTTATTCTTGCTCAATTAAACGTATTAAACATTTTCAGATAAGAAACTGAAAATTCATGTCAGTTGGTTCATAGTCAATCGAGATTCAGTATTTCTTCATTTTCTTCACAATTCTTCAGATTTAGTACTTCTCTCTCTTATTATTTCATTTTTCTTGAAAACCAACAGACCCCTCTAGCAAAACCCCAAAACCTCACATTTATATCTTCAAGAAAACCAGAAACCACGAAAAAAACAAAAGATTGCCCAAACGTGGTACACATAACCAAGGAAGTTAAAGAAGGGACTATAAACATATACTTACAGTGCTTCTTCTCTGCTCAGCTGCAACAGCCAAGCCAAATGCTATGAGATCGAAGATAAAGACAGTAATCAACAGTAGTTTCGAAGCCATTGCAAAGCAAATTTACTACACTCTTCTCAGATCTTGCTGCTTTCTCTTTATTTCTCCCTAGCTTCTTCCCTGCCCCCCTCAGTCCCTCTTTCTCTAAATATGCAAAAAGACCACTATGCAAGCATAGAAGGAATAGGGAAACTAGAGCCATTACCAAAAAAAATAAAAAATTAAAAAAAATAGAAAACCTATAAAGAAATAGACAGTATACCCAATTCAGTTCATAGAAAATGGTATGTCACCAGCCAATCGTAAAGTTAGATGGAAGGGTGTTTTGGGAATTGCATGTTGATAAAGAATTTCTGTTTTTGGTACATTGTAATAAAGTATTTGGCAGCTTAAGCGATTTTCGGGAGCGCGTTATAATCGTGTTTTTTAAAATTTTAATTTAAAATTATTATTATTTTATTATTTTAAAATTATTTTAATGTATTAATATTAAAAATATATCTTAAAAAATATAATATTTTAATATTAATACATTAAAAGTAGAAATGAGTTAGAATGGACCCAGCTCGATGCGACTGATTGTCGGTGAAGCAAAGAACTGAATCTGATGCTTCCGTAGAGTAAAGCCTACGCCCATATTATTATTATTATTATTATTTTTTATTATTGTTATTTTTTTGTTCTTTCAAATAGATGGGGACTTGGGGTGGCATTGCTCTCAAGTCTCAACAAATTTCATAATGTCTCGACGGCTAATCAACCGCCGGTCCCCTGTAAAGCAAAGCATGGCATTCATGCTTTGAGTGGCCATCAACAAACAAACTTGCTTAAGTAATCTGTGCTTACGAATCTCCAAAGACTAGTTGTTCAAGATTAATAACTACCAAGGTAAAGAACAATGCCTCATGGAAAGTCACTAGTCCTCGAGAAAAATAAAAATAAAAATGAAGGCTTTGCAACAAATACTCAAGCAGCACCAAGGAGTTCTGGGTTTAACATGCAACAAATACTCAAGCAGCACCAAGGAGTTCTGGGTTTAACATACAAGCAGAAATTTGAATGAACATTACAAGAGTTTCAAAAACTATTTCTTGTACGATATACAGACGCAAACACACACCAAATAAAAGAATAACTCTTTACACCCTCAACCTAGCAATTCTCAAACCTGATAAATTACAAAATAGACTCGCATGGCAGCAACACCAAAGGCCTTATTATGTATGAGAGTTAATTCCTGGTCTCGCTTCTGTTGTTTTTGGGAGGGGGGTAACTGTTGGCTGGGGAGGGTACCTGGTTTAACTCAACAGATATGCTGCATCACCTAACCCTTGTTCACAAGTCCAATCACTTGTCCTGTGGGATCAGTTTGCAGCAGTGGCTCGGCCTTTCCTTCCAAACAAAAGAAGCTTTCTAAAACCTTTTGCTGCTTTAGGAGAGTTCTCATCACTGTTCCATTTCTTCCTGGAGTGGATTGGTTCTGGGTTTATTTCATCAGGTGGTGGGGTCGATATTTCTATTTCAGGTTTCTCAGGTGACTCCAAAATTTCACTGAATCCACCATTTTCTCTGATATTGACAAAGCATAGGTTCAGAGCCTTATTTGGTGACTCTGGCACATGATGTATTGTTGTTTCAGATGTGCACTCACCATGATCATCTGGTGTTTCTATGTATTCACAAACATCTGGAGCTACTTTAGAGAACCCCTCGTCACCTGCAGATGAGTCTTTGTGGAGAGAATCACCATTGCAGCCTTTATCATCTAAGCTATCTCCTGAAATCATATTTCCTGCATCATTTTTTGCGGAAGAAACACTCTGCAACTCCTTGATATCTTTGAAATCATTAATTCCTTCTGCAGATTGAGATGCTTGTGTCGGTATTAAATCCACAGGCTTCTCTGCTGTGGGTATTGTTCCATCCTTCTTTCGGTTGATGTCAGACTTGACCGTGTTTGGACTGGTATTTCCAGCACCAGCAGCCTTCTGTGATGAAATATTTGCCTTCAAGGTTGCCTTTTTGGGTTGGCCAGCTTTTGATTCAGTTGATGGCAACTTTGGGGTTGCCCGAGCAGTAGCAAGGCGATCAATAGTGGAACTCCTAAAGACTGGTTTCTTCGTATCTTGGGTTGGAGATTGGGTTTTAGGCTTCTCATTCTTTATAGAAATTGCAGTAGGTACTTTCCCTACAGGGATTCTCTTAGATGTGGCTGGACCACTGCCACCAGCACTCCTTTCTGCAATTCTCTTCTGACGTTCAATTGATAACTCCTCCATTCTCTTCCTGTTTTCTTCTTCCTGTTTTCAAGTGGTAAAATAAAGTGTCAACCAAAAAAGGGAGGTTAAGTAATGGTAAAGTGAACAATCAAGTCAGGAAATTTTGTTTAACAGACAGCATCTAACAATTTCAGATACAATGAAACTCTAGTATGATTTCTCTTGCTCCAGTTTCCATCAAGGGAATGAAACAAAAGAGAAATGCTTTAATGCTAGCTTAAATCTTTGTTCAATACCTTCTCAGATTTGCTCTTCAGAAGTGTGGTTCTGCTTGCTGAAGTTGGTTTCTTCGTCCTTGACATGATGTCAGATTTGCTCCTACCAAGAGATCCATTAGGAACTTTTGACCTGGCTTCTTTACCGGCAACTTTTTTACCAGGATTTCCACTTTTTTTGCCATTGGTGTCCATACTGTTAGAAGGAAGCTTATCCTGAACAGCATTTGTTTCATAATCCATTTCTGGAGTCCAAGATGATAGAGCATGCTCAGCAGCTGAATCCCGCCCAAGCACCATGTAAAGGTCATCTGGTTCATGGACATCAAATACCTTGGATTTATCTAGCGAAATCTCTGTTCTACCATTCTCATATTGAGTAGCTCCAACTACATCTGGAGCAATGCTTATGTCTGTCCGTAATAGTGAATCAGACTGATCATCTACTAACGGTCGAGCTTGGATCATGAATGAGTCATCCACTAATACATCTTTCTTATTTTTCTCAGTTTGGAAATGCTCACCAGTTAATGATGAATCATAATCACAACTGCATGCTTTACGGTCTCTGTGATCATCCATGTTTACTGACCTGTCCAGTTGGCTGCTAATAAACCAATCCCCTTCTTTTATACTTTTGGGTATTGAAGATTCAGTGGAGTAATCAGCAATGATAGGATAGTTCCCCAATTCTCCAGCTCTTTGAGAAAATAACAACTCCTCATATGTGCTATCCCTTTTCTTTATCATTGGGTGGGCATTTGCACCAGCTTCAAAGTTCTCAATACGAGATTCACCTTCATTACCAGCCTCCCTCTTTGTTGCGATGAATGAATCATCTGATAATGTTCGTTGCTTCCTTATTCCCTTGGATCCCAGGTTAAATTCCAATGACCTTCCCTCCTCGTAGCTCTTAGCTGTAATGTCATCTCTCTGAATCTGTGGAGCATCAGGTTCAATTCCAAAAGAGCTCGGCTCTCTTTCTTGCATGAGAAGGCTCTGAAAAGCACCCCAGTGGTCCTTTCCTTTTTCTCCATCAAGATTTTTTGCCATTATATTCTTGCCTTCCTGATCAATAGCATCATTTGAACCATCTATAGTGCTGTGCTGTGATTTCTTGTGTTGCCGAGAGGTTGATTTATGCCGTCTCTCCAATGAACCAACAGCTTCCTGTACTTGCTGCTTGAGAGATTCTCCATCAATAAATTCATCCTCATCAGATGTGCAGTCAGATATGCTGCCCTTTTCTCCATCCTTCATTGAAGTAATGTAATTGATGTTGCGAATGACAACCTTTCTTGAGGATTTCTTCCCATGCTTTTTCCTGTGCATCTTATCCGCCAAAGACCTCTTTTTGTCACTTTGCAGATGTTCATCTGATTCAGTCTCTGAGCTGGAATCACTGGGCTCAGTGGATTGATCTTGACTAGAAGCTTGCTGTTCTTTACGATGAGAAGACTTCTTGCTCATGGAGGATGATTTACGATTTTCACGATTATCAGGTTCCCAGTCTCGACCAAGGCTAGAATCATCAACATTTGGAGGCCATTGCATGTTCCCTGGAAAATATGGAGACCCAACCCGCATACCAGGAAAAAGGTAGCCTTGATACGGGAGCATTTGTTGAAATCCAGGACCTTGAAAATTGTGCATGAACTGAGGATGATGGTTTGGCCATGGCATTGACATATGAGCTTTCCCATCAGTTGATTGCATCTGAGCTGATGGGGGAAAACCAGTATCTGTAAAGATATTCAGCTACTTCAAAGATTGGCCAATAGTACAATAGACCTTAAACTATTGCTAGCTCTCTAATTTTCATCAGCTATGGGAAATAAACGGGGCACAGATAATTCAGGGATAATGATCACCATTTACTTCCTAAATTGCGTGTGATTCTGGCAACAATAATGGCAAGGCACATTTGATGGCACTTACACCTAAATGCTCTTGCAGAGAGAGATTAATATAAACCACCATAGGTTCATGTCATGAATGACTAAACCATACCTGGGTTTTGTTCTAAACTTCCAGGACTTGTAGCCGAGTCTGATGCATCCATTGAACTATTCTGCTTCCCACCAGAGAGACCACCAATTTGACCAGGGTAATTTTCCTCGCCAGAAAGTACAATACCAGAAGTTCCCAGATAAGGCAATTCCAGCTGAGATGCCTGCATTGCTGCTATTTCATCCATCCAAAGCCGATCTTGATTCTTCTTCTTGCATAGTTCCATGAAATTTATGCATGCTTCCCTAAGTGAAATCAGATAGAGGTTTTAAACCTGGACTAAAATTTAAAGCAGGGAGCTGGTTTTGAATATAATGAGGTTGACTTTAGGTAATTCAACCACAAGTTGTTCAGGCCAAAAAAATAACATCCAGAATCTTGAAGATAAGAGAAACATCATAAAACTAGATTGTTTTCTTGAAATACAAAGTGACCATAAATAAATATGATTAAATGTATTCATTTACAATGTCATTCGTCAATGACCAGCTAAACTAGTTGGGAAGGGGTTCCGAATGGGTGTGTGGGCATTCCACTATGTGTTGCCCGATGACACCATAAAGAAAGACAAGGGTCATTACGGACAACAAATATGCTGAATGGCCATTGATTTTGTCTTATATAGTTGTGTACCTTAAACGTGAAGCTCCAAAAGCATCAGCAAAGCAGATAAGATTGTTTATAAAGTCTGGTTCAAATCCAGTGACCAAGGCACGGGCATATGCCATTGCTTGCTCTTTGTGAAGAACAGCTTTCCTAGTTTCCAAAGCACGTTGAAGACGAACCCTGTTCAAGACCGGTTGAATAGTGAATGCATAATAATTTGATGGCATTTCAATCAAGTATATTATATCATCAGATATGGTGCTTCATAAAATTAAATATTACTTGGAATTTTCTTCTTGTACAACATCACTGCTTCCATTTTGATCTCCTCTGGACTAAAAAAACAAGGCATCAAATACAGTTAGAATTATGATTTGAGGATTTGGGAAAAAAACAAACAAACAAGGTCTTACACATGGAGTTTCAACTAAGTGGCATACCTTAGATGAGACAGTTGACTTTTGGTAATTCCCAGCAGCACCTGAAAGATTTTTCTCAAATCCAGGTTAGTTCAGTAAATGTGATGTCTTATGATCACAGAGAATTTGTCATGACAATTACAAGTAATGTGCAACCCTACTTTCCAATAAACCACCAACAAAAAGCAAATTCAGATTTATATCAACAGTTTAATGAGATGTAACCGAAAGTCCTAACATTGAGCTTCAACCATGAGCAAGGTAAGTAATCCATGCTATTACATTGAACAAAAAATATAGCGCCAAGCGTACCTGCTGAATCTCCATTTAATAGCTCATTTGATTGAACTGAACTCTCAATCTGCTCTATTTCTGTTTCTATTGTCACAAATCTCTCAAGAACTTCCGGTGAGCTGACAAACCTCACAAATCTGCAATGACAGAAACAAATCATAAAGTGACAAATGCACAAACTGTAACCAGCTATAAGGTCATCATTAGGAGATTACAATTTTTAAGCCACCAATTTGTCATAATTTAGATCCCAAACTCAGGGACAGTGAACTATGGCTAATAGCCTTTTTCAGGCAAATAAAAAGACGACCAAATTCACAGGTGTTTGGATCACGTAAGCCTTCAAAATCCAGTTCAAGATTGAAATACTTCATGTCAACTTTGATCTGTACTAACTTATCAACTTTCAACCTATCCAATCATGATAGCCACTCCAAATTCCAAAACAGTGATCTTGATTAATAATGAGAAATAAACCACAACATTTGACTCAAACACTAATCTCAAACCTCGAATCTACTAGCCACCGACCAACTAAAAGATCAAGCTTTTCTACGACTAGAAAAACCAGGATAAAAGAAAGGACCCCTCACAAACTCTACTATAAGTTGCCAGCCAAATCTCGTCAAATTGAGCAAGATTTACAGGGGAAGATGTTTGCCACATAATTTTTATGCCAGTAAATTTTTTCCGCGACTAACACTATATCAATTACTAGGACCATACCTCAATACAACAAAATATTTGCCACAAAATCAGATTATGCAGTAGTAATAAACAAGAAATAACAACATTCTGATGTGCAAGTAATTACCTTTGGAGAGTGGCTTTAGTGAACCAGAAGGCATTGGGAGACAGAGGACGAAGAAAAATGGAATACCCTCCTTTTGATATCTGATCTTTAGCAGTTTTTAAGTGTTGAAGGAATGGTTCTAAAAGCCCAGATGCCAATCTCTCATTCAAACCACCGGCATAAATCACCAGATCACACCTTCATGCAACACGAAAAAAAGAAGAAAAAGCAACCCACATTAACAAACACAGAAAGAAAAACATTTGAGGAGCATTAGTTGCAGTGTTTATGCATTTGGGTATTGAATACTAACGTACCTGGTTCTAGTGGGTGTGAGTTGAAAGAGAGCATGATCAAGAAAAGTTCTTGAATCCATTACTAGAAATAATCTTAGCGAGAGAGGGAGAGAGAGAGAGATAGAGGGAGGCCGAGGAGGAATGTGTCAAAAAAGGGTGTTAAAACTAAGGGTGGCTGATTTTACAGGTGGATTTGTCGTTACATAGCTTCATGTTTGGATTCTTGTATATAAAACACTACTAGAATACAAGCAAGACTTGATGGGAGCTAAAAATCACATGGCAAGATTTTTGAGGGAGGGACAGGCAGATGCTGGCTTGTGGTGGGAGACTGTGAGAGGGAGTTTTTTTTCCCGGTTTGAAGAACGTGGGTCCCATGTGAACTCGGGTCCCTCGTGAAATACCGACAGACACTCTCTTCTCAGATCTGATCTTTACCACATTAACTGACATTCAACTGTACAAAGAATGAAAGAATTACTCCACAACTAAAAAAACAGCTTTTTTTTTTCTTCACCTTTTCTTCACAATCTTTTTTTTTTAATTTTCAGTAAGCATTTTTTAATTAGTAATTATTTTTAAAATTTGATGATTTTCCAAGGAGATTGTTTTAATTTATCTTTTTTTTTCCTTTCATATTTTATATAAATAAGTTTTATTTCAAGGATGTATATATAAAAATAAAATTCATGTCTAAACTGTGTTATATTTTTCAAAGAATCCCAAAAGTTTGATTCTGCGAGAGGTGATGATGAAAGAGTGGAGCAGAATGGGCAGATGAGTGGTAGTTTGATTTTATGGATAAAGAAAGTTTGAGACTTTGAAAGTGGTGACCAGCAGTGTAGGATCGATGTGGAGTGAGGATGCAGCAAAGAATTGCTGTAGCAACTTCAACTGCCATTTACATGTTACATAATATATTTGGAAGATTATCTCAAAATTAAGCTAAAGATTCAAAACTAACAACTAACAACGACTTAATTTACTTAACTAAACCCAAATAGAACAACATGGATTAATTGAACTCGAACAAATTGTTTTTCAAGAAATGATACATCATCAATTTGAAAAAAAAATAAAAAATTCAAGATTATCAAATTGACTTGATAACCTAATAGCCAAAATTCTAAACCAAGTCAGATTCTAGACCAGATTCCCCTGTTTTTGTTCTGTTCTTGTTTTTGCTGGCGTCTATTGCCTTGCAAGACGCCAAAGTGCCCTTATAATTCTGGGGTGCAGTTTTTGTATAATCTTTTTTTTTTTTTATGTGGTAGAGGTGCTGCTGTTCCTGTTTTGCTCGAAGATAGCTCTCAGGTTGCTGGCTTTTCCTTATTTACTCGCTGCTTCCATGGGTGCAGTCCCACTCCTGCGGCTTCTTTGTTTCTCTTTTAGTTTTTGCAGTCTCCAGTGCTCTTGCAGCCCTTGGGCTTTAGGCTCCAGGTTGCTTCTTTTCTTCCTAAAAGGCGCCATGCTTTGAGAGACAGATGTTGAGCTTTTTCACTAGACATGGTTTCCAAAAGCATGGTAGGGTTACTTGCTCCTTGTATTGTAGCAAATGCCGAGTAACAACCACCCTCCTTGGAATACTCAGACCTCATTTTTAAATTTTTTCCGCGCTTCAATCCCTGTATTCATTACAATATTCATTTAGGTCCTCGCAATGCGGTCCTAAACTTCTTTCCCTGAATCGGTCCTTAGGTTTGAAGATTATTACCCCGTGATGATAACAATACTTGCAAGCAGATCCTTGATTTGAAAATTAGCTTACAAATAGATCCCTGGTCTTAAGTTTGTTAGGCATTCGCTTCCTTTTTATTTAAAACACCCCCCCAATAATTATATTTTGGTTTCAAAATTTAACCTAATTAATTAAATATTCATGCTCAAACTTTGGATGACATCCTTCATCACCTATTACTTATAATTAGTCATAGCTATAGCTAGAGAGAGTGTTTTTATCTTTGCTGTCAATTAGCACAACGCCATGTCGTTTGAGAGTGCTTTTATATTTGTTTTTGGATGTTTTTTAAAAATATTAAATTGATGTTTTTTTAACATTTTAATGTATTAATATTAAAAATAAACCAAAAATATTTTCAAACAAAACACTATTTTTAAAAACACTCTACTCTAATATTTCAAACACACATAGAATATCAATAACTGAAGGTCAAATGCTTATTATGAAGGATGTTGCACTTGAGTGGAGAGGTATGAGCCTTCAAATTCTAGTTGGATAAGAGATTGCAATCATGATGTGTGCTTAATAGGACATGAACTTAAGCTATGTTGGTGGGTGATCTATGGCTGTCACAAGTGTTAGAAAATATATAATTTGATATTAATGCATGTAATTATTGGATGGACGTGCCAACTTTAGGGGGCCCTAATGAATAATGATTCTCCTTTGATTCGAAGACTTCCCAGTTAAGCAGACAATGTACTTTTCCGGTGGCCGTTCAACTGCAAATTCACTCACCCAAGATCTCGATGAGGCCATAATTGGCGTTCAATTATTATGGAACAAATTAACAGTGGATCCCATGCTGACCACCCTTCGTTATATTAGGAAGTTTTGGGCTCAGGAGGCTGCAGCACAGCTAATCCAAGAAGCAGAGATTAAAATTTCATTTGTTATAGTTATAAAGAAAATATTAATTTTATAGAAATTACTTTGCTTTACAGGTTTGTCATAGGTATATATACCTGTTTCTTTTTTCCAGAACAGACATTTTGGTGGCTTGAACATTACAAATTAAACTCTTCAAATCCCAATTTCAAAATCTACTAGAACAGGAACAACAAATGTTCAAATATATTAGTTCTTCAAACATTTGCTGACGTTTTTTTATGTTACTTCCCTGGAAAAATTAGTAAGCTTCTCTTTGCTTGCTGCGGGAGGCAAAGTTGCTATGCAAGAGCACTAGTGATCGTCAGTCAAAAAGGGCAGCGTTTGATGAGCCCTCCCAGAGCAAGCAAAGAAAAGCTTACTGGTTTTTTCAGGGAAGTAACATAAAATACGTTAGCATATGTTAGATCTCTAGTAACGTATCCACCATACCAGAGCTGGATGAGTGATGGATGCGTCAAATTGTCAATGATGATGACGACCGGACACCCATATGAACTGTGACATTTCTGGGTCCAGATCCCCACCTTCAATCCCACCTAGCTAGTTTATCCATTTGACAATAAATGGCAACCACCTCCATTACCAAACAAGCAAACTTACATCCCACAAATTGAAGCAGCCAAAATGCTCATTTCTCTCGTCAATGCATTTATGCATTCTCACGTCTTTTTCGTTGGTGGTGACTGCACCAAGTTTGTAAGGGGCTCAATCCATTCAGTCCGGTCATGAATTAACTCGTTGGATCAATCATGTTCGATCAGGTCAATATTTTTTCTGATTCAAGTTGAAACTTCATGTCAAGCTTTGATTAGTGAATTTTTCCTATCAACATGTGGAGCTGGCTTCTGCTTGGGTTTAACTACTCTGATGTTCCCTTTGGAATCGTTCTTTGATGCTTCAATGGAGACAACAATACTAGTGTTTTGGGGGGGAGGTGTATCTATTTACTTTAGAGATATGTGAAGATTACTATCATTTTTAAATCTCAGAATTAGCAAAAAAAAATCCTTAAATTACTTCGATGTGAAAGGTCTATCTTTTAAATCAATCGCCAATGTGATTCTCAATCACTACTGCTGTAAAAGTTAATTTGGGAATATTTATTTATAGTCAAATAAAAATAAATCTTTTTGTGTGCTCCGCACAACATTTCAAACCGCTTTTCGAGCAAAGTGCTTTTTGTCAAAGCCCTCTCACAGATATTTGCCTGTGATACTCGTTGGCCGTGATTTACAAGATGGTCGAGGCCCAGGCTGCAAAACATTTGATCGAGGCCTCGCCATTGTCCACCTTCTTCCTGGGAGAAAAATCGTCAGAAGACTGCTTTTGGAGACCATTTCAATAACTTGATTGGTGCGAAGAAACTTGGGTTTTGACACCAAAATACGGAGAAATCGGACGGCATTTTCGTAATACTCTTTGATGGTCGGTGTGATGCTGGAGACATGGACTGCGATCAAAGCATACTGTTTTCTGGCATCAATAAACTTAATAAAAACAAAAAAAAAAAATTATTTCTTCTGCACCAGTCAATCCGTTTCTGATACCAAAGTATCCTTAAATCCGTTAAAAACTTGAAAAGTAAGCTTAATAAAAGATACTTGTGAGCCCCGACCTACTTTACCCAGCATGATAAAAGTTTAAAAATATTCTATTAATATTTTTTATATTAAGGGTGTTTGATATTGAGTTTTAATTTTTTTAATTTAAATTAATATTTTTAGTGTTTTAGATCATTTTGATGTATCAATATTAAAAATAAAATAAATATTAATTTAATATATTTTTAAATAAAAAATACTTTAAAAAACAATTACCACTACGTTCCTAAATCCTTATCAAAAAAACTCAGTGACATTGAAATTATTTTTTTATTATTAGCATGTGATCAATTAACAATCTTCTCTCTACTCTATTTTTTAACAACTTTTTCTATTCTTTTTTCAATATATATATATATATATATATGAGAAGCTTATGAATTAAATGTAAAATCCTAAACCTTTTTTACATGAATTTAGAAAGAGCTTGATATTTTTTTTTGTTTTTATTTTTTTCCTTCTTCCTTTAATTTTTTAATTATACTTCAAATTTAAAACAGGTTTCATTAAATTGACTTCAATTTCAATTCTAGAATTTTAGTAAACATCTTTAGTTGTCAATAACATGGAAAGAGAAGAAGATATCAACACATAAGACATAACAAATATAAAATGAAAAGACTAAGTTTAAAGAAAATAAAATTCAGTGAATAAATTGAAAAATAAAACGACACTTTTCATTGAACAATGTGGTCCACTGTGATCAAGACATTTTTGTAATAAAAAACGGTGAAAGTATGTTTTGGTTTATTTATGTTTATTATTTGTATAATAATAATAATAATTAAAAAAACAAAAACAAGAGAAGGTACGAGCCTACATACATACAAATATCAGCTTCCTTATTACAAAATAAATAAATAAATAATAAATATAGCAATTTCCTTTGATTAACTATTCAACATTTCTTATTTATTTATTTTTATTTCAATGCTATAATAAAATGATTTAAAACATGTTTCTTCAAGTGCATCATGATATATACTATACTAGTTATGTGATTTGTGCACTATCACATGTCTAATATTTTTATTTTTTATAAAAAATATATATATGTAGTTTTTTTAACCTGTCTTCGTAGTTTAAAAAAATCTAACTTCAAATCAAAGATGTTATGCATACATATAATCAAATTAATCAAGAACTATATGTGTGAATAAATAAATAAAAAGTCATTGACGAAACTTTAAAATAAAACTTGAAAAATTAAGAGACAAGTTTAGATCAAAATATGTAATATCGAAAGATAAAAAAACCAAATTATATTTGATAATTTTTTTTATTTAAGTAAACGGTAATAGAAATAAAGATACAAATTAAATTGATTAAATAAAAAAAATCATGCAATGTTGCACATGTTAGAAATATTATTTTAAAATAATTTTTTTATTTTAAAAAATAAAGTTCATCGATATAAAAGATAAAAAAATTATAGATGAATCATAAAAACTTTTCAAATTTAAATATTTAATTAAATAAATAATCATCATTTAAAAAAGACTCTTCAAACAAAATGAAAGAGAAAGGGGGTACTAATTTAAATAAAAATAAAAAAAATTAGAGAAAAAGCCATAAATAAGAATCATTAATTGAAAAAAATAGAAAAACAAATCTTTTTTTTTTAAGCAAAGGCCAAGCATTGCCGGGCCTAGCAAGCTAGGCCAGCCCATCTAATCCATCTTGCCAGGGTTCACACGTGGATTTGTGCGATTAAACTCTTATTTTTTTTTTGTACGAGGGAAGAACAACTTGTCATTCTCCACTATTTTTTTGGGGAAAAAAAATTAAATAACATGTTTGATTTGTCTAAATTTTAGTCACTGTGTTAACTAGAGAATTAGGGATTAAGATTTTTTTTAAAAAAACCTTTTTTCAATCTATTTTTGACTCAAAACACCTATAAAACACCATATGAACTGTGATAAACCTATTTATGACCTTAATAAACCACCATAAAAACTGAAATCAACCTAAACTCAAATATATTTTTCCATGAACTTTAACAGTAAAAACACTTAATATAAACTTCTCTCATAAGATAAAATTATTTTACACAAATATCATTAGTTTTGGTAGCCTAAATGAGTGTTAACAACACTTCTCTCTTTCCACCGTGAAAATCCAACAACCTCTCTCTTTTTTATCTCAACCAAGAACTAAAAATAACAAAAATAAATTTTTGTACGATAATTGAATTGAAAAAAATATTGAGGTACTGAAATTGTATAAGTAGTGTGGTTTTTAAAATTTAAGAATCAAAGTGTAGTTTTTATTAAACTTATAGCATGTCACTCATGTTTGACGTCCTTTTTATTTTGATTACTCTTTTTTCAATCCTATCTTTTTTATAAAAAAATTAAAATCAATTGGTTAAATCGTTTGATAAATAAATAAATTTGATTATTAAATTAAAAAAATTATAAAATTTTAAACAATCTATCCATAATAATATATAAAAAGATGAACAATAAAGCCTTTCACAATAAAAATATAATGCACTTTAGAATAATACTTAATACTTCGACATTAATGAAGGAATTTTCCGGTAGTCAAAGAAACCCTTGAAAGAGGTAAAAGCATGCATGAAATGTATTTAGATGGTTATTGCAGGCTAATGAGTGTTACGTGTCCTTAATTATAATATTAGAGAAAACAGTATACAAGGAATAGCACACAAATAGTGGCATTTACTTTGAAATCAAAGGAAATAAATTAACAACCTCGAGAGTCGTCTTAATCAATGTTATTCCTTGCAGTACATTCTTCCTCAAAATATTCCCTTGTACTTGTCAATCCGACAATAGGGCTGGTAATTGAATAAGTTGTCGTCCGTGTACATGCCTTAAATATTTTAAATATTAAGATCATAACTTATTTGAAGGGTTCAACAGAATTCCCGATTGAAAGCTTATAGATGGTCAAGGGTTTTTATTTGCTTTCATAATCTGTCAAATCAAACACACGGTTATTTGTTGATGTTCAAACCTTTCAAATTCATCAGAAGAAGTAAAACAGTCAACCAAGAATTATAAGGTCCTTTTGAACCACCATGGGAGTTTTTTTTTCTAATTTTAAAAAAACCCTGTGAATTATAAGGTCCCACAAGTTATTATACACTCTCTATATAAGGGAGATCATACCCACCCTCCTACAACCACGATTCAAACTACGACGAGAAACAAAGCAGAATTAAGAAACGTTATCTGATCACAGAAGGGATACTCCACAACTATTTTTTTCGTTGCAGAAGCCATGCATCGCTCTTCAATTGTAAACTTCCCACGCCAATTTTTCCGTCAATACCCCTCAATACAGCCGGCGGTTACCAGTCGTGTTGCCAAACCTTGTGATGTGTTCATTAACCATCGAGGGATCGACACCAAGCGCACGGTTGTTACTTTGCTTTATGATCACCTTTTCCGTTTAAACCTACACCCCTTCTTGGACAACAAGAACATGAAGCCAGGAGACAAGTTGTTCGATAATATAAACAGTGCAATAAGGAAATGTAAGGTTGGTGTGACTGTGTTTTCTCCTCGGTATTGCGAGTCATATTTTTGCCTTCATGAACTAGCTCTCATTATGGAGTCAAAGAAGAAGGTTATTCCTATCTTTTGTGACATCAAGCCCTCACAACTTCGAGTTGTGGACGATGGGAAATGTCCCATGGAGGATATCCGGAGGTTTCGCTGGGCACTTGAAGAGGCTAAGTATACTGTAGGGCTCACGTTCGACTCCTTGAAAGGGTAAGGAGCACCGTAACTTTCTTAGTTTGTGTGTGTTGGATTTCAATTTCAGAAATTAAAATTATCTTGTCTTTCTTTTCACATTCTTCCCTGTGTTCTCCAGGAACTGGTCGGAGGTTGTAACAAGTGCGTCGGATATTGTCATTGAAACCTTAGTTGAGATCGAGAGTGAAAAGCAAATGCAGCGCCATAAAAGCACTCCAATATTGCGTGCCTAGTACATGTCTAATTCCTTGAAGATAAAAGCTTCAATGCCACCGAGAGATCGTCCTTCATCAAATTTTTCCTGCCTATTTATCATTCAATTTGTGTTAATAAATTTTAAAATCAATTTTTTCATTTCTAAAAATAAATTTTAAACAAATTTCTTTATTTTTTTAGTCAATTGTACTCACTTGATTATCTCTTTGTAATAAGAGCATTTAGCACTTGTATGATGTAATGAGATATATATAACAAAAGGTTTAACTCTTATCTTTGTTCATCGAAATTTATTTACTTATTTACTTTCCGACATATATATAACAGTATTCTGGATTGGGCTTCTCTTAATTTATTGCTAACATGATATATCATGATAGTTAAATTATAGCCATTAGATTTTAATTGATAGTGAGGATCATAAAATAAATAAATTATCTAATTTGATCACATAATATTTAGAGCTAATAAAAAAAATTCCCTTTAAATATAAAATTAATTTATGGTTATAAAAAAAATCCCAAATCTATCTAATTTCTCAAACAAACCATAATGTTTTAAACAAAACTAGACCTATTCGTTTAACTTATTTTCTATGAATGAGAGAATATTTTTCATATGAATCAGGATCCATTAAATAAATATCATAGACTTGAAAAAAAAAACTTAGTTTAAATTTGCGTGAAGCAATTAGTTTTTATATTTGATTAATAGAGACAAAATTAACAACATATAATTAATTCACAATATTCTCTAAATTTTATCAAAAATAAATTTGTTTAGGTAAAAGAAATCATCTAATAAAACCTGGTTTTTCATTTAATTTAAAGGGTTAAAATTTAACTACCATGATGTATATCATGTTAACATTAATTGAAGGAGCACAATCCGATTATTCCATATTGTATTATCGATCATATTATGTATTTGTAGTATTTATCAATGTAAGTGATTTTACATTTTATGTTTGATAATTTAATATAAGCTCATCTCTAATTTTCACGACAAGCTAGAGAAAAGTGCTATATTTCGATCTCTAAAAATCATCATTGACTTTACCAATGAAAAACTATTATTTGTAAGTGTCTCAATTTGATGTTATATTTGGTGGTTATTCCATTAGTTATTTTTATACTAACAGATATGTTGATGAATTATTGTCGTCAGTGATTAAAATAGACACTAAACATTTTTTATTGGCACGCCTATTAGTAAAAAGAATTTATGCACCCTTTTTACTAATTTTAAGTGGTCTCCGATGATGTTTACATCATAATTGTTTCGTCAAAACCTTGAAAGTAGTTAACTTAGTTAACTTTGACTATGATACACCTATTGTGTGAAAACCATTTTTTTTTCTTGTTTGTTCACACTTAATAGCCCTTAAATGAGTTCTTCTCACCGGCTAGAAATGCTTTTTCATAAGATTAAAGGATCAAAAACAACTCTTTAGCCTTCAAGTTCTAGCAAAACCACCAAAATCGTTAGAACCAAGTTTGTTGAAAAATCACCACCATAAAACTAACAAATTATAGAGTTTTCAACTGTTAAAACCTTCCCAAGACCCTTCCATTTTGATTAGAGGATCAACTATTGATAGATCATGATTAATCCTTGAGCAAATCAATCAAAATATCCTAACAAAAAAAATTATAAATACCCACTAAGTGTGAAAGTTCAAGAGCCTAACATAAGAATTTCTTCAATTTCAAGAGAAAGTAGCAAACTTGAAAAAAAAAAAAAAAGGCAACAACCATCATTTAAGCTTGAAAGGTTTAAAACCTTTATTTATTCTTGTAGATGATGTCTCTGAGGCATATCTCAAGCTAGTTCATACATGTTTGATGATGTCTTTACGTATTGATTTTGGTTTCAGCTTTGGTTTTAATTAATATATAAAAATATTAATTTTATTATTTAAATCTTGTTTTGAGTTTGTTATTAATGTTTTTGAATATTTAGATGATGTTTGTTGGATTGAGTTTAATGAAATAAAGTGGTTTTGAAATTTTCCAAATATAAAAGTAAGGTTTGTAATGCTTTTATGTGCTAGAGAATACATGTTCTTGCATTTTGGTTTTGGTTGAGGCCTATTAAATGTTAAAATGTCATTTTTGAGCTCTAAATTCTTGAGTATGTTTGCTATTTTAGTTTGTCAGTTTTTTATATTAAAACTCTATGCATGATTTTTATAATGTAGTTTTTTTTTGTTACTTGTTTTGATTTGAGTATGTGTAACAATGGTAATGATATGCGTGAACAAAGAAAGCATGATTTTAGGGTTTGAAATGTGTTTTATGGGTTTGGTCAATACATGAGTTTTTTGAGCATCGTCAAAAATTTCTAGCTAATGTTTCGCAAGAACATTGCCTTAGTTACATGTTTTAGATCAGTTTTGATCTTTATTCTCGTATTATCATCTCGATATGACATGATTAATCAATAATTAATGATTTGTTTGCATCAATAATTGTTTATTCAAGGTTCTAATTCTAGGGTTTGTTTTTTCACATTAAACTCATGTTCATAAATTTTGTTGATTCTTGGATAATCGATATGAATGAAACTAAATTATTGGTCAATGATTAATTTCCAGCGTGTCTAAGTCCTTGGTTTGTCAGTAACCAGTCTGGATTTTGACACATATTGTTAGGCATGTTTTTTATGTTCTTTATTTATTCTTTGTGTTCTTAGTTTTTTTATTTTTTTATTTTGATTTGTTTGGTTTATGTGTTTTTAGCAAGTTTGATTCATTTGAAGTTTTGATTTTGGATTTAGTTTGTTTTTTGGGTCAAACTAGTGGTTTTTGGTTTGGTTTATGGTCGAACTAAAGATTTTGAGTCAACTTGATTGAATCAAATTCAAGTCAGACTGGTAAAGTCTTGTTTGGTTCTCAATCTTTTTAATAAAAGAATTTTCAATTTAATGGTATGTTTGACAAACATACTTATAAACCTATTTTGGTAGTTTATCCAAAAGAACATGAGTTTTTTTCCAAATAAAACCTTAAAGAAATATTAATAATTAAAAAAATATTAAATATATATATTTTTAATAATAAATAAATTTTTTAATTAATATGTAAAATGCTAAAGGATTTCGGATTACATTTTAAAAAATAAAAAAAATTCATTATTAGGATATTACTTGTTTTATTATAAGGATTAAAACCTATATGAGATTAATATCCAACATATTATTAGGAGTAATATGACCTACTAACTTCTAATATAAAGATAAAAAAACTTAGATTTTTTTTTTAAATCTGAAATATTATTAATGATGATGTAAAGGCACCCAAAATTAAAGTTTGTTTGAAATAAACCTCAATGATAATTGATGATATTTCTATATGTGTCCCATGTTACAAGAGTCATGGATGTTTGAAATACCAAAAGGAAAAGTGAAATCTCAATAATTTCAAAATCTCTTTGGATTTCTAACTTCACCTTCTTTGCGATATATAAGTTGCGAATGTGCTTGCTTTCTTTTGATGTCTTTTTAAATTGAGATCTTTTAGATCAAGTTCTTGATCTAGAAAACCAGAGTTTATTCATCATAATAACCCTCCTATAGTAGGTTGATTGAACTTAGAAATGAGCTTCCCTCAAGTAAGGTGTATAAGAGGTGCTAATATCTTTTCTTAACACAACTAGTCATTTGCCTAGAATTTTTAAAGACTAATTTAGATTTTTAGTAATCATAATACTAGGTGGCGAGTCCTTATTTAACTAAAAACCTTTTAACCCATCTGGGAAGGTTCGTCAAGATTTTGCGCTCTTGCGAATGGTATGACAACTTATTAATGACATATCATTGTCATCTCTTCAATCTTCCTTTCTTTAACAATTATATTTGCTTAAACATGACTCATATAATCCTTTTTTCTTATATAGTAGTTGATATAATCCTTTTTTCTTGTATAGTGGTTACTACCATATTTTTCATCATAATTCTCTAGCCATTATCTATGTTCTTTTTAGATTCATTTCTTTCTTCTTGTGTGATTTCCTTTGTATCACACCTTCTTTTGTGCAAGGAGTTGCTAGCTTACACTAAGCCTCTCTTAGCTTTTTCTATCTCTCTTAATGTAAAGTTCTAATTTTCTTGTAGGGCTCTATCATCTTGCACCTTTATTTTTTCTTCTTTAGATGTTACTTGTCAATCCACTATTTCTTGAGATTTGTCCCTTTCATCTACACACATGCTTTAATTTGTCCATAATTTAACTTGTTATCACATTACTAGAAATTCAATGAATACCAACAGAATTATCGATGAAATGTTTATGTTGGTATTTTGAGGTGATATTTACCTATTAAATTAATTCCCTTGTTAAAACCATTGGCATATACTAACAAAAATATTTTGTTGGTATATATCAAGAAAATCACAGATGGAATATAAAGAATTATGAAAAACAAAGCAGTGCGATACGTGAAAGTTTTTATGGATGGTTTTACCAATAAAATTACAATAGGATTCAAACCGAGATGTTTGTACAGTGACGTGTTTATTCACCAACAGAATTACGATGAAGTTACATATATAGTTATTTTATTAGTAATTCTATCAGTAATAGTTAATATATAACCTGACCACTGACCATTCCCTCTTTTATTTCTTTTTCTTCTCACCTTCTGCATCTAAACAAAACCCCCATTTCAAACACCCTCCCAAAAAATCTTCCCTTATCCTCATCTCAACACAACTCATCATTTTTTAACTTTTGTAATTCATTTGTGTTCTGATTTATTATGGATTTTTTATTTTTAGTAATTAAATCTATTGTTTTTAATTTTAACATAATTTTAAAATGTCAATTTTATTATTGAATATTTTTTTAATATATGTATTTTGTTTGAGTGTTTACATGTTTTATTGTTTTTTTTTCAAACAAATTTGTAATATAGTTTATAATTTTGTACTTGTTATGGTTTGTTTTAGATTTGTAAAATGATATTTGCTTGTAAATTATTGAAAATTATGTTGAATTGTTAACTTAGTTGTGTTGTGATGAAATAAATAATGGCTTGTTTAACGAGTCTATTTTAATTTTTGTCAATTTTATTGCCAAGTTATAGTTTTAATAAATTAAAGTGTAGACATTTGTATGTATTAGATAATTGATAATGAATATTTAAGAGAAGTTTGAAAGTAAGTTGGATAATCTTGAGATAAACCAATATTTTTGCAAATATATTTACTTAACATAGTTAATTAATATATATTGTCATCATTATTTTATAGAGGTTTGATAGAAGTCATGAATGTATCGAGATTCACTCTAAAGATTGTAGAGGATGGATTATTATAATGGGGTTTAAAGTTTTATTAATTTCACAACATCTATTCTAAGAAATATTAGTGGAGGTGGTATTAGGTGTCCATGCAGGAAGTGTAAAAATAAAAAGTTTCTTCATCCACATGTTGTAACGATGCATCTTTTATATAAAGTGTTTATGAAGGATTATTTGTGTTGGTTTGCACATAAAAAACTATATTTTTTTTTATAATAAAAGAATGGTAGAAAGGATGGTTGGATCAACTTTTATTGTTAGTAATGTGTATGAAGTTGTAAATAACAACAATAATCCTTACAGGAATATAGTTATAGATGCAATAAGAATAAATCAAAGTAATGTCACTCAATGTTCAATTATGGAACAAGAACCTAATGTAGATGCAACTAGGTTTTGAGATCTTTTAAAAGATTTTGATGAACCATTATAGGATAGTTGCATAAGTCACAATAAATTATCAATCATTACACATGTATTCACCATCAAGTCAGATTATAGGTTGAATAAGATCATTTATGACATAATAGTTGAATGAGTGATGACACGACGAAAAGATTGATGTCTTCTCCCAAGTGCAGGAGTGTCGAAGTAATAAATAACCCCGCAAGACAGAGGTCGAACCATAGGGAGGTTAATTGTACAAATTATAAACAACAATAATAGCAATAACAACAACAACAACAACAACAACAACAACAACAATAATAATAATAAAGAAAGAGAAGAAGAAGAAGATGATGAGAACTTGGAGATGGAAAATTAATGTAAGGATTAAACAATAATAACAACAAATGTCAAGGTTAGAGGTTCCACTAATGGTATATCAAACAAGTATAGTATAAACTTTTATTATTGAATTGGAAACCACACACAAAGGAGGTTCCAATCAGATTATATATTGTTAACATGATTACATTAGTCATCTTATTCAATTAATGCTAATACTTGTAAATCTCGTCAAACATTCATGATTATAACTTATGTTACCAACAAATCAAGTTCCTTTCATAGCTCAGGTGTCGGTTATACCATACATTATGGGCTATTAAAATGCCAAGCATTTGTTGTACCAAGTGTTATATAACATAAATCAAGATTAGTCATTTAACAAGCAAAGTATTAAAGAGTGAACAAGATAACAAATATAAAACATGTTAGTATCAAACATTAAAGTTCATATTAAGTTTACATTATACTTATTCTCACACCATTAGTGTAACCTTTTCACCTTGACATAATTAAATTAGCTAGACATAATGAAAGAAAGCAAAATTGATAAACAAAATAAGAACATAAAAGCTAACTAAGTAAAGGAAAGGAAATGAAAGGCATAAACTTGATATTAATGAAAGCAAAGCATAAACATTACAAAGAATACAAAGAGAGAAAGGAAGAGCATGATCTTGATCTGAACACCAAGATGCCTAAATGCATGGCAAATGCCTCCTTTTATAGGTCAAAATTGGAAACTATTGATTTGATGACTAATTAATAAGTGGGTGACTAACTTTTGACTTGGTGACAATCCTTATCTTCTCTTGTCTGCACACAACATCATTGATAACGTCACAATTGGAGCCAGTTGCAAACATGAAAGTTGTAGCCAATTATCTCAGCTTTCTTGTGTAAAAACTTCAGCTCATTTGGACTTCTAGAACACCAGATATGGCCAAAATACCGAACAGTGCTCGGGCTGGAAGACAGATTCGGGCTTCTTTATTGTTGCTATAATTTGGACTTGATAATGACCTTTTTAGATCTTGGGCTCCATATGAAAGTTGTAGGCCTATGTCTTACCTTTCCATCCATATAAATTGGACCTAAAGCTGAGATATATAGCTCCAAATATGACCCAATTACCGAACAGTGTTCCGGTTTAGATTGCACCGACATCTCTTTTCTAAGTTTGGGCATCTCTTTATCCTTGTAATTTAAGTTCTTAAAGTCATCAATCAATCCTTTCATTTATATGATAGACCTGCATTTAAAATGAATATTTACCACAAATTAAAGGTATCTTCTATTATTAGATATATTATTATAAAACATGCTTTAATTGAGTTATTGATACTTTAAGTGCAAAATAATGATATAAAACCATGATAAAAATACACTTTTAAGTACTAATCACACCCCCCAACCAGCTTATTACTAGTCCCTAGTAATCAAAGCGTTAAAATAGAAAAACAAATTTGCAAATTCCACAAAGCAAGGTATTCATCATTTAACTTTCATTAATCTATCTAGATAAACAAACTCTCATTAAATTTATATATCTCCTCAATACCTCTTAACAAGATATTAATAAGCCTTTCTTTTGTGCTCAATGTATCAACACATAATTATGGGGCTTTTCTTGGAAGAAAACAAAATTTTTATTCTAATGTTTAAGGTTAACTTCCTTGGGTTGAGATTATTATTTTTGTCTTTTTTTTTCTTTTTTTAACTCTATATACATATAATTTAAAAACATCATACATCTTTAACCCATGTAACGAGCTTTCAGCTAATGACTCCCAGACCAGTTGGTCTTAGGGCATTAGGTGTTAAGACACCCCTACGAGCTTAGTAACTCGGGTCGCAGATACTGATATGTAGATAGTGCAATGTTTGATTCCCTCAAGCTTTTCTCCTCAACCCATGTAACAAGCATTGGGCCAATAGCTCCCAAGTTAGTTGAATTTAGGGTATTAGGTGTTAAAACACCCCTTCGGGCTTAATTGCTTAGATTAGGGAGGCTACGAAACCAAACTTATCTATATTTTTATTATCATCATTTTTTCTTTTCTTTTTCTTTTTTTTCATGTTTTTTTTAATTATATACAATCCCTTTCCCTTAGTTGTTACCTTTAACAAAAGAATATAAATAATGTAATAATCCAATATGCAACCCACAATCATATGTTAAAGTGTGTGCGTGTAAATTAAGGTTTAAGAATACATGTTAAATAAGTATGTGAGCAGAATTAAGTGATAACAATACGAGAGTTTGTAAATCTGAATATTTCAGGAAGTATTATAATAGACCTTGTTAAGAATGATTACTAAGATGCGTCTCAAGAGTCACTTTAACAAAAAAGCTCCTTTACCCTGCCATCCTAGTAACAACAATTATGCACATGCTTTATGAAATGAAAAATAATTTTTTTTTATCAACTATTACTCTCTTCCCCCAACCAAAACGAGACATTGTCCTCAATGTTCTAAGGTAGAAAGATAGAGTATAGAAGATATCACTTGAAATAACGAACACTAACAAAACCTGAAACACACTGAAACAAAAATAAGAAATAAAAAAATACAATAATAAAACCAAAAAACACAAAAATTCACAAATGAAGGCTCAAATCCAATCTAAGCTTTTTACGGCTTCCCTTAGATGACCAATTTATGCGACTCATGGAAGGATCAATCACAGGAATGAAAGATTGTAGTTGGTCAATCAATTGTTCAGCAGTAGAAGCAGAGATTATGATTTGTCGTGTAGAAGATGTTAGAAATTCCTGTTCCACAGCATGATCAAGAAAAGACAACAATTTATCATAATAACCATTAACATTTAACAAACCTATGGGTTTATGGTGAATGTGCAGTTGAGCCCAAGAGGAAATATGAAAGATCTCTTCCAATGTTCCTAGACCACCTAGTAAAGCAATGAAGGCATCAACATGGTTAAACATTGTATTCATTCGAGCCGACATTGTAGAGACCTGAAGTTCCTCTCCAATTGTTTTTCCAATGATGTCTCCTTATGCTAAAACTTCGGGGACGACCCCCAAAACTTGACTACCTTCTAAAAATACAGCTATTGACACACCTCCCATTAACCCAAGACTGCCTCCCCATATATTAAATGAATCTTTCTCTCAGCTAGCACCTGACCAAGATGATTTGCTGATTCTAAAAACTCCTTTTATTTTCCAGGACTAGATCCACCGAAAACATAAATATTTCTTATATGATGACCTGAGGAACTTGCCATTTCTACACACTTTTATATTTGTTGAATGTATGAGTTGAGTAGAAATGAAAGGAAGGAAGAGAGGGTTTTATAGATGAGAAATTAGAAAGGCAATCATAACACCTATATATAGGCCAGCTGGAGTCTCACTCTCTCTCTCTCTCTCTTTATTTATTTATTTATTTATTTACTTTTGAAAAAACATGTGTATGTACAAGTAGTTGTGATTGTGGCTCACATCTTCCCTTGGTTTTACGTCCAAGAACGGCTTAAACGCCCTCTATGGGTCGGGGATAGGCTTCCCATCCAGTTTTCTTAAAAACTGGCAAACAGGGTCTTTTTTAGTCAGATTCCCAAGACTAAGTCGATTATGTTCTTTATGAAATAGTGGCCATAAATCATGAATTACACTATGCACATCTCTACTAGGATGCGTCTCAAGAATCAATAGAAGATTATCTAAAGACTCCTTACTCAGGCCATCCTTAATGAATTGTATTTTATCTTCACGGTTTATAGATACCATTCCTAAAGAACAACATTGTGTATTACAAGTCCATCTAGCACATCGATGACAGACTTTTAGTCGTTTTACACGACGCTTCTTTGCAAAAGTGCTTTTACCTGTTCCAGGCATGTGTGAAATGAAGGAGTTAGAGGACTCACCTGATAATCAGACCTTTGCTTCAATCAACCAGTGAATATGTTCAGGAATTCCATGATTCATTAACAATCTCAATCTTGCACATCTACCACAGTAAATTTTTGTGATCGCATTCTGAGGCAGAGCGGGAAAATACTTTTTCAATTTTTCAAGATTAGTGTCCATTTCAAATGAGAATTGGAAGAGAGATTCAAAGAATTGCACAGGTATATACACAGATATCAGTAATTATTGGAAACTGAAAGAACCGACTTAAGTCACGGAGTACCGTTATTCGCCATTTGACCGGGGTGAGAGAAACTAGCAAAAATCACTAAAAAAGAAACAAAAAACAATGTGAGAAAAAAATAATCAACCTTTATCTACATGATCATTCCAACCAGTCGATTCATTTTCACTAGGAAAATTATCAAAGTGAGCTTTCAAACGATATCCATTTTCCTTAAAATCATTGTCATTCATTGAATTCTCAATATCACAGGTCCCATAAGAATTGCTCCATCTTGGTCTTAGCTCTCTAGGGAATACATAGAGTTGAGAATTATAAAACAAAACTTTTTGACCAGTATCAATCTTTTGACAATTTTCACAAGTTTTGCAGAATGCATACGTGTCCTTGAACATGGTGGGCCAATAAAATCCATTTTGAAAGATCTTTTGCAGCTGTCTTTTTTGATGAGAAATAACTTCCACATGCTTTAGAATGACAAAGTTTAATGACACTACTTACCTCATTGTCGGGAATGAATCTTTGAAATATTTGATCAGGATAATATTTGAATAAGTTAGGGTTGTCGCTACACGACGTCGGGCGACGGCTCCACTCCTCTTTTTGTTTGTTTTTTTTTTAAACAAAAGAAATTAATTTTTTATTGATTGGGGGAAATAAAGATTTTATTGGAGTCGCCATCTAGTAATTTGAGGGAACTAGAAATCCAAAATTAGACACTGGTCCCAGAGATTCGGGTACTGGGTTAGTTATGATTAAGGGAAGGTAGACACCACCCTTAAAACATCCTTTCAGAGAAAGGTTACCTTTACTTGTGTGTTTTTCTTACTTGATTCAAATGCTATTATATTTTGAGCTTATTTGTAAATTTTTAACATGGTTAACGTCGGTCCCTAAAAATAGGAGACGCGTTAAAAATGACATCAGTCCCTAAAATTAGGAGACTTTGTCTAAAATGTCGACGTTTATCCCTAAAAAGGAGAGTTACGTCTGATTTACCAAAATAAATAATAATGGACATAATCTATATTTGGTATTTAAATTTTTGACATCGATCCTTTTCTATAAATAAAAGAGACGTGTCGACAAATAATATTTATTTTATAAAATAAAAATTATTTTGATATCATTCACAAATAGATATATCAATTCTTGAAAATTGGGTTTTTGACCCATAAACAATGATATGATAAAATGGGTGTTGAACCCGCGTTGTTATTTATTTTTGTTTATTTTCACATGCAAAAATTTACAAATATTTATCTATAAAAATATCATAAAATACCATAAAATATCATAGAAAATTACCTGAGTACCCCTGTATAGGTAAAAGACTGAAATACCCTCGGATTTATTGAAAATTTACGAAAATGCCACTGGCAGCGCGTGTGGCTCAGGCGCGGTTACTATTGACGCGCGGTTACTGTTCACGCGCAAAATTTTTCGGCGAGGTTCCGGCCAAAAGATAGTCAATTCTGGTAGATCTGAGGATAAGGATTCTGATGGTGGTGGTCTCGTTGGCCGTTGATGGCTGAGGAGGGAGAATCGACGACTTGAAGGTCAATTGGTCGATGTCGGTCGCGGCCTTTTTCCGGCCAAATTAGCAGGTGAAAAAGTGTGAAACTGCTGGGGTTTTGCTCAAGGGGAGGCGATGCACAATTCTGTGGTGGTTGCACGGCTTGAGACGGCCGGAAATGGAAGATCCGCGGAGAGAGAGAGAGAATCGCCGGCGAGAGGAGAGAGAAGCTCTGGGTTTTGATCTGGTGTGGACGAGTGTATGGTGCACTCGTGCGTCTGAAGGCTGTGAACCGCTGGATCTCGGATGAACAGATCGTGCGGCTGTGATTCGTTTGATCTCCAAGTTGATCGGACGGTCAAGATTGAATGGGCTACGATCTGGTGTGGCGCGGTGTACCGAGTGCTCGGTATACCTGCTGACGTGGCGCAACCAGATTGAAGGGCAGATTATTTGAACGGCTGAGATTAATTTGGGTTTTAATCGGGTGTGGTAAAGCCTATTGTATCCTAAGAAATCAAAGGCTCAGATCTAAATACTATTAGATCTAACGGTTGAGATATTTTTGGTATTTTTTAATTTATTAAAAAAAATTTAATATCTTACTAGAATGCAGAAAAAGTATAAAAAAAATGAATAGTATCCAAATAGTAACCCGAACAGTAATTCCGAATTCACAATTGCAAATGCAGAATGAATTTTTTATCTTTTTTTCTCCCTACTGTCTTGAATTCATTGGCTATTTATAGCCAATGAATTCAGACAACAATTCACGGATTGTTAAAATTTTCAAACTTCCACCGATTACTATTTGTCTTATTATATATAATATTACTAAATAATAATATAATAATACGAAATAATAATAATAATATTTATTTATAGGAGTAAAAATTAAAAATTCAAATCAGTATTATAAAAAGTTTTTCATCCGCTAAAAATTAATTTTAAATTACAAAAAAAACTTTTTTATACGGGTATCAACTCGGTGGACCGGGTTTTTTTGACCAAAACATACCAGTTTTGACAAAAATAGTCCGAAACTCATTTTTTATCACGGTCGGCATGGTGGGACCCGTATTAACCCGGTGGACTCGGTTTTGACCGAAAATGATAGATTTGACCCGAAACAGCCCGAAACTCATTTTTCATCCCGATCGACATGGTGGGACCATTATTGACCCAGTGGACTCGGTTTTGACCGAAAATGACGGTTTTGACCCGAAACAGCCCGAAACTCATTTTTCATTGCGGTCGACATGGTGGGACCCGTATTGACCCGATGGACTCGGTTTTGACTGAAAATGACGGTTTTGACCTGAAACGTCCTGAAACTCATTTTTCATCTCGGTCGACATCGTTTAACCCGTATTGACCTGGTGGACTCGGTTTTGACAGAAAATGATGGTTGACTCGAGAAAATATATTTTAAACTCTTTTTTTTTTCTTTTTTTCTTTATTATATTTTTTGTCATGAATAATAAGATAAAATAACATTCCTAAAAAATTTTAGTGAATCCAAAATTGGGTTACAACAAGGGTCATCATAATAAAAGTTCTTCACTTCGTTCAAAAACTTTTCTTTGTCTTGGGTGCTCCAATCAGCTAGCAAATTACCTAAAGGAAGAAAATTGATATTTTTATCATACCAAGGCATTGGACTAAGAGAAAGTAAGGATTCATTAGGAAAGTAATCATCCATTGGTGTGATATCAGGTATCGAATTTGTTGTCATTGTTGACAAAAAATTCGCATCAACATTTTCAGTATGTTTTTCATCCGTGATTTCTTCCTCAGAATAAATCATTTGCAAATCTTCAGATTGATCCAATTCATTTTTACTTAAAGTAGATTCAAGTTGATTATAAACTAATTTATCAATATGATCTACTTCTTGTAAATCATTATCATCTCCAGGTTGCTTGCAAATATTGAAAATATTCATCTCCAATGTCATGTTTCCAAATGATAGCTTCATCAGTCCATTCCTACAATTAATCAATGTGCTAGAGGTTGCAAGAAATGGACGTTCTAAAATAACAGGAAATGAATTACATGCTTCAACAGGTTCTGTGTCCAAGACAATAAAATCCACAGGATAAATAAATTTTTCGACTTGTACTAACACATCTTCAATTATTCTTCTAGGCACTTTTACAGATCTATCGGCAAGTAAAAGAGATATAGAAGTTGGTTTTAACTCACCTAGATTGAGACTCTGAAAAACTGAATATGGAAGTAAATTCGCACTAACACCAAGATCAAGTAAGGCTTTTTCAATTTTATGTTCTCCAATAAAGCAAGAAATTGTAGGACAACCAGGGTCTTTATATTTCAAAGCATTATTGTTCTGCAGAATGGCACTTACTTGTTCGGCTAGAAAGGCTTTTTTTTTTCACATTCAGTTTCCTCTTTACAGTGCATAGATCTTTCAAAAATTTAGCATAGGAAGGAACCTGTTTAATAGCATCTAGCAAAGGTATATTGATCCTTACCTGTTTGAAAATTTCAAAGATTTCAGAGTTGTGATTGACTTTTCTTTGTTTAGTCATGGCATGAGGAAATGAAAGTGCTGGCGGTGAATCAATTGTTTCTTTGCAATTTTCAGATTCAACCCCTTCCTTACCCTCAGAGATTGACTCATCATCTTTCTCATAAGTTTCAAGAGAGGGTTTTTCAATAACCTTACCACTGCGCAAAGTAGTGACTGATTTGACTTGATCCATGCGTTGGCTTCCGGAACTACTTGCATTTGCATTGTATTGCCCCTTAGGATTTTGCTGTGGTTGAGATGGAAACTTACCTTTCTCTTGAAAACTGAGAGTAGATGTTAATTTTGCAAGAGTATCTTTAAAATCTGTCATGTTTTCAGCAAGTTGAGTATTAATTGTCTCTTGCTTTTTAATGAATGCATGCAATGTTTCCTCAAGATTTCTTCTAAGCGGTGGAGCATAAGGAGGTGCATATCCATGAGAATTTTAGAAATTATGATGTGCTTGAAATGGTGGTTGTGAAGTTTGTGCATTGTTATTCTCACTCTTCCAACTGAAATTTGGGTGATTTCTCCAATCAGGGTTGTATGTTTGGGAGTATGGGTTGTGGTTGGGCCTTTGAAAACTGTTTAAAGCATGGGCTTGTTCATGGAGACATTCCTTAAAAGAAGGCAAGGTTGGATAATCGTTGGTTGAGTGTTCATTTATTTCATAGATTTGACACACAATGCTTTGAACAGATTTTAATTGACCACTCTTTTTCAATTCTAGTGCCTCGACTTTTCTAGTTAAAGATGCAAACTTGGCTTGAAGGTCATGATCTTCCCTAAGGTTATACATACCTCCACTAGATGTATGAGGTTGAGTTTTACTCGGTGCCTCATATGTACCCGCGGTGTCTCAATTTTGAGCATTTTCAGTTAACAAGTCTAAGTACTCAATTGCTTCATCAGGGTCTTTATCTTTAAAAGTTCCATTGCACATCAATTCAACCATTTGCCTATCTTTAGGTGTTAACCCTTCATAGAAATGTGAAACCAATCTCCATGTTTCAAAACCATGATGAGGGCAAGTACTAAGCAAGTCTCGATACCTATCCCAACATTTGTAAAATGTTTCTCCTGGTTTTTGAGTGAAAGTGGTGATTTGTCTCTTGAAAGATTTTGTTCTATGAGATGAGAAAAACTTCTTTAAAAATTGTTGTTGCATTTCATCCCAAGCATGAATGGATCCTAGTCTTAAATTTTGTAGCCATGTTTTAGCTTTATCTTTTAATGAAAAAGGAAAAAGCTTTAATCTGATGGTGTTCATGCTACAATTTAAATTATTATATGTGTTGCAGACCTCCTCAAATTCCCTTAAATACAAGTATGGATTTTCCAATTCTAAACCATGAAAAGAAGGTAAAAGTTGAATAATACATGGTTTAAAATTAAATTGAGATGCATCAAGAGGAAAAACTATACATGATGGTGCACTTGTTCTTGTGGGATTCATATGGTCTCTAAGTGTTCTGACACGGTTATTCTCATTATTCTCATTATGAAGTGATTGATTATCTTCTTCAGCCATATTTTCTGAAAATGATGAGGATACCCTACAAAGTCTACCACTTGATGTACGTGACCACACTCTCATGCATATGTTGGAATAAAATAAAAAAGAAGAAGAAAGCAAAAGAAGGAGGAAGAAAACAAAATAAAAAGAAACAAAGTTATATACAAGAAAAGTGAAAAGAGAAAATAAAATAACTACTATAATTTATACAAGAACTTACCTCCCCGACAACGGCGCCAAAAACTTGACACGACGAAAAGATTGATGTCTTCTCTCAAGTGCAGGAGTGTCGAAGTAATAAATAACCCGGCAAGACCGGGGTTGAACCACAAAGAGGTTAATTGTACAAATTATAAACAACAATTATAAATAACAATAACAACAATAACTATAATAATAATAATAATAATAATAATAATAATAATAATAATAATAATAATAGTAGTAGTAGTAGTAGTAGTAGTAGTAGTAGTAGTAGTAGTAGTAGTAGTAGTAGTAGTAGTAGTAGTAATAATAATAATAATAATAATAGTAGTAGTAGTAGTAGTAGTAGTAGTAGTAGTAGTAGTAATAATAATAATAATAATAATAATAATAATAATAATAAAGAAAGAGAAGAAGAAAATGATGAGAACTTGGAGATGAAAAATTAATGTAAGGATTAAACAATAATAACAACAAATGTCAAGGTTAGAGGTTCCACTAATGGTATATCAAACAAGTATAGTATAAACTTTTATTATTGAATTGGAAACCACACACAAAGGAGGTTCCAATCAGATTATATATTGTTAACATGATTACATTAGTCATCTTATTCAATTAATGCTAATACTTGTAAATCTCGTCAAACATTCATGATTATAACTTATGTTACCAACAAATCAAGTTCCTTTCATAGCTCAGGTGTCGGTTATACCATACATTATGGGCTATTAAAATGCCAAGCATTTGTTGTACCAAGTGTTATATAACATAAATCAACATTAGTCATTTAACAAGCAAAGTATTAAAGAGTGAACAAGATAACAAATATAAAACATGTTAGTATCAAACATTAAAGTCCATATTAAGTTTACATTATACTTATTCTCACACCATTAGTGTAACCTTTTCACCTTGACATAATTAAATTAGCTAGACATAATGAAAGAAAGCAAAATTGATAAACAAAATAAGAACATAAAAGCTAACTAAGTAAAGGAAAGGAAATGAAAGGCATAAACTTGATATTAATGAAAGCAAAGCATAAACATTACAAAGAATACAAAGAGAGAAAGGAAGAGCATGATCTTGATCTGAACACCAAGATGCCTAAATGCATGGCAAATGCCTCCTTTTATAGGTTAAAATTGGAAACTATTGATTTGATGACTAATTGATAAGTGGGTGACTAACTTTTGACTTGGTGACAATCCTTATCTTCTCTTGTCTGCCCAAAACGTCATTGATAACGTCAAAATTGGAGCCAGTTCCAACATGAAAGTTGTAGCCAATTGTCTCAAATTTCTTGTGTAAACAATTCAGCTCATTTGGACTTCTAGAACTCGAGATATGGCCAAAATACCGAACAGTGCTCGGGCTGAAAGACAGATTCGGGCTTCTTTATTGTTGCTACAATTTGGACTTGATAATGGCCTTTTTAGATCTTGAGCTCCATATGAAAGTTGTAGGCCTATGTCTTACCTTTCCATCCATATAAATTGGACCTAAATTTGAGATATATAGCTCCAAATATGACCCAATTATCGAACAGTGTTCTGGTTTGGATTGCACCGACATCTCTTTTCTAAGTTTGGCCATCTCTTTATCCTTTCAATTTAAGTTCTTAAAATCATCAATCAATCCTTTCATTTATGTGATAGACCTACATTTAAAATGAACATTTACCACAAATTAAAGGTATCTTATATTATTAGATATATTATTATAAAACATGCTTTAGTTAAGGAGTTATTGATACTTCAAGTGCACAATAATGATATAAAACCATGATAAGAATACACTTTTAAGTACTAATCAAGTGAGAAGCATTTTACCTTAAGGAAACAAGTTGAAAGAGAACTTATATACTACTAAGTCCATGATGAAATCCCTCGGTTTATGATATGAAGAAATTGACATGTTTCCAAACTTCTACATGCTGTATTACATTGAAAATGCTAAGCTGATCGAGTGCATAACATGTAGGCATTCTCGTTACAAACCTAGAACTAGTATGAGAGATACTCTTATAGCATATAAAAAATTTAAAGACTTTCCAATTACACCTAGATTATAGAGGTTATTCATGTTACCAAAGACTACTAAACACATGACATGACACCAATCATATGATGTAATAGTTGGAGTGATGTTACATCTTTCGTACTTTAACAAAGTGCATCCTCACTTTTTTACTAAATCCAGGAATGTGTGTCTTGGGTTATGTATAGACATATTCAACCCATTTAGATCATTTGTTGCTCCTTATTGTTATTAACCGGTTATACTCATGATTTACAAAATACCACCAAGAATGTGTATGAGGGTAGAGTTCATGTTTTTATCTATGGTCATGCTCAATCATAACAATCAGGGTAGAAATATAGATGTTTATTTTTTACCGTTGATTGATGAGTTATTGTAGTTGTGGTCTTTCGAGACTTTGACTCAAGATGTATTGAGAAAATAAAAAAAATTTATGATGAAAACTTTGATATAAAATATTAATGATTTTCCAATATATGAAATGATTTCTGGTTGGAGCATGTATGGAAAACTTGTATGTCCATACTACATGAAAAATAACAAGGCATTCATGCTAACAAACCGGGGTAAAAAATCTTTTTTTGACTGCCACTTGTGTTGTTTTGCCATCAAATTTAAGTATAAATGAAACATATATAATTTTTTTATTGGCAGAGTTGAAAAGGACGTTGCACCCCCATGTTTTTCCGGTGAAGAATTGTATAAGGTGGTGTTAGAGTGTAGTGACATTGTGTTTGGTTTCCAATTTAGTAAGTAGAAATTTTCTAGTTTTGGTTTGACTCACAACTAGGTAAAACACAATATTTTATGGGAGCTTTTTTATTGGAAGACCAATCTCCATCGCTATAACCTTGACATCATGCATATAGAAAAAAACATGTTTGAGATCATTTTCAATATAGTTATGGACGTGAAGGGAAAGACAAAGAACAACATAAAAGCTAGAATATATATAGTGTTGTTTTGTCACCATAAAAATATATAGTTGGTTTTTGATGGGTCATGGGTTGTAAATCCAAAAGCAAGTTTTGTCTTAGAGAAGAATGCACAACTATTAGTTTACAAATGACTTAATACTCCATATTTTCTTAATAGACATGCCTCAAACATATCAAAGTTGGTTAATTTAGAGGAATATATATTATATGGAATGAAGAGCTATGACTGCACGTGTTTATGCAAACACTCATTTCATTAGCTTATTATGATTTATTACGAAAGAGGATATTTGATGCACTAACAAAGATTAATCATTTTTTTAGAGATATATACTTTAGCAAGTTGTAGACACAACATATTGAGAGACTTGAAATGAATATCATTGAGACACTATGTAAAATTGAAATAATATTCCCTCCATTCTTTTTTTTTTTTTTACTCTTGTTAAGAACCGAAATCGGCAAATTCATGGTTTGGTTACCATATACACTCGTAGCTCCATTCTGTTCATTACACATGCAAATGATAAAATTAATTTTGGTGATGTCTATTTTTAATAATTTGTTATTATTTATAAACATATTTAACTTGCAATATTTTTTTTCTTACAGGCTACAACTCTTGGACGTGAGTAAAGCTGAATGGAGTTTTTTATGGAAACTCATGTACGGAGTGAAGACTGCCAAAAGGGATGCAATAGTTCATCAATAACCATGCTTAATACTTCGTGATATTTTTGTTCAACCATTTTCTTTTGTAAGTTATTGTTTTCTTGATTTGAATTTGATGATATCTTTTTTTAATTTTTAGAAGACATGTAATAGTCGGTTGAGGAAGAGATAAAATGGACGATCCTTTGACCCACCTGGATTTCGATTCAGATTTGTGGATGAAGGTAGGATTGTCTGGTGGATTCGATAAAAATCGGGTATACGGACTCTTCAACACTACAGTTAAGAACTTGTGAGGGGGTTCATAGTATCTAAGATATTAGGAGCTTCTAATCGGTATTAACCATCTAGTTTCAAGAGTTTGTGGTCTTACAACAACACATGACTTATCTCACCAAAACAATATGAGTAACTCTCAACAGATTATGAACAACTCCGTTAAATGGTCATGGACATGAAATCACATATAGGTTATACGTGTATGCTACCTTTTTGATCGTATGATTCTGGGAACGACCGACCTCCTCCTTCTCCTTCAGCGCTACCATTGTTCTAGTTTAATTTTTATTTATATAAATAAAATTGTAATGAATATTTGGATTTTATATGATTTAAGTTTATTTACATATTTCAATTTTATACAATTTTATTTTTAATTTTTTTATTATATTCAAGTTTTATATTAATTATTCTATACAATTTTTTTTGAAAAAATATTTTTTAAATATTATAGACAGAGATACCGATGGCCTCAATCGGTCAATATTTTCTCTAGAGTTAGAAAAAATATAATGTATATGTCATAGTCACCGACAAACTAATTCTATTGATCAATGGGAATACGATGGACTCTATTTGTCTGTATTTTCCAAATTATTAAAAAAATATTACTATATATACCATAATCAATATATACCATAATCAATGATGGAAATGTGCCAACAAAATTATTTCATTGGCATACTTCCAGCATGTAATTTTTTATAATTTGTTCTTTAAGCTAAATCACCCATCACATACAAACAATTTCTATATATACAATTATATTATCAAGATTCCAACACATCATCTGAAAATATAGCATTACCGATCAGTCCCAATGATGCAGGACGTTCTAAAGGATATGAACAATCAAATAAGAATTTATTATAATTGGACCATGTAGAATATTTAATAAATATGTTTATGGATTATATAAATAAATTTAAGTCTAAAAAATTTTTGAAACGTGTCAAATAATTTTTTTAATAAAAACATATATAATTTTTAATACGGTGGCTAGAAAATTTTCAAATTTTTCTAGGAAGTTTTGCAAGCCTTGTTTTGTAATGGGATAACTTGATATATTCATCTAAAATTAGAAAAGATCTCAAATTAGAAAAGATGTTTTTGAATTTTAATATTTTTTAATTAATTTTAGATTTTTGCCTTTATTTTTTCTATAGAAATGGAGTTTTCTTTTCTTTTTTTGGATCAGGTGAATGAGGGTCCTATTTAAACTATTTTAAGCCTTTTTTTTTAGAATAGAGATGCCTAAAATATTTTTATTAAGAATAAATAGTTAGTTTAGGGTTCTTTAAGCCCTTTTTGTAAATTTCATCTTCTTATTTTTCTTTGATTCCTAGTCAGTCAGCATCAAAGCCTAAAGTTTTTAATGGCCTTTTCTATTGTGACAGTGAGTTATCATGAGTGGAGGTCACAGATTCAGACGTGATCATGGTAAACGGGAATTGTTTTTTTTTTTTTAAAAAAAAAATTAGAGCATAGTAATCAATTAAGAATAAGTTTCAATCAGTCTAATTTAAAATTAATTAGTTAATCCTTAAAGCTATAAAGATTATTTAATTCATCTAATAAATAGAAGAAATATATATTTTTTTTATAAATTACATGGAAAAGAAATATACACCTACCTTTCCTGGATAGATCAACGAAGTTTCTCTATCTACCAGCCATGAAACAAGCCGATAGCTGCCTGTTGGAACCAAAGAAAAACACGTTTGAGTGTTCTCATTCCGTGGACAAGTAAAATTCATCTATCTTAATAATTAATGCTCATTCTTTTTTGCCTCTTGTCCTTTCAAGAAATCAATGCTTAGATTAATGTCAGATTCGGCTACAAATTGCAAAAACAAGGAGTAGAACAGCAAACAGAGACTAATCTATAGAATATCTCTGCCCTGAAAACCATGCTACCTAACAAGAAAATCTTGCAAAACAGCTTCTCTTGTTAATTTGCGCTCTGTATTTCAGCTCGACAGCTTCTTTCTTCGACTTCATTGGATTTGGTGATCCACCATCAGTGAAGAAAAGAGTCTGAATAAGGAAGATAAGTAGAGAGACTATAAGAAGGCCTTCCTGTCAATATCCGGTGCACCGCACAACCCATCACTTCCATCATCTCTCCTGCGTATCTTATTATCAATGGCCGCAAAAACACAGCCCATAGACCCACCACTGCCATTGCAATTTCAACTCCTAGGCTCATGTTCCTTCTTCTTGCATTTCCTTTATGATGACTTGGTCTCTTGTTCTTCCCCGCTCTGACCTCTTCCTGGCTAGCTTGCACTCTTTTATCTTCTTGGATTATCTTTTCATTACCAGCTTGGTGCTTATAAACTTACGAGAAAGATTAATGTAATTCTATGAAGTTTACTGGTCGATTACATGACCATTCAAACGTGGGCGCCACTTGCACCTGCCAACCCACCATTCTCAACTGATGGTCTCATGGTCTTCAGCTGGAATTACAAACGCAACTTTTTTTAACTTTTATCATTTTGTGGTTCTCTCCATTTATTATTGTAAAGTAGCGACACCACACAAGTACTCTCATCTCATATGAATATGCAAGGATCTTCTTCCTTTTTTTTTCCCCTCTTCTTGGAAAACACATGATAATTTTATATAAAAAATCAATATAAACTATAAAATTTATTTTCTAATAAACTCAATATTAAAAAATACATTAAAAAATAAATTTAAAAAAATAAAAAAATTACTCAAGTAAACCTAGATTAATCCACGAAACTCACAACTCGAATTATGAAACCGAAATAACTGAATAAACAATAAATTAAAATAAATTATAAAGCTAACTTCTCAATCAACACAATGTTGAAAGATGAAATTAAAAAAAATAAAATTAAAAAACATAAAAAAAAACTCGAGTTACTCAAAGTTAACCTACCAAATATATCACTCGAGTTACGAGACATGGATAAACTCATAGAAAAAAAATCAAAACTAGTCATGAAGCTTAATTCATATTCAAATTAATATTAAATGATGAAATTAAAAAAATTTAATTAAAAATAAAAAAAAACTCAAGTTAACCGAATTGATTTCTCAAACTCATGACCAAGGTTTTGAGACTGAGATGATTTAATAAAAAAATAAATTATAAAATTACAAAACTTAATTATCAACATAAATTTTTAAAAAATAATAAATAAAATTTTTGTTACTAGGGGTATAATAAAATTTTCTTCTCTTCTATTTTTTTTTTAATTTTTAATTGTTAATGTGTGAATGTATTTATACTTAATTGGTATTTTGAGTTTAATTCTAGGTGTAGTTATTGAATTTGAATGGAGTAAAGAGCTGTGAAGCAAACTGGATCTACCAGATTAGGCCCATGGGCATAGGAGACACTTGGGACATCTTCTTATCAGTTATTTCCTTTTACCCCTAAAAAACAATAAATATACAAAGGCCTGGACCAGAGAATAGTTAAAAGGCCTAAAATAAATGGGCTTTAAGTAAGTCCGGCCCAACTGCTAGAATCCGCCAGAAGCCGCCAGAAACCTCTACCGATTTAAGCATTATGTAAAGTTGGACACTATCTGCTGCAAGATTAAGCTTGAAAATTGACTCCGTTTATTCTCCCAAATCAGTATGGCTCAGGAAAGCAGGCCTAATATAGGCCCAATTTATTCAGGCCCATAGGCTACACTTGCTTGCTCTTTCCTCTTTTTGTGGCTAGCGTAAGGGATTAGACCTTTGTTTAGGTTTGCAATCACTTTCTTAACTATTTTATAGGAGCATAGTATAGTATGTTATAAATTATAAAAAATTTCATATTAATATTCAATAAGAATTAAATAGTCTTTTAATTGTAATTTTTTATATGGTTTTCATGAATGGGATATTTTTTTTTTTTCATATAGCCACATAAGAATAATGAAGACATTATTTACTTTTCTGTTTGAAACTTGTTACATTATGATAAGTTTTTGCTTAAAAAAATCTGCTCTTAAAAACAATATGTTTTCATAAAAAATAATTAATAAGAAATGGAGTTTTTTTACTAGAAATAAAAATTTTCACTCCTTTATTTTAATTATCTTGATTAAAAAACAATATGTTTTCATAACAAAAACAATTGATAAGAAAATGGAGTAAAGTTACTAGTTTGATTCCATGTGCTACGCTGTGGAATGAAGTATTTTTTTCACTGAATAAAAAAATTTGCAGGCATTGTTAACATTTTTATATCATTAAATTAAATTTTTTGGTTAACTTTAAACTAAAAATTTTATATATTTTATATATGTATTTAATGAAATAAATCAAGAATTATATGTGAAATGATGACAAGTTTATTGATTCCAACCAATAATTATTAAATGGAAAGCTAAGATATAAATGTTATTTTTTATAAAAAAAGGATGAATAGTTGTTTTAGAAATTGGATTCTAAAATTTTTAATTAGTTTGAATAAATAAAATAAAATTTTATTTTTTCAAATATACACTATGTTGCATTTTTCCAGCCTATAATAACTGTTTTTTTTCTATGTTTCATTTTCTTTATTTTTTTAAAAAATATTTTTTTCATCTCATATTGCTCCACATTTTAATGATTTCAAACATGATTTAACGAAATTAACCGAACTATAATTATTAAATAAGAAGTAAAATGGCCCAATAAAAAATTCTAATGAAAAAAAAATTGAGGGTGTAAAAATAGTTTGAGGAATCCAATAAAAAAAATGTAAAAATAAATAAATGAAATGATTCATTTTTCATATAAATGTTTCCACCCCATGTTTTTTAATATATAATATAATAATAAAAAATAAAAATAGTATGACATCCTTACTAAAATTTTCTATTAGCATTCCTATGTCGAAATGTATTCTTCGTCGACTATGGAATCAATCTCAAAATTTTCAGCAATCTCACTTTCAATAAATATAAATAGTTGACTTTTTTGAACGATGTCAACTATTGGCATAATCATCAACAAACCTACAAATATCAATAACATTTGTTCTGGTAGCCACTCGTAGACACATATAATAACACATTTTTAGGATTTTTTCTTGGTCCCTCTTCACCCCTATCCTTGCCATTATATTGCTGCTTTTGAAGCTTCTGATCCTTACATTATGGCATTTGTATTTCTGAATGATCTTAGGGTAAAATCTTCTTCATTGTTGTGATTAGAAGAGCCATTTGCAAGGAATTTTTTATACCACTTTGCCGAAAGCTTTGGCACTCGTTCAAGTGTTTGGCGATCGACATAATATAGTCCATATCGCAGGGAGTAGCCATCTATCCATTCGAAGTTGTCTACCAAGCTCCACACGAAATATCCACGAACATTGGCTCCATTCCTGTGTCAATGTGTCAGGTAAAACATTTTACTTCACACAACTTGTCATTCAATTTATACATGCAATCAAGATGCTCATGACAAGAAAGAAAACTGTCTGAAAAAAGAAAAAAAGTGACCCTTTTACCTTATTGCTCTAGCCAAAGCAGCAAGATAGGATTTATGGAAGTTGACTCTGCTGGTGTCTTGCAATAACGCCTGAACTTGATCATTTTGTTGCGGGGGAGAAAACCCTATAATGCCAAAATACATTTTGAGTTATATTGTCATTCACATAATAAAACCTGTAGATAAATGGGCCTGGCAAGGACTTTATTGAGTTTCAGATTTAATACTAGAGAACGAAACCAAAACAAACATGCAGGAGCAAGATTTAAAGCATTTCACTAACAGAACAGAGTGTTTATGTACGAAGAAAAATATCTAACTGTGGTACTTCACCATTTTCAGTCACAAACATAGGCATGTTATTGTATCTCTCCTTCATGTAGTTGACAATCTTCTCCATTCCCTCTGGGACCACAAAAAACCGTGGGTTCCCACACTGCAATGAACACAAAAATTAAAATAGAAGCGGAAAGGGACTTGCTAGGAAGATAAAGGTTATGAGTAACACTATCATACTCGTCCTCCGATCGGCTCACCATCCCGTTCTCCAGTTGTGTAAACAAAGCCTCGAATAGGGCGATCCCCGCCTGAGATGCAAGCAGAATGGATGCAATCTTTGGCATATAATGATGTGTAAAAGTTCATACCAATGAAATCTAAGCTTCCTTTTAGGTAGCAAGTTTCTTCTAGTGAGAATGTTGGCAGTGCACTTCCAAGATAAAGGCGCATTTCAGCAGGGTAATCCCCAAATACTACAGCATCGAACAGCCTGCATAAGCAAGAAAAAATCAACTTCTTACGATCCATCTTAGTTAGAGTAATGCTATACTGTTGGTTTAGGTTCCGGAACCATCACCATTAGTCAAACCAATGGGACTCGCAGAGGTCCCTTGCGGGGATCAATCTGAAGTCCGCTAATCTGACTAATTGGATTAATTTCAGAACTTTCTAAAACGATATAAAAATTCTCTACGAACTATGACGGATCAATTCGTAACCCAAACAACATTGCAAACTTATACAAAAAAACAAGAAAAAGGAGAAACCATCGACATATCATTGTGAATACTAAATTTTAAAGCAAGTTATTAAATCCAGTCCAACTAGACCCGAATATTACATAGGTTGAATAAATTAACTCAAATATACAAGTAAATTTGGATTAATTCAAAATGGCATGTTCCAAGTTTTTTTTTTTAATTAAGTTTAAATATTCAAGTTTGACTAAGTAAATTTCTACCTAATTTTTTTTAGCTGAGATTCAGGTTTAATAACAAATATCTCGCTGGTGGTTATAAATCATCATCCAAAATAAAAGACAGCAATCTTGTGCGCCTCACAATGAAGTGATGGGCTCTCGCTTTTCATCCACTTGATGGAAATTATTTAGGGCTTCGCATGCTAAAAATAAGGTGTTGTTCACAGAAATCCCTAAAATGTCTAGATTGATGGAAAAAAGAAATGATCATTGTGCTGTCAGTGGTGTATTCTTTTGTAATTTCAGAGTTAGAATAATCAAATACACACCATAAATATATCAGTGTTTTATCATGTATCATAGATAAAAGATGGTTTTGGACCACCATGAATGTGCTTGTCTACGTCATTTCCAATTATGATTGTCAGCTGGGTGGTTTGATGACAATGATTTAAGGTAAAGATATGGATCATATAGTGACAAAGCATGGGCCACGTCTTATACCTTGCTACCAGTTAGCACAGGAAGGACAGAACAAAAAGTTGGACACCCACCCAAGTTTTCTGAACATGTCATAGAATTTGATACTTTTCTGCATCCACTTCTCACTTCATTAGTAATCAAGAACATTTACCAGGCATTAGTGAAGGCCAGGGCCCTACTCACAGCTTGCCGATCTAATTCACTGTCTCTTAACGGTTCAAAATATTCTGTAAATCCAACAATCCCTATAGAACCACCTTGTTCCAGCTGCAACAAGAGAAATAATTTTACTAAAAAAATCAAAGCAATGCAGCAGTGCATATTATCCTACAACAGTCATTCTATCACCTGAAAATGTTCACGGTATAGCTTTACTGCCTTGGCATGTCCCAATATCATGTTATGCATAGCAATGGGAGGCTCTATATCAGAATTTCCAGCAGAACAATTGCCGAAAGGGGGTGAACAGTGAGCTGGAGGGTACCATCCCCGTATATAAGACATGTCCACGAGTAGGTTTGGCTCATTCATGGTTATCCAATTTTTTATTCTATCCCCAAAGCTCTTGAAACAAGTTTCAGCAAAATATACAAAGTCTTCCCTACAAGAATATCCAAACTTAGGTATTACAATAACTTAATTGCTTAATGAATTTGATATAGCACAAGAACAGTCTCATCCTAAGTATCCAAAATGCATGTATCCAAAAACAGCCCTCAAAATGAATTTTTTTTTTTTTTAAAATAAGGAAAGTAAGAATTTCAAGTACCCAATCAGAAATTTGATAATAATGGCAAAAAATGAGGAAAGCCGCCAAAAAGAAGCAAAAGAATACGCCAACAAAATTAACAGAACCACTAGCTAAAGCTCAAAATTGTTCACAATGTGAGCATTAATTACTGCATAAGAGGACTGAGCCATCCTCCGTATCTATCCACGAGCTCTTGTGGGATGTCGTGATGGTGTATCGTCACAAATGGTTCCATTCCTGCATTTTATTATGAAAAATTGCAATGACTTAGTATCAATTTTCTTTAAATATCCAAAAATCTAAACAATAAAAGAGCAAAATTACCCCTCTCCAATAGATTGTCTATAAGTTTGTTATAGAACATGATTCCTCTTGGATTAACTTGACCGAACTTTCCGCCTAGTACAGCCCCATAAACATCACTAATCATCATATAATTCCAAACTAAAATCAAATCATACTCGAATTCATCGAAATATGATTGCAGATACACATACTTGGCAGAATTCTAGCCCATGATATAGAGAACCTATACGCATTAGTTCCAAGAGAACTCATTAACTCAATATCTTCCTGTCCACAAAATTAGAAAAAAGAGAAAGTATCCACTTTGAGATTCAAGATGTTTGTTTTGAAAAACAGGCGAGGCAAACGAAAGTCAAACTAATACCAAGAAACGATAATAATGGTTGTCTGCTATATCTCCATTGTCATTGTTCTTTATGTTTCCTGCAAATTTTTGATAATCAAATTGACATAGTTAACAACCCAATTTGTGTCCTTATATATACAAACTGGCAAATGTTGAATTAAATTTTTAATATTTGATTACCTGGGATATGACTAAAAACATCCCAGTTGTTGAGACCCTTACCATCTTCAATATAAGCTCCTTCAACCTGTAACATAAAATGAAATTGAAAGTTGAAGCTTTTAAGGTGATTTTGCAGAGAAAGATCAGTGAACGCTTACCTGATATGAGGAAGTGCTTGTTCCGAAGATGAACCCATCCGGGAAATGAGATCTTTTAACATCTTGTCCATCATCATTCAAACTTTGAGCAAGAGACGGATTTTTCAGAAGGAGAAGGAAGGACAGGAACAGAAACTGGAGTCGTTTGACTTGCATAGTTTCGGTTATTGAAACCACTATAGATAAAACGACCCCGATTAATATACCTCGTCTTTCGAGGGTCTTTTTTTTTCAAGTAGGAAAATAATTTTGTTTTAAGAAATAGAATGCAAAAAATTATTTGAAAAAATAGTACATTTTGTAGAGTTAAGAGTTTATTTATTTTTTTTATTTTAAAAGAATTTTTTTAAAAATCTAATTTTTTTATTCTTTTAGATCATTTTGATATGTTAATGTTAAAAATAAATTTTTTAAAAATAAAAAAACTATTATTTTGATGTATTTACAAGTAAAAAATACTTTAAAAAACAATAGTTATCATAATATCAAACGGGCTCTTAGTTGGATAACAAACCTAAATATTTGTTATTTTACTATAATTATAAAACTTGAATTGACCTAAAACAGAACTCAATTAACCCAAGATCTAGATTGGTTTGAGTTGAAGAAAAAATGAGCCAAGCAATTAACCCAATAAAAAACCATCATCGCTAACCAATCAATTTCATTCAATCACCTTGGTATCTTTCCTTCATTCCTCGTCAATCCATAATTTCCTTTCCTTTTAATCATATTTTTAATTCATTTTCATATTATCCGGGTAATGGTTAATAAAGTAAAAAAAAATAAAAATAAAATATTAAAAATAAAGAAAAAAATAATGATGATGATGATAGATTGAAATAATAACAACAAAAAAAAATTGAAGATAATAATAATTATAACCATAATATTGCTTCTTCTTTGGGTAAAGGTTGCGGTGTTTAGTTTCGTAGCAGTAATCGTAAAAAAGAAAATGGTAACTAGGAATTTTAGTTTTTCTAAAGTATTTTTTTGTTCTTTCTTTTATATAGAAAATTCTAGGCCTAGAAAATTATAGGCTTTAAAAGAGGTGGGGTTTTAGTTTGTTTGAGAAAGACCTAGAAAATAAATTATAGGCTTTGATGGTTTTTTTTAAAAAAATTAGATTAATTGAGGTTGATCCTTTCAACTTATGATCCAGTTTTTGTCCCTAGTCAAGTTTTTATAATTATGCATTTTATTAGATAATAATGACTTGAATATTAATGTTACTTGATTGACACTATATTTGCTTTATGGAATTTTACTTATTTATTAAGGATTGAACAAAACTATGGCAAGAAGTTATCATTAGAACACTAGTCGACATCATCTAGAGCATTTATTAGTTTTTATTTATTGAAAATTTTTTATAGTGCTCAAGGAATAATTAATGACATTTTATTAGTTATTTAAAAGAATCCACTTTATATTATGTTTAAAACCCTTTAAAAATTTAATTCAAAGATTTTAATGAAATTTCATGTTTAAGACTTTCTTTAAGTGTTAAGAATTAAATTCTAAATAGAATTCAATATTTAAAAATACTATAAAAGTAAATAAAATGTCAACTCCTCTGAATTACAATTCTAAAAGAAGAAATTTAACACTAAAAACAATTTTTTTAAAAGACTTTTGAAGAGATAAAATGAAGGTAACAAGGGTAATATAGAAAATAAAATACATTGAATTTTATCCATTCCAAACTTGTGAATTCAACTTATTTATCTATTGAATTCAAACTAAATACTATAATTAAATTCAATTATAGTAGATAATTAGTTCCAGACATTTGGTTAAGGGGAGAGAGTAATAGTTGATATTAAAAAAAAACTAACTATATTTTTTATTTCATAAACCATTTGCAAACTGTTGTTATTAAGATGACAGAGTAAAGAGGAATTTTATTGACTCTTGAGACGTATCTTGATTAATATTTTTCAATGGTTATTTGCAATATTCATAATAAGGTCTATCAAAATATTTCTTGAAATAATCAGGTTTACATACTCTCGCATTGTTATCACTTAATTTTGCTTATATATTCACTTAATAAATCTTAAACCTTCATTTCACACACACACACTTTAACATATGATTGTGGGCTACACATTAGATTATTACATTATTTATATTCTTTTGTTAAAGGTAACAACTAAGGAAAATAGATAGTATATAAATTGCAAAAAAAAAAAACAAAAAAATGATGATAATAAAAAACATAAATAAGTTTGGTTTCATAACCTCCTTAACTGAAGCAATTAAGCTCGAAGAGGTGTTTTAACACCTAATACCCTAAAATCAACTAACTTAGAAGTTATTGGTTCAATGCTTGTTATATGGGTTGAAGAGAAAAGTTTAAGGGAATCAAACATTGCACTATCTATATATCAGTATCTGCAACCCGAGTTGTTAAACTTAAAGAGGTGTCTCAACACTTAATGCCCTAAAACCAATTGGTCTGAGAGTTATTAGCTGAAAGTTATATCTATATTAATTAAAAAAGAAAAAAAAAGAAGAAAAAGATAATAATCCTAACACAAGGAAGTTAACCTTAAATATTAGAATAAAAAAACACATAATGAAGGTTTATTAATATCTTTTTTAAAAGGTATTGAGCAGATATATAAATTTAATGAGAGTTTGTTTATCTAGATAGACCAATGGAAGTTGAATGATGAATGCCTTGCTTTGTAGAATTTGCTAATTGTTTTTTTATTTTTACACTTTAATTACTAGGGACTAGTAATAAGCTGGTTAGAGGATGTGATTAGTACTTAAAAATATATTTTTATCAAGGTTTTATATCATTATTTTGCACTTAAACTATCAATAACTCCTTAACTAAAGCATGATTTATAATAAACAAGTCTGATACCATAAGATACTTTTAATTTATAGTAAATTTTCATCTCAAATACAGGCCTATGATATAAATAAAATGATTGATTAATGAGTTGAGGTATTAAAATTGAAAGGACAAAAAGAGGGTCAAACTTAGAAAAGAGATATTGGTGCAGTTTAAACTGGAATACTGTTTGGTAATTGGATCATATCTGGAGCTGTAGATCTCAAATTTAGGTCTACTTTATACATAAGATATATACCTATAACTTTCATGTGGAGATTTGTTTTAATAAGTCATTTTCAAGTCCAAATTGTAACAACAATGAAGAAGTCTGAATTTGTCCTGCATGTCAAACACTGTTTAGTGTTCAACCCATATCATAGTTTTAGAAGTCCAAATGACCTCAATTTTTTTTTTGGAAAGCTGATACAATTTCCTACAACTTTCATGCCAAGTTCTAGTTCAAATTCTGACGTTATCAATGACATTTTATTCATACAAGAGAAGATAAAGATTGTCACCAAGTCAAGAGTTAGCCACTCACTTATCAATTAGTCATCAATTTAATAATTTTTAATTTTGGCCTATAAAAGGAGGCATTTACCATGGATTTAAGTATGTTCATTTCTAGATTAAGATCATGCTCTTACTTTCTCTCTTTGTATTTTTGTAATGCTTAAGTTTTATTTTCATTAATATCTTGTTTATGCCTTTTAATTCATTTTCTTTACTTAGTTAACTTTTATTTTATTTATGTTCTTATCTTATTTATTTATGTTTCTCTCTTTTATTATATTTAGTTAAGTTTATTATGTCAAGGTAAAAAGGTTACACTAATGATGTAAGAATAAGTATAGTGTAAACTCAATATGGACTTTAATGTTTGATACCAACATGTTTTGTATTTGTTATCTTGTTCATTCTTAATACTTTGCTTGTTAAATGATTAATCTAGATTTATGTTATATAACACTTGGGACAACAAATACTTGACACTTTCATAGACTAACCGCATGATATAACTGACACGACCAAAAGATTGATGTCTTCTCCCAAGTGCGGGAGTGTCGAAGTAATAAATAACCTGGTAAGACCGGGGTCGAACCACATGGAGGTTAATTGTACAAATTATAAACAACAATAATAACAACAATAATAACAACAACAACAACAACAATAGTAGTAGTAGTAGTAGTAGTAGTAGTAGTAGTAGTAGTAGTAGTAGTAGTAGTAGTAGTAGTAGTAGTAATAATAATAATAATAATAATAATAATGAAGAAAGAAATGAAGAAGAAGATGAGAACTTTGAGATGAAATATTAATGTAAGGATTAAACAATGATAATAACAAATGTCAAGGCTAGAGGTTCCACTAATGGTATGTCAAACAAGTATAGTATAAAATCTTATTATTCAATTGAAAACCACATACAAAGGAAGTTCCAATCAGATTATATATTGTTAACATGATTACATTAGTCATCTTATTCAATTAATGCTAATACTTGTAAATTTCGTCAAGCATTCATGATTATAACTTATGTTAACAACAAATCAAGTTCCTTTCATAGCTCAGGTGTCGGTTATACCATACATTATAGGCTATGAAAGCGCCAAATATTTGTTATACCAAGTGTTATACAACATAAATCAAGATTAGTTATTTAACAAGCAAAGTATTAAAGAGTGAACAAGATAGCAAATATAAAACATGTTACTATCAAACATTAAAGTCTATATTAAGTTTACATTATACTTATTCTTACACCATTAGTGTAACCTTTTCACCTTGACATAATTAACTTAGCTAGACATAATGAAAGAAAGAAAAAATAGATAAACAAAATAAGAACATAAAAGTTAACTAAGTAAAGGAAAGGAAATGAAAGGTATAAACTTGATATTAATGAAAGCAAAGCATAAACATTACAAAAAATACAAAGAGAGAAAGGAAGAGCATGATCTTGATCTGGAAACCAAGATGCCTAAATTCATGGCAAATGCCTCCTTTTATAGGCCAAAATTGAGAACTATTGATTTGATGACTAATTGATAAGTGGGTGACCAACTCTTGACTTGGTGACAATCCTTATCTTCTCTTGTCTGCCCAAAATGTCATTGATAACGTCACAATTAGAGCCAGTCAAAAACATGAAAGTTGTAGGCAATTGTCTCAGCTTTCTTGTGTAAAACATTCAGCTCATTTGGAATTCTAGAACTCCAGATATGGCTAAAATACCGAACAGTGCTTGGGCTGGAAGACAGATTCAGGCTTCTTTGTTGTTGCTACAATTTGGACTTGAAAATGACCTTTTTAGATCTTGGGCTTCATATGAAAGTTGTAGGCCTATGTCTTACCTTTCCATCGATATAAATTGGACATAAATATGAGATCTATAGTTCTAGATATGACCCAATTACCGAACAGTGTTCCGGTTTGGATTACACCGACATCTCTTTGCTAAGTTTGGCCATCTCTTTATCCTTGTAATTTATGTTCTTAAAGTCATCAATCAATCCTTTCATTTATGTGATAGCCCTGCATTTAAAATGAATATTTACCACAAATTAAAGGTATCTTATATTATTAGATATATTATTATAAAACATGTTTTAATTAAGGAGTTATTGATACTTCAAGTGCAAAATGATTGTATAAAACCATGATAAAAATGTATTTTTAAGTACTAATCAGTAACCTACACATGTGCTATGAAAGAAACTTGATTTTTTGTTAACATAAGTTATATTTATGAATGTCTAACAATATTTACAAATATTATCATTATTCAAATAAGATAACTAATGTAATCATGTTAACAATTTATAATCTGATTGGAACTTTCTTTATGTGTTGTTTCCATTTGAGTAGTAAGAGTTTATACTATACTTGTTTGAAATACCATTAATGGATCCTCTAACCTTTACATTTGTTGTTGTCATTGTTTAATCCTTCTATTGATCTTTCATCTCAAAGTTCTCATCAACTGTTTTTTCTTCTTTTTCTATTATTATTATTATTATTATTATTATTATTATTATTATTATTATTGTTCTTATTATTATTATTTTTATTGTTGTATTATTGTTATTTATAGTTTATACAATTAATCTCCTTGTAGTTCGACCTTTGTCTTATCGAATTATTTATTACTTTGACACTTCTGTACTTGGAAGAAGATATCAATCTTTTAGTCGTGTCAATAATAATATTTTTTATTTATAAAATATTATATTTTAAAAATAAATAAATATTATATTTATCCTTTCGTAAGGTCCTGATGACTCTTAAAGGTCCATTTCAAACTCAAATACATTTTAATATTTTTAAAGGGATTTGTAATAATTTTTTTTATATGTGTGTGAATGATATATATATTTACAAATGGTATATTTTGTTGTGAGTTGTGTTGTACATGTGTTTGTTTCATACTTGATGTGTTTTTACATATGCATATACATCATGAATATGTTTTAAAAAAAATGTTTTAAGCTCCAAGCATTTTAGTCGAGCCTCTTACACTTTAAATAGTTTTTCATCTCGTTAGTGTTTATGCATCTTTTTAAGTTCTATTAGTTATCTTTGTGATTATAATATATTTATAAATATAATTATTTAAGGTTTGCTTTTCTCTATTTCTCAAAACAAAATAAAAAAGAGACTTGTTGTATTGTATGCATGTACATCCTATGGTGTCTATTGCAACTTCAATTATAGGGTATACCATATGTGAGGTTTGACTTGAAATAAAATACATTACTTAAAAAAGGCAAATATTCTAAATCTTTTAAAAGAATATTTTGATTTTCAAAAATGAAAGTCTTTAGAAAAATAAAATGCATAATTTTATAGTTAGACATATCCAACAACAAGGCCTAAAAGTAAATAAATCATCATAGATCTTGCTTATAATTATCAATTAGGGGTAATAAAATTATTTATATGATGAAAGTTTCCTTTCTTTCAAATAATTATAATTATAATAACAAATGTTTTAGTCCTAAAAGATTGTCCACCAGCAATGTATGTGTGTAGATGAGTCTTCATGGGTCATTATATATAAGGATTTATTGGGGTAAATTATTCTAAGAACATGAAAGAATAAATGTAATTATCAATAAAACAATACGTTTTAAGATATATAAACCTTTATAGGTTGTTGTTTTTTTAAGTGTAGGCAATTTGATCAAATAAGTAACATTCATTTAGGTACCTTTAGACCATACCGCTAAGTAGACAAATTATTAGTGGTCTCTATTTAGATAATTGGGACTAAGGTACATAAAATCATTTAGTAAAATGCATTTGATAAATAAACCATAACCAAATATTATTTTAGAATAATTGGTTATATAAACAAGTGCTTAACATCATCTTTTAAGTCTAGGGTTAGGTCAACTTGGCCCTATATAGGATTCTCTTGTTATTCATAAACATTACTTGAAAGATCATCACTTATCATAAGCTTCAATTAATAATAAATGATCTCTTTATTGATAGCATAGTGGTCATATTGATTTGCTAATTATTTCTATTATAAATAAATCTTCATGGGTCATTATTGTAGTAATAATCAGGAATGACCTTAACCTTAAAAAGGATAGACTTTTGCCCAACTAGGCACTTTTGACCTTTTAGGTTTTATCCCATGCATTAGAATCATCTTTGACCATAAATATTTGTACATTAGCTTAGATAAACCTTTATCATATAAATGCAGTTTACCTCAAATAAGATGTTTTTGAGTGATAATATATTTTCTTTAGCATAACTAATATCATACCTAGAACTTTGAAAGACTAGTTAATGATCATAATAGTAGGTGATTACTTCAATATATCTCACACATGTCTCAGGCCTTTTTCTCTCTCCATAAACACTTGGAAGAAAGAGGTCATCACTACGATATCAGGTGTGATAGAATAACAACAAATTGTTAGGGTTAGGCATTTCTTATTTGTCTTTTATTACTAATCTATATTTTTATGCCTATTGTTAATTTATATCTTACTTTGATTTGCATGTTTATTTTATGTTCAATATATCATTCACATTTGATTTGGTATTTTATATTGAATATGAATGTATGCTCTCAGATAACACAATATTATCATTCATATTTAATTTGGTATTTTATATTGAATATGAATGTATGCTCTCACATAACACAATATCATCTATAAATGTACTGACATGACCAAAAGATTGGTATCTTTTTCCAAGTGTAGGAATATCGAAGTAATAAATAACCCGGCAAGACCGGAGTCGAACCACAGGAAGGTTAATTGTATAAATTATAGATAACAATAATGCAATAACAACAACAACAATATTAATAATAATAATACTAGTAGTAATAGTAGTAGTATTATTAAAAACAAAGAAAGAAGTTGATGAGAAGTTTAAGATGAAAGATTAATATAAGTATTAAACAATAATAACAACAAATATCAAGGTTAGAAGATCCACTAATGGTATGTCAAACAAGTATAGTATAAACTCTTATTATTCAATTAAAAACCACATATAAAGGAGGTTCCAATCAGATTATAAATTGTTAACATGATTATATTAGTTATCTTATTCAATTAATTCTAATATTTATAAATCTCATCAGACATTCATGATTATAACTTATGTTAATAACAAATCAAATTCCTTTCATAGCTCAAGTATCAGTTATACCATAGAGTATATGTTATAAAAGTGTCAAGCATTTATTGTACTAAGTGTTATACAATATAAATCTAAATTAATTATTTAACAAGCAAAGTATTAAATAATAAACAAGATAACAAATACAAAACATGTTAGTATCAAATATTAAAGTCCATATTAAGTTTACATAATACTTATTCTTATACCATTAGTGTAACCTTTTCGCCATGACATAGTAAACTTAACTAAACATAATGAAAAATAAATAAATAAAGAAAATAAAAAATAAAAAATAAAAACATAAAAACATAAATAAAATAAAAGTTAACTAAATAAAGAAAAGAAAATTAAAGGCATAAACTTGATATTAATGAAAACAAAACCTAAACATTACAAAAATACAAAGAGAGAAAGCAAGAGCATGATTTTGATCTGGAGACCAAGATGCTTAAATGGATGATAAATACCTCCTTTTATAGTCCAAAATTAGGAACTATTGATTTAATGACTAATTGATGAGTGAGTGGTCAACTCTTGACTTGGTGACAATCCTTATCTTCTCTTGTCTGCCCAAAACATCATTGATAATGTCAAAATTGGAACCACTTGAAAACATAAAAGTTGTAGGAAATTGCCTCAGAATGGAGGTATTTAGAGTTTTAGAACTCCATATATGGGGCAAAAACTAAGCAGTGCTCGGGCTGTAGGATAGATTCTGATTTTTTTGTTGTTGTTATAATTTGAACTTGAAAATAACCTTTTAAAATCTTAGGTTTCATATGAAAGTTGTAGACCTATGTCTTACCCTTCCATCCATATAAAGTAGACCTAAATTCGAGATCTACAGCTCCAGATATAACCCAATTACCGAACAGTGTTCTGGTTTGGACTGCACCAACATCTCTTATCTAAGTTTGACAATCTTTTTGTCCTTTCAATTTTAGTTCTTAAACTTATCAATTAATCCTTTTATTTATGTGATAGGCTTACATTTAAAATGAACATTTACCATAAAATAAATGTATATTATATTATTAGATATGTTATTATAAAACATGTTTTAGTTAAGGAGTTATTAATACTTCAAGTGCAAAATGATAATATAAAATCTTAATAAAAATATACTTTTAAGTACTAATCACGCACATATTTACTTTAGTCTTGGTAGGGAAGTAGTGGTACTTTTATGGTCTTCAACCTAAGGAAGACTTAAAAAAAATGATTTATTGAAACAAAATGACAAAAGCGATAAAAAACATTCATTTCTTCTATATGAGCTTGGATGGTAGAGATTTGAATAAAGCATTCATGAATTATATAAATTCAATATAAAAATATCTCTCAATATGACTGACTGTCAAAGTATAGAGAAAAGAGACAATGAATTAATCAAGTAATGAAACAATGAAAATATCTCTCTTAAATGTGAACACTAATAATTATAGGAATCAAAAGATAAAAATAAAAAATTACAAGAACTAAAGTTTACTTTTCCGTGTCTTAAGAACAATAAAATTTGCAACGCGAAGAAATAATGCTATTTACATTGATAGTAAGATAAGTTAAAACAATATTAATTTCTTTTATAATTAACAAAAAAAAAAAAGCTAAAAGAGAAAGGGTTTTTTACTATACCTACTCATAAAATACTATTTATTAGAATAGTGTTTTGTTTTTTTTCTTATTTTTTGATTGTTTTCAATTAATGTTTTTAAATAAAATTTAATATTTTAATATTATATTTATTTTTTTATTAGGTTATCTTACTCTCATAACACAAATCTTTGGTTTAGCGAGTTAACACGGTTGACTCGAGTTTTTTTTAATTATTGTTTTTTAATTTTATTTTTTAATATTGAGTTGATTAGAATTAAACTTCGTTATTTGTTTTATATTAGATTATTCTGGTGTCATGACATGATAATAGTGCTTCACGTATTAATCTGAATTTACTCGATTTTTTTTGTGTTCTTTTTCTAATTGATTTTTTTTTATTTTCATCATTAAATGTTAGATTAGTTGAAAATTGAGTTTTATAATATATTTTGATTTGTTTTCTATGGTTATATCTTGGTCTCATGATCAAATACTTGATTTTTTACATTTTAATCCTAGTTAAATTTTGTTGTATTTTAAATTTTTTTCTAAAAAATTATCTTAATCTTATGATCTGGGTCATAAATCCTTTAACATTGAATTTGATTTTTATTAGGTTTTTTTTTGTCTCATCATCCAGGTCTCAGGTTTCACGGATTAATTCAATTGACTTAATTGTTTCTCTCTCTTTAATTTCATTAATTATTATTATATTTGATTGATAATTAAAGTTAATGATTTGAAAATTAATAATATAAAGAAACACCATTATTAAATAAGCTCCCTAATTTTGTTTCGTAATCATCACAAACCCTACCAATAAGATCAAAATGGATAAATTTCAATGTAATAAGTAAAATTACAAAAAGAAATAAAAAAAAATAGTTATTCAAAAGAAGCACCATATGACAGAATTCGTTTCCCATAACTTCCCAACTTACTAGATTGGGACTTGAAAAAAAAAAAAGTCTAGCTAGATGGCTGAGACAAATACTACAGATGGTAATGGTATCGTGGTATAATATAACAGAAAAGGAGATAGAAATGCTCTAAATACGGGTATAATTAAACTCGTAAAACTTTTGGTAAAGCAAACCCAACAAAAGCCAAGGTAAGTAGTTCAACAAGTTAACATTCCTCATCTTGAAATTAAAGCCAAGCATCTCTCCCTTTGTTTCAGTTAACCCTACTCGTGTTCTTCACTTCTCTCGCATGAACCCTATTCTAGCCTCCTCTTCTCTCTTCTCCTTTTTTGTTCCCTACTTTTGTGTCACATACAATACGTGCTTCAATTTGACATATAAGAGTAACAACTGTTGACTGAAACAAAGGAGCCGGACGTTAATCTCTGTCATTTGTTTTTAGATTGAAAGAGAAATCGTAGATTGAGGGGCCAACATGGAAGAAGAGACGGCTGACATAGAGGCACAAAATGATAAACAACCAGAAGTTGCAGCCATTTTCAAGAAAGCCAATAATGCTATTGCTTTGAAGGTAGGACTGATATACAAGAATTTAAATTTCTTTTTTTCTTTCCATTAGTTTAGTGCTATTTTTATTTTGATAAAAATGGCTTTGATTACATGATGGTTTCATTGCATGTTTTCTGTTCCTTTTTTTTTATCTGTTTCTTGCATTTTTAAGGCAATCTTGGTTTTGATTAAATGTACAGTTTGAGGATGTAGTCTACAAGGTCAAATTCACGAAATCAGGTTTTTGTGGAAAGATTACCCAAACAGAAGAAAAATTTATCTTGAAAGGAGTCACAGGCAAGGTTCTACCTGGTGAAATGTTAGCCATGTTAGGTCCCTCAGGCAGTTCCAAAACAACTCTCTTAACTGCATTAGGAGGCAAACTTGGAGGACTACTTGATGGGAACATAACCTATAATGGAAAGAGCTTCTCCAACTCAATGAAAAGGAACATGGGTTTTGTTACTCAAGACGATGTTCTTTACCCTCATTTAACAGTGGCAGAAACATTGGTTTTCACTGCCCTTCTTAGGTTGGAAAATACTTTTACTAAAGAAGAGAAGATCATGCATGCAGAATCTGTAATCACTCAACTAGGTTTGACCAAGTGCAAGAATAGCATCATTGGGGGACCATTTTTGAGAGGGCTTTCTGGGGGTGAAAGAAAGAGGGTTAGCATAGGCCAAGAAATGCTCATAAACCCTAGCCTTCTTTTGTTGGATGAGCCAACATCAGGTCTTGATTCGACAACAGCTCAGAGAATTGTGTCAACGTTGTGGGAACTTGCAAAAGGAGGAAGAACAATTGTAATGACCATCCATCAACCTTCAAGTAGGTTGTTTTACTTGTTTGACAAGCTTTTGTTGTTATCAGAAGGCAACCCATTGTACTTTGGGGAGAGATCACAAGTCATGGATTACTTTTCCAGCATTGGATATGCTCCAGCAGTTCCCATGAATCCTGCCGATTTCCTTCTGGATCTTGCAAATGGTATGTTTAATCATACTAATCTTTATTTTAATCTTTACTTAAATAAACTACTTGAGGGTATACTATATTCAGGAATTTTACATATTTACTATGCTAGTGGTGATACTTTGCTCCCACGCTTCCTGAGAAAGTTTTGCATGCATGCGCTGTTAGTGGTTGTTAATTTTAGTACTTTACGTGTATGTGGTTCGAGTTGGTAAAAGGCTTACTAAAATAGTTAATTCTCTGATTGTGCATAGCATTGAGCTTTACCTGATTTAATTTCTTGCACGCATTTCAGTTTCCAGATAGACAATTACTTAGTACTTGTTTTAGCTGATGCTGTTTTCTAACTAGCAACGTCATTAGCTGATTTCGTGTACGTATTTAAGTTTCCTCAAGATGATTTTAGCATTCCACAAATAGAGATAGCACCCACTTTCTTTCTTTTCAAAAGCAAAGTGTGGATATCCTCATAAAAAGAAAGAAAGACAGAAACAATTAATGACTGAAATGCGAATTGAATGAACTGAATCCTCTCTCTTGTTTTCTTTTCTTTTTAGTAGAAATGAGGTAATTTTTACACTCGGCGGCATGTTTGATAAGAAAATATTCCCATGCAGTGTAGAGATTTGTGGAAAAATTAGTCGTAGAATCGAAGTCATGTCCAAACTCGATAAGTGCATGGGAAATTGTCGAACAAACCAAGGAAATGTTTCCAAACTCATGCAATTCAATTCGGGTGGAATTAATGCTTTTAATCCTATAAATCAAATGGAATTAAGAAGTTTTAATAAAATCTCATATAACTGTTTTTAAGTATTAAAAATTGAATTCTAAATAAAATTTAATATTTAAAAATACTACAAGATATCCATTTAGCTTTTCTTAAAAAAAAATTAAAGATTTTTAAAGAAATCAAATGAAAATAATAAAAGTAATACAAAAAATAAAATAAAATAAATTTTATCTTTGTTAAATATATAAATTCAATTTATTTATCCTCGATAATTCAAATCAAACAATTTATTTACAAACAAAATTTATGTTTCTACTTTGTTAATCGGTCTGTATGGCATTAAGTAAGTGTCGATGCAATACATACTTGTAATTAATTCACTTCGTCCAGCTTTGCTTTGCGGTTCCCAATTTCCTGTCTTCACCGTATTCTATATAGCAGTAGACTATATTAAGTTGGTCTTTAGTAAAACTTCAGTTTTCAAACGTAGCAAATTAGCACCACAATTTGTCTCCCATTTCTCCAAGGACTTTCGTGTTAGTATACTCAGACATTCAAAATACATATTAATTTATATAGTTTAACAATTTGCTTACTTCACAAATATATTAGTTTGTATTAATCAAGTTTAAAACAATACAAATAATAAAATAAAACAGATAAGAAAAACTTATCTACTCAACTCAACTCTCAATCTAACTCTCTTTGTGTTTCTCTCTATCTTGTATATCTTAGTTATCAATGACACCCTATATAGGAGACAATTTTCTTTCTTTGGTCAATTATGGTGGGCATCATTTTCTTTGGTTAGGCATCCACCATTGACTCCCCCCATGTTAAACATAGTTGCCACCAACCATATTGTGTCCACATATAACAATCTCCCACTTGGACACAAATGGTGCTAGATTTGTCTTTTAATCTTTAAAACCAACTGAAACTTTACACAGTTTCAGTTTATCAAGAGTAACTCCTTTGGTTAATATGTCAGCTGGATTCTTGCTTCCACAAATCTTTTCAAGTAACAGTTGCTCATCGTCGAGCAATTGTCGGATGAAGTGATATTTGATCTGTATGTGCTTTGTTCTGGAGTGAAATGCTAGATTTTTGGCAAGGAATATTGCACTCTGACTATCACTATGTTGACCGCAATGAAAAATGAGTTTCGGGCTGTTTCGGGTCAAAACTATCATTTTCGGTCAAAACCGAGTCCACCGGGTCAATACGGGTCCCACCATGTCGACAGGATGAAAAATGAGTTTCGGGCTGTTTCGGGTCAAAACCGTCATTTTCGGTCAAAACCGAGTCCACCGGGTTAATACGGGTCCCACCATGTCAACCGCGATAAAAAATGAGTTTCGGACTATTTTTGGTCAAAATTGGTATTTTTGGTCAAAAAACCCGGTCCACTGAGTTGATACCCGTATAAAAAAGTTTTTTTTGTAATTCAAAATTAATTTTTAGCGGATGAAAAACTTTTTATAATACTGATTTGAATTTTTAATTTTTACCCCTATAAATAAATATTATTATTATTATTTAGTATTATTATATATAATAAGACAAATAGTAATCGGTGGAAGTTGAAAATTTTAACAATCCGTGATTTATTGTCTGTTTTCATTGGCTATAAATAGCCAATGAATTTAAGACACAAGGAAGACACAAGATAAAAAAATATATTCTCAATTTCAATTCTGAATTCGAGCATTACTGTTTGGTTACTATTTGGGTATTATTCATTTTTCTTATACTTTTTCTGCACCCTAGTAAGATATTAAATTTTTTTTAATAAATTGAAAAATACCAAAAATATCCCAACCGTTAGATCTAATAGTATTTAGATCTAAGCCTTTGATTTCGTAGGATACAATAGGCTTTACCACACTAGATTTAAAACCCAAATCAATCTCAGCCGTTCAAATAATCTGCCCTTCGATCCAAGCACTCAGTACAACGCGACACACCAGATCGCAGCTCATTCACTTCTGATCGTCCGATCAACTTGAAGATCAAACGAATCACAGCCGCACGATCTGTTCATCCGAGATCCAGCGGTTCACAGCCTTCAGACGCACGAACGCACCATACACTCGTCCACACCGTAGCATAACCCAGAGCTTCTCTCTCCTCTCGTCAGCGATTCCCTCTCTCTACACCGATCTCCCATTTCCGACCGTCTCAAGCCGTGAAACCGCCACAGAAACGTGCATCGCCTCCTCCTAAGCAAAACCCCGGCCGTTTTACACTTTTTCACCGGCGATTTTGGCCGGAAAAAGGCCGCGACCGTCATCGGCCAATCGACCTTCAAGTCGTCGATTCTCCCTCCTCAGCCATCAACGGCCAACGAGACCACCACCACCAGATTCCTCATCCTCAGATCTACCAGAATCGACCATCTTTTGGCTGAAATCTCACCGAAAAATTTCGCCGCCGTCAACAGTAACCGCGCGTGAGCCACACGTGCCGCCAGTGGCATTTTCATAAATTTTCAATAAATCCAAGGGTATTTCAGTCTTTTACCTATACAGGGGTACTCAGGTAATTTTTTATGATATTTTATGGTATTTTTTGATATTTTTATATAAATACTTGTAAATTTTTGCATGTGAAAAAAAAAACAAAAATAAACCAAAACAAATAACGACGCGGGTTTAACACCCATTTTATCATATCACTGTTCATGGGTCAAAAACCCAATTTTCAAGAATTGATATATCTATTTGTCAATGACATCAAAATAATTTTTATTTTATAAAATAAATATTATTTGTCGACACGTCTCTTTTATTTATAGAAAAGGACCGATGTCAAAAATTTAAATACCAAATATGGATGATGTCCATTATTATTTATTTTGATAAATCAGACGTAACTCTCCTTTTTAGGGATAAACGTCGACATTTTAGACAAAGTCTCCTAATTTTAGGGACTGGTGTCATTTTTAACGGGTCTTCTATTTTTAGGGACCGACGTTAACCATGTTAAAAAATTTACAAATAAGCTCAAAATATAATAGCATTTGAATCAAATAAGAAAAACACACAAGTAAAGGTAACCTTTCTCTGAAAGGATGTTTTAAGGGTGGTGTCTACCTTCCCTTAATCATAACTAACCTAGTACTCGAATCTTTGGGACCAGTGTCTAATTTTGGATTTCTAGTTCCCTCAAATTACTAGATGGCAACTCTAATAAAATCTTTATTTCCCCCAATCAAATAAAAAAAAAATTCTTTTTTTGTTTTAAAAAAAACAAACAAAAAAAAGAGTGGAGTCGTCGCCCGACGTCGTGTAGCAACAACATACATCAAAGAGCTGATAGCTGAGGCGTATGGAATCTTATCCATGTATCCACATTCTTGCTCAGTATTTGGTGACTGGTCTCTGCTGAGCTTGAAATGATTTCGCAGAGGTGTACATATTACTTAGCATTATCCATACTAAACCTGCTGAGAACCTTCTTGACATACTTTGTCTATGAAAGCTTTAATATGTCGTTGTCTTTGTCTCTGATGATTCTCATTCCAAGTATTTGTTTAACAGCTTCCAGATCCTTCATTTCAAACTATTTTGACAATTGAATGATATAGGAGTTGTCAAAATGTTTGACATAGCAATAATGACCAGCTTGTCATTTTGTGTATCTTGAACTACACATGAAGTTGTCAAACTTCTTGTACCACTGTCTTGGAGCTTGCTTCAGACCATATAGGCTCTTCTTTAACTTGCAAACTTGACTCTCCTTTCTTGGTATTGCAAACCCCTCTAGTTGTTGCATGTAAATGTCTTCCTCCAATTCACCATGAAGAAATGTTGTTTTTACATCTAATTATTGAAGATGTAAATTCTCTATAGCTACTATCCCCAAAACAACTCTGATTGTTATAAGCTTCACAACTAGAGAAAATATCTCAGAGTAGTCAATCCCTTTCTTTTGCTAAAACCCTTTTACAACAAGTCTTGCCTTAAACCGTTTGCTTCCATCATGCTCAGTCTTTACTCTATAAACCCACTTGTTTTGCAAAGCCTTCTTTCCTTCACGCATTGTGGTTAACTCCCAAGTCTTGTTCTCTAACAATGACTCCATCTCGTCCTTCATGGCTAACTCCGACTTGCTCAAGTTTCCATCTTATAAGGATTCTTTATAAATTAATGGTTCACCACCATCTATCAGCAAAATATAATTCAGTAGAAGTGTCAACTGTTGTGGAGGATTTATAGTCCTTGAAGACCTGGTTTTTCATTGGGTTTTTACCAGTGGATTCATCTCGTCTTCCTCTTCACTATGGTATGTTCAAAAAACACGTTTTGAGAACTTTGATTTTTGAGTTTGGATCAAACACCTCTTTTTCAAGAACAAGCTTTGATACTAGTTGTTAGGACATTCAAGCATTCAAACACACATCAATTTATATGGTTCAGCAACTTGCCTACTCCATGGAGCTACTGGTTTGTATTAATCAAGCTTAAAAGTAATACAAAGAACAAAACAAGGAGGAGGAGAAAAACTTCTCTACTTAACTCAACTCTCACTCTGGCTCTCTCTGTGTTTCTCTCTATCTCGTGTCTCAGCTATCAATGGCACCCTCTATTTATAGCTGATATGGGAGACAATCTTCTTCCTTTGGTCAATTATGGTGGGCATCTTTTTCTTTGATTAGGCACCCACCATTGACTCTCCCTATGTCAAACATGGCTGCCACCAACCATATTGTGTCCACACATAACATTCTGTAGAGTTAATTTCAATTGCTGAAAACATTATTAATTTTTCAGACCGATTCTATTTTGTTAGTCCTTTTATATCAACACCTTTCCCAATTAAATTAAAAATAATTTCTTTATATCAAATTAAAATTAAAATTTAAATAAGAGCTCTAAGATAGCTTAAAAAAAAACAAATTGAGAAATCAAGATAAAATAAGATTTGTAATAATTAAGAAGTTTATTGAATTAGGTAGCCATCTCTACTATTTATATCATTAGGGCAATGGTATATGTGTTATGATATAGGATACTACACATGATAAGTCAATATATTAATAATATAATTTTTTTTGTTCTAGTATACATTTCATAATATATCCCTTCAAGCTAAAGGTGAGTTATCCACTTGAAGTTTGGAGCGCAAAAAAAACAAAGGTAGAGTGAGAGAGTGGCTTTGTAAGAACATTTATTAATTGTTCTTTAAAGGAAATAAAACGAATTTTAATCTTCTTTTTAGCCATACGATCACAAACAAAACGATAGTTTACTTCAACATATTTTGTTCGAGCATGAAAAATCAAATTAGAAGATAGATAAGTAGCACCTAAATTATTATATAAGATAATAATAACAAAATTAGAAGAAAAACACAAATCTCACAGAAGATAGTGGAGCCAAAGAACCTTAGCAATACCATCAGCCAAAGCCTTATACTCTACTTTAGTGAAGGAATGAGCAACAATGCATTGCTTCCTAGATTTCTATGAAATAGGGGTGGTAAAAAAATAATAATATATCCACTAGTAGATTTTTCATCGTCAATACTCCTTACCCAATTACCATTAATGTAACCATGACGTGATAAAGATGAGCCTCAAGTAAAGTGGAGACCAAAAGAGGACATACCTTTAAAAAAGTGTAGGATACATTTAATAGCAACCCAATGGCTCATAGTAGAAGCATACATAAACTAATAAACTTTTTTTACAGCATAACAGATGTACAATCTAGTAAATGTAAGATATTGAAGAGCACCGATAATTTATCAAAAGCAAATAAGATCTGAAAATAACACACGATAAGTTAATCTTGGAAACAGAGGCAGGTGTATCAATAGGTTTACATGTTGACATACTAGCATGACAGAGAATATCAAGAACATACTCGTGCTGACTTAGCATGAGTCCTATACTAGTAGGAGTAACCTCAATGCCTAGAAATAATGGGTATTGTCACAAAGCTTAAATTTTGAACTTAATAAGGTAATAAAGCGATAAATTAATGTAAAGTTGTTACTAGTAAGTAAGATGTTATCAACATAGAGAAACATATAATAAACATCATAATTTATAGTCAAAACAAATAAAAAGGTATAAATCATGGAAGCTTAAAAACCAATAGTCAGAAGAAAATGGCTATGGCTGGTAGATGCAAGGAAATTGGCAGACTCAAGAAACGTAAAAACTTGTTCATGAAATCGAACATGACAAGAGATGTAGATACGATTAAACAATAAATCAAGACAATGATATCCTAGATGAGATGAACTATAGTCTAAAAACACATGTGAAGTAAAGAAATAGTCTAACTTATGAGCATTATAAGGTTAAAGGAAGGGAAAACATAGACATTAAAAGTACATAAGAAGATATAATTGAATAGATGACAAAGCAAACATTCAAAAAGAGATTTATTTCACAAAACAGGTGTGTGCATATGATTAATAAGGTAACCAAAGATTTCAAAACCATAAGTCTAAAATTTTAAAGGTGTCTTATAATGACCAAGAAAAGTAAGACTAGTTTCAATAATATGATGACGACGACGCTTAACAGTGCTATTATATTCATGTGTATGTGGGCATATTAGGTAGTGATGAATACTAATGGTTTTAAAAAATAAATTTAATTTATGATATTTATCATCCATGTTAGTTTGAACAGATTTGATTTTCTAAGAGAACTGTTGTTTAAACAAGACTTGAAATTAATGAAACACATTGAATACATTAAATTTGACTATAAGAGTTTGGGTGACTGAGTCGATAATACTAAACATCAGTATAAGTGAACAGAAAGGCTTGTGTTATACACATAAAGAGGACTTTAAATTGATATAAAGGCATTTGTACTTTGACTGGAAAAAAAAACTACCTTAGTTATGAGATTCTTAACGTAGAAAAAAAAAGTGAATCTAAAAAGAGACATAATTTTCATGATAAAATTGTTGAACAAATAAAAGTTTTTTCTTAATTTACGAAACATATAGAATATTAGATAGAGTAAAGGTTCATAATGCATGCAAAATACTATGAACTGTATTAGATAAAAATAAATTTTTTATCATTACCAATATATAATTGATCATTTTCAAGATGAGGTTCTGCATATTATATATTATTAATATCTAGAGTAATATATTAATTCATACCTGTGTTGGGAACCAAGTGATAAAATTTGTTGTTAAAGCATCCTTAAAGAAGAGGTTGGTTGAGGCTTGATTCTTATAATGTACAAGCTAACATTGTTGTGCAAAGTTTCCAATGGTACTACAAAGTTGGCATCTAATTTTTTATGGCTGCTGGTTTTTGCCCTGTCTGCTTCTATTGTTACCAGTTGCTATCATATTTACAGGTGTTTTATCAAAAAGACCCTTCTGTTACCATGGTAGGATTGCCTATTATACTATTGGTAGTTGTTACGGGAGTGTCCCCTCCGACCTTCTCTTCTTCCTCTACCCCATTGAGAAGATGAGTCACTGCTATTAATTCCAATAAAGGTACGATGTGTAACATAGGTAAAAGGAGGGAATGAAGGGGTAGGCAGTAGTGTAGTAGTCAGAATGGATTGAAAACAGCTTCCATGTAAAAACTCATGTGTAGACAGGTAACTATAAAACTTAGAGTATGCAAGAGGCTCAGTTTTTATCATCAAACTTGTAACCAAATCTCAAAATTCACCATAAAGGTCCTGAAAAGAAAATAAAAGTTGAAAGTAGTGGGGGGGATCAGTCTACGCATTGCATCTAGTTCATCAAATAATCCTTTAGCTTTTTGCAGGTGAAGAGTGAAGTTGAAATTAGTGAGGGAGATTGGTCTATCCATTACGACTAGTTCGTTAAATAATCTTTTAGCTTTTTGCAGGTAGAAAGTGACAATATCATCACCTTATAAAAGTCCTGAAGTCATGTAATTGTATAATCCTAGAGTTAGATGAAGAGTCCAGAGCACATTCTAAAGTGCTCCAAACACTTGCTAAAATTGAGCGGTCTACCATAAAATGAAGAACATAAATGGAGAGGGATGAGAGTACAACATTGAGGATGAGTTGTTCTTGTTGTTTCTATGTTAGAAACACTTAAAAAAGACTAGAACTAAGGCCGGCAAAGGTAGCAGAAGAGTTACTAGACAGATTAAGCGGAGAGGGGCGTGAATACGAGTCGTCGACAAACAAGAAAACTCCTTGGTCAGTCAAATATGACTTCATCTACATATGCTAAAATAAATAATTGAAATTGGTGAGTTTTAGGTTGATGACTTGCTATATGTTTGAAAGGAAAATAACAGTTGATTTCACAACGAAGGAAGCATAACTGCATTGATATTGAGAGAAGATGCACTGACATTGGTGTTGCGAGAAGAAGAGCTGGCATTGAAGGAGCTTTTCTGTCAGATTAGAAGATGCTACACACAATAAATCAATATATTAATAATATAATATTTTCTATTCTAGCACACATTCCATAATACAAAAAGAGTAGACTTTAAACATTAGAAATTGAATAATTGATCATCATACGAATTACAAGCACAAGCATTCAAACTTCAATGGAGCTTTTCTGTCAGACTAGAAGAATGCTTAATTCTATTTTGGCATTGCTCTTAGACTGACCTGAATAGCTAATTATTACAAATCAGTAAAACGATCAATGAGGACCTTGTGTTCCTGTGCTGCATATGTTGCAGGTGTGTCATCAAATAGTGAGGTTCCTGGCACTGTTAAGCAGAATCTAGTTTCAGCCTACAAGAGCAATCTTGCAAACAAGTTGAAGTCAGAGGCTCATGAAATTGATGACCCGTCTCAAGATGGATTAAATGATAAGCAAGTCTCACGGTGGGCTACAACCTGGTGGCAAGAGTTCTCTGTATTGTTGATTAGAGGAATGAAAGAAAGGAAGCATAACTCCTTCTCTGGCCTCAAGATAGGCCAGGTCTTGGTAGTAGCCTTCCTCTCAGGGCTCCTGTGGTGGCAATCTGATGTATCCCATATACAAGATCAGGTAACATTTCGCAACAATTCATCATTTTCTGAAAGCAAGTTCGTCAACTGAAAGGTTAGTTTTTAAACTTTTTAAACTGTATCTATAATCTTAACTTTGAATACAATGCAGATGGGGCTCCTCTTCTTTTACTCAGGATTTTGGGGCATCTTCCCTTTATTCCAAGCTATTTTCACTTTCCCCCAAGAACGCCGAATGCTCGAAAAGGAGCGATCTTCCGGCATGTATCGACTCTCATCATACTTCATGTCAAGGATTGTCAGTGACCTCCCAATGGAGCTAGTCCTTCCTACTATATTTGTAACTATAACCTACTGGATGGCAGGGCTGAAAGGCAGTCCTGGAAACTTCTTTCTCACATTGTCTGTTCTCTTGTATTCTGTGTTAGTAGCAGGAGGTCTAGGACTGGCTATTGGTGCTCTGGTGTTGAACCAAAGATCTGCTACCATAACGGGATCAGTAATCATGCTATCGTTCCTGCTCGCTGGTGGATACTATGTTACACATGTCCCTGCCTTCATTAGCTGGGTAAAGTACATCTCCATTAGTCAATACACATACAAGCTGTTGCTGGGGTCCCAATACAAGCCTGGTGACACCTATACATGTGGTGGTGCCGGAGGAGTTTGTTTAGTCGGAGATTATCCTGCAATTAAAAAAGTGGGGCTTGATGGCCAAGTTCTTGGTGCCGTAGCATTAGGGATTATGCTTGTGGGTTATCGCCTAATCGCGTATCTTGCTCTCATGAGGATTGGAGTGGCTAAAAGGTAGAGCGAATGCTTTCCTTTTGTTTAGTTTTATGTCAGGACATTAATGTTGTCAGGATGGCCATAAAATCGAAAAACCAAAGAGGATGTTTCGTATGAGTTAAGAAACATTTCCTCTTCACTTCAATGCATAATATCCTTGTGTTTTTGCCCTTTTTCTATTTTCTTTTTTCATATGAGTTAAGACTTTTCGCTAATTCAAATGCTAAATGCTTTCACACATGAAAATGGATCAAAGTTGTTTTGCTCTTTTGATTGTGAAATAGTAAGCTGCTGAACAGAAATCAACTAACATGGCAAGCTTTAATGTAGTGTTACAGTATACTTGTTTTTTAAAATATTTTTTATTTAAAAATATATTAAATAGTATATATTTTTATTTTTAAAAAATTATTTTTAATAAAAACATATCAAAATAATTTAAAAATATTAATTTAAAACAAATAAAAAAATTATTTTTTTTCAAAAACTCTTTAAAATATAAAAACCAACCTGGCCTAAATAATTACCAGTAATCAAACTGTAAGGTGGCCCCATTATATGTATTACATTCGGAATAGCGATTTCATCTTTCCCAAGGGTAAAACATTAACTTTAATATGATGGATGGGCTTTATTTAAGTTTTATGTTCGAGTTCATCGAATCATAATAAAATTAAAAAATACAAAAAGAAAAAGAAAAAGAAAACACATGCATCATGCCCGAGTTGATTCTATCGGTCCAAATGGCATTATAGCTCACGAAAAAATAAAAACTATATAACAAACACTTGCCCACTTCATTCTAGCCTAGGAATGAATTATTAAAATCACTTGACATAATATGAACAAAAAAAGATAAGCTGTCTGCCAATCACAAAGCAATCAATGTCTTCTGACAACCTGCAAGAGATAAAGACCTCGTAATTTGGTGGCTTGTCTAGTCACAGGCTCTTAGTCCATTTACCAAAATGGGCTTCTTAAAAAAGGTCATAGAGCACAACTTAAGCACGTGATGGCATTTATAACGAGGTTGAAATTTGAAAAACATTTCAAACACATTGTATAATTTGACCTTTGACTGTTTCGAGTCAAATTGAAGCTCGGAGCTTGAAGTTAATTCACGCTTTCAATTCAATAATAACGAAGTGTGTAGTCTCATTATATTTGCCACATAAATATTTCTTGATGGATGTGCCTTCTGCTATGATGGTCAAAACGAATTAAATCCTGTTATGTGTGTGTATATAAATGAAAAGAGGTCAAAAAGCTGATATACATACACATATTCAAAATCATAAGTAAGTAAAAAGAAACGTGATTCTATTCATAAAAAAAATATAAAAAGATATTTATATAAAAAAAACTAAAAATATCATATCGGTTAGTTAAGAAATTCCAATTAAAAAAAACATCAACTAAAAGAATCCAAACCAATAAAAAAAATATCAACAAAAAAAATTCAATAACTAACATAATTTACAGTTGAAATATAAAAAAACTACTAACTGAAACACACAAGAGCCTGTTTTAATTGTGCTATAATGTAGTTTATTATATAGTGTTTTCAGTAGCATTTATATACACTTTAAAAGTTTGTTTTTTAATATTTTTATTAATATAATATATTGATATCAAAAACTAAAAAAATATCATATTTTTTTATAAATATTCTAATAAAAATAATTTTCGAAAACATCTTATACTACGTAAATATGCTAATCATGCAATAACTAGTATGGAATTACTGAGGAACACTCAAAATGTCAACGAATGAAATTAAGTTTGAAATCAAATTTATAATAATGGATTGATCTCTCTCTTGATCCTATATTTGTATATCAACTTTTACAGCCCATTAAAGGCAAAGTAAAGGAGAATATATTAGGTATTTATAACACTCGATTGGTTGTCTATTATATATCCCAATAACCATGTAATCTCTGTATTCCATGATTTTGGTATGTGGGCTGTCACGAACGCACGAGTCGCATACTTTAAATAAATTAAGGCCTTTTGATAGTATGTTCATCGAGTCTAATATTGAAGTCCTTTAAAGATTTTAATTCGACACTTGACCTAAAAAGCTGATTTTTTTTTTCTTTCTCTCAGCATCAAAAGAGTGAAAATTTTGCAAAAAGCTATGGGCTTTGTGTAGAGAGAATATATTATGGAACGAAAGGAGGCCATTTTGAAATTATATGCTGGGGAACTTAATTTATTTTTTTTTTTCTTTTTGAAATACAGGGGCTGACTACACCTAGGTTGCCTGAGGCCCTCTGCCAATTTTAGATAATTAGGAAAACAAAAAGGATTTAATATCTCCACGTAGCTATTTACTAAAAAAAATTGGCGTAAAATACATACATCATTATTTATATAAACAATAAAGTTAACATTTTTTTTAAAAAAAAATTGTTCTTTCAATTTAATCATTTTAGAACCAAATTAGATAAAATTACGCTTTAAATTATTATAAAAATAAAAAATTAAAAGATATATAATTAAAATATAGAATACATAGCTAATCTCAAATTCATTACAATTTTTATTTCAATCCCAAAATATATTTTTTGATTTTGTTGTTAAAAAAACAAAGACAAACCTACTAGAAAATAATTCAAAGAAAAAAAGTTCTTAATTACACCAATTTTTGATGAAAAAACTCATAATTCTCAGTATCAACTATTCATTCAATAATGAAGATTGAGTTTAATGATTTTAAACCTTTATCTTACTTGAAAAAATAAATCAATATGATTTATAATTTTTTTTATTCGGTTGATTTTTATTTATTAGAGTAATTTTGGTGTTATTATATGATTTATGAAAATTTTTATATTGTTTATTAGTTGTTTCTCAATAAAAATAAATTAAAAATTAAAATTTTAAACCATAAAACTTCCTTATTTTTTCAAACACCACCACAATAACGATATTATAAGTTGGCTCCAATACATAACACAATATTTGTTTTTTTTTTAATAAAGGCTAGACAAAAATAGAAGGAAAGGTAAGGCCCTGACATGAGCCCTACCTCATGCCTAAACATTTAATTTTTTTCATGAACTAATAGTTTTGGGGCATGTAAACTCATATGCTTTGTCTAATTTTTTTGTTTTTATTTTTTATTTTTTAAAATTTTATTATTCAAATTAAATTTTTTTAAATTTTTAAATTTTATTATTTAATATTTAATGAATTTTAAAATAATTTTTATATTTTTATTAAATAATTAAAATAATTTTTTTATTAAACATAATAATAGAGTACATAACTCAGGTATTTGAGTCAATTTATATATCTTCATTTTAACATTAAAAAAATATTATATTATGATATATTTTAAAATTAAATTATATTTTTATTAATTATTTAGATAGTTTTTTTTACATGCGTCTGGATATTTTTCTAGTTGTTTTTTTAATTTTTTTTTTTTTTTAACTTATTAAATCTATCAAATTTTTTTATATATAATTTACTTAAACTTGGTTTAAATAAGAAATTGAGTTAATTTTTTTTAAAAAAATTTAACTTGTTAGACTAAATTTTATAATAATATCAAAAAGAAAATCTCTCCACTTAAATATTTTTTTATATTAAAAATATTTTTGCTTCGACGACAGCATAGGGCTGCCAATCGTCTAGTTGATACTTGATATGGATGGAATGAGATACCGGAACGAATAATATGAAGTCCTTTAGAATTGTTGAAACTTTTGTTATCCTTTAATTTTTGACCATCCAATTAGGCCGCAGAATCCAAACCTTTTTATTATATTTCTTTCCAATTCTTAGAGTCTGTTGTAGTCCAACACTAGAAGCTACTCTTAAGTATCACAACACCGAAAGTATAAATTACTTCTATTAAAGCAACTTTTAAACCAATTACTACTTACCAAATAATTAAGTAGCTACTCTCATTAACATTATTATACTATAAAATGGTTGGTGCACGAGTCAAACTTTGTATCTAAATACCACCAGAAAATAGTAAAATATTTACGAAATATTCTGTTGGTGTTGAAAGCCTAATTTTCTTTAGAAGTATAATTATATGGATGAAAATATATTTTTGCAAATCATATTATCAATGATTTTGATTCCATCAATAATATAATTATTTACAGGTTTCCTGATAGACAAAAAAAACTTATTGACAATAATTTTATTAATAAATTTATAAGTAATTATGTATATTATAATGTAATTAATCTACCAATATACATTAAATAATTCATATGAAATGAATGGAATGGATCTATCAATATATATATATAGTTATAGAATAATGAATCTTCTTAGTTTAGATCTCCAAACCAAATGGTGATTACCTTAAAAAATGCTGAAGATAAACATCCAAGTATCCTTGGTGATGTGCAAAGGTTTGAGATCCTATAACATGACTATGTCTTCCTTAACTTCAAAGATTTTTATTTTTTGCATATATTTTTTTGTTGGTATTGTATTAAAAATTACACAACTTGATTCATAAAAAAATCAAATACGATGATGAAATATAAAATTTAAGTTATTAAAATTTAAATTGAATCATACTTAATAACATTGTAATTCTTCCACATTCTTTTGGCTATATTATTATCAGCTTCCTAAAAAAAACATTGTTTTCTTTTATGTTACTTTAATAAAATAAGTAATTTATTAAAATTAAAAAATTAACCAAATTAAATATTAAAAAAAGAATTATTTATGTAGATAATAACATTAAATTTTTTGAACTAAGCATCAATTATAGGCTTCGATTCAAGATTTTTGAAAACCTACACTTCCATCAAAGATTTAATCGATGATGTTATTATGTAAACATCTTTAATATTTGTAAACCTAAATTTTAAATTTATTCATTAAAATTAATTATTCAAACTTTATCTATTATTGTTTTTTTTTTATCAAATAGGAAAAGAAAACCCCCTGAAATTTTTCAAACCTCTCTAAAGGTTTTTTATGGCATCTTGTTCCATTGATAATCTCATCAATGCTTCGAATGTTCAATGATAAAGTCCTATAATTTTTTTTTTAATTTTCTAAAACTCTCTAAAAAACTAAATCCATCATTAATTTTATTAGCATTTCACAAATTTCCATCCATCCTGCACCCACGTCCGAAAATACATATATAATAATAGACTTGCCATCAGTATAGAAAAATTACATTAATGTCAATTTCATTACATATTAATGTTTTGCATTTAAAATCAATTCAAAATCTTTTTAATCAGAATTTTCTTTATCTTTTTCTTCTTCAATTTCATCATGTCATTTCCATCATCTTGTTCTTTATTGAATTGAAGTTCGTTGATCTCATAATCTTCATCAATTTCTATATATCTGCTGGTTCTTGATATATTATTTAATTCCTTAACATCAACATCAATAAAAGTATCTCAATGACACTAAAATTAAGTAGTTGATAGAGCAACTTGATGTGGATCAACTAACTCATCAAGTCAAAAGATGTCATCTCTCACAATTACTTCATCGTTACCATACTGAAAAACTTGGACACAAACTTTAGGTTTGGTTTTTATAGCAAATAAGCAATCAACTTTAGAACTCTAGAATGATCAATTCTAAAGGAAAGATTATATTGTAATAAACTTGTTAGCATTACTTGGTAAAAATAAAGACATCATCGATGTTATGAAGTCTAACGTTTGTATTAATTTTGACCAAATCATGGTGAGGATTTACTCTGATTTCTCTATTGATGGTATCATACTAATAACATTTGAATAGAAATACTATATTCTACTCATTATGATATTATAATTAAATCATCTTTTCTAACTTTTTATAATACTCAACTTCAGACTCAATGAAAGTTGATCCTTTAATACAAATTTATTATTATAGGTCTTTCTACACTGACCATATTCTTCAATATGAAATATGAATTCCATATTAAAGAATATGATAAGAGTAAAAAGACATATAGTGTATGTGTACACATATTCATTATAACACTTGACTTTTCTTTCAAGACCCAACATAGTAAATTTAAACTATCACTGCCCTCTCATTTGATAAATCTCATACAAGATTACAATTATCAACAATTAAAAAGAAAGGTTTAATAAAACTATATTATGAAAGTTTAAAATTATTAAGTATTGCTTACATGTATTTTAAAACACATGGTAAATTGCTCATCTTGTAATTAAAAAATTTAGGATTCAGTCATATATGAATTTTAAAATAGTAAAAATTAATGATGTTATCTACAAGAAATTATTCATTCTATTAGTTTATATGAGAGTATAAGAGAAAATTATTTAAAAAAAACAACACGTTAATATTATACTTATTGAATAAAAGATTTCAATTCATCATAGTTAAATAATATATAATTATATGAATGTCTAAATTTGTTTTTATCAAGTATTTTTCCCTCACAATATTTTTTGATAAGGGTCATCCAAGATGGGAAACACATTGATAAATTTCCATTCATAGGCAAATTATGTAAAAATAACATGTTAATGTTATACTTATTAAACAAAAGGTTTCAGTTCATCATAGTTAAATAACATATAATTATGCATATTTTTTAATTTAATTTCTATCAAGTACTTTTCCCTTGTAATATTTTTTGATAAATGTCATTTAGGATGGGAAACACATTGATAAATTTTTACATATATGCATTTTCTCATCATTATTATGTCTTGGATTATAGTTGATTCTTATTCTCAAATGAGGCTCAAAATAGTATAAGATAAATGTTGAAATCTCTTTAACAATATAAGTCTTGAATATTAAAGCCTCAATATGCATCATGTTTTTAATTTTTTTCTTAAAACTAAACAAATATTTGCATGGAGTTAAATAAAGATTGAATAAATAAATGTTTTATTTAAAAAAATAAAAAATAAAAATTTTCTTAGGATGCATATGTAATCCCTAACCTTTAAAATAGATACATCCATCTATATGAGATAAGACCTCCAACTTTTACCTTAAACAAAAAATATATAAGTAGATGCTTTATTGAGTCAAAGAAGGATGAAGGGAATATCATCTCAAGTTTACAAATAATCTAAATGATATTTGTTCCAAGCTTCTCCTTGTGTTGGGTATGCATTTGATTAAAACATATATCTTTAAAAAGTGACTAATCTCTATAAGTATATCTCATATTCTTTTTTACAATAAACCCCTATAAGCAAGTGGAATGAATGTTTTCATAAATACAAGACAATCATGAATTTTTATTCTATACTATTTGTAATCCTCCAAATTCATCAATTTAGATATGTTTAAAGCATATCCATTAGAAAAATACAGACTTTTAAGTCATGGGTAGATGAGTAATTATACATTCTTATCTATAACAAAACTAGCTTTGAGTTTTGTAACCTGTGGCTCATCATAAACCAACTTTATATTTTTACAGGGATAAAATATATATATATATTCATTCAAGCTTTCATATTGTCATTTATCTTCCCTTTCACATCAATCACCATGTTAAAAATATTTTCAAACATGTTTTTTTTTATACACATGACATCTAGATTATAAAAGACATTAGTCTTCCAATAAGAAAGTTCTAAAAAAATATCTTATTTTACCCAATTATAGGTCATACCAAAATAAAAAAACTTTTTCTTTTTATATTAAAAACTAAATACAATGCTCTCGTGATGTGAGAGAATATCATACAATTATTCTTTCATTAGGCGTTATTAATTTTCTTATAATATGAAAAGACTAATCTTCAATGCATGCTTTAACTAGAAACCCCTCACATGTAGAAAAATTATTGATAATCCACATTAAAGTTACCTTCATCTGAGAATCATGTTTTCTTGAAACATTATATGTCAAAGTTTTGAATAACCATAACCAATTCAACTCATCAATCGATGATCAAAGATATATATTTATATTTATATCAAGACTATTAGGATCAAGTATGTCCATAGATAAGAATATTAACTCTAGCTTTATATACATTCTTAGTGGAAAATTGTAAATTATAAGTATCATCGGTCAATAAGAATAGAGTTCAATAAATAACCTAAATGGATTGAATCTATCTATATATAACTAAAGATGTATGTTCTGTAGTTCCATTAAAAAAACAAGAATGCACCGTATTAAACTACTTCCAATCTTCACCATAAAAAAGGTACACCATGACTTTATCCACCATATCATATGAATGATGTCGTATCATATGTTTAACAGTCTTTGAAAATATAAATAACAATTATAAACTATAAATAATTAGAAAGTATGTCGGTTTTCTATATGTTATAAGAGTTTTTCCGTTATAAGTTTTGCATTTATCCAGCGTATGTCCACAAGTTCTGCACTTAATAAAATTTGCATTTTTATAGTAGTATCACATGCAAAAGTTTGGAAGCTTTTTGATTTTTTGGTATCCTAGGCCAATGGGTTTCATCATGAAATTAGTTGCATAAAAGTTCCTTTTTAGTTTATTTTCTTCAGGTAAAATATTTTTTGCTCATTTAATAATTTTGTTATAATTGGCCTTACTCAACCTATAATATAACTTGATAGTAAACACTTGTACAATGACCGATAATTCACTATTATTTATACAATCATCTTATAATGGTTTAATATAATATTTTAAAAGTTTAAAGAAACTAATTGCATCTGTATTTAGTTCTTTATCTATATTTGAACAGTTATTTGTATAACTCTGATTCATTCTTATTGCATCCATCACCATATTTTTACAAGGATTATTATTATCATCTATAATTCTATACATATTTTTAGAAATAGAAGTTAAGTCAACCATCCTTTCAAACACGGTCTCTTGAGGAACATAGGTTTCTTTATGTGTAAACCAATATAATTATTTTTTCAGTAACCTTTTTGTGTAGAAGAGACTTCGTAACAATATTTGAATAGAGAATTTTTTTATTTTTACACCTCTTACATGGACATTTAATACCGCTTCCACTAATATTTTTTGAATTAGATAGTTCATAATTAATAAAACTCTGAACCTCATTACAATAATTCATCATTTGTAACCCTTTGGGTGAAACTTGATACATTAATGAACAATAATTCATTACTTAAATGAAACCTATATAAATTATTGATAACAACATGTATTAATTAATAATATGAACTAAACAAATTATCATTACCTAGATAATTAGCTATTATTAGTTCAATTAAAAATTATTCAATCCATTTTAATGGTAACTTTTAATTATTATCGATTTTCTTTAAAATTTTAAATTTCTCCAAATTTACTAAATTTTTTAACTTAGCAATAAAATTGAAAAACATATAAAATGCACCCATTAACTAACCCATCATTTCTTTCATTATAACACACCTAAATTGCCAAAATTAATTTCATCAAATAACAAAAATATAATTTTTACATAATCTCAAATAAATCCTAACATGTACAAATCATATATTCATATAATAAATTTCTCTAGCAAAAGGCTATAAAACAAGTAAGCACACAACTAAACTTTATATACTTCATAAAACTACCAATAAAATAACATAAAAAATAGGTACAATAAAAAGTAGTTAGGTTTTCTTACTTGATGTGGAGAATGTTAAAAAAAATTGAAACAAGACATGGATATTGATAAACCGAGTATTGAGATAGTTGAATTTGTGATGACAAGAGCTATATTTTTAATAGAATAGGGGGAGGGTGTTGTTTTTTGCAAAAAAAAAATAAAATAAAATGAGAGGGAGGCAAAGGGGGGGTCGTGCTAGTTATAAATGTGATAATAACAACAAATTCTCCAATAAAAATTAATGATGATAAATTATTATCAGTAATTGTATCAGAAATATTAACACATTAAATTTGCTGATGGAATTAATGAGAGATTTTTTTTTCTTTGAATTTCACTATTAATTTTCTTGATATTTATCAATAAAAAATTTTCTGTTAGTTATTACCGATACAAATAACAAAATCATAAATGACATCATGATTTAGCTTAAGATATTTTTTTCATTAGCATTTGACAAATTTTTTGATAATGAATATAACAGAAGTAGCTTGATCATTGGCATGATCCTTTACAGTAAAGTATTTTTAGAAAAAAACTCAATTTAAGTCTTAATATACAATTAAGTCTCAAATCTTTCAATTTTATCAAATTTGCTTTTAGTATAATTAATACCAGACCGTGTCACCATCCCTTCATCCTGTATTAATGTAATTCAGATCTTTATCTTGATGCCTTAAGAGTCAATCACTCGAAGATCGAGCCTTCTCCTACCAAAACAAAACAACAAATTAAATCCGTTTTCTACCCTTTGCAGTTGAACAATGAGCAAAGCAACTCAATCTATTTCTTCGTCGGCACTTAATTGAAACGTCCTCTCTATCTAGCCACTAAGTCAAATGTCGTGGTATTGAAAATCTTGAATTCAAAATGCTTAACTTCACCGCTAATACTTTGAATTATTGCTTTAATTTAATTTCATATTCATAAAAATTGTTTTTTGGGATAAAATTCAATATTGTTGAAGCTAATATGAGAAAAAGCTCAAATTGTTGAAGCTAAATTCCTTCCCATTTGTATGTGTGAAGTCACCCTAGCTAGCTAGTCCTCATTAATTTCAAAACCAAATAATAATTTGTGGCATTCAAAAGAAGTGAAAGTTTCGAGGAAGCAACAGTCATGCATGACTTTACTTTGCATCATCAGACTAGCAAGATTTCAAAACCCACGTGCGGAACCTCAAAAACTGTCTGGAAACTTACATGCCGCCGGCACAAAGATTTGGTCTCTCCGAATCTCCGATTTCCGTGATAGCTGCAAGTCTCTCGTCAAATTTAGAACCATCCACCTCCACTCAGTGGCCAAACGACCGCCTTCACACTGTTCATCTTCACGTGTTCTATAAAATAATATCTCCTAGTCGCAGCCTTCACAGCACACACAAACACTTTATCTTTATATGTGAATTTTTTTTCTTTTATTTGTTTGACAAGAAAACCCTAAAAGGTGGATTGAATTGTATAATAGATATATATAAGCATCAAATTGTCAACAAAGAGATAAAATACAAACGTGTCACTAAATGTATATGACCATTGCTCCTTGACCCACCAAACACTTCTTCTCTTGACATCCTTTTCTCTCTCTACACCTAAGTATTCGGCGTCCACATACTTCTGAAATAATAATTTATTCCTGTTTTGCATTGCATCGATCACGGTTATTTTTTTAATATATATACACACATATAATATTTTTTTAAAAAAATTACTTTTCATATCAATATATTTAAACAAATTAAAAACATGAAAAAATTTATTAAAAATAAAAAAATTATTTATTTAAAAGATATTTTTTCTCCGCGAAAACAAACCGCTATGATTGATCATGGGAACACGCCAGATCCTTTTATTTTTATTCTTTTGCTCAAACTTTGACCCACCCGTCATTAGTCATGGCCATCATATTCTTTCTTTTTGTTAGAATGACACATAATGGTCATGAAATAAGATTAAAAAAATGACATACTTGTAAGCCAGTTCCTGAAAGGTTTCGAGTGAAAGATACCCTAATCGTACACATACTCTCCAAAAATAAAATAAATAAATAAATAAAACCCCCAGGTTACGTGTCTAAATATAAAAGCCTCAGTTTGTATGCTGCAACGCCATGTGTTTTTTTACTCTGCTTTCCCTCGCCCACCTTCCTCTCTTTTTTTTAAAAAAAAACACCATCCCGTGCCTAACTTCACTCAACAAAACACCACGTGTCGTCACGTGATAAATGATTGAACACATCATGTTAAGAATTTTTTGTTGGGACAAGCAAGATTGCTACTACCGTTAAGGTTTCTAGAATGTGATGTTGGTTTTGCCACGTGTACATTCTATAGATGACTCACCACTGTCCTTTAGAGACGGTTCATGCACCAAAGAGACCACAGGTATCTCTCTCCCTCTCCATAACGTAGTAGTTCCACTTGGATAAGGTCGGCCATTTGATGGAGCACGTGTCGTGCTCTTAACGGTGACAAGCATAAAGTGGACCCCATTAACCTAAACACTAAGACAAGGACGACCGTACTGATCTCCCCCCCGCTCTTCATCCTCCCCTGTATAAATAAGTCCCGTTTCATCTTGTCAGAGAAAAAAGAAAGAAAAGAAAAAAAAAAAAGAAATAGAGAATTCTAGCTCTAGTTCTTCTCTCTGGTCAAAGAAGCAATTGTGTGCTAAGCTGCAATCTGAAAAATGGGAGTGCAAGAAACAGACCCTCTTGCCCAGCTAAGCTTGCCACCGGGTTTTCGGTTTCACCCGACTGATGAAGAGCTATTAGTGCAATATTTATGCAGGAAAGTTGCTGGTCACCATTTCTCGCTGCAAATCATTGGTGAAATTGATTTATACAAGTTTGATCCATGGGTCTTACCAAGTAATTAACAATCTTGCTCTATAATGATGTTCTCTTACTTAAAAGAATCAATTATTAGTTATAGCAATAATAAATTTCCTGGGCTGATCTTCTTAATTTGTTGTTGTTACCAGGCAAGGCGATATTTGGTGAAAAAGAATGGTACTTCTTTAGTCCTAGAGACCGTAAGTACCCAAATGGATCCCGACCCAATAGGGTTGCCGGGTCTGGGTATTGGAAGGCCACTGGTACAGATAAAATTATCACGACAGACGGACGTAAAGTAGGCATCAAGAAAGCTCTCGTCTTTTACATTGGCAAGGCCCCAAAAGGAACCAAAACTAATTGGATCATGCATGAATACCGCCTTATTGAATCCTCTCGCAAACATGGAAGCACGAAGGTACCAACGAAATAAATTCCATCTGCAGATTAATTTTAATTTGTTTTGATACAAGCCTCAATATTAATTAATGATTTTTGTTAATTTTCGTTGTTGTTACAGTTGGACGAGTGGGTATTGTGTCGGATTTATAAGAAGAAATCAATTGCTGCACAGAAATCCATGTCAGGTGTTTCAAGCAAGGAACCTAGTACTAGTAGTCCATCTTCATCATTCTCTTCCCATTTCGATGATGATGTCCTTGACACGTTGCCGGAGATTGACGACCGCTTCCTTGACTTGCCTCGAACCAGCTCACTCAAACCAAGGCAACATGAAGAGAAAATCAACTTGGCCACTCTGGGCTCAGGGAATTTTGATTGGGCGACTCTTGCTGGGTTCAACTCGGTGCCTCAACTCGTTCAAACACGGCCTGGTGTGAGTTACTCGAACAGTAATGTTCATGATGTGTATGTTCCTTCAATGTCCCAACTATGCCACATGAATTCATCCACGGAGAGGATGGAAAACTTGGTTGAAGAGGAGGTTCAAAGTGGAGTTAGAACTCGGCTAGATAGTGTTGGTAACCCAGTGTTTTTCCAACAAAACTCGAGCGTGAGGCCACAGAGCTTCTCTAACTCATTTGACCCGTATGGGTCAAGGCACTCGATCCAACCGGGTAGTGGGTTCGGGTTTAGTCAGTAAGAAAATGTTAGGGAAGGACTAGGAGTACATTTCTGTAAAGAAAAGTACAAAGGGATGCATTTATGTAAATATTTGGATTCTTTGGGGGCTACTTTTGAGTTTAGATTCCAAAAGACAGAAGAAGCTAGGGAGCTGCTTTGTTCAAAAGGCAAGGCAAAATTGCCTTCCCTTTTGGGCTGCTAGAGTATTAGACGCCATGTACACGAAAAAACTTCATAGTATTTTGCAGCACAATTTTCTTTGAACAATGATCACAAACATTGCGATACTTGGAAAGTAATTAATTGATATGGAAATTAAATTATAGGTCTGAATTCTTTTTATATATATTTTTTAATTATAGTTGTTTGAGCAAGCTTATATAGATTTTAAATAATTTTTTAGAATTGTAAAGTTAATGATGAAGTAAACTGTAATAACTTTAAAATATATAATTTTTGAATTGATAATTTATTTACTAGTTAAGCTACAATTTAGATCTATATTTTTTTTTCAAGTAATATTAATATTTAGATCAGTTCTAACTCAATCAATTTCATAAGTTTTAAAATTAGTAATTATATAAATTTTTATTTTAAAAATTATAAAATTTAAATTAATAACTTTTAAAAATTAAATTTTAACTCAATCAATTTCATAATTTTTAAAATTAGTAATTATTTAAATTTTATTTTAAAAATTATAAAATTTAAATTAATAACTTTTAAAAATTAAATTTAAAATCTAACTAGCAACACTTCAAGGTTATTGAATGGCGATGGTGTGTTTTATGTGGCTGTATGAAACAGCTAGCATGGGGGATGCAAGTACTGACAATGAATTTAGGATGCTGTGGCACGGGCCGTCCATGCGTGCAATGTCAGGGAATGATAGTGGTTTTTTGCCTCTTTCCTTTTCTCATTGGGAAAGAGGCACTGTCTAGCGTCGAGTGCAGGCCGTTTGGACATCGAGAGGTCTAGCATCGAGAGCAGGCCATTCATGTCCAAATTGATGTGTTCTGCCTCGAAAATTACTGTTTTATATCATCAGTTAATTGATTGAATGATAACTATTTTACCTTGCATGTATTTTAAATCGAAAAATTATGCAGCTAACTATTTTATATTTAAGAAGGGAACCATGTTTGCAGCCATTTTTTTCCCATTTTCCTAAAACCTTATTTTTAATTTTTATCGAAATTTCTCTTTTTTCTTCTATTAAAGAGTATTTTAGTATAAATAATTTTTTTTTATAAGAATCCAGATAAATATTTATCTTTTAAAAAATTAAAAATAAAAATTCCCAATTAATCAATAGGATAAGTCAGTCATGTTAAGTGTCTCTCTCTATATATATAATCACCATAATAGTATAGCTATTATTTTGCCAATTCTAAAAAAAATCAATGAAGTAGCTATTAAGAGGTAATATAATATTTTTTGCATGGTTCATCAATTATTATTAAATTAATTAGAAATAATTTATTTTTTTTATTTCAAAGATAGAATGAAATGACTATCTTATTCTTAAAAAAAAACTTTCCAAGCTGGTATCATAAGGTTTTTTGGTATTTTCAGTATGTTTTTTTTTGTTTTTTTATAATCAAGTTGATTTTATTTTAACATTGTTAATTTTTTTATTATTGTTGTATTTTTTTTATTAGAGCATGAGTTTGGCATGTTAAACCCAATAATTTATTTATTTTTTATTTGTTGCATTCTTGAATATATATGTACATATATATATATATGTATGTATATATATATGTGTATATATATATATACACACACAGTAAATTTAGACAAACCTTGAAACACCACCTGATGTAATTATAATTTATTAGTGATTCCGTTCTGATTAATTTAGAGGTAATTACTGCCTGGAACTTTCAAATTAGTAGATTCAATACGTGAAAGTGCTTGAAGGGGCCCTTGCTAGGAATCATAATTGTGACTATTATTACGGTGACGTTTGTCTTGTTGTCCCATCATCATATATTCCATGATTTAGGTGTAAACTTCCCTCTTGAAGTCTGAGGGAAAAAAAAGAGAGAGACAAAAGTAAATGGGGAATTTGTTGAGCAGAATTGAAACATAATTTCTCAGGATTAGAATGATAGGATGCTTATTGTTATTATTATTATTATTATTATTATTATTATTGGGATTGATTATTAATTAGATGACTTCATCAAATACAATGCATCTCATGCCATGCAACTACGGACCCACCCCCTCCAGGATCTCTTCAAGTATGTACACACACACACCACCATTACAACGTTAATCTTGGCCAAAGACATGTACACTAGCCAGGACAAAGAAGGAAGGCGTCTTAGCTTTTTTGAAACCAGGATAATTAGTGGTGGAAATTACTTGATCTATATAGGTGAACGTAGATTTTGACTCCATTTTCTTTGACAACACTCATTAATAAAAGAAAAATATAAACTAGATGATCGATTTGAAGGCCGCCACCGCTGTTGCCACCGCCGCCCATCGTTCTATCATCAATTGCTTTCTTTCTAGCTTATAATCGATTTTGCATTTTTAGTGATGATGACATATTATGGACGGGTGATGGATTTGGTTTTTATTAAAAAAATTAGTTAAATTATTTTTTTTTAAAAAATAAATTAAAATCGATTCAACCGATTTCTAATTAGTTTGGTTTTGTTTTTAAAATAAAAATAGTTTCATATTAATTTTGCTCTGTTTAACTTAATTTTAGCTTAATTTTTTTTAGTTTTAGCTTGATTTTTTTGATTGGGTTCAATTCTATTCCGGGTTTTTTAAGTTTATAAAATAGAAATCGAATCGAATCAATTAAATTTTTTTAAATTTTATTTGATTTAATTGATTTTTTTAATGGTTTAGTTTTTTTAATTATCTTTTTATTTTTTAATTTAATTATTTTTTTAATTTTTTTCTCACCCCTGGACCATAAACACATCGTGATAACAAATTAGGCAAATTGATGCGTGTAAAAATTAGAGGAATCGCTTTACATCTTATCCTTTGTGGAGTGCGGAAAGGGTTATTGGTGAGGAAAAACAAAGGAAAACGAAGTTGATGTATGAAAATTGGCAAGGGTTTCCGATTCATTGGTCAAATCAAGGGCCAAAAAGCAGACCAGGTACGTTTAAAAGTCTATGCCAGGCAAACAGAACATGCAATTATCGGGATTTTTCTTTTTTGAAAATTAAAACTTTTTTTTTGAATTAAGAAACTAGTTATCTAAAAAGATACAGGTTTCCGAGTATGATATTTCTTTAATTGTGTTATTTTTAAAAAATAAAAAAATTACCCATCCTATTTTTCTTAAAACTACACCATGATGTATTATACTTGTTTTAAAATGTAATTATTATTATTTTTTAAATAATTTTTTAAATTAAAATATATATTGATGATTTTTTTTGTTTTTTAAAATTATTTTTAATATTAATATGTTAAAATAATTTAAAAATATTAAAAATATATTAATTGAAAAATAAAAAAAATTATATTATTTTAAAAATATTTTTAAAACACAATGAAAATGAAAAGGACAGTTGCAAACAGAAAGCATATGGGATCATTCTTCAAGATTCTCAAAGCAATTCCCAGTAACAAGATAGATATGCATTGACCGTTGATTTGTCCTCCTTTTTATTTTGATTTGAAATTCTCTACTTGCACGTGTAGTCAACCTCCTCGTGGTATCTTCGTCGAAATCGACACATGCTTCCACATATTTAACGGTCCAGGAATCGCTATAGGACATATGACTTAGCCAATCCATTTTAGAATATTGAAAAACCCAAAAACAAAACCTCTTTTCAATTTAAAAGCAAGAATTAGTTGCACATGCAAATATTTGACCTACTTTTTTTTATTTAAGTATATGAAAATTAAAATTGATATTCATAAAAAAAGATGGAAAATTAAAATAAATATTTCATAATTTTTTAATAATGTGAAAAAAGAAAAAAAATGTATTTTGTTAACCAAAACTTTCTGTCTTATTCATGTGTTTCTTTTATTAGAAATTTTTTTACATGTATTTAAAAATTAAAAAGATGGATGTGCATGTAATATTTGACTTAGTGATGTGGGTAACTTTTCAATTTTTTATTTAATTTTGTAGCAATAAAAATAAATATTCATAGTAAAGATAATGATTTAAATAATATATTTTTTAGTTATGATTCTCTTTTTTTATTGAAGTTTCTTTTGTTAAAAAAAACATATCTTTTTTTTTATTAGGAGGATGGTTAATTGATTAAAAATGAAGTCATTTAAAGTAAAATATAGAACAAAATAATATTGTTATGAAATAAAGAGCATAAAATGTATTTCTCTAATCAAAACTCCTTCTGTTTTTAATTTTATTTGAGTGTTTTTTTCTTTTTCTTTCAAAAACCATGTCTATGTTATTTTATAAGAATTATTGCTTTTAAATTAAAACTTGTCATAATTCTAAAAATAAACTTTAAATAAAAAATTATAAATCAATAATTTCTACGTGAAATATAAAATCTAAGAAAAACTGTTTCAAAAAATTAAAATAAAAAATAATTAAATAGATATTTTTTCTTCATTAAAGTTTTCAAGGGGTTTTAAAAAAACATTAAGCATATTAGATTCATACATTATTATTAAAAAATAATTATTAATATTATCATAAAAGCTACAATATTTTATGAAAATTATGACATAATGAGATAATTATTTAAGTATTATTTTAATAAATTTATTTAAAATCAATCTTATTATAAAATATTAACAAACTTAGATCCAATTATAAAAATGGTTAGGCCATGTGCCTAGGTTAGAGAGATAGGCCCGTGTGCTTGGTCATAAAAGGTCCGGGCCATGTGCATGTTTTTTTTTTTGTTTGTTTGTTTAAATCAACTAGCACAAATGATATTAGATCCCTGATGATTCAAAATTTAAGTTTAAACTTTAAGAACACAAATTTCAACTCCTTTTATTTTTTGCTTAAAATGTGAAAAATTTTTTTTTTTCTTTTTTTAACGAGTTTCTCTCTTCTCTAGACATCCAAAGATTGAAATGCAAGATAATGAATTTACAGCCAAAATATAAAAACCCAAAATATAAAAACCCAAAAAAAGAGAGATGAAATATGAAAAAAGTAAAAGTTAGGGGATAAAATTGAACATTCCCACGCCATTTGAAAATGAGTGAAAATATTTATTTTTTTGAAATGTCAATTTTAGTTTTAATAAAAACAAAAAAATATTTTCTAAAAAAATTGATTTCTAATTCAATATTATAAAATTTAATGAAAAACCAAACATACATGAGCATGCAAATCAAAACAAATAATAATATATAAAATTATATCAACATAACTTGTAATGATGTAATTAAAAATAAATAAAGTTCAATAACTAAAATGAAAAGAGATAGAAATTTAAGGAGCCAAAATTAGTGAAATCATTATTCATATACAATAGATGAATAATTTTTTCTATAATCTTTTAGTTTATTTTTAATTTAATTTTAAAATGTTAATGTTAACATCTGATTACATGTTTATATTGGTTTGATACAATTAGCAACTCTATTTTTGTTTTTTCTTTAAATATATTTTATTTTCTTCATATCAAGAATCTAATTTTGATATAGTTTCTAAATCTTTTTCTTAAATATTTATAGTTTCATATATATATATATATATATATATATATATATATATATATATATATATATATAGATAGATAAAAAATTTCTCTATGATCAAAACTTTTGAGTGCACATCGTTAAGTTAAATATTATTATTATTCTAAGTTTGAAAAATGCACTGCACTTTGAACAATAAAAAATGCATTGTTTATATAAATTTTTATGTGCATGGCATGATATGATTATATGAATTTTATTAATAAGAAAATTAATTTGATTATATTAAAAAAAGTGAAAATACACCATCATATTTTTCATATTATATTTAGAGAAATTATAACAATGATATTTGAAAAAAATAATTGACAATACCAGCAATATATAATAGCCTTACCAGCAAGAACTAATCCATTCAATGTTTTAGACTATAAAGAAACCCTCTAAAATATTTAAATCTGAACTATTCACATAAACAGATTAAGTTTAAGCCAGTGATTTATCAATGAGAGAATGAGTCGTCGTACTATTAAATCTTATTGATGAAATTAAGATCCAAAACTACTATAATTAGCTTTATTTAAAGACAAGAAGAGAAACCTCGACAAACAAGAAGAATAATAGTTAACATACTACCACATAAATCAAAATCCAAGATCTAGAAAAAAAAAATTAAGAACAACTGCCGAAGGGACTTTAACATTTACTATTGGAATCTTTCTTGAAAGAGGACTTGGCAGAATGAGAGTTTTTCTACATTAATCTTGGCTTGTTTGGGTTGAAAAACACATCAATCAACAGAAAATAATAATAAAAAAGATAGGATTTTAATTAAAAAAAAAAACCTTTGATAGCCATCTTGAACATATAGTTGTTTTGTCTTGCACGTAAATATTTAACTGGTTGAGATTAACGAATAAAGGTATGTTTTGAGTTGTAAAGGCTGTCTAGAATATTCTTTTGTGGTATATTTGGATTTTCTATGAAAGAAATACTTTGAAGTGTTTGATTGATAAAGTATTCAATGAATTTAGACAAAAAAAAGAAAAAAAAAACAAGGTAACCTTTCACATCAAAAATAAAAATAATCAAGTGTTTATGAGCATGAAATTAGTTATTTTTTAAAATATTTTTTTTAAAAAATACATTTATTTGTTTAAAAAATTATTTTTAATATTAACATATTAAAATAATCTAAAAATATAAAAAAATAATTTTAAATAAAAAAATAATTTTTTCATGAAATTCCGTTCCGTTTAGAACAGAATTCCATTCCAAAGAGCACCTAAGATTCTTACCCGGATACACATAAGCTTCAATGAAAAAAAGATGCAATTTAATTTAATTGGAAAGGAAATGAATCAAATTCTCATAAGTGTATTCTTATGAAGAATAGTCAGGCGCCTCAATTTATAGCAATTGCACTTGTTTATATATATATATATAGCACTTGTAAACCATGTTGATTGCAAATTTTCCTAAAGTATATTCTCTATATGCAAGTCATAAAATAATGCTCTAAATTATCAGTGATAATATATATATATATATATATATATATATATATATATAGCACTTGTAAACCATGTTGATTGCAAACTTTCCTAAAGTATATTCTCTTTATGCAAGTCATAAAATAATGCTCTAAATTATAAGTGATAATGATGGCCATAATGGAAAGAAGGCAGCAAGTGAAGTGGAAGATTTATCATGAAATTGGAAATGGTTATGGCATGAAACAAGGGTAAGATTTATCATCATGCTAACGATAAGGTGGATGGTGTGGTGAGCTTTTTATAAGGTGTTTATTTACTAGATTGAGAGTTCATATCTCATTTACTATATAGTTTATTATAATAGATGGTATATATACATTATTATTTAGTAACAGTAATTATATTTATAAAATAGTTGTTTGAATATGTAGTTGTGATTATTTTTTAAAGTATTTAAAAATATATTAAAATAATATTTTTTTTATTTTTTAAAATTATTTTTAATATCAATGCATTAAAATCATTTAAGAATATTAATTTAAAACAAAAAAATTAATTTTTTAAAAATATTTTTAAAATCTAAAAATGAAAAAATCTCCATATTCTCTGCGTTGGTGTGGTGGGATCTTTCCGGATAAAAGGATAATGTAATTTAGGCATAATAACGTCATCTGAAAATTTTCTTGTAAGATAAGTACTACCTGTTTTTCTATTTTCATTATATATATGTAAAAAAAAAAAACACTAGCCATGATTGTTTAAAGAATCCAAATTTAATATTATATTATTATAACAAATAGTTATTTTTTTCCCTTCATACGAGAAGACTTCCACTAGTATGCTTGTTAAGACTAGGGTAGGAGTGTTTATTTTTTGTTTTAGTTTTTATTTATAAAAATAATTAAATTGGTTTAAAAATAAAACAAAATTAAGTCATGGTTTTATTTTAGTTTGGATATTTTAGAATAAAAATTAAAATTAAAACTATATATTTTTTTAAATAATTTTTAATGAGTTTAATTTCAGTTTGATTTGTTTTTTTTTTATTTGAATTTTTTTCCGATTCAATTTGATTTTTTAGTTTTAGGTTCATGGAATTGACATTAAACTGGTTTTTAAATATTTTAATTAGTTTAATAGTTTTTTTTAAGATTTGATTATTTATTTATTTATTAATTTAATTAATTTTTAATTTTTTTTATTTCTAAAATAGTAATTAACTAGGTGTTGATCATCAATCAAGAAATTTATTCAACACATGCAGTCTATAGTAAGCCAGCTCATGCTAGCACTATTATATACTTAATTATGATAAGTTTTTGTATTAAAATATATGTTAATATTTTTTTTTTATTTTTTAAAAATATTTTTTAATATCAACACATCAAATTAATTTAAAAATATTAAAAATATATTAATTTAAAGTTAATAAAAAATTAAAAAAATTTAATTTTTTTTAAAAATATTTTTAAAACATAAAAATAAACATAAACTTAAAGAGATAGTTTGGATAGGGTGTTTATATCTCAAGTTTTGAAGATCTAGACAATTATTGGATTTATTTTTAAATTAACTAATTTAATGATTCAAGAGAGGAAGCATTGCAGCACCACCACATCCCTCGTATTACAGGTATTTTGGAACGATTAGAGAAGAAAAATGTGCCATTCTCTTAAAGTAGCTTGGAAAATAATCTTGGAACCTTTTCAGAAGAATATCATTGACCATCCTTTTCATTATTCTTCAAAAGAGTGCAAGCATATTCTCCTTGATAGGTTCATTCCCCTTTTTTGCTCACAGTTCCTGCGAACCCATGACCACTTTTGCCTGCCGCTTATTAATCAACTATACATAAACCCATGACTTTTATTTTCATGTCTAAAGTATGTTACATATTATACTATGTTTTAAAAAACATGGGACAAACACTGTGATTAGACTGTAAATACAAATTCATTGCACTATGCATATCTAACGTATGTGTTACATATGTTTTCATGTTGCATGTGCTCTAGGATTGATTATACCTGCCAGGGCCCCATCTTTTTAATTATTTTCTGCAGCACTCCAATGATATAATATAACTCTAATGGACACATATTATTGAAAATAAACTTGGTGACTCGAGATCGAATCTGGATTGGATTTGAAATTAAAAAACCCTAAGAGTTAACCCAGTTGTACTTGATTAAAGCTTGGTTACCCTAGATGAACTCCTTCAAAACCCGACAAGTCATGCAGGTATGTGTAACAATTACGTTGTTTCTAATAAAATTATATTATTATAACAAATAGTTTCTTCTTTTTCCCAAACGAGGAGACTTCCACTTAATAAGCTTACTATGATTAGGGTAGTAATTAAGTGGGTGTTGATCATGAAGCAAGAAACTTACTTAACACGTGCAGTATATAGTGAGTCAGCTATTGCTAGCACTAACACACATACAGAGGTGAGTTGAGACAGTGTCTCTATATTCTGAGCATCGGAGATCTAGGCAACTGGATTTATTATCAATCAAGTTTAATGATTCAAGTGAGTAAGCATTGCAGTAACTCCATATCCTTAGTAGTAGTGATATTTGGGAATGATAAAAACATGAAAGAGAAGAAGAACGTGCCATTCTCTTACAGTAGTTTTGGCAATAATTTTGGAGCCTTTTTAGAACAAGACATGACCATCGTTTTCTTTGTTCTTCCCAAGAGTGAAAGCATCTTCTTGTTCTTTTTATTTTGGGCTGAGATTCATACCCTTTTTCACTCATAATTGTTGCAAACCCGGGACCATTGTGAGCTGAAACGTCTATTTCTTATCGATCATGCACATGACATTTGTTTTTATGTCGAACACATGTTACATATGCTTCTATATTGCATGTGGTCTTGGATTGAATATACCTACCACATCTTTTTAATTGTTTACATGCAATATGTTATGATTTTCTCCCTCTGATATTATCAAGGTTTACATAGTTTTATTCTCTGTATTTTTCAGTACCGATCAAATTGTTTGTGTTTGTTATAATTAATATACCCCACATTTTTTTTCCATGTCTTTCCTTTTTAATTTTCTCAATTTCTTCCTTAGATTAGTTTAACAATTATTCATGTTGTTTTCAGATTGCTAAGTCAATTAAATCATATAGAAACAAATGTCATATAATTTAATTTTAAATTTAAATTAAATAATGATCAAGTTAATAGTTTTTTTTGTTATATTTATTTTTTTCTTAATTTCTTCCTTATATATCTTTTACTAATCAAGTTGATCAAGTCATGGAGAGGCAATTTCACATAATTTAATTTAAATCTAAGCTATGTAAGAACTTGGATTGACATATTTTTTTTTTATCAATTTAGTAATGTTTTTTACAATTTAATTTTTAAATATTTTTATTAGTCAATCAAATTTTTTTATACTGCTCAAGTTGAACAAGTTAAATCGGACTAACTTTCTACACTTTACACTCGAATTAAATACTGAGTCGGATAAAATTGATGTTGAACCAAATTTCATGATAATGTTAAATAATTGTTTATATTCTGAATATTTTATTATTATGATTGAAAAAAAATTTGAGCTGACCTACCTACGAGACACAAAAGAAGCGGACGCCTGTAAACTAGTAATTTTCTATAATTATTATATCCTGGCCCAATAACAATTGTCCATCGGGCTGTTTGTGAGTGGAATCCAGGCCTATGAGCTGTATTGGACTTCAAATGAGGAAAAAGGACTGGTATTTGTACTGGAAGTCTTGCCCATGTAGCTCGAACTAGTATAATTAGTATATCCTGGCCCAACTCAAGTATTAGCAGGTAGTGTTGCAGCGTAATTAGATTTATACGTGATTATTTATAAAGTAATTTTTAATATTATTATCAAGAATTTAAATTTATACATAATTGGATAATATTTTAATATTATATTAATAATTTTATCATAAAAAACCGAAGCACCATTTTAAAAAAATAAAGGGTAAATAGGGCTGAAAGTACAAGCTAATATGCCTAGATGTAAAGGAAAAACCCCAAGTGCACTGGTTGTTGGTTTTTAAAAAAAAAACAAAAACGGGAAGACACATCAACCATTCAAGAGTTTTTTTAAAATAACATAAAATAGATAATGTGTTATCTACTCCAATAAATTCTATTCATATAAAATGATAAAAAAAAATCAACATCCAAGTATTTTTATATATCTAGAGCCTAATTTTAAACATGTTTTCACTAAAACAAATTAGAAAAATCATTTTAGAAACCTCAATAAT